>JAJQJQ010000024.1:2400000-3750541 GCA_028622995.1 Panagrolaimus kolymaensis | reverse complement strand
ACCTAAGCCTAGCCTAGGCCTAAGCCTAAGCCTAAGCCTAAGCCTAAGCCTAAGCCTAAGCCTAAGCCTAAGCTAAGCCTAAGCCTAAGCCCTAGCTAGCCTAAGCATAAGCCTTAAGCCTAAGCTAAGCCTAAGCCTAAGCCTAAGCCTAAGCCTAAGCCTAAGCCTAAGCTAAGCCTAAGCTAAGCCTAAGCCTAAGCCTAAGCCTAAGCCTAGAGCCTAAGCCTAAGCCTAAGCCTAAGCCTAAGCCTAAGCCTAAGCCTAAGCCTAAGCCTAAGCCTAAGCCTAAGCCTAAGCCTAAGCCTAAGCCTAAGCCTAAGCCTAAGCCTAAGCCTAAGCCTAAGCCTAAGCCTAGCCTAAGCCTAAGCCTAAGCCTAAGCCTAAGCCTAAGCCTAAGCCTAAGCCTAAGCCCTAAGCCTAAGCCTAAGCCTAAGCCTAAGCCTAAGCCTAAGCCTAAGCCTAAGCCTAAGCCTAAGCCTAAGCCTAAGCCTAAGCCTAAGCCTAAGCCTAAGCCTAAGCCTAAGCCTAAGCCTAAGCCTAAGCCTAAGCCTAAGCCTAAGCCTAAGCCTAAGCCTAAGCCTAAGCCTAAGCCTAAGCCTAAGCCTAAGCCTAAGCCTAAGCCTAAGCCTAAGCCTAAGCCTAAGCCTAAGCCTAAGCCTAAGCCTAAGCCTAAGCCTAAGCCTAAGCCTAAGCCTAAGCCTAAGCCTAAGCCTAAGCCTAAGCCTAAGCCTAAGCCTAAGCCTAAGCCTAAGCCTAAGCCTAAGCCTAAGCCTAAGCCTAAGCCTAAGCCTAAGCCTAAGCCTAAGCCTAAGCCTAAGCCTAAGCCTAAGCCTAAGCCTAAGCCTAAGCCTAAGCCTAAGCCTAAGCCTAAGCCTAAGCCTAAGCCTAAGCCTAAGCCTAAGCCTAAGCCTAAGCCTAAGCCTAAGCCTAAGCCTAAGCCTAAGCCTAAGCCTAAGCCTAAGCCTAAGCCTAAGCCTAAGCCTAAGCCTAAGCCTAAGCCTAAGCCTAAGCCTAAGCCTAAGCCTAAGCCTAAGCCTAAGCCTAAGCCTAAGCCTAAGCCTAAGCCTAAGCCTAAGCCTAAGCCTAAGCCTAAGCCTAAGCCTAAGCCTAAGCCTAAGCCTAAGCCTAAGCCTAAGCCTAAGCCTAAGCCTAAGCCTAAGCCTAAGCCTAAGCCTAAGCCTAAGCCTAAGCCTAAGCCTAAGCCTAAGCCTAAGCCTAAGCCTAAGCCTAAGCCTAAGCCTAAGCCTAAGCCTAAGCCTAAGCCTAAGCCTAAGCCTAAGCCTAAGCCTAAGCCTAAGCCTAAGCCTAAGCCTAAGCCTAAGCCTAAGCCTAAGCCTAAGCCTAAGCCTAAGCCTAAGCCTAAGCCTAAGCCTAAGCCTAAGCCTAAGCCTAAGCCTAAGCCTAAGCCTAAGCCTAAGCCTAAGCCTAAGCCTAAGCCTAAGCCTAAGCCTAAGCCTAAGCCTAAGCCTAAGCCTAAGCCTAAGCCTAAGCCTAAGCCTAAGCCTAAGCCTAAGCCTAAGCCTAAGCCTAAGCCTAAGCCTAAGCCTAAGCCTAAGCCTAAGCCTAAGCCTAAGCCTAAGCCTAAGCCTAAGCCTAAGCCTAAGCCTAAGCCTAAGCCTAAGCCTAAGCCTAAGCCTAAGCCTAAGCCTAAGCCTAAGCCTAAGCCTAAGCCTAAGCCTAAGCCTAAGCCTAAGCCTAAGCCTAAGCCTAAGCCTAAGCCTAAGCCTAAGCCTAAGCCTAAGCCTAAGCCTAAGCCTAAGCCTAAGCCTAAGCCTAAGCCTAAGCCTAAGCCTAAGCCTAAGCCTAAGCCTAAGCCTAAGCCTAAGCCTAAGCCTAAGCCTAAGCCTAAGCCTAAGCCTAAGCCTAAGCCTAAGCCTAAGCCTAAGCCTAAGCCTAAGCCTAAGCCTAAGCCTAAGCCTAAGCCTAAGCCTAAGCCTAAGCCTAAGCCTAAGCCTAAGCCTAAGCCTAAGCCTAAGCCTAAGCCTAAGCCTAAGCCTAAGCCTAAGCCTAAGCCTAAGCCTAAGCCTAAGCCTAAGCCTAAGCCTAAGCCTAAGCCTAAGCCTAAGCCTAAGCCTAAGCCTAAGCCTAAGCCTAAGCCTAAGCCTAAGCCTAAGCCTAAGCCTAAGCCTAAGCCTAAGCCTAAGCCTAAGCCTAAGCCTAAGCCTAAGCCTAAGCCTAAGCCTAAGCCTAAGCCTAAGCCTAAGCCTAAGCCTAAGCCTAAGCCTAAGCCTAAGCCTAAGCCTAAGCCTAAGCCTAAGCCTAAGCCTAAGCCTAAGCCTAAGCCTAAGCCTAAGCCTAAGCCTAAGCCTAAGCCTAAGCCTAAGCCTAAGCCTAAGCCTAAGCCTAAGCCTAAGCCTAAGCCTAAGCCTAAGCCTAAGCCTAAGCCTAAGCCTAAGCCTAAGCCTAAGCCTAAGCCTAAGCCTAAGCCTAAGCCTAAGCCTAAGCCTAAGCCTAAGCCTAAGCCTAAGCCTAAGCCTAAGCCTAAGCCTAAGCCTAAGCCTAAGCCTAAGCCTAAGCCTAAGCCTAAGCCTAAGCCTAAGCCTAAGCCTAAGCCTAAGCCTAAGCCTAAGCCTAAGCCTAAGCCTAAGCCTAAGCCTAAGCCTAAGCCTAAGCCTAAGCCTAAGCCTAAGCCTAAGCCTAAGCCTAAGCCTAAGCCTAAGCCTAAGCCTAAGCCTAAGCCTAAGCCTAAGCCTAAGCCTAAGCCTAAGCCTAAGCCTAAGCCTAAGCCTAAGCCTAAGCCTAAGCCTAAGCCTAAGCCTAAGCCTAAGCCTAAGCCTAAGCCTAAGCCTAAGCCTAAGCCTAAGCCTAAGCCTAAGCCTAAGCCTAAGCCTAAGCCTAAGCCTAAGCCTAAGCCTAAGCCTAAGCCTAAGCCTAAGCCTAAGCCTAAGCCTAAGCCTAAGCCTAAGCCTAAGCCTAAGCCTAAGCCTAAGCCTAAGCCTAAGCCTAAGCCTAAGCCTAAGCCTAAGCCTAAGCCTAAGCCTAAGCCTAAGCCTAAGCCTAAGCCTAAGCCTAAGCCTAAGCCTAAGCCTAAGCCTAAGCCTAAGCCTAAGCCTAAGCCTAAGCCTAAGCCTAAGCCTAAGCCTAAGCCTAAGCCTAAGCCTAAGCCTAAGCCTAAGCCTAAGCCTAAGCCTAAGCCTAAGCCTAAGCCTAAGCCTAAGCCTAAGCCTAAGCCTAAGCCTAAGCCTAAGCCTAAGCCTAAGCCTAAGCCTAAGCCTAAGCCTAAGCCTAAGCCTAAGCCTAAGCCTAAGCCTAAGCCTAAGCCTAAGCCTAAGCCTAAGCCTAAGCCTAAGCCTAAGCCTAAGCCTAAGCCTAAGCCTAAGCCTAAGCCTAAGCCTAAGCCTAAGCCTAAGCCTAAGCCTAAGCCTAAGCCTAAGCCTAAGCCTAAGCCTAAGCCTAAGCCTAAGCCTAAGCCTAAGCCTAAGCCTAAGCCTAAGCCTAAGCCTAAGCCTAAGCCTAAGCCTAAGCCTAAGCCTAAGCCTAAGCCTAAGCCTAAGCCTAAGCCTAAGCCTAAGCCTAAGCCTAAGCCTAAGCCTAAGCCTAAGCCTAAGCCTAAGCCTAAGCCTAAGCCTAAGCCTAAGCCTAAGCCTAAGCCTAAGCCTAAGCCTAAGCCTAAGCCTAAGCCTAAGCCTAAGCCTAAGCCTAAGCCTAAGCCTAAGCCTAAGCCTAAGCCTAAGCCTAAGCCTAAGCCTAAGCCTAAGCCTAAGCCTAAGCCTAAGCCTAAGCCTAAGCCTAAGCCTAAGCCTAAGCCTAAGCCTAAGCCTAAGCCTAAGCCTAAGCCTAAGCCTAAGCCTAAGCCTAAGCCTAAGCCTAAGCCTAAGCCTAAGCCTAAGCCTAAGCCTAAGCCTAAGCCTAAGCCTAAGCCTAAGCCTAAGCCTAAGCCTAAGCCTAAGCCTAAGCCTAAGCCTAAGCCTAAGCCTAAGCCTAAGCCTAAGCCTAAGCCTAAGCCTAAGCCTAAGCCTAAGCCTAAGCCTAAGCCTAAGCCTAAGCCTAAGCCTAAGCCTAAGCCTAAGCCTAAGCCTAAGCCTAAGCCTAAGCCTAAGCCTAAGCCTAAGCCTAAGCCTAAGCCTAAGCCTAAGCCTAAGCCTAAGCCTAAGCCTAAGCCTAAGCCTAAGCCTAAGCCTAAGCCTAAGCCTAAGCCTAAGCCTAAGCCTAAGCCTAAGCCTAAGCCTAAGCCTAAGCCTAAGCCTAAGCCTAAGCCTAAGCCTAAGCCTAAGCCTAAGCCTAAGCCTAAGCCTAAGCCTAAGCCTAAGCCTAAGCCTAAGCCTAAGCCTAAGCCTAAGCCTAAGCCTAAGCCTAAGCCTAAGCCTAAGCCTAAGCCTAAGCCTAAGCCTAAGCCTAAGCCTAAGCCTAAGCCTAAGCCTAAGCCTAAGCCTAAGCCTAAGCCTAAGCCTAAGCCTAAGCCTAAGCCTAAGCCTAAGCCTAAGCCTAAGCCTAAGCCTAAGCCTAAGCCTAAGCCTAAGCCTAAGCCTAAGCCTAAGCCTAAGCCTAAGCCTAAGCCTAAGCCTAAGCCTAAGCCTAAGCCTAAGCCTAAGCCTAAGCCTAAGCCTAAGCCTAAGCCTAAGCCTAAGCCTAAGCCTAAGCCTAAGCCTAAGCCTAAGCCTAAGCCTAAGCCTAAGCCTAAGCCTAAGCCTAAGCCTAAGCCTAAGCCTAAGCCTAAGCCTAAGCCTAAGCCTAAGCCTAAGCCTAAGCCTAAGCCTAAGCCTAAGCCTAAGCCTAAGCCTAAGCCTAAGCCTAAGCCTAAGCCTAAGCCTAAGCCTAAGCCTAAGCCTAAGCCTAAGCCTAAGCCTAAGCCTAAGCCTAAGCCTAAGCCTAAGCCTAAGCCTAAGCCTAAGCCTAAGCCTAAGCCTAAGCCTAAGCCTAAGCCTAAGCCTAAGCCTAAGCCTAAGCCTAAGCCTAAGCCTAAGCCTAAGCCTAAGCCTAAGCCTAAGCCTAAGCCTAAGCCTAAGCCTAAGCCTAAGCCTAAGCCTAAGCCTAAGCCTAAGCCTAAGCCTAAGCCTAAGCCTAAGCCTAAGCCTAAGCCTAAGCCTAAGCCTAAGCCTAAGCCTAAGCCTAAGCCTAAGCCTAAGCCTAAGCCTAAGCCTAAGCCTAAGCCTAAGCCTAAGCCTAAGCCTAAGCCTAAGCCTAAGCCTAAGCCTAAGCCTAAGCCTAAGCCTAAGCCTAAGCCTAAGCCTAAGCCTAAGCCTAAGCCTAAGCCTAAGCCTAAGCCTAAGCCTAAGCCTAAGCCTAAGCCTAAGCCTAAGCCTAAGCCTAAGCCTAAGCCTAAGCCTAAGCCTAAGCCTAAGCCTAAGCCTAAGCCTAAGCCTAAGCCTAAGCCTAAGCCTAAGCCTAAGCCTAAGCCTAAGCCTAAGCCTAAGCCTAAGCCTAAGCCTAAGCCTAAGCCTAAGCCTAAGCCTAAGCCTAAGCCTAAGCCTAAGCCTAAGCCTAAGCCTAAGCCTAAGCCTAAGCCTAAGCCTAAGCCTAAGCCTAAGCCTAAGCCTAAGCCTAAGCCTAAGCCTAAGCCTAAGCCTAAGCCTAAGCCTAAGCCTAAGCCTAAGCCTAAGCCTAAGCCTAAGCCTAAGCCTAAGCCTAAGCCTAAGCCTAAGCCTAAGCCTAAGCCTAAGCCTAAGCCTAAGCCTAAGCCTAAGCCTAAGCCTAAGCCTAAGCCTAAGCCTAAGCCTAAGCCTAAGCCTAAGCCTAAGCCTAAGCCTAAGCCTAAGCCTAAGCCTAAGCCTAAGCCTAAGCCTAAGCCTAAGCCTAAGCCTAAGCCTAAGCCTAAGCCTAAGCCTAAGCCTAAGCCTAAGCCTAAGCCTAAGCCTAAGCCTAAGCCTAAGCCTAAGCCTAAGCCTAAGCCTAAGCCTAAGCCTAAGCCTAAGCCTAAGCCTAAGCCTAAGCCTAAGCCTAAGCCTAAGCCTAAGCCTAAGCCTAAGCCTAAGCCTAAGCCTAAGCCTAAGCCTAAGCCTAAGCCTAAGCCTAAGCCTAAGCCTAAGCCTAAGCCTAAGCCTAAGCCTAAGCCTAAGCCTAAGCCTAAGCCTAAGCCTAAGCCTAAGCCTAAGCCTAAGCCTAAGCCTAAGCCTAAGCCTAAGCCTAAGCCTAAGCCTAAGCCTAAGCCTAAGCCTAAGCCTAAGCCTAAGCCTAAGCCTAAGCCTAAGCCTAAGCCTAAGCCTAAGCCTAAGCCTAAGCCTAAGCCTAAGCCTAAGCCTAAGCCTAAGCCTAAGCCTAAGCCTAAGCCTAAGCCTAAGCCTAAGCCTAAGCCTAAGCCTAAGCCTAAGCCTAAGCCTAAGCCTAAGCCTAAGCCTAAGCCTAAGCCTAAGCCTAAGCCTAAGCCTAAGCCTAAGCCTAAGCCTAAGCCTAAGCCTAAGCCTAAGCCTAAGCCTAAGCCTAAGCCTAAGCCTAAGCCTAAGCCTAAGCCTAAGCCTAAGCCTAAGCCTAAGCCTAAGCCTAAGCCTAAGCCTAAGCCTAAGCCTAAGCCTAAGCCTAAGCCTAAGCCTAAGCCTAAGCCTAAGCCTAAGCCTAAGCCTAAGCCTAAGCCTAAGCCTAAGCCTAAGCCTAAGCCTAAGCCTAAGCCTAAGCCTAAGCCTAAGCCTAAGCCTAAGCCTAAGCCTAAGCCTAAGCCTAAGCCTAAGCCTAAGCCTAAGCCTAAGCCTAAGCCTAAGCCTAAGCCTAAGCCTAAGCCTAAGCCTAAGCCTAAGCCTAAGCCTAAGCCTAAGCCTAAGCCTAAGCCTAAGCCTAAGCCTAAGCCTAAGCCTAAGCCTAAGCCTAAGCCTAAGCCTAAGCCTAAGCCTAAGCCTAAGCCTAAGCCTAAGCCTAAGCCTAAGCCTAAGCCTAAGCCTAAGCCTAAGCCTAAGCCTAAGCCTAAGCCTAAGCCTAAGCCTAAGCCTAAGCCTAAGCCTAAGCCTAAGCCTAAGCCTAAGCCTAAGCCTAAGCCTAAGCCTAAGCCTAAGCCTAAGCCTAAGCCTAAGCCTAAGCCTAAGCCTAAGCCTAAGCCTAAGCCTAAGCCTAAGCCTAAGCCTAAGCCTAAGCCTAAGCCTAAGCCTAAGCCTAAGCCTAAGCCTAAGCCTAAGCCTAAGCCTAAGCCTAAGCCTAAGCCTAAGCCTAAGCCTAAGCCTAAGCCTAAGCCTAAGCCTAAGCCTAAGCCTAAGCCTAAGCCTAAGCCTAAGCCTAAGCCTAAGCCTAAGCCTAAGCCTAAGCCTAAGCCTAAGCCTAAGCCTAAGCCTAAGCCTAAGCCTAAGCCTAAGCCTAAGCCTAAGCCTAAGCCTAAGCCTAAGCCTAAGCCTAAGCCTAAGCCTAAGCCTAAGCCTAAGCCTAAGCCTAAGCCTAAGCCTAAGCCTAAGCCTAAGCCTAAGCCTAAGCCTAAGCCTAAGCCTAAGCCTAAGCCTAAGCCTAAGCCTAAGCCTAAGCCTAAGCCTAAGCCTAAGCCTAAGCCTAAGCCTAAGCCTAAGCCTAAGCCTAAGCCTAAGCCTAAGCCTAAGCCTAAGCCTAAGCCTAAGCCTAAGCCTAAGCCTAAGCCTAAGCCTAAGCCTAAGCCTAAGCCTAAGCCTAAGCCTAAGCCTAAGCCTAAGCCTAAGCCTAAGCCTAAGCCTAAGCCTAAGCCTAAGCCTAAGCCTAAGCCTAAGCCTAAGCCTAAGCCTAAGCCTAAGCCTAAGCCTAAGCCTAAGCCTAAGCCTAAGCCTAAGCCTAAGCCTAAGCCTAAGCCTAAGCCTAAGCCTAAGCCTAAGCCTAAGCCTAAGCCTAAGCCTAAGCCTAAGCCTAAGCCTAAGCCTAAGCCTAAGCCTAAGCCTAAGCCTAAGCCTAAGCCTAAGCCTAAGCCTAAGCCTAAGCCTAAGCCTAAGCCTAAGCCTAAGCCTAAGCCTAAGCCTAAGCCTAAGCCTAAGCCTAAGCCTAAGCCTAAGCCTAAGCCTAAGCCTAAGCCTAAGCCTAAGCCTAAGCCTAAGCCTAAGCCTAAGCCTAAGCCTAAGCCTAAGCCTAAGCCTAAGCCTAAGCCTAAGCCTAAGCCTAAGCCTAAGCCTAAGCCTAAGCCTAAGCCTAAGCCTAAGCCTAAGCCTAAGCCTAAGCCTAAGCCTAAGCCTAAGCCTAAGCCTAAGCCTAAGCCTAAGCCTAAGCCTAAGCCTAAGCCTAAGCCTAAGCCTAAGCCTAAGCCTAAGCCTAAGCCTAAGCCTAAGCCTAAGCCTAAGCCTAAGCCTAAGCCTAAGCCTAAGCCTAAGCCTAAGCCTAAGCCTAAGCCTAAGCCTAAGCCTAAGCCTAAGCCTAAGCCTAAGCCTAAGCCTAAGCCTAAGCCTAAGCCTAAGCCTAAGCCTAAGCCTAAGCCTAAGCCTAAGCCTAAGCCTAAGCCTAAGCCTAAGCCTAAGCCTAAGCCTAAGCCTAAGCCTAAGCCTAAGCCTAAGCCTAAGCCTAAGCCTAAGCCTAAGCCTAAGCCTAAGCCTAAGCCTAAGCCTAAGCCTAAGCCTAAGCCTAAGCCTAAGCCTAAGCCTAAGCCTAAGCCTAAGCCTAAGCCTAAGCCTAAGCCTAAGCCTAAGCCTAAGCCTAAGCCTAAGCCTAAGCCTAAGCCTAAGCCTAAGCCTAAGCCTAAGCCTAAGCCTAAGCCTAAGCCTAAGCCTAAGCCTAAGCCTAAGCCTAAGCCTAAGCCTAAGCCTAAGCCTAAGCCTAAGCCTAAGCCTAAGCCTAAGCCTAAGCCTAAGCCTAAGCCTAAGCCTAAGCCTAAGCCTAAGCCTAAGCCTAAGCCTAAGCCTAAGCCTAAGCCTAAGCCTAAGCCTAAGCCTAAGCCTAAGCCTAAGCCTAAGCCTAAGCCTAAGCCTAAGCCTAAGCCTAAGCCTAAGCCTAAGCCTAAGCCTAAGCCTAAGCCTAAGCCTAAGCCTAAGCCTAAGCCTAAGCCTAAGCCTAAGCCTAAGCCTAAGCCTAAGCCTAAGCCTAAGCCTAAGCCTAAGCCTAAGCCTAAGCCTAAGCCTAAGCCTAAGCCTAAGCCTAAGCCTAAGCCTAAGCCTAAGCCTAAGCCTAAGCCTAAGCCTAAGCCTAAGCCTAAGCCTAAGCCTAAGCCTAAGCCTAAGCCTAAGCCTAAGCCTAAGCCTAAGCCTAAGCCTAAGCCTAAGCCTAAGCCTAAGCCTAAGCCTAAGCCTAAGCCTAAGCCTAAGCCTAAGCCTAAGCCTAAGCCTAAGCCTAAGCCTAAGCCTAAGCCTAAGCCTAAGCCTAAGCCTAAGCCTAAGCCTAAGCCTAAGCCTAAGCCTAAGCCTAAGCCTAAGCCTAAGCCTAAGCCTAAGCCTAAGCCTAAGCCTAAGCCTAAGCCTAAGCCTAAGCCTAAGCCTAAGCCTAAGCCTAAGCCTAAGCCTAAGCCTAAGCCTAAGCCTAAGCCTAAGCCTAAGCCTAAGCCTAAGCCTAAGCCTAAGCCTAAGCCTAAGCCTAAGCCTAAGCCTAAGCCTAAGCCTAAGCCTAAGCCTAAGCCTAAGCCTAAGCCTAAGCCTAAGCCTAAGCCTAAGCCTAAGCCTAAGCCTAAGCCTAAGCCTAAGCCTAAGCCTAAGCCTAAGCCTAAGCCTAAGCCTAAGCCTAAGCCTAAGCCTAAGCCTAAGCCTAAGCCTAAGCCTAAGCCTAAGCCTAAGCCTAAGCCTAAGCCTAAGCCTAAGCCTAAGCCTAAGCCTAAGCCTAAGCCTAAGCCTAAGCCTAAGCCTAAGCCTAAGCCTAAGCCTAAGCCTAAGCCTAAGCCTAAGCCTAAGCCTAAGCCTAAGCCTAAGCCTAAGCCTAAGCCTAAGCCTAAGCCTAAGCCTAAGCCTAAGCCTAAGCCTAAGCCTAAGCCTAAGCCTAAGCCTAAGCCTAAGCCTAAGCCTAAGCCTAAGCCTAAGCCTAAGCCTAAGCCTAAGCCTAAGCCTAAGCCTAAGCCTAAGCCTAAGCCTAAGCCTAAGCCTAAGCCTAAGCCTAAGCCTAAGCCTAAGCCTAAGCCTAAGCCTAAGCCTAAGCCTAAGCCTAAGCCTAAGCCTAAGCCTAAGCCTAAGCCTAAGCCTAAGCCTAAGCCTAAGCCTAAGCCTAAGCCTAAGCCTAAGCCTAAGCCTAAGCCTAAGCCTAAGCCTAAGCCTAAGCCTAAGCCTAAGCCTAAGCCTAAGCCTAAGCCTAAGCCTAAGCCTAAGCCTAAGCCTAAGCCTAAGCCTAAGCCTAAGCCTAAGCCTAAGCCTAAGCCTAAGCCTAAGCCTAAGCCTAAGCCTAAGCCTAAGCCTAAGCCTAAGCCTAAGCCTAAGCCTAAGCCTAAGCCTAAGCCTAAGCCTAAGCCTAAGCCTAAGCCTAAGCCTAAGCCTAAGCCTAAGCCTAAGCCTAAGCCTAAGCCTAAGCCTAAGCCTAAGCCTAAGCCTAAGCCTAAGCCTAAGCCTAAGCCTAAGCCTAAGCCTAAGCCTAAGCCTAAGCCTAAGCCTAAGCCTAAGCCTAAGCCTAAGCCTAAGCCTAAGCCTAAGCCTAAGCCTAAGCCTAAGCCTAAGCCTAAGCCTAAGCCTAAGCCTAAGCCTAAGCCTAAGCCTAAGCCTAAGCCTAAGCCTAAGCCTAAGCCTAAGCCTAAGCCTAAGCCTAAGCCTAAGCCTAAGCCTAAGCCTAAGCCTAAGCCTAAGCCTAAGCCTAAGCCTAAGCCTAAGCCTAAGCCTAAGCCTAAGCCTAAGCCTAAGCCTAAGCCTAAGCCTAAGCCTAAGCCTAAGCCTAAGCCTAAGCCTAAGCCTAAGCCTAAGCCTAAGCCTAAGCCTAAGCCTAAGCCTAAGCCTAAGCCTAAGCCTAAGCCTAAGCCTAAGCCTAAGCCTAAGCCTAAGCCTAAGCCTAAGCCTAAGCCTAAGCCTAAGCCTAAGCCTAAGCCTAAGCCTAAGCCTAAGCCTAAGCCTAAGCCTAAGCCTAAGCCTAAGCCTAAGCCTAAGCCTAAGCCTAAGCCTAAGCCTAAGCCTAAGCCTAAGCCTAAGCCTAAGCCTAAGCCTAAGCCTAAGCCTAAGCCTAAGCCTAAGCCTAAGCCTAAGCCTAAGCCTAAGCCTAAGCCTAAGCCTAAGCCTAAGCCTAAGCCTAAGCCTAAGCCTAAGCCTAAGCCTAAGCCTAAGCCTAAGCCTAAGCCTAAGCCTAAGCCTAAGCCTAAGCCTAAGCCTAAGCCTAAGCCTAAGCCTAAGCCTAAGCCTAAGCCTAAGCCTAAGCCTAAGCCTAAGCCTAAGCCTAAGCCTAAGCCTAAGCCTAAGCCTAAGCCTAAGCCTAAGCCTAAGCCTAAGCCTAAGCCTAAGCCTAAGCCTAAGCCTAAGCCTAAGCCTAAGCCTAAGCCTAAGCCTAAGCCTAAGCCTAAGCCTAAGCCTAAGCCTAAGCCTAAGCCTAAGCCTAAGCCTAAGCCTAAGCCTAAGCCTAAGCCTAAGCCTAAGCCTAAGCCTAAGCCTAAGCCTAAGCCTAAGCCTAAGCCTAAGCCTAAGCCTAAGCCTAAGCCTAAGCCTAAGCCTAAGCCTAAGCCTAAGCCTAAGCCTAAGCCTAAGCCTAAGCCTAAGCCTAAGCCTAAGCCTAAGCCTAAGCCTAAGCCTAAGCCTAAGCCTAAGCCTAAGCCTAAGCCTAAGCCTAAGCCTAAGCCTAAGCCTAAGCCTAAGCCTAAGCCTAAGCCTAAGCCTAAGCCTAAGCCTAAGCCTAAGCCTAAGCCTAAGCCTAAGCCTAAGCCTAAGCCTAAGCCTAAGCCTAAGCCTAAGCCTAAGCCTAAGCCTAAGCCTAAGCCTAAGCCTAAGCCTAAGCCTAAGCCTAAGCCTAAGCCTAAGCCTAAGCCTAAGCCTAAGCCTAAACGTATGATTATTGCAGCACTTTTCCATGAATTAGGGTTCAGATAATCAAAAAAAAATCTTATTTTTATATCTCTGGCTGGTCAAGAAACAAAAACTTTTCTTTTTTACAGTAAATTTTTTTTCGCAAATTTGACTAAAATTTTTATACTTCAGCTTATTTGTTAAATTAGGATTTAAAAAATATCGATATTTTTGGTTCTTTATGACTTATAAAATTTAACATTTTATTTTAATTTGAATTGTTAATTTTCTATAGTACTTTTTCTTTAAACCTTTCAAAGCGTTTATTTTTTAAATCGTGAAAACACGTTTATGATATTTTTCGTTTGCAAATTATATCCTAATTTTAATATCTTTATTTTGGAGGCTGGTCAAATAGCAACAACAAAATGCAACCTCCAGATTCTTTGATTTACATATTTCTTTTCTGCCTCATTCCATTAATTGCATTTGCCCAAGAATGGGATGCCACAAATTTTCCTAATCCCACTGCGGGTGGATTTCGACAATGCAATATGAAAACTACTTCAAGCATATGTGACCCGGATCAAATTTTAACTGAAGCTGAACGATATCGATTAAATCATGAACTCAATCAACTTGAAGCTCGAACTCGGCAAGATCATGCCCCAACTTTTTGTGAAAAGAAAGGAGTCACGGGTGCGATGGCAGTCGCAAAACATTTCCGTGGTGGTTCTGAAGCTTCTGTGAAAGCTGTGGCAAATGAAATTCTCGCTAAATGGGATTTAGATCGACAATGTCAAAAAGCTGTGGTCATTGTGATGGCAACAGAAGATCGTAAATTTTGGGTTGCACGAGATGATAAAGTTCCAATTTATGCTGGAGAATTTACGGATCTCTTCAATGCACAGGTAATAAGAAAATTTAATTGATAAAAATCTTTAAAAAAGTTTAATATCAGAAATATTCAAATTTTTAGAATTCGATTTTTACAAAATATCTAACAAAAAATCGTAACAGAAAAGAGTTATTTTTTGAAGAAAAAAAGTAAATTATTTAATATTTAAAATTATTTTCGGTTTAAAAAATATTTCAATCAAAGTTTATTCGATTTGGTGTCACGAAAAAAGAAAGTTTACTTTTTGAATTTTTGAATACAATGAATCTTTAAAGATTTTTCTCTAAAAAATAAGAAAATTTATGTCTTTTCTCAAATTTTTTTAAAATAAGAAATGTTTCTGTTATGTAAATTTAAAACTTTTCTGATTTTTTTCTCCATTTTTTCAGAAAAACCTCTTCCGTCAAGGTAATTATCAGCAAGGGCTCCATAATATCCTTCAAGGAACTTGGGAGAAAGCACTTTCAAAAACAACAGGCGGTGGTAAACCTTCTGATGGCGGTGGACAACGCCCTGCCCATCCACCAGATTCTCGACCAACTAAACCTGAAAGTGGTGGTGGAGGAAGTGGAATACCTAAAATCCCTATGAGCCTAATCGTAATTATTATTTTGGTTGTTATTCCTTTGCTTTGTTGTTGCGGTTGCATTTATTTATGTTGTTGCCGAAATAAAGGTGGAAGTGGAGCTCAACCAGCTGTGGGTCGAACGGATGTTGAAGGTGGTCCTGGATATCCTCAACAACATGGAGGCGGCGGCGGTGGTGGTGCAGGAAGATCTGGCATGGGAGGTTTCCTTGGTGGATTGGGAGGCTCTGCAGCCGCTTCAGGAATAATGAATATGATTCGTGGACGAAATCGTGGAGGCGGCGGTGGAGTTCCAGCTGCTGCAGCCGCTGGTGGTGATTATCCTCCTCCCGCCGGTGTTGGTGGATATACTCCTGGAACTCCCGTTCGTCATGGAGATAATCCCGAAGGCAAAGGCCTTTATCCATCTGTTCCAGTTAAAGATGAAGGTGGTGGAGGAGCTTGGTAAATCACAATTGAATCTTCAAGGAATTAAAAAAATCTCTTTTTTGTTTTTGTAATTTTGCCTTCATTTTTTCTTTGTATTAGCGACTTGAAGAGAAATTTTCGGAAACATTAATTTTTAACGGGTTTTTTTCAATCAAAAAAATCATGTTTAAAAGTTTATAAAAATTTCTCACATTTACACACTCACCAGTGTGACACGCCTCAGCCTCATGAGGCGCCTCTCGCCTCTGAGGCGGAGGCTGAGGCGGAGGCGATGTTTCGAAAACCTAACGTATTTTTATCGCCTCCATCGCCTCAGAGGCGCCTCTATCGCCTCGCCTCTCGCCTCACGCCTCAGAGGCGAGGCGAGAGGCGAGGCGATAAAAAAGTAAATCCGTCACACTGACACTCACATCTTTTTATTATTATAATTTTCTTCATTTTCGCAACGATTAATTTCTACTTCGTCCAAACCATTGTTAAAAAAATCTCAGCTAAAAATTTTAATACCTTTTTTTTAATATAATTTCTTATGTGTTTCACTTTCATTAAAAGTTGTCTTTTTATAATTAGTTAATTATAGTTTTTTTTTGAATAAATTTATAAAAAAAATTTAACATAAGAAACATGGATGTAAAACTTTGCAAAAATAAATTTTTTAATTTCATAAATCGAATTTGTAAAATTAGAAAAATCAATCATCGTTTTTGTGAAGCTTAAGCAGCAGAAATATAAACAATATTATGTCCCATAATAATCGTGGATTCAAGGCTTCGTTGAAGTAAACGCTTTTGTCCTTCAACTCGATCATATACAGTTCCATCAAACATTTGATCGGGGTATGATTGGACTACACCTAGCTTGGCTGCGGGAATATATGCTTCATCGGCTTCAGTTACAAGTAAATTCCAATGATGATCGGCTGCAAGAATTATACCCTGCAAAAAAGAAGTTTAAAATAGAATCTCAAAATGTAATTAAAATTATAGAGGCACCACTGTAGCTGTATCTAAGGACAATTTTTTTTTATTAGTTTTAAACTTACCATTATAGTTCGATTAGGCATTTCAAAATGATTTCGATTTCTTAATTTTATAGTTACTAAAGTTTTCTTTCGAATATATTCGCTAATTTTTCTGCCAATTGGATCAATTTGTTCATAAACTCTAAAAAAACACAAAATTTAAATAATATTTTTTTTTCTGCCAAATATAAAAAATGGATAACAACGAACAATTTAACTTTGGTAATGGGTTTATGCCCTTCAGTACAAATGGCCATTAAAGTTTTTTCACGTTGTCGTTTTTGAATATTTCGAGGCCCATCTGGATTTGCTAAACGTGAAAGGAGAGCTTGTCGCTCTTCTAGGCTTAACTTGGCTGCTGCGGTTCCTGAAGATGAAGAAGTTGAGGGCCTTGTATTTTCATTATTGCTCCTGCTGTCGCTGTTGCTAGAGGGACATTGAGAGCTCATTTTTTCCTAATAACAAAAAATGTTTATTAACCAAACTTTTACGTAAAAAGCAAAGTATATTTATGTGTTAAAAACAAAATCCAAAAAGGAGTCGAAAAAAATATATTAAAAAAAGTTTATTAGAAAAAATATAATCCAAAACCCCAAATAAATAAATAAAAAATATTAAAGAAAAAGAAAAGTGGAGATCGCATAAATAAAAAATAATTTTAAAAAAGTAAAAAAAACATAAATAAAGAATACGTAAGTTCAATCATTTACGATTTTTGGGTTTTGGTCCAGGCTTATTTCTAACTGTTGTGGTAGCAGCTTTTGGGGTAATTGTAGTATTTGCTCCCTTTTTGCCTTTTTTATTCTTTTCTCGTTCTTCTTGAATTTCCCGTTCCATTTCTTTTTCAATCATCGCAATTAAAGCTTGACAACGTCGTTGAAGCTCCTAAAAACAATTTAAAATATGTAAATTTTCTTAAAAATAAAATAATAATAAAGAAATTTACAAGTGGAGTTCGAGATTTAATAAACCAATCAAATCGAAATTGTGGGGCAGTTCGAATACTTTGTCTCAAATCATCATAAACATTTTCATTATCAAATCCAAGTTCATGAAGACGGCAAATAAGGAATCGATCTTCTTCTTCGTTATAGTCTATAAAAAAATAATTTTAGTGTTCTTAACGAAAAAACTAGGCGATCATACTTTTGCATTTATTTCCTCCATATGGAAGTCGAAGTTGATGGAAGGGAGCTTTATATTTAGCAACCTTTCGATCCAAAGCTTGTTTAGTGAGTTGACGCTTTTCAATTCGTTGTTCGCCTCTTTCAATTTGGGCAAGAATTCGTTCATGTTCAGTTAAATCTCTGAAGAAAAAAAATAATTTAGAAAAAAAAATTCAATTAAAAAATTACTCAATATTTTCCCAAAAAATATTTGAATATTCTTTAACTTCTTCTTCACTTTTTCCTTCAACTTCAGTGGCAATGGATTCCAAATCGTGTCGACCATATTTTTCGCATGCTTTAACAAATTGTTGAAATTCTCGTCGAGTCCAATTGCTCAAACCCTGGGTGAGAAGTTCATCGCGTTCAGCCATTTCTTCTTCGGTCAAAGGTTCAGATTCATCAATTTTCTTTTGCTCTTCTTTTTGAGCTTTTTCTGCTTCTTTGGGAGTCAAATCCGAAGGTTTTTGCGCTTGATAATTAAGTTGCTTACGGAAAGCATAAACTTCTCGATCAAATAATTCAAAAAGTCTTTTGGGATAAAATTGAAAATCATATACTTGTGGAAGTTTAGGTCTTGGTGCTTTTTGAGATTTACTTGAATCAACTGTGCCACCACCTTTCATTGCTTCACGAAAATACAAATCCACGTGATAATTAGCTTTTCGTTCACGTTTTGGTGGTTCAATCCAAAAATCGTTTACATTTGCCTTTCGCTTATTTCGATAATCTTCGCCTTGCCAAGCATAAATTGAACCCGAATCAGTGTTTGCTGTATCCAAAGTGAAATTTCGAAGTGAAGATTCTCCTAATTTATTCATTTTTTCTTCAATTTCTTTTGTTTTTTCTTCACCCTTTTTGAGAATTGAATCAATATCTTCATCCGTGATAGTTGAATCCTTTCCAGCAAAAATGGTGTCTGCCCCGTGTCGAATCATCGTAAGCATATCATCTTTGCCCAAAGTTCTTTGAGCTTCAGTGAGTCGACCTTGTTGAATAACGACATTATCAAGGCGAAGCTTCATTTCAGCTCGTTCAATAATTCGTTCTTCAATGGTGCTTTCCGTGATTAAACGAAATACACGAACTTGCTTCTTTTGGCCAATTCGATGGGCTCGATCCTATAAAAAAAGATTATAAAGAAATAATATATATTTTTTTGCTTATGAAATACAAAAAAAGTTATCGTTTTTAATTAATAGAAGCATATTCAAAATTTATAATTTTAGCCGATTTTTATTTTTGGACGCTTATTTATGACTTTTTTACTTCTAAATTTCTTCCAATATTTAATTTTAGATGAAAGAAACTAAAATAAGATTTGTGCTTTTTTTAACTTTTTTATGCAAATTTTAATTTTAAAATTCGGCAATCAAAATGGAAATTACTTTTTGATTTTTAGTTTCGAACAGAATTTTTTTACATTTTTGTAAACTCTCAAAAAATAACTAACCATAGCTTGAAGATCAACTTGTGGATTCCAATCGGAATCATAAATAATTACCACATCAGCTGTGGCTAAATTAATTCCCAATCCACCAGCGCGAGTGGTAAGCATGAAAATAAACTTTTCAGAATTTTCTGCATTATAATCATTAATAGCAATTTGGCGATCTTCATGCGCCGTTTGACCATCCAAGCGACAATATTGATATTGTCGGAACCAACAATAATCTTCAAGCATATCCAACATTCGAGTCATCGAAGAGAAAATTAAAACTCGAGAGCCTTGTTCTTTCAAGCGAATTAAAAGTTTATCCAATAAAACCATTTTTCCACAATTATTAATTAAATGTTCATCAGTTGTAAATGGAGGGCCAGGTTCAGCTCCATCAAAGAGATATGGGTGATTGCAACATTTTCGAAGGTGCATCAAAATATTTTGAAGGCGAGTTTTTTCAATTTTTCCTGCTCCATTCACGATATCAATGTCTCGAAGAAGAATTTTAGAATACCATTCACGTTGAAGTTTGGATAAACCAATATAAATTTTAAGTTCCTTTTTGGGTAAAAGGGATTTCTCGACATCTGCTTTAATACGACGGAGAAGGAATGGTTGAAGGATCTACAAAAAAAATAATATAAATAATGGTTTAGAAAAAAATCTTGGATAACCAAAGGGATATCTTATTTTGGAAGTAATCGACGCATTTTTTATAAATTAGCCAAAAATATTCGAAAACATACGAAAAGTTTTTTGAAAGTTAATATTTAATTTAAAAAACAAGTATCTCACTGTAAATATATTATATTCTGACTTTAGTAAAGTTTTAGAGACAAAAAATGTGTTTAAAACCTCCAAAAAAATAGCCTCAAAAACTTACTCGATGAAGACGTTGAACAATTTCTTCAGTATTAATTTTTTCACTCGTTGCTAACCATGAATCAAAATCTTCTGAATTTGAAAACATATCAGGCATAAGAAAGTTTAACAAAGCCCATAATTCATGCAAATTATTTTGCAATGGTGTACCAGTTAGAAGCAAACGATGTTTAGAACGAATTTGTCGAACAAAAAGTGAAAGTTTAGAATTTTCATTTTTAATTCGATGGGCTTCATCGATGACAATGTATTTCCAAGTAATTTTACGCAAAAATGCCATACATTTTAAAATCATTTCATACGAAGTTACCAAAGCCTAAAAAAATTAAGGTATTTGGATTCTAGGAGAAAAAGATTTTTTAAATATTTACGTCATAAGAGCCAGGAGTAAGTTTTTCAGCAAAAATAACTTTTCGCTCTTCTTCAGTTCCAATCAAACACACGGGTCGCATGGTTGGACACCATCGTTCAAATTCATTCATCCAATTTTGAAGGGTGGATTTTGGAACAATAATAAGAAATGGGCCATTTGTATTTCGAACATGCTTCATATAACCCAAAAGTGAAATAGTTTGAAGAGTTTTTCCAAGACCCTAAAAAACGCAAACATTTTCCCACAAATTTTAAAGAACAGAAAAAGTTTTATAGGAAAATTTACGAACCATTTCATCCGCTAAAATTCCATTGATGCAATTATGTTGCAATTGCACCATCCAATTTAGCCCTCGAACTTGATAATCTCGAAGTTCTCCATTTGTGATATACCAAGGAGATTTTTGAAAAGTATAAATGGCATCAGTTTTTTCACTTTGTTGAAGAAGTTCTTCATCTTCTTCTTTTTCAGTCATTCGATGCCGATGATCTCCTTGGGTGGATGGACGTCCAGGACCTTTGACAGGGGAATTAGCTAAAGAAGAATTTTAAGGAATATATAAAAATTGAAAAAATTCGGGAAACCTACGAGTAATAGGTGCTGCATCACCGGTTGTTAAACATCTTGCAACATTTTCAGTTTTTTCAAGAAGTCTCAGAAACTTATTATATGATTCTTCACCATCAACAAGAGGGGCGCCAGCAGACATTTTGTTTTGGATTTTACTAGAATAATTTGTTAATTGGAAATATCGAGACAGATAAATCAGTTTAAAAAAATATATAAAAATTAAGCGCAAAAGAAAAAAATATTTCGTCAAGTCACTCTGCTTTCCTTTCGTTTGCTATTTGAGGAGAGAGAGAGCGCGGGAAAAAATATGCAATACATAACCATAAAGAAATATTTCATAAAAAGCCAAAAAGTAGCGGGAAAATTCAAAAAAAAATTTGTTTGTGCTTGCTCCAATTTTTTTCTTTCCGTCTTTTCAAGTTTTTTGTGAAAACATTTTTTTGCCTTTCAGGAAAATTTATTTTTTATCTATTTATTAAAACAAAAAAAATTAACAACAAAGAGAATAAATAAATCTGGAGATCAAAGTCTCTAATTATAAAAAAAAATTCATAAAAAAATTTAAATAACAACAAAAAATAATTTTTATTTTTCCTAACATTCTGGAATAGCTTTCGGTGAACCACTTTGACTTAATTCATTCGCAAAAAAGTCTGATGCTAATGAAGGGCGTTTTTGTTGAAATTCATCTTCGTCATCCATTTTATGCCCAATTTTAGTTGCAATTCCTCCACTTGGAATTCGTCGATGCTGCTGCGAATGTTTTGGTAATTCTTTTTGTTGTTTTTTAAATAATGGTTCATTTTGAGAAGCATCCAAAGATTTCATTTTTATTATTTTTGATGGATCAAGGTTGTCATCTTCGTCCTCGTCATTTACTTCTTCAGTTAATTTAAGACCTTTAGCATAATAAACAACGAAAATATCTGTTACCAAAGCGATGAGTCTCATAATTCCATAAATAATGTGAAGCCTATAAAAAATATGGGGAATAAAAAAAATCAGAAATTGTAGTCAAAATAAGCCAAGAAAGGCATAAAAATGGAGCAGAAACTTACCACCATCGAAGTTCAGGAGCATCATAAATGGCACACGATCCTTTAGAATTTAAACATCTTTGATCCCATTTAATACAAAATTTATCAAAAATAAAACCCCAAAATATAGGCGATGGTAAAGTTGCTGGAAAAATAAATCAATTTTAATATTTTTAATCATTTTTCGCTTTCTAAAACTCACCACATAAACTAACTAAAAATCCATTAAACCCTAGCGAAATACTTCGATGCATGGGTGGAACAGATCGAAGAAGGATTAATACGCCGGGTGTGACACCCATGCCACCAACCATTCCACCAAGAGCCATAAAAAGGAAATAAATTAAAGCTTTTCTATCGCATTCTTCCGTTACACATAATTGGCGAGAAGCTTGACCATCGAGAGTTTCAACGCAAGCGCAATTATGAAATACGTTTCCTTGATTCGTTGAATTTTCGGGATTAATAAATTTCATTATTTCATTTGGAGTCAATGGACACCCGGCGTGACAAGGCGAATAAAAAACATTTCCTGCTGAATCACAAACAGGAAACATGGGCATTTGAGAACATCCACACTCAGACATGCAAGTATAATTCAAAGACATTTTAGAATCTAAATTTTGGCCCAAAGTTGTTAAAGTTGAATGACATCCAACAAATGCATTTGCAAAAGATAAAAGTGCTGCAATCCCACTGCAAAGTGCCACAAATCCAGCTGCTCGACGGCCTTCAAGCTTTAAAATTCTCATTGCCACTGTTCCAAGGAAAACTCCTATAGCAAAACCAGCTACTCCAATAATTCCCATATACATATTTATTTTATATTGGGGCAATCCAAATTGAAGTTCAACATATTTTGGAAGAAATACAAAATAACCTTTGAAAGCAAAAACATCACAAATTCTTCCAATCATTGAAAAAAAATATACTGGATTTTGAAGAACGCCTCCAATGGTTTTGGAAAAGTCTGCTGCTTTGGAAACAAAACTTTTCGGTATTATTGCTTTACCTTTACTATTTTTTCTTGCATGTTTATCCACCAAATTTAATGATGAATCAGCCTTGGGCGCGGGAAAGAAAAATAAAGCCAAAGATGGAAGGAAAAGTACGATTCCGATGATTAAGAATCCCATCCACCAACGTCCAATCCATTCTGGATCCAAAGGAGTTAAACCAAGGGGTTCTAAAAAAATATATTAGTTTTTAACAGTTTTTTTTCAAAAAGTAAATTTTTTGTTTAGAAATCTTTTGTTGAAAATTTCTTATAAACCAAATTTACTCACTATCAAATTTATAATAATATTTTTGAAATACTGTTCCCATAAAAAAACCGATTACAGGGCCACACATTCGAATTAAAAACATTCCAGCTGAAACACAATTTCTTTAGAATAAATCCTTGACAGAAAAAAATGGCGACAAAAACATACCAAAATAAAGAGGTAAATTACGCTTTTTAACATTATCATCAATTAATGGAAGACCCAAAGAAAAAGGCATGGTTCTTCCAATTCCAAGAATAAATAATCCAAAGAAAATTAAAGCTGTTGGACCAAAATGCGCCATTTGATCATTTGCACATGTTCGTAAATTGTGCTGGAAAAATAAATGCAAATTATTTACCAAAACATTTGTTTTTTAAATTTTTTTTGAATTTCAGTCATCAAAGAAACTTACTTCAATTTTTTCAAAATTCACAGCTGGATTACAATATGCAAAGGAACTTGTAATTAATAAAGGTTTAGCTCGATGATGACCATCTCCACATTGGGCATAATCACCAAAAATTGTTTCATTTTCAGATAATAAAATATTTTTAAATACACTGCAATTTGGGTTTAAAGCTAGCGGGGGTGAAAAAGATGGAAACATTCCATTTGAAGCAGCCGATGGCTGTGCAGCAATCGCAGCCGCGGCAGTTGAATTAGGTAATTTTTCGTCGAACAAAAAATTGGATGAAGAAATAAGAATATTTGCGAGTGCAATCAAAATACATCCAAATCCAATCCATTTTGCGCGGTTTCCTTTTCCACCCAAATATGCAACAAAAACTACGGTGGGAATATACCCGAAATCCCCCGCTGAAACCATAGTTCCCGAAACTTTTGATGGAATTTGAAATTGTTTTTCTATGGACACCACTGCCGTTGTCATATAAAATCCACCAATGGATTCTGCAAGAAAAAAAAAATTAATATGAAAAATTAGTAAAGAATTTTGACTTAGAATTTGGAAATCTAAACTTTATTTTTTTTTTGAAAACGTATTTATTGAAAGAATACTTTTTTTTTGGTAAAGCATAAATTTATAAGTTCCAGGTCTCATCACAAAAGCTCTGTTTTTATAACACGTTTAAAGTTTTCATAAATTTTCGTTTAGATACCATTTTTTATTTTTTTACTTACCCATAAAATAAGTTGTCATAAAAATGACAAAAAATGCCAAAACATATTTATCCAAAGCTTGAATTTGTTGTTTAACCATTTTTATTATTTAACACTGCAAACAAATTGAAAAAAAATATATCGAGAATCCAACTTTCTTTCTATGATCCAGAATTAAGCTAATTTCTTTTATTAAAACTCAAACAAGAAATTTTTTAATTTCTAATTAAATTTTTTTAAACCTTCTCAAAAGCATTAAAAAAATTACAACAAACAACTCTGAATAAAGTTGACGACGGAAATAAATGTGTTTATTGAAAACAAAAATCAACCTCCTTCCTTCCTTCTTTTCTTCTCTATCTAATAACTAACCCTATCAATAATAATTGGAAAAGCACATGAATTTGTGGGGCGTTTGTGGCCTCAAAAAAAAAATATAATCAAAATCTTTCTTACTTAAAGCAAGCCCCTGACGACGACGACGGCGACGAAGATGATTGTGGCGGAAAAAGGAGGCTGAAAACAAAAAAAAATAAACTGATAAGATAATTTTCATGTTTTTTGTTGTTTGTTTGACACAAGAAGAAAAATAACGAAGATAATGATTTCTTTTTGTGTTCATTACCAAAAAATCTAAAAAAAAACATTGATTTTTAAAAATCACAAAAAAGTTAACAGAAATCATTCAGAAAAAATCAAAAATTGTAAAGTCGATAAAATTTTAATTTAATTAACTTTCATTTCTTTAAATAATAATCTTTAATGCTTCCAAATTGATCTCCAAAATTCTTTTGTGTTTGAAAGAAAAGAAAAGCCATAAAAAAATTTTCCTTGCTTTGCTTTCGATATCAAAAATAATCACAACCTCAACACTGATTTTTTTATGATGGCTTATTATCGATGGACTTTGAGAATGTCAAAAATATTTTATGTTTGCATAAGAATGTGTACCTGATCAGATACAGCCGATTAAAGGAAGCTTTTTATAATTATTAGCTTCCAAAAAAAGCTATCGTCATTTTTGTGCTCGATGTATGTTGTTCAAACTTTTTCCATTTCTGATACAACAGTGATTTTGGTGAGTCATGAAAATTAAAAAATTTGTTGCAATTACTTTACCAATTACTACCAATTACTAATTTAGAGTTTTAAAGATCTTGTTCAAGAAAAAAAAAATACATTTGCAATGATTTTTGTCAACTTCAATCATTTTTGATTCATTTTCTTTCACCCTTAACCCCTCCAAAATTAATTATTTTTCATTACAGATTTTCTTTGTTTTTTCTTTCTTTTTCTTGTTAATTATCAAATAAATAAAAAAGAAAAATGCGGTTCTCATCTTTATTAATTTCTTCTTATTTCTTTTGATTTTTGAACATAAAACAGAAAAACAAAAATAAAACAAAAAAATAAGAAAGCAAGGCAAAAAGGTAGCCGGCAGGCAGGCAGCCAGCCAGTCACATTTAATTAACGAAAAAAAAATAAACTTCTTTTTTTTTTCAAATGCATTATTAAAACCAAAAAAAGTTGTTAGTTAGTTAGTTAAGTTTTTGTTGTTGTTATTTTTTTATATATAACTCACTTGCTTTTTTTCACTTTTCTTTCACATCTTTTTTTTCTTGCAACACAAAACATTTTTTTGTGTCCATGTATGTATTTTTATATTTATGAATAATCAAATATATTAATTTAAAAAAGAAAATTAGATAATAATGAATTTGGATAAATATGTTGTATCCTTTTTTGCTATATTTATAACTGTTTATTTTTTGGGTAAGTAACAGAATTAAATTTAGTAGTTTTGGTTTTTGCAAACAAAAATCTTTGAAACAAAAAGACATGTTTCAAAAAATTTACTTTCTTGGTTAAACCTAACAAGCTTTTTGATATTTTACCACGAAAAAGAAAGTTTGAATATTTCCAAATTGAAAAAGTTAATTTTTTTTCGCCTAAATCCTTTATTTTTTGCAGAATCCATTGGTGGATTTTATATGACAACGGCAGTGGTGTCCATAGAAAAACAATTTCAAATTCCATCAAAAGTTTCGGGAACTATGGTTTCAGCGGGGGATTTCGGGTATATTCCCACCGTAGTTTTTGTTGCATATTTGGGTGGAAAAGGAAACCGCGCAAAATGGATTGGATTTGGATGTATTTTGATTGCACTCGCAAATATTCTTATTTCTTCCTCTAATTTTTTATTCGACGAAAAATTACCTTATTCAACTGCAGTCTCAGATGCTTCTCCATCTGCATTGAATTACATTGATTGCAGCGTTTTTATTGGAGCAGATAATTTAAATGAAAGTTATTTTACTTGCGTGGAAAATAGAAAAAAGGCTAAATCCTTTCTTCTCGCAAGCTCGTTTGCTTATTGCAGCAAAGATATTAATGAAGAAAGACTAATGGTAATTTTAAAAATTTGATTTACACCAAAAAATAAAGTAATGAAGAATGTATGCATTTTTTAGAGACGTTTGGAATCATGTCGAAATGATCAAATGTCACATTTTGGTCCAACAGCTTTGATTTTCTTTGGATTATTTATTTTGGGAATTGGAAGAACCATGCCTTTTTCTTTGGGTCTTCCATTAATTGATGATAATGTTAAAAAGAGAAATTTGCCTATTTATTTTGGTAAAAAATTTTATATTTATAATCTTAACTTATTTCTCCATCCAATTTTTTCTGGCTATGAATCTTTCCACGAAAAAACGATAAACGTCTAAAAAAATTTAACTTTTAAAGGAAAATTTGCATTAATTATACTAGTAGATTAGATATCCAAACTTTTTTTAATATCTGAAAAAGAGACTAAACTAAAACAAATTTATTTTTCAGCTGGAATGTTTCTCGTTCGAATTATGGGTCCAATGTTTGGTTTTCTTTTGGGTACAATGTTTCAAAAATATTATTATAAATTCGAAGGTTAGTCGAAACCTATCTTTTCTCACTTTCTAAATATTAATTTTTTAGTACCTTTGGGATTAACCCCCGTGGATCCAGAATGGATTGGAAGGTGGTGGATGGGATTTTTGGTTATTGGAATTGTTTTATTTCTTCCATCTTTGGCTTTATTTTTCTTTCCAACTCCCAGAGCTGGATCTCCATTAAATTTGGTGGATAAACATGCAAGAAAAAATAGTAAAGGCCAAGCAATAATGCCGAAAAGCGCCAAATCGAAAGCAGCTGATTTTTTTAAAACCATTTCTGGAGTTTTGAAGCAACCCGTTTACATTGGAGCTATGACTGGCAGAATATTGGATGTTTTAGCGATTAAAGGTTTTTTTGTTTTTTTACCCAAATATCTTCAAGTTCAATTTGGAATTCCTCAATATAAAGTAAATATGTATATGGGTTTTACAAAAGTGGCGGGATTTGCTATAGGCGTGGTAGTTGGAACAATAATAATGCGAAGTTTCAAATTGGAGGGTCGTCGAGCCGCGGGTTGGGTAGCGATTTGTAGCGCAGCGGCTGCTATTTTATCGTTTGCAAATGCCTTTGTTGGATGTCATTCAACTTTAACAACTTTGGGACAAAATTTAGATTCTAAAATGTCTTTGAATTACACTTGCATGTCTGAGTGTGGATGTTCTCAAATGCCCATGTTTCCTGTTTGTGATTCAGCAGGAAATGTTTTTTATTCTCCCTGCCACGCTGGATGTCCGCTGACTCCAATTGAAATAATGAAATTTATTAATCCTGAAAATTCAACGAATCAAGGAAACGTATTTCATAATTGCGCTTGCGTTGAAACTCTCGATGGACAAGCTTCTCGCCAATTATGTGTAACGGAAGAATGCGATAGAAAAGCTTTAATTTATTTCCTTTTTATGGCTCTTGGTGGAATGGTTGGTGGCATGGGTGTCACACCCGGCGTATTAATCCTTCTTCGATCTGTTCCGCCCATGCATCGAAGTATTTCACTTGGGTTTAATGGATTTATGGTTAGCTTATTAGGTAATTTTCAGCCTTTTTTTCGTTTTGAAAGTAAATATTTCCAGCAACTTTGCCATCTCCAATACTTTGGGGTTTTATATTTGATAAATTTTGTGTAAAATGGGATCAAAAATGTCCAGACACTAAAGGGTCGTGTGCTATTTATGATGCAGCAAATCTTCGAATTTGGTAAACGATTTGAGTTAAAGGAAATCCTAAATAAGCTTTTTGTTTTTTTAGGCTTCATTTTCTTTATGGTGGAATGCGAATGATTGCTTTGATTGCAGATGTCTATGTTTTATATCATGCAAAAGATTTAAAATTAACCGAAGATGAAAAAGAAGCTTTGGAAGATGGAACGGCTTCAGAAAAGGGACAAATATTATTAAAACCCGTTGATGCTGTAACGGATCCATTATTCCCTGAATGTGAAAAGTTATAGTTACTTTTTTTGTTGTTGTACTAAAAAATGTAAATAATATATTATGTTTAAAATATTCGATTTTTTTTTGGAAATTTAATAATAAAAAATGCAGTAAAGAAGCTAATAATTTTCGTTATCAAAGTTTTTTCAACAACATCGAGCTTTCCACATTTCAATGTTTTTTTTAAAGAACCATATTTAAGTTTTCTCGTAGCCTATTCTTTTTTACTTGAAGAAATTGTGTTATCTAACAAAATGCATAACAAGGAAACTCAACCAAGTAACCCCTTTTTTATTATTTGATGTCCTTTTTGAAAATTTTAGTTTTATGCTTCTTTTATTTTGGTAAAAAATTTTTTTAAATGATGCAACCTTTTTTGAATTATGTTAATAAAAAAAACACAAATTTATCAATAACCAAGTTTATTTAATCGTATCCCCTGACGATTTCTTTCATGGGTGGATAAGCAGCTTACAGCTAAAAAATTAAGCCTTTTTATTTATTTTCCAAAATGCAACGAATACGATCCTTTGGATGCAAAAAAATAAATAAATAATATTAATATAATTTTTTGTTTCCATCCTCTTCCATGCGGAATTTGCTTGCTTGCAAGTAAGGGAAAAGCGCAATAAAAAAAAGTTTTATTCCGTTGCTCACTGCCAATTTTTTTTATTGAATGTCTTTTATTTTTATTAAAAATTATCTTTTAAATATTTCCCAAATATGGCAGCAGAAACATTGACGACGACAAAAATGTTGTCAGCTGATCGACAACGTCAACGAATTGCATTTGAATCGGATTTAGTTCATCTTTTTTATCAAGATCAACTTTTATGGAAATTTGATGATTCTCCAAAATATTCAATTTCACGTCGAAGAAATATTTTATGGGAAAATATATATAACTTATTAAAAAGGGCTTATCCAAATGAAATTAAAAAATATAATACTCCAATGAAATTGAGAGGAAGGATTTTAGCTATGATTCAAAAAGTTAAATATGTTCTTAAAATCGAGGACTTTGATGGGCCTGATTTACAATTTCTTGATGTTGTGAGTTATATATTCTGGGATAATTGGAATAACTAAAAAAAATTCATATTTCAGCCTGAGCTAATTATTCTCCACAAAATGATAGAAGATAAAAATTCTAAAAATCAAAAATCCCAAGAAGTTACAGAAAATGCAGGCGATAATGTAAACCCATTCGATGAAGTTAAAGATAATTTAAAATGGAATCAAAATTCTCAAGGTCGAAATATTTCTATTCAATGTAAAGCTTGTAAAATCGTTACATTCCCAGACAAAACATTTTCTAATATTAAAGAACATCCAATTATTTGTTCTAAAGCTATTTACGAAGACGAAGGAAACCAAGGATTGCTAGTTGTAAGAATTTTTTGTGGAATATAAAAAACTACAAAACTTTTAAGTTTTCTTATTTATGTAATTTTTTTAGCCATCAAAAATGTATAATAAAGAAATTCCTTCACCAACTGTGAAGCTGGATCTCGCAGTAATAAAAGCAAATATGCAATGGAATAATTATGAATCAACGATTATTCCTCCGCCACAGCCGTCTCCATCAACTATTGGCCGAGTTGGTATAGGAATTGGAGCTCAGCAACGTGTTTTGCAGCCAGCGACTACCACAACAAAGATGGCAAATCCTTCGTTAACATTAATAAAAAATTTTCAACCTAGAGTGATTTTATTTCCACGAATCAAAGTTTTGCGGCCAGTTTTGACCCCAAAAATTATTCTTCCATCGCTACCAATTAAATTAGAAAATATTAAATCAGAGATAGATGAAACTTTTTCTGATATTTCTGAATATCAGACAAACACATCAAAAAATCAAATGCTCGAACACCAAAAACTTGAAAAAGAACTTCGATCAAAAAAATTAATTTATTCTGGAGTTTCTAATAACGAAGACATAATTAAATGTGTAATTAATTATTATGATGGTGAAAAATTAGCATATAAATGTTCGAAATGTAATATTTTTATGCCCTTGAATGTGGAATTAAAACTTGATGAACATCGAAATTTATGTTTGAAAATCAAAAAAGAGATTAATGATTCAAGAGAAGCTTCACCTTCATCTGTAAGTTTTTATATTTTGGATTTGTAAGAGCCGCTTCAAAAATAGACAAAATTTTAATCTGCGTTGTTGATCGTAGTTAAAAAGTACACGAGAAAAAATTATATTCATATTGATACTTTTTGTTTTTAAACTTAAACAAAATTTTGTTGGAATTTTATACGCATTAGATACCGTCATTTTTGCTTTAAAAAAATTGTTTTTTTTTAGCCATCCACATCACCAACGATTCGTAAGCGGAAGCATAGCTCTTCCTCTCCAGAAGCCGCTGATGCAGATTTAATAAACAAAAGAATAACTTCGACGGAAGTTCAAAAACAACACCAGCATGAAGAAGAAACACTTTAAAAATAAATCTTAAAAAAACAAACGTAAAATCTCGATGTAAAATATGTTCTTTAATTATGAAAACAACGAAAGGTAAAATCAGAATCCATCAGCATAAATGGAAAAGAAGAAATAGTCATTCAGGGTACAAAAAATTAAATACAGGTCAATCTAAAATTTTGTTTTTAAGTTTGTGTTAAAACAGTTTTGTAAATAAATAAATAAAAAATTAGATAAAAATCGTATAGATAAAATTACAAAAAAAAATGAATATTAAATAAAATTTTAATTTTTGTTAAATGTTTTCCAGCTTTTTTGAATAATTTAATCATCATACATATTTTTATTCTAAAAATTAAAAACCCAGAATCTGAAATATAAAAAAAATGAAAATTAAATTAATTATTTATTTTTTAAATACTTAAAAAAATTTCTTGCGAGGAAATTATCAACTTTTGTTCATGAAAATATTTGAAGATCAAACAAATTAAAAATATGCTATTTTCTGTCGTAAAGTGAAAATCCAGTTTTCCGCTATTGTAAAAAATAAAAACCAAAAGAAAATTAATTATTTTTTGTTTTTCTAATGCATTTAAAATACACTAATATTTCATTCAAAAATTATATTTTATAATTATTATTATTTATTATTATTACTTTAATTAAATATAAAAATGGTTTAACAAAAACAAACAAAGAAGAAAAAAAGAATGCAAAAAAACTTGAGATCAGCGAACAAAAAAAATATTTTTAAGTAAAAAGAATGGAAGTTAAGGAAAAAGGCCTATGCAATGCGTTCAATATTTTCCATTGAAGTTTGGGGTGATTGTTCAACATCTTCAGAAATGGTATCAATTCCAGATGAATTTGTGGAAATTGTATCATTTGGCAATGCAGTTTTATTCAAATTATTAGAATTATTAGATTTAATTGAATTTTTCTTTGCTGCATATTTTGCTGCTTTTGCCGCTTGAACTTCTGTATGAGCTTCAGGAGATTTAGCCCACCATTGAACATCAGCACTACCCCAAATAGAAAAAATTATAACGGGTATGAATGAAATAACGGTGGAAATATAAAATACTATATTCCATTCAAATTGACTTCCAGTTTGAACTATCCATTTAGTCATCAATGGATTAGAAATTCCACAAATTGCAACAAAGAAAAATGTTAAACCTGTGATTGCACCAGAAAATGCTGGAGCTATAGCAACTAAAGCCGCTTGACATCCAGGTGTATGCATTCCCGTGAATAGCATGCTCAAACATAAAAATACCACGGCTAATGGAGCTCGAGTGGAATCCAAAAATGTTGCACCAATCAGAAAAACTCCTAATCCAACTGAACCAACTCCATTCAAAAGTTTAGATAAAAAGCATTTGGAAAGTTTGGTTTTTCTTTGAAGCCATGTATTGAGATATGAGCTACCAATTTTAGAAATCCATAAGCATAAAGTTGGAAGAGCTGAGAGGAGACCATTTTCAGTGGGATTATATTTATGGACATCGTGGAGGTAACTAGAAAAAATATTTTTAGTAAAAAAATAATTATAAAAACTTTAATATTGGAAAATTTAAATAATATTGGCTCAAAACGAAAATTAGAAAATTCTCGAAATGTAAAATTGGAAGATTCTCATTTTATAAAAGTTCGTTTTTACTAAACTTTGGATTTTCAATGTTTTGAAAATATTTATTTCTTTATAAATTATTTTCTCGAAAATAAAATTTGGGAAAAATCTAATTTTTTCAGAATACTTTTGCCTTTATTTTTTAAAATCATCAACTTATTTTTTTGTCTTTAAACCTAGCTAACCTCGGTAAAAACATGATCATAGTCATTAAAGGAAATTCATGGCATACAACCGAAATCAATGCAGCCCAAACTGGACCTGAACGAAGGATTTGGTTCCATGGAACTTTTCTTTCATTTCTCTTTTTTCCAACATTTTCTGCTGCATTTGAAAGAGTAATAAATTTAAGTTCCGCTTCACTTATGCATGTTTGTTTTGAGGGTTTATCAGTTCCCAAAATGGCATAAATAATTATAAAGAATATTCCTGCGCATGCAGAAACATAAAAAATTGATGGCCAACCACCAAAGAATTCTGTTTGAGAACATAGAGCTCCAGCGGCAGGAACGATTAAAAGGGCGCCTTAAAAATAAAAATAATAAATTTTGCTTTTTATTTAAATTTTTTTGTTTTAAAACTTTTGTAAACCATGCAACGAAAGGTTAGAAAACTTACCAATTTGTCGTCCACCGGATGCAACCCCTAAAGCATACGATCTTTCAGGAGCTGGAAACCATCGAGTTAAAAGTGAATTTACAGCTGGTTGAAGTAAAGCATCCGCTAACCCAATTAAAAAACGTGCAAATATTGCAAAGTAAACACTAAAAACCAAAAATTATTTATTTTATTTACTCTTTGGCGGCAACTTTAACTTATATCACGAAATGTTACAATTTTATAAAGTGAGTCCACAATCATGGTCTATTTTTAGAAACTTTATAAAAGTTGTGTTTTGAATATAATTTTTTAATCAAAATTTTGAGAAATGATATTAGAACTTTTTTTGATGCACTTGTTAAAAAAAGTTGGATAAAAGTTTAAAATAAAGCGTTTTAGCACAAAAAAAAATTAAAGATAATTTTTTAAAAGTTTTTCGTTGTAAAATTTACCTTCTTGGAGATAATAAAGGAATAATAAAATTTGCTGCGGACGCAGTTAAAACTGAAGCAATAATCATATATTTTGCATTAAATTTATCCGCTAATAATCCTGTTCCAAGCATACATAATAAACCAGCGTTAAACGCGCCAAAAATATATCCTTGATCTGTGGGGGACCAATTAAGTCTAGGAGCACCAAGCGAAATGGGTTCCATAGTGAAATTAGTGATATCTGAATCGTAATCAAAAGAAAAATTTGAGGATCGATGATGGCGAGATGAAGGCTGTTGGTCATCGAATTCTGTGGAATTTACCATACACACGATTGCCATTCCCATGTTGCTGTTCATCATGTGGACGCTAAAATTTATTGAAATTTATAAAAGCCATAGTAAAAAAATAATATAAAAAGTTATATAGCAGCAGTAATTTAACTCCTACCGAGAATAAAGAAAAACCATATTTTCGTGTCAAAGCCAAGTTTTTATTTTTTCTCCTAATTTCAAAAAAGTATTACTAACCTTGCAAAACACATGCATAATAAAGCTGCGGTTAGCATACGAAATGATGGAATCCATCTATATCGATCAGGTAAGGCAGCTACGATAAAGGGCGGTGGTAAAGTTCCAGTTTTGGTTGGGGTTAAAACTGGAGCCGGATGAACCGCTGCCATTCGAAGAAGATGTTGATGTTCTGAAAAATATAATTTCATTATACAAAAAATCCAAAATTTAATTTTTCCCTTTTTTAAAACAAAAATGGTTTTTAAGAGTTTAAAAATCAAAAACCACATCCAAAAAAGGATAGTGTTTTTTTTTAAATTTAGAGCTTATGGATGTTATTTCTAGTTTCCGCAAAAAAGAAAAAAAGGGAACTAGACATTTGTTTTTTTTTTTTGTAATAAATAAAAAACAAATCAATCGAGGAATCACTTATAAAAAAAAGCTAACAAAATAAGTATTTTTTCTTTTCTTTGCGGTGGTCATTCTTTAAAAAAGAGATAATAACAAGAAGAAAAAAAATACATTTTTCCTTTATTTTTTACAAAAATTAGTTCGTTTTCGTAGTTAGTTAGAAAACTCGTTTGGTTTTTAATTTTTTTAACTCCATAAAAATTTTTCCGAATAATATCTAGCAGCTGTTTTGCGCAGGAGATGTTAGCCTCTTTGGTTGTTGGTTTGTTGTTGCTGCGGCTTCTTCTTTTTTTTTTAAATAAAGTAAGTTAGTTAATTTCTCGCTCCTAAATACCTTTGGTCACTCTATTTTTATTTTTTTTATTTTACTTTTAAAGACTCCATAATAAAGTAGCAGATCGAAGGTATCGATTCAAAAATCCGATTTTTATGGCTTTAAAAACCTTTTTTTTCGTTGCGCAAAGTAAATGAAAAAAATAGTGAAGCTTCCTCTATATTTTTTGGTTTTGGTAATTGATCATCGTGGATTAGGGTTTAATGAAGTGAAGTTGCGATCGATAGTAGAATTTAAAAATATCAACCATAAATGGGGCGATGAAGTCAAACTTTAAACAGCGAAGTGATTCAAAGTTTACGGTTTTAGTAAAAAAATAAAATAAATGATTGTCCATAGAAAATTAAAAAAAATAATTTTAATGGTGAAACCAAAAATGTAATATCTTCGTGTTGTGACAATGTTTTTTAAATTTCAGATGGTGGACGCTATGTATCTCATGATTAAGATGTTCCCATAAGAACTCATTTTTTTCTATTTTTAAGCTTTATTATCTGATTGCTATTAATTTTATCTTTCCCTTCTCAAAAACAATTTTTAAAGTTCGCTTTTTTTTACACGGGCGCCATAATTTCTGGATAGTCGATTTTTTTTTTCTATTCCTCCTTTATGTAAATAATAAAAATGGAATACAGAGAGGAAAAGTCAATCATACTTTTTTATATTTAAAGTATATATTATTTTAAGAAGAAAAAAAAGAAGTTTAAACTTTAAATTAATTATTTACGTAATGAGATCAAAAAAATGTGGTAGTAGTCATAGTAATTGGATACAGGAAATGAAATGAAACGAACTTTGTTTGTTTTTTGAGTAAGCTTCAATATTTATTTTAAGATGGATAGCCAAGATTTTTTTCACTCTAAATTTATTTTGACGCACGTTTATAAAAAAAGTGTGAAAGGTATCGAAAAAACTATTTTGAAGGGCACACTTTAAACTTAAAATTTAATACCCCACTAAAGTAAATAATATGGCATAATTAAAAAAGAGACAGAATTTATAAAAGATTTTTAGGGTAATTATAAACCATGGCAAAGTTTTCGAAAACACAGATTTTAGGTCTCAAAAAATTTAAATTTTGTTGATTTTTCTAAATTTTTGAGGAAATTAAAAACTTAAAAGTAAAGCAGAAAAGCTACGCCAAAAATTTTCAATTTTAAATATAATAAAAATCAAATTACCTGAAACTGCTCAAAATTAACCAACCAACAAAAAACTACCAATGTTTTTTTCAACGAAGAAATAAAAACAAGGGTAATGAAGAGACTCTTTTTACTTTTATATTAAGCAATCAAAAAAAATGTTATGAGAGATTAATATTAATTCTTTTGCTTTCTTTATTCTTCCTCTTCCTGCTCCGCCTATCTTTTTTTATTTTTTTAATTAAAAGCCGATGATGATAATGATTTTTACAAGACAAGGAAACAACTTAAGTCTTAAGACATGATGATTCTAGTTAAAACTGGAATTTAATAATATTTATTACCTTTTGAAATTTGGTTGGGTTTTTTTTTTTTTTTATTCGGGTAAGATTAAAGCTTTAATGTGAAAGTTTTTTTTTGATCGAGTAAAAATAAAATAAAAGCAGTTATGAAGAAGAAGAAAAAAACTAGAATCTTTATGAAAAACAACTCAGACAAAAAAAAAGCACATGAAAAGCATTGCATATTTTTGTTGTTGCTGCTTTCTCTTATTTTTATTTTATAATTATCTTCTTTTCCTTCCTTCCTTGATTGAAATAATACCGGAAATATTTTTTCTTTGTTACTGTCAATAAGAAAAGGGTTAAAAATTTTTGTAAAAATATTTACAGTTTTATGAAATAAAAAAATTATGGTAACTGAAGAAAGAAAGTTGAAATATTTTTCATAAATATTTTTGTTTCGTATATCGCAAAAAATATCTTTCCAAAATTAAAGTTAATAATAGTCTCATTTATTAATTTTTAATTGAAATTTTTATATTTTCGATACTTTTTCTTCACGATAAAAATTTGCAAAACAGTTTTTTTGTAAAAAAAAATTACCAAAAACTTTGTTTATTTCTCATTCACCAAAAAAAGGGTTTCGATGAAGCTGTTTTTTGAATTTGTCATCACCGAATATATCGCATTTATTAAAAGTTTACAGCCGATCATCCAAAAGTTTATTATTGCTTTACTATTCTATGAAGTTTAAGTTTTTATTAGGTTTAGCGGTTTAAAATTTTTTTTAGTTTATTCTTTCAAAAAATTTTCAAATATCTTTGCTGATTTAAAAAAAAAATGAATCATTATGCAAACCCAAAAAAAATTGCTTAAAAAATTGCTTTACCTTATGGAGAAGAGTGACTGCCCATTGCTGCTGCTGCGGTTGTCGGTTGCCTCAGCTAACTAACTTTCTTCTCCTTTCTTTTCTTTATTTTTTTCCCTGTGGCTAGTCGAAAATCTTCTTTTGTTTGCGCTTCAAATTTTTTGGACTATTTGATTTTCGGAAAAGAAAAAAATTATTGCAGCAGTAGAAAAAAAAAGCAAAAGCATAAAAAAAATTATTGAGAGTGAAAAGAGATCGGTTTTTTTTTCTATCAAAATTTCCATGATCGAGAGAGAGACTCTAAAAAACTTCCGACCAAATAAGATCAAGCCTTGAAAAGCCTAAAGGGGCAAAGCTCGTTCGGAACTGATGAGACTGAAAATTGCTGATCGAGGAAAAAGCTCAAGTGGATTATCTCTTTTTTCTTTTTTAAAAATTACTGTGGGCTATTGAGCTGAAAATAAGCTTGATGATGATATGAACCGGAATTTTTTTTAGTTTTAGTTTTAAAGCTGATCTTCTCTCTTTACTCTCATTTCGTCATTTCATTTCCTTTTTCCGGGAAATAAATAAAAAGTTATTATAAAAATAACTAGTTTGACCATCAACCAAAAAGCTAGCTGCTAGCTGCTTCTCTTAACTTTTCGTTCTTTCGTTTTTTTTTATTTCCTCCTGGCAAAACACAAACAAACAAATGAAAAGCAAAAGTAAGTCTCTTCATATTTTTTTCTTTTTCAAATCATTCATCCGATTTCGTCTCAACTGATTTTTTTTCTTCTCTTTCCTTATTTATTCTTGATGATGCTTCAGGAAAAGGATAGAAGAAGCATTGGAATTAGTTTTTGGTATTTAATACAGGCGGAGATTCGTGAGTTTGGAAGGGCGGGTTTGGAATATAAATTTTTTTTTAAATTTCAAAACGATTTTAAATTTTGTTTCGATGAACTAAGGTTTCAGTTTCTTTTAGTTGAAATGATTCCTAGGAGGATGTGATTTCATTTCATCTTCCGGGTGAGTATATATAAATGGTTAAATATTTTTTTTACTTGTCTATTTCCCTTGGGCTTTTTGGAAGTTGTTCTTGTCTTCTCTAGCCTTTGGAATTTATCAGCAAGTTCAAAATTATCGTTCTGATAGACACCACATTCTTAATTAAATCTGGCTTTACTGAATTTTGTCATACATTGGTTACCCTAATGTCTAACCCTTCCAAACCCCATTAATCCCAAACCATAAAGAAAAAACTCACCATGGATATCATTGAAGTCCAACTTTCCCATTTTTTTAAAAATAAATACTTTGATATTTTTCTTTCTTTCTTTACACTTCTTTTCGTCGTCCACGTCTTACGAAATAACGAATGACACAACCACCGTAATAAATTCCAACCAACTGGACGATGACACCAAAAAATTGCTGCTTCAATCAGATGAGTCACTTTTCAAAATAAAAGAAGATCAACAAAGTTCAAGAAGGCGGCGGGCAACCAAAAAAAGATGCTAGCTGCAAATATCTTTTTTTGTTGTTGATTTATTTAATCTGAAGCAGCAAGATGAGAACTTCAAAAAAAAAATGAATTAATGTTCGGAAACCCAAATATAAAAAAAAAATAAGCGCTCGCGTGACTGTACGCGCCAGAGTGTCTGTTAAATTTTATTTTTTCTCGAATATCTCTAGCTATTCTTCTCTTTTTTTTTATTATCCTAAAATAGAGAGGCGGAGCGCGTATTCATTCATTTTTTAAATATAATACTGTCGTCGTTGTCATTCGCTTTCATTATCTATCTTTCTCGCGTCACCTTAAATTTTTTTTAACCATTGTACTTTTTTTTACCAAAAAAATTTCACCTTATTACTAAACTAACTATCGCTACCACCTTCTTGATTTTTTGTGGTGGACACACTCTCCATACTTAAGGGGGACAATAACATAGAAGAAAGTTTATAATAAAAAAATAAACCGAAGAATAAAAAAAAGTGACAGAGGAGTAATGAAAGTAAGTAAGTAGCTAATCTCTTTCGTTTCATTTATTTGCATTTGTGTTTTTGGGTTCTCATCATCGTCTTCGTCGTCGGCTTCGTTGACGAAGTTTTGAAAGAAAGAAAAAAAAATGAATGCTAGCGTCAATCCGTCTCGCTCTCATTTTTTTTTTGAGTTGAGAATCTCCCTAAAACACGCCATCCCATCCACCTTCACTTTTAATGGGAGAGGCTTCACTTCACGACTTCAATCAAATAAAAAAAATCTCGACGTCTAAAAAAATACTATCATCTTTTAAAAAAAAGTTTCGGACATTTGGCGTGTGCTATTTTTTATTTTAAACATAGGCGGAGCTTTTGAAAACGGCTGCTCTACGTGCTGACTTTTTTTTCTGTGTTCAATGCTTTTTGGAATTCCTTGACGCAGAAGAGTGATTTACTTTTAACTTTTAACTAACACTTTTTCATTATCGTCATATTCAAATAAATAAATATATGGTGAAATCACTAACCACAAAATGCTTCTTTGTTTTATTCTAGTTAGTTGGAGGCTTTAAGAAATAGAAAAATGACTTTTAGACTTTGAGGGAGAAAACTGTTGATTGATAGGATCAAAAATGGGAGATAGAAATAGAAATACAAAAAAAATGATGGCGTTCAGACTTTTCGGTGGCAAAGGTGGCTAAAAATGATGGGTGTCACAAAAAAGTAAAATAAACTTGAACTTTAGTCTAAAGTATTTTTATTTTTGTGAAAATACTGTGTCCAATTTTTAATTAAGCTAGAGTATTTTAAAAGATCATTTTTTCTTAAGTGACGTTGAGGTAATTAATTATATAAAGTAGGTTTATTAGTTTTGCAAATATTTGTCTAAAATTTAAAGCGGCAAGGTTTAAGAAATTTAATTAACTAAGCAATCCGCAAATGAGACACATTGACTCACGGAAGGTATATAAAAATGGCAAGGAAATTGATACCTTTTTAGAAAAAAGTCATAAACCAAAAAAGTTCAGTTTAGATAACAAAAATAAATAAATAAATTTTAACCGTTAAGTATGAAACCCTTTGAGAAAAGTTTCATAATACTGTAATTTAAAACCAGTCTCGTTTAAGAAATTAAAAAAAAATTATGGGCTAGTTTCTGCAAAGATAAACTCGAAGCCAGTTAGTTCCTCTACTTTCCTTTTTCTTTCGTTTAATTTTTCTCCTTACTGGTCTTCTTAGTCTGTCTATTGGTCATTTTTATCTTTTTTTTATTGCTGTTGCGATCTTTGTATTTTTTATTTCGTGAACATAAAGTATCATCGTTCCCAAAGTAAAATTACTTGTTATTTTAAATATCTTTATTTTTAGGGCCTCAAATTGGCGCCGTTTTACCTTGATTTTTTAGACCTTAACTACGACGCCTAATAATAACTTTATCTTTCTTCATTTCATTTCAATTTTCTACCAACACCAAAAAAATAAATAAATAATTGAAAAATGTGTGGAATTTGGGCTCTTTTGGGTGATGATTATGATACAAATACTCATGAAAAAGAATTCCTTAAAATTGTTGGACGTGGACCTGATTTAACGGTGGTTTCCAAAGTAGCTCCTAAAGTTTGGTTGGGCTTTCATCGGTTGGCCATCGTCGAACCCGGTTATGCTCCATCTGAACAACCAATTCTATGCCAAAAATTGAGTGTTGTATGCAACGGTGAAATATATAATCATTTACAATTGAAAGAATCATCGGGAATTAAAGAATGTGATGTAATTAATGGAGCCAGCGATTGCGCCGCCATCATTCATTCTTTCTTAGCTTCAAAAGGAAATCTTAAAAAATGTTGCGCTTCATTGGATGGAGTTTTTGCATTTGCTATGGCTGATGATAAATATGTTTATATTGGACGAGATCCCCTTGGAGTTCGACCACTTTTTTATGGCCATACTTCCACCGGAGCTTTAATCTTTGGTTCAGAAGTTAAATCAATTGAAAAATTATGTGATAGACTTGAATATTTCCCACCTGGTTCATGCGCTCAAATTCCTTTACACAATCCTCCAGCCATTCTTCCCATTCAACAATATTATGCTGTACCAAGCACTCCTGAACGTACAACCCTATACATCGCTCAAGTAAGTATCTATCTTTTTCGGTGTCTCAACACATAATTTTTTAAATTAAGTTTTGCCCTTTTTATTTTATTTTTGCTTCCGTTAATTATATTTTTTATGCTCTCAAAAATTTTTTTCTTCTAAAATTAGACTAAAAAATCAACAACGATTTTTTTTTGTCTTTGAACACAATTTTGTTGTTTGATTATTGGATTGGTCGAAAAATAAATCTGAGAGTTAGAGAGTGACGACACGAAACAGTCGTCGTCAGTCTTGAGAAAAAATAAAAAAGAAAGAGTTTATATTATATATTATTTTGAAATGATGAAGCAGAAAAAAATGTCTGAGACCAGATTATAAAAAATAAAATTTGTTTTCGGCCAAGGCAAAAAAATAAATAAATAAAATATCGTGAGTTTTTTAGTTTGTAAAAAATAGGTTTTAAACAAAAAAAACACTTTTTTACTGGAATTTTGTGCAACCAAATTAGAGAAAACGATAGGCAAAAAAAGCAAAAAAAAATAAACAAAAATTATTAAATTTATATTAATTTTTTTGTTTCAGAATGCAGTCAGAACCCTTCTTATTAATGCAGTTGAAAAACGACTTATGGGAAATCGACATTTTGGTTTCATGTTATCTGGTGGCTTGGATAGTTCCCTCATCGCTTCCATTGCTAGCAAACTCCTCCATGAAAAACCCATCGCATTTTCAGTTGGTTTTGAAGATTCACCAGATCTTGAAAATGCTCGACTCGTCGCTGAATATCTTGATATTCCACATAAAATTCTTGTTATTACTCCTCAAGATTGTCTTGATATTATTCCTGAAGTGGTTTATGCTCTTGAAACATTTGATCCATTAATTATTCGATGCGGGATTGCCCATTATCTTCTTTGCAGACATATTGCTGCCACGAGTGATGTAAAAGTTCTTCTCTCTGGTGAAGGAGCAGATGAACTTTTTGGTTCATATGCATATATGCAACGTGCCCCAACTGCATCACATTTACATCGAGAATCTCTTCGTCGAATGAAACATTTACATCAATATGATGTACTTAGATGTGATCGATCCACTTCGTGTCATGGATTAGAAATTCGTGTACCATTTTTGGATAAAAAATTTATTGAATGCGTTGCTAAACTTCCACCCAATTTTAAACTCATTCCAAATAAACTTGAAAAATATGTTCTTCGTAGTGCTTTTGAAGGATGGCTACCCAATGAAGTTTTATGGAGAAGTAAAGAAGGGTTTGCAGAAGCTTTGGGTAAAATTGATTTGGGTGATGTTGTTCAAGAACATTGTTCTAAATTAATCTCAGATGAAAAGTATGAATTACGAGCTGAAACATTCCCATGGAAATCACCCGAAACTAAAGAAGAATATTGGTATCGATCATTATTTGAAGAATTTTATTCTATTGAAAAAATGGATACTATCATACATACTAAAGTTTATAGGTATGTCTATTATTTAAAACTTCATTAGCGACATTTTGCCCGGAGATAGGTGATACAGAAGGCAAAGGGCTTCCATAGAATAAAAATTTTTGGTGTCAATTTATAATTTTTATAATTTTTCAGAACTGCTGCTTGGCATTTAACTGATGAAAAAGAAAATTGCAAAGATGACCTTTTAAACATTGAAGCTGTACGCTTTCGAAGACGATCCACGGGATCAGCAAAATTTTCCGGTGTTGCATAAAAATAAATTTTTACAACTTTTTTTAATAATAATAAAATAATAATCTAAAATTTATCTAAGCGATTTTATTTTAATTTCTTTAATTTTGTCAAGTCTTCGCCCTTCTTCCTTAAAGTATTTTGAACTTTTTTTTGTTATCACACATTTAAAGAAAAAATTATCCAAGAAAAAAAAATATCTAAAAAAATTACTTCCCTTTCGTTCTTTCATCGCTAGTTTGATAGTCATTTTTTTATTTACATGTTTGTTTTAGTAAAAATAAAATTTTGTTGTAAATTTTTTAATAAGTTCTTTTTTTATTGATTTTTTTGTACATAAATATTCGTTTTTTACACCCTTTTTTTAAATTAAAAGTTACTTTTTTTTTATTTTGCGCTTGTCGTCTTCCACTTTTTTTTATGTTGGTAATAATGAATGATAATGGATACGAGAATATTTATCTCTAACTTTTTTTATGTATTGTATTGTCTAATAATAATCTGATATTTTTTTGCTTCAAATTGATTTGCAACAAACTTTGATTTCCATCGAGCCTTGTTTCGATCGATTGCATTAAATATGAAGATTCTTTGCAACTTCGGTATTTGGTTACTTTTTTTTATAATTTTGAAATGAAGAAAGATAAAAAAATAATAAATAAATAAACATTTTTAACTCACAAAAAAAGCTTTCTTTAACATTACATCAAATTTGATAACCCCTCTAAAGGTATGCGATGAATGGAAATTGGAAGAGAGAAAAAAAATTTTGATTGGCGATAAACAATAAACAATTATAAAACTTTTTATTCAAATAAATTATTCATTTTCAACCAAAAAACTGATTCAATCTTGCAAATTTTATTATTAGTTTTTCTTTATTTTTTATTCATGAAAGAAAAAAATTCAAAAAAGAGTAAAAAAATTATGTTTGAAATTGAAAGTTGCTAAAAATGTGGTGGCTGAAGCAATGTATGTTTTTCATTTACGAAGTTCATCCTTATTGTTCAATAATCGATGGATTTTTATGTTACAAAAACGACTAATCGCTAAAAGACTTTGATATTTTAATGGCATTTTTGCCTTTTCTTTCTTTCGGACAAATATCTCTCTTTATTTCAATGTTGAACAACAAACACTGCCTTTTTAAAAAAAGTTGTTTGAGTATGAGAGAGAAATTGATTTTTTCTTTTAAAACACGTTTTGTAATTGCATAAATTACTGTACTAAAAAATTCTAAGATCGCATGGTAATTTTATGTTTTAATGTTTTACTTTTGTTTTAGAACAAAAAACTGGGAATATCGAACTTTTATTTTACATTGTCCTCGTCGCTTAAATTTGTCACATCTTCTGGGAATCCCAAAATCTCATAAGTAAAAAAAATAAAATAAAAAAGTGTTTTTTGTTAGTTTTTTTGTCATCATCGTCATCATCATTTTTTCTTTTCCACCGCGTCTCACTTTGAAATTTTTGTTAAAAGCTTAAAATTTATTTTTAAGAACGTCGATTATTATAGTTGGCGGCATTATTGCCTCCACCATGAATGGCACCATTGGCTCGAAGAGGACATGGACAATAATTTGCATCTCTTCCTGCAAAAATTAAAAAATGTTTTTTAGTTTTGAGGAAAGTTTAAAATTAAAAATGTGAAATAATTACCTGGACGACCTTCAGTTCCTTCATCCCCTGGTTGACCGATATCTCCTTCAGGTCCTGGAACACCTGGACCTCCTTGAGGACCTTGTGGCCCAGGAGGGCCTTGACTTGCTGCATTTCCAGGTGGACCTTCTGGCCCTGCTGGTCCTCGAGGTCCTTTATTCCCTTTAGGTCCTTTAAGTCCAATGGGTTTCATTCCATTTGTTCCACGTTCGCCAACAGGACCTGGCAAACCTATAGGTCCAGGAAGCCCGGGAGGTCCCATTTCTCCAGGTCGACCAGGTTGGCCATCTCGACCCTAGAATAAAAAAATATTTAGTTTAAATATGCAAATTTGCTTTTTTTAATTTACCATTTGCCCATTTCTTCCATCCGCACCTTTCATACCACGTTGACCACTTTTTCCAATAGGTCCTGGATTTCCTTGAGGTCCTCGAGGGCAATTAAAGCATCCACTAAAGTCTTGTTGAGGAGTATAATCATCAGCATCGAGGCCTAAAAATACATTGTTGTTTAATTTTTGAAACACTTTTTTTTAAAAATTTGTGTTTCTAGAAAGCTCAAAAATGGAAAATTAAAACTTTATATTCTAAAAACTAATTTAAATTTTTAGATTTTTTACAATTACAAAATCAAAACTTAAAGTTTAAATTTTTCCTAGTTTACTATAAAGAAAATTTATTTATTCTTACCTGGAAGTCCATCAACTCCATCCTTTCCATCAGGAGCTGGAGAACCGGGTAATCCTTTGGGACCTGGAGGACCAGGAGGGCATTGATTTTCTTTTCCAAGTTTACATGCGCAATGATCGGGTGGGGCTGAACTACTTCCGGGAGGTGAAGCTCCACCAATGGGTGGCGCTGGAGGTTGGACTCCAATTATTGGATTTGAAGCACTAACTCCGGCTGAAGTTTTAACTTTTTTATCATTTTCTTCGTCATATTGACGCTTGTGGCGAAGGTTATTGTGTATTTTTTGTTTATTTCGTCCAATAATAATTAAATCATTCCATAAATCATCAGTGAAAATTTTAAATTCATCCATTTCTATATTTAATTCATTCCAAATTGTTTTAACATCTGAATGAATTAAACACATAGCTAACATACAAATAAATAATACAATTCCAGATAAGCTTGAAGCTATAAATGTGATTGTATGCATCTTCATGATGCCAACCTCCACTAAAATAACTCTCCGCGACCAAAAGGTTCGGATAGAAAAAATCTTCCGATTTAATATTTTTTTATCTAAAAGTTTTGTTGTTTTTATAGTTCCAAAGAGAAAAAAAGGAAAGGCGTGTCTCCCATATTTTTTGCTTGCAAAAATGTCTCTTTTTTTTAACCCAAAAAAAATGCGAAAGAAAAACAACAAAAAAATGACGCGGATCTTTAGATTTAAGGATTTTCAACAGAAAATTAATTTAGATCACAAACCCTTAAAAGTTTTTTTTATTTGCAACGAAAATGAGTTATTTACGGATTCGAGAGTGGATGAAAAAAAAAAACATTAAAAAGAGTGAAACTTGTTCTAAATATTTTTTTTGGTTCATTTTATTTTTAATTAGCGTTTTTTTAATGCCTTGTTTTATGACTCAAAAAACATTTACGATCTCTGGAGGCGAAACAGAAAAAAAAAATGGAGCAGCGCCAAAAAAGGATTAAAATTAAATTCGAGAAAAAAAGGTTATTTTGAGTTTTTTAAGTGAATACATAGAAAAAAACTGGAGCGAAAAAAATATGAATAAAAATGAATCGAGGAATTTATTTTGTAAATATTTAAAAGAAAAAAATCAGGCATTCGAAAATATGTGCATTTACAGAATTTTGAAGAAAAAACTTTTCTAAAATCAAATTAATTTTGATAAATTTGATTAAAACCTGAAACTTGCAGGCTTGGTTTCTTTTAATTCTTCAAAGCTCGAATCATAAGTTCTCAGACTTTTCGTAAAATAGCCATATTTCAACTTTTCGTTATTACATTTGTTCAACAAACATAAAAAAACCTTTTCTGTACTCTCTTCCCTTTTTTTGTAAAAAAGAAAGGTTAGCATACTGTAGCTATTATTTATTAATCATATATCTGTTTAATAACAATTAAGTTTTCTGCAAATTTTCTGAATCGCTATTTTTAATTTTTAAAACCATATTTTTTTCAAAATCGTAAATTAAAAATTTTCTTTATTTCATTTTTGTACTTTATGCTGCTCATCGTTAAAACAACCAACTGAAAGGATTTCCGTAAAAAGATCTTCTACTCTTTTTTAGTATACATGTTTCACATAAAAATCAAAAACAAAAATTATGACGCTTTTTTTTATCATCTCTTATTGCATATTATATTCACGACTAATACAGGTGATTAAGAAAAAAGAAAAAGAAAAAAAAGGCGGTCAAAGTCGTAAATAAAAAAAGAAAAATAAACCGCATCATCCAAAGACGATTTTTATCCTCCCTTTTTTTGTATATCCTTAAAAATAAATTTGATAACAAAAATCTGTGACTAAAATATTTTTAAAATTATTTATGACCCAGATAGTTTGGCGCCAATAATAACACAGAGAGGAGAGAGTGTTTATTATTTTTATATTTAAAATTTTAAATTTTAAGAAAGAAAAAACAGAGGAGTCAAAAAAAATCGGTGAATGAAAGAAACAAAAAATACAAATAAAATAGAAAATCGTTTAACATTTTTTCTAAACCTTAAATTTTTTTTTGATGATAAATTACAGACTTCAAAAGTAATTTCACGAATGAAGCAGCGACACATAAAACAATTGTTAATAAAAAAAACCTTTTATTTTAGCTATAAACATTTTGCAACTTTATTTTCTTTTTTGTATCACAACAGCACATAAAATAAACAAATATTTTTCTTACAACCCATTAATATCTTTATTTTTATTTATCCTTTTCTTTACATAGTGAATACCCGTTACTTCCTATATCTGCCCATGAATCAGCTGACGAAGTTGAACCACTTGTTGATGGACGACAAGTTGTGGTTGAATTTGGTGGTTTATTATTTAAATTTTGTTGTTGTGGTAAACTTTTTCTTGGATATATATCCATTTCATGTTTAATTAATCTTCCATTTTCATCCAAACCCCAAAGACGATTTTCATTTGTAGCATCGATGGAAATAGTTTTGAGATTAAAAGGCATTTGTCTCCATCCAATTCCAACAATATTTGAAGGGGATAAATTTCGTAATCGATAAGTTTTAGTTGAATTTTGTACAATTCCCCAAATAACATTTTCACCAAGCGCCAAATCCCTCAATTTTATGTCGAATGGAGTTTCAATCCATGAATTTCCTTTCCATTGATTGCTAGCTTCATCAATGCCCGATCTTGCAAAACCTCAACCGCTGGAAAATGAAAGAATCCAAATATATTTTCCGGAAGGGCTGCAACGAATTTGATTTATTTTATCTGCCGCCACACCGCCGCCACTCATTTTAGGTTCAATAATTTTTTCCCAATGTGGAGAATTTCCTATTTTTAGGCCTTCCGTTGCAATAAAAATACTTCCATCATCGGAAACAATCCATAAAGAATTTATTGAAGCAGCAATGGAACAAATTTTTGAATTTATTTGATACGTATCTAATTTATCCCATGCTTGGCCCAAAGGTGTATGTTCAGAATTTAATCCTCTTCGAATATAAATATTTCCTGAACTATCGAGAAGATACAGCCTTCTCGAAGCAGTTGTTAAAGCAATAATAGAAAAATCATTCGTGTCTATACTTGGAATGGAAGATAAGTTTTTTGTTTTTGGATCAAAATGATATACTTCTGAATTTGGTTGACAAACAAATATCGCTGAAAATTTTTGGTTTAGTGAAAGTCAAAAAGTAAATAAAAAATCTGTAAATTCTTTTCTTTTTTTTTGATGAAAAGCTTTTGATTTTTTTGCAGCGAAAAATTTAATTAAAATTTAAGAGCGCAACTGCCAAAAATTATTGGCCATCCTTCATTCTTTCTTTTTTTATAATTTTTAATAACTCGAATCTTACCATTATTACTTCCAGAAGCAGAAATAATAGAAAAATTATCATGCAGTGACAATCTTTCAGGAATGACATGTTTAATAACATGCCCAGTTAAAGGTTGCATAGCAGCAATTAAATGTCTTCCAACAGAAAAAAATATACCCAATGATGAAACTTTTAATTGCCAATTTTTTATTGATTGTTTTTTAATTTGCGGTGATGTATTTAAAATTGATGGGTAACAGGTCTACAAAAATATGGAAGTTTAAAAATTTTATCTTGGAGCGAAAAAAATTAAGATTTTTTTGAAACAATTTTTATGTTTTCGAATTTTTTCTTAAGTGTTTTAAAACTTTTTTAATGCTGTTTTAAATTTATTTTTCCGTTTCAAAACTTTTCCAAAAAATTCTTAAAAATTTTGTTAAAAAATGTTACTTTGGCCTTGACAAAAGCAAAAGAAATACCTGAAACCAGCAACCACATCCAAGAGGATTTTTTTCGTCCACGCCATTAACAAACCATAAAAATCCATTTAAATCTATTCCAAATCCAGTTTTATCATATAATGCGACCGAAACAAAACTTGTAGGTCCACCAAGACTATCTTCAACCCAATCAACACCCATCGGGCAAATTTGTGGATCGATTCCAGTTTTCGTAATTAAAGTATTTTTATCCGATCTTAAAGCCCAAACCGCGTGATCACTCGCAGTTAAAGAATGCACACGAAAAACACAATCAGTTTGATGCAATATTCCCATATCGGGTAAAAACATTTGCACACATATATCATTTTCCGTTAAATACCAAGCATGTTTGGAAGTTAAAGAAATTTGAATTATTTTTGCGTGATCCGCCTGCGTGTGCCATTTATCGCATACGGGCGACGATTCATCAATTACATCTGGGGCATAAGCTTTATATTTATGAAGTTTCCATAATAAATTTCCTTGATCTGAAATTTGTTAAAAAAAATTAATTTTAAAAATTTACTATTTTGTTTTTCGAAAATTACAGAGAAAAATTTAGTGAAAGTAATCAAAAATTGCAAATTAATCTTTGAAATTGCTTACTGTCGATCAGAGAGTAAGTAAAAATTGCAAATTATTGTTCAAAATTGTTTACTTTCAAATTCATAAAAAAGTAATAAAAAAGATTGAGCAATAATGTTCAAAATTGTTTGCTATCGGAATTAAAAAACCTACCATTTACTGCAATTTGGCTTGCTCCCATTTTCAAAGGCGTCCATCCACCTCCACGTAAACCATTTTGAATTACATCCAATATTCGATAATGGGGATAATAAAGTAAATGCTTCCTTGGAATAATTACTATATAACTTGAAGACACATCAAAATCAGAAATCGTAAATGGTAAAGAAAACTAAAAATAAAATATTTTTGGTTTCGGCAAGAAAAAAAATTTATGGCTTACAGTATTCCAAATATCTGTTCGATGATTAGCTAAATTAGAAATTTGTGAATAGTCGGGTGTTTGTAATTCTATTGGAAGTTGAATGATGGCAGAGGAAATATCTTCAACTTTATCATATTCCGCTGCTTCTTGCTCCTTTTCAATTTCTTTTTCTGCAAGTTTTAGCGATCGAGCTGCAGCGGCTTCCAGGGATTCATTTTCTGATTCTTCGGACAATGAGTCGTCTTCGGGTGTTTTTCTATCATCATCGAAATTTATGGGTGATTCATTTTCCATTTCACGTGGCTCCAAATCAGAAATATGATATTCAAGGTTTTCTGAATTTGGAACCTCCACAACGAAAGTTGTTTTATTATTTTCATTTTCGTTGAAAAGTTTTTCATCCTCTTCTTCATCGATTACAGCCATTTCGAATACTCCATTTTCAGGATGTATTTCTGCGTTAATAGTTGCTTGGGTTCCATTTAAATCGTTGTCTGCTAAGTTATTCTCTTCCACAGATGTTTGTGGCCTTACAGAATAATCTCCTCTAATTATGGCTGAAAATTATTAAAATTTAATTATAATATTTTGCTTGTTTTTTAGATAACAAAATTGTTTGCTGACAAAAAAAAATCACTGATCGAGAATCAAAAATTTAAAAAAGAGTAAAATAACACTTTTTTTTGTCAGCCGAAGCAAAAATATTTAATTTAAATATCATAAAAATTTTTGTTCCCTTTCGCATTTAAAATTCTTATATTATTCGAAGCTCTCGAAAAAAACCAAAACTCATAAAATTAAAAATATCGAAAATGATTTTAGCTTCATTTTTTGTCAAAAACTAACCTTCCAATGTATGCTCCTCTACGTCACTAATTGCTGCGTCCGCAGATTCACCGCTGACATTTAATTTATTTTCAGCTTCTTGCAAATATTCTTCAGTATTTTTCATTTTAACTAATTCTGATGGACTTATTCCATATAAATCATCCCTTTTTGGATTTATTTTAGTTTTAGTCCTTCGAATTACAATTAATTCTTTTTCGGGTGACATTGGCTCAAAGGGAATTATTATTGGATTTGGGTTTGGATCTTGCATTTCTGGACTTTCTGATCTTTCATCTTTCTGTTGTTCAGAAATTTTCCATGATTTTGTTGCTGTGGAATCAAAATCTCCCGCTAAAGAAGAATTTTTAAATTGATCGATTAATTCATTCGCCAATCGACTTCCGGATTCTGCACTTTGTGCAGCGACGTGAGTCATGGCTTCATTAAAACGATTTTGTAAATCTGAGATTCTTGGATTAGTTCGAAGTTCTTCTTTAATTTTTTCTAATTCTTTTATCGAAGAAAATCGACTAAAAATTGATGAAGAATTCTGGGCGGCTGACATAAATGAATTTACAATAGAATAAGTTGCATTGGTTGCTGTTGATTGAGAAGGTTTGGGCTCTGAAAAAAATGGTAAAATAATTAAAATTCTATTTATTATTTTTTTGGAGGATTTTTCAAAATTCTACGATTTGCCTTACCATTAGCCACCAATAATTCCAATGCCGCTTTATCAATCGCTAATCTTAAAACTTTTTGATCCCGAGTTAAAATAAATATTTCGTTTGTATTTGAATCAATTGTAACTGCAACTATCTAAAATCTAATAATTATCCAAGAACGGGACAAAAAATTAAAACCTCAAAAAGATCATTTTCAGTTAATTTAATAAAATTAAAGCATTTTGAAATTAATGTTGGAAATTCAATAATTAATAATTTATCCGAAGCCCAAAAAAATCCATTGTTTGAATCTTTTTGGTAGAAATGTGCAATTTTAAAATCATCAACATCGAAAGTGGAAGTTCTAAAAAAATTATTAATTAGTGTTCTTAAAATCGTAATTCCAGATTTTCCATCGGAGGTCAAAAACATTGATAAAAAACTTACTCATTTTCAAAATTTCTTAAAATTGCATCATAAAATCCTTTTCCATCGGGTAATTTTGTAGTTACAACATTTTCATCAAAATAATTAAAATAAATTTTCTCTGAATTTATAAATTTTATTTGTCCATTTGAAAGCACAATTGCAGGATCTTCATCCAGAATAATGGAAGCAATGATTTGTCTAAAATTCAAAAATATATAAGAAAAATTTTCTTTAAAAACAAAATAAAAAATTATGCATATTTTTCTCGGAAAAGTTTTGGGTTTTTTTATTTTCCATTTGAAACAGCTAATTTTGAAGCCAAAAAAATCCCTCAAAAACTTACATATCTTGTTGCTCCTCAATTTTTCCATTATTTATAATTTTAATATTTTTAGCTTCCACTAAACCCCATTCATTGAAAGTGCAATAAATTAAATAATCATTTGAACAATTTAAATCTCGAATAGGATTGGATTTATCTGAGACATATATGCAACTGTAAAGCTCCTAAAAAATAATTAAATCATTCACTATTCCTTTTTTTTTAAAAACAAATAAAAAAAACAAACATTATCAAAATCAACATCGATTGCAATAATCTGCCCACTGATATCAGCGGTATAAAGTCGCTTTCCATCGGGAGACCATCGAACGCAAGTTATTGCTTGGCCTCGGTGGATTTCATCTTGAATGGATTGGCGAAGCTAAAAAAATTATTTTATAGTTAAAACTTTGAACCAAATTTTGAGGTTTTTCGTTTTGAGTGAATGTTTTAAAAAATATTAAAAATCAGAAATTTTTATGTTAATTTTCGAATTTTTTTGATTATAGTTAATTTTGCCAAACAAAAAAATTGCTTTCGCTATATCGAATTATTTCATTGGAACTTTCTTTGAAAACGGTACATACTTTTCGATTTTTTTCTGCTGATGGTAAACACATAATTATCACAGTTCCTGAACTTCGTCCAACTGCCAAATAATTTACTTCATCATTAGCATATAATTCTAAGGATGTTACGGATTCACAATCATTCGTTCTCAAACTAAAAAACAACCATTTTATTTTAATGAGAGAGAAAAAATTTAAGAATATAAAAAACGGTGAAAAAAATTAAAAGAAATAGTTTTCATATATATATTTTTTGCAGCCAGAAATGTCTCGAATCTTTTCTTAATTTTTGCAAATATATTTAACGGACGACTTTAAAATTTTTATTCTATTTCCTTGCTTTTCGGAAGTTAAGTCTTACGGTTTAACAGTTCGATTTAAATTTCGATTATATAAAAATAATGCACCACATTCAGAACCAATAGCCACGAAATTTTTTGATACACTAATTGCGGAAAATTGAATTTGAGTTCGGCCATTATCAAAATTTTCAGGAACCTGTAAAAAACCAAATTTAAGAATTCTAAAAAACGTGATCACTGCTTTTATTTGCTTGACTTACTTCTTCTAAAAATCCATTACAAGTATCAAGAAAAAATTCGGCTGAATTTATAATTGTTTCTGGCTTAGTAGTCATTTTATTTTAAATTTATTATTTTAATAAACACCATTAGTTTTAATAAAATCCTTTCGACACCAAAAAATGTAAAAATAAAATAGAAAAAATCAATTTACAAAAAATCCATTAAATAAATAAATACATATAAAAGTGAAATATGAACGTTTTTTTTTGTCATCAATGACTAAGTTTGAGCAGCAATGACGAAGAAAATCAAGCAGCGACCAAAGCATTTTTTTTTTTGGAGTTTGTAGTTTACTCAAAATAAGAAAAAAATCAAAGTGGTTGATTTAGAAGCAAAATAAAAAGTCCTGGCTTTAAAAAGAAAAAGAAAAATATTGTTTATAAATGGTTTAGCTTCTTTTGGCAATAATTATAAAGCTTTTAAATAATAAAGGCTGTAAAATTTCTTTGGGTGTCTTAAATGCTTAGTGGAGCTCTTTTTAAATTAATAATTATATTTCAAAAATTTTTTATTCATCCTTTATTTTTATTTATTTTTTTGTTTTGCTTGGAAAGAATTTGAATTTTTTTCCAATTCATTGATCCGTCTTTTAATAATTTTGTGTGCATTTATTAAAATTTTTTATACACAATAAAAAAGTTATAAACACCACTACTGATAAAAGAAAAAGCAAGGAGAGGAAGTGAAAGACCCTGGTCGAAAAAAAAGTTTAAAAAAAAAAGCCATGATGGAAAAAAATATTTACCATCAAAAATATATAAAAAATAAATTGCACTCGGGAAATTGAGCGATTAAAATAGCAAAGAAAACATTTTTATAAAGATTTTGTTTAATATCCTGGAGCAGTTCGAGGAGGAGGACAGTGGTCACATCCACCTGTAGGTCCTTGCTCGCCATCGGGGCCTTTTTTTCCTGCACTTCCAACATTTCCAGGTGCACCAACCTTGCCTCGATCACCTGGGGCACCAGGTGGACCAGATGCTCCAGGAATTCCAGGTGGACCTAAAAAATAATATATTTTTTAGAAACATTAAATTAAATTGAAAAAGAAAAAACTAACCAGGAGGTCCTTGGTCTCCAGTTGGGCCTTTAGGTCCAGTTTCTCCGGGAGCTCCAGGAGGGCCAGGTTGAGAAACTAAAATTCCAGGTCGACCAGGTTTTCCAGCGCGTCCAGGTTGGCCAGGTAAACCCTACAAAATGTAAATATTAAAATATATTTTGCGTTAATTCCAAATATTTCTTTTTTCAAAATAGAAAAAATAAATTAAAGACCTACAGCTGGTCCAGTTTCACCTGGAGGACCAGGAGGTCCACGGCGTCCACCATCACTTGGAAGGCCGGCTTCACCTTGAGGTCCAGGGATGCCTTTCTCTCCAGGAGGCCCGGGAGGACCAGCAAGGGCATCCGGACAAACAAATGTAAATTCAGGGAATCCAGTTGAATCAGCTGGAGCATCTTCACCTGGCTGTCCATTAGGTCCTTGTTTACCATCAGATCCATCAATTCCATCTTTTCCATCTGGCCCAGGTTCGCCTGGTCCACCCATTCCACAACCGCAACATTGTTTCTCTTGTTGTTGTTTTGCAGGAACTTGTTGGTGAACAAATTTTTCTGCACCCAAATTTTCTCGATGTATTGAATCATAATAATAACTTGGCGCATCTGGTCTTAATCTCAATGGAACCGATTGATATCCCGATTGTCGAGGATGTCGATGGCTAGAAGCTGTCGACGATGCGGTAGTGGCTGTATTAGCAGCCGATGATGCCGAAGCAGCTGCAGCAGCTGCAAATCCTTTAGCTTCTTGTGCACGTGAAACTTGTTGCCAAATTGAACCAGATCGGGACTAAAAAAATTTTTCCGGATTTAAAAAAAGGAAGCTATGTTTAGTTTTAATATTTTTTAAATATTTTTGAGTGTTTCGAAACGTAAATATTAAATTTGTTTCATTTTTAGAATAAACTCTTTCTTTAAAAACTACAGTATTTTAAAAAATAATCAGAAACTCGTGAGCCAAAAAGCTGGGCCTTCCTCTCTTTTTTTTTAATCAGCAAAAAAAATAACGGCTGCTTTTAAACGAATTAAATCTTTGTTGTTTTTCTTTTTTCGAATTTGGAAGATCTCCAATTATTTTTCTAACAACATAAAAATTAGGGATGATGTAATTATAAAATTATAAAAAACCATTTTGTTTTTCTTTCTTTTTTCAAAAAAATCGAAACAAAGCAAATTAAAAAAATAAAAACAAACACGATTATTTTGAAAACTCCAACGCATGAAAAAAAGGAAACATATAAAAATATTTAAAAAAACTCAAACCTTGCAATATTCCACTTCATTATCAAGTAAAGATTGAATATGTTGAAGATAATTATAAATAATTGGTACACTTAAAACACAAAAAAATGCTGCAAATGTTGACATTGCCACACCAAAAAATGCCATTCTTTTAAGTGATTCAGCTTGAGCAAGCTTAATTTTATATGGATCTATATCATTTTCACGCATGATTGATGGATGGATTCGATGGATTTCGGTTTTTATTGCCTGAAAAAAATTTGAGGAATAAAAAAATGAATTAATTTCCTTCCAAAACTGTTAAATATTTTTTAACCTCGCCACGAAATTAAATTTTAAAATCAATTAAAAAATTACTGCTTAAAATTTTTTATACCTCAAAAACAAAAGTAACAAGAATCCTTAAAAAATTAAAAAAGAAGATTTTCAAAACTCAAAAAAAGGAACACGCATGCATCTTCTTTCTTATTTTCTTATTTTTGGTTGGAGGATCGATAGATAATGAGGTCGAGAAATAAATAAATCTATAACAACAAGAAAGATGCACCCTCAAAAACAAGGTCGAAATAAAAGAAGAAAAGATTATTCTTTAAAGATAAAATAATTAAAAAGGAATCTACAAATTAATTAGTATAAAAAAGTAGTTAAAAAGTTAGTTAATTTTTTAATTTAAAATTTAAAAAAGCTAATTGATAGTGAAAAAAATTTTGGAAGAGGCAAAAAAAACTAACAAATTGAAGGAAATAAATATTTGACAAATAAAAAAATGCAAAAAAAGAGAGAAGAATTTGATTAATTTTTTTGAAAGTCATTGTAACAAAAGTTTTTGAAAATTATAAAATCGAGATAACTGAAAAAAAAAATGTTCCAATGATGCTTGCAAAATAAGGAAATGTTGAAATCAAACAGCCGCCTTATTTTCTATGGCAGTCATATTCCAGCTTTTTGCTATTAGTGACTTGCGTTTATTAAGCACCCGATTCACCAACACACTGTCTTTAATTTGTCCACAAAAATTTATTGATTCAGAAAAAAAGCCTTTTTAAAGGATTCAATAATTATCCTGAGACCACCCGTTAAAAAGATTCCGCTTTAAAGCAGCCCTATAAAACTCATAAAAAATATCGTAAAAAACTTTTATTTGCATGTCCAATAATAATAATTTAAAAAAGGTATATAAAAAAGCCCCGTTAATTTGATGACCATTCTTTCATTCATCCAACTTTTTTTATTTACTCCTTTACTTTTTTTTTTCTTTGGGAAAATAAAAAAAAAGTTAATGGTCAAGTTAAAATTAATCAACCAAATAAAAAAAAATGCAGGGGCGTCATAATTTTTCGTGATGATTGCGTTATGTCACACATTTATCTTTCCTTCTTTTTTTTCTTCTTTTTTTTGGAGTCAAATAAAGCGTGGAGATTTATCAAAGCCATCTGCCCGCCGCCATCCAACGATAAAAGAAGAAAGCATCATCGGCTGCTTCTTTAGTTCTTTAGAAAAAGAAAAAAAACTTGTATTGCCTTAAGGGAATTATATATATTTTTACCACAAATTTATTTTTTTTAGTTTTATTTTATTTTATTTATGATGATTTATAATTAAGCGACTACCAACTAACTATTTTAGAAAGAAAAAAACTGGATTTTGATTTTTTTTTCAATTCCACATAACCTTGTTGGATGTAAGAAGAAAAAAGAAGAGATTATCATTTGATGAATTTTTTTTGTTGCGGAAATGAGATGATGGTCAGTTGTAGCTGATGATGATGGTGGTAATCGAGACAAGTTTTTATATATGCGATTACGTTTTCCGATTCTTATTTTTATTTGATAAAAAAAAAAAAGAAAGAAATGAAATAAGAAAAAAAAAGTTAATTTAGCTTGAAAAAAAAAATTTGATGTGACAAAGAAAAGAGGTAATAAAAATTTGGACGTGAATGGCCGGTGTATTTCTGCAAAATTCAAAAAACTTGAAGTCCAAATGATTTGGAAAAATTTGAAAACTTTTGATTCAATTTAAACAAACTTTGTCCCGCTGCAACTTTTGAAAAATATACTTAAAAATGGGTAAAAAAAATTTACGATAAATCCAACAATAGCGCAGAGGCATTCGAATCCGAGAAAGAAATAATAATGAGAGAGAAAAGTGGAATAAAAAAAACTATATCCATAAACTTCAAAAGCATCCACAGAATTACTCGCACATCCATTTTTGATTGAAATTTATTAGATGAAAGTTAAAAAAAACAGTTTTAATGTTATGTATTATTTTTGTATGCATGTATTAAAATAAATTTTGTCAAACAAAAAACCTTTTTTTCGATAAACTAAATTTTCTTGAAAACAACAAACATTGCAAGTGGCGTCAGAAAAACCTTTCCTCTCAAGGAAGGCAGAACTTTGATCAAAATCAAATCATTAAACAACAAAGGAATGAACGCACGATTTGCTAATGCAAAAACTCTTCAAAAACTTCCATTTCGAAGCAAAGCACCTTCTCTCCCACGAAAAAAAGCAAACGAACATAAAAAAGAATAGTAAAAGTTTAAGCTTCTAATTCTTAGATAAAACACACAAGAAAAATATGAGCACAAATAAGTTTATTCATTCAAATTTTACAATTATTACATACAAAATAAAGACAATACAATCATACAAAATACATATAAAGTAAAGCTAAGATGAGTGAGTTCGAGAGAGAGAATATGTTCATATAACCATAGTATCATCGCGTTCTTTTCTGCATAAAACTTGAAATGGATGGACGATGGGACCAACAAAAACATGTTCTTTTCCATTGTAGGCTACAGTAGCTCGTTCGTTTCGGACATCGACTTTACCAAGAATTTGTTTGCCATCTTCAACAGTTAAAACGCAAGGTGAAATTTCTCCATTATGAAATCCAACATAAACAGGATACCATTCTTTTTCTCCAAATATTGCAACTTCTTTGAATGGCCTCCATGCATAATCAAAGCCACGAACAAGAGCAGACATTTCAACCAAGATTTGAATGGATCCAACATCACCTTTGTATTCGTGATTAAACCATCCAAAATTTGCTGCAATCTAAAACCAAACAAATAAACATAAAGGTAATATCGAGCGAGTAACATCACAGAAAGATACAAAACCAATGACAACAAACAAACAACTAACTTTGCCATTTTCATTCCATACACGACCCATAATTGGTTCACCTTGTTGATACCATAATGCAACATATTGATCAGGATTTTGTCCAGGAATAGTATCCAATGTTTGACCAAGAGCTTTTACCAATGGACGAGAAGGAAATGCATCACCACATCGAATATCAGCCCATTCATTTATCATTGCTTTAGGTCCATTCTTGGGTGGTTTGATACTACAAATTGAACATTCACAAAATGGTGGACTTCCAACGAGATTTCTTACAATAATGTACATTTCATTGACAATATCACCTTTGACCTGGAAAATAACAACAATGTTACTAATATCAATGATACATGGAAAATATTATTACAATTTCAGCTTTACCATCATGTGAGAAACTTGCTTCCAATGTTGTTGTATCAAGACATCCAATAAGTGAACCACCAGCTCGATCCTTCCAAAATATTGGTATAGCATCACCACATTTAACAAATTGACGTTCATCAGCAGGTTTATCTTCACGTTCTTTATATTTGATCCATTCATACCAAAATGCGAGATTGTTGTGATCTCCCTTGTATTGAAGCACTTGAATTTGTCCACCGAGATCTTTTGCGCCAGTTAATTCTTTTTGAGAATATGGGAACGAACATTCCACTAATCCACCATTGTTCCATGCACGTCCTATAAAAAGTAAAGGTTTAAAAATAAAAAATAAGTTTAAAAAAAAGACATACCAAAGATAGGTTTTCCATGTTTATACCATAATGCAACATACATATTTTGTTCTTTCAGAACCTTGACAGGATTATCTGGAAATGGTGCACCAATGGGTTGAAAAGCCCAAATATCTTCTTTTGGTGTTTTTGTTGGAGCAGACATGATGAAGAGAAATGTTTGGATCAAAGAGCGTCGTCGTCGTTGTTGTTGTCGATCAACCAAGCAAGCAGCAAACTCAAACAAGGAAGTGAAGAAGAAGAAAATGTTTGAATGAAATGAAAAAATGTTTGGCAGCAAGAAAATGAGAAAAGTTTGGGGAAAAAATATGAATGAATGGTTGATTAAAAATTTGCATTCTCTTTGGGACATAACAATTTTTGTAAAAAGCTTCTATCTGATTTTTTTGGTGTTGTTTAACTGCCTTTTTTTGAAGCTGTAAACTTTCACAAACTTTTTAGTTATCTTTCCATAGTTTTTTTGGTCGCTGTTTAGTCGCAAAAATATTGCTTTCTTCGATGTGTCTGTAAATTTTTTGTTAAACCATTTTTTTACTCTCTAATACAAAAAATGTTTATTTATTTTCTTACCCGTAAAAAACCACAAAAATATTTTTTAAAAAGAAAATCCAGAATTAAAGTTAAAGATACAATGGTTTAGGTCCATGTAATGCAACGGTGGATGCTCGAATAAATGCGGGTTCATTTTGTGAATCAAATGCACGAATAGCAAAATCTCCTAATTTTGCTTGTCTCGTTAGTCGCTGATTTAATTGATGTTGAACTATAAAAGGTTGAGATGGTTCACAATGAGTTAAAATTAATATTATTTGTCGATGCAATGGTGGAATACAATCTGCTACAATTAATTCTCCACGGGATGATAAAACATTTTGAGATGAAGCACAATTTGCTTTAACCTAAAAAAAATTACTCGCATTTATTAACTAATTCATTAATTTATTTTTGTTGTTCCGCGAAGTCATGGAACGTAATTTTTAAATATTGAGAAGCACTTACTTGAACGCAATAAGATTCTTGTAAATTATCAATCATAAGTAATAATCCCGAAAAGTTATTACTTATTTGATATAATCGAACATTTTGAAGATATTCTATTGGTGTACCTTCGGATAAAGCCATTTGAACCAAGGATTGTCGCTGGATTTCTGCATTAACTGTTTCAATTCGAGCTTCAACAAATCTGGCACTAAAAAATGGAGGGGTTTTTTTTGAGGATAAAAATTTGCGGATTAAAGTTTTTATATATTAAAAAGTTAGAGCAAAGTTTTGGGTTTCAATGGAAACTTGTTTTTCGCTATTAATTTTTATGGATGAAAACAAAATTCAAGCTCTGTTATTTTTTCTTTTTGATTTTGACACTTACCTATGCATAACTAAAGTGGCTGGAAGAGATTTGCCTTCAACAAAATGAGTCATTGACATCGCACAAATAATATAATTTCCTGGTTCAAAAAATCTATCTTCTGTTCGAACACTAGGTAAACATCGTCGATTCGATCGAATTATAAGTTCACCAGGTTGTTGGAGATTGCTTTGATCTTCTTTATGAACCAAAACAATTATATCAACTTGATCTAAAGTTGTTCGAGCATTTCGTTGAAAAAGAGTAAAACAAATTTCTGTTGCTTCAATAACAGTAATTTTAAGAATTTGTGGTTTTTCCCATGAAAGTTCTATGGGAAATCGTTGAGCTGTCCAATGATCTTTGATATGGGCCACTTCAACGGAATCAAAATATTGTACAAATCGTTCAAATGGCATCCAAAAGGTTCCTGTGTCGCGACGAGTTTTTTCATAATTTAAATCCAATTTATTATTAACATCCCAACCCGGCCATGCTAGACTCCATTCACCTTTCCAAACAAAAGTACCCCATGGATTTCGAATTCTTACAAGTTTATGAGCGCCATATTGTCGAACATCCAATATCGAATATGCATGTCGAGTCATAAGTCCAACCCTTGAATGTTCTTCATCTTTCACGGGTCTTCGACCAGCTCCACAACTGCAACCCATAAGAAAATTTGCATCTTTAGCTGAAAGTAATCTAGCCCAAATTAATTCTAAAGCTTGTTTAGCTTCATTTGGGCCCAAAGTCATATCCACTTCCAAATCGATATGTTCACATGGAGCTCCCGTTAAAGTTGCAAAACCTTCCACAGCTCTTCCAGCTTTAAGGGCAGCATAATTTCCATATATTTTAGCTAAAGCTTTTTCAAGTAATGATGGCCATAATTGATTATTTCGACCAACAGCAAATATCATGGATTTAGATTTTTTATGACATGGAAAAAAGTCGTCAACCAAAACAGTGCGAAATAAGCCATCCACGCAAAGTCTAAAAAAAATATGAGAAATATAAAATAATTTTTAATATATATTCACTAACCTAATTTTATAAACTCCATGAATGCTATAATTTTTAGTTAAAACAATTCTTTCCAAAATTTCTGGTCTTTCTGCAATTACAGCCAAAGCAGAAAGAAGCCAACAATTTCCAAGTAAGCCTTGTTCAATATCCGTGGGTTTAGGATTATTCAAAACTTTCCATGGACATATTCTTCCATCTTTGGTATATATTTCTGCGGGTCTCAACCAAACTATTTCAATATTAGATTTATCTAAACTTCGAAAATCTCCTATTGATCTTGATGAATGTGGAAATGAATCATCAATAAATGGTTGATGAAATTCTTTACAAAATTTTATAACATTTTCATATATTTTATTTACATCATTTGTATTTTCTATTACTGGCATTTGAATTGGAATAACATCATCATCGAAGCGGGGAGTAGTCAACGATGGACTGCTGCTAGATTGAATTAAAATTTTTGGAGCTTTTTTCTTACATAATGGACATATAAAATTCACAGGGGCTTTAGGTTGTTGAAGATTGCATTTTTGACAAGTCCAATATGAATTTCGGGCATCTAAAATACCAAATATTATAAATATCGAAATTACAGACTTTTTTTAAACCCAAAAGCAACTTTTAAATTTTGTGATTTTCAGCAACTTAAACTTTTTTCATTTCCATGGCTCAGGAACAGTGACTGCTTATTATAATCCAATAAGTCCACAAAGAAAACAAACACTTTTTCGTGGTATTTTTTTTTATAATAAGAAAACTTTTTCATCGTGTGCTCTTCAAACTCATAATCGATTGCCATCCTCAAGAATATATAAATAAATATTATAATTCACTAACCATGAATTCTTTTAAAATTACATCTTCCACAATATTTAGTTTCAGGTGCATTATTTAATTGACAATGTGGACATATCCAATCTTGTATAATTATTGCATGGATGCCATTAGTGTTATTATTCTGCGTCGACGACAATGAAGAACTTGCAACATCCTTAAATGCATCGATGGCATTATCAATCAAATTAACTGCACTCGAAATTGATATTGATGGAACTAAAAAAATAGTTTTAGAAAGAAAATCGATTTTAAAAAAAGTAAACAAACATTTAGATAAAAATCCATTATTTCTTCCTCCTCCACCACCTCGTGATTTTGGATTTTCTGATCCACAAGCTTGGCATAAATTTGAATTAGCATTATTTTGAAAGGTACAATATTGGCATGCCCACATTAACGGCCCAGATGATGAGGATGATTGAGCCAAACTCATAATTTTAAGGAAACCAATAATCAAAAGTCAAAAAAATAATATATATAAAAAATTATTATATAATTTTATTGTTTTTTTTTTGTCTTTCGTCGAAACAAAATAATTTTCAATCAAATCATTTCATTTTTTTTATAAATTTTCTTGACTCACAACAACTTTTTTTTTTCAAAGATGATGACGTTTAATTTTTTGATGATGAAGAAAAAGGTTTACAAGTGCCTCCTTCCACTGAAAAGAAAATAATATTAAGAAAGATAAAACTCAATCAGCATCGAACGAACCAAAAAAAGTATTATAACAAAAAAAAAAGCGCGAGGAAAATGGTCAACGAAAAAAAGTGTACGAAAATCAAAGAAAAAAAAAGGAAAGAAAAACAAAAATTGAGAGTGGATGGATGAAATGAAATATATATTATTTGTGAATCACAAAACTGATGCTGCTGCTGCGATTATGCTTTTTCCTTTTTGCTTTACTTTTTTTTCTACGTCTTTCTTTTTTCTTTTTCTTTGCGCTTTTCTTCTGCCTAGACAAGAATAACATTGAGAAAAAAAAGTATCAACAAAATAAAATGTAAGCGAGCGCAAGAAGAAAGTTAGTGGTTTTGAAATTTAAACCATGGAAACAACAAAAAAGCTGCTTTTTTGTAACAAAGAAAAAATTTTCAATATAATTTGAGAAGGTTTTTGGAGGTTCAAAAAAAGACTCAAGGTTAATAATTTTTATAAATCCAAAAATTTGAGAATGAAATCGATATTAAAAAAGTTTAATAAATTTTCAAACCGAATTTTTTTAATGCATTTTCTGTATCAGAAAAGTTTGAGAATGATTTTTTTATGTTTTGATTTTTACTTATCTGTTTACTTTGTTTATAAATAGTTGGCTTTCAAAACAATGTTTTTAGAACGCTTGTATTTGCAACTTTTATATTTTTATTGATGACAATGCTTTTTCAAGATTCATAAAGACTATCGGCTTTCTCTTTCTTGCATTCAATAATGAAAAAAATAAACTCTTTATTCTAACAACAAAAAGCAAATCAAAACTTGGAGAACTATCTGTTAACATCGCTGTGAATCCTATTTTTTTTATGAAACAAAAAGTTTGAAGATTTTTCTTCTTTCAAAAAGTTTTCACATTCGTTTTTAAACTTTTGTTTTATCAGTCTTTTTGTTGCTAATAAAGAGTACCATACATATTTATAATCTTTTGTTAATATTTCGATCTTGATGTTAGCGGCTGCTGTTGTTAGCTTTATTTGAATTAAAGTTTTCAATAATGTTAAAATTTTTTTCGCGTTGGTGCATTTTTTATTTCAAAAATTTTTTACAACAAAAACAAAAGTATTTGAATAATATTTTTTCTTTGATTTTGTTGTTTGCTTTTTTTAAAATTTATTTTTACATTTGAATGTTCAGAAGTGCAATGTTATTTCTTAATACTTTTGTAAAATATTACTTTTTTTTATTAAAACTCAAGAAAATGAAAAGCGACGATATAAAAAAATTCTTCGAAGTTCGAACTGCGAGAAAAAAAAATCTAATGGTGGAGCAAAAAATAAATTTTTTTTAAAGTAAATAAACAAAAAATGGATGGAATATAAAAATAAGTTAAATGTGTGTGTGTGTGTGGGTTAAATTTTAGAACTATAACAAAAAAATAATAGAAAAATGCTTCTAAAATTTAGAAAAAAAATGGAAGAAAAAAAGGATAAATTTATTTATTTTTTTGGTATTACTTAAAAATTTTAAAGTTTTCTATGAATCGATGCAATTCTTTAAAAAAAATTAATTTATGAAATGTATAGTTTTTTGTTTGATTGAATGATACTCGTCAAAAATGAGAGAAGGAAAGAAATAAAAAAATTTAACAAAGAAAAAATTTAGTTTTAAAAAGCATAATTCAGGACAGTAGTCAAATTTTAACATAATTTCGAAAATTTTGATTACTATCATTCTTTTTTCAAGATAACAATAATTTTGAAAAAAAAGCGTTAACATAAACCTATAAATTGGACAGAAAATACAATTTAAAAAATGTTTAAAGAAAAAATTAAAGTTGAGTAAAATGTGATTCAACATTTTCAAGATGAAGTTCACGTTTAGAAATTTCACGCATAATAAATTTTTGAATTTTTCCTGTTACAGTTGTCGGGAATTCATGTTCATTTTTAAATAAAATATATTTGGGAATTTTAAAGTGGGCAATCTAAAAAATTAAAAAAATTAAGAAAATTATTCAAATCAGAAATTTATGGGATAATTGAAAAATGGATTTTGTTTTTGCTTAAAAAAGTTTCGGCGACGTAATGCTTACTTTGCCTTTGCACCATTCCCTTATTTCTTCTTCTTTAACTGTGGCATTATGAGTTAATCGAATCCAAGCACATACAACTTCACCGAAACGATCATCAGGGACGCCAATGATCTAAAAAAGGAAAAATTTAGAAACCTTGAATCTCAAAAATTTTCAAAAAGAAAAAAGTGTGGAGTTTAAGATTATTTTTTGTATTATTTAGAAAGTGCTCTCAAAAAAAGTTTTGTTTTTAATTTTTAATTAAATGATTATTTTCTATAAATTTTAGAATTCTCAATTTTTCCATCTAATAATTTTTACCTGAACATCAGAAATATCAGGATGACGGAATAAAAATTGTTCAACTTCAGTGGGATAAATATTTTCTCCACCTCGAACGATTAAATCTTTGGATCTTCCAACAATTGAAACGGTTCCATTAGAATGCATAACTCCAATATCGCCAGTGTGATACCAACGATCTGGAGTAATTTCCGCTCGAGTTTGTTCTTCATTATCCCAATATCCTCTCATCACAGAATATCCACGAATCCATAATTCACCTTTATAACCTCGAGGAAGGGTATTGCCTTCGCTATCCACGATCACAGCTTCCAAATGTTCCATAGCATGTCCAACAGTTTTAATTCGATCTTTAGGTGCATCGTTTCGGGAAGACATAAATGAAACGGGTGAAGTTTCAGTGGTTCCATAACAAACTTGCAAATCAACCATACCCAATTCATTTACAAGTTTAGCACACAATGTCATAGGGCATGGAGCTCCCGCAACGATTCCACTAATAATGGAACTATAATCATAATTGAGATATTCTTCATGCGTTAACATATCAATATACATGGTTGGGGTTCCATATACTGCTGTGCATCTAAAAAAAGTTTTTTAATTGCAGTTAATTTGGCTGATAATAAATTTATTTTGCAATCGAAAAAAAAAGTTCAAAATTTTAGAGGCAAAAAAACTTGGATTTAATATTACTCTATTTCCCCACGAAAAAAAGTGTCTCTTCTCGAAAGTTTTATTTTTTGATATTTTTATAAAATAATGAATGCGTCTCGCCACAAAAAAATCCTGTCTCATCCAACAAAAAAAAATGCCTTACTTTTCTTGATCAATGGCTTGAAGAGCTGCAAGGGCTTCAAAACTGGGAGCAGGAAACACACAAGTTTGAAAATGAATAACTGCAGATAAAATTCCCATAACACATCCAAAACAATGATAAAGGGGATTTGGAATACAAATGATTGCACGCTGAAAAATGGATTATTAAATTATTATTTAGTTCTTTGAAATTTTAAGTGAATTCGTACTCTTTCATGATAACCAGCTCGACGACCAACAAAATATGCATTATTAACAATATTATGATGAGTCAAAGTTGCACCTTTTGGTTTACCTAAAAAGAAATATATATATTTTTTTAACAATTGGTGAAATTCGTTGGCGATGAATATTAAAATAATTGAAATTTGAAAGTTTTATGAAAAAACAAAAAATCTTAGCAGTTTAGAATTATTTTGAAGCCACGGTTTTGGCATTTTCAAAGTAACTTTCGAAATCATATTTTTTTAGGTTCAAAAAAAATCTCTTCTTCGACCCTTGACAATTTTTAATTTTCTTTAAATTTTTGAGGTTTTGTACACGAAAACATTAATTGGTTGAAAGGCAATAATATCGTGTTTTTGAAAAATCGCTCAGATACCACCAATTTTTTAGAATAAAAAAATTCTTTCGATTTCAAACAATATCTTTTAAAAAAATATTTTATGCATTTTTACTCACCAGTGGTTCCACTAGTATATTGAATATTTGCAGGATCATCAGGTTGAACATTTGATTCAATTTGGGCTAATTTTCTTCGATCATCTTCATCCGCCATTTTACATACATCTGAATATCTCCATGCTCCTCGATAAGCTTTTCCTTCATCATTAAAAATAATTAAATGTCGAAGTTTAGGAAATGTATTAGAATTAATATCACTTCGACCTTCAGGAAAATGTTGTAATTCCGGCATAATTGAAGCTAAAGTTTCATAATAATTTGATCGCTTAAAATTAGGTGGAAGTATTAAAGCTTTGATTCCAACTTTATCTAATGCATAATATAAATCTTCTGATTTATACATAGGATTTACATTAACTAATATTAAACCGGATAAAGCTGCAGCAAATTGAGTTACAATCCATTCATAATGATTTGGTGACCATATTCCTATTCTATCACCTTTTTCCACTCCCAAATGAATTAAGCCAAGGGCAAGTTTTTCACTCTGAAACATATTGATAGGAATTTATTTATTTTGGAAATGCGAAGAGTAAAAAAAATTAATTTAACTTACATCATGAAGAAGTTGTTTATAAGTTTTTCGAATGCCTTCCTTTTTAAATATTGCTACTTCTCGATCGGGAACCTAGAAAGAAAAAAATATTGAGATATTTATTTATCAAAAAAATTTTGGAGCAAATTTATGATGCCTATGTTTGTTTAAGTTAAAAAATTTTGATAATCCTTTAAAAAATTAGAAAATTTTGGTGTTAAGGTTCAAAAATAATGGTTTCTTGTTTTAGAAATTGAAAAATTCAAAAATAAGAAAATAAATTTTTTTCGTTCGGGTAGGATTTCTGTTGTCTTATTTATATCTACTGGAGTTAATTTTTTTCTAAGCTTGCCATGCAAAAATTTGTAGGTTTTTTTTTTTGAAATCCAAAAATATTGTTTTCGTTTTGAAGCCCAAATTTTTGAAAATAACTTTTTTATGAAACTTTTTGTGAACATGGAAAAGTGTTCTTGGGTATTTTTTTAAGTTCCATTACAAAAACATGAAAAGCTTTTAAGAGATTTGTATTTTAATAAAAATTAAAACAGGTGCATAAAAAACTTACTTTAGTTGCAGCTAAACGAAGCCGATGTCCAATGGTATCAAAAAGTAAGGGAATGGTGGAACATCCATGAACATATGATTTTTCTTCATCAATCATCGTTAATAAATTATTACCGCGGGCGAAAGCTGCAGCTTCGTTATCAAAATTATTTTTCCAACAAAGATTATTATTATTTTTGAGAATCACTTCAACTTCTTTTGGGTTCTTTGAAAGTCGGCGAACTAAAAAAATTACACAAAATTAGGAAAATTAAAAACTTTTTTAAAGAAATAAAGAATTATGTCTCGACGGGAATATTTACTAAGATACTTTTATCGCTTCGAGATTTTTCTCTACAGAAGCCATAAATCAAAATTTTACAGTGATCTAATAAAAAAAGCTATGATAAAAGTTTAAAAAAGAATTTTAAATAGCAGAAAAAAATATTTTTATACGCAAAGAAGAATAAAAACGGATCTTTTCATTTCCCCCCCCCCAGAAAATTCAAAACAATTTTTATTTAAAATGGTCAATAAACACTTTAAAAAAATGGAAGAAGCATTCGAAGAAAAAAAACATAGCTTAAAGAATTTTAAAAAAATTTATTTTAGATTTTTAGCGACGACAGTAAGCAAATTTTTATTTGAAAATTAATCAAAGTTTCTGGAACCCAAAAAAAAAAGAAATGACGTTTAAAAATAATGAAAAAGAGATGCAGCTGGAAAATAAAAAACCAAAAAATTGAAGGATTTAAATTAGCTTTAAAAAAAATACATAAACTTCATAAAAAAAATTTTTGCTCATCATTATCGCTGTTGCGTTAATGGGTTTCTTTTCTTTTGTGTGCATTAAATTTTTATGGATCTCTCGGGAGAGACATGTTGGGAAATGCAAAAAAATGGAAGCAAAACAGTTACAAAACGTTACATAAAAAAGTGGAACAAAAATGACAAAATGGAGGGTTTTAAAAAAATAGCTTTCAGCCGAAAAATAAAATTTATTATAAAAAATTAATTAAACTTCGTTGCGCCAACACAAAAGTTAATTTTCGCACAGCTTTTTCGAGACAACATTGATTTCAAATTATATGGATTTTTTAATTCTATTTTTTGTGTATCGGATAACTTAGATATTTACTTGTGGGAATAGAAAAAATAACAAGATATCTTGGTTTAGAAGAAAAAAATCCACGAAACACCAAAACCATTTTAAAAAGTAACAAAAAAATATAAAAGAGAAAAAATAAGCGAGAATATAAATAAAGTCAGGAGACTTGAAAAAAAAAATAAACCCGGAAAGGTTCGATTCCATGTGAAACTTAACTATGATGATGTTTATTTTTTCATTGCTAAATTCATTTCAACATTTATTTTTACTTAATAGAAGAAAAAAAAACAAAGTGGAGATGAAGAAAACAATTTTCTAACTAAACATCAAAAAATTTTTTTGACATCAATGTAATATAATTAACGGTGGTCCATATTTTTTTTACTCTAATTTCAATAACTCACTCACTATCACTTATTTATACTAAAAAACATGTCAATAAAGAAAAATTAATTTTTTGAATTTGCGTTCATAAAAAACTTTTTTGTTTGAGTTTTTTGACATTGAAAATTTTTAATGATTTTTTTATTATAAAATAAATCAAAGCGAGCGAGCGAAAGCGAGAGATACGCAAATAAAAATCAAATCAAAAAAAAACGAGTAGCAACAACACAGCCAAGAAAAATATGTAAGATTATAAAAAATGATAGCGATGAACAAGTTTGAATTTTTGCCGCATCGACGACAGCAAGCAAAAAAAATGTGTTACGTAAAAGAAAACTAAAAAAGGAATTTAAAATATTTGGATTTTGTTAAAGCATTTTTTGTTACGCTTCGCAAAAATCTAGAAAATCAACAACAAAAAAATTTTGAGGGAAAAAGTTTTAGTTTTTTTATGCAAATCAGATAAATAAATGAATGTCAAGTGAAGCTGTTGTTGGCTGCCACCTTTCATAATTTTTTTTTCTCGCGAGTCTATGAAAGAAATACATACACCTTTGACACGTCAAAAGGAAGATGCCTTGGTTTGATATAAGTAAATTTCTTTCATCCTCTCTCATTTTACCTCTTTCTTTTTTTATTCATTCTTTTACCTCATCGATATTCTCGAATGTTTTTGAGGAGAACGACCGATTCGGCCTTGTTTCATAAATAAATATACTTAATAAGAAATAAATGAGGAAAGAAGAAGGCATCAGGTGAGGAAGATGAGGTGCAAAGAAATAAAGAAAAAAATCGAACATAGTTCTTTCTTCTTTTCATCATCACCTCATTTAATTTCATATATATTTGATTCTCTTATTATTACTCTCGCAAAAAAAAAAAAATGGAAAAAAATGAAAATTGCGCAAAAAAGTGTAAACTTTATACTTTATTATTATTTATATTTGTAAAAGTGGAGAAAAAAGGGTATGGTTTTTGAACAAAAATAGTACGTCGAGTTTATTAGAAAAAGTAAAAAAATTGAGAAGATTAACCAACAGCAAAATTAAGGCTATTAGTAGCTTGATTAGATTCGAAAAAAATTTCAGGAACGCTTATTAAAGATGCTATTAAAGGGAGTGTCTCAGGCGATGGCAGGAATTCCTTACGACGGCTCCTTTGTTTTTGCTTACGAAACATTTCGAAATGCTTTTCGTGGAAGGAAATTTTTTTACAAATAGCTACAAAAAGCTTCAAAGTTTTTGTAGCACTTTGGAAGGCTTTGAGACAGTGAAAAAACTTTCGGGCTAGGAACACCCGTCGTAAGGAATCCTGCCATCGCCTGAGACACTCCCTTTAAGCGAAAATTTTCTAAAAAATTAAAAAATCATAAACCAAAAAATTTGAAAAAACTTTTGAATTTAAACTATCGAAGCACCAAAAATTGATTATTTTTTATAACTACAGAAAACTCTCAGATAAAAAAAGAAGAATTAAAGAAAATCATTAGAAAGCTATTTTTTGATTTAAAAAATTTCATAACATAATAAAGATTGATTTCGAAGAGATAAATGATGCGTAATCAATAAAAATAAAATATTCAAGTCTTCCGATATTTAAAAAAATCTTGCTCCACCCAGTCAATTTTGCAAAGGCATAAATTCTTTATTCTCTTTTTTTAAGAAAACAATGAATCTTTAAAAAAAAGAAAAGTTCACTAATTTCCTGTTCCAATCAATTATGATTAATTTGGTTGGTAGCTTTAGGCCTAACAATAATAAACAACAAAAAAATCAACAAATACGACAAAAAAAAAAGAATGAATAAAAAAAATATCAGTAATGAATGGGTTCACTGAAACAAACATCAATCTCGCTCGCTATCGCGCATGTGCATTAAAATGTCTTTGTTCCAACGCTCACTCCCCTAAGGGGCTACGTAATAATCATCTCATCATCAATAAAAAGAAAGAAGAAGAGTATCTTAATTTAATCAATAAAAAAATTAAAGTGTTAATCCAAGAAAAAGTTGTAGATAAATGGATTTATTTGGGTTTTATAAGTGTAGAGAAATAAAAAAAATCGGTAAAAGAAAAAAGAGATGTAAGATTTTAATAAAAAAAAGCTTTAAAAAAGTTTTTTTGGTTAAATTTTTGTTTTCGATGGGTTAAAAAACAATAAATTCAAAAAATCTGAGACAAAAAAAAGGGAAAAAAGTAAGTAAGCTATAACCTTTAAAAATAAAATGTTTGAAGAAAAGAAAATGAATAACAAAAATTGGCAGAAAAAGAGAATCTTAAAATAACTAAACCTCAAAAATTTTTGTTAAATTTAGCAAATTTTGGGATTAATATTTACTTAAATACGGATTTTGACGAAAAAATTGAAGGAAAAAACAATATCAAAATAGCGTAATTTTTAACCCATAAAATTTAACCAAATATATTCGCTTTGAGGAAAAACTCAAAAGAAAATCATATTAAAATTTTTAAAAAAGATTGAAACGCTAATCCTTTTCTTTTTCAAGGAGACAGACACTTTTTTTATTTAATGTTTCAGTTTTGTTGACGGTGAAAATCGTCTCAAGAGCATAAAAGCGATTAGTACGAAAAAGATTTGAGACTTTGATAGGGATAAAGAAAAAAAATCAACGACGGCAAGAACGACGACGATAAAAATGAAGACATTTTTTTTGTTGTTTTGTTCTTTGTTGCTTCAGAAACTGAAAGAAAATAAAATTTACAAAAAAAAAACAACAACGTGGAAGGAAAGAAAAAAGTTTTTTATCCTTGGAATGTATCCGCCTCAAACAATTCCATTCGATTTGGTCCAATTTGATGCGACGACGACGGAGATGGAAAAATGGGATTTTATTTAGCGAAAATAAATAAAAAAAACGATGAAGTTCAAGAAGAAGAAAAAAAATATGCGAGAAAAAATAAAGAAAAAAGTCTGTCAGAAGCGTTAAATTTCCGGTCGCATCACAAACGCATTTCATCGAACGTTTTTTTTAAATATTTTTCTTGTTCCGTTGAAAACAAAAATAATAAAAAGATTGTTTAATATTTTTTCTTTCTTTTTGGATTAAAAAACTTTCCACTTTTTTTTATTTATTTTGTTTTGCTTTGTTTTTCTTCGAAGAAAAAGAAAAATTAAAAAATGATGAGCAGATGAACAACAAAAATCAAACATCACTGAGATATATCAGGAATAATAGAAAAGAAGAAAAAAATGTTTCAGGAAATGAATTTTGGATCAAGCAACTGTAGTAGCATTTAAACCAAAAGCAAAAAAATATCGCTTTTCTTGTTTCCAAAATTTTTTTTTGGAATAAAAATTAATAGAAAAATAATTACAGAGTTATAAAAATCCCACAAAGATACCTTCGTAATGAGATTTCGAGAAAGAAAAAAAAATACACCTAATTATTTTCACAAAAAAAAATAAATTATTTGTTTGATTTTTATTCTAGCTAATTTTTTTCCATAAATCAAAAAAAAAACTACTTTTATGCATACAATTTTTCTGAAATTTGCAACAAAAAAAACATATTACTCTTTGATATAAAAAAAATAATTTCTTTAAAAAAGATCTCTTTTTTTCGACAGTAGTCAATCAAAAAGAACCAAAGTTATCGTAATTTTTTGGATGCCTTGCTTTTTATTTTAGATTACATTTAAAAAAGCATTTTGGATTTAGTTGTAAGTTTATTTTCGTTTTATGGTTCAATTTTTACTTTATGACTAATTCCAAAAAATGCCACTCTATTTGAAAAAAGAATTTTTAGAATCCATAAAATTCTTTAAAAATAAAGCAAAAAACCAACCTTCTTCAAAATTCGTGCATGTTGAACAACAAAATTTTCCTGATGATGGTGGAACTTTAGTATCAAAACCATTAATTTCTGCAACCATGATTTTTTTTTGCAGCTTCTTCCAATTTTTAGAACTTTTTATCCAACAATTTTTGAAAACCAAAGTCGTCAGCTTCTTCTTCTTTTACCTATTTTTTATTTTTGGGATGAGTAACATCACTGCTTTATTTATACCGATCATAAAAATTTGAATCTTTTTCGGTATCAGTTAAAACTCAAAAAAAAAAATGAAAAGAAATGGGGTGATTTCTGCTTCTGCAACTCTCAAAGCTTTCAATTAAGGAAATTTACTGATACCGAAAGAAAGAAAAAAATAAGTAAAAAAAAGTTAGGTAAACTATGCTCTTCTTTCTCTCTCTTGGATTTCATTCTTTAAACTCATTAGAATTTGATCTCAGAAAAAAAGGTAAAGAAAAAAAAGCATAAATAAATGTTCTTTGAACATATTTGTTGTTATCAAAATTTTAAACTTGAAAAAAGCATAAAAATGGTGTCATTTTTTGCAAAAAGTTTTGAATCACGTGAATACAACCAACACACACAGTATTCCAAAAAAAAGTTATCCAATTCTTTGCCATTTTTTTGAAGCTTCGTCAAAATCCTAAAAATTCGGCTTTGGTCTTCTTTTTTTTGTTTCAAAAATTTGCAAAAAAGTTCCACACTTCATAAAGTTATTATTTGTCTATGTTTTTTAAATTCGAATCCTTTTCTGATTTCCATAACTTTTTGATTGTATCCAATCGTAAACTAGCATTTTTAAAGCTAAACATAATCCCTTTGTCTTTTACAGCGAAAAAACCTTTATTTTTTGCAATCAACAAATTTCAGAATCATGCAAAAATTTTTCCATTTTTCTTTCTCCATTTTTTTGCTGCCATTCATTTCTCAGAAAAAATGTTTTTAACATTATTCATTCGACGACTTCGACGATTGCTGGTGGACGACGACGACATTGCTGTTGCTGCTGCTGTGATTTTTATGGTAGAAAATTTGATCTGAAAAAAGAAGAAAAAGAAAAATGGCATCAGATCGTTCATTTCAACTTTCAATTGATCCCAAAGATCGTCTCATATTTACTGGTGATTGGACGAAAGATCTCATGGCAACATTAAAAATAACAAATAGAAGTGATTCAAAACAAGCATATAAAGTCAAATGTACAAGAAATGATTTATTTCGTATTCGTCCGCCATCAGGTATCCTTGATTTTAATGCAACTATGGAAGTTTCAATATTTTTTAAGTAAGTTTCTTTCTTCTTTGTTTTTGTTTTCTAAAGCTGGTTTTGCTTTCTTTATCATACTACTTTGAAATGCTTGTAACTTTGATTTTGTAACAACTAATATGTCCATAACTTTATAGACCAAATGGTAATGAACCTGAATCAGATAAACATCATATTGGTGAGTATTACTACTTCGTTATCGTGAACATCTTCTTATGCATCAACTTCAACTTTCATTGTTTTAGGCATCTATCATATTCCTGCACCTGAAGGAGCAACATCAAGTGGAGCTTGGGCAGAACATTATGGTCCACCACAAGGTGAAAAACGACTCAAGGTATGTGCTTTGTAACTATCTTTCTCATGGAATCTTCAATCCTTTAACTTTCAGATATCATTTGAAAGAGAAAAATAAAAAGTTTGAATCATCCTGTAAGAATGTGATGTACTGGGAAATTATCTTTCATCATTATTTTGTATTTTTGTAATTTATTTGTCAAGAATATTTGTAATAAACTGTTATGATTGCATTCATTCTTTTGGTGTTTCAATGGTATTTCTAATGGCGGCTAAGAACATTGCTTTACTTTCGTGATTACTAATCAAATCAATGAGGATAATACTTGGATCATTCAATAATGCTTGTTGCTATTAACCTTGAAAATTCTTGCTGCAATTGTTACTGGATATGGAATACTTTGTGGAATCTTGCCTTATATGACAAAATTATAGGAGGAAGATATACTAACGAGCCAAAACAAAACTTATAACTTCATAATAGCTACCAAAGTTGCGACAGTTTTTCATGCTTTGATTATAATTTTTGGTAGCCACAGTTAGATATAAGCAATAACAATATACCTGAATAATGGCAGCACATATTGTTTTGTGACTAACTTTTTATCAGTAATACAATTTTGATTATGTTGACGCACTGCAAAAATAGTTTAAATTTAGCTACACTTTGAGATTTTCTTATCAACGAATATCTAACACTTGCTTTTGTAGACCGATGACTTTCTTGCAAAAGTATCATTATCTGCTGCAATTTTTTATTTTCTTATAAAATCCATCCATTTTGTTATTAACATCTTTAGTAAGTAACCCTTGTGGTCATAATGAACTTGTTTTATGTATTTGTGCATATATTTTTTTTTTGATTCATAGACCATCCAACTAAAAACCTGTTGCTGCTGCTGTTTGCGCAATCATAATATTCTTCTTTTATTACCTTGTTTTTGATGATCATAGGGTGTTGTTGGTTTATTAAAGGACTATGTAACTTTGATTGAAAGGGAAAATGATTATGATGGCCAATGATCCTTCATGGCCATGAGTTATTTCTTTTTTTCCTTTTCATTTTCAGCAGATGTCATTCTTTGATTAAAAGACTTTTTGCTCGCTTCAAATCCTTTCCTTTAATTTTTTTGTGGTGCTTTTGTTGAAGAAGATTTATTTTTCATGTCGAAGGTAAAAGATATCAATTGCACGTAATCTTTTAAAAAAGAAAGCTTTGGACAAATATAACTTGTTTTAAATCGGCTGCTTTTTTACTTTTTTTGAGATTAGTTTGATCGTGACTAAAAGGTTTAAGTAATTGCGGTCAAGCTTCGTAAAGCTTCTTTTTTGCATGCTTGTTTCACATTTCTTTTAATATTTATGCTTTCCATAACTAAATTTTCTGCGTAACTTTTTTTCTTCTCCTAATTTTTTGGTTTTTTATATTTGCCACGGCTTTTTTTTTTAAACTATGAATCAGCCAAGTTTACTAAATTCGATTGGTAAAGTTAAATGCCATTTTTAGACCGTATTTTTGAATTTATTTTTTCTCAACATTTTGCCTTCATTTTTTTAAAACTCTTTTTGTCTTCTGGTTTCCTTTTCATCGTTGGAAAAGTCCATTTTTAAAATATTTTAATCATTAGTTCATTCAAGTAATTTTTCCAATTTGACAAATTCCATTTCTTTTCTTTTTATTTTCTACGTCATTAACAACCATGTATTAGTTTTCATTTTCAAATAATTCTTTCTTGCTTCATGTCTTTTCTCTTTGATTTGAAAACCACAGGAAAAACAAGTTCAAAAGATGGCCTCCTTTATGTTTTGTTTAAATTAATAAATAAAAAAACTTTTATTTGACAAATTCCAAATTTTTTTTATTTTCGATAAAAAAACTAATACTTTCTTCCTTCTTTTTTTTCACTCTCACGTGTTACGCGTTTGTTTAAAGTTTAGTGTTTGGCCAATAAATAAATTGTTAGACATTTTTTTTTATATTTTTGCTTTTTGTAGGAAAAACTTCAAAAAAAGCACCCGATAGCGACCAATAGCTTTGGATCTGCAACTATTATTTTATTTGTATCAACACGAAATTATGAACCCATTATTATGGATTTATACCATATTTTTTATGATTGCTATAGCTTTTAGTAAATTAATTTATAATCATTTTAAAGAATATTTTCGTATGATAAAATTAGTGGATAAAATACCAGGCCCGAAATCATATCCAATTGTTGGAAATGCATTGAGGTTTAGCCCAGATAATGAAACATGCACATATCAAATGGAACGAGAATTTCGAACTTTTACTGAACATTACAATGCACCAGGGTTAATGAGATTATGGATTGGTCCAAAGCCTATTATTTTGGTTTATAAACCTGAAACCATTCGAGTTATTTTAGAATCTCAAACTTTAATTACTAAACCCATGGAATATAATGCTTTAGTGGATTGGTTGGGTTATGGATTATTGACGAGGTTAGAAATGATTGTTTTGTGAATAATTAATTCGAAAAATAGTCTTAAAAATAGTGGGAAAATAAAAAAGTCAGAGTTTCTTACTCTCAAAAAAAAATCAAAAAGGGAAACATTTCTAAGAAATTTAATCTTTGATGTCCAAGAATTTTTTTTTGACCTTCACCAATTTTTTTTATAGTTTGTAATCCACAAAAAAATTAATGATTCCGTTTTTTTCACATTCATATTCACTTTTTTTAGCACTGGTGAACGATGGCATACTCGAAGAAAGATGCTAACCCCAGCATTTCATTTTTCAATCTTAGCTAATTCCATTCATGTTTTTAATCGACAATCTATGATTTTCATTGAAGAATTGGATAAACGCGCAGAAGATGGATATCCATTTGATTTTTATATTTATATTAAAAATATTGCATTGGATATTATTTGTGGTAAGTGTAAAGCAACTTTAAAAAAATACTTTCGTTCAATAAGAAATTTTTTTCGTTCCTAACAAAATCTATTTTTTAAGCATTAAAAAATCCCAAAGTTTCTATTTTAATTAACAATTTCCCTTTTATTTTAGAAGCAGCAATGGGAATTTATTTGGGCGCTCAGAAAGGTGCCAATCCCGAATACGCCCATGCTGTTCGACGAATGTCTGAAATGATTTTTACTCGAATTCGAGCACCATGGCTTTGGCCCAAAACCCTTTGGTATTTATGTGGATATGGAAATGAATTTGATGAAAATTTAAAAATTGCTAAAGGTTTAACTGAACGAGTTATAATGGAACGTAAATATGAAAGAGAAAAACTTCGTCAAGATGATACTAGCAGTGAATCATCCAAATCATCATCGTTGCAAGAAATATGGGATGAAGAAAATCTTGGAATTAAATCCAAACAACGAAGATCAGCATTTTTGGATTTATTATTGGATATGCAAGAAGAAAATAAATTAACTGATAACATGATTCGAGAAGAAGTGGATACATTTATGTTTGAGGGTCATGATACAGTATCATCAAGCATGGGTTTCACAGTATATATGGTTTCACAAAAACCTGAAATACAAGATAAAATTTTTGAGGAACTTAAAGGAATTATGGAAAATTCAGATGATCCATTAACTCATGAAAATATAAATCGAATGAAATATCTTGATCAATGTTTAAAAGAAACAATGAGAATGTTTCCAACGGTAAAAAAATAATTTTTGCTTATCAATCGCCTGCTTTTTTAATTAATGCAAAATTTTACTTTTAGGTTCCCTTGATTGCGAGAGTTATGGATGAAGATACTCAAGTTGGAGATTTCATCCTTCCTAAAGGTGTTACAGCTTTAGTGGCTCCATTTGCAGTTCAAAGGGATCGAAGATTTTATGATAATCCAGATATTTTTGATCCCGAACATTTTTCTGCAGAAAATATTAATAAAAGAAATCCATTCGCTTATTTACCATTTTCTGCGGGTCCAAGAAATTGCATAGGTAATAAAGATTTTAAAACTGAAACAAAAAACAAAAATGTTTATTGAAAAAATTTTAGGCCAAAAGTTTGCAACAATGGAACAAAAAGTTGTACTTGCAAGATTTTTCCGTCGTTATAAAGTTACAGCAGCATTGCATGAAGTGGAAAATCGTGGTTTACCTGAACTCATTTTAAAACCATCTAAAGGTTTTCCAGTTCGAATTGAACGTAGACTTGAATGATAGAAAAGCAGCACCCAAAAAAAAACAGGATTGATAGATTTACTCAAAAATAATAATGTATTTTGATTGTTTGTACAAAAAAGTTTAATAATTTTGTTAGTCGTAAAAAAGTTTTAAATAAAAAATAAAAAATGCTTTTTAAAAAGTTGTAAAACAAACGCCTTCAAATTCCATGGTCTCCTTCCACGAAGAATAAAAAACTACGGTAAAATACATTTTCTTTATTTTGCCAGCAACAAAACAAATGCTTGCAAAAATTTTTTCTTCTTCGAAAGCTTTTTTTTTGAAAACAAAAAATAATGATTTCAACGAAAATTTGCATGTTTGGAAATTCCATCAACATTTTCAATCATCAAAAATGGTATATAAGAAAGCAATTCAAACAAAATTCTTCATTGCTGACTGATTTCTCGAACATCAACCGCTTGAACGCTCGCTCATATTCTCATCATCAATTTTTGGACGAATTCATTCCGTGTGATTGCTGCTGCTGATCTTCTGGTTGGTTGATTGATTCTTGATCTCGATTTCTCTTTTAATTTGGCTGGCTTCTAAGATATGGTCTCTCAACAACGCAACAACAATGAACCAAGTATGTTATATTTTCATTTGTTATTCTTGTTTGGGGTAAGTGATGTTATAACTTCTGTTTATGCTGTTAAAGCTTTACCATCTTTAAAATCTTTGATAACTACCTTCTATTTGGTTTGATGAAGTCGGTATCCTCTAGTTATAATGCAAGCCTTTTTCGCCCAACATATGCCTTTGATACTACGCTATATATCTTTACTTTGACATATTCCATTGTTTTATGACTTGTCTAATGCTTTGTGTTCCATTACTAACTATCACTTTGTTTTTCAGATGCACTTGATGCTCTATTTCAAATAATCTCTGGCTTCGTCACTCTTGTTCTTGCTCTTTTTCATTCTATTCGAAAGGCTCTTGGTTTTCGTATTGCTCAAGATGATGTTGATGATTTTCTTCATAAGCCATCTCCAAATTTTACTTCTGCAGCTCCTGCTGATCCAAATTACATGACTCTTGCTGCTCTTGATAATGAAAACATTTTTGGACAAGATAAACTTCAAGAAGCTATGAAACGTAGCAAACAACAAGGAAAGCCATCAAAACCATCAAAGCCATCAAAAAAAAGTAAATAATGTGAACTTATTCATGATTGTATATGTGTTTCACTAATATGTATGTATGTATTTGTAGAAAATAAATGGGATACTTTGTATTTTATTGTTGTGTTTTTATGATTTTGTGAAACTTTTATGTCCTTTGTTTCTTTCAATTTTCCAATGTTTGTTTAGGATCCTTAAACTTTGATATCAGAAGGATTTGAACATTCAAAACTATTTCTTCTGCTAATGCTTCAACAAAATGAGAGGAATTACAAGCTAACTCTATTACTGCCATAAATACTTGGAAACTTTTCGTGCGCTTTTGTGAATCTTTCTTATCATTGAAGATCGCCATTTATAAGTTGTGAAAAATGAAAGCGGCTATCATAAGTTTTGTAATAACGTGGATTAATCCCAAATGATAGAATTTGTGCAGTTGGATTGCATGTATCAAGTGTTAAGCCAATAAGCCACATGAGGACAACTAAAAGTTCCATTCTTCATTTTGGCTGGGCTTTTTTTCATTGATTGCGGCCAATAACAAACACACTGGTACAGACTACGCTTTTTTAAGTTGTCCAACCTTTTCATCCATTATTTTTCCTGCCTCCTTAATGATTTTGATCACGCTTCCATTAGTGATTATTCCAAAAAATAAAGCCATATTTATTTTAAAGAAAGGGGAACTTCAGGTTTTTTATTTTTATTTTTAGGCTATTTTTGAATATTTTAATAAATTAATATTTCTTTGATGTTTTGTTTTTCTTCTTTGATTTTAAAATGAATGATTTGATTCAACGCAAACTTTTTCACTCCAGCTATCGACAATCGTCCATTTGTTTATGGTTTTTAGGTTTCAAAAGCGCATCCAAAACAAATATAAAATTAAATAGACACAAACGTTCCCATTAAAATTATCGACCATATATTTGTGAAGTTAATGGCTTTACGTAAATCCAAAAAAATTTATGTGACAATTGTAATGAAACATTTATTCAGATAATTGTAACACAATTTTTTTGATAAAAGCTAAAACTCTATCGAAACTTTAATTGTTACATTTTTTTGTGAATGAGTAAGAATAATTTAAAGCATTTTTTGGGAAAATAAAGGTTAAAATATTAATTTATTATTAATTACAATGATTAATTAAATATATTATTAAAAGCTATAAATATAATTAAATGCATATCTTCGAAAGACTGGCTGATAAAACAAAAAAAAATAAACAAACAAATTAATAAAAAAATATGTATGAGTTAGAAAAAGAAAAGGCAACAACAAAAAAGTGTAAGTGTTTTGATAAATGTCATTTAAATGCGAAAATAAAAAAAATAATTGAAGCAATTTGGCAAATGAAAATTGATTGAAAAAAATATCAAAAATAAATATGTTAATAACTGAAAAGCGAATATGAGAGACTGAGCAAATAAAAATATCGTAATAGAATAATTAATTAAATGAGGATCTTTAAAGAAATATAATAAATTGAGAAGAGTACGAAAATAAAGACACAAACATTAAAGATATAAAAAAATATTTCAACACGAAATTTTTTACACAGAATTTGGAAACAACATTCGTGTAAAGAGACAATTTTCTTATTTTGAAGCATAACTTTTTTATTAATAAATATTTTGGCGGTTAGATAATTAAATTTAAGGCAAGCAATTTTTTTTACATAATTACAAATATTTTTTAGAGAGAGAGAGAGAGAGAGAGAGAGAGAAAAGAAAAGAAAACCCGAGTTGTTGTTGCAGCAGAGTACAGAAAAAAGTGGCGCGACAATAAAAATAAAAAAAATATCTGTCAGATAAGCAAAAAAATTTTTTTAAGATCCATTTAAGGCATTATTATTATTATTTTCAATATTATTATTTTGTTGTTCTTCCTCAACGACATTTTCACCATTTTCACCATTATCAATTGGAGTTACATAAGACATGGGAAAAAATCCTATTCGATCTCCAGCTTGAAATCTCCACCATCCATTATCATCGCCCGTCGTTTCTAAGACTTGCACAGTTTCTCCTCGGCGAAGGGTAAGATATTTGCTGGTTTCTTGATTCTCCCGAATATAATCATGAATGACTTTATACACTCGAGTTTTTAATAAAGTTTGAGCCAAAGTTGTATCAATTTTATCAAAGCCTTCATTCACGCTATTTTCATTATAAAATTCAATTAATTCCTAAAAAAATTTAATTTAAATAAAAAATAAATTTGAAAATAAAAAATTCTTAAAAAGTGTAAAAATTTTATTTTATTTTATTTTAAAAAAAACGCGTGTTTCATTGTTTGTTTTTTTGGTTCTGACTTTTGGGGTTTTTTTAATGATAAAAAAAATTAATGAATCACCTCTCCTTCCCTTTCGCATCTGATACTTTAACCCTAATTGGGAAACATGAGTTTTGTCTATTTTTTAATGGAAGCGATTTTATGTTTTTGGATGAAACTAATTTCTAAGCATTTTTTATTAACTATTTTTCTTTGGTAAAATTGCAAGAATATTAGACCACCTAAAATTTTTTTTGCAGCCATTGATAAATCTTTTATTTTAAAATTTAGTAAACCAAAATCAAAAAAATTCTTTCTATTTCTTTTAATTTTAACTTTTACAAACTTTTCAAAAAAATTAACAAAAATTTTGTCCCCTTTTCCATATTTTTTAAAACTTTTTTATTACCCAAAAAAAACTTCAAAACTTACTGGGACGGAATTAAAAAATCTTGCATCATGTAAATAATATCCTTTATTTCCATCTGGAGGAGCAATATCCACGCATTCGATTTTCATATGCTTACAATTTCCCCCGTATGCCAAACTAATAACATATTTATTTTCTTTTGCCGATAATCGAACAATAAAAGTTCCATCATTGCAACCATATAATAAATCGTTTGCTTGATTTCGATCTTTAATTCCAAAATACCATGGATACATTCGAATTTCTTGATTCGCGGTGGATGGAATAAGTTTAATTAATTTTTTTGATGATAAAATCGGGGATATATTTGGTGGATAAGTAGTTCCTGAAGCGAAAATGTTATTTTGTCCATTAGCAACAGCAACAATTCCGGAATCGGTAAAATTTGGATTTGAAGAAGACATATTTAAATTTGATATTCCCACTGAAGCCAAAGAATCTCGTTGATTAAAAGATAAAGGACGAATATTTCGTGGATCTACAATTCCTGATCGACCTGGGAATATAGCTCGTCGACCTATTAACATTTGATTATCAGTTTCACCAAAAATTACTATTTCGTCATGAATTTCAAAATTTAACACTTCTGGATCAGGAGAAACTATATTTTTGATTGCAATAAATCTTTCAGTTCGTGGAATTTGGAGACTGGATTCACTAAGCCTCGATGGGGTTGAACGGGCCCGACCACAATAAGATAAACCAATGCAATCAAAATGAAAATTTTTATTGCAACCTAAAAAAATAAATAAATAAATAATTAGAGAAATTAAAAGTTTATTTTTTAATGGGCAAAACTTTTTGTAAAAAATTAAAAGAAAAATTAATTATTTTTTGGTTAATTAAAAGAAACTTTTTTCAATTATTTTATTTTATGATTTTTTTCAAATTTTAAAGAAAAAAAGTAAACTATTGCTTTTGTGAAAAAAGAAAAAAAATAAAAGAACTATTACGCATTTTTATTTTTATATGTACTTTTACACCCCAAAAAAAGTCAATCAAAAAGTTAGATATGGTGGAGTGTTCGATTTCAATTTTTCGATTGGTCATTGTTGTTTCCTATCTCCTCCTATTTCTCATCTTCTTTTTTTTGAATATTGTTGATTATTTTTTTCTTTATTTGGTTTTTGCGCTTTTTTAGTATCCCAAATGAATGAATCATCAAAAAAAGTTAGTTAGTTTCCCACCAAAAAAAAAGAAGAAGAAAGACATAGTTTCACTTTCTTAGAAAAATATGAAAAAAAAAATGTCAACGCAAACAAAAAAGGTTATTCCACGACGGTTAACATACAAGGAAATGGCATCGTCCATTTTAATAAAATCAAAAGCAATTTTTTTCTAGCCATTTTGAAATCAAAAGTAATGGAAGGTGTGAAAAAATAAATGATTAAAGCCATGAAAAAATGGTCAAATTATTTTTGATAAAATTTCCAAGAAAAAGAAAAAAATCAAGAATTAACTGAGTCATGGCAGTTAGTTAGTTATACATACATAAATTTATACTTTGATCTATCACATTTTTTTATTTGATAAAAAATGACAGAATAGTCAAATGGCAAAAATAAAGGGTACAAAATTTTATCACTCAATTTTAAACAAAAAGAAAGGCGCAAATCTTTTCTAATTTTGTTGCATCAAAGTTGCCTGATTTTCACTATTTGGTTCTCATAACAAAAATAAAAATATGGTACCTGTTTGAAAGTAAAAGTTTAAAATCTTGTTAAAGATTTTCTTGTTTGTTTTTTATTACATTTTTTTAAAAATGTGAACCAAGTGATCCACTATGACTTACTATAAGAAACCGCTTTATTATACCAAAAATGATGCATTTGTTTAATTTTTAAAAAATAAAGAAAAAAATATTGCAAAAATTTATTTTTATATTTCCAAATAAGCAAACTTTTCTTCTCTTTATTCTCCTCATATTTTCTAATATTGCGAAATTATTAGCTTCCACAAACTACCACCACACCCTACTTTTTTGCACAAAAAATTTATTATCTTTTTCTTACAAAAAAAAAACTTACGTCGACAATAATATCCTTGAAAAAATATTCCTTTCAATAATTTTCGACATACATTGCATTCAGTGGGCGTAGAATAAGTTTGATAAGTTAATTCATGCATTTTTGCGACACCTTCTGGAGGATTGCTACGATTTCTGAAAAAAACAATATTTAACGTCGGCGTTAATTTGATTACTCAACTAAATTTATGGCCGAACACTGACTGATAAGAAAGAAAAGAAGTGATTTGATGGAAATAAAACTAAATCTTTTAAAAATGGTATTTTTATGCTTTAAAATTTATTTATATATCAAAAAATTGGGTTTGGTAAAAGCTTAAAAGAAAATAAAAATAGCGATTATGCGTTAATAAAAAAAGAAGAAGAAAAGAAATGCGTGTGAGTGATTGTTTAAACTTTAAAAAGTGTACTAAACAGATTATTTTCTTTTTCTTTTTTTGTTTGTCTCCGAATGAGGCATTGTATATAAAAAAAAAAGGAATCGACATTGACGTCGAAAAATTCGAGAAATCTGAGTTTTTATCATTTCAAAATTACTATTTTTTTTTGTAAATTTCACTAAAGCTTGGAATACTTTTTTGAATTTTGAAAAAAAAATATTTAGCAGAGAAAAATTTTGAATACATTTACCCTTTTTGGAGCTGATGCCAAAAAAATTTCAATTAGAAAATAGATTCAAAAAGAATTCTGCTTTATTTTATTTTACCTCAAATCAAAAGCCTCCGAATTTTATAAATTTAAAAAATGACAAACTTACATTGAAGCCTCGATAGCTTCTTTCCAAGTTCTTTTTTGTTGCATAGAATTTAAATACATTTGAATTTTATGATCATTATGATTATTTATTAAAGTCAACGTAATATAATCAAACCCAGTGGCGGTTCGTATTCTCGTTAAAGTTGAATTTGATTTAGTTATAGCTGATGGACTTTCTGCATGAGTATCCTCTATCGAATAATTACATAAATCATATGCAACTTTAAATTCAAAACTATTATTTTTAAGTTTTTTACAAATTAAAATCATTCGTTCAAAAATAAATATATATCTTTGTTTGGATTTGGGTTTTTCAGTTTGCTTTTCAGTTGAAAAATCTGTGACTTTTACAAGCCCATCAAGTTTTAAACGGCCATAAGTGTAAAATCGGGAATAGGATTGATCCTAAAAAAAATACATAGGTTTGAAAATGTTCGGAAAAACAACTTAAAATTAGCCTTTTTAAAATTTTTTCTTTCATTTTTCAAGCAACTAAAAAATCGGAAAAATAATATTAAGTTTTATAGTTTTTTTTAGTTTACTGTACCTCTTTACAGTATCCATTTTCGGTTCAAAAGTAAAAAAATTTAATTAAGGCAATGAAAATAAAAATGGACTTGGCCCTCTAAAACCATATTTAAAAAAAACGGGCTGACTTACATCCATTCCAACAATGGAACGTTTAATTTGTTCAATAACCTTTTGATTATCATCATCTCTTTTAGCTTCATTAACATAATTTACAACATCATTACACGCATCTAAACCATTTACAAGTTTTTCACGCTCCATATTTTGAATTTCTGTGCTATCAACGATGTTCTGAAAAAATAAAACTTTCATAGTTATTTACTGATAAAAAATAAAATATTTTGAAAGTTTATGTTTAAAAAAAATAAGTTTCAGCGTGATTTGAAAAAAAAAACAGGGATGTAAAACGGGGATCATGCTTTTTCTGCTGAATCATCGAATAAATTGGCAAATGACCAAAGCTTTAAAAAAAACAATGAGAAAAGAAAAACTGCTGATCGAAAAAAATATTGGATCATCATATTTTTTTTCTTTCCCGAAAAGGTTCAACTTTCTTTACTACGTGTTTTTATTTTGCAAAGCTATAAAAAAATAGGAATCTGCTGACAAGGAAAACGAAAAAAAATGATAGAGAATTATTCAATGGATAAATAATATCTATGTTCTAAATTGATTGTATTTTTTACAATGGCTTGAAAATGCCCTTGCTTCCAAAATGAAAGTTTCATCTGGTGGTAAACTTTATTTTTAGTTTTCTAGCAAAAAAAGATGAGAGCAGACAGAAACATATTTTGTTAATTAGACAAGAAAATGCATAAAAAATAGCAGACTTTAAAGAAATGTCTGGGCTTTTACTTTTTGGTTTAAAAAAATTCATTGAAAACTTTCTAAATTTTTACACAGGAAAAGTTAAGCTTTTTGCTTTATTCATAAAATGTTTAAATTAAAAGCAATATTTTTATTGACTACAAACATTTCTTCGCAAAAATTTTCTTACAAATTATGACAGACCTTTGTTTCTTTATTTTGCATGGAAAACTTTAAATCAAATATTTTAATAAAATCATTTTCAAGAATTTTCAGTTTCCAATTAGGCGATAAAATTTTGTTTCTTTTTAGCTATATTTGGTTTTTGCCAAAAAAAACTTTTTTACTCTCTCGTTTTGTCTTTTTTTTAAATCAAAATTTGCTACCACCAACCTTTAATAATAAATGATATTTACATATTCTTTGAAATGGCACAGATAATAAATCTTGAAGTTTAAAATCACTTTGAGATTTTTTAAGTAAATCTTGAATAATATTTCGAGTTTTGGGTTCAGTTTTTTCTACCATATCCAAAGTTTCTCGACCTTCATCCATATTTGCGCAATATTTCGCGTAAGCCAAAAAATCAGATTTATTTTTAGTGAAAACTTCTCCAATTCCTGGATCGCTTTCATTTTTCTTCTCAAGTCCCAAAGCATCGTGTACGGCAATTCTGAGGCTTTGATGAAACGAAAGATGGACCTTATAAATATCTTCAACATTTCTAAATATTTTTTCCATATGTTCCACTGCCATAATTAATTTTAAAGGTCGATAAAAATCATTGATTAACATTTCCAAACAATTTTTTAAATAATTTGTTTCAGTTTCAAGTAATTCTTTAATTTGATGTTCTCGCTTTGAAGAGGGTTTGAAGGTTTCAAATGACTGAAAAAAAATATTTTAAAACTATCATTTGCGAATTTTTTCTAAACTTTAAAAAAATTCTTACAGTTTCAACACTTTTTGGTGCTTTCACTACTATTCTATCATACAACTCATCAGCATGATCATTACCATAATGACAAATACTCGTATAAATTTTATCATCCACGCCACTTTCAATTTGAGTTTGTAAATTACAATATATATCATCCACCGATGATGAACTTGATGATGGAAATGATGTGGGTGAAATTGATTCAGGAAAAGGTCTAAAAATGAAATAAATAAATAATTGGTCATGGTTATCAAATTTTTAAATTTTTAAGTTATTTTTGTTTTGTTTTGAAAAAAGCCTAGTTACAAACCTTAAACCTTTGGTAATAGCTTCTTGAGTGTGGGACAATCTTGAAAGAGTATTAATAACTTTTTTAAATCCCTCAAATTGGGTTAAATCTGACGTATCAAATAATTCAGTTTCGCTAAATCCAAATCTATCATGTAAAGCAGTAATAAATAATTCAACATTTTTTTCTTGTGAAAACTAAAAAAATTCAATCATAAAATTAATTATGTTTTTATCCCCAAAATTTTTAGTATTATTTGACAAACCTCTGATCCCTGAATCGTATAAAGCTGGCGATAATCCACACATCCATCTTTAAGTTTATTTGCAAGTTTACATAATCGTATTCCATCTTTTAAAAGTGTTGCTAATTGACTTAATTGTAATACATCAAATTCAAGGACTCCTGCATGCACCAACCAATCCACACATTGCTCCCATAATTCTCGAGGTGGTGGAGATGAATGATGCAGAAGGTGGTGATGGTTGTTATTGTTGTTGGTCATCATCATCTGCAAAAAAATAAATTAAAAAATATTTGAATATATAAAAATTATTTTTAAAAGAAACTTTCACGAATTTCAAAAAATTTCGACGAGTAACAAACACGAAATTTTTACAAGAGAACTAATTAGCTTTAAAAAATGGTTATCGCGGATCTAAAATATAAATAATCAAATTTTAATTTACTTAAGAAAAATTTTCCACGAGTTAAATCAACTTATTTTTTGCTATTTTGGACTCAATGAACACCAAATAAAAAAATTGAAATCAATCAATTGAAAACAGAAAAATCAAGTACATAGAAAACTTTTTTTTCGATTTATGTACAAAAAATGAAATAAAAATTTATATAATTTTTTTTTTATAAATTTCCTGGGATCATTGATTTTGGGGTCAAATTATTTTTTTCTTCTTCATCATCAATTTTGCCTACAAAATAAAAATAAATGGAGCATAAGAAAAAGAAAAAAAGGAAGAAAGACGAGGGCGAAAATTAAGAATATGGAAAAAAGAAAAGTGTATTTATATATATATAAAAAGCAATTTAAATAATACAAAGAAGAATGAAAGAAGAAAGAAAAAAGTAAATATAAACAAATCATATCTTCCTTCTTTTAATATTGGTGACGAAGAAGAACGACCTAAACCAAAAGCAACGACAACAATAAAAACAGTGGTGGCTGCAGGGGCAGAGGCAGCGGCAATGGTGAAGTCAAATGGAATAAGAAAAAAAATGTATATTTAAATTTAAGTGGGATTGTTGCAGCGTTTTTAAACTTAATTATTATTTTCATTTTCATTCTTTTTTTCTTTCAAAGCTAATGACAAAAAAAATTAAGCCAAAGCAAAAAAAATTCTGGGGAAAAAAGCCTTGATTTAAAAAATAAAATTGTAAAAAAGTTTAGTCGAGAATTTAAAAGGAAAAAATTTATTTTGGTTGTTTGCCACCACCAAATCAGGGAAGAAACGTTAAAAAAAGAAAAAAAATCACACGAACGAGAAAAGCAAGCAAATGCGATCGCAGCCGTAGAAAAAACGCACTCATTCTTTATTTCTTTCTATCTGTCGTCGTCGGTCGCTTAAAGACAATGAAACTCTTAACACGAAAATTAGGACAAACTCTCTGAAATGCAGCATAGAGGAAGAAAAAAATAGAAGCTTTTCGTCGTTTTTATTTTTATTATTTGGTGTCTCTGAAAAAAATAAATAGAAGGAAAAAAGAAATGATGATTTTTTTTCATTTTCATCAATGTTATTTTTTTGTCATCTATTTTTTTTTATTGTTGGTTAACAAAAAAATTTATGCCTCTAAATAATTTTTGTTTTTGGTTTAGTTGTAGCAATGACATTTATTATCAATGAAATAGCGTCTTTGATATATCCAAAATAATTTACGAGTGTGCATTTTCATTTTTTTGGAAGATTTTTCATTTTGATGGCTTTGGCAAAAAAAATTTAGTTGATTAGTTTTTGAAAAAATAAATTACTTTCAAAGTTTTTTTTTCGAATATGGATGAGCCCAAAAATGTTTTAAACCCATTCCATTTCCATTAAGCGATACCTTTACTTTAACAAAATTCTATAAAGTTTTGCGAAGAAATTATTTTTCATATTCATTCCATAAAGAAATTAGAATTAGTGAATTTAGAAAATTTTTAAAACAAATCCATCAAAATTATAATTTTAGACTAAACTTTTTAAATAAAAATAATTCTAGAAATTTATTGGCTGTTTGAAATTTTTTTTGGCGTTCATAAAAACACTTTGAAAATAAATATTCGCGTCTTTTAGTTTATGAAATAAATGTCTGCTAGGTTGCCTGCCTGCCACGTATTTGGGAGACATGACGCTTTGGCATAGTTTGCTTTTTGGGAGTTCAAAAAAGATTATAATTCTGTTAATTATAGTAAATTCTCTTTTTGCAAGCGAACTTAGGGGTCAATCAACCGCTTGCTTTTTTAGTTGAATGATTTGTTTTTTTCGTGGTTTATTTCTGGGCTCCCAAAGAAGATGCAAGCAAGCTACTATAAACGCAACAAAATTGTTTTTGAATATATTTTTTTGCGAACTGGCACTGTATCAAAACAAATAACAAAAAATATCGAGCAGCAGCGGGCTTTTTTTTGCTTTTCTTATTAAATTTTTTTGTAGCGAAAAGTCAAATTTTTTTTGAGCATTTGACTTTTTTTTTAAGTTTGGGGATATATAAATTTTTCAGAGTCATATTTCATAGCCTAAATAGCTTCCAATCATTTAGTTTTAGTTCGTGGATATAAATCCCTGATAATCGACAATATACATAAGTCTGCCAGTCAGGAATATATAAAAAATAATTATTAGCCAGCCTTCCGCCAAAATCCCAAAATAAAAACCTTTCTTGCAACTTTTCTTTTTTTTTATTCTCTAAAAAAATTTGCGTGTCGAGCGAATTACTAATTTTTCGTATATATATATTCTTTCTTCCCATTTCCTAAGATTAACTATTTTTTAGATTCTTCTTTAACAACTTTTCTTAGTATTTTTTTTTATTTCAAATTATTATTTTTTACCGGGATATTTCATATTCTGGTAAAAAATAAAGAATTGAGATCAAAGTGGTAATTTTATTCCCAAAAAAAACTTTCAATATTTATATTAAATTTTTTTAAAACTTTTTTAGGATTCCTCATCGGATAGTTCGGATTTTGAGCTTTCAATATCAGACGCTGATAGTGACGGAGAAGACGACATTCTATCAACTGGCGACGACGGACTTTCAGTTGGTTCTGATATTGAAATGATGGATTCTCCTCATGAATCCGTTAATATGGAAGGTATGTCTCTCTCTGCTTTTAAAACTAACGAAGCCCATGATTTTTGTGGAACTTGGAAAGACAAAAAACAAGCAAATTCTGGTGAACTTTCCTGTTAAAAATTATCTTTTTTCCTCGCAGTTTTAGTTTTCGTTTTTTCAACAAAAGTAACTTTCAAAAAATTTTGCTATTTCCAATTTACAAGAAAATTAAGAATCGAGACACCAGAGCTTTTCCCAAACAAATATAATTTGTTTTGGAGTAGCTAATTAACATACCTCCAATTTGTGCCCCTAAAAAATCTTTTCTTTCAATATTTTCCCAAAATCAAAATTAATTAATTTTTTTTAGTGGAAGAAACCCTAGGTGATGTTGATGCCGATTTCGACGTTTCATCAGCAAAAATATTTCAAAAAGATAATTGGCGTTTTAAATTTCTTCCCTATTATGATGACCTCATTGCTGAAGCAAATCGTGAATTTGAATTGCTTAAAACTGCAATAGCTGGAAGTATATTGCGTCGAGATGTTCGGCCTGGATTCATTTATGCTGTTCATGACTTAATTGAGTAAGCATTAAAATAATTATTTCTGTTTTCGTTTCGGGATTTTCAAGTTTTATATATTTATTTTTTAGATTTATAAATTTATATGGAAAACGTTTTACAAAAATCGATCATGTAAATATTGTAAAACTTTTATATGAAGTTTTTGTAATTAAAGGATTGGATTTTCGCGTGGTTCGAATGGTTGCAACTGCAATTAATTCTTTACTTAGTCGAAAAATGTTAATTACTCGTGAAGATTTAAGAATAGATTGGCGGCCTTTGTATGATTTATATCGAGAAATTGCTTTCAAAAATTTGGAAGAAGAAGGCCTAATTTTATTTCCTGAAGGCTTAAAAGAAAAAGTTGAACAAGCAATTACACATTTAGGCGATTTCTTTGAAGATGCCGCAACTCAAGAAATTATGGATTTAGTTCGTCCAGATTTTTGTCCATTCGATGATGTAATTGGGAATAGTGTAATCACGGCAACTTTATTCCTTCCAACTTGTTTAAAACCCGAACAACATGCTCAATATGGCGCAGGATTATGGTTTGATGAACTTTATCATTGGTATGCAAGTGGCGAATTATCTCCAGATAATGAAGACCGATTATTGAGTCTTTTTACTCAGTAAGTTTTACCCATTTATTTGATAAACCAAAAAAATTTACTTTAAAATTATTATTTTTAGATTAACAAATGATTGTCCTGGATTTATAAATTGGACGGATAAAATTGATTTCATTCTCGATCGATTGATGCAAAGTTGTGGTTTGAGTGTTGGTGGAAATGCACTTGGCACAGATGCCACCAATGTTTCCCTCACTGCTACATTATTAGCTTTCACCCTCGGCACAAATAATGATATTTTACAAGGAAAATTAAATAGTTTACTTAATTCATGGGAAGATTTCTTTCATCCATCAAATTTTGGCGGACATGTCTCAAATTTACTTTCATTTTTATCTAAATTAGTTGCAAATGTAGTTCATCGAGTTTCACGTGAAAGATATTTCCCCAATCGACATTATGTTCATATTCCTCAGGATCTATGTCTCACCGATAAACAATTGGATGAATTTGTTAAAAGTTTACTTCCATGTCTTCATTATGCAGCTTTTGCTAAATCAAAGCAAGATGTTGCAAGAGTTTTTAGACATTGCGCTTTTTTGGCTCCTGGAATTGTTCTTCCAACTTTATTGGATTTGTAAGTGATTTTTTTTTTGGAATCAAAGAAAAAATTTATGCAAATTTTCACGGCAGTTTTCGAAAAACTTTTGTTTAAAGAAAAAAAACTTTGATATTTTCACAAAAATTATTTCTGAATTTCCCTAACTTTTTTCTTTATTTATTTATTTTAGATTATATCCGGCACTTGAAACAATCACCGAGCCTCATCGCTTGCTTCAATCTCTTAACATTATGATGAATGTTTTGGTTCCATTATCTCGGGATGAACCCATTCTAGGTCGAGAAAGAATAAATATGAAACTTCTTGAAGGAGCAGAAAATAATCGATCTCTACGATCACATTTTATCACCATTTTAAATAACATCCTTCCTGGATTGGATGTAAATGATTCCACAAAATTTGCATTAACTTTTCAAGTGAGTTTTAAAGTTTTTAATTTCTTCCAAAGCAAAGCTTTCGAGAATAGTTTTGAAAAGCACATAAAATAATTTATTTCTTATTTTTGATTGCACTTTTTTATTTTTTTTTTGAACGAATTGAAAAAGGGTTTTAGAAGCATAGAAAAATGACTAAAAAGCACACGACTTTTTTTTAGAATATTTATCTCTAAAATCTTTCTGATTAAAGCTTTTTGAAAAATTTAACCAAATAGTATTTCAAAAAAAGTCCACAAAAAAACTAGAAATTATTTTTTTCGTATGCTTTTTACTTCCAAAACACTTAAATATATTTATTCAAAATAATTTATTTTTTAGATAATTGCAACTATTTTCACTTTAATGCCCGTGGTTGATTGTTCAGATGCTCCATTAACCCGAACTGATTTAACTGAAGAAGAACGAGAACTTTGCAGTGCCACAGCGGGATTGGAAGGAATCATCGATCAAGTTCTAACTAAATGTTATTCGGTTCTTGAAACATATGGTTCAGTTTTTAATCCAGGCAATACTCGTCAATTAAGTATGGAACATTCCGTTCAAAAAAGCACCGAAGAATTATTAAGCGAACGTGGACTATACGTAATTATTCGAAGTTTAACAAAAAATTGCAGCACTCAAATTTATAAACAATCGCTGCATTCATTTTTTGATTTTATTAAAGATACTGTATTTGATTCAAGAACCGCGATGGATTCCATTTGTCGAATAGCAAATATTTTTGTTGCTGTTAATCCAAGATATGCATTTCCAATATTTTTTAAATATGCATATGAAAATTTAAAAAAGGTTACTTCGGAAGAATCTTTAAAGGAGGAAGAATTAAATCATGCAACAGTTTGGTATTATTCGTTAACTTGCGAACTTTTGGTTAAATTACGTGGAGATGTGATTATTGAATTTAAAGATGAAATTTTACCCGTTTTGCATGTTTTAATGCAATTTAATTGTAAAGATGCATTTTTACGCGGCGTAGATGCCATTGAAGGAATGTTATACAACCTCACTGCCGTTTACGCAGATATGGAAGAACATTATTTAATTGTCAATGATCAACCTTTTGAAGAATATCTTCCCATTCGAGTAACCCCCTTTTTTTGTGATTTAAAAGTTACTAAAATTAATATTTTATTTTTTAGAATTGGGCTAAAACGGTAAAGAAAAATAATTGGGATATGAAATGGCATGTTCCAACTGAACCTGAAATAGATTTGGCTAAACAAATCATAGATACATATTTACATGGTTCATTAACAGAATTACGAACACCAGAAAATTTATCTGAGTAAGTTTTTTCCCGGATTTTTTTCATACCTAAATTTATATAAAATTTCGTTTCAGAACCATTATGCTTAAATACACTAGCATAGTTCAACATTGCGTTTCTGGTGCATCATGTTTGATGCCATTTTTTGATGGTGAAGTAATAAATGTTTTGGGTAATGATTTTCCTCGACCATTATTGCCGGTTACTACCATGCCTGCCCATGTTGAACGATTGATTGCTCCAGATGGATCAAATTTGCGAAGATTTATTTTTGAAAAAATTAAAATTCTTACTATTTATATGCTTGAACATCGAAGTAATGATACGAAAAACTTTAGCGTGATAATTAATATTATTAAACCTTTGCTTCTTACAAATGGTTTGGATCCATTAACTTATACTCTTCGAAGCACGCAACATGCAATGCGTAAAAGAATTTTACATGATCCAATTCGAGGGTTTTCTGCTACCGTCGAAACCGCTGTTGAAGACACCATTTCTTTTACTCATCAACGAAGACTTATGTGTCGACAAGTAAATCGAATAACCACAACTCATAAAAATGCTTTATCACTTTTGGTTAAACTTGCCACATCCATGTATGCTGATACTCGAATTCGAGCCCAACAAGTTTTAGATATGTTTTTAAGTCAAGTGCCTTATTCCTTTCGATTAATCAATGATCAAATATTGGATATAATTAAAAATCAAGAAAATGTTTCTCATGAAGAATTTAAGGGTGCATTATATATTTTAATTAATGGTAAACGACGAGCAATAGTTTTAAAACAAGATTGGGAAACTTTGTTAAAAGTATGGCCCACGATGTTGCGTGCCCAACATTCCGAAAAACCTTCAATTATTGCACTTTTTGATGTCATCGTTCATACAATTGCTGAATCATTTGAATCTTTTCAAGTTCAATTTACTGTAAGTTACTTTGTCGACTAAAGCTCTAGATTATGGTTTAAAAGCAAACGACTGAAAATTTTTTTATTTTTGATGGGTTTTTTAATGATTATAGTTTTATTAATTTTGGTGATTTAGCTTCCTGAATCCGTGATGCAAAGCGCTTGCCGCTTGTTAGAAGATTATGAAGGCAATGCTCATAAAGCTTCAATTGGAGCCCCAAACAAAGAAGATTTAATTAAGGCAAAAGAATTAGAAATTCAAACCAATGAAAAGAATTTAAAAGTTTATACTGATCTTTGCATGTCTTTGTATTCCATTTGCATGGATAGCACCCTTCATTGGAGACATAGTAAGTTTATGGTTATAAAAATTTAATCGATTTTTTGGAGAAAATTGTTAATTAAAAAATTTATATTAAAGAAAAAGAAAAAAATCATTCGTTTTTGGGCATTTTCGGTTCTTGAAATTTTTTTGATAAAAAAAACTTTTTTAAAATTCCCCAAAAAATAAATATTTAAATTTGCAATTTTTAGTTGACATGGCTCAATCCCTCTTGGCTCTTCTCTTCCGTCGAGATGTTCCTCCACCCGAAGATATAATCATTCTATTTTCTCGTTTGCTTATTAGCGATACTCTTAGAACCCGAAAATCTGCTCTCACCGTAATTACATCCTGGCAAAAAATGGTTAAAATTCGAGCTGTAAAACAAATATATCCAATTAAAAATCAAATTCCAAATACGGGTGTCGGAGCTAAATGGCCAATAAAATATGGACTTCGAAAGGATAGCGCCCAACTTATTGAAGATATGCAAAAAATTCCTAACACTCCCGAAGAATATAATTCAACTCAATATTTCACTAAATGGCACACAGGATTTTATACTTGGCCCGCGGAACTTAAAGCTCTCGCTCCTCCATCAAATCAAATTTTAGCTAATAGAAATGTGGAAGATTTGGATCCATTATCAAAGAAAATTGCATCCATTGTTTTTGAAAAAAGTTTTATGGAAAAATTAATTAAATTTTTTTCTCTTGAAGAACGAAAAGGAAATGATAGCTTTATTGAAATGAATTATCAATTATTTTATGTAAGTTTTTTTAAAGGATAGTTGGCGTTGTTTGTTAAGAATTTTGAAAAAGCGCTCGATTGAAGTTACACAATTTTTTTCGGGATTTTTTTACTTATTAGTTTTATCAAAATTTATTATTTCAATTAAATATATGGATATTTTTGGCAGAAAAAAACTTTTTAAAAGTGCTTTTATAAAAAAAGTTTTAAATAACATAAAATAACCGAAAAACGATAGTTTGTTTTTGAAATATTTTATTCTTGTTTTTTTGATTCAAAAAATTTTTCTGATCAAAATTTGACAATAATTTTATTCAACAAAAAAAAAGTCAAAAACACAAACCAAAAACCAAAAAAAATTATCGTGTGCTTTTCAAATTCCTTGATTGCCAATTATTCTTCCCATTTTTTGCTTTTTTTTCTCAAAAGTTTTAATTATATTTATTTTTTTAGCGGTTTTTCCGTAATTTTGGTTCTTCCATTTGGCCCATCGTTGAACCACATCTTGATAAATTAATTTTATCTAAAAAAGAAGGCGAGCAACGTCTTGCTTCTGAAATAGTTTCGGGTGTATTACTTGCAACAAAATTATGGACTTATGAACGAGTTTTTCCCATCGTTCAATGGTTACAACCCCGCCTACAAAAATGTTTTGAAACCATGACCGATGAAGCTGAATCAAATTGGTGTACATCCATGGCGAATGTATTTTGTCGAATGGATATTCGACAATGTTTTTGGCTTTATCAACTTATGACCGATTTAGTTATTTCCAGCACCGATGGAGGATTTCATACAACTTTTAGGTAACAAATTTTTTTGCATGGAAATTTTATTTAAAGAAAATTTATTAATTTTGGCTCATATTTAAAGCTTTTTTAATTTTTGATAAGTCAAAATTGGATTTATAAAAAAATTTGGAAAATATCATTTTTTTAAAGTAAAAAATCGTAAATTTGCAATAACAAAAATTTTCCAATAATTTCATGCTTTTGTTATTTTTCGCAGCAAAAAACTTTAATTTTAAAAATCTTTAACCCTTTTTTAGACTTCGACTCCTCCATTCTTGCGTGGTTCAATATGAATGGCGGGTGCCCCATTTACTCAGAGATTTATTTAAATTTTGTTCCACATTAATTTCACGCAATTCTCAATTTTTACGTGGCCGCATTGGGGCTGCTTTAGCTTCCACTGCTTTACACGATGTTCATGGAATGTATTGTGATCCGGAAATTAATCCATTATTTTATCCATTAAAAATTGCTGATTTAATTGCAATTATTAATCGAGAGGTTTGTTTGTGACTTTGTTACTTTACTCATTTCGAACCAGTAATTTTTGGTGGAAATTTTGATAAAAACTTTTTATGAAAAAAAGAAAATAAAGTAGCTTTGGAATTGCGTGCAAAAAATTTTTTAAGTACTTTTTTTCCACTGAAAACTTTTTTCGAATTTCACTGAACAAAAATTGAAGAATTGATTTGAGAAAAAATTATTCAAATATTCTTTAGTAAACTAATTTTTTTTCCAGATTAAACAGGCAATTTGGAGTGAAGTCCTTACAGGCGGATTGGACCAACTTCCACATATTTGGTCGACACCCTTTGTTGAAACCCTTCCTCGATTGGCTTATGATGGACGACAAGCTGTAATTCCACCCGAATCTGTATCTCGTTCAACTTCAATGGAACCTGAATCTATGGAAGATGATCTTCCCATCACTCCATCATCATGTGGTTCACCAGGAATTAAATTAGCGGGAGATAGAAAATTATCTACAACATCAAATAAAACTCCAGTTCGAATTACTCGAGCCATGAAACGAACTTCCACTCCTCCATTAACCGTAAATAAAGTAGGAAAAATAACTGAAACTGGAAGAAAGAGAGAAAAGGCTATAGTTATTACACTTGCAAATAGTATTTATTCTGCATGGTCGTTAGCTTCTCCAGGTCAACTTATTACTGCGTTCGAACTTTTACCGCTATTTGCACATTTTGCAAATGATATGATGTAAGTTTTTTTATTTACTAATTTTTTTTAAAGAATGACAAAAAGAGAAAACTAAAAAAAGTTAAAAACATAAATTTTTTTTATATTCTTGTCGAGACAAAATCCATAACAATTTTAAAAATTTTGACCCATAAAGTGCTCCATTTTTAAAATGATTACCATGACCCAAAAATAATATTTATTTATTTATTTTAGTGACGATGAACTTCGAACAACTTGTGAAGAATTAGTTATTAGTGAAATGGGATGCACATGTGTAACGGAAGTTTTAGCAGAACATATTTTAAAAATCGTTCATCTCACCGTTGAAAAATCATGCACATGGAAAACTCGAATCACTGCAATTCGATTCCTTCAAGTGAATGTATTTTCAAATATTTATATTTATAAAAAATCTTTTGTTTCACAAATTCATGATATTTTAACTATTTTATTAATGGATCCTCAACTTGAAGTTCGTAATAATGCTGCTTTAACTTTAAGTGGATTTATTCAATGTGGCCTTTTTGAAGTAGATAAAAATTTCTTGGTAAGACCCAGTTTTATATTATATAGCGAATTTTTAAAAATTCCAAAAAGTCGAAACTTTTCGTAATTTTTTTTTCATAACACTAAAAATACACTGAATTTCCAAAAAAAATTTCTTAAACATAAAAACTTTCTTTTTTAGAACCAATATTATTTATGGGCCGAATCCTCTGAACCATTACGACGTCATGCAGGAGTTTTATCTTTATCTGCAATAGTTACAGCAGCTCCATATAAAGTTCCACCATATATTCCTGAAGTTCTTATGGCTATTTGTAAACATGTTCGAGATCCCCAACCTATTTATTCAACATGTAAACGAACTTTAAATGAATTCAAGCGAACTCATTTAGATTGTTGGAAAGATCATAAAAGTAATTTTAATGAAGATCAGTAAGTGCAAAAATTTTTTTATAATTTTTCCATTACTAAATTTTGGAGAAATTAAATTGACTAATTTTGATAATAATTTTTTTTCAGATTAGCAATTTTAACAAATTTATTAGTTTCACCAAATTATTATGTTTAAGAACCCCATCAAAAAAAATAGTAGCTGCAGAAACATACATCATCGCTGATTTATAATAAATTCCTTTCAGATTTTTTTAAAGAAAAAAATCTGCTTTTTTTGTTAAAATAAAAATTGCTCACCTTTTTTACTTTTTTGTTTTGTTGTTGCTTTTTGGTTGTTGTTCGCCGTCTGTTTCTATGACAAAAATTGCTCTAATTTAAAATAGAAAATTTTTTCTTTTTTTCTTTGCTTTTTTCCTATAAAATTGTCGTCGTTGAAAATTATTAGCTTTGATTATTGAATTTTTAATTTTCTTTTTGGTTTGGTTCAACTTTTTGAATCACTTCATTCATTTTTTTAATTTTGGATTGTCAAAACTTTTTTATTTACTATTTTTATATTTCTTGATAATTTAGTTCTTTGGTATTTTCTTTGTTTATAAAAAAAATAAAATATTTCTAAAAAAGCTGTTTTTTATTTTATTTTACAAAAAAGTTGATTCAAACGTGGATGCGTTATTTTTTATACGTAATTAACAGATAGGCTTTTGAAGCAAAAAAACCATCGAATCTCCAATCTTCGATGTTTTTGAGACAATTTTTTTTTGTTGCCGGTTTGGAATATTCGATTTATAATTTTGTAAAATTCTTAAATAAGTTTTTTATTTATATTAAAATTATTAATTTTTTATCTTTCAAAATACGTTTGAAATATTTTTAAAATTATTTTTTTAACTCTAAAAAATAGGTAATTTTTCGATCAAATTTTAAGTTTCAAATCAAATTTTAAAAAACGTATTCAAATTCATTAATCGATTTAAATTTATTTTACTGAACCTCGAACCAAATATTCGAATTCATGACTCGTAATTTTTTCTTTTGAGATTCTTAGCTCTTCTGTGGACGCTTAAAAACCTCGATTTTTATTTTTATAGGGTAAATTTCCAAAAGCATCAATGAAAAAGTTGAAACCTTTACTTCGTGGATGGTTGGCAATTTCATTTGTTCAACAAATTGGTCTCGCAATTCAACATTTACGAAATCCATCAATAATTTATAAAACTTTATTCGATTTCGAAAAAACTAATGAAACTCTGGCCGGCCATTTTTTTGTTTTACTTTGTCTTCAACAAAGTTTGCTCAAAGGTGCAATTTTAATTAAAACAAATGATAAATTTTTGCATATTTTTCATATTTTTAATTCTGGAATGTATTTAATATTTTTTGGTTTTAAAATTTTATTTCCTGGTGGAAGAGAATTAATTTTTTCTATGGGTGTTATGGCTCAAATATTTTTTTCAAGTATCACTATTTTATTGACCTGCCTTTATCTCCTCCAAGAACCTTCAAAAAATGGGAATGATGGACCAGAAAAAGAAAATGATCGACGTCGAGGCCCAAAAAAATTGATCTCAAAACATTTCCTTGAATCCCATATTTCTAATTATAACAATGATTCTCAAATTCGCAAAAATCAATAAAAAAGTTTTAAAAAAATTAGTTTTTTTTTGTTAATTTTTTAGTTTTTCAAAAAATAAAAAAAATAAAAGTTTCTAAAAAAAACTGCAAAGAAGAAAAAAATGAAATTCTGATTTTTTATTTAAAAATTTAAAAACATAAACATCGAAAAAAATGAATTAGTAAAAAACTAGTAAAACTGTACAGCCATAAAAAAGGATGAAGCAATAACAAAAAAAAAATAAGGAACATAAACACTCGAGATTTATTAAAGGAAATTTTAATACTTTTAAAAAAATTTGTCATAGATTTTTCGCTTGTTTTTTATTTTTCTTTTTCCCGAAGAAAAAAGAAAAAAATATTACTTTGGTTTTTAATGTTTTTTCAAAAACTTTCAAAATTTATTTACTAAAAGTTTTTTGTTGTTTGGAATTTTCATTTTAAAAAATGGAAGAGAAAATTCGCAAGCTTTTTTTCTTCGATAAAATAAATAAAAGCTTAGTAAAGTTTCCTCCTACCGAATATAAAAAAATACTAACAGACAAAAACAAATATCAATCAAAATCAAATTAAAAAAAATTCCAAGCCCCTATATTTTTTATTTATTTATCGAGAATAATGCTGATTATTATTATGAGAGGCGGCGGCTGCAAAATGATGAAGAGCAGCAGCGGCAGCTTCCTCCTCCTCATCATCCTCATATTCTTCAAAATATTCTTCTTCTCCTTCATATTCTTCGCCATTAATATCATAATCATTAATTATGTGATGTCCATGAACTTGATGAGAATGCGATATGGGTTGTATAATTGGATGAATATGGGGATTAGAAATTAATAAATGGTCATCTTCTTCTTCTTCCTCATCAATTAAATGCAACCCACTACCATCTTGAGAATTTTCCATTTCAATTTGCATCATTTGTTGATTTACTAATGCTTGCTCTTGTGAAACATATTGATTTTGATGGGGCATAACTACTCCTCGATTTTGATATGGCTGAATGTGGTGGTGATGGATATTCCTTGTCGTTGGAATATTATTACTATAGTGTAAAATATTATTATTATTATTTGGTAATATTTGTGAGGAGGAGGGTCTTCGAAGAATAGGTAGAATAATTCTTGAAGGATTTGAAATTATATTATTTTTTCTTGTTATTCTCACGGTTTGCCCTGCTTGAAGTCCAGTACTTTCAACCAGCAAACGATCCAAGGGAATAGCGGTTCGTGCTTTATTTCCAATATAAAATTTTTTATTCATTTCTGATATTCGTGAATTATTATTTGTAAGGGAGGATGATCCATCATAATATTCTCCACCGCCGCCGCTGCTTGATTGTTGTTGGTGTTGGTGTAAGTGTTGCTCGGTTAACTGAAAAAAGGGAAGAGTATTAGAAATTCGAACAATTAAAATTTCAAGAAAAGATATTGGAAGTTGGCGTTTCCGTTTACCGAAGATGAATTTCATAACTTCGCGCTGTTTCATTTTTTAAATATCGCCTCAAACCTTTTTGAAAAAAATACGGGTTTGCTTTGAATCAAAAAATTTTACTAAGAAAAAATGCAAATAGAGTTTCTCACAAAATTTGAATATAAACTAAATTTAGAGTTTTTAAATCCATCAAATCCCAGTATTTTAATCAACAATTTCTTTTATAACCTTTCAAACCAAATAACAGATTTTTTTTTTTGCAAATCCAAGCTTCCAAAAAAAGATTAATATGTTCTTGAAGCCCAAAAAAAGTATTTGCCTGCCACTAAAAATACTAACCTCATCAATCATGGGTTCAATTTTCTTTAATTTTGGTGGTCCATCATTATTTCCGCTACTTCCATTATTGGTTTCACCAAAATTTTCATCTTCCGAAATTAATTCATCTTTAATCATTTTGCGTTTTCTTTGCATAATAGCTGGTCGAGAATTTCGATTTTTTCGGGGTAGCAAAGGCAATAATTTATCATCCTTTTCATTTTCATTATCTTCCATCGATGATGATTTATTATTATTATTTCCTGCAGTTGTTGTTGAATTTGCCGCTTCTTTAGTAATTAATTCTACGCTTGCATCGGCAGCTAAAATTTTAGCACAATCTGAATCTTTATCGGCTGCTTGTTCCAAATAATTCATTACTTCTGGTGGGGGTTCTTCAGATAAATATAAATGTGGAACAAAATCTTCATGCGATGGATCATTGGAAGGTCGACCAGAGCGAAAATGAACGCTACAAACCTAAAAACAAAAAATTTCTTTGGAGGGAAAAAAGTGAAATTTATATATGCATTTTTTGACTGAGAAAAAAAGGGAATATAAAAAACAAAATTTAGGGCGCAAAAAAGCAAGCATAAAAGCTGAAAACTTACTCGATCTCGATGAGTTACTTTACGATCACCAAATATTTGTAACCATCTAACTTTTTTTAAACCTGGATCTTTAGGAATATTATAAAATCTAATACTTTGCCAACAATTTTTTCTATTCCATCCACAAAATAAACATTGTTCACTTGATTTGGACATATTTTCTTTCTCTGTTTGATTCGGGCTTTTATGAATTCTGGAAAATCATTTTTAATAATTAATTCAATCTTGAAAAAAATATTTAAGAAAAGTAAGCAGCGACAGCGAAAAAATCTCGAACTTGTTAACAAACAAAAAAGTTTAAATCCAAAAAGTATGGAACTTTAGTTTTTTGTGAAACATATTTTTCTCTCACAAATCTCTCCAAACAGCCACTTATGTTTTAGAAATAAAAAAAATTTAAATATAAATCCCAGAAGAAAGATAATTTTAAAGACAATCATGATATTAAAAAATTGAACGAGAGAGAGAAAAACTTCGAAGCATTTCCAAACGTCATCCACTCTTAAAGCGATATTCTCTATGGGCCACAGTTTGTTGTTTTTCTCCGATCAAAAAAAAATAAAAATAAATAGTTTGGTTTCCTAAAACGAATTTCTACCATTTTATTTTTTTTTGGCGGTAATTTAAATTGGAATTCTAATATAAGCAATTGCAGAAGATGAATGATAAAATTATAATTTAGCTTTGTTGATAGAGAAACTTACGAGAAATAAAAAAATTTACAGCTTCAAATTGATGATTTAAAAAAAATAACTAAAAACTTTCTTTTTTTCAAAGACCCAAAAAAATTTATTCCAAGTTGAGTTGCATGCTAATTTTTTCAGCTATGAAAGTTATAAAAATGCTTCATTTATTTATTGTAATCTTTTTTATATCGATGATTTGAAACAAAATTAATTTCAATTTTTTAATGAATTTCAAAACAGAGAAAATCAATCATCAAACAAAATGAAAATGGATTGATACGCCTTGAATTTTGATCTCCATCTTGCATTTTTGAAACTTTTGACTTTTAAAAATGTTTCTTAGTGCATTTATGTATTCACCTAAATTTTTTAAAATAATAATTGCTTCTAAAACTAAATTTTCTATCAGCTAACTAGGTTGCACTTTTTCCCATGCTTTTTGAAATAGAAAAACTCTTGCAACGCCTTTTTTTCCTCGGTCCACCTTTTTTTTGTTTCAAAGTCAAAGCTTTTTTTGTTGCTTCAAACTTTTTACACTTTTGTTTAGAAACTTCAAAGATTATTTTTATTTCATCAATAAAAATAGTTGTATTATCCCAAATCCATTAATTTGCCAGGGTTATAAAGATTTAGCTTTATGTCCCTTATTTCCTTGATATTTTTTTCCAATAATGATAATTGGAAGCCCTTAGACCTTAGAAAGCCGGGAAAACATAAGCAAAAAGTAAAAGAAAAAAATATTTATTTAGTGAAAAAATTGAGCTCACAAAAATATTTCTAACATATACGATTGTTTCAAATCACTGTATTCACCTTTTTTGTTTGTTTGTAAATATGTATGTGTGTTTTATCTAATAAAGATGTTTTATTTATCTGCCACTCATATTACATGTTCACAAAAGTTGTTACTTTGCTTTGATCTTTCTTTCATTTTTATCTATGTGTTTATAATCTCATTACTCGTTTCTTCAATTTTAGGTACAGTACATACATATGAGTATCAAAGTTGTTCAAAGTTCGTTGGTTCGTCAAGTGAAATCTCTTGGTGCAAGTGTGGGAAATTTTCAACTTCAAAATCAAGTAATAAAATGGATTGAATCATGCTCATCATCGCCTGCTTCACCATCAACATCAATAGAAAAATTCAATGTGGTACTGTTTGACTCTCATACCGATTCAATAGCAAGAAGATTGCTTGAAAGAAAAGTGAAAAGTGTGCACTTATTGGAAGGATCTCAAATGAATGCTGATAAACAAAAAGTCAGTATTTTACTAATACCTTGTTTGAGTGGGATTACGGTAGAAAGCATCCATAGTTAATTATCTTGTTATGGGGCTATTTCGTTATGCAACATCCATAGTTAGTTATCTAGTTATACGACTAAACCATATTTCTTGATTTGGGTTTGATTTGTTACTTTTAATTACACCTTGTCGTTATAAGAAGCACATAGCAACTAGTTTATTACTACTTTTAATATATAGCACCACAAAATTAACAAAGTTTTACTGGATATTTGATTGTTAAAAGCTGATGAATTTTTACTTTTACGTCCTTTAATTATAGCTGATTTTGGTTCCACGTATATTGCTTTTGGTACCTCATTATCATCAAACGATCGAACATAAGATAACAAATCTCGACTTCGATCCACTCGACTAAAGACAGTTATTTCACCATCGTTTTTTGAGAAACTAAAAACTAGTTCTTTTTTTCCAAGATACTTGATTAAGTTTTACCTAAAAAGTGGTGCATCAGAATATGTTATTGCTGTATCATCATCATTCACTGTTGTATGACTTGTTCCCATTCTAACATTTTTAAAATGTGCTTTCTTTCGACTTTCAAATTCTAAGATTGTACCATTATGAATTTTTGCTCGAATTAAGCATTTCCATTCTCCAATATCCTCAGTTTTAAGTTGATGGATTCTAAAGGAAAACCATCCTCGAGCTTCTTCAACCTCAAATTTATAACGCTTTTCGGGTTTAGGACCATATGCAATAACATTTAATTTTCCATTTATTCCTCGCCATTCTTCAACTTCCGTTAGTTCAATATTTTCATATCTTCGACCATTTGAAAGAATTCGAAGGATACCCGTTGAATTTAATGACCATTCAACTCCGAATTTTACCTAAAACTTTTTACAATCGTTTTCTATGTGGTCAAATTTTTTGCTTTTATGCTTACCGTATTCAAACTTGGTGAAAGCTTTGGACATCGTAAAATAAAGGAATATCTTTCTCGCCTATGTTTATGATGCTTTGGTAGCTTTGAAATTGGCTTTTTACTAAATGGATTATATCGTAATCTGCGAGCTGCTAAAAATTACAAAAATTGTCTTCATTTCCTCAAAATTATTTCTTACCATATAAAGTTGTTCTTCGCTGCCTTAAAAGATTCAATTCTTCTTTCACTGAGTTTTCAATACCACAAATTGATATTCTTGTACCAAATATTTCAATATTACTTGAAGTTGGAGCTCGAATAAAACCAATAAATGCAACAATGCTCACTGTTAAAAAAATTCCAATCAAAATGAAACGCATTCATGCCACACAAAAAATAGAGAACTCAACTAACAATGACTCTCTTTTTTCCTTTTTTTGAGACGCTTTCTTTCAACAACAAAAAACTTGGATGACTTTCGCTTTATTTAATGGCAATTCTTTTTTTGCCACACGATGAAAAAAAGACTACGATGATAATAAGATTTCTCGCGAGTCATAAGAAGAAGAAAAAATGATGCGACTCTTAAAATCCAATTTGATGGAGAAAAAAGAAAAAAGAACTCAATCCTTCTTTTTTTTTGATGATGATAAAAAATTTATCAAATTTGAAGCTTGTTAAAAAATAAGAATAAGAAGCAAGCAACAAGTAACGATGAAATAACAAATAGGATTGCATTGAGATAAGGCTTTGGGCTTTTGATTAAAAGCATTAGAGTGAGAAAGCTTCGTTGCCACAATCGATCCTCCTTTGAGATTCACCATTCTACCGTAATCCCAAACTTGATATTGCTAATTTTTGCTTCTAATAATGTTTGGTTTTTTAGGAAGCTGTGGAAAAGCTTGAAGATGAATATCCAAATCAACACATATCGGCTTTACATGCTTCAATGCCAAATATTTTATCTCCATCAAAATCTGTGCATGTTAATGGACCATTTTGGAAGCGATTATTGGAACCTATTGAACCGCCAAAAGAATACAGAAATTGTAAGCTTATATTGTCGTGAAAGAATTTAATCAAAACTCAAATAACTAAAGCTTAATTCGTTCTTCGTTTACAGATCCAAAACCGCAAATCAACAACAAAATTATCATGTTTGGCTGTTTACCATTTCCAACTCAACAACGTGCTCTTCTTTCATCACTGTTAGAACAATTATTGATTTACTATGATGTTACTTCTGTACTTCAACCTCCACCAAGCAAAAAGAATCCTCTTCCACCAGCACGATCTTATTTCCAATTTGGAAGCTTTGCACTTATAACTTTCCTTCATCCGAGGTGAGTTTTTGTTTTGTTTGTTTATGTAGCTTTTTTAATGCCATTTACTTTGCTGTTTCTAATTATCAGCAAGCAACTTTGCTTTATCGTTAGTTTTGTAAGGATAAGCTTGTATTAGTTATAACTGTATGCTAACATTTAGTCCGTTAATTTGTTCATTTTTCAGCCATTTTGTTCGTATAATCTCTGCACCATTGGATTCTCCTGAACTTTTATTTTTTGGTAAAACTCATCGAATGTTTTCTCATATCTTCCATACGCTTTTCAATGTGGTGCAACTTTCTGATTCAATCGAAGGCTATGATCTATCTCAATTTCATCCACAAATTCCGTTAACTCCAATGACATCATATCAAAAACCAATTCACAAACTTGGATACGACGAATGCAAACTTTATCCAATCAAGATTGAACCAAAGCAAGACGTGATACTTCCTGGTGGTGATGATTATTCGATACCCTTTCAACTTTCAAAGAATTTCAAAGATTTAGATCCTGATGTGCTCAAACGAAGGAAGTTAATCGTGGATTATGCATTTTGGTTAATGATGACATCGAAAACACCAAAACAACAAAAAATTACATGGTATGTTTGCTTGATTGATTAATGACCGGAAAAGGAAATTGTGGCTATCTCATATTTATCATTTACGTTATAAAACTTCTCTCTAATGTCATTGTTGTTTTTCAGGGAACTTTTTGGCTTATCTAATGACGAAATTCTTTCATCAAAAACGGCATCAGATTATGCAAAGATCTTTCCACAAATTTGTGATGTTCTACCTGAAGTTTATGAAAATGAACTAAAATCATTTAGAATCAACTTGTATAAGAACAAATCAGATGAGAAGGTTATCGATTGATTGATTTTGTATTAATGTTTACTCTAGTTGTTGAAAATGTATGTTATGTATCTTAATTTTATTGTTTGACTATGTGTGCATTTTGTTAATGTTGATAATCTTGCTTTCTTGTTTTTGATTGTATTTTTTGTTTGTTTGTATGAATTTACTTTTTTGTTGTAATAAAATTTTACGAGTAATAAAGTGATCTTTTTTTGTTGAAACCATCAAATCTTTTTGTGAATTAAAGCTAGCCAAAGCAAGTATAAAACTTTGCTTGTTTTTTGGAGATGAAATGGAGGCGTTTGAAACAATGAAAAAGTATTTTTCTTTATTTCCTTGCAAAAAATGACGGTGGCGGTGGTCGTCGACCAACGACGGCGGAAGTTAGGAGTAATTATTTGTTTGATTTATTAAAACACGTTAGGAATTTCTCTTTCTTGAACAAACATTCATCAATCAAATAAAAAAGAAGTAATAACCGCGAACAAACATAAAAGGTTGATTTTGAGAATAATCAAAGGAATAAAAAAAGGGTAAAGTAAACGTTTTTTGTTGTCGGGTTTTTTAAGGGATTAAAGCATACATACTTTTTTTTTTTATCAAATTCCCATGCTTTTTCTTTTGACATTTATGTTTGTCGATCTATTATAAAGGTTAAAACGATGATGGATTAAAGCAATGAATGAATGCACAAACTTAAAAGCAAGCTTACTGTAGCCACCCGGAGTTGTTGTCTCTTTAACCTTTATTTATTAAGCTCCAAATTTTTTTGATATTAAAGTTTTTTTGTTGGTTTTAAAATGGCAAATTTTAGTAAAACACGATGACGAATGGAAATAAAAAAAAACCACATAACCCGAAAATTAAAAGCAAAAGGATAACAACTAACTAAACTTATAAATGGAAAAATGGAGAGAAGTATTGGTTTTCATTATTATGTTGCAAATGAAAATTTGTTGATGATGTCTTTGATATTTTTTAAGGGTTTACCAGAAAACCGTAATCTAATGTTTCAAGATTTTGGTTTTTTTGAAGAAACAAAAAGTACGATTTTTAGAGACGTTACAACACATTAAATGTGACGATAGAAGCTTCAGCATAAATTTTCTGTTTTAAATAAAATTAAACTTCGCTAAAGAAGATTTTATTCAGCGGTCTCACTTACATATTTTATTTTATAATTTCAAATTGTTTCATCATTATTTTTTTTATTCACTAAACGTTTTAGATCATAAACGAAGTTTTTTTCATTTTCATTCATTCTTTACAAATTCCATTTCTTTTATTTTTATTTACGTCATAGATGATGATGACCCTTTGAAATACCGCAAAACCACAAAAAAGAAAATGGACAGGAAAAAAATTTGTTATAATTTTTATTTCCAAAACAAAAAAAAATTCTTCATTTTTGCTTCCCTTTTTCATTTTCTTTTATTTTTTCAATATTCGCTTTTTGTTTTTTTGTTTGATAGCAAGCAAGCATATATTTGATGCATATGGCGATTGGCTGTGGCGCCAAATAGGCGCCATGAAAGCTTTTTTTCTTCTTCTCCTTCTTGGTCTTTTCGATTATCATTTTTTTTACTTTTTTTAGCTAAAAAAATTATCAACCATATAACCAACCAACCAACTAACACACTCAACTGAAAAAAAGAATGTAATGAACTAGAATGAAAGAATCTAAAAAAGAAAATTTTTTGATGAACGAAAGAGGTAACACAGAGGCACTTTGTTGCTACTTGCAATAGATGATAGGAAGAAGGATCGTGTGGTTTTCTGTATTATATTTTTTTTAAAAGTTTTTTTTAACTTTTTTCTTTGGTTTATTGGCGCCATTTTTTTTATGGTAAAAACGTGTAAAATTTATGAATTTTAGAAATTTAAATTACGATAGATTTAGTTTGCCTAAAAAATGAAAAGTTTGACCAATCTAAGTCCTGCAAAGAAACTTTATTTCAACATTTATTACTCGAAGTATCGAAGGGACAATTTTTTCCTGCAACAGTTTCCAAAGTTAAAAATACCCACAAAAATTAAAATTTAGCCAAACAAAATAAAGTTTTTTTGTTTCTTGCTTCGTTTTTTACCCTCAAAATTTTAAAGTTCAAAAAACACATACATATTCACTTTTTAAAAAAAGCATCTTCTACTTCACCGGTATCTTTTGGAATTTTATAGCAGCTATCTGCTGCTTGCTTGCTTGCAATTTATCTTTTTGACTATTTTTTTTTTTGATTGACTGCTCTTTCTAGCATACTATTATTTTTGAGTAAAATAAAAATCATTATATTGCGGAGTAAAATAAAAAAAAACGTGTATGGTGTTTGTGCGTGTGTGTTTGATACTACTTTCCATTTTCCATTTTCCATATTTTTTTTTATCATCCAACACTTTTTTGCATTTAACTCAATTTTGATTTTTTTTCTCGTTCGTGTATGGTAAAAATAAATAGAAAATATTCCCGCCATTTTTTTTAAATATTTGTTTTCTAAACCATTTTATTTTTTAGTTCAAAATTCAAAATTTTAATTTTTCAAATTTTTTTTACCATATAAAAATCTTGAGTCGCTTTTAAGAGACTCATGATTTCAAAGAATTGGTTACAAAACATTATTTTCTTTATTTACAACAACAACAACAACAACAACGAAACATTTTATTCTAATTTTAATTTAACAACTATAAGTGAAGGATATTTATTTCATTGTGTTTTATCACGTAAATTATCTCCACATCGAACGGTAGCAACAGCGGCAGGGGCAATAGAAGCAACAACAAGGTGAGCAATATCAAAAGCTTCGTTAAAAGAAGAAAAGTATGTTCGCTTCTTTCTTTTTTCTTTTTCATTAAAAAATAAGTCAAAAATCAACCTCACATATATTATCTGTATTTTTTTCTTTTTCTAGTTTTGGTTTTGAGGCTTTTAATCATCATTGATTGATTTTTTTTTGGTATCGTAGGAGTACAAATATTGTTTTTGATTATTTATTGAATAGATTTTTTTTCTTCACGATAATAGACTACTAAATAGAAATTCCTAAACTTTAGTAATTAGCATTAATCCTAATGCGTTTAAAACTTTATGCGTTACTTCTTTTTGCCTTCTTTTTCATTGGTGTCGTCTTTACTCGAAAGATTTGGGTTTCGAATGAAAATTATCCGCTTTGTTTTTTATTTTGTTACCAAGAGAATTTTATAATTGCAAAAGCTTTTGATCTTACTAATAAATTAAAATTGTTAAAACAAAAGCAAGCATAAGAAATTTTTTTAGTGGCTTTAAAAAAAATTAAAGCAAAATTAAAAAACTTTATGGAATGGATTTTTTTCTTGTTTTCAATTAAATTTTTACTTTCCAACAAATTTTCATTTAAAAATGTTTGTAATAATTTACAAATTTTTTTTTCAGAATTTGATATTATAAAAACCCATATTAAATTTTTTTTTGCTACGAATCATCCCTCTTTATTAATATATTAAAAAAGGGTGGTTGTTGGTGATATGCGAGGGCGTTTGTCCCAATTTATATTGCCGTATATCGTGCTACTTATATTAATATTAACCACATCATTAACATATTCACGTCCACAAAATAACAGCAACAAACAATTATTATTAAAGGAATTTGATTGGACTTCAGTGGAACGAGTATCACGATCATTAACGGACGAAGAAATAATGAAACAAGAAAATAATCAAAAAAATTTAAATAATAATGGAAAAACAAAAATTGGTTTAGTTTCAAATGAAAATGATGAAAATAATATAAGGAATGAATTAGTTCCAATTGAAACGGATTTAAGTCCTGAAATTATTAAACAACGTGGAAAAGCAACATTTGATTTATTAAGACCTGCAAATGATTTGCCTGAAGCTATTATCGATCCTCCATTAAAAACTCATCAAATGCGATTGGATGAATGGGAAAGGAAACATCAAAATAAAAAAGGTAAGTAACCTTATTAAAAAAATTTAAAAATTAAGTATATTTCTTTATTTCTGAAAAAAAGCGTTCACACAAGAAAAAGTTTTAGGAATGGGAGGACATAAAAATGAAAGTAATCCAAAACACAAAACTTTAAACATTTTTATTTTACTATCATTTTTAATTTTTTTATATTTTTGATATTTATTTTTTTGAGTTGTTGTTTAGTGCTTTATAAATGTTATATTTATTATGCATCGTTAAAGATAATCCATTTTTTAATAAGAAATTTTTTTGGGGTTTAAGGTTATCGTTTTGGAATAAAAATTGATAGTAATTAAAAATAATAAACTTCGAACATTTTTATTTTACTATCATTTTTCTCTTAATTTTTTTATTTAATTTAGGGCCTTTCAAAAATTCTGAAAAAACAAAAACTTATTTTTTACGTTCGCATTTCTATTTTTACGGGAAAGCTACATAATTTTTGAATGTTTTATGTTTCCATTTTTTTCTTTCTATTTTTTACTCAAAAAAATAATTTGCAAGGAATTTTTTTTTACAATCGTTTAGGCGCCTTTTTTCGCGCAACTACTCTGTTTAAAAAAGCTGACAATCATAATCGTTGATGTCGACCATCCATCCAATGTCTTCTGATAACACAATTTTTTTTTGGCTATGCGATTGCTTGCTTTTTTTTTGTTGGCTCTATGACATTTTTCTTTTTTTCCCTTTGCACGCGCCACATAGCTACCGTAAAAAAAAAGTTCATGTCTAGCACTTATTTTTTTCCATCATACATAGTTTTTTTTCGTTTTTGACTCTTGTTTGATTTTTTATTTTAACACACACAATTAAAATGTCAAAGTTAACAGAAGCTAGCAAGCAGCAGCTACATCTGTCAATCATAAATCAGGACTTTCTCATATATTTTTTTACAACATTTTTAATGAATAAAAAAAAATGGGGCCACCTTGTAGTTTGAAAAATTGCCAGCTGGCAGTCGTCATACACAATCATCAAAGGACATTAATCAAAAAACTAAAAATCTTTGAGCTCCAAACAAAAAATACACGAAGGAAGAAATTCTGAATTTGAAACTTTTAAAACTTTCAATCGTTCGAGCAAAATTTTCAGGGGATTTAAAAAATTATTGTTTGAAATTAGAAATAATAAACTAGAAAATTCTTAAGTTAATTTTTTGCTTTACACACAAAAATAAACGCCAAAAATGTTTAAAAAATGCGTAATTTGTATTTAATTTTAAAAAACTATTTTATTTCGGCCATTTTTTAAATCTCAAAATAAATTCTTTGAAATCCAAAATTCACATTAATTTTAAATTTTTTAACTCGAATCTCAAATTCAAGCGATTATTCTTAATTCGAAATTCAAAGAATTTGAAAATAACTCATTTTCATTCAAAAGATTTATGACCAAAGAAAAAAAATGTTTTCATTTTTAATTTCCATTAAAAAAAGTTTTTTTAGGCAATCGACAATCTCCACCCGATTGGTTTAATAATCGTAAAAATGATTCCGATGTTCATGGATGTGTTGCAAGTCCATTTAGTCAAAGAATACATTTTGCTGGATGTGAAAGTAAACATATATTAAATCGGTAAAATTCTGCCTTCAAAAAATTTAAAAAAACCCATAAAAATTTTAAATAAAAAACATAAAAGCTTTTTTTAGATATTGTCACGGAGCCTGTGCATCAATTTACATACCCGAATTGCGTTCAAAAAAATTAAAAGCAATATTTTCAAATTGTTTGGTTTGTCGCCCCGCTGAAGTTGAACACATTCAAGTTCGATTGGAATGTCCTGAGGGTCCCGTGGTTCGAGATGTAATGCGTGTAAAACGATGCGAATGTCAAGAAATTGATGCGCCTTTGCCAACTTGACAAAAAAAGTTTTTATCTATCTACCGTAATCTTTATTCGTGATGGGAGGAGTCACAACAACAGCATCGTCGTCGTCTGCTTTTATTTATCCATGACATTAATGGCCTTCAAAAAATATTATTATTATTCAAGATTTGACAATTTTTCTAATTATTAATTTTTTTATATTATTTTTTTATTTAACAAAAAAAAACAAACACACACACACACACAACAATTTTTTTTAATGATCTCAGAGGAATAGAAATGCAATATTTTATTTTTTCTAAATATTTTTTAATAATTAATAAATTTAAAATCAAAGCATTTTTCTTCAATCTTTTTTTTTATACTTATTAGTTAGTAATTTTTTTATTTTTATTGTTTCTTTCTTTGTTTTTGTCTTCAAAAAACTGCTCAAAATTTTTATTAGTTATTAGTTTATTATTTTATATATAAAAAAAATTCACTTTTTTTTTCCTTCATTTTGTTGTTTCCATTTTTCAAAAAAAATATTAGTAATTATTATTTTTATTATTTATGAAAAAATGAAATAAATACAAATTCTTTAAATATAAATTTAAATTTCTCTGTTTCCGATAACAAAATTAAAATAAAATTTTAAAAATGTATAAAAAAGGATTTACAGAAATGAAAAGTTATTAAAAAAATAAACTTTTAAATGCAAAAATAAATAAATAAGCAATCAATCAGAGAAATTAAGTTTTTAAAATAGTAAATTGCGTAAAACCAAAAAAATGGCATTTTTATATTTTTAATATTTAAAAACATGTTTGCAAAAAAACATCGAAGCTTATTGTCCATCAAAATATTTTATAGGTTTATGATGGCAAATTTAATTGTGCTACAGCATAATCACTTGTAACCATCCATGTGAGATCATCATCACCAAATTTATTTTTAATGTTTTTAATGGCTTCTTTTGAAAGGCCTGCCACGGTTTCAGCTTTAAGGGTTCGAAGGATGAGTAATGGAATTTCAGACCATGTTTGAATTGCAAACTAAAAAAAAGTTTGGAATTGGAACCAAAAAAAAACATTTAAAAAAGACTTCGAGAATTTCCCTTTTTTGAAAAATCCGATTATTATTTGCAATTCAATAATTTAATAAGTTAAAAAGTTTTTTTGATTCGAAAAAAAATTCATGGGAATGATAGTAGCAAATTGAAAAAACAATACTCAGTAAAAAAACATACCTTGAATGGAGTATCCAAAGGCCAAGTTCGATCACCCACAAGTTTGCGATAGCATAAATCACCTTTAAGTAAAACAATTCCAGCGCTTTTTAATTCATTAAAAAGTTCAGCATCTTGAGTTTTTAAATCCCAAAATGAATATCCCGTGGTCCAAAAAGGTTCATGTTTAAAAATGAAATCATTTTTCTGAATATTATTTTTCCAACGATTTCCCATAATTTTTATTTCTTCCTTTTCATCGGATTCCAATGAATTTAAAACCCAATTCCAATCTTGCAAAGTTACATCCGAAACAAACCAAGGATAATTTTTTCCATGAAAAATTACTCGTTTAGCTAATTTTCGATTAATTATAAATTCAGCTAGCGCGAGATCAGTAAAAATTTCCAAACCAGAATTATCCAAAATTATATGAAAATCTTTTTCTTTACATTTTTCAGATAAAATATGGTCAATAGTTTCGTCGATGTTATTGACTAAAATCATAGGAGAAAATTCATCCAATTTATTAAACATATTTCCTGCTATTTCATGTGGATCTCCACAACTTAATGATAAATCACATTTATTTCCCCATAAATCAATCTGAAAAAAATTGGTTTAATTAATTTCGTGAATTATCGAAGAAAAAAATAAATATATAAAATGCCAGTGGCAAAAAAAAAGGTAAAACAAATCTATTAGAACCTTTGAACCAAATCTGAATTTTGAATCCCTTAAAATTTGTTTTAAAAAGTTAGACAGAAAAAAATACTCATTAAAAAATTATTGCTTTTTTTAATAAACCTTTTAGAATGAAAGTGCATAATTAAAATTTGGCAATAATGTTACAATTTTTGAGTTACTCTCGCTATCTTTTAAAGATAGTTATATTTATTGATTTACTATCTTAAATCTTTGTCCAAGATAAAGGACATATTTTGATTCGCAAAAACCCGAAAATACGAAAACAACAAACCTGAAGAAGCCGTTTTAAAACCATTCGTTCATCCACAAATTTATCCTTTTCCCAATCATTTAATTCAACACAAATAGCAAAAATTTGATCTTTACTAAAAAAACAAACATTTTTTAAACTTTTAACTTTAGTAAACTTTTTCAAATTCAAAACTTTTGTTGTTTAATTTACCTATCATGATAAGCTTGAGTTTTTTCAAATTTAAATAAATCATATTCTTTTAAATGTTTTGTCGCTGTAACATATTCATAAAGTTTTGCATATAAATAACATTCAACAAAAAGCCATGGAAGTTCAAACCATGTAGTTTTTTCGTCGCCAAACTGAAAAAAAAAGTTGTAAAAACCATTAAATGTCAAACGGCTAAAGTCTATTTTTAAACTAAAGATTTTTCTTTCTTACTTTTTCACGCATTTGATTTAAATGGATATTCCATTTTTGTTCATCTTCAGTTTTACCTTCAAAATCGATTAAAGGTTTATTAGTTTCCATTCGATAACGGGTTTCAGATATTTTTGATATAATCGAATTTACATCATCTCCATATTCTTGTCCATGCTTATCAACAATGGAATGGTAGTGGCGATGAAGTTGATCAATCACCTAAGAAAATTGATATATATTTAGTTACTTTAAAACTTCAAAAAAAATGCGTAAAAAAGCAACAACAACAAAATCTTACTTTTGTTACAATTTTTGGCCATCTTTCTTTAATAGTTTTATAAGCGAATGTATCAGGAATAATTCCAACTAAGGGAGGAGCAATTTTATGAGACATAATAGTTATAAAAAATGATTAGTTAAATAACATAAAAAAATCTATGGCAAAAAAAACTTTAGAAAATTGCTTTAAAAAAAATTTGGAAAGAAAAAATTTTGTTTTCAAAAAATATTTGTGTTTTACAAAGATTTTTGTTGTTAAAATGTCTTTCAGCGCCAAGTTGAAAAAGTTGATGAAACTCAAAACAATTTTTTTATTATCAACAAAGTTGCTGATTGATCGACGACGAAGAATTCCATTTACTCTTCCTTCCTTCATCTTCATTGATTTTTTTTCCTGAGTGATTCATCTCAAAATTTAATTTTACTTCATCAAAGATATGTCAACTTTATTACCTGATGAAAGCTATTGCAAGACTGAACTTGGAACTTTATTATATGCTGGACATAAAAACCATGAATTCAAAGCTGAAGTAGCGGATCAACGAGAAATTGGTGGCCTTTTTGCACATGTTGAATATGATGTTATAATCACGGTGAGTTTTACATTTTTTCTTACATTTTAAAAGCTTATCAATGAATGCATTTTTAGATAACACCAACGGATCAAATTGTAAATGAATCAAGAAAATTCAAAGCTACTACTCGATACAAAGAAGTCAGCAAGCTGCATAGTCAACTTTCAATAATTCATAGACAAGTAAGCTTGCTTTACCTTCGTTTCTGCTTTTCATTCGTTTTTCATTTCAGCTTTACCTCAAAGAAAGTGTTCCAAATTATCCTGGACCTGTCATGTTTGGTGCTAATAGTCCCGAAGTTATACAAGAACGAAGAAAAGCAACTGGAATATTCCTAAATTTTGTGGTCAAAAATGAAGTGTTATGTAAAACAAAAGTGTTTCAATTGTTTCTAGAGGTATGTATGTTCTTGCAAAAAACTATCACTTTGTTGTTCATTGTTGTTTTCCTTTCTTACTATAACTTCCATTTTTTCAGCCATTTGAAGAGATTTTTGAACATCCAACGACTATGAAATTTTCCATTCCAACAACTGTTCGACCATTATCTGATTTGAGTTCACCAGTGCTAGGTGCTTTGGAAACTGGAGGCATTACTACTGTCCCAACTCAAAATTCAACTGAAAGTGGTCCAGAAGAACTTAATGAAGAAGAAGAAAGAACCGTGATTCATTAATGCTTGGTAAAACTTTTTAACTTATTGGTTTCGGGTTTTTGCAATTGTATTTTTCTTTGTATGTATTGCTTATTTATCTGCCATATTTATTTGCAACAATAAAAGTATTTTCACATTTTTTGTCTTGTTTAGATTTTTCTGAGTTTTTTGACTCTCATATTACTGTCTCTCATATCTTTGTTTTACTTTTATGACTCTTTCTAATGTTCATATTTATAGGATGGCAGAATCATCAACATCCAATAATGAGCCAGAAATCATCTTCAAAGATCTTTCAGCTGATGATGGTGATCAAGTACCAATGGAAATTGAATCTTTGTGTATGCAATGTCATGAAAATGTATGATTTCTTACTTTACTATCACTTCTAAATCCTCCTTATTTTAGGGTATGACAAAGCTCATGTTTGCTCGCATTCCGTATTACAAGCAGGTTATCGTCGTCTCCTTCTTATGTGAACATTGTGGTTTTCGAAATAATGAACTTCAAAGTTGTGAAGCTGTAGAAGAATTTGGTACTGAAATTGTGCTTCATGTGAAAACGAAGGATGATTTGAATCGTCAAGTGGTAAAATCTGAATATGCTTCAGTTGAAATTCCTGAATTAGACCTAATAATTCCAAACAAATCGCAACCAGGAGGTATGTCTCTAACTTACTTTTTTGCTTATCATGATTATTATTCCAGAGATTACTACCGTCGAAGGAGTTTTATTCCGTGTTAAGAATGGGCTCGAACAAGATCAAGATCGTCGACGTGAAGAAAATCCTGAAGCTGCTGCTCAAATTGATGCTTTCATTTCAAAGATAATGAGTTTCGCTAACTTGGAACAGCCGTTTACTTTGAAGCTCAATGATCCATCAGGAAATTGTTACATTCAAAATCCAAATCCTCTTCATGTTGATCCTCGATGTATTACTAGCCACTATTATCGAAAGCTAGCTGATAACAAAATTCTTAGTCTTGCTGATGATAATGATGTAGAAGAAGATCCTGCAGTTGTTGCTGAACGTGAATGGAAGTCTTATGAAGATGCAAAACAAGAAGTATTACGATTTCATGTTGATTGTCCTGGTTGTGGTGAACAAATTGAAACCTGTATGAAACCAACAGGTTAGTGCTATTTTAGTTTTCTAGTGATCTCTTCTTGATACATTAACCTTGATAACGTTTCCATTTTTTAGACATTCCATATTTTCATACTGTTATTATTATGTCGACCTCTTGTGAAAAATGTGGCTTTAAGTCAAATGAAATTCAATCTGGTGGAGCTACACAAGAATATGGTTGCAAAATATCTTGTCAAATTTCTGATGAACTTGATCTTGCTCGTGATGTTCTTAAATCTGATACTTGTTCAATGTCCATTCCTGAACTTGAAATCGATGTTGGATATGGGGCGTTATCAAGTCGTTTTACAACTGTGGAAGGACTTCTTCAAGCTACTCGTGAACAAATTGAAGAACAATCAAGATTCTTTATGGGTGATAGTGCTGTCGACTCAAATGATGGAACTAACAAACGTACAATGCAAAATGTTCTCGATGGTTTTGATGAAATTTTAGCTTTAAAACGGAAAGGAACTCTCGTATTGGATGATTGTGCTGGAAATAGTTATGTTCAATCATTAATGGCTCCCATCGATGATCCTAAACTTGTAAAAACTTTTTATAAAAGAAGCTTCGCACAAAATGATGAACTTGGATTGAATGATATGAAAACAGAAAATTATGGAGAAATGGATGTTATTGAAGAAGGTGAAGAAAGCGAAAAAGAAGAAGGTGGAGAAAAGCAGCTGTAAATGGGAAAGTAATCAAAGAAGGAGCAAACATTCAAGATGTATGACATTTGATTGCCCTATTTTGATAAAGTGTTAATATTTATTGTTGATTTTTAATAATGATTAATAAAATATTTGCTTATTAAACCTGTCTAAACACTTACATTTCATTTGGTTATAATCCATTTTTTCTTTTCTTTTTTGTACTTACATACTTGGCTTTATATAAACATGTACAAATTTTTAGGCTAATAAGAAACCATGGCACCAAAACCTAAAGAACATGGCCAACGTGAACTCACTGTTAAGCTGTATGTTTGCTTCACTTTTTTAGCTTATTACTAATCATATCACTTTTAGAGAATATGAAAGAGATCCCAAAGATAGAGTGGATATGGAAACCTTCAAATCAGTTGTCTCTGCAGCGTACGTGTATGTTCTTGGCCAAACTGTGCCCTCTTATTCTATTGGAAGCTTTGATGAAAGAACTCGAAAGGGTACAATAATAATGGATGCAAGACATTTGAATATGTTATGGGCAGCTTTATCAATTTATGGTAATCACTTTGGTCAAAAAATCGCATTTCATTACTTTTCAATCAAAGAAGAATAAGCTTGTGTATGTGTGTTTTGTTCACTGTTGTCGTTGATGTTGTTGTTAATGATCTTTATTTTAAGGTTTATAAAATGGTTTACTCTTGTTTCATGTGAAAAATCGACGATAATGCAAAAATGTGAAAATCCAATCAACATGCAAATTTTCTTCATCCATTGCTGCTTCCAACAGGAAAGCATTTTTGAATAACAACAATGCTTATTCTTGGAAAAACTTACTGACACTTCAATGCCGATTTATTTCACCATCGCTCTTCCACCGTATGCTGCATTAACTTACATTATGCTTCCATTCAAACCTAATACACCTTATTTGAATCTTTGTCCATATAATTCATGGAATTTTTTGGTATGTTTTTCTTTTGTTTCTTTTATCTTTAATGTTCATTCGTTTTAGGGTCGACGTATTGCTTGTGGTGTTATCGCTATTGGTGCAATTGGATGGGCTCTTTACTGGCGGCGCAATGGAAGCAACAACAAAATCTCATCTATTACAAAACAGCAATCAATTGAAGATGGAAGTAAACAAGCTGAATCATCACATGAACAACGTTCACAACCATCATCATCACGTAAAAGAAGATGTACGACTGATAAAGGTTTATCACCAATGAAATGTGAATCCTTTGAATATATGGCTAAGGCTGATAACTGTGATGTATGTTTATCTTCTTTTTGATGTATAGTGAATAAGCTTTTGGGGTTTTTTTTGAAGGTCATATGGAGTTATTGTTCGGAGGGTTAATGTAGCTTACAAAACTGAAGCTTCTTTGATGCATCCATAATTTTGTATAACTTTTGTAACTTTCGGAAGCTTCCATTGATATAGCTTCATTCACTAACCATATATCTTCATACTTTGCTAATATTCATTCCATCTTCTTTTTTTAGAACGCAATTCGTGAAAGATCTCGTCCAACCGAAGTTGATTCAAATGCTACTCTTCGTTCAGTCTTATCATTATCGTCTGTATCTTCTGCAACTTCTGTTTCTAATGCATCAACTCAACTTTCCGATGATTCAAATGATGGATTTTTCATTCGTACAACTTCTCCATTCCCTAATGGACCTATTGGAAGTGTTGAAGAAGAAGAACCAAGAAATGGTAAAGTAACTAAAACGGTTCAATGTGGGGATGGAGTGATTCATAATCACAAGAAATTCAAAAAAGATGATACTTCATAATTATATTTCATATGTGTTTGTGTATTTGTATCTGTATGTATATTTTTTGATGTAAGATTGATACATATTTTAGAAATAATGAATAAAGAGTTTACTTACATAAAATGAATGTGTCGAAGAAGAGTTTCCACTTTTGCAATTTTTTTGTTGTTGAACACACCTTTTTTTTGTCGATTGATTTCTCTCTGTTTTTTTGTTTCTATTTGCTGGAATAAAAAAAAATGAGGAGGAAAAAATGACGTACGTGGAAAATTGAGAAAGAAAAAAATAGTATCAAACTTTATGAGAGGAGACTCACGGGAGAAAGAAAAAAAGAGGGAGTAAAAGAAGAAGGTAAACACATACAATGAATGGAGGAAATCGACGTCGAACAGTTAAAAACAGTTATTGCAAATAGTGATTTTTTTGTTTGTCGTCTTCCATCCAGCACCTTTTTTTTTTGTCGCTGTTGCTTCTGCTAGTACACGTTGAATTGAAATAATTATTTTTTCTTTGTTGTTTCTGATGGCTTTGTTTTTAAGCTTTTTGTATCTATGTAATTTACCTTCTTAAATTTTATAAGCTTTCGATCTTTGCAGTTTTATAATTGAGTTTTCTATCTAAAGAATACTGTAGCTTTGGAATTACTAAACATTTTGAATTATTATAAAATTTACTAAACTCAAAAAACAAAGTTTGGTTGACTCATTTTTTTTCAACTTGCGTGTGCATATTTTTTGATTTTTTTATCGTCGATGTACATAGAAAAAAGTGAGAGATGGTTTTTTATTGATAGTTTTTTTCTTCTTCTTTCTTTCTATGTTTGCTTTTTTCCTCATAGCAACCACCGCCACCAACAATGCTGTTGAAATATTGAAATAACAACTTCATAAATCGATTTATTTAACAAAAATTATTTTTTTAAATAAAATAAAAATGTCTGCTGGCTGGTTTATGAGTTTATTTGAATCGAAAAATAATCTCCTCCGCTATTTTCTTACTTTTGAAGTTCAGAAATATTTAAAAAAACAAACTATTTTTTAATGGAATTTAAAATCCAAATATTGGTGCAAAAGTGTTCCAAAAAACCCTTGATTGATTTTTTCACTTTTTTAAAGTTCTCTGTATTTTTCTTCTAAAATTTTGTTTTTCGCTAGCATCGTTTTTTTCAATGAATGATAATTAATTATTTTTTATCACTCGTTTTACCTCCCAATTTCTTTATTTTTTCATTGATTCATTAAAAAAACTTTTCCTAAAGCAATTTTTTTAGAAAACTCAAAACTAAGAAATAAAAAATACATACATTGGTAAAATAATGTTATCAGGTAGCAGCTATCCTCCACAATCATCATCGCAGCAGCAACAGCGACACATGAGTGAAAGATTAACTGAATCGGGTTATGTTTATTTGAATCGTTATTCATGGTTTAAATATTTAAGTTATATTCGAACTATATTTGGTGTTATTACAGTATTTAGTAAGTTTATAATCCTAAACATTTTCTTTGGAAAGCAAAATTGTTTTTGTGTTTTTAGTAACATTTTCGGCTGGCCTTGATGCATTATTCTCCATTTCTTCAGCTCCTTTGGGAGTGTATTTAATTGTAATAAGTATTCCAATGTTTTTATTAGAATTTGGTAGAATAATACGAATGTGTTGCGGGTAAAAATTTTTTTAAATTTTTTCCATGCTTTGCTAAGGATGAAAAAAACATTTCAGCACCGGTGGAGCCATGTGCCAAGTATTTAGTTTGGTTTTGGATTTTGATCGTTGGAGACGTGGACTTTTTTATTGTACCATTGCCGTTGTATGCTTTTTTCCATCAATAGCCACTGTTTATGGAAGAGTTGCAGGTGAGGAGAATAGTTTGGTTTTTAAAAGTTAAACACTTCCTTGCTCAACTTTATAATCTCCAAATCTCGTGATGCCCATTGACTGATAGCTTTTTTTCAGGATGTTTCATATTTATTTGTGGAGTATTATATGTTGGAAAATGTTTTCAAAAGAAAAAGATTTCAACTTTTGTGGTTGAACCTAATTCAATTCCACCGCTTGCAACTTCAACTTCAGTTACTCCAAGCACACAAAGCTTTTAAAAACTTTATTCAAAAAAATAACAATTGTTATACATACAAAGAAAAAGTTTATTAATAAAATTACAATACAAAACACAATGCATGAAATATTATAAACAATTTAATGCCTAATAAAAAAAACAGAAATAATATAGAAGCAAATTCAGCCACGGTGTTGTTGTTGATGTTGTAAAGCAGCTTTTGGTTTCCTTTCTTTACTTGATACTTTTGATTTCTTTTCTTTATCAGACATTCGAGCAGTTTTTAGAAGTTCCGTTCCTTGTGTTGGCATCGTTGCATCCCTGAAAAACAAATCATGGATTAGACATATTTCGATAAATGTAAAACAACAAAATGGTTGACACAAAATCAAAGTAAAAAACATACGAAATAGCTAAAGTTCTATCTGTTTTTGGTTGTTTCTTAGAAGATCCTTCTTTATCACTTTGTGTCACTGCCAGTGCATCACCTCCACCACCTCCAGCAGCAGCAGCTCCATCTTGTTCTTGAGTTTTCATTTGAGCTGCCAATGCTGCTAATTCTTCCATTCTTCTTCTTTTTTCTGCATCTTTCTTATTCTTTTCTTCTTGCTTCTGAAAAATGAAAGTGTTAATTGCAGCTATGAAAAAAACCTTGTTTAGTAACATGCTCGAAAGCAATACGACTTTCTAATAACAAGTACTAGCATCATCACGACATATTGAAGCTACAAAAAGCACAACAACTAGCATAAGCATTAACTAAACTATACGAATGCGTACTTGCTGCTTTACATAAATAACAAAACTACAAAGAAACATACCCTAAAGAAATGAGTCAAAAATGTCATTTTTGCTTTCTTCTTCAATTCATCATTGTCACGAGGATTTGCAGCATCTCGATGAACAGGAGCTTGGACATTATTTTCATTATCATTTCGTGGTGAATCTTCTTGTTCTTTTGATACAGTTCCTTTTGCTGGTGCTGTTGATGAAATCTTTCGATGACTTTGCTTTCGTTTATCCTTCTTTTTTCTCTTTGATGATGATGATTTGTTTTTTCTTGTGGATTCTTTCAATGGTATTCCATCAGGCTTTTGTTGAGGATGTTGTGATGTATCAGTTTTCGGTTTGCTTTCAGTATCACGAGTTGGTTGAATTAGCGGTACAGAATTTGTTCGCGATGATCCTTTGTGTTTAGGATGTTGAACACTTTTTGTTTTTTCTGCCATTGATGGTCCAGGTCGTTTCTTTCTTGGTTTGATACATAATATCAGTTTCAGCGACAGCAAAGTGATGAATGCTAAAAAACAAGGAAATAAAGTAAGTTTAGATCAAAAAGAAAGAAAGCGTGAATCAAAAAGAGCAAAACGTTATGAAGCAGCAGAAACTTTTTTAATCAACGACACTGTAGATTTTCGCGATGAAACAGATATTACTTTCAAAAACCCAAACCAAAAACTCCAATCAATAATAAAAAGTTAGACATACCATAAAATATTGAAAACATTTGATATAAAGTTGATAGGGCATTTGTTGACATCCTTGATTCATCTTCTTCCATCAATTTCCCACCAAAAAAAAGTGTTGTTTGCTTCCTTTGAAAAACTACAGCAACAATAAAAATCAATCAAATTCAATCGATATAAACTTTTTGCAAAAAATAAAAATATGCATAAACAAACAAACAAACAAAAAAATTTTGCATGGCAAAAATTGTAAACAAAAAACAATTATTTCAATTTTTTTTTGGTCAATCAATCGCTTGCTTCTTTTGTGATTTTGTGATTACAAGTAAGAGAGACAGACGACCCATAAAGAGTGGAGATAAAAGGGCCAAAAATGCTGCAAAGGCCACAAGATAGAGAGAAGAGATAAACAATTAGACCAATAATAAATTGAAGGATAAGGTTCACTATATAAATCGAAGGTTTTAGTTATTAGTCATTCATTTCATTTGGTTTTTACGAGTACCAACTAGTTTGGTGGTTATTAATTATTTTTGCTGCTTCGGAATATTATTAAAAGATTATAATGGCTCGATTCGTTTATATCTTTGCTTTATTATTGGCTGCTTTTCTTGAAATTTCTTTTGGTTGTGCTGGAGGAGGAATGCGAGATGTTGCTCGACAAATGCAAAAAACGAATCCTCAACGTAAGTTTTTCTATAGATTCCTTGAATACTTTGGAATTTTTCTCTCTCTCAATTTATTTTTGAGTTTTCCATTTCCACGATTACCAAAACTTTTTCTTTGCCCATTTATAATTTTTTTAATCCTTTTTAGAATGTATGCAATGCCCCGAACTTAAACTTTCTAAACTTTGCCAATATACTTCCATCAAGAAAGGCCTTACATGTGGAGAAGCTCGAATTGATTATTATACCTTTTGGAAAACTCAAACCTGTGGAAAAGCTATTGTTCATTGTTCTGCCATTCCCCCTCATGGACTTACAGCTGTAATTGGAATTGAACAATTTACTATTGAAACTTCAATTACTAATATTACTTCCATTAATGAAAATAATAATACAACTTTTATGGAAAATAATAATAATGATAATTCAACTTTCGTCGTTGATTCAAATTTGGATAATATTGATGGTTCAGGAACAGATGTTGATGGATTTACTCCCGATGAAATTGCTGTAGCTGCATCCATGGATGTTGAACCTTATGCTTGGTTAACAGACGTAAAAAAATATTATGTTTCTGCAACTTTAACTTGCAATAATAAAGGCAAATGGGAAGCTAAAACTATGGATGATAAAATTATTGAAGGATTTGAAAATGTTCATTGCATTGTTGAAAAAAGTGGCTAAAAATTTTATTATTATTTTTTTGCGTCTCTTTTTTTTGAGATAGAATTTTCCCATTTTTTTTTGTTTACTTTTTCTAGCATTTTTGTTTTTGAATTTTGAAAAGTATGAATAAATTTATTATTAACAGTCAGATATTATTTTATTTTTATTGAAGCAAATTAAAAAAAACGTAGGTACAAATGTCTAGTTGGGCGCATGGTATTAAAGGCAGTTGAGTTATCACCAATAGGTAACATATTTGAAGTATACATAAGTTTTCTTATATGTATCACAATAAATAGTTAATCACAAAATAAACAATCAAATATTATCACCGAACTACTTTGAGTATGGTATAATAATAACAACGAACTAGCGACACACAAGAAGATAATTAAATAAAGTTTATAATAAAACCAACAAACGAACAAAATAAAATAGAAAGATCAAATTCAGGACAGCAGCAACGACGATGGAGAATGATGAGTGATTGTAAAATGATGATGAATAAAATCAGCAAACAGAAGTTTATCATAGCGAAACAGTAGGCCAAGATATGGTAAATTGATAGAGGATGAAGGAGAGAATGAATGGAAGTCGTTCCATATAAAGCGCTGAAATATAAAATTTTTTTGCCAAAAACTTTTTACAACAAAACCACTGCTTTTTTTGTAAATTTCGTGCAAAGAACACCGAAATCTTCACTTTTTTTGCACTTTTTCGGTGTTCTTTGCACGAAATTTACAAAAAAAGCAGTGGTTTTGTTGTAAAAAGTTTTTGGCAAAAAAATTTTATATTTCAGCGCTTTATATGACACAAAAGAAAATTGGAATCAATTTAAAAAAGAAGGAGGCGATGATTAGAAGTTTTTTTTTGGAGTTTGTAGAGTATATTTTAACCCAATGCAAGGGTAATATCTTTTAACCAATAAATAAAAATTAATATAATTACAAGAATAACAAAAATAACGATAAATATTTGGGTTGTATCCAATGGAAAACCAAATTCTCGCTTTTCTGCTTTATGACGGGCCTGAAGAAAATAAATGAGTTATCAGTAGCAAAATATTCTGGCAATTTTTACGTGGGTTAAAAAATGTTAAAATCAAAAATAAGCCAAACCTCATTTTTTACTAACTTACTTCTTAAAGTTACAGAAAAATTAGAGAAGAAGCAAAAATTTTAAGGCGGTTAAAAAAAGTAGACGAAGGTTCACAAAAATGAGGCAGCAGCTTTTGCTTTGGCATTATTATTACACGAAGGAAGAGAGCGAAGTTTGGAAGATAAAAAGTTTAAAAGTTTTTATGGAGTTTCTTTAAAGTTTCTTAATGCAATAATAAAACAAATCACAATAATAGCAGTGCCAATTAAAACCAAAAATAATGGTGAATATTTATATGAAAATCCCAATAAATGTGATGGTTTTTCTGCCATTAACTGAAAAATCACAAAACAATAAAGTTTATTGAATTGAAAATTAAAAGTTGAAGGATAAATATTAGAATTTTATGAGAAAAAAGGAAATGGGTGATTTTTAACAATTTGTTGGGATTATCTTTCATTTTTTCCAAATTACTAAAAATTAAAAATGTTCCAATGAAATTAATTTGTTTTTGGAAAACGAAAAACTTGGAAAAAAACATGGAATACGCAGTTTTAAAAAAATTTTGGTTGCTTGAAAATGTTAGTTTTTTGCAAAGCGTTAATTACAAATAATGGAAGCGAGAGAGAGGAGTTTGTGGGAGAAGAAGAAAAAAAAAATTCCTGACAACAACAACTTGCCTCAGTTTCTCCACCAGTTGTACCACCAATGACATTAGGATCATCTTCAACTTCAATAAAATGTTTTTTGGGTTCCATGGTTGTTTTCATATCAAATGTAGCCATTATTATTTATTATTATGGATGATTATGAATATTTTCTAAACAAAATATATAAATATAAATTTGGGTCCAAATGTTTAAAAAAGAAAAGTTCCACGCAAAGCGTTAAAGTTGTTGTATCACGAAAAAAAACTGATATTTAGATTCCCGAGGATTTGATTAAAAATAACTTTTTATTAAGTTCAGAAAATCCACAAACGTCGATAGCTATGTAGCTTTTTTGAGAAAGGAAACAAGCAACTTGAAAGAACAAAAAAAAAAAACTTTATTTTACACTTTTAAAAAAGCACTAAAAATAAAAAAATGTGAAAGAAGAAGAAAAAAATTTATTTGTTTGTTGTTTGTTTGTGCAAAAAAGGGAGAACAGAAAAATATATATTATTTTGATGATGAACACGTGCAACAAAAAAAAAATCATAAAAATATATTAGTTGTTGTTCGATTAACTGCATTGGAAAAAAATAGCCAGAAAAAAAGTGTTGAAAATTTCTTTTACAAAAAAAGAAAAAACATTCAAAAAAAAACAGAAATAAAAAAAGTTGAGACTATTTTCATATTTTTTACTTTCGATCAAAAAATTTACAAGAAGCACACGGGAAGAAAGAAAAAGATAGGATCATCTCAAAATTGTGATACATCAACAACAACCACTCTAAACTTTATGTACAATTTAAAAATTAACAAATCATCAAAGGTTAAATAAACTTTTCATTCGAGCAACAAAAAAACTTTATAGCGGCTTTTTTGTTATTATAAAAAATTAGAACAAAGCATTAATTATTTTTTTCAAGTGGTCACTCATTTCTCTCTCTTTTCTTTTCTTTTCTTCGTTTAACTGAAAACAAAATTCTTCCTTTTCACGTAAATAAACATTTTAGAAAAAAACTACACACACATAGGCCCAGCAGCAGCTCGATGTCAGATGTTTTGATTAAAAAAAGACGAAATGGAAGGAATGCGCTTGCTAAAAGAGAGAGAGAAAAAAAATGTTGTTTGTGCTGGTGGCTTGGCTGCTGCTGTGGCTTGGGTTATGTGTTTTTTTGGTTAGTTCACCACCATCAACAACAACAAAAAATGCAAAACAACAAGAATAAAAACGTGCTTTCGAAAGATAGAAAAAGAGAAAAACGCATATAAATATAAATGTTTTTTGATCAAAAAGTTTAAAACAAAAAACATATTAGAATGGATTATCACTATTTTGGAAACAAAAAACCGTTGATTAAAACCTCGATAAACAAGCAAATTTGAAAACAACTATCTTCCTTTTTTGCAACATTCATTCAAATGATGGTTATTTGTTGCAGTTTTTTAGACTCACCACTTTGTTGCTAAAAATTTGATTCATATTTACTTTTATTGTTACTCTTTACCTTCATTGAGGTGTCTAAAAGCTATGGGCATTCATGAAACTATCGAAACTGATCACAAAAATGAAATCCATGATCCGTAAGGTTTGACATTAGTATCCTAAAATCAGCAGTAATGAAAGTGTTTTCTTGCGACAAAGTTATGAGTATGAAAATGAATCGCTTTCATCATTGAATATAAAAACGCAAGATAACATAGTCTCTTCCGCCAAAGTTTTATGATCAAAACAAAAACAACCAAAACAAAAAGCAAAAACAAGAAACAACAAAAAGCAAGAAAGACTTTTATTAAACGATAAAACATTTAAATATTAAACATACATACATACAAATAATCCTATTTAGAAACCATTGAAAAAGTATTACCACTTTCAATTTCAAATGAGAAATCATCTGTTTCACCTGTATGCGGTTCATGCCATTCATTACCATTAAAGCAAACAAAAGATTTTTGAAGTTTCTTCTTTTTCTTGTTGATTGTTGGTTTTGATGATGGAACATTTAATTCTTCATCTTCTTGAATGGATTCTAAATGACTTGATTGTTGAGTTGGATCTTGAGGACTTGAACGTTGAGTTGGATCAATATGGAATTTTTCTTTTGCAGGAAGAGGATGATGAGAAGGATGTTGAACACCATTACCAACTTTCTTGGATGTTGTTGTTGCTGTTTGTGATGCTTTGATTGGTTGAAGATTCTTTTGACTTTCAGCTGCACGACCAACACCACTTGATGTTCCATCATTTTGTTTTGATGAGGATTCATCATCATTGACACTTGATCCAAGTTGATTTTGTTGTTGTTGCTGCATGCCATTTGGTTTTCCTTTGGTGCTTATTTGTTTGACTTTAGCTTTTTGAGTTTTAGATGTTGATGTTTGCTGTTGAGATTTACCTTGAGGAACTGAAGCGAACGTTGATGCAGCATTACTTCCCATTCTTGATAGCTGAGCTTCAGGTTCATTAGGTTGTGGTGCTAAAAATAGGAAGATAAAACCATCTCGTATATGACAAAAAGCAGTCGAGTAACATCCAAAGCATGATATAAACCTAGTCATATGCTAAACGACACACACAAAAAAACACATACCTTTTCCAACAGAAGCAGCTTTCACAATATTAGGTCGTTGTTGTTGTTGTCGTTGTCCAAGTTTAGCTTTAACTCCAAGTCCATTTGTTTTCTTCTTCTTTCGATAGAACACACATAAAGCAATAGCAACAATTCCACTAATGAGCATAACAGCACCAAGGAGGCCAACAACTACCCAGAGAGTGGTATCGGACGAAGAAGCTTCTCTAAAAAAAAGTAAAGGTACTCATAAGCAAACACAAAAGACAATAATTTTAGCGACTTCATAAAAATTAAGACAACTTACATTTTTTCTATTTCATTGTTAGGTGCTGCTGCAGAAGTAAATACCAAGAATGATGACGATGATAGGAAGGCGATAACAATATGATGAAGATTCATTGAAACACAACAGCCAGCAAGAAGAAAATTCGTTGTCGTTGTTTCCTTCGAATGATGATAAACAACAAAATGAAATGATTTTTCTTCGTCAAAATCATTTTTGATTTCGAATGAGTTTGATTTTCATGCAAATTTACAATTTTTTTTGCTGCATCTGAAGTGTGCTTTTTTTGCTTCGGCCCATTCATTTGGGAATGTTTCATGGGAAAAAAACAAGGTTGCACGTTTGAATCGGTTCAATGCAACAACAACTTCAATGCTAGCATTCAAAAGCAAAGCTACCATTAAATTTTTAATCTTTGTGGTTACACTTATTTTATAAAGTTCTAATTACTGCACTAACTAAAAGTTAGGTTAATAGCAAAATCTAACAGCTTCGGCTGATATTAAATCCTTTTTTTGCTTTTGTTGTTTGAGTTGATTTTGTTTATCTTTGAAAGTATTCAACTGAAAAAAGTTTGAAAGGACTAATTTTTATGGTAAAAGATAAGATTATGGATTACAAACAATGAATAAACGATTAAATAAAAAAGTGTAATATGCAATTCCATATTTTTTTTGTTGAAACTTTTAACTTCAATAAAAGCATTCGATGAATATTTTCGCCACTATTATTACTTTTTACTAAGTTTATTTACGATTTATTATAAAACGCTTCAAATGCTGCTTTCATCCATGTTGCAACTGCAATGGCTCCTGGATCAGGCTGAGTTTGTTGTTCAGCTGACGTATATGAAGCTCGACCAGATTTTGCATTCATTTTGCTCGTTTCTTTTGCAGATTTTTCTGCAGCTTCCACAACCTTTTTCCAATCCTCTTCATTTTTGGGTTCATCAATCGCTTCAATGGCTGCATTTAATGGATCCACCATAGTTCGATGTCCAGGTTTAGCATGGCCATATTTCATTATAGCTTCAAGACCTAACTTTAAACTTTTATGAATTATTTGGCCGTCGATGATTGTTGTTGATTCTTCAAATAAGGTTGATCCAGCGGTAAAAAACATTGCATAAATCTGAAAGAAATTTTTTTGGTGGCTATCTTCCCTAAAAACTTACTGCGCCAGTAGTTCCACCAACAAATTTTTCAAATATGTGTGAAATTTGAGTGAACGCCGTTAAAGGATATTCAAATTCAATTTTTTCTTTATCTATAGCTTCATGAATAGCTTTAGCTGCTGTTTTTAAAGTGGTGCCACAATCTCCATCTCCACAACTATCAAGTTTATTGAGTTCATCTTCCTTTGATTCTAAAGCTTTGGCTGCGGCGATTAAAGCATTTTTAAATTTTTCTGCATTTTCTATATCGATTCGAACTCCGCGTTTTTCGACGATTCTTTCATTCGAAGGTTTTTCAAAAATTAATTTTGATCCAAATGTTTCGATTTTGGGTTTAGTTATTTGAAAATGTTTAGAAATTTGTGATTCATTTTCTGCAACAAAAAAAAGTCTTAGAAAATTTTAAAGATGAAAGTAGAAAAAGTTTCTACCAAAAGCTTTGAGCCATGATGGATTAATAACTTTTAAAATGGAAATACTAAATCCATGGGCATCGATGGAAGTCATAACTGTGCCAATAAGAAAATATTGAAGTGTCATGAAATCATTTTTAGCTGGAAAAAAATGGCTTTCTTTGGTTATTTTTTAACTTTTTTAATTTTTCGATGATCGAAAAAATTTAAAACAAGCACGAACCAAGCCATTGTAAAATTTCAAAACGAAGAATATTAAGTTCAAGTTGACTCGTGGATCCAAGGTTGTTTAAAAGAAGGATAAATTTGTTATCTAAAAAACGGAAAAAGTCTATGAAAAATAAATTAACAAAAATAAAGAAAATCCAACCTTTGTTTAATTTTAGTCTCCGACTTTTGGTTAATTTTTCCAAAACCACTGACACAGAGTCTTTAGCAGATTTTAATTTAGTCCTTTCACATCCAGGTTCGCCATGAATTCCAAGGCCTAATTCCATTTCATCAGGGCCAAGTTCAAACATTTTTGGCTTTCCAGGAATTGAGCAAGGTTCCAAAGAAATTCCGAAGGTTGCTAAAAATCTTTATTTTTATTTTTTACAAAATGTTTATTTTTTTACCCAAATTTTCAATAATTTCTTTGCTTTCTTTTAATAAATTTTCAAATCCATAGTTTTCCATTTCAGAAAGAAATCCAATAATTTGAAAAACTATTACTGCTCCAGCAAGTCCACGACCACCAATGGTTGTGGATTCATTTTTATTTTCAAGGGCAATATCATCATCGATATAAATTAACTCAATTTCATCATTTTTATTGGTTGCACGAAATCGCTCAACAGCCATACCAAAATTTAATCGATCTCCTGTATAATTTATTACAAAAACCAAAGTTCCAGCATTTTGGCTTTGAACAATTTCTAATGCATCATAAACGCTTTCAGATGATGGAGAAGCAAAGACATCTCCACAAATTGCAGCGGATAAACCATTTTTTCCAACAAATCCTAAAAATCAAAAAATAAGCTTAAATAAAATTTTTGGAAATATTTTTTGAAAATCCAAACAAAAAAGCTGGATTATGGAATCAAACCAAAATGGAGCTGTCTTCTTACCTGCTGCAAAAGGTTCATGTCCAGAACCACCACCAGAAATCAACGTGACTTTCTTATTATCCACTAAATTTTGAACATCACTTCGATAAACAACGCGGAAATTGTGCTATAAAGAAGAAAAAATACAAAACAAATTTAAGAAGCGTCGTATCAGTGAAGAAAAAAAAATTTAAATAAAAAACAACAACAAAAACTTACTTTACAAAATTTTAATCCATCATCAGCGAGAACCAAGCCTATTAAACCTTCTTGAATACAATTTTCTGGATTATTTATAAATTTTTTTATTATTTTTGAAGACATTATAAAATAAGAAAAATTGTTTACTGAAAATTTCTTATAAAAAATAAAGTAAGAAACTTTTGCAATTTTGTTTTGTATCTCAAAAACTTAAAAAGGTCAAAGGAAAACGTAACAAAAAAAAACTCTCTCGCCTTTAAATAATTTTGTTGTTGTTTGGTTTTATTGATTTTCTTATCTTCTTATTCGATCAACAAGGAGATTGACTAAATTGACAGATTTTAACAATCAAGAAAAACTACGTTTGTTTCGCAAAAATAAAGCATCACAAAATTTGTTTAAACTTTTGAAAGAAAAAAATAATTTGGTTTGTCTTTGAATGATCATTGATTATGGTTGGTATCTATCGAAGTCAAATTGGGTTAATTATATATCTTTCACTAATATAAGAAAAATTTAGCTTTTTAGTTTTTCAATAAATAAAAATGATACTTGTAACTTTTAAATTTAGTGGCGAAAATTTTTTTCTCTTGGCTTTTTTTTTTTAATTAATTTGTAATTATCATAACCTCTGGATTCTCTAAATCATCAACAAATAATTAACGTAAAAGACAAAGTTTCTAATTTTAATATTGTCTCCTAACATATTTTCAAGCTAATAAATTTTTGTCTTGCTTTATTGTTTTTTCCAAAATAAAAAAATGCTGCTTCTCTATAAACTTTAAAAACATGAAACATAAAAACAAAAACTTTATTATTTTATAAAAAAAATATTTACAACTTTCTTCTTTTGTTTTTTTTTCTTTCTGCCTTTTCAATCGACACTTTTCCGTATTTTTTTATTTTTTCTTCTGTCTATTTAAAGTTTGTCTGTCTGAATCGATCAAAGAAAAGAAAAGCTTTCTTTCGTTCGTTTTTCATTTATTTTATTCTTCGATGTTCCGATAAACAAAAAACAATTCTTTTTTTTAATTCGTCCAACCAAAAAAGCAAAAATGAGCGAGGAAGAAAATATGTTTTTTCTATCAAAATGTTGTTTCATTGCCAAAAAAAAACGCCCAAGTTATTTCGTAACTTTTATTATTTTTTTGCTTACGTTTTGTTTTCCTTCATTTTTTTGAACGAGTTTTTTTTATCTTCTTTCTTCCCAGCTTTATATTTACTTATTTATTTATAAAATAAAAGAGACACATACGTTTCACAATAATCATTTTTTTTAATAAATAGTTATTGGATTGATTTCTGGGAATAAAAGCTCGCTCGTTAATTTTAAAAAAAAATCTTATCGTTTGCTTTTTGATTTTTTGAATATATCAATATTTTCCAGTTATTTATTTGTATGCGATTGTTTTCATATATAAAAAATTATTAATAAATTTTTATTATTGCACTCGCTTGCTTGCTTTTTTTGATACTCATGGGAAAAGCAGCTAAAAATCGAAGTAATAAAAACGCTTTAAATTCGATGGCAGCTCTCCAGAAAATTACTAAAAAACAACGACGGAACTTAGCTCGTCGTCAACAAAATAATAATAATCCTCAAAATTCAAATAATAATTTCAACGACAACCAAAGTCATGGCTTTGGTCTTGGTGGAGGAGGAAAAAAGAATAAAAATAATGCTCCTCATTATCATCGATGGAATAATAATAATAAATTTAACCACAACAACCACAATGGAAATGGAAATGGAAGACATCCTCCTCCTCATCACCATCGCCAACAAGGATATAAGCGTCGACATCCCCTTGTTGATAGTCCAGGATATGAGTCACCGACGAATGAAAAAAGTCGCCGAAGTTTGTCCCCAATCAAAGATGAAAATGGTTTAATTTTAACTGAGTTAGTTTTAATAACTTTTTAGTTTTAAAGTTTTTATTTATTAATTTTTGTTTGGTTTTTTTAGAGAAGAACAAAAAAAATATTATCGTAAAAAAGGAGATGATTATGAACTTCGAATGCAATCCGTGGATGATATTTCTTCTTTCACATCAAAAAATATTCTTGCTCTTGTTGGTAAGCCATAAGTCATTTATATATACAAATTTCTGATTGGGATTGAAACCATAAAATGCAGTAGATTGCTTGCAACTTTCATTAGTGAGAGTAACAAAAATTTGGAAATTATTGTTTGAAAATAATTACTATCCATGAAAGTAACAGATATTTAACAATATATCTAAACCTTTGATTACTATCATTTATAAAAAAAGTTGGATAAATTTTTAAGCCGAGATTTTTCTCCATTTTCATCAAATTAAAGCAAAAATTATATATTCTTTTATGTTTTTCACTTCCAAAAACTATCCTTTTTGCATTTTAATTTAATGGTAGTAACAAAAACTTGACGATATTTTTTAATTTTTTCTTACTATCTTTATTTCTTTTAAAAGATTGAAATTTATCCATGCTTATTTTTATCCGCCATTTTTTTTAGCTGGTTTAACTAATGATCCAGAGTCATCTGAAGAGGAAGAAGAAGAGACGGACGTGGGAGAAGAGCTAAATACAACGGCGACAACAACAACTGATACCACTCATTTTAATGACTCCGTTGATAAGCACCCCCAACAACAAAAAAATCAACAACAACTTCCACCACCACCAAAAATCAATAAACGTCTTTCTTCACCTCGTTTACCTCAAATTGATTTAATTGATTTAGAAAAAGATGAAGATAATGATGTTATAATTTTAACTGGTAGCAGGCATCAACAACAACGATTAAGAAGAAAAAAAAATAATAATCACCAAAGGAAATTTAAAAGACTTGTAATAAATAAACGCCACATTGTTGCTCGACGATCTAAACCAAAATCACAATTTCCAATTTTGATTGAAATTGAAGATTCTGATTCTAATTCTGATACTGATTCAATTATTATTTTGGATAATAACGACAAACAACAAGGTATATTCCATTTATTTTTTTAAATATTTTTAAGCTGCTCGTGGGTGTGTTTTGTTTTCTTTTTTAACCTGCAGAATGAAAGAAAAAAAAACTTGTTTTTTTTATTAATAATATAAATCAATGAACCGATGAAAACAAAAAAGCGATTTGATTTTTCAATTTTTGAAGGGCTTTTTTGTTGTGGTTTTACAAATTTTTTTTAATAATTAAAGGTTGCGGGAAAAAATGAAACTATAAAATAGACGGTTGAAGCTTAAATTTAAATTTTCAAAAATGAGGTCCGCTTTTAAAAATAATCCAGGTTCTTGGGTTTTTTAATTAATCAAAAACAAAAGCGAACCAAAGAACTTTTATTAATCCATAGCTTTTTTTGGTGTTTGTTATGTTTGCTACTTTAATTTCCCAAGATCTATTATCTCTAAACGAAAGTCATAAATAAATATATTTATTTATGAATAAGTAGTGTTCTCACCAGCCCTTTTCTTTCTACCTACCTCCCTGTCTCGCTTTGATTTTTTTTCTTCTTAAGCCGTGGCTATCTGTCTTTCTTTCGTCCGTCGTAGTTATATTATTTTTTCTTTGTGGCAAAAAAATCATTTATATTCCCCCTTCACTCACCATGGATTTTTTAGAAGAAAAACAACTTCCAATTTTAAATCCAAATTCAATTTCGCCAATAACTAAAATTGTCGTAGAAGAAAAAGAAATTGCTACTATTAAAAATAATTCATCTTCTGTTAATGAAAATATTGTTGTTGGCGCTGTTAATGCTGATCAAAAAAATGGTGATGATAGCCATCAAGAAAATAATAAAATTGTCGACGTCGTTGAATCATCTCAAACCCTTTCAACAACAACAAGCAACAATAAAAATAATTCTTCAACAGCGGTAACAACCTTTTCTTCATTAATAACCCAACAGCAAGAAAACAACGGCGAAATGGTTAATCGAATTTTAACTTCCTTGGCTTCTTCGTCAACAAATGTAAGTTTTTTTTGTTGTCAGAAAATTTATTATATATATAATTTTTCTAAATATTTGATTCTTTTTAGATTTCTGAAAAAATTATTCGTCGTTTTCGTTATCCTCAAACCCCGGTGAGAGCGATGAGATTAAATGAACATTTGGATTCGTTATCATATTATATATTTAAAAATCGTGGCTTTACTCTTCGTTGCCCCGAACCATTTGTAAGTGTTTGTTTGTTTGTTATCCATTCAGAGCTGTCTCGAATCAAGAACTTGATTTCAATCTCAATTTCGAATCGGGTTGGAATATTCGATTCTAAAAAAGTTATTACTCTTTGGGAGAGAATAAGGGAAATTTTTTAAAATTACTGTCAAAGTCTTGCAATTTTTATTGCTTTAGAAAATGCGCAGTTTTTATTTCATAAAAAACGTATAGTTTTCGGTCAAATTTTTAACGTTCGAATAACAAATTTTATTGACTTCAAAGTTTGTTTTGATCGAATTTTTTACTCGGATCTCAAATTAAACAAAAATATTCTAATTTCGAGCTTCGAAAATTTTTAAAGTCAAAGATTCGACAGCTCTGAAACCATGAAAGACCATTTTTATATTTTTTGTACCACGTTTTTATATATTTATTTTTTAGGTGGCTTTAGGAAATGTGGATACTACCAAATATTTTCGAATTGTATCCTATAATGTTTTATGCCAATCCACGATGGAACGAACAACAAATTTATATAAACATTTACAAGAAAATGATTTGTTAAAAGATTGGGACCATCGTTGGCCATTGCTTTATCAAGAATTACTTAATTTAAATGGAGATATATATTGTTTGCAAGAAGTGGAACAAACAAAATTAAATAATTATTTTCATGATTTATTAATAAAAACTAAAGGCATGCATTCATTTTATACTTTTCGTGGAGGCCCGGCTGACGAACTTGCAAAAGATGGCTGCGCAATTTATTGGAATCCAATAAAATTTAGTTGTGAAGAAAAAATTCCGATAATGCTTAATTATCGAACTCCAGGATTGGATCGACCAAATTGTGCTCAAATTTGTCGATTAAAACATAAAAAAACTGGTTCGGAATTGATTGTTGTAAACACTCATATTTTATTTAATCCTCAAAGGGGCGATGTAAAATTATATCAATTATCTGTCATTTTTGCATATTTACAAACTGTGAGTTTACTTTAATTGTTTTTTGGAAGTTTTTCAAGAAAAAAAGTGAATTTAAAACTTCGAAAAATGCGACAAAACTTGCGTTTTTTTTTAATGAAAAAAAGTTTCAATAAAAATTTATAAGTTTTCGAGAAATTACATAATTTTTTTCAAAATTGCGTCAATTTATTTTAACCCAAAAAAGTCAATGTTTTAATGGAATAATTTTTTATCAAAAAAATTTCGAATATCTTTATATTAAAAAAATTTTAGATGCGAACCAAAAATCAACCCGTAATTTTTTGTGGTGATTTTAATCTTGAACCCAATTCTTTGCTATACAAATTTATAACAGAAGGAAATATAAATTGTGAAAAAACTGAATGCATTCCAAAATTAATGAGTGGTCGACGAAAAAATTCGAATCAAACTCCAATGGAAGAATTTTCTATTCCTCCATTATCAAGAGTTTCAAGTAATTGTTCGTTTAAAAATGAAATAAAAAAAATTGGAAATGTTAAAGAAATTTCTCATCCATTTATTTGGGAATCAGTTTATAAACATTTTACCTTTGATAAACAACCCGAAGTTTCTACATATCATTCTCAAGGTGCAAGTAATCCGGATTTTATTTTTTATACTGTTAAAGAAAAAATGGTTGTCGAAGAGGTAATTTTTCTTTCTTTCTCCCTGTTTATAAAAAATTTTCTTTACTAAATAAACCTTTTTTCAGGTCGTAGATGCAATGGACATAACCGAAAGTGGCTTATTTTTACATCGACGCTTATCTTTGCCTGATAAAAATATTTTATCGGAATGGTCTGAATGTCTTCCAAATATTTTTTCTGGGTCTGATCATATCCCTTTATTAGCTGAATTTTCATTTCCTTAAAAATAAATGCCTTTGAAATTTATTTTTGTACGGGTTTCTCTTTTTTAAAAAATAGTCTCTATTTTTTGTCTTTAAAATTTTTTAAAATTTGTTTATTGAATTTATTAGGCGCGTAAAAAGAAAATAAATATATGTTTAATTTTATATTTTTTGTTTGATTTTTTAAAAATTAAAATGATTTATTTGATGAAATTGAATCGGACGAAGATGAAGTTGTTGTTGTTCTTCGACTGTTTAAATTACTTGCAGCAAGAACGGATCTCCAAATGAGTCGACGACATGAAGCCGGAACTTTATCTGATTGAACAAATTTTGAAGTTTGTTTCGAACCAGCAGCATAAATTTGCTCAATACCTAAAAAATAAATTTTTTGTATTTAAAGAATGTCTTTTCTTGATAAAATTCGACGCATTTTTTTAGTTTTTAAAGTTTTACAAAGCATACGAAATTTTTGGAAATTTTTTTTCATACCTAAAAGCATTTGAGCTCCAGAAATTTCATTAAATAATTGTGCCAAAGCTTTAGATTCGCCACATTCTCGAATTTGATCATTAATACATCGAGAAATGCATGAACTAACAAAGCATCGAAGTTCAATATTTTTAGCATCTGCAAGAGCATCGAAACCTTTATAATTTTGTGAAATACACGCTTGTTGACAGGATGGAAATGCAGAAATTTCCATTTCCGATATACATTCTCGATTTGAAACAATTGAATCTTTTTTAATTCGACAAATTATTTCCAAAAATGTTATTATTCCATTTTTATATATAAATCCAATGGGTTTTGGGCAATCAGAATTGAAGTTTTGTTTCAGAGTTAAATATTCACTAAAAAAATGAAAGAAAAATTTAGATTTTTTAAAGAAAGCAAAATGGCTATGTTTTTTTAGTATAAAATTCGAACAACAAAAAAAGTAATACCTGCACATTTTATTAAATTTTCTTTCATCTTTAATAATGCTAGAAAAATTTTTAACATTTATTCCAATATTATCCATATGTTGATGAATATCGGATGCAATTTTTTGAATGCAATCATTATTACCATTGCTTCCACCACTTTTTTGTTGATCATCTTTCTCTGTGTTGGTTAAAGGAATCACAGAAGCAATGGAAATTCCTATTCCATATGGAGATAAATCAGGGATAATTTGAGATGGTTGTTGTTGTTGCACACTAATAGCTTGAACATCAAAAATAAATAATAATACAAAAAATAAAGAAAATTTATTAAAATTGAAGAAAGCCATTTTTTATCTGAGAATAAAAAATAACAAAAATGAAAAAAGTTTCTCGTAAAAAAAAGTTGGATAGAAATTTTTTTAGAACTTTTTTCGATTCAAAGAAAAAAGAAAAGTTACGCCTTTTTCAAATATTTTTTTTTTGATAATAACTCTTTTTTTTATAAAACTTTTTTAGAAGCAGCGAAAAATGAAAGATGGAATGGACAATTAAGAAAGAAAAATGGACATTTCCGGCGGTGGCGGTGATGATGTGATACTCTCAAAAAATCGAACGAATAAAGTAAAAAAAAGACTATGCACCTTTTTTTAAAATGAATTCGATCATATTTTTTTTTGTTAAACTAAATTTTCTGTCTTTATTTCGTTTTGCATGTGCGCACTGCGCAGCAAAAAAAAATGATCTCATAAAAGAGAAAAATTTTGGAATGGTTAATTAATGGAGTTTGTAAAAAAGTGATAATCAAAACTTTTTTTGGAGCCACACTGTCTTGAAAGAAAAGAAATTGTAAGTGCTGCTGCTCATGTTAAACTAAAAAAATATATTTGAAAATTCTTTTGCGTTTTGATTTCTCTACAACAAATGTGATAATGTGAAAATTATTTGTGTAACCTTGAAGCAATCAAATTTAGGAGATTTTTTGTGAAATTTTTGTCCAAACTTTTAAACCGAAAAATGAAATTATAACTTGTAGAAAATAAAGCTAACAATTTTTTTAACAAAAAAAGGAAAGTATTATGAAAATTTATAAATATGGGGTGGCGTGTTCGTTGATAAAAAAAATTTGTCTATTGCATTATAGTTTTTATTAGTCAAAATCAATCTTTTTAATCTAAGGATAAAAATTTTGACAAAAATTTTATAGAAAAAAAGTCTGATTTGAATCGTAAATTTAAAGATAAAACTTATTATTTCATTTGTAGTCAAAAGAAGAAAAAAAGAAGAAAAAACTCGTGGTTTTATTTATCCATTTTTTATTTCTATTATTATTTAAAAATGGAATTAATGGATGGATTAAAAACAAAAAAAAGATGGTGACCCAAAAAATCTTCTTTTTTTTCTTATCATTTTTCATAACAAAAAAAATGTGTATTAAGAAAAACCTAATTTTCAAACTATCAAAAAGTTCAAAAGAAATTATCAGCATTCTAAATCAAAAACTTAAAAACCATAGATTCAAAAAATAGAAACGTTTTATATGCCAAAGCTTGAGAAAGAATGGCATAAAAATAATTTTGCAAATGCGAAGTGGAAAAATGTCCTACAACTTGCTATAGAAAAATAATAATGTCACGCAAAAAGTTCTTCTGTAAAATTCAAATCAGCAGCAAAAAGGAAAAAATCAAACTACTTCCAAAAAAAAAAAGTTTATTGAATAGGTATTTTTTTCAATTCTCAAAGTACAAACATATATTAAATTTTTAAAATTCTAAAACAAAATTTATTGGCTTAACATAAACAATTTTTTAATTTATAAAATGTGCAAATTCTCTAAGACTTCCAACTTCAAAAATACATGCCAATTTTTTTTTTTTTGCTTCCCATTCGAATAAATAACCTGAGGGTTATTACAAAAAAAAAGGTGAATGGCAAAATCAAGCAAAAACACAAACCATTTCATTCACTTCATTGGTCGCTGTTGATTTAATAATTTTCTGTTTTTTTTCTTTACATTTTGCTTCAGAAAAGTAGGAATTATAATTTGGCATTTTTATTTTATAAAACTTAAAGCTTCATTAATAAATTTTATGCATTGCTTTTTTTTGCCTGTTAAATTATCCTCGACCCACTTTCTGGCTTTGCGTTAATTTTTGCCAAATTGCTTAATATTTTTATATATAAAAATAAAAAAATAACTAACTAAATTTTTTTTAGATCATCATGTTTCTTCAAAATAAAAATACCAATAATAGCAGAGAATTAAGATCATTGGATGTTGTAACAACCAAAACGTTTGAACAATTATTAATTCATCCAGAAATAATTAATCGATTAAAACAATATAGTGAATTTAAAGCTCCAACACCCGTTCAAGCTGGAGCCATTCCATTGGGACTTCTTGGAAATGGTTTGATTTTTTTCTCTAGTTTTTCTAATATTTTTTTAAATCGCTTGCTTTTTTTATAGATTTACTCGTTCAAGCTAAAAGTGGAACAGGAAAAACGCTAGTTTTTGCCATTCTTGTTGCAAATGTAATTATGGAAACTCGAACTAATGAATGTGTCGCAGTTATTCTCGCTCCAGTTCGAGAAATAGCTTATCAAATTAAAGATACCATTGATAAAGTAGTTCCATCGAAAACTCGAGTCGGGTATGTTAAATTAAACTTTTTGTTGGTTGCCTCTGCTGGAGTTCTCGACAAACAAGATTTTGAAAAACTCACGTGGAAATATTTTTGTTTTATTATCGAAATTTTTGGTTGTCTGTTTTTTTTATAAACGAAAATGATCGTTAAAAATTTTCAGAGTATTTATTGGTGGCGAAGATGTAAAAAGTAATAAGGAAATGATTTCCCGCGGATGTTCCGTGGCTATAGGAACTCCAGGGCGAATGGCTCAACTTGTTCGCCTCGGTTTATTATCGTTAAAAGAATCGAAAATTTTTGTCCTCGATGAAGCTGATAAACTTATGGATTCCACTTATCGAGAAGATATTGAGTGAGTAATCATTTTTTTTTATACGGAGACGAGCTGTCAAAAAGTTGAAATTAGAATATTTGGTTATTATTCGAAAATTAAGCCACAAAAAAATCTGATTGAATCCAAAACTTTGGAATCCACAAAAATTTGTTTAAAAAACTTAAAAACAGTTTCAAAAATTTTCGAAAAATCAATCAATGACAGCTATGTTTCCAAATCGTTATTTATATATTCCTAATTTCTTAATTTTATTATTTTTTAGTTTAGTTTATAAATCTCTGAATCCTGAAACTACTCAAGTTACAGCTTTTTCTGCAACTTACCCCAATGAGCTTGATGTGTATCTTTCACAATTTATGAAATCCCCCGCTGGGCTTCGACTTGATTCCAAAGACGTCCAACTTTTAAGCATCTATCAATATGCCATAATTGCAATTGGAAAAGATCCCATTAAAGTTGCAGTGGATGAACTTATGAATTATTTAATGTTTTCACAAGTTATCGTATTTTCAAATTCATCCGAAGCGTAAGTGTCAAAAAAATTTTGGAGAGTTTTTTTATTTTAATTTTTAGGTGCCCTGAAATTTGTGAATATTTTTCATCCAAAGATTATCGAGCCAAATCCATTTCAAGTGATTTCAGTCAAGAAGAAAGGAATAAAGTTGTGCATGAATTAAAAAATTATAGTATCAGGGTTATGGTTTCTACAGATGTTGTAAGTTTTTAAAGAAACATAGGTAGCTGAGTCAATCACCCTTTTTGTTAATATTTAAATTTAAATACTATCGAATCAAAACTCAAGAAAAAATCGTGTTTTTTTGCTTTCTAACAATATTGTGACTTTTTTTGTAAAAGATTTTGGCATTTTTTTAATTTTGTTAAATACCCATTTTTTATTTTTTAAAGCTTTATTTTAGACGGCTCGAGGGATCGATGCCCCTAATGTTAATGTGGTTATAAACATTGGTGTCCCAGGAGATCTTGAAACATATTTACATCGAATTGGAAGGGCTGGAAGATATGGAGGCAATGGAGCCGCATTCACTATTTTAACTTCAAATTCTGATGTAACAAAATTTTATCGATTTGCAAAAGCAGGAAATTTACATGTAAAATTATTGAATGTCACGAAAGAATTTCCATTTGATTTATATGAAAATTCTGAATTTCATAAAAATGCAAACGAATTTGGTAAAAGTACCAAAGTAGGCTATTTTTTTTTTTATTAAAAAAATATAAAAATTAACTTTTTTGGTTTCCAGACAGAAAAAATGGAGAAATTAATTCCTTCAAAAAATACAAAAACTGAAAAAAAATTTGATGTTGATAAAGAAAAGAAAATTTCACGAAATATTGAATCTAAAATTAATTCTCTTGAAAATTCCGAAAGTTTATCCAAAATTCAACAAGTTCAACGAAATACCAAAAACGAAAATTTAAGTAACAAAGATGCTTCAAATTCTAAAGATAAAGTTGATGAAAGTCTTCCAACAACCTCGTCTTCTGTTTTTAACTATAATTCCTCTGAAGTAAGCATTGCCTCTCCAAGCTTTAATAATTTTTGAATATTTTTTTAGGTAGAAAAAACTTCTGCTTTAGAAAAAATGAATGCATTAAAGGTTGGTTAGAAAATCTTTATCATCTCAAAAAACCACTTATATGTTTTTCTTTAGACAAAAACTTTTGGTAAAACATTTGGTGGTAGTTCAAATTTAAATGTTTTTAAAAAACCTCCATTTTCAACCAAGCCACATCAAAGTAATTCGGTTGATTTAAAAAACAATTGCGAAGAAGGAAAAAATACTGAAGTAAGCCTTAATAATTTTATTATGACAAACTTTTTCGGAGCAGGAACCATAAAAATTAAAAAAGGATTTAATCGCGCAAAATTTTTTGGTTTCCATTACTTGAAAGTTATTTTTTTCAGAAATCCAAATGTCATTCTTATTCTAAAGAATTTATTAATAATTTAGCTATGAAAGATTCGGAACTGTCAGAACAGTTTCAAATAAATACTTGTGAGACTAATGAAATATTCTCAAATTTTAATGAAAATCATATCCCTTTAAAAGAAATGGACAGTCCAGAACCCAACTGTAACCTTACAAATAAAATGGAAGCTTTAACAATCGATGATGAAATTTTCAAAAATATTTCTGTTTCTCCTCCAAAATTTATTTTTACATATTCTCGAGAAGAATTCTATGAAATTAAAAATGCAAAAACTGATGAAGAATGGAAAAATTTCTTAAAAACTAAAAAACATTGTTGGGATATAAAAGAATCTCCATTTGAATTGGATGATGAATTACGTGGAATTCCATTTAATCAACAAATTCGAATTATTCGAGATCGAGAAATGGCTTCACTTCGAAAAAGGCAAGAAGAATTACAAATTATTAAACCAAAAAAAATAAATGAAACATCAGAAAAAGAAGAAAAAATTATTTATCCTTCCGGAATTATTGGAAATACAAAAGCCAATTCACAAAAGGAAAATGAATTTTCTATTCCATTGGATGAAAATATTTTTAATCAACAAATTATTGATTTTATTAAAAATTATGAAAAGTAAGTTTTTTTTGCATTTTTTAATGTTTGAAAAAAGCTTTAATTTTTTTATATTAAAAAGTAACCGAGTTTCAAAAAGAAAATAAAGTTAATTCTTTTTTTCCTATTTTCGAGTCGAAAGACTATTATTTGAAAAAAATTTAAAAATGAGAGAGACCCTTCCAAAGTAATAGAATAAGTTTAACTAACAAATAATATATATATTTTTAGTAAAACAACTCTAGATATTTTTGGACCTATGGTATTTCCAAGGGCTTCAAGTTCAACATCAAACACGAATCAAATTATTGAACAACTTGAAATTCAAGATAAAATTATGGCTGAAATTTATAATCAACAAAAACAAAAACAGACAGTCTCCTCAAAATTAGAAGAAAATTTATTACGGGTTAAAAATAATGAAACAAATAATTTGGATGAAATTATGACGGAAAAAAATAGCGGCCATCCAGAAACACCTTCTTTGAAACTCGAAGAAAAACCAAATCAAAATGTTTCAAATCCACCAATAAAAAATAATGAAAATAGTAGTTTTAGTTTTTATGATAATTATGCAAAAAATTTGTTTTCAAAAATTTTATGAAATTGTTATAATTTTTTAAATAAATTTTTATTTATTTTTTGTTTATTCAGCCTTTTTATTAATTAGGTAGCAACTTTTATTAACTTAAACATTAATTTTATTTTTAAGCTAAAAAATAAGAATAAAGAAACAAAGTTTAAATTTTCGACTAGAAGAAGTCCTTAAGAAAAGCACAAAAGCATAAAAATGTAAAAAATTGTTATTATTTTTCTAAAACAAAAACTGTCAAATTTTTTTTGCAGGATATGAAAATTTAAAAATCTTTTTGAAATAAAATTTGTGCAACATCAATATTTCCATATTCAAAAAGGGAACTGCATAAAACAAAATAAAATTCCCATTTACGAAAAAATCTTGGTGAATATCCAAGATTACCAATAATTTTAGATTTCGATTCCATCCAAGCTGAATTCCATAAATCCAAAGTTATGGAATAATGTTTTCCAATTCGAAGAAAATTTTTATTATCCATTTTAAGATTTTTTGGAAGAGCGTTTTTTATGGCAGCTAGCGAAGGCATATGCCCTCCAGGGAAAATATGTTTTTTGATATAATCTGATGAATGTCGATATCGTTCATATTGATCATCCGGGCAAAGAATAGCTTGAATGGCAGCTAATCCACCAGGTTTTAATCGATCATGAATACACGAAAAATATATTGGAAGATAATCATGTCCAACGGCTTCTATCATTTCAATAGAAATTACTTTATCATATATTCCGGTTTCTTTACTAAAAAAATACTATCTTTTAGTTTTCGAAACTTAATATTTGGTTCAATTTTTTTATTTTAGTTTAAAATAAAGATTGAATTCCAAATTTTTTATTTAATGAAATTTGTCTTTTTTCCGTCAATTATTAACTTTATTTTTTTAGGATTTGTCGATGGTTAAGAATAAAAAAACTGGGCTAAAAAAGAAACATTTGATTTTAATTTTGAGAATCAAAACAAAGAAAAGGCAAAAATAAAAAAGTAAACCGTTGGAGAAAAAAATGACCCAAAATTTTGCCGATCGGCGGCCTCAAGAAAAAATAAATAAATTTATAAAATTACTAACCGATAATCTAAAAATTTGATATCTATTTTATTTTCAACTCCTGCAGCCTTAAACCTTTGTTTGCATAAAGAAAATTGTTGTTCGGAAATGGTTAAACTCGTCCATTTACAACCATATTTTTGAACGGCTCGAATTGCGCAAGCTCCCCATCCACAACCTATTTCAAGGACGTGATCAGTTTTTTTTAGTTTTAAACTTTCAAATAAAGTATCATATTTTTTCATTTGGGCTTCAAATAATAAATTCATATTGGATTTAATTATATTTTTTGGAAGGGGATCTGAAAAAAAAACAGAGATTTTAAAATTTTTAAAGGATAAAACTAACTTTCAAAAATAGCACTCGAATATGTCATCGATTTATCAAGGAATAATTCAAACATATCATTTCCCAAATCATAATGATCTCGAATATTTTTTTGTGATTGTATCAAAGTGTTTGTTCGCCATTGATGTTGCAAATAATTAAAGCCAGAAGCAATTTTACGAATAAAACTTGTTAATGCAGAAATAAATGGCGAAAGAAAAGAAATTTTGGGTTTGGATTTGATTGGAAATTTTTTTGTTGTTGCAGAATTATTGTTTTCTGAAAAATGGAAATAATTTGAAAGTGAAAAAGAAAATCTTAGAAAAAAAAATCTCAAAAATTTCTTGGAAACTAAAAGAATTTTCTGCGAAAATAAAAAAAAAAGCTTACTTTTTGCTCGAATTAATAAAGTTAATAAAGCTTTTGGAGATTTATTACTACAATCCCAATCGCCTTCAACAAAACTTTCACCCAATCCCATTTTACGATCCAAAAACATTTTCCAACAAAATGAAATAGGATGATTTATAATTATTTCAACATAGTTGTTTTCTTCATTTTTGGTTTTATTAGTCCTCGAAGGAATAATAGCATTTTTTGCGGCACCAAAATAAAATTTTTTATTTACCAATGGAAAATTAATAATTAAACATTCTTTTTTAGATTTTCCAATAAGTTTATTAAATTGTTTTACAATTAAGGGAATATAAAAATATCTATGAATTAAAATAAAAAATATTGAAAAAAAGTTTATTGGAGGCGAAGAAGATGCTCCCATCTTTGCTTCTTTTTCCTTTTATTTTTTATAAAATGGATTTTTCAAAGATAGAAAATTTTATTTGGATTTCTTTTCTTCTTCCGTGAAAAAAGAAACCATTAAAAAAAGTTTTTTTTCTTCGCATAATCCTCCACCCAATTTTTCTCTTTTAATTAATTCCAATTAGTTCCAATTTAGAACATCCAGTCTCGCTTATTTCGATCGATCACTAAAACTTTTTTTTTGTGAAATCTTTTCTTTCCTTTCCGTTGATCTCTTTTTTCCGGATCAGAGAATTCAAAAAAAAAGAAAAGAAAAGAAAAAAATGAATTTTATTTAGGGGTTTGTGATTTATTTTTGATAAAAACGAATTCAAATTTTATTGATTCAAAAGGATCAAAGAGTGCTTTGCTTGACCTTGATCATAAATTCCAAGAAATAGCGAATCATTGTTTTCACGTGAATTTTAAAAGTAATCGTGGCAATGTGAAAAAAAAATTCTGGCATACCTGATTTTTGTTAATAAAAAGAAAGTAATTTTCTTAAAACATCAAATTTATTTATATTGGTTTTTAATTTTTAGACTAATTTTTTGAGAAAAAAAATTTAGACGGAAATAAAATTTTCTGAATCTCTGGTGCTATTACAGAAAAAGCCGAAGTCGCAAAAAACAAGAAACTAAATTAGAAAGATTTGAGTAACTTAGAAAAAATGTCTTTTTTATTTAAAGGACCATGTTCATTTGCTTCCTTTTTTCAAACACGCGTTTGATTATTCGCCGCTTCAGGATCACAAAATTCGTGTGAAGGCGGGAAAATTTTCCTTCTTCAAATTTTTTAGAATTTTTTGGATTTTCTGGAGATTTCGCCTACATGAAGAAGGTTAGTAGCATTAATAATACCCATATTCATTACTATCAATATGTTGAGTGGTCGTAAGCTACTTCGAAGAGTAAATACATATGCTTATCTTCAGAAAATCCAAAAAATTTTAAAAAATTTGAAGAAGGAAATTCTCCCGCCTTCACACGAATTTTGTGATCCTGAAGCGGCGAATAATCAAACGCGTGTTTGAAAAAAGGAAGCAAATGAACATGGTCCTTTAAACAAAAATATAGATATCATTTTTTTAAATTATGCATTCTATAGTTAAAATTATTATAACGAAGATATAAATAATTTTTTGAACTTTTTTTGTGGGCGGCTTATGTTAGTGATTGCAAATCAATATCAGCTAAATCATCAGGAAGGATAATATCATCATCATTTGAATCAATGTATTCATGTAAAATTTCCATTGCAAGAAGAGCCACTTGTTCATTTGGGGATGAAATAAGAAAATCAAGTCGTGAGTTAACATCAGATTCTTCAGCTAAATATAAATAACTTTCACCCATGGAATCCTCTTCCAAAGAAGCAGACGATGATGTTGGTTTAGTTACTGCTGCTGGAGATCCGCCAAAATCCAATATAGCTTTCATGGCTTCTAAACCCAAAATTACTGTATCCGGGTGCATAACGGTAAGTAAATCAGATATTCCAGCAATCGTTTGCTTTTCAGCTAATAATGGAATGGAATTTGGAAGGTTTATAAACATATTTCGAAGTAGCACAAGCACTTGTTGGCGGATATCAAATTTACCTCGACATAAAAGAATGGCAAAAATTTGGCGGGCTTTTGGATTACTTCTAAAAAATTAAAATATTTTTTTTTGATTTTTGATAACTTAAACTACAGAGTTTATCTTCAAAAAAAAATTTTTGATCCAAGTATCCAAAACTTTTTAGAGCCAAAAAAAATAAATTTTAAATTTAATGAAACTCACTCAATTAAAAGCTGCATTTTCTCAGGCGAACCTACACTTAATTCAGTTAACACCGATAAAGCTTTAACCCTTCGATCACTATTATCATATTTGGTATTACAAATAATATACCACATTCTTTCAAGTAATGGACAAGCATTTATTTCTAAAAAACAAAAATAATATTGAAAAATAAATTTAAAAAAAATTATTACCGTATGGAAGCATAAAACTTGCAAGATTTTCAAGAACTTGAAAAGCTTCATCCTCTTCTTCCCCAGTGATTGTAAGACATCGATCAAGGATGGGATGCCATTTATCCGATGAAATCACAGCATTTCCCATGCGATAAGTTGAAAAAAGAGTATTAAATATTGCATAACCACTTATTCTCAAAGGTAATTCATCGGATACAATTAAATCCCCGGCAAAAGTTACAATATTTATTGGAAGAATGTCATCTTCAATAGATTCTGTAATTTTATAAATAGTATGTGAAGCAAGTCCACGAATATATGGCATGGGATTTTCTTGACATATCCGTTTACATCGTTCAATAAGAAATAGGGATTGCTCGGAAGAAGTTGGAATGGAAGTATTTTTGAGAATTAAAGATAAAATAATCAAAACATCTCCAATGGATTTAATATCAAAATTTCTAAATTTCCATAGCAAATATTTGCACAAATCGATTCCTGTGGCTAAAGCCAAAGAAATATCATCGTCTTCAGCGATTAAAGCAAAAATACGTAAAACCAAAAATTGAGTGTTTGAAGCCATTTCAGATTTTTTAAGAATTTCAAATAATGCACTTAGGTTTCCAAATGACATCATATCCCAAAATTCTGTTCTAGATTGCTCAGCTAAAAAATCAATCATTAAAGTTTAAAATCTTTTTTTTCTTCCAGCTACTCAAAACTAATAGCTTACGTTCTTTTTCCAATCGAGCAACATAAACCATTAAAGAAAATTCAATTTTATCATCTTCATCAGAAAATAAACCTTCTGTTACTTTATCATCATATAATGAATATGAAATGTAATCCTCCTAAAAAATTAATTTATGTCTTTTTTTTTTACTTCGAGTGTGAAAGTTATAAAGCTTACTAAAGCTCCAGCAGATGGTGCACCTTCAAGGGCTGCACGTTTAGCAGAAAAAAATTGTTCACGCTTTTGTTTTCTCAAAGTTACACATGCTTCTTCTCGATGCTTTCGTTGGGTTGTTAAAGTTCGGCCTTAAACAGTAATAAATTCAGAAAGTGAGAATAAAAAATTGTCCAAGGAAAAACGAACCTTCATTTTTGTACAAATCTTGATATTGATTAGACGATGATGATGATTCGGGGTTCATCTTTACGTATGAAAAGAGGTAGTAGTTAAAAGGAAGAAATTTAATTTAATGAATAATTAAAGATGATGCACAAAAAATTTGTTAACAGAAAATGGTAAAGAAGCTAGCTACTTTGAAGTTTGAGAGAATCAGCTGGTTCCAATTCCACCGAAGCTGTGGATGCAGTAAAAAAAAAAGCAGCCATTACCCATAAAATAAATTTCGTTATAAGACTTTTTCTTTGAAATTTATGAAGCTTTGGAAAAAATATTTCTTTCAAACTTCTTCTTTCTTCTCCAATTTGTTCAACAACTTTTAATTGAAACCATTTGAATTCCATCTCATTATCAAAAAATGACTACTACAGAATCAATAGCAGCAACAACAACGGCAGAAATGAATGATGAACCTCCAGCAAAGAAGATTAAAGATGATGTTGAAACTCTGAATGGAAGTGTAAATTTTTTCTCTCTTTTTTACTAAAGTTTCTAATCAACTTTTTTGTTTTAGACATGCTCAATAATTCCAATATTGAAAAGAGAAGCATACGCCAACAAACATGTTCTTCGACGTTCAATTGATCAATTCCATTTACTTATTGGCGTTACAGGTTCGGTGGCAACTATCAAAATTAAAGAATTAGTGGATGAATTCATCAAAAAGTTTCCTGATAATTTGGTTATAAAAGTGCGTTTCACTGCCACTCAAAGCTTTAAAAATGTATCATTCAACTTTCTTATTATTTCAGGTTATCGCAACGAAATCTTCATTACATTTCTTTGATCCATCGCAAGTAAAAGCTGACGTTTATGTTGATGAAGATGAATGGTCGATGTGGAAAGATCGTGGGGATCCGGTGCTACATATTGGTTTGCTACTCATATTCATTGTATCCTTTAATGACTCTTCTTATTTTCAGAACTTCGAAAATGGGCTGACGCAGTACTTATCGCGCCATTGGATGCAAACACATTGGGAAAAGTTGCAAATGGTCTATCAGATAATCTATTGACATCTTTACTTCGTGCATGGGATTTCTCAAAAATGGCTTATTTTGCTCCTGCTATGAATACATGTATGTGGGAACATCCTCTTACTGGTCAACATCTGAAAACTGTGAAAGAATTACTGCTGTTCAAAGAAATACCACCAATGGAAAAAGAACTTATGTGTGGTGATAAAGGTTATGGAGCTATGGCAAGTCTTGGTATGATCGTTTCAATTGTATCTGCTGAAATTCGAAACAAATTTGCTGTTTATTCTCATTGATTTATTTATTGTATGTATGTTTGTATTTATGTGTATTTCTTATCACTGTATTGTCTGTTTGTTTGTTTGCTGTTTGAATATGTTAGTGGTTAACGTGGTTTAAATGTGATTTCTATTATCCGTTTTATTGTAACAACCAATATCCCTGTGTATTTTACATTTGAATTTTTGTGCATTTTGATCAATAAACTTGTTATATGTATTTGCTTCTCTTTTTTTTTGTGGAGATGAAACAATTAAGCTTCCAGTTTTTTGGAGTCTCAGATAACTCCTTATCGCACAACGCAACTTTGTCTTGAAGAAAAATAATCAGTTAATTAGGGCTTTTTTTCCTTTGATCAATGCTGCACCAACAAAAAAGAAGGATAGTTCGTCGGCGTCGTTAATCATTTACCGTGAAATGCAAAAAGGATTATTTAAAATTTGAAAGTGATGAAAAAAAAACTTTCAAGTTGTTTCCTCTCGTGAGTGAGCTTCAATCTTTGATTTTTGTTTCTAATAAAAAGAATTAAGTTTTTGATGGTAATGGATTAAAGCAATGGCATAAATTTGCACAACTAAAACAGAAAATGTGATTCTAAGAATGAAACAAGCAAAAAATTATGTTAAATGGAAAAGTTGTGTTTTTTGTTTTGCTTTACACTTTGGTGGTTTATGATACTTGCAGAATCTAGGTTGACTTTCATATTCGTTTATCATGGATTTTAAAATTGTGCATTTTTCTTTTAGTTTGTTTGCATTAATTAATAAATTCAATAAACACTTTTTTATTAGAAATTTTTTTTATGTAGTAAAAACCAAATCAAAAAATTTAATTACATAGAAAAATTTTATTTAAGCTGTAGTTTTAGCAAATCCGATGTTAGATTTTCCTAAACCATAGACGTTACAATATTGGCGAATCCAAGGATCTCCAAGAATCCATGCTGGTCCAAATCCACCGAAGTCGAAGCTATAAGAAAAGAAAGTTAACAATATATTTTAACTATAACGTGGAAAAGCTTACGGGAAGAAAGCGAATTCACATTGGCCATTACCAGCATCAACTAAAACTTGTTTAGCATCAATGGCATATTGTTTTCCACCAATAGAAATTTTGGTTTGTCCAATATTGGCATTACAATCAATGAAATATGTTCCATACTAAAAAAAGAAATATTTAAATTAGGTTTAAAATGATTTAAAAAAACCTGATCGTCGTATTGTGCGCCAATTGCGTTTGCCATCGCATCAGTAATTCCTTGAGGTCCACCAATGAATGATGTACCAGTATCAGAGATAACATCCCAACCGGTTTTAGATGAATATGAACCAATTCCAATTGAATCCATTTTAAATTGGAAATATGTTGCAGATGTAAGTGGAACATAATCTACGCTTGAACTACAATGATCTGAATCAAGTCCACCATAAGTATAAACTCCACCGGGTACATTATCAATTAATCCCTTTTCTTGAAGGTATACAGTAAAGAGGGGTTGATCAAGAAGACCTTGACTGATAGCATTTACAAGTGGTGGAGGAACATTATCAACTGCTAAAGATGTGAATGCAAGACCAAGAATACCATCAATTGGATCTTGAGCAAAGAAAGCTGCAATGGAAGTAGCTTGACCAAAAATGGTTGTTGGTACAGCAAGTTGTGGTCCACCAGCATCACCAAATCTAACGGTATCTTGTCCTAAGAAACCTTGAGCTGAACCTGTTCCATATTCAATTGACCATGATTGTCCATTTTTAACATATGTGGATGATTTAGTTGAATCAAATTTACGTTTAGTTGAGCATGCTCCTGCTTTAGGTGCTGGATCTGCATTCTTTTTAAAGGTACAACAACTTTGATCACAAGCCAATTGACACAATTCTTGATCTGAACAATAATCAGGGCAATTAGAGCTTGAACCATTTCCGCATGAGGTGTCAGGAACCCAAAGATTTGCTGAACCAGTATCAAGAATGACAAGGAAAGTTTGATCTGGGGTTCCAATGGTGATATTTCCAACATATTCAACATCTTCATAATCGTTAACATTTTGAGCAACGGATTTAAAATTATGTCCTTTATTAGGGGATTTAGCAAGTCGAAGGAATTCCTTATATTTACGATAAGCGGGCCAAGTACCTAAAAATAATCAAAATGTTAAGAAAAAATTGGTATATGTTAATCGTCTGCTTCTTCTGCACCTAATCAACCTAATTTATTACTTACCAGCTTTAACCATTTTAGTTCTTTTGCTTTCGATTCTGGTAAGGCTGTGTTGGATTACAGCAGCGCTGGCTAAGCCCAAAAGGGCTACAAGAATGAGAAGCTTCATGGTTTTTGCCGACAACAAATATAAAAATTTGATTGATGGCAAAATGCAATAATTTTTTTTTCTTTCAAACTTTCTAGTATTTATACTCGATGCAATTTTAATTGCCAATAGCTGCTAGCTAATCATCATCCACGCCCCATCTCAAAATTTTTTTTTTGTTGTTATCAGTAAAATATACAGTCTTCTTTCGTTTGAGAAGCAAGCAAGATAATAGATCCGGGAAGAAAGAGAGAAAAAAGTTTTTAATGACTGCTTCTGATTATTATTGCTGCTTACTTACATACAGTTAATGACATTCTGTCGATGCTGTTGTCCTAGTGCATGTCCTACTATCTTCCTAAACTGCATTTTTTTTTTCTGTTGCTTGCTTGATGAAACACGGAGGGGCAAAGCTCGAATAAGAAAAAGTTTTTTTATTATCACTTGAAAGAATCATTTTTAATGAAAAGCACAAATTAAAATGAAAGAGCATACAGAAAAAGAGAGAAAGATTGATAGTCGGTCGGTAGTTAAATAAAACAGAAAAAATATATATTCCCGGAAGCATCAAAGTTCCATTGAATTGCAAGCAGCCCACCATTGGCGTCATAAAGACATTGATGATAATGTTGTTGATTACAACACTAATAACAAGAAGCTTTTTGACAACTTACAAACAAACAACACCAATAATACCTCCTTTGGAAATTACAATAAAGCTTTTATAGTTATATTTAAACAACGGTCTAATAATATGGCTGCTGCTTCCTTGTAAGCGATAGAGGAGCATCTGATTCCCATCTCGTTTAATCTGATGGGTAAACTAACTTTACCTTTAAACAATCTCTCCGTAATCAATGTGTATTTTTTTTTCTTGAATGCTTTTTATGTATTTGCTTCCTTTTTTTAAAACAATGTCCAGTTATTTCACAACTATCCAATCGATAGTTGTTATTTCCAAACTTCAGTTTCTAATATCCTCATTGGGTTCCATGTGTTAGTGATGAAGATTGGTACAAAGTTGTAAATTGTTTTCCACCATAATTCTGGTTAAACCACCCATCTAAAAACCAAAAAAAGAAGCTATTATTTTAGAAAGAAATGGCAGAGAGAAAAAGCAAAATAAAATAAAATGTCAAAAAAAGTTTATATATGTAAAAGCAAAAGGATTTCATAAGGAATTTTTAAAAAGACTACAAAATATAAACGATGAACGATGACAAATATATTGAAACGAGGAAGAAACTTCAACGAAAAACATTGTTGTGCAATAAAAGGCGTGTTTTTTTATGTTTAAAAGCTGTGATATTAAAATATTATTGTTTAAAAGTTAGTTTTATAAATATAAAAGCGTTTGAAAATGGTGTCATTGTTTTTTGCTTCCAAAAAAGCATCCAACTTTGTTGAAAAAAAATTTATGGAGAAACAAAACAAGTGAATCAAAGAGCCTTGGTTCCTAAAACGAATGCAATCAAGGGCTTACGATAGCCATTTTTTGTTGGAAAAAAAAAATGTTTTCAACTTTTCTCTTTTTTTTTGCTTCGCTTTCTTCGATGAAATACTTACTCCAAAGTTGTTTATCTTTTGTACCAAATCATTGCATTTCATTACCACTAATAAAATTACTTATTTCCAAAGCCTTTTATGCTACTTTTTGTTTTGAAATCCCAACTTTTATTTTGCCTTTTTACTCGTGGTTTTTGCGTTGTCAATCCCATGAATCCCTCCTATTTCATCGCTTTCCTTCTCCGCGTTTTTGTTACATTTTCATTGTTAAAATATTGCCATTACTTATTCTCTAACTTTTACTTTTTCTAGGTCTCAATAACCATGGGACGTCGACCTGCTCGTTGTTATCGCTACATCAAGAACAAGCCATATCCGAAATCTCGCTTCTGTCGTGGTGTTCCTGATCCAAAGATTCGTATCTTTGATTTGGGAAAGAAACGTGCAACTGTTGATGAATTTCCAACATGTGTTCATATGATTTCAAATGAACGAGAACAAGTTTCATCCGAAGTGAGTTTGATTTTTTATATTCTTCTTCTTCTTTAACGTTTGTTCTTTTAGGCACTCGAAGCTTCTCGTATTTGTGCAAACAAATACATGGTCAAGAATTGTGGTAAAGATGGCTTCCATATGCGTGTAAGAAAGCATCCCTACCATGTCGTTCGTATCAATAAGATGTTATCATGTGCTGGTGCTGATCGACTTCAAACTGGTATGAGAGGAGCTTTTGGTAAACCTCAAGGTCTTGTTGCTCGTGTTGGACTCAATGATATTCTTATGTCTATTCGTGTTCGTGATCAAGTAAGTTTTTCTTTAGCTTTTATTGATCATGTTATTATTCTATGTATTCATTTTTCAGCATGAAGCACATGCTCTTGAAGCTTTTCGTCGTGCTAAATTCAAGTTCCCTGGACGTCAATTCATCGTTACATCTCGCAAATGGGGCTTCACCAAATTCGATAAAGCTGAATATGAACAACTTCGTGATAGTGGTCATCTCGTCAATGATGGAGCAAATGTGAAACTTCTTACACCTCATGGACCTTTGAGTCGTTACATTAAACATCCTATTTAAGTTGTTTCATTGTTTCATTGTTCTTTCCATTTTTCCTTTGTTGTTTCAATAAAGCTTTTTGTTGCGTTATAATAAAGTTTATGTTTTTCCTTGTAAATATTATCATTTGTGTTTCGAACATTGTTGCCTTTTTACACAATGTTTTTTTTTTGGGTTTTGACCGAGTTTGTTTGGTTTTGGATGTGTGCATTATTCTTGTGAGAAACTTTTATCGCATTAGTAGTTGTAATCACTAACAAGCAATGGTTTTTTCCCTTGTGTGTGATGAGAATGATAAAGATGTTGTATTGCGATGGTTTTTATGCTAGTTTTTCTGATCCCACTCTTTCGTTTCCCACGAATCGTTCCCAACTTTGACTGAATGAAACGCAGACTCAGAAGAAAGTGAAAAATGTTATAAATTTGCATGAGCCATCAAAACTGAGAATGTTTTCATCATGAAAATCATTTGACTTTATTTCTATCATTCGAAAAGACAACGTTTTTGTAACATGCTTTATTCAATGAATCTTCATTTTATTATTATCCTATCATCGACATTCTTGGTATTGGCTTCAGCAGATAATGGAAAGTAAGTTTGTTTTTCTCTTTTTTTGAAGTTATTCATACTTATCTTTTCGTTTTTTAGACTCGCTCATACCGATCAACTTTCACCTCATAAGTAAGTGTCTTTAACGTTGCTGATAACTTTGAAGCTTCAACTTTTATTTTCAGTGATGATCATGATCATTCGAAACACGAACATCCTGATCACCATGTGGTTCTTATAATTGCTGGTGTACTTGGAGGTGTATTAGGTACTGTGCTCCTTATTGGAATTATTGCTCTTGTTATATGGTTGGTGCGTCGAAAAAAGAAGAGAGCAAGAGATGCTGAAGCTAATGCTGCTGGACAACAAAAGCAACAACCACCAAAGAATGATAAAGCTTCTGCTGGAAAAAGTAAGAGTTTTTTGCTTTAGTGAATCACATCTGAGTTGTGTGTTTGTTCCATATGTTTCATAGCTTCCATTTTTAGCACAACCTCCTAAAGCACCTGCAAATGGACGATCATCGGCTGGAAACGGAGTCACATCAATTTTTGCTCAATCACCCAAAGGTGAACAACCTCAACAAGAATCAAAGGATCAAAAGAAAAAAGTCAAAGAAATAAACACTACTAGAAAAAAGGAAAGTTATATGAATCAAATTCAACCTGATTCAAGCATCAATGATGATGAACCAAAGTTAGATGGTGGAACAGGAAATGGTAATGCTGGAAGTCAAAAGAAAGTAAAAGCTTCAAAAACTCTTGGAGGTTCAAAAGAAAATCCTGAAGATATGTCAACATCATTTGAAGAACCTGAAAGCAAAACTCTTGAAATTGTTAAAAATCCATTGTGTACACCTAAAGCTCATGGACCATTAGCACCTGAACATATTTCTGCAGAAAAATGGAATCATCGTGGTCAATTGGTTTTGAAAAAGCGACAGAGAGTTCAATTAGTAAGTTTATTGAATTTCTTTGCTTGCTAAAGGATGGAATGCTTACTGCCTTATTTTGTTTCATTACTCTTACCTTTGTCTTTGTTTCAGAAACATGCTCTTGAAAATGATCCTCATGTTGAACCAAAGTCTACCGATCATGTTGAATTTGATTCAAAAATGAATGAAGTCGTTGATTTTGGTCCTGGTGTAGAAGATATCATCAGTAATAAAACATCTCTTACAACACATTCATCAAGAAAGAAAACTTCAAAAAGAAATAACAAGAAGAACAACGACAATGACAATGCTAAATCAACTAATACGGGAATTCCTGCTGCTCCTTCTGTTGCTGCTCCAGCTATAGCCACTGGAACTGATAATGCTCTTGCAATACAACCTGTTGTTGCTGCTGCTGGTGGAATGGATACTGCTCCAACTCAACAATCAAGTCATGGAACCAACTCAAATAAAGCTCAACAACCAAGTCCAATCAAAACTGCACCAACAGCAACAGACAAAAGTGAAAAACTTCAAAAAACACAAGATTTAACCATTTGAATTAATCATTTTATGTTTGTATGTAAATTGTAATTTTGTAATTGTGTGCATAGAAATAAATAACTTTTTGCTAATTCAAATTGTATCAATGGTTTCAACTTTGTGGCATTCTTCAAACAGATTTTTTCCAAGCTTTTTCACATCTCTAAAATATGCTTACTTTTTATTGTTTCCACTTATTCTTCTTCCCATTTCCATCTTTTTTTCAATATCAAAGGAAAAAACTTTTTTTTTTGAATGAAAGCTAAGAAACTAAAACACTAGTGTCACGCTTATCTTGCGCTAACAATCACATAATATCATAGACATATAAATGCATTTATATTTGAGACTCAAGCAGTAGAGTTTGAATAGCAATAAAAAAAAGGAGAATATGCTTTTCTGTTAAAGGAGTGAAGTGACTGACGGCTAACTACTAACTGGCTCACTTACAACAACGACACATCATATTATTATTTTTAAGATTAAATACATAATAAAAAGTTTTTTTAAAGTAATATGAAAGAAGAATCTTGATTTCATCGTTGTAGTAGGAATATTAAAACCAGAAGCAAGAATGGAAAGTTAGAAGAATTTCTAAGACTTAAATTTTTTTTGTGCTTTAAAAAACAACAAGGATTCATTTTGAGTGTTTTTTAAATTCATATTGACTCTAATGGATGATGATTTTAGTAAAAAGAAGAAAACGATGATGAGGACGGACTTGAATCGCCATCGATCGATACATGAAAAGAGTGGAAAAGGTTGTGGTAATAAATTTGATGATGAATCTAAAAATGCAAACTTGACAACAAAATTCCACTAATTAACATTTTTTTAATCTCATCGCGATAATAAACTAACATACATCATCTACAGCGCAATCATTTTTAATCAAAGGCGGAGTAGAAATGGACAAGCTCAATCGCGTTGAGAGCCATAAAAGAAGGCAAAGAGAAAGGGAAAACCATAAGAAACCATGCATTTTTTGGTTTTTTTGGTAGTTTTTTGAAGTTAACGACAAATTAAAAAATCAGAGATGGGTTTAATAAAAATTCTGTTCCAGGCATTTTCTAAGTTACATTTATATCTATCGTTTCGCGCAAGCAGATTTCAATATGATTAAAAAATAAAGATTTTTTCTTAACGTAACTTTTTGCAACAACTGCTAAAAACAAGTTTTTTTTACCATCGCAGTGATGTTAATAATTATTAAAAAATCAGAGATGCGTTTAATAAAAATTCTGTTCCAGGCATTTTTTAAGTTAGATAATTATCAATCTTTTCGTGCAACCAAATTTGAATTTCATTGAAAAATAAAAAAAATTTCTTAACGTAACTTTTTGCAAGTTTTGATGCATCGAATCTTTACTTAGGGACACTTAAAAATTGAGGATTTTTGGATGAAATCTATCATGAGATATTATATAAGTATTTGGTAAACTTTTTGATAATAAAAAGTATTATTTGCATCCTTAATTTAGTAGTTTTATCGCCAATATGAAACATTCGATGTTGCTTTCATAAAAAAAAGTCATTGCTTTTGGCATTTTGGTGTCGTTTGGCAACTTGCAAAAAGAATCGTTTGCTTGCCATTTGTACTCCGCCATGATTACGCTGTGCATCTGTTACTTTTTTTAATTTTTCGAATCCAATTTATCATACTCTCATTGTGCTTGCTTTTATGAAATTTTTTATGACTGTTTTGTTTTTTCGTTTATTGCTTCTTTTTTTCTTCTAAAGTGTTACCGTAATAAATCCACTCCCTTTTTTTCCTTGTATTTCCCTTATTGTTTTTTTGTAATTATCTTTGACCACTAACTTTTATTTTCTCTTTTTTTCAAATACATAAAAGAAAATTACAATATCCTACTCAGCTGTTTGTTAGTTAGTTTATGGAAGCGCTTTTATTTCTATCTTTACTTTGTCTGCTTAAAGAAGAAGTTAATATGTATTATATTTAGAAGGTAAATAAACTATGTGCTTTAGTTTTTCAATCACAGTTTTTTTCCATACTTTTTTTTCTTTTCTTCATTTTTACTTTTCTCATACACATACATATTTGGTTTAGGACTCATAACTTAGGGAAGAAAAATAAAAAGCTGCTTGGAAATTTAGATAGATAGATAGATGAAGCTTCAGTGGTTGATGTGTTTCTTCCTTTCATTTCTTACTTTTTTCAAGTGCCCTCTCTTTCATTTTTCCTTATTCTTATCTTCCTTCTTCGGCTTCAAAGAAGGAAAAAAAATGGAAGATAAGCGTGTTCTTCATTTTTTTTCTTCATCGGTGCTTTGGCTTTTAAATACTTTTGTGGTGGCTGCGAAAGCTTCTTGCTTGCTTGCTTGTTCGCTTGCATGCTAGAATAAAAAGTTAAAACTTTGTTGTTTTTTTGTTTGCGACGTCGTTATTATTATTTGTATTTTTTTTGATTGCTTGTGGTTATATTATTATGCCACCGACATAATACGAAAGAGCTCCACAAAAATGAAAAATAGGATCAAAAAAAATTGAGTGATTTAAATTAGGTGAATTAGAATGAGTTAGTGGAAAATTTTTGTTTGCATCAAATCTTTTAAAGAAATTTTTTTCCACGAAACAATGAAAGCATTTTGTTTTTGTTTTTACTGTACTTCCGAAATACCGAAATAGAAATTCACAATCTTTTTGAGAATACTTTTTTATTGGATCATTTTTATTTTATTTTATCTGCTGTTGCACATTCAAAGTACGGTATTATTTTTATTAGAAATGAAAACGGGATAAAATTTAAAATATGATTGGGGCTAATTTATTTATTCAGAATTAAGGGGTGCTTTTAAAAGTATGGATTGAATTAAGGATTTTGTCCGAAATCAATCCAAATTAAAAAAAAATTAGAAACAAGCAGACAATAAAACTTGAATATTTTTCTTATGAGAAAAAACTTAAAATCTTATCAATATTAAAAGCCTTATGCGCAATCTTAAAAATCCTAAAAGAAAAAGTATGTCACCACCTTCTTTAAAAATAAAAGTTTATGCATGAGTTCAGTGACTTTTTTTAAGTCGAACTTAAAAATATTATAACAAGAATTTCATTGTTCCAAGATTGCTTGCCTGCCGCTTTAATTATATTTTTTTATTTTTAAAGTTGAGTAATAATTTTCTGCGAGTTGAAAAAATGTTGTTTCCCAAATTTTTTTGGATTAAAAAATCCTTAAAAAAATGCTTGATTTTTCATAATTTTTGTTTGTCATTTACTAAAAATTTTTAATATTATTTTTTGATGATGAAAATAAATTTAGAAAATCGAGTAACATTGATGCCGTAAGATAATGGGATTATCCTTTAATTTTTTTTTAAAAAGTCGTTGTTTTTGCTTAAAAAATGAAGGCATTTTATACTTTCGCTTTCTTTTTAGAATTGAAGAAAATCTTTTGCGCTAAATCAGTCAGTGCCTAACCTTTACCTTTCCAAAAATGCTTTTCTTCTTTTATTCTAACGTGGGCTGTTTTGCTCGAGGATGAAAAAAAATCATTTACTTGCTCGGCTCTTTCTTGCTTGCAAAAGAAAAAACCAAAACAAAAAAAACGTTATTTTTCCTTTTATTTTTTCAAGTAAGTCCAAACAAGAAATATATGTAAGTAAAAAATATAAAGACAGACCATCGTCCATTTTTTTCTTCTTCTTTTTCCTAAAACAAAGACTCTGTCAAACAAAAAAATCAGAAGAAGAAGATGAACGAATTTTTTCTTTAACCGTTATATGTTATTTTTTTATAGTGATGATGTTTCTCTCCTAAAAACTTTCTTCTCATTTATCTCTCTCATTTTGTCTCTTTCCTAAAAAGCACTTTTGTTGCTCAAAAACTAAAAAAACTTTTTTTTAAACTGGTTTTGCGCCATCTTCGGCAGCAGCAGCACCTAAAGAAAAAAAAGAAAGAAAGAAACATAAATACCAAAAGTTTTTATTTTTTTGCAGCAACAGCAAAAAAAAAAATTTTGAAGAAAGGAAGGAAACGGAAAAAAAAAGTGAGCAAGTGTGAGCAGCGCAAAGTGAGGCGATCTATCTATCTATTTTGTCTCTCTCAACTTTCTTAAAACTAAAAAAAAAGAAGAAGAAAAACGTTATTTATATATTTTTTTTATTTGAGACAGGAAAAATGAAGAAGAAAAATAACAGGAAAAAGAAAAGAAGTATCAGTCTTGTTTTTTTTTTGGCGCGACTTCGACTTTGACACTGAACTCGTTCGTCTTCAATCTTCTCTTTTTTCATTTTTCACTTCTTCGCTTCACTTTTATCGGTTCCGATGATAAGAAACCAAGTTTGTTGGGTAGCATTTTTTGATGTTCAAAAGAAATTTACTTTTTTTGATTTTTAAAATAAGTTAAAGCCCTCATAAAATTTAACTTAAAATTTTGTTATCACTTTTTAAAGACAAATCTTAACTTTATGCTAATTTTTTGAATTTCATCATTTGTTAGTAATTTTTCTGAAATACTGACAAATATAAAGTAGGCCATTTTTTTGATAATAACAAAAGCAAGAATCTGAAGAAAAAAAGACGCTAAATTACGGTATCTTTTTTGTTTTAGTTTTTCAAAAATTATATTTGCTTTTCTTTTCGATTTCGTTTTGATTACATAATAAAAAAACCACTTTTTTGATTATTTTTCATAAAAGATTTTTGAATTTTTGTAAGGCATATTTTTTTCATGGTTGAATAAATTTTGCCATTTTTTATATCTTAATTTTTACATTTGTTATTATTTCTTTATTTAATAAGTTTCATTTTGAAAAAAGTAAAGTATTAATTAAAATAAAGAGGAATATTTTTGTATTTCTAAGATTTCCAATGCTTTTAATTTTTTTTTGTTACTTTTACAAGCAGCGACGTTTATTCACCAAATTTACGTGTTTTTTTTATTTATTCTTCATTAGTTATATTTTCAAGCGGAGATACATATTTTTTTGATAATATTTCTTTCTTGCTTGATTGGCTATCTCCATTTTTTTTTCGGGGGTGTAGGAATAAAACAAGTAAGCACCCGTTCTTTTTTTTTGGAAGCCATCAGCATCAACATTAGCGGCGTCGAAGCAACAGCAGTAGTCTATCATCTTCATCAACATTATCACAAAGCAGCGCAATAACAAAAAAAAGAAGAGAGATAGAGTCGCCTAAAGGAATTTTTCTTCATTTTTTTTAGTTAATAGCAAGTTTTGCCTTGATTTTTTTTTAAATTCTTCAGCAAAAGAAGAAAAAATTAGTAGTAGCAAGCGACAAGCCAGTAGCAGCAATGGAATCTCTCAGATGACCATCATCGCCTGCTTTTTTTTTCCTTTCATGGCTGCGCAGCCGCCATATTTTTTATTTCTTAGTTGATTGACGTACGTCGTCGCTAAACAAAACAAGAAAAACCCAGAAGCAGGAGCAAAAAAAAAATAATGTATTTAGATGCAAGAAGCATTTTTGATTCTTAACTTACTAGAAGCAGAAGAAAAAGAAAGAAAGGAAACTAAAAAACTTGTTCGAGAAACCCTTAGGGCATTTAAATGGCTTTAATAGCAAGATCTTCATTAAGAGAGAAGCAAGATTTTGTTTTAAAAATTATTTTTTTTTATTTTATTTCTTTCAGCTTTTTAACTTGCTTCTCATTTCTCATTTCTCGTTTTTTGAACTTGTTCTTGTCGTCGTCGATCTTGTTGTTCCTGGTTTTTTTTAAAATTTAGGTTTTAGTTTGAGTTATTTTTTTAATGAACCAAGCAAGTTTAGTCTTTGGATATAAACATATCGAAATGAGAGATTCACAAACAAGATCAAGTTTATTTTACTGAATTCTTTTTTGAATTGATGTGAATCTCAAAATCTTAAAATTATAAAAGTTCTGTTTTTATTTATCTCTAACCAATGTCCCCATTTTTTTATTTTTGTTACTAAAATTTACAAAATTTTATTATTTTCTCTAACATGTGGCTTTTTGTTTGTTGTTTTTACTGTTTATTTCTAGAATACAATTTTTCTATAATAGCAGCCTTTAGAACCAAACGAATCAAACAAATCAAAAAATAGTTGAGTACCTTAATTTTGCATTGGCTAATTTCAACATATATTTTTTTTGTGACTTTGGCTTATGAATACTAAATAAGAAGCACATACATTTATTTTAACTTGCATTTTCGTTTTTAGCTTTTTTGTTTAAAAAAAAATGTCAAACTTAAAAAAAAGCAAGAAAGAAAGGAAGAAGCAACTAAAGATTGCCCTTGGCAACTTTTATTGTATTTTCTTTCCATCCTTCTTCTTCTTGCATTTTAGTTTTTTGTCTTCTTTCTCAGTGGTTGTTGGAAGTCACAATGGATGGCTTTCTTTCTTTCTCTCGTGCTTAAACTCTTTCTTGATTCTTAAGCTTCTTCCTTTATAAATGTTTTTGTATTTTTGTGCTTTTTTTGTTTAAAAAATAATATTTTTTCTTTTAATTTTCAAAAAAAGAAAAAAAAATTTGGAATTTTCAGAGAAAGTTGTTACAGTAAGTGAAGTCGAGTTTTTTTATTTGCTGAACTCTGAAAGATTTTTAGTTATTTTAATGATAAAAATTTCTTTAATTTTTAGATAAACTAAAATAGTCGTTTGGTTTAATAAAAATTTGTGGGCAAAATCATTAATTTGTTTTCTCAATTTTACCGTGAAAGTATAATTTAGACTTAATTTTTTTTCGATATGAAACCCTATTTATTTTTTATTCTTGATTTGTGACGATTTTTTTGAATTAAATTTAAAAATTAATTTTTACTTTTCCATATTTTTTGCAGCTTTTCTTATTTTATTTTCGCCTCCCCCATTTTATTTTTAATTAATGCAAATGGCGACAATAATGAGAAGTGATCAAACTTTGCGATTGGTCCAATTATATCATGATAATTATCCCGAAATAAGTAAACACACCCAAGATATCGAAGGAAGGAGAAGAAAAATGGAAATATGGAAATCCATTACCGATGAATTAAATGAAAGTTTTGATACTCAATTTTCCGTTGAACAATATAAAAAGAAATTACAAAATGTTCAATGCACTTCTAGACAGAAATTACAAACTGGAAAAAGGTGAGTGAAGCTTTTAAGATTGGATAAAAAAAACTAATTTAGTTGGAATTTTTCGGGAAATTTTTTTTATTTATTAAAACATTGTCTTTACAGTAACAAATATTTTGCAATTAAACTTTTTAAATTTTCATTTATAACACAATTTTGTAAATACATTTTTTTCTTTTTTTCCTTCGGTCATTATTCAATTTCTTTCTTTCTTGAAAATAAGGTATCATACCATATTTTATTTTTCAAGCAAAGACTTGAATAAAAAACTCGTTTATAGTTAGTCAGTCTCATTGCTTTTTTTTTCTTTTTCCCGTTTCATTTACTAAAAAAATAATGATGGAACATTGCAGGAAAAAGTGAGATGATTTTTTTCCTTTTTGCAAGTAAGTGTTAAAGGTCAGCAGCAACGTTCACCCAACAAAAAATTCTTTTTTTTAAGAAGGCAAAACTATCATCAACTAACTAACATTATAAGAACAACGGAACCAAGAAAAAGTGCAACAAAAAACTTGAAAGAAAAAAATGAGTTTTTTAGGAGTGAGAAAATTGATAGCTTTCTTGCTTTGATTTTTTTTGCAAGCTGTTCCTTGATTTTTTTTTTGTAGTCTTCAAGTGAAGAAAAAAAGTAAGAAAATGTACCTAAAAGAACGAAGGAAAAATTGCTTTAATGATTTCTTAATTTGTGAATGGCTTACTTGCTTGCTAGTTCTTGATATTGACAGTTTTAATCAGACAAAAATAAAACTCAAAGTACAAACATTTATTTAAGGTTAGTGTCAGCGCGAGAGAATAGAAATAAAGGAAAAGCATAAAAATTTTTATTAGGGATTCAAAAAATAATTTGATTGAAAAAATTAAGAAATTCAAAATAATTTTTTTTGAAATTTTGATTTCGAATTATTTTAAATTTTTTATGAAAAAATTGCGAAATAATGGAAAACTTTTTTGAAAATCTTAATCAAAATTCAAAATTTTAAAATAACAAAAAAATCTTTTTTTTTTGTAAATTAAGCTTCTTACCCATTTCTTTTAGACCCACCGATAATACCACACATAAATTTTCGCCAGCTGAAAGAGAATTTATAAAATTATTTGAAAGTGGTGGTGGAAGCACGCGAGATTCATCACCTTCAACAACAACAACGACGACAATGAATAATTTAAGTTTATTAAATGGAATAAAAGTGGAAGATTTAATTCAACAATTTGGCGCCGCCATCACCAACAATAACAGCGACCATCATTGTTCTTCAACGTCAGACAACAATATTTATTCTTCGAGAACTCAAACTCCAGCGGATTTAAGTTCATGCAACGGGGGTGGAAATAATAATGAAAATAATAATATATTTCATAATTCAAATTCGAATAATAATAATAATGGAAATAATTCATCCATTTCGTCTCAAGACCTTTTAAATCAGCAATTACTTTTATTATTAAATAATTCACATTTATTACCCAATCTCACAGCCTTAAATAATGGAAATAATAATAGTAATTCAAATAATTTAAATTTAAATGACGACGAAGACGAAAATGACAATCAAGATATTCATGAACGTCATCAACCACCTGATGGACCTGAAAGTGCTCATGAACCTCCACAACATCCATCCCCAGCAGCCACGAGCTCATCATCATCGGATTTTGGTGGAATTATAAAAAAATTAGATAATAATAATATTTTTCCACAAAAAATAATTATTCCAACAACACAAATAGCAGCAGCAGCAACCACGGGGTCAGCAAAAAGGAAGAAAAGAAAAATTGCTTCAGCTTCAACTGTTGCAGCTGCAATGGAAATTTCTTCAACAATATCTCCACCCGAAATTATTCATCATCATAATTATAATAGCACCAACAATTTAAATGGAAATGGAAGAAACAGCAGTGGGGATGAAGAATTTTTATTATTTAATGATAATAATTCATCAGCGTCTTCAAGGTTTACAAATGAAATGGTTAAAGTAAGATTTTTCTTTTAATTAAACAAAAATAAACTTTTTTAAATTTTATTCGAAAAAAACTTTTAAAAAACATTCGTTTTTTCTGATTTTTTTGTTTGTTTTTGATAACAAAAAAAATTAATTATTTTAAAACAAAACTTTTAAAAAACCCTTTAATTTTCAGCTTCAAAAACAAATCCTTGCAAATCAAGAATTAATATTACAAGAACTTCGATTAAATCGAACATCAAAAAATAAATGCATCGAAAATGAACTTGGTGCTTTAATTGGTTCTAAACTCGATCGATTATGTGATTGTTTAGTGGAAGTTGTAAATAATAGTAATAATTCTTCTTCATTAAGAAAAAATAGTATTATTATTGATGATAGTGAAGCGGCTTCCATGATAGCTGACGACAATTAATTACTACAAAAAATAAAATATCAATTTTTTGGTTGAATAGTTAATTTTTTTTAGGAAAAGTTTTATTTTGAATTGTCTCTTAATTTTTTAAAATTTAAATTAGTTTTTTAAGAGTTTATTCGCCTATAAATAATTTACCAAAATGAGAGAGAATACATACAGGGTTTAAGAAATAAAATAGATTAGTTTTAGAAAAATTCTATTCAAAAAAAAACTTTGATCATTTGATTATTATTTTTTTGGTTAGGAAAATTTTTAAATTTTTGAAACTTTTCTTTTAAATTACAGTATTCCTCCTTGAAATTTTGGTTGCTTTATTTCTTTTTATCTTGCATTCTTTTTATTATTATTTTTTAAAATTATCTTTCCTTCTCAAATATTTAATTATATGTTAGTGTATTTACATTTATATTTATGCCAAAATCATATAAAAAATATTTTTTTTCCTTAATTTAAATATGTCTAAAAATTTTAAAATTTTTTCTTGCCTCATCTGCTTTCTTTTAAAATAGTATTATTATTCTTGTCGTCGTTGTTCAAAAATTTCAAAAATTTTGCGTGTATCAAAAAACAAACATAGAAATTGTTCTTATTAGTAAATTAAATATAGTTGTCATTGTTGTCGTTGCTTTAGAAAGAATAAAATAAATATTTTATTATTTTTTTATAAACTTTAAATTTTAAACAGATACATATGTTTGTGTTTTTATTATTAAAATACAAACAAACAAAAAAATTGTGCAAAATAAAACTGTTGTATGTTTTTTAAATTTGAGCTAAATTGAAAGCATGGAAATTGAATTTAATCAAAAAAACAAACTTGGAATGTCAGAAATTTTGACCTTTTATTTTTAAATAATGTTTTTAATAAAAAAATTTAAAAAAAGCATTTATTTATTTTTTGGTTTTATTTTCTTTGGGTTTTTTATTATTTAATTCTATTGAAGATGAATTTGATAAACAAGAATTACTTCTTTGCCGCTTGGAATTAGGTGGAGAATTTAAAGTTCCATCATTTTTTGAATCAAATTTTCCTCCTTCTCCTCTGGCTCGTTTTAATGCATGCTGATGGCGGGATTCATGCAAATATTTCTGAAAACAATTAATAAAATATTAAAAAAAATTTTAGTAAAACTACCGTAATTTTGTATTTCAAAGAGCCAAAAAAATTTTAAAATAGTAAAATTTTATGCTTTTATTTTTTTTATTGGATAAAAACTAAATTTCTTTAATAAAAAAATTGTTTTTATTTAAGAATTTTTAAACTCATAAATTTCCCTCGATTTTGTCTTCTCTCAAAAAAACTTACCCTTCTTTCTTTAGGAAATCTTCCAGATTGTTCAAGTTTAGCTCTTGCAATTCGACGCTTTAAAATTCTTTGATATTGTTTTGCATTTACATACAATGGCTTTTCATCATCCACGATTTCTTGTTGCTGTTGGGAATTTATAATTGTTGGAGTTACAATTGAATTAGATGAAGAAGATGTTGAAGCAATATTTAAATTATCTAAATCTATTTTACAATTTGCAAATACTGATTGTTGTTGCCCGCCATTTGCTGTTCCGCCGCCTTTTGGAAACATTGCTGATGAAAGAGTAAATGGCACAAAAGTTGCTCCATCTCCTCCCAAAACTACAGGGCAATTTTGATTTGAAATTAACTAAAAAATAAATAATTAAAAATTCGGATTTATTAGTTTTTTTTTTGAAAATAAAAAAATTCCAAAGAATTCAGAAATTCTCCAAAAAAATAAGAAACTTAAGGGGTTTCAAATATTTCAGAATCAAAGTAAAAAAAGCCATTTTTTGGTTTAAAAAATTGAAAACAATTTGGAAGTTTCAGAAGAAAAATATATTTGTTTTTCTCTTACTTGAAATCCAGATGGAAAAGATGTGGTGGTTCCATTTGGAAGCTGTATAAGGCATTGTTGTTGCTGTTGCTGCTGCTGATTTGATTTTGACATGGTTTTTTTTATCGGGTATAAATTAACATAAAAATAGATTCAAATACTAAAAATGAGTGATTTTTTTTAGAGATCGAACTAATTGGATTATGAAACACGATGCACAGAAAAAAAATCAAACGATAAAAAGAATTTTTGAGCACGTTTTAGTGAGTTTATTAAATGAAGAGTTTATAAGAATTTTATCAGTAAAAAAATTATAAACTTCTAGAAAATTCATAATTTTAAATAAATAATTAAAAATTTTTATATGAGTCTCGTATGTTGAAAAAATATACAGTAAATGAAAAGAAGAATCAGCCAAAAACCAAAAAGAAAAAAAAAATTTCACAAAGTTGCCCAAATTATGCCAAATAAAAATCTTGGTCAATTCACTTTTCAAAATTACTTTTTGTTACTAATCATTCATCAATTTTGTGGCATCAAATGATTGCCCCTTTAACAATTAAAAGATTATCATATTTTTAAGGTTTAACTTTACACTGAAAACATTATTACAATTTCAGTGACATCAAATACAAAAAAGTGTGTCTTTCGAATACTCTCACCTATCCATTCCTTTTCTATTCAAGGTCAAATCGCTGCTTCACACTTTAAATAAATTACCGTAATTTTGTATTCATCCAACTCAACAAACAAAAAAGTCAAATCAAGTCCAACCTCTCCATCTTTTCTTTTTTTTGGTTTGATTCGTCAATGTCAATGATCGATCAATGGCAATCGAAAAAAGAAGAAAGAAAAAATGGATAAAAAAGAATTTGCCATTATCGATCGAATTATGAATGATTTTTATGAGATATGAAGAATGCACAAAAATTTTAGAAACTGCCTTATTAAAAAAAGATTTTCCTTCAAACTTTTCGATAATTTTTTTTTTGCGTTCATGTTTCCAGAAAAAAACATTTTTGACCCTATTTTTTCTTCTTCTTTTGCCTCTGCGTATTTCTCACTCAAAAAAAAAGAAGAAAACAATCAAGAACGAGGGCAAGCAATAATAACATAAAAAAATTGGAGAGGAAATTAAAAACGTATGTAACACAAAAAATATTTGATTTCTTTGATCATTTTTTTTTCTTGAACGAACACAGCGTATTTTTCTTCCAAGAAAAATATGTATGGAAAAAATACAAAAAAACAATAACACAAAGGAATGGGTTTTTATTTTTCCAAGGCAAAAAAAGGAAGGAAGCTGAAGAAAGAAAATAATGGAAACAAAATACTTAAAACAAAGCCATGAGAAAAATGAATATATTTTTGAGGCATGGAAGAAATTACAAAAAAATGCTTTGAATTATAGGCTATTTGCTTGCTTCAATTAAAACTAAAAAAAATAAGGAAAAGAAAAGATAGAGAGACAGAAAAAATAAATAAATATATATACATTTTTTTTAATGAGCGAATAAGAATCGATTGCGCCATTTAATTCGTTCAAAAAAAAGAAGAAGAAAGAAATAAGAAAAAATGCGCGTTTTTAGGGTGTCGCTCGGTTCTTTCAATTTATAAAAAAGGAAGAAAAAAAAAGTGTGATGTATTTAATATCCATTCATTCATTTTATTTTATTTTCTTTCCTTTCCACCATTTATATTTAGTTTTTTATGGCAAAAAAAAAAAACACCGGCACCGTAAACTTGTTTTTTTTAAACTAATTTTTTTTAATGAACTTATTTTTTTAAGATCGCAAAAAGATAAGAAGAAATAATAATTTTTCGTGTCAAAATTAAACAGAATAAATTTTTCATTTCAAGACTCATAAACGAAATTTTTTTTGATTGAATTTTACATACGAAACATTTCAAAAATATTTTTATTGGTTCACTACAAAACCCAATAAATAAAAACCATACTTTTTTTTGTTGTTCAAATACAAGTATAAAAATTTTTTTGGGATGAAATCTTTCTTATTGGATGCTGCTGTATTTTTTTTATTCAAAAAACCAAAGAAACGAAGAAAGAGCAGAGCAGCAAGAGCAAAAATTTTGTTGTAAAAAAGTGGGAAGGAAAAAAAGATAATAAAAAAGAAGAAAGGCTGAAGAAAGAAAAATGCAAGCAGCAGCGGGCAACAAAAACAAGGAAGAAACATACTAAAAGCAAGTAGCAGCCGATGAATATACGAATGAAACAAAAAAAACTGCAGCTTTTTTCTTCTTTTTTCCAGAGAGTGAAGAAAATTAGAAAACTAAAAAAGAAAAGAAAACATTGTATTAGTATTTTTTTAAAAGTTTTTTATCAGAAAAAACTGTGGCTCGAAACAAGATGGGTTTATCGCAAAAAAATTTTGATCCTGCAGTGGAGACTTTTTTACAAGTTTTTCCAATACTAAAAAAATGCCTATCCAAGAAAAGTAAAAAAAGAAATGAAAGGAAGAAACATTATTGTTAGATGTTTCTGGTTGGCGCAAAAACATTTTCTCTCTCTTTTTTTCTATATATTTTATTTTTATATTTTCTGTGGTTGTAGTTGTTGTTATAGTTTTCTTTCCTCTTTCCTAGATAGAGAGAAGAATAAAAAAAGGGAGTCATTGATGCGAGCGGCGGCGGCGGCAGGTCGGGGATTGGCGCTGTGCAATGGGAACAACCACCACCAACAACAAAACAAAAAATTATTTGGGGGAGGAAAAAAAAAGAGAAAGAATAGTCGTCGAATGAAAAATAAGCAGCAGTCAGCCAAATATAAAAATATACGAAAAAAAGGAAGAAAAGAAAATTGAAGGAAGGCTCGCTCAATTTTTTATGATGATGAGAACGCCCCGGACAAACACATACACCCATCCAACCCAACAAAACCAGCAACCAGCCAAAGAAGTGCAATAATGAATGCACGCACATTCGCACGGATTCGCAAATGCAAAACAAAAAAATATAAACTCCGCCACTCAACAACCACCGCTCGCTCGCCGCTGTTTTTAGAAAAAAATAGGCTCGACTCGCTCAGTTTTTTGTGGTTATTGTTATTGCTTTTGCGTGCTGCGTCGTCTTTTTTTCCAATATTTTTCATTTGCAAGTGAGTTGAGTGAGTCCCCCGAAAGAAAAATGCAGCCAGCAACAACGACTTTTTTTCCATCCATTTTTATTATTTTTTTACTTCATTTTAGATAGGAAAAAAAGGCGGGCATTTGTTATTCCATTGGTGGGTGAGAGAACCTTCAAACGGCCACTAACATTTCATTGTAGTGTAAAAAAATGGGAGAAAGAGAAAAGAAACGATAAAGCTTATTTCATTTTTGTCACCACCATCGAGAAAGAAAAAAGAAGGGAGAAAACGCAGAAAGAAAAATAAATTTTTAAAAATTAAAACGAAAATTAAAAAATAGCAAAAATAAATTTTTAAAAATTCAATGAAAAAAGGTAACAAAAATTTAGTTATTAATTTTTTTGAAACAAAAAATAATTTATTCAACAACATTTTTTATTATTTTAAAAATGAAAGAAGTCACGCAAGAAAAGAAAATATGTATCTCATTTTATTTTTCAAAGGAAAGAAATTTTTCGATGCTTATGGCTATTTTTAATTGGTCGTTGGAAAGGATTTCTTTTCCATCGCTGAAAATTTTGCATTTATTTCTTTGCTTCAAATTATTCCAAAAAATTTTGGTTTAAATTTTAATTGGCAAAAATTTTTAGACCCTTTGCAATTGTCATCTTTCTTTAAATATGGAAAAATCATTGAATTGGATAAAATAATAATTAATATTTATTATTTAAAACAAACTAAAAAACTAGAAGAATCTTTATTTGATTTTGAAAGATATGAAAATGTTGTGATAATATTTATCTGATAAAAAAAAAAGATCGGTGATTTTGTTGATAAATCTATAAATTATAAAATGGAGGCTAAAGAAAGATCCAAATTATTTTCCAAGCGTCGCCTAAGTTTTCAAAATAAAAAAGTTTTTGCTTCAAATAAAACAATTTTTTGTTTGTTAGAAATTTAATTTTTAAGCCTATAGTTCTTTTTCGGTAGCCATCAAAGTTTTTTACACATAAACATAAAAAATTTTCTGAAAAACAAACTAAAAATTTTTTGAACAGCTTTGTAATGGATCGAACAATATTTATATGATAAAATGTCTTAAAAATGGCCCTATCAACAGTCATGAAATCCTTCCTAGTAATTTTGATTGTGTGTTATTTCGTTTGTAACAGGAAACGATGCATGGGAAAGTTTATAAAAAAAATGAAAAAATTAGCATAAAAAAATGAATAATGCGCAAATGAAAAGGAATGATGCTTTCCATTGCATAAAAAAGAAGCAGCGATGAGCGGTTGTTTATTTTGAGTTATCCATAGATGCCATAGGACCCAAATACCCAAAATCATCCAAATACCCAAAAGATCCAAATATACCAAAGAAGGCTTTTTATATAGCTTTATATAGGTAAAAAGAAAAGTGTATAAAAAATTTGCCTTATAATGTAAAAAAAATTATTTAACATTACAAAAGCGATGTATATAAATTTCAATGGAATACACGCAAAGGTGCTTTTAAAAATCTCGGAAGAATGTACACCGTTTCTCCCACAAATCAAGAACTATTCCACTTTCGAATCCTTTTAAATCATGTTAAAGGAGCCACAAGTTTTGATGAATTAAAGACTGTTGATGAAAAAATTTGCCAAACATTCACTGAAGCATGTCTTGAATTAGGTTTAGTAGAAGACGACAAAGAATGGTATCGAGTTCTTTCAGAAGCCAGTGTTTCACTAATGCCATACCAAATGCGATCATTATTTATACGCCTTTTAATTCATTGCTCACCATTAGCACCACAAGATCTTTGGGAAGAGTTTAAAGAAGACATGGCTGAAGATTTTGCAATATCAATGCCAATAGAAATTGCTATCCAAAAAGCTTATCGAGAGATTGCCAGATTATTAGAAAATGAAGATAAATCAATAGCCAATTTCCCAACAATCAACCAAAATCTTACTTTTGATGAAGAATATGACCGCTATGACTCTTCGTGTGATCAAGCTATCGGTGAACAAATGTTTGCTACAATGAACGACAAACAAAAAGAAATCGTTAATAAAGTTTTAAATGCAAGCGAAAACGTCAATGAAATTTCCCAAAAACTTTATTATCTTGATGGCCCAGGAGGATCTGGAAAAACTTATGTTTATAAAACATTGTGGCATTTGTTAAGGGTCAAAGGTAAAAAAGTTCAAACTATGGCTTTTACCGGCATTGCAGCAATTTTATTACCAGGTGGGAAAACTGTACATAAAACAATAGGATTGCCGGCTCCTCTTTATTCAGACTCAAATACAATTTTAACCCCAAAAACAAAACTAGCCGAAAATTTGAAAAATACAGATGTTTTCATTTGTGATGAAACCCCAATGGCACCTCGATATGCTTTAGAAATCATGGATCGAACATTGCGAGATTTTACCAAAATTGACGAACCATTTGGTGGTAAAATTGTTATACTTGGTGGTGACTTTCGTCAATTATTACCTGTCCGAAAAAATGGCACTCGCTCAGAATGTGTTAACCTATCAATAAAATTTAGTAATCTCTGGAAAAGTTTTGAACAATTTAAATTACACCAAAATATGCGTGCTGATGCAGAAGAAACTGAATTTGCGGAATATTTGTTAAAAATCGGCGAAGGGAAAGTTAATGATGAAAATGACAATTTTGAAATTCCTACAGAATTTATTACTGAAAACGATTTAGTCGAAGAAGTTTATGGAACTTTAATAAGACAGAATCGTTTTAACGATGTTTCAAATTCAGCTATTCTTTCGGCAAGAAATGCAGATGTTGATGAATTAAACAATGAAGTAGTTGCAATGTTACCTGCAGAAGGCGAAAAAATTTATAGTAGCATCGATTCGGCAATCGAAGGTGAAGCTTTACAAGAACTTTTAACCCAAGAATATTTAAACAGCTTAAATCCTCCATCATTACCACCTCATGAACTACGTTTGCGGAAAAATACAGTTATTATGCTCATTAGAAACCTCAGTCAAGCTGAAGGATTATGTAATGGAACAAGGCTTTTGGTTATTGGATTAATGAACAACACATTACAATGTAAAATTTTAACTGGTGATAAAAAGAACGATATTGTTATGATCCATCGAATTCTTCTTTATAACGAAGAAAATTATCCATTTACATTAGCAAGAAGGCAATTCCCAGTAAAGATTGCGTTTGCCATGACTATTAACAAAAGCCAAGGTCAAACATTTGAAATGGTTGGAATTGATTTGCGAAAGGATGTTTTTAACCATGGGCAAATGTACGTTGCATGTTCACGTGTAAAACGATGGTCTGCATTAAAAATATATTTTGGGCAACAGCGATTGAATAATAAAGTTAAAAATTATGTTTACAAGGAAATAATTAATTAGGAGTTAAAGAGGCGTAAAAACGATCTGGTGGCAAATTTTTAGTTTATAAAATACGTGGCAAACTATTTATACTTAACCGATTTCTTAATTGACTAACTCTTCGGAGGATCTATTTTAAACCACCTTTATGGTGGTCCCCTACTGCAGGGTATGCAGCGTTTTGGAGTTGGGTGAGAGTTGGAGCAGGAGGTAAGTCTTTTATTTTTGTTTTATTTATTTTCTTTTTTATTTCAGATTTGAGCAAACACCAAGCAACATCTTTATTCTAACAAAATATTCATTCATTCAACTTTATAAGAAGCAGCCATTCAGATCAATAGTAAGTTTTTTTTCATATTCTATTTTGTTATTTCCTTTGTTTTTAGGACATTCTTTTCACTGTTGCTCGCTTATTTCAAATACATAATGTGCTTCATCAAAATTATATTATGATCTCAATTCATCAACAAATATTTCAATTCAATATTTATTATGCTGACTTATTTACTATCTACGCTGTAGCAATTCTGGTGAAACTGTTAGTTTATTATTATTATTAATATTAAAATAAAATTTTGTTTTTAGTCTATGTTTTTCGCTATTTCTCGAATAGAATTGCTTCATCTTGAATCATCATTAAATAGTGATAAGATCCTTCTCAACTCTAAATCAAATCCTCAACTCTACGAACTCCAAAACTTCCTTCAACTTTCAACAAGAAACTCCAAAATTTATATCAATTTTGTGTTGTAAATTTCTTTTTTTTATTGTATGTAATATGTTAGCAATAAAATTGAAAAAAAAATAAGTAATATAATAGATATGGCGGCGCGGAGCGCCGCTTCTTGCCTAGTTGCTGATAAAGATTAAAAGAATTTTCGAAAAAATTCATTCAAAAAAATAATTTAAAAAAAAGTAATCAAAGGAAAAAGGTCTCAGATATTTTAGCAACAACAAAAAAAGAGAAAATTATGTGGTTGCAAGAAGTTATAAAATCATTGCATTGTCGATGATGCTGAATTTATTTTAGAAACTAAAAATACTAATCACATTCTCAACATAATGGAATTACATAAAAAAGTTTAAAAAAATATTTGAATAAAAAAATGGAAATTTCTTCGTTTTGCAAATATTTTCTATCTTACAACGAAAAAATAATCGTCGAGTATCAAACTTTTTGCTTTGATCCTAATTTCTTTAGTTTTGTTTGTTGAATGGCTTTCATATTTCGTTGTTTTACAATTTTTAAAATTCATAAATACAGTTTATCAGTAAGTAGTCTGTAGCTTTTAGCCCTTTCAAATTGCATACTACCAACAAAACCATTTGTTTTTGAAGTTTTATGCAAATTTAGATATTTTCATTTTTCTTTGTCACTTGCGTGCTTTCTTTTTTTTCAATTTGTTTATTGCTTTCACATTTTTTAGAAATTTGGACGACGAAAGAGGATATTCAACGATTCAACAACAACGACAATCAAAAGAAAGAAAGAAGAAAACTTTGAACGACGACGACGATGAAGAAATTATTAAATGATGATGACAATACTCAAGAACACCAACCATCAACATCGCGAAGAAAACAACAACAACAACCAAAAAGTCCAAGAGCTGATATGAATGTTGCTGTAACTCAAACTATTGAAGAAGGCTCAAATCTTTCAATTCATCTCAGCAGTGCTCAACCAAGTCAACAAGCAACTAAAAAGGCCATTAGTGGCAGTGAAAGTAATCGACGTAAGAATGGTTCACTTCGTGATCAAAATAACAACAATGTGGTTTCAAAAGTTTTAAGACCAGTCAAAAGTAATGAAGCACAAAAACCTTCGTCGAAACAATCAAATCGAAAAGAATCTCATCAACTTCATAATCATGGCCGAAAATCTGCAAAAGCGCTCAAACCTGTTGTTCTGCCAAGAAAAGTATGCTCTTTTGACATTTTCAAACATAACTTGCTTTTTGTTGTCCATCATTCCATGTATTTCCTTTTATAACCATTTTGTCTCTGTTTCAGCGATATGGCCGAAGAGGTTTGCCACTTCTTGAACCAAATACTCGTCTACTTGATTCTTATGTTGTTACAAAAATGTTTGGTGGTGGAGGGTTTGGACAAGTTTATCGCGCCTATAATGAAGATCGTCAACTTACTGTTGCTGTGAAAGTGGAACCAAAGGATCATGATCCAGGAAGAATGATTTTAGAACAAAAAGTTTTATCGCTTCTCAAAGGAACACCTAATGCTCCAATCTTAGTATGTTTTTGTTTCACTTGTTTTTTGGTAGATTATTTATGATGTGTTTTTCAGTATGCTTCTGGTAGTTATGGTCCTAACAACTTTATAATTATGGAAATTCTTGGTCCAAATCTATCCGATATTCGAAAACGCTACAAAGGCCAATGTTTAACTTTGGGAAGTGCATTGAGAACGATGCTTCAAGCTTCAACTTCTTTACGAACTTTACATGAAATTGGTTATATTCATAGGTATGTTTACTTTCACATAAATGCTGTTCTCAAACTATTGCTTTTCAGAGATGTGAAACCATCAAACTTTTGCATAGGACTCGCTGGGGCTCAAAAAAGAATAATATATTTGGTTGATTTTGGATTAAGTCGTCAATTTCGTGATAACAAAGGAAAATTACGAAAACAAAGAAGGGTTGCAGCTTTTCGTGGAACTCTAAAATATGTTTCAATCAATGTTCATTCAAAGAAAGAGCAGGTTGGTAATGGTTTTATATGTACATTAGCTTTATTTATCCTATGAGTAACGAGTTTAAGCCAAAACCAAACATGGACATTGTAGCTTTTCGTCTTTCGTTTTAGCTGACTTTTTCTCGACTAACTATAGCTATAATATGACAACGATCTTTTAACTAACCTATCATTCATTTTCAGGGTCCTGTTGATGATTTTATATCATTATTTTACACTGGATTTGAATTAAGTGAAGGCGCATTACCATGGAGATCTGAAAAGGATGCAATAATGGTTGAACAAATGAAACGAAATTTCAAATTTGAAGAATGTGCAAAGTAAGCTTGTATTGTTGGTTAACTTTCAATAACTCATCCACCTTTTTTAGACGACTTCCTAGAACCTTCAAAAAATTCTATGATTATCTTCAACCATTGACATACAAAAGTCAATTGAATTATGAACAACTTCAAATGATTATTAAGGTATGGTTTTCTTGGATTTTTGCATGGGTTTACTGGTAGCTTACTTGTATGATTCTTATTTCTGAAACGCTGCATTCTCTTATCTTCAAGATTGATTGCATTTGCTTCTATCTTACTCCATGATTATTTTGAGACCTAATTTCTTCCAAGCTTCCTTGTTTTTTCGAATATTTTATTATTGCGAAACGATTGTTTCAGCAACGTGGGTGTAACTCTTTTGTTTTGAAAGCTTGCTGATTTCACAACTTCTTGATTTCTTTTTCCCTATTTTTATAAGCCTTTTGAAATACAACCCAGTTTGTTAAAATTCCTATATGCTTTCGAAACTAAGCTATCTTTCGTCATTGTTTCTAAAGCTTTAGTTTACTTTTCCATATGTGACATGCTATCAACCATAACCTAACACCCATTTTTTTTTTGTTTTTTTAAACAACTTTCTTTCATTTTCTAATATCTTTCTTTATTTTAGGATTCAATCCCTGAAGGAATCAATGATAAAACGCTATATGATTGGGAAGATCCTACTTCAACCGATGCTGCTGCAACAATCGATCAATAAGAAAGCAAACTTTCAAACATTCATTATGTCTTTCAACTTTTGTATCTTTTTGTTTGTTTGTTGTATGTGTGTTTAATTTTAACAATATTATATGTATTTAATAAAGCATTTTATATTTATAAAATAAATAATAATTTACAAAGCAAGCATTATTAATAGAGACATAAATAAATATAAACCGAACAAATAAATGAATGAAGCTTTTTTTTCACCGTATTTTTTTTAAAGTTTTTAAATTTTTTTTACATTATTTTATACAATTTCCAAATAATCAAAGTTAAAAGGGTAATTTGGATTAAATGGAAAGCAACAAAAGCGAGTCATTCCTTAACTGGAATAACTTCAATTTCATCATTCCCACTACCGCCACCATTTTCAGCAACACGTTTGGATTTTTTAGCTTTGATTCGAAGAACTCCATCAGGGCCAAGTTTGGTTTTAATTTTCTTTGGATTAATGCCGGATGGAATGTTAATGGTGTATGAGAATGAGCGTTGGAAACTTCCGAGGTAAGTTTTAGCATTTTGTTTGCCTTCAACGAGGAGTTGATTTTGATGGCGACGAATGCGAATTTCTTTGGCTTTGAAACCATCAGCATTAAGGGCAACTTTGAAGCATTTTTTCTTTTTGGATGGTGTTTCCTGAAAATTGGAAGATTTGTTAAAGCTTTAATAATTAGGAAAAATTTAACTTACTTCAGCGGGAATATTATCATTGTTGCCAATTTGGAGGTTATCCATTCCATTGACCATATTATTTTCATTTTGGATTACTTGATAATCTGATCCAAATGCAGATGCATCTTCAATTAGAAGAGATTCATCTCGATCTGATTCAGCTGCTGCTGCTTCCCATGGTCCTCGTCCACCATGATGATGATGATGTCCACCACCATGTGGAGGCCAGCAATGTCCACCATGTCCATGTCCTCCATGACCGTGGCCTCCATGACCATGTCCACCATGACCGCCGTGGCCATGTCCTCCATGTCCACGTCCTCCGTGACCATGTCCACCATGGCCTCCATGTCCATGGCCTCCGTGTCCGCCATGTCCATGACCACCATGATGTCCACGATGATGAGGGCAGCAATGACCGCCTTTGCCACCATGACGCCCGTGACGTCCTTTTCCTCCACCATGACGACCATGACGTCCACCTTTTCCATGGCATTCTAATTCATTTTCATCATCTGAATCAGAATCGGAGTCAGAGCTGCTGCTTGAGTCTGAGCTATCACTTGAACTACCATTTTCGACTTTGATGGGATTTTTCTTTTTTTCAGGTTCATTTTCATTTTCTGAATCACTGCTGCTATAATCTTCTTCATCTTCAGCAGCTTTTTGTTGTTGTTGCTGAGGTCCCCATGGTTGTTGTTGTTGTCGAGCATGTGGTCCAAATGGACCAAAACCCCAAGGATGTTGGTGATGATGAGTTCCAAATCCTCCATGTCCACCACGTCCATGTGGGCCAAAACCTCCTCCTCGACCACCATGATGATGAGGTCCAAAAGGTCCAAATGGTGGACGACAATCTCCTCCACCACCTCCATGTCCATGTCCATGATGACGTCCTCGACCACCATCAGGTCCAAAATGATGTGGTGGCCATCCACCGTGTCCATGTCCGCCGCCGCTATGATGAGATGGCCATCCATGTCCTCCTCCACCTCCATGTCCACCATGGCGTCGTCGTCGTTGTTGATCAAGTCCAAAGCTATCAAACGGATTATAATAATTCATAATTATTCGTTCTTCTTTCTTTCGGCTGCTGCTGCAAATAATTTTTTCTTCCAAAATAATTTGAAGCAAAAAATAAAAAACTGGTAATTTAAACTTTTTTAAATTTATGCTTTTATACTCTTCTCAATAATGCCATTTTCCATTTTTTCTTCAGAGTTCAACAACAAAAAAGCTTTTGCTCTTTAATAAAACTCCGCCTTTATTAATGCTGATCTCTTTCTACATAGACCAACAACAACAAAGTCTCTCTTTTTTTAATGTGTCTCTTGCATGCTTGCTTCCTTGCTGCTTGTTGTTGCTTAGGTTCTCTTTCATCAAAGGTTTTTTTAATAAAAAAAATAGCGAGTGTGAGTGAGTGAAGAACGCACACGCATACATAAACATCAAAGTTGTTGTGAAGAAACAAAGAAATAGGGTTCGGCTGTCATCAAAAAATTTATTTATTGCCTCACGTAAAACACACATTTCTCGTGTGCTTCAAATTTTAAAAAAAAGTGTTCGGGATTAGTGTTAAATTCCCGACCGAAAAGTCGGGAATTCCCGACTTCCCGACCGACTTTTTCCCGACCGACTTCCCGACCGACGATAATTTCTATCCCGACATTTTCCCGACTTTCCCGACCGACTCATTTTTTATCCCGACAAATAAAAAATAATAATATTAATTTTAAAAATCATTCATTTTCACCTTTATTTTAACCAAAAACTCTTTATTTACATTTTATTTACATTTAATAGCTCATTTTTATATATTTAAATTCTTATAATTAATTTAATTAAAAAAATTCCAACACCATACCCTACATTTCGATCCCCGAATTCCCGACCGACAAAAATTTTTATCCCGACTTTTTCCCGACTTTTCCGACCGAGAGCAATTTCAATCCCGACTTTTTTTGAATTTCCCGACTTTTTTGTCGGTCGGATCGGGAATTTAACACTATTCGGGATCTCTTTCTTCTCTTTTTCTTTCCTGCGCAAAAAATAAAAAAGTAAGTAAGCGTAAACATGGGTCAATAAAAAGTTTGTTAGTTAGTTTTTTTGTTTTTTTGAAAAGTCCAAAAGGTAATCTTTCCTTCAATAACAAAAACTGCAGAAAAAGAAAAGCGGATTTGTAAAGGATAGTCCCTTTTTTTCTTCTGTTGATGATGACGGAAAAGAAGAAAAACGAGCAACAGCAATAAAACAAATAAATAATAAAGGTTAAAATAAGAGCAAAGGTAATAATTATTATATGTTTATGCATGTTTATACCATATGTGGATTATGCAGAGCTTTTTTCTAAAATAAAGCAGCGGAAAAAAAGTCCATATGCTCATTTTTTTTAAACCAAAACAAAGCAAAACGCAAACAAGCAACGTTAAAGGCTAAAAGCATAAAATTGAATAATCAACAAAAAAGAAAAAAGACAACTCTTTTTCGGTTTTAAATTAATCTAATAATAAACCAAATATTGTTGCTCCTCTTTCTTACTCACTACGTCCTTATTTTCTTTTTCTTTTTTTGAGTCATGAATTGTTATTACAGCTGCAGCTGTATGACAAAAAATATATTCAGCGTTTTATTAAAATTGAGTTTGATTATGACTTCTTCTTTCTTTTTTTTTCATTGCCACCAAAAGAGAAAAATTCATGAAAGATCAATTTCAAGCTTTCCGAAAAGTAAAATTAGCAGTAGTTGGTAATTGGGGAAGGTAGCAAGCGATAATAAAAATTTTTTGTAAAATATAAAAACTTTATTTTGCAACATTCATACTTTTTTCCATTTACTTTATTTTGTAAGCAAAAAAAAGCCCATAAAAAAGTAATTTGTTTGGTTGAGGTTTAGCTTATTCAAAGCATTGTTAAATCACACAGCGAAAGAAGAAGAAAACAGTTTCAAATCGACGGCTAAAATTTTTTTCATCATTTCATTTTTTGCTTTCGTCGAAACTTTTTTTTATCTATCAATCTTCCAACGGTTTGTTGATTTCATTAATTTGCATAAACTTTTTATACATTTTTATTTTTTCAGATGAAGCTTTCAAATCATTCAACGTTTTTGCTGTCATCATTTTCACGAACCTTTCATCTCAACTTCTGTGCTGTTTCTGCCGCTGCCATTCAATCATAATCAACGTTCGACGACGACGACGAAGAATTCTTCATACTTTTCATCTTCCACAAGAACAATGGACTTGCTTCTAATATATCATTTAATGATCTCATTATTTATTTCATGGCTTGTTTGTTTATGTTTGAAACGAGGTGTACGTTTTTTTCATTCTTACCTTCATTGTTTGCTTTTGTAACTTTATTGTAAAAATGATGTCTCTTTTTTAGAAAACAGTCGCGAAACCACAACAACAACAAGCACCAGAAGCAACTCGACAAGTTCAAACTGCGCCATTACCAAGTTCAGGAGTATCCGAAAGTGTAACATCTAAAGCTGCTGCAAATAACAACAACAAGAATAGCAATCAAACTCAAAATCAAAATCCTAATGGTCAACAACAACAGAAAGTGCCACCACCTCCGCCAAAAGTTCAATTTGTTACTGAAAATGATCCACGTGGCGATTCTCTTTATAATATTAAAACTGAAGCTGCTTTTCCACCAAAACAAAGACAATAATCTTTGTTATTTACATGTGTATATTGTATGTGTATTTTCTATTTGAAAGGTTAATAAAGTTTTATGTTTTTGATGGTTTCATTGTTGTTGATGTTTAAAGCCTTCCTTGAATTATGTTGCTTTGTTTTTTAGAGATAGTTTTTTGGGGGAACAAGAAAAAGAAGGATTGGAAAAGGAATAATCTCCATCAAACAGAGAAAGCTTGCATGCAATCATTAATTCTACAAACTGCACTACTTAGTTTATCACGAGTTAATGTTAATGGAGAAAACAAAAAGCCGCCAAATAAACGATTCTTGTTGCATTCACCGATTGAAAGAAGAAAAATTAGAAATACATTTCTTCCTTTGTGCTGTTAGTATTCGTTATCAAATTCGAAAAGTTGGGTGTTCAGCATTGACACAAGCTCAGGGGAATCTTAATTAGCAAATAGGATTGACTAATTACCTTCTACAGCGAAGATGAAACTATAACATGCAAATACTGCAACAAGCCATCCAACCAATTGTTATATGTTCATTTCGAGCTTTATGATTCAAAATATTTTTACTCGTTCTAAACTCTCACTCAATCTTTGTGCTTTCTCATTTCTTTTCTCGAAAAATTAAAACCAATCTTGGAGCATTTTTTTAAAATTTAGTTTTTCATCCTTCCTTGATTGAATGAAAGCAAATACAACCAACGTGAGTCCTTTCTTTTCCTCTCCCAACACTTGATTGACTGAATGAAAAACAGGAAGGTCAACAGAAAAATCAAAACAGAAATAAACATTAAAAAGTTAGTTGATCTTTTTTTCGTTGGTAGTATTGTTGCGCAAAAAATACATAGCAGCAGAGAAAGAGAGGGAGAGAGGGAATTTTATTTTGTTTAAAAGTATTAGTATTGATTTTCGAAGAAAAAAAACTTTGCGTGTGTTTATTTTTTCAAGATTAAAGCAACCAACAACAGCAACTAAATTGCTGCAGAAGTAAAAAAATAAACTGAAAGTGTTATGCCAAAGACCAGCATCACTTTTTCATCCTTTTTTCTTTCTTTGTTGCGTGTGCTTATTTTTTTTTTTGCACAAAAAAGCAATGAGAGATTTAATAAACAGAAAACCTATTTTAGGAAAGTAAGTGAATGAGAGAGTAAAGGTAATGCTCCTTTCATATGGCTTCCATGGTGTTGGTTGGCTACAAAACTGTGTAAAAAAGGCAAATAGCTGACATGACCAAAAAGTGAAAGCCAAAATATACAAGAAAATCTTTATTTTCAACATGATAAAAAGTTGGACAAACAACAAAAAAAGAAAACAAACAAAAGCATATAAACAATTCAAAAATTACAAAACAGATAAAGAAAATTATTGTGGAGCACATCCATATCCACGATCAGCATAACCCATTTTTTCTTCATCATCCTTATCAACGTCAAAAGCTTTACGACGGCGTTCATTTTCTTGATATCGGCTTTCATCATAATCATCGAGAGTTTCTTCTTCGCCCAAAGGTTTGGTTTCACGCTTTCGTGGTAATGCATCAGCTAATTGCTGAAACAAATGAAAAGATAAAATATGAAATAAAGGAAAAAGTAAACAAACTTTGTAAAGTTCTTCATTGACAAGAAAATGCTTCTTTGGAAAAGCAACTTTGTAAAGAATGTATAAATTACCATGTACAGGAGGACCAGTATGTTGATTCTTGTTCTTCTTCTTCTTATGAATAGTCGTCTTAATAAGTGGCATACCTTCACCATTAATACATCGAATTTCACCAGATCCAATACAATTTCCAGATTGTGTTTCAACAGCCAATTTTCGTCCATCAAGTTGTTCGATAACAAGAGTATGACCACAAAGAGCTTCAGCCATAGTAATTTCCTTTGAGCAGATCAAGTCATCGCCTCTTCGGGTAAACATTTCATGAGGTTCGCATAGGATAACAAAGATAATATCACCAGCTTCAATTCCAGGTTTTTCGTCGCCTTGTTCAGCAAGAGTAATTTGATGGCCATTTTCCATTCCAGGAGTAACGTTGATTTGAATCATCTTTTCATCAAGAGATGTTGGATTTCCATTACAAGTTTTGCACTTGTTCTTATGTGCTAAATGTGAGCCACTACCATGACATTTAGAGCATTCATCCATAGATTGTGGAACCATTCTAGGACCGACCATACGAAACGCCACTTTTTTGCCTAATCCATTGCATGCGCCACATTTGGATGATTTTCCACGTTTTCCACCAGTTCTGAAATAAAGACACGGTATTACTAAACATAAAATTATTAATAATAAACTTACCCCTTGCATGGTTTACAAAGGATGTTTCGTGTGATCTTGAAATTGATAGTTTTTCCTTTGTATAAATCAGCCAAGGTAACTTTCAATGGATGAACAACTGGAGGAACTTTTCGACGATGCTGATGAGTATGATGACGACCATCAGCAAAGCAACATTCTTCGTCATCATCACTTATTCCACTATCATTCAGTAAATCATAGAGATGCTCCATGGTGCTGTAGTGGTTGTACAAAAGTTTTTACCAAACAAAATTATATTCAGTAGCAGCAGTTGTTGATAAATTCTAACAAAGTGTTCATAGAAGATTGAGGAAATAACAAGAATGAAAAATTCCGCAAATTTATAACTTTTACGAAAGCTATTGTAATGTCCATTTTTGCTGCGTGTTTGGTGTATTTCGTTACAAGAAAGTGAAGGTTTTTAAAATTAAAAAAAAAAAGCAAAGAAATAATTTTCTAAGAAAAAACTTTTTTTGGGTTTCTTTTCGATGCATATCATAAAAATCTGTGGCTTTATTGGGTTTACATTATCAATAGCTGCTTTGAGTAATAGGAAAAGGAATTAACTATGCAAGGTATTTTTTAACCTAATTATCAAAGATTTTTTTGCTTTGTTTTTCTTGCATTTTTTTTTCATTTTTCAAAAACCAATGTGTTTAACGACGGATAAAGAATAAGACAATTCCAAGTTTTTGATGCGTGGGTGCGTGGGTTTTATATCTTTTTAACCAAATAAAAAATACACATCCTTGTTTCATTTTGTTAATTTCTCGAGAGAACGACATTAATAAAACTTTTGTGAGATTTTTTTTTCTTCGATGAAACAAAAAATATACCTTTTCTTTTCCGTAAACAATTTTATTTATTTTCCGTTTTTTCATTTTTATAACCCGAAATTGAGAAATAAAGTCATCAATTTCTTGAAGACGCTTCCATAAAAAAATGTTCGGTCACTTCGATCTCAATATTTTTCTTTTCCTTTTCTTGAATGATTTCGTTCAAATTTAGAAAAAAAAATTACTCACGCGCTATAGAAAAAAAACGGAGAGATTGAAATCAAAAGAATTCTTAATCGGTTTTTTAATGCCATCATCATCTTACGATTGACTATCCTATTAATTTCTCCATTCAACCCATAAAATTCAGCAACCACCAACAAAGAAAGACTTTTAAATTCTGAATTGTATTTTTTTCCTTGGCCTCTTTTTAATGGGATTATTTTTCACACCTTTCATCCATTTTTTCATTCATCTTTTTTTGCTCCCGAATAATGAAGTTTTTTAAGACATTAAACGCGTCATGGGCGTTTTAGATAAATATAAAAAAAATCGTTAGAAAATTTAATAGTCACTTTTTATTTTTTATTTTTTTCGGAAAACTCAACCTTTTTTTTAGTCGGATGGAGTCAAGCATTGTCGTCGGATTGTTTATATTTTTTGCTATTTAAAGTTTGTATTCGAATGACCAATTTAGAAGTTTTTGAAATCGAACATCCTTCAGTTTTTTTGTTTTGTTTTTTCGATGTTGAAAATGCGCTGCTGGTCAGTTAAGTCATTTATTGAAACAAAACAAAAAATTAAATGATTGATTGATTAATAAAGTATTACTTCCCTTTTTTGAGTGTCTTTGTTTTTTCTTTTCGGCTGACTAAATTTAAACTTTAAGAATGTCGTTTTTTTTTAAACTTTTTATTGTTATTATTTTTTAATGTTTTAAATCTCACGTTCCTTTTTGATAGTTTAATTGTCACCGTTAAAATTGTCCATCGAGTAGGTAATTATCGGTATTAACATTTTCTTAGTTCATCGGCTCCAAAAAACACCAAATTTATTTGATTGGAGCTTCAATCCTCAATCGCTACAGTATCCATTTCACTTTTTTAATTATTCGTATTTTCGTTTATGCTTAATTTAAGAATTACCAAAAATATTATTTTTAAATAATTGTAAACGTGTAAAAAAAATTTCTCAATTTTTTGTGTAATTTTGAATCGTCTAATCTCCCCAACTTTTGTTTCAGAATAGCAGTCAATTAAATTTTTTTGATTAAAACAACAAAAATGAAGCCCGTGTTAATTATATTTTTATCTCTAATTTTTCTGCCCTTATTAACCTTTTCATTTGAATGCTTTATTTGTAATAGTGATCAACATTCAGATGACTCGAAAGAATGCATTGATAGGGTAAGAAAAAATATATAAAAAAAATAGGTTACTGTAACTCGACAAACTTGTGCCTCTGGCAAAATTAGCTCAAATCTTGCAAGTTGCAACAACAACAAAAAAAAAACAATTTGGAAAAATGATTGTCACTAACTAACTAATTTTTTTTTGTTTTGTTTAGAAAGAAACATGCCCAATAGGAGTTGAAAGTTGTTCAATGGTAACATATTTATCTAAACATGATGATAAAATACATACACGAAAATTTTGTACCAGTGCTGGAACACCCATATATCAATCAATATTTGCTTTTCTTTCCTGGTTCAGCATTATGTCAAAATATTGAAACTGTAAGTATAAAACTTTTTCCACTGCGAAAAACGCAAACGATAATTAACTAAAAAAATTCCATTAATCAAAGACTCTAATTCTTCCCTTTTTTTTATCAGAAAAATGACAACGTTAAGTTTGGCAGTGAACTTCAACCTCCTCCCACAGATTTTGCATTAAATCGAGCTAAACGTGTTCGACGACGTAGTGGTAGTGGTGAACCTCCTGCTCCACCACATACTCAATCAGCAAGTTTATTATGTGTATGTTCCACCGAACTTTGCAATGGTGGATCCTTCACTGAAGTATTAAATCGTTCAATGAAAAATAAAGTTGATACTATTTCTGCCATTTCCGCCGCGGCTGCTGCAGCTAATAATAATAATCAGCAACAATTACAAGAAATTCAATAATAATTTTTCTCAAAAAAAAAATGTTTTTTGTTTTTGTTTTAAATGATTTGGAAAAAGATGCAATAAATTATTTATTTTTATAGTTTCATCATCGAAAATTAGAATCAATTTTTAACTAAGAAAAAGTTTTTTAGAAGATAAACAAAAAAAATTTGAGACTCTTTTATTGCTTCAAAAAAAGGCAGTAAAACAACAACAACAAAAAAGTTAAAGAAGCTTTTTACAAAAATTGTTATGTCCCAAAGAGAATGCAAATTTTTTATCAACCATTCATTCATATTTTTTCCCCAAACTTTTCTCATTTTCTTGCTTCCAAGCATTTTTTTCATTTCATTCAAACATTTTCTTCTTCTTCACTTCCTTGTTTGAGTTTGCTGCTTGCTTGGTTGATTGACAACAACAACGACGACGACGCTCTTTGATCCAAAAATTTCTCTTCATCATGTCTGCTCCAACAAAAACACCAAAAGAAGATATTTGGGCTTTTCAACCCATTGGTGCACCATTTCCAGATAATCCTGTCAAGGTTCTGAAAGAACAAAATATGTATGTTGCATTATGGTATAAACATGGAAAACCTATCTTTGGTATGTCTTTTTATTTTAACTTCTTTTTTATTTTTTTATCATTACCTTTTTATAGGACGGGCATGGAACAATGGTGGATTAGTGGAATGTTCGTTCCCATATTCTCAAAAAGAACTAACCGGCGCAAAAGATCTCGGTGGACAAATTCAAGTGCTTCAATACAAGGGAGATCACAACAATCTCGCATTTTGGTATGAATGGATCAAATATAAAGAACGTGAAGATAAACCTGCTGATGAACGTCAATTTGTTAAATGTGGTGATGCTATACCAATATTTTGGAAGGATCGAGCTGGTGGTTCACTTATTGGATGTCTTGATACAACAACATTGGAAGCAAGTTTCTCACATGATGGTAAAGCTGAAATTGTAATAATATTTTCCATAAATCGTTGATATTAGTAATAACATTGCTGTTATTTTACAGGTCAAAGGTGATATTGTCAATGAAATGTACATTATTGTAAGAAATCTCGTTGGAAGTCCACCATTTTGTGAATGTTCAATTTGTAGTATCAAACCACCCAAGAATGGACCTAAAGCAATGATAAATGAATGGGCTGATATTCGATGTGGCGATGCATTTCCTTCTCGTCCATTGGTAAAAGCTCTTGGTCAAACATTGGATACTATTCCTGGACAAAATCCTGATCAATATGTTGCATTATGGTATCAACAAGGTGAACCAATTATGGGTCGTGTATGGAATGAAAATGGCAAAGTTAGTTGTTTGTTTCTTTGTTTCTTTGTTTGTTGTCATTTGTTTTATAACTTGCTTTGATATTACTCGCTCGATATTATCTTTATGTTTATTTGTTTGGTTTTAGATTGCAGCAAATTTTGGATGGTTTAATCATGAATACAAAGGTGATGTTGGATCCATTCAAATCTTGGTTGAAATGTCTGCTCTTGTTCGTGGCTTTGATTATGCATGGAGGCCATTCAAAGAAGTTGCAATATTTGGAGAAAAAGAATGGTATCCTGTTTATGTTGGATTTCATAATGGAGAAATTTCACCTTGCGTTTTAACTGTTGAAGATGGCAAACAAATTCTTGGTAAAGTCGATGTCCGAAACGAACGAGCTACTGTAGCTTACAATGGAAAAGAACATGTTTTTGTTGGTCCTATCGTCCATCCATTTCAAGTTTTATGCCGAAAAGAACGCGATGATACTATGGTTATATGAACATATTCTCTCTCGAACTCACTCCTCTTAGCTTTACTTTATATGTATTTTGTATGATTGTATTGTCTTTATTTTGTATGTAATAATTGTAAAATTTGAATGAATAAACTTATTTGTGCTCATATCTTTTCTTGTTGTTTTTTGTAAGGATTTGGAACTTGAGCGTTTACAATTGTTTTTGATGTAAGATTGCTTTTTTTCATTGGATGAGCACTTTGCTTCGAAATGGAAGTTTTTGAAGAGTTTTTGCCTTAGCAATTCGTGCATTCATTCCGTTGTTGTTTCATCGTTTGATTTTCATCAAAGTTATGTTTTGCTACAAAAGAATTTTATGACACCAAATATGTTTTTTCTTCTGTACTTTTATTAGAGATGGAAGGTTTTAAAGGAAGCATTTTGGACGCAAATTTTAACTTTTACTTTTCAAGTTATTTTACAATGGATTCCGGTAGCTTACATTTTTACTACTAAAACCCAAAGATAAATCATATTGCTGCAAATTTTGCATAAAGTTTAAAGCAACTATAGTAAACTCAACAAACTTACTTATGTTTATTGCCACCAAATTGAAAAAAAAGAAGATGCAATTGACGCAAAACAAATGTCAAAAATGATCATTTCTGCGTTCATCTGCTGCCCAGTTTGTTTTCATTGTAAATAATTTTTTCAAATTGCTATAAAAGTTTGAACTTTGGTTTTTTTCTTTGACCGTAAAAAAGTCCCGTGGAATTCAATGGATAATCCTATCAAAACCGATAACTCGAATTGGTTGATGTGTGTGTTCCGATACCACGTAAAGATAAGAGAGCACAAGCGGATGCACTGTGGTTAGGGATCGTTCTGATTTCTTAGCGGTGTTTTGAAGCGGAGCCTCTATAAATTCCAAATAACGACGTTATCAAACTCCATAAGTCTTTAGACATGCACGAATGAGTGTATGAGAGCAGGAGGCTCTGTATTAGTGGTTGTGCACAAACTACTATTTCTCCTAGAAATTAAGTGAGAAAGCAGATGCCATACTCGAACTTTGTTGCACGGATTGCTGAAGCCGCAATGCTAATGCGCCCAGACCAACAGAATTAGGTTGACTTTGCCGCGACTAGGTCATCGTCCCGAAATGTCTTGCGTGGTCCGTAAATCTACGGGGGAGGCTTGAAAGGCAATAAATCATAAATTTTTGGAAAGTCCGTCTTAACTTAAGGCGGGCGCCTATTCATTAGCAGTGAAAACTGTTAACAAAAAATCATAAAGGTGTGTATACCTTTTTGGTTTTATAAAATTTTGGAAACTTCAAGTTTCGGCTTGTGTTAATGAAAAGAAAATGATTATAAATGTTATGGAAAACTAAATTTTGGGTTTTAAAATCGCAAAAAACTATCAATGCGGCAAAGAAAAAAAGGTATATGGCCATCAAAAACAATTTATTGTTTGGCAGGAAATGCACAAGTGAAGGTTGTCGGTAATGGATGGAACCAATTATTTGCCGTAGCTATTACGCCCATAAAGTGGCAAAGAATGGAGCCGATGTAGGTAAAATAGGTGGAAAGCATTCTTCAACCTTTCATGCAATTTCGTTTTTACTAAAAATCACAACCGCTTTTGTTTCACCAAACAATTTTGAGTCAAATTTTAGTTAGTTAAATAATCGGTGATTAAAAGCAAAATGCATTCTGCTTTTGGTAATCAAACAAACAAATTTTTATTTAACTTTTTTTATTTTTGAAACTCAAAAAAATCAAGCAAACAACAAAATGAAAGTAAAATTATGAAGCAAGAAAACCAAGAAGTAAAGTAAAAAGTAAAGGAAAATCAAAAGACGAAACTTATTTTTTTTTCATAGAAATAATAAATATCTTTTTGGTCGTTACTAAAAGGCGTGCCGGTCCGCGTGCCGGTCCAAGCTGCTAAAAGGCGTGCCGGTCCGGCGTGCCGCTCATAATGGCTAAAAAACGTGAAGGTCCAAAACTTTTTTAACAAAAATTTATTATTTAATCTTAATTACAGTTAAATCTCGGTAATTTTTAACCTTTTTTATCATTGAAATATTTTATCGTTCAAGTACCAAAAATATTTTTACTTAAAATAAGTTTTTTTGCATCCATTCAAGCACCTTTTTTCGCTATTACCGTTTATGTCCATCGGTATTTAAATTTACTAAAATTGTTTCCATTTTTATAAAAAAAATAAGATAATTTCTTCTCTTAAAGTTAAAAATTCACGATCTTTATTTAACTAATATTTCTCTTATAATCGAGATTTTTATTATTAATCTGCAATGGAATCCACCGTTTCAATATGTTTTCAAAGGGGAAAATGTTTATAAAATGTAAGAAAGGATTGTATGATAATACTAAAAACGATATTGAAGATGTGTAAAAAAGTTTTTGATAAAAAAAGCTATGTACCTGCATGCCTTTTAGCTACAGTGAGCGGCACGCCGGACCGGCACGCCTTTTAGTAGCTTGGGCCGGCACGCTGGACCGGCACGCCTTTTAGTAACGACCTATCTTTTTTAAAAGTAAATTTTTAAGAAGGAGGTGGCGCAACAAAATTAGATGTTGATGATGATGAAGTAGCTGCGGCTGTTGTGGCTGAGGTTGTTGTTGGTAAAGCTGATAAACCTTTATATCTTGCTTCAGTTTCATAAATAATTAATCTCCACATTTTAGTTATAAATGATTCAGATTCTTCATCAAAAACCATCGATAAATCCAAAACTAATTTTTTGGGATCTGTTCGTTTTTTAACGCAATCACATATAAATGTCACGAGAGCGGGTTCATCTTCACCAATATAATTTAAAACTTTTTTAGCGACCCATGGACGAATTCTCGATTCTATCATAGGTTCATCAAGATATTCCCATTTAATAGGATATTCAAAAATTTGATCTCGTGCTTTTGGAATTTTATCTATTAATTCTCGAATCATTCGTTTTCTTTCTTCGGGTGTGGCAGCTGCATATCGCTCCTAAAAAAGAAGACATGCTTTAGAGGTAACAAATTATTTAAAACAGAATTAATAATTATCAACAAAAAATTATCAGCTCAAAGGAGAATTGTAATTTCAATTATTTTGGTTTTAACACTTTTAAAACTAACAACTTTTACTTTCCCTTCCTCAAAAAAAAAGAATTCACAAACCTCAGAAGAAATTTTAAACATTTGTAATTTTTTCTTTTGTCTTGATTCTTCTTCTTCATCGACATCATCGGTGAATAAACCATTAGTGGAAACTCGGGTAGTTTGAACATTAATTTTTTTACCAAGTGATGGAAGTTTTATGCTTGTTGAAGGAGAATCTACGGATTCCCATCCAGCATTATTATTTATCGCCGCCATCGCTGTTGTTGTTGGATCAATTTTAAAGGTAGCGGGATCTCCATTTTTATCTTCTTCTTCATCATTTTCGCTTGGAGTAATATTATGAAGCCTTGGACTGGGTTTAATTCCTAATTTAATATTAATTTTAGCTTCTTCCTTTTCTTGCCGCTTTCGAGCTTCTTCTTCAATATTTTTACATTTTTCTGGATTAGAAGCCATTATTTCATTTTTCATTTTTTCAAATTCGATATCTTCTTCTTCTCGATCCTTTCGATCTTTTTCAAGTTGTTGCTCAAAATTTCTACGACGTTGAATCAAGACATCGCCTCGATAATATTTGGTATCATTCACGCTATCATCGTAATCTTCATGGAAGCGTAATAATTTTTCTGCTTCACGATCTCGAGTTTTTTGTCTTTGTCTCTCTTTTTCTCGATCTTTTTCAACTTCCCGAGCAAAACGAATTTCCTTTTCCTCCCATTTTTTGAGCCGCTTTTCATAAGCCATTTCACGCTCCTTAATTTTTTGTCGTTCTCGCCTCTTTGTTTCATCTTCCTCGGATTCAGAATGTCTGCGTCTTTTGGATCTGGAAAATTAGGGGAAATAAATTTTAGCATAAATAAGTTTTTTAAAAGAGAATGGACTAACTTTTTGTTGGAAGATCTATCACTTCTAGGAGATCTTTCTCTTTTACTTCCTCTTTCTCCACCACGCCTGGGTGATCGTGAGGATCGATTTCTTTGGGGCGATCGACTTCTCGAAGATCGATGATGATGCTTTCGACGTTGCTTGGATCGATTTCGCTCTTCTTCGCGACGTTCCTAAAAATTTATAAAATTATTATTAAATATTTTTAAATGTTTTTCAAGAATAGCGCCAAAAAAATGAAATCCCCAATCCTTTCAGATTCATACCCGTGGTTTCCATCATATATATTAAATGGTTTTCCTATATGATAAAAAAAAAGTTTTTAAAAATTGTAAAAAAAAGAAACGATAAAAATTTTTTTAAGAAAGATAAAAAAAGCAACCAACGCGCAACCACCAAATATAATAAATATATAAAAGTTGGGTTTCTTCTGATTTTATATTCACCCGTTATTATTGGATTCAGTCAGTGGCCTTTCATTATGATACTCATTTCCACTTCTGAAAATATTTTTGGAAAAAGCCATGTTTGTGTGTGTGGGTCGATCCGATCGATTCATAAGATTTCAATAAATATTAATAAATTTAATCAAACAACAAAACAAAGCAAATTAATTTGCAATTTTTTAAGTGGAACATTTTATAAGGGTTAAAAAAGTTAAAAGCAAATGAAAAAAAGTCTAACAAAAAAAAAATATTATTTTGGAAGAGAAGCAACGCCGAAAAAAAGGAGGCTAGTGAGCTTTATTCAAGTTCAAGTGTATTAGAAGTTAGCAAAAAAGAAAGCAAACCAACAAACAAAAAACATAAAATACTCCAACTTTTAAGCAAGCAAATAAAAAACACGTATAAAATATTTTTTTGGGATTATTTTAATAATAAAATAAAACATAGAATTTCTAAAAACTTACCTATGTTTTTAATGTCATATAGAGGGTGTTATATATATATTTAATTATATTATCGAAGTTGTTTCTCTCTCACATCTTGGGGCCATCCTAGAGCATTTAAAAATTCTTCTCAAAAAAAAAAAAATACTCGAAAAGGGAAAAGAAAAAATAACAATGATAAAAAAACTTTGACATAAAAAAACAAAAAAAAATGCTTTGATTTTGACTAATTTTTTTTTCTTCGGGGAAAATCAAAGAAGGATAATAATTTTAAAAACTCACCTCTTCGGAATCAGATGAAGATGAAACAATTTTTTTTTCTTCTTTTTTAGGTTCGGGTGGTGGTGGATCTGAAATTAGAAAAAAATATATGTCAAAGTTTTTGGAAGTAAAAATTGAGGATGGGCTTACCAGGTTGACGAAGAAGATTTTTATCCACAGCTTCAATCATTTCAATTATTCTATTTTTAGATAACAAATCGCTATCCCTCTCTTCATCGGTTAAAGGTAATTCAGAGCCAATGGGTAATGGAAGTAACCCGTTTTCTTGTCGAAGGGCATTCATATATTCACGTATTTGATTCATAACTTTTTCTTCGACCTACAAAAATTTTATTTATAATTTTTCGTGAATAAAAATTTACGGATTTTGTTTTGCTTACTTTAATTAACAAAGGCTTTCCACCAAGAATGAAACCATTGAGTAACCTCAACGACCGACGAGTTGCATCAGGATGGTTAAATTCACAAAAACCAAAAGCTTGGGGTTTTCCATTAGCTCCAGCAAGCCTTCGAAGGCTATTAACTGCGCCACATTCCTTAAATTTTTTTTGAGGTAAAAAAATGCTAAAAAGTTTAAAATAGCTTACTTCACAAATTTTTTGAAGTAAATCCGTTTCAACTTCTTCAGAAATATTTCCAACAAACACCGTAGTTTTTGGAGGAGATCCTAATCGAAATTTTTGAGGTGGTGGTTGATTTTGTTGTTGTTGATGTTGTTGCATTTGAAGAGGTGGTGGTGGACCTCGTGGATGTTGTTGTTGATGCGGATGGGGTTGATGATGATGCATATTTCCCATAGGTGGACGAAGTTGTGGTGGCATACGAAATCCAGGGTTTGGTAAACCTTGTATTAAAGGTGGCCGATTCATTGGTGGACCAGCATTAAAAAATTGTCCGGGTATTGGCACTAAAAAATAGCTCCTCTTAGAATGGTTGGGAGGAAAAAGACTCAAGCATACCAGTGAAAAAAATTGGAGTACCAAATCTTAAAGGTAACATCTTTTCTATTTCCCCTCGCTAAAGCTTGCTGCAAAATACTAAAATCTTTAGTTTGTTTCTTAATAAAAAATAAAATTTTGCGAATTCCTTCAAAAACAAAAAAGTCGATAAGGAAAAATAAAATAAAGCCAAAACCCTCTAAGAAGCAAGCGAAGAGAAGATTGACGACTAAAAAGTCTTCTTTCTTTTTTTTTTGCCTTCTTTTTGAAGATGGATGAAAGAAGAAAAAGAAAAAATTTATTGTTCCGGAAAATCGTAGTAAGTAACCATTCACATTCATTGACTGGGCAACAAATAGAAGAAAGCCTGACAGATGCATGCAAGAAAGCAAGCAAGAAGAGGCAAAAAAAAAAAAGAGAAGATGGTGAAGAAAAAAAAATGTATGAGTCAAGTAGTCAGTTGTTGCCATCGGGTGCATTCAACCCAAGGCAAGAAAAAAAAAATATGGGAGAAGGAAGAAAGTGGCAAGAAATGGACATTTTGTTTTAACGTTTAGATAAACATATTCCCAAAAAAGAAAAAAGAAGAAGAATAAATTTGAAGAAAAATGAAACTCGTGGTTTAGGAAACTAAGAAACGTTTGAAGTCGCTGTTGTTGTTGGTGGCGGGTAAGTAAAAAATGGGTATGTGTGTTTACAATTGTAATTGAAGCCTAGAACGAAAAAGACAGAAACCTTATTTTATCAATTTTGTGCTTGAAAAGGTTCAAAAATTAAGGCATGAGTGAGATTCTAAATTTGCCACATCGCTGTTGCAAAAAGTCAAACTAAAGCGCGGCGAAAATTTTTATATATTCCTAACCTATCTCTATGTATCTCTCTTTTGGTACTCCGATTTTTTCATTAAACAATAAAAAGATAAATCAAAAAAACTAACTTGGATTTTGTAATGCAAAGGCACTAAATGGAGAACGAAATGGTGGACGTTGATATGCCATTTTTAATACACGTTCTTCTTTTTTTATAACAAAAAAAGCAGCAAATCAACCAAATATTATCCGCAATAAAAATAATAAATAATAATAAGGAAATAAGGAATAATAGCTGCTGGTTTGCTAAAAAAAATATATATATAAAATCAATAAAATGTTATTATAAAATAATAATAATAATAATTAATTCAAAGCAAAGAAAAAAAACGATGTTGTCGTTCACGAAAAAATTGAAACAACAACAAAGAAAGAAAAAAAGGATGAAATTAAATCAATAGCTATCGAGCAAAACTAATCACTTTTTTGTTAAAGCTTTTGAATATTCGAAATTTAGAATTCGATTACCAAAATTTGTTAAATTTCACGCAAATATTTTTTATAAAATTTATAGCGGTGATGAAGAAAAAAAAATTAAGGTGCAAACTTAATTCAATCGTTTCAAGAGTTTTATTTTCTGAAATGACGCTCGATGGGTTGGTTGCTTTGGTTTATTAAAAAAAGGAAGGAAAAAATCTCAATAATTTGTTTATTATCATTCGCAAAAAAAAGCAAGAAGATCTTGAAAGGTGGTTGAAAAGTTGATTGAAGTGAAGTTGTTGCTTCAGAGACAATGCTTAAAAAAAAGTTAGCTTCAAGCGATGGTTCACACTTCCATCTTTTTTTTTGCCTTTAATAAAATTAATGGAAAGAAAAGCAGCAAGCCTGAAGCCCAAGAATTGATAATTGAAAAACTAGAAGGTTCATCTAAAAAAACGACGACTTTCATTGTTCAACAAAGGCATAAAAACAAAAAAGAAAGTATTTTTGAAAATGCTCAAAATTACGTAAATGAAAAACATAATTTTTGGAAGCGGCACATGTGTTTTAGTCAAAAAAAACTTCTATCAAGTTGTTAAAAAATGGATGTTCAACGCTTAAAGATATTTTGAATAAAGAAAATTTGATTAAAAAAAGCATCTCAAATCAATCGAAATCGTAGTTTTTGAATCAATGTTTTCTCTTGGCAAGAAGGTGTGATCCTAAATGCTTCCCGCTCTTTTTATTCGTCAATCTTCAACACTTCAATTCTTCGATCAAGTAAATTTTCGCTTTCCTCATGTTTCCAAAAATTTTATTTCATCATCATCACTAAAAATGCTTTACATTGAATATTTCTTGTTATCGCTATCTTGATTTCCTTCTTTACAAAAGCTTGCTTTTCCAATTCACAGACGAAGCTACTCCAAAAAGTTTTGTTTATGCAAATTATTTTTTCATTGCTTTTTTCTTCGTTTCTTTGTAAAAACTAATCCTTCGCATATTTTTTTTTGCTTCATTGAATCGACGATGCTTTGGAACAAATTTGTTACAATCTTCATTACGTTTCAGCTTCTTCTTCCATCATCTTTTGGATTTGTGTATACAAAACGAAGTATTCAAGAAAAACAAGAAAAATATGATAAATACGTTCAATGCGTTAATGAAAGAAGTGCTTCAATGGATCAATGGAAGAATCAAAGACCTTTCAAAGCTTTAATATTTCAACGTGATGCCAGTATTAAACTTCAATGCTTTCAATGGTATATTTTCTTTCAATCAATTTTCCTTTCATTTGTAATTGTTTTTAGTTTATCACCTGATGAAGAAGATAACATTGAAGAAATTTGGAAGCCAAACGATTCTTTTCTTGGACGAACTATTCGACTTTTGACAGAAAAAATCAAAAAGATTATTTCAAACTTGGCCAAAAAAGAAGATAAAGAACAAACATCATTTCGATGGGAATATCTCAAAATGGAAGAAAACTCGGAATGGATTGCTTCAATGAGTTTGGATACTCCTGATTCAACTTTAGAAAAAGCTCGAAGTGTTGTTAATAGGTGAGTTTTGATTGTTTCTTGTTTACATATTCATTGATAACATTGCTTTCATTTTTAGCTTCTTGAAACGTGAGAAGTCAAAAGCAGAAATTGGTGATCATTATGAAATGGAGATCTTCAAAGCAAATCATAATGATCATACTGGATTTTACCGTTGCATGCGAATATTCACTCGAACCATTAATGGAACACAAGAATATCAATTCAAAATTGAACAATTTTACTTCGTCGATGTTTTAACTTCCATTCCTGTTATTGTACGAGAAGCAGCTGCTAAAGATCCACCAGAACTTTCAAAACTACCAAATCTTTCAAACAATTTAATTACAGTTCATTGGGATGTTTCTAAATGGGGTGATTGTAATCGATGTGGTGAAAAGGAATTAGGTGAACAACGACGGAAAATTCAATGTATGGTTAAGGTTAGTTTCATATCAGTTTTTGTAATATGCTGTATTAATGGACATGGTTTTCAGCCGAAAACCACAACAACGATTGATCAACTTTCAAGTTCTGAATTCGCCTTTTTTACAATGTTTGAAAGTGTACCTTGTTGGAGCTCATTGCTGCCATTAAGATATCGTAAAGAATTGGAGAGTGTCCAAAATGTTGAAGAATTTGGTTCTTGTCAAGTACGTTTCTTACTTTTTATAGCCTTTGTCAAACGAAAGAATACTTTTATGTGTTTCTGCCATTTCGATGTTTTCTTGCGTTATGTACTTTACTAAAACGTTTCTTCCTTTTTTAGTCTCCATGCTTCCTTCCAGATACAGAAACAAGAATTGTCAAAGATATTGATGAAAATGGAAAAGAATTTGTTGCAGATGAATTACCACCAAGTGAATTTAGTATTGCTGAAAGACTTCCACCATTGAAACCATCTGTTCGAAGAAAAACTATTTCGGTATGTTATAACTTTGTTAACTTCTCTCAATCCAATACATACTCTTTTAGGAAAATGAAGGAAACAGCGTGGTTCTTGATTGCGGTCATAACAATGGTGATGTATTTTGGAGAAAAGATTTCAAAGACTTATATTCAAAAGATTTACATGATGTTGATTCAAAGGATGCTCGAGAATACATAAATGCTGATGGTCAATTGGTTATTCAAGTTTTGAGAACTGATGATGCTGGATATTATTCGTAAGTTAATACTGATGGTGCTATAATACTTGGTTATTTTCTTGTTGCTCGATATCCGTGAATTCTCCAAGTACTACTAACTTTTCATTTTCAGGTGCTTTACAACTCCAAATGTGCTTCAACGAACTTTTCGACTCATCATTACTCAATCAAATCCAACTGAAGAATATATTGGTTATATCAAAATAGTTTTAAGATATACAACTGGTTTACTCATTGCTGTACTGGTTATTCGAACTATTCTCAAAACAAATGCTAATGTGGAACAACATCATCGTACGGCTCCAAAGAAATAATTTGTATGTATCTATGGTTAATGGTTTATGTTTATTGTTTGTATTTTATATGTTTTTTTGTAATAAACGATAGTTTCTTGGTGGTTGTTATTACATGAAACGAGCTCACCGATTTGGTGTGATCACCTTTGGATGTAGCTCATTTGAACCCAGATATTGATGTTTAGTATTTTAGACTCATTGATACTTATAATAATTCCATTATTTTAGTAACTCATAGTTCACTTCCTCTCATACCCAGTCAGTCATAATCGCATTTTTTCCCCTTCATTTTATTGTAAATCAAATCACCACTTACATTGCTGCTGTTTTTTTGTTTAGCATAAAAGTTTGATAAAATGGTATGATTGCTTTCTCACTTTTTTGGTTAATAGTTTTTAGTTTTTTTTTCAAAAACAAAAAGGAAATTAGTCAGTTATTTTGGTGGTTGATTTGGGCAGCAGCAGCAGAGGTGGCGGAAGCAATAAATAACAATGCATCCAGATTTTGTTAAAAGTGTTGAAAAAAAATTTCGTATTAAAACAAAACTTGGTCGTTGTATTTTAGCTGAATGTTTATGTACAGCTTTCTTGTGTGTAAGTTTTGAGAAATCTATGTTTATGAGAAGCAGCTTCCTTGGATTCCATCTTTCTTTTTTTACTGAATTCAATGACTTAAATTAACCAAGGATGCTTGTTTTTCAGTATGCTGGTTTTAATTGTACAGCTCAATCAGTATTATCCAATCGTGAATCGGGTGATTTTCTTGGTTCTGCAATTGGCTGGGGTTTGAGTATTACGTTTGCCGTTCAAATGGGCTTCAATATTTCTGGTAAGGAGGAGGAGGTCTGACAATCTCGCCCAAGACAATAATTTTTAAAGATTGAGAAAAAGTTTTTTTATATCTCAATTAAAATCTTGCCTCTTAATTTTCATTTTCAATGTTTTATGTTTTTGTTTTTACGAACAGTTCTTTCTTCTTTTTTTAAAGATTTCATTTTTCGATTGATTGTGATGACTTTGATTTCAAAAACCAGGAAAATTGCAAAACCATCTGACATAATCTCGTTATTTTGGTTTTGCATAATTTTTATTAAACTTACATAATCGCTTTCAATTTAAAATTTTGTTATAAAACTTATAAACTCATGCAAGTACATTTTGAAAGTTAAAAAACTAATCAATATTTGAGGCTGAAATGTTTTTGGATTTTATAAATTTCGTAAAGGATTACGGAGCTAATATGGAATTTTGAGTAAAATCTTTGCCACTTTTTTATTTTGCAATTCTAAAATTATTTTGGTACATTTTTTTTCTTCTTGGAAGCAATTTGTAGTTTCTCGATGATTTATTTTTTCTCGACTTTTTTTAGGTTCACATTGTAATTGCAGCGTCAGCTTCTTTATGTTTACACTTGGAGAATTGCCATTTTTACATTTTATTTATTATTCCCTTGCACAATTTGTTGGAGCCTTTTTGGGTTCTGGTCTTACTTATTTACAATATTATGGTAAACCAAAAAAGAGAATTAACACAAATTCTAAAAATATGAAACATTTTAGATCAAATAAATGCTTTTGATGGTGGAATTCGAGCAGTGAATGGACCAACAGCTACAGCAGGAATATTTGCAACTTATCCACATCCTAATTTAACTTTTACTGGAGCATTCATTGATCAAGTAATTCACACACTTTTACCATTTTTTTCCCAACAAAAAGAATATATTTTCAAAACTCTAATTTTTTTTTAAATCTAAAACGTGTGCTTTTTTTTGCTGGGAAAAGTTTTTGATAGCAAAAATTAGGCAACTTTGATAGAAATTAAAAAATTATCTAAATCCATAATTTTTTTTAGACAATGTGCACAACATTTTTATGTATAATAATTGGAACCATAACAGAACCAAAAAATAAAATTCCCAGAGCCGCACAACCTCCATTATTTGGAGCTATGATAACTCTCTTAACTTTGGGTTATGGCTTCAATGCAGGAAATGCTATGAATCCTGCGCGGGATTTAGGTCCTCGCCTATTTACTTTTTGCATTGGTTATGGTAAAGAAGTATTCAGTCATTTTGATTATTCATGGTGGATCATTCCCGTTGTATGTCCTTTAATTGGGGCAGTATTTGGAACTTGGATATATCGAATATTTTTTGGTGCTAATATTGATCATCATCCCGATGACGATGATGATGATGAAGTTCTTCCAAGAAATAATGTAAAAAAAAATATTTCACCATTAAATTTAAGCATAAAAAATCATCCAACAAAAATATGGCATCCAACTAAGCAACATCCACCTCCTCCATCCGCGGCATCAGTAAATTTTATAGTTGATTTTTCAAAAAAAGATAAAAATCTCCCAAATCTTCCAAATCCTCCAACAAATTCGTTTATTTTGCCGTAGAAAATTTATTATTTTTTATTAAGTTTTGTAAAAATAATTGTTACTTTTTTTTTCTTTTTTTTTGCATCAACGTTAAGCAAAAAATAAAATTAAGAAAAAGAAAAATGGCATAAATCTATGGGTTTTTTAAAGTAAAAGTAAAATAAATAAAAAATAAAGAAGGGCGAATCGAATCCATTGTTTTGTTAGTTAAAATAGTAACAATAATTATTTCATATTTATCGATTATCGAAAAAGCAAAAAACAAATATAAAAAAATAAAATATTAATTGATACATAACAATTTTTGTAAGCAACCTAAAATCCATCATCGATCTTCGATTGATGGAAACAATATTTTAGATAACTGTAAAACATAAGCTTCCCCGATCATCACCACATTTTAGCAACTTTCATTTTCAAACATGCTTTCTTTCATTGAGCTTTTTTATTTCCCATGAATATCTTCATCTAAGCACGAAAGAAAGAATGAAAGACAAAAACAATGGTGAAATTTGCAAATTTTTAGTTTGCTTGTTTGCGTCAAAATGAACGACGATAAAATTTGGATATCAGAAGTTTTCATCATTTTTTTGTTAGCTGTGTCAAATTATTCTCTCATCCAACAACAAGTTTCATTCCTTGACAACAGCGACCATCAACGACGACGACAATGCTGAAGAAGATGCTTGGTTTTTCTTTCATTTTGATGATCTTTATTGCTGTTCATTTCGTTTCGCTTGATGCAACAACAACTTCTCAAGAAGATATCGAATTAAATCATGCTCTCAAAGTTGCATCTCTTGCTCATGATATTCAAAACGTTTGTTCTCATGCTATTGGAAGAAATCAATCATCATCAAATTTGAACACTTTTGTTTATGGATGCTTTTTGAACAAATCTATCGAAGATTCTCAAATGATCGTCAATGGTATGGCTTTTTTGTATGTATCACCTTGTATTGGAGTTGCTTGTATTGCCTTTTCCATCCTTTTGTCAACATGCTTTTTAACCACACATTTCCTTTTTAGATTTTCAATTATGTTGCAGCTTACGAGAAATGAAATGTGAAGAAGGAATGGATTGTCCAAATAGATTTTGTGAATGTTTGGATATGATCAATATCGTCAATGAACCATTTTCAAATGAATGCATTTCATCAAAATTGGAATTTTGTGAATCAACTACATCTCCATGGGGTCATAATGATAAACATCTCGAAGATGATGTTGGATTTCTTCGTGTTTACAAATCTAATGTTCTTCTTGGTGGATGGGGTATTGGCTTCTTTGTTGTTATAACTTTTGTAAGTTTATCTTCTCTCTTTTTTATGAACTTAACATTTTTGATAGATAGTAGTGTGTTCTTTTAACTTGTTAAACATATTAAATGTGGAATGCATCTTTATAATGATTACTAACGTTCCTTTTCAGGTTTCATTCTGTGGATTTTGTTTTCTCATCTTTATCTGTATTTCATATCGATGTTGTGGATCAAAGCAAGAACAGCCAGAAGAGGCGCCATATTATTATCCACAAGAAGAAGTTTATCAAGAAACTGGAAGTAATGGTGAAATGGTAGAATATTCAATCAATGCTTCTCATGATCCTCGTACAATGACAACTCAACGATCTCAAGCTCCTGAACAGCAACAACAAGAAAAAGAAAATCCTCCACCATCTCAATCAGCAACAACAGCAGCTGCAGCACCAACTCAACAACCATCAATTGCAACAACAAAAACCAAAGATGTTACAAATACTGTTTCAACCATTGCTCATTAGTATTATTATTTTTCGTTGATCTGTTTTTGCTTTTATGTTTTATGTATTGTATTTTATGTCTATTATTTGTATGTAATAATAATAAAGTTTTATAAAGAAACAAAAGACTTATAAACAACATTCGCTGGAAAATGGGTGATTACTTACAATATTTTTTGAGATAATACTTATCCCATATTTCAATATGCATGAATGAATGAGGCTCTGAAAGGGCGTTGATTGAGATTTCTCTGAGCTTAAGTTTTTTCCTTGCAATCATTAATCAATTTTCTTGGGTTTTTTTCTTGAATGATTGCGAAACATTCTTTCTTGTTTCTTTCTTCTTTTTTTAGAGGTGACAAAAAAAAAGTGTGCTGCTAGGATAAATCAAATCCAAAAAAATCTCTTTTCTCGTTAGCTTTAAAGCTGCTAACCAACCAACCAACCACAAAGGAGGATGTATGGATTTCCTTAAAAACGATTACTAACTAACTAACTTTTGCGGCGGCGGCGGTGGCATAAAACAAGAAAGGTGAGTGACAACTGTCGTTGTCGTTGTTAAATCGTTTTGCATCTTTGTCATTTTTTTCTTAAAAGATTTTATTACTAACTAAAAAAAAGTATGTATAATAAAGTCCGCCTTGAAAATGGAAAGATTAGATAGGCAATAACAAAAAAAAATGTTTCAGTGAAAAAAAAGGAAAAGCAAAAACTGAAAAAGTTTTTTTTTACTAAAAACATGCTTCTCAAATGACCATCCACAAAGAAAGAAAGAAGGATAATCCCTGATATTTTAAAAATATTATAATATTATTTTTGTGAGGAGCTTGCTTTTTAGATATTATTAGTTTAGTTTTCTGTTAATATAGTTTTGATTATTAATATTTCCATCTGAAAAAATGACGACTTCCATGGATACTTTACCCGATCGCTTGAGGCATAGAGTAAAAATAAAGAATGAATTATTTCGCAATACTCTTTGTGAATTCGTTTGTACAACCATTTTAGTTGTAAGCTCTTTTATTCGATTAAAAAGAAAACTAAAAAATTATGAAAACTAATAAACAAAGTTTTAGTTTGGTGGAAATTCAGTTTCAGCCACATACATTCTTAGCCGAGGTCAATTCAATGAATGGATAGGGGTTACAATTGGTTGGGGTTTAGCTTTAATTATTGCTGCACAAATAGGTTATCGAACATCAGGTAAATAAAAAAAAAACAATCTAAAATTATGGTTTAATGTTTTTGTTAAATTTTTAGGATCACATTTAAATCCAGCGATAAGCTTATTTTTAGCTACTTTTAAATCGATAACCATTATTGAAATGTTTTGTTATTGGTTAGCTCAGTTACTTGGAGGATTTTTTGGAGCAGCTTTAACTTTCATTATGTATTATGGTAAGCTAGCTTCCAATCCACAAAAATCCAAAACCATCGATTTAATTGCATTCAAAAAATTTTAGATGCAATCGAAAACTTCGATGGTGGAGTTCGAACTGTTACTGGTCCAAGAGCCACAGCAAAAATATTTGCAACATATCCTGCAGAAAATTTAAGTATATTTGGTGGTTTTATGGATCAAATAATTGGAACAGCAATGTTATGCTTTTTTGTTGCAGCGATCATCGATCGAAGAAATAAAATTCCTTTATCTTTTCAACCAATGTTAATTGGATTTTCTTTAATGTTGATTGGAATGGCATGGGGAATGAATGTAAGGTATTATTATATCTAAGCCCCATCGAGAATATGCTAAAATACAGTAGCATCAAATTTTGATAATCTAAAGTCCAAAATTTTGAAATATGTAACCCTAACTTTTTTTTCGCAACGCAGCCATTCACTAACATAAATGACAAAGGCAATAACCATTCCTTCACTTGAAAATTCCATTTATGTTTACTTTTAGTCAGGTTATGCAGTAAATCCAGCAAGAGATTTAGGACCAAGAATATTTACCCTTTGTGTTGGATATGGATCCAAAGTATTCAGGTACCTATTAATTCCTTTGTTTTGCAACAACACCTTCCTTACATGCTCCAACATTTTTTTAGTTATCGCAATTACAAATGGTTTATTATTCCCATTTTGGGTCCATTAATTGGTGGACCAATTGGAGCATGGATTTATCAATTTTCTGTTGGCTTTCACATTCCAAGCGAATTGGATGAAATTGAAGAAGAGTTTCGTCGAATTCAAGATAATAATAAACTTCATCAAACTGTGATATTGCAAGAAAGTGAAACGCCTCAATCGAGTAGTACACATCAAAATGTTCACAGGTAAATAATACAATTAGAAATTCAGCCTTTTTATGAACCAAAAGGTTTTAGTATTGAATCGAGAATGATCTAACCATGCCGAAGTATTCGCCCAACAATGCACTAATTCTAATCATGGTACTTATGTAACAAAGAATGTTGTGAATATATTGTCCTAATAGTTACTTAAAAAATAAAGAAATTATATGAAAACCAATGAAAATACTAACATCACCGAAAAGATTGTACCTCGAAAGTAACAACAAAACAAAATACAAAAAACAAGTTTATTAATGTCACAAAAAAGATTATACATACATACACATATGAAAAATTGAATCGTATATATTAAAACAAAGTAAAAAAGAAAACACAATGAAAAAAAAAATCATTCATTCATTCACCATCTTCATCTTCTTCGATTAGTGTTGTTGTTTGATTATTCTTTTCACCGATAGATCCATTAGCATTTGGAATCAAACACGTTTCAGAATTAGATGTTTCTGGATCATTGCGTTCGTAAATAGGTAATTGAATTTCATGAGCCATATTATCATAAATCACTATTTGACAGGTAATTACAAGAGGTCGATCAAAAAGTCCAGCGCTTGAAACTTTGACCTAAAAAAAAACAAGCTATAAACATGGACATAAGGTACGGAAGAAAGAGACTCACATGAACATAGTGACGAATTTGGAATAAACTGCTGCTTTTGATTGTAGGAAGACATTCGAACAGCGGAATATTGCTAATGTGATGAGATCGACAAAGTTCAGGAACCTATAAAAGTAAAAGATAAAGCAATGAAAGTGGAGAAAGTGGTAACACTTACATTAACCTTTTGAGTTGAACGATGTGAAAGACATGAAAGGACTTGAAATCGATGAACTCCAGTTAAAGTTGGACGAGCGACATGAGCAACGGTTCTAATGGCAGTTTCAATATACCTGACTCTTGATGAACGATCATTTGAAACATTGATGGATAAAGCGACAGTTTCATGACGAGAAAAGACGCGTTTGTTGAAGGTTACCTAAAAGATGCAAATAATGAAAGAGATAAAACAAGTTTGAAGATAAACACATACCATAACTCTTAAGCATTTATTTGAAAACCATGAGCCTTGTTTATCAATGATTATTTTGGATCGAGAAAGAGCTGGTGCCAGATTCATTATTGGAATAACATTGAAATTGATCGTTTCTCGTTTATGACGATTGAACCATAAGTGACCATGAATTCTAGCGGTGATTGAATATTTGATTGAACCAAAACCACCATCGACACTTCGAGGACATGTTGCTGGAAGAATGAAGACGAATGGAAACTCATGATGACCAGCTTGAAGTTCATAGTTGATTGCATGCCATAGTATTAGTTCATAACTAAAATAAACTTCATCAGGAATCAATGAGAAGATAATATGGGCTTGTCCAATAGCATGAAGAGAAACTTTTGACGTTTTGATAGCTGCTGTAGTTGAAACTTTCACTTTCCCACTTATTGTTGAACCAGGCGCAAATGTTCGAGTTGAATTTTCAAGTTCAATGGAGAATAGGTTGATTACCATAATTGAGGATTAATAATAACTGAAAAAATAGATTGAGTAAGAAAAATTCAATCCAAAAAACAAACAAACTTACAGCTTTCTTCGTTGATCGTTGTTTCAAAAAATGAAGACTTTGAAGAATGAAAAAAGTCTCAAAGTTTGAGCAACAAACAAACTTTCTCGTTTCCAACAAATTTTTTTTGGCTTAAACTCATTTTTGACATTCAGAATATTTTACCAGAATCCTAAAAACTTTGTTTTTTCCATGTAAAAATTTCATTTCACTTTTTTTTTCATGATCTTTGCTGCTGCTGCTGCTGTTTCGATAAGGCTTTATTTAGCTAACCTTTTCCAACCACCTGTAAATTCCATTATCTCTCCTTTTGCTATGTCGTCTACAGTTAAGAAGTAAGCAACTTTAGTACTTCGATGCAAACAAAGGAAAACGAAAATTTTTATTGTTTTTTGTTATCAAAACTTCCTTTTGCCCTAATTTATTCTTTTCTGCTAACAATTTGAGAATAATAATCCTAACAAAAAAATGATAAAAACAGTTGGAGATAAAAAGCTGCTGTAAAAATTAAGATCTGAGACATCTGCTGCAAAAAGTTTTCAAAGACTTTGATTTTAACTTTTCCAGAAAGCTTCAATGACTTCGAAGTTTACATACAAAAAAGAAACACAGTACAAAACAACTTTATTATAACTATCACAAACAAAAACAAAATAAATACACAAACAAAGAATTCGTTTCATACAATTTTTCGAGATCTCCAATTATCCACTTCATAATCTTCATCGTTGTCCACATCATCATCATCTGATTCTTGTTGGTCATCTTCTTTATCTTTCATTTCTTCTATTTCTTCTTCTTGTTTCTGTTGTTGTTTTCGAGCAGCCAAAATAACTTCTCTCTTCTTTTCTAATTCATTCAAAGTTTTCCAATATTTCATACTTGTGTCAATTGATTCCATTTGCCTTTCATGGGTGAATACTTTAGTCTGAAAAACAACAAAATTATTGCAATCTGTGAAGCATAAAAGTCGGCAAAAATTGAATGGATATTCTATGTAGCATCATTAAGTTTCCATAAACATGTTTTGCAACTCTTTTCTTTTTGTTTGATCAAACTTACATCAACATCATCTTCGGTTGCTACTTCGTGTTCAGCTGCAGATAGTTCATTCATAAACTTTTGATATTCAGCATCCAACACTTTTTGCTTTTCAATTGTTGCTTCGGTCTGAAACGCACTTTTCATAACTTTGGGTGTTGTAAAAATGATCAATAAACGAACCTTTTCATTTTGTACAGGATTATCAAAGAAGCCATCAGGAATAAAAGCATATTCATTTGATGATGATGGTGCTGCTGCTGAAGTCGTAGATTTTCCATTAGCAACAGTACCTTCTTCAACTAAAATCAATAAACAATTAGTGAATAAAAATTTGAGCTTTAACTCACGTTTTAATCTTTTAGCAGCGTTTGAAACATCATCGGAAGTATCAACAAGTTGTCGCTTTTCTGCTGCTGCTCCATTTGATGATGATGTTGGTCGAGAAGTTTTAGCCGCTGCTTGAGCTTTGAGTTCATTTACTCGTTGCTTATGTTTTCGACCAGTCACATGAGCTGTCCATAGCTTTTGACTAACTTGAGTAGCACATGCAGGACAAAATTTGGTTGACATCCTAGAAAAAGTTAAAGTAAAAATGAAAGGAAAAGATTCAAGCATGTATAAAAGTGTTAAAGAAACACAAGTACAGCAAAAATGGAGACACCGAATTCAAACAACTCTTTATTAAACTTAACAAAAATTAAACAACAATAACAAAAAATATTTAGAAATCTAAAGCTTTGTCGGTGCATGCGCATTCACCACCGCATCCTCCTCCATTACTTTTTTCATTTCCATTATCAGTTATTATCACTTCATTCAATGAACCACTTGACTTTGTTTTTTTCAATTTTCCTTTGGTAATTTCATCATTATTTAATCCAGATAGTAATCGACATGCTTGACAAAATTCTTGACTTGAAACATAATCACAATTTACACATCGTTTTTGAGTTGGAAGGATATCATGTTTGACTACAGCTACGTCTTCACCAGATCGAACAATTTCCATAATAACTCGTGGCGATATTCGTTCAAGAGCTTTGAGATGGTTTCTAAAAGAAGCAAATGATGAGAAGAAAGAGGTAATGAAACAAAGATTTTACCTAACAACTCCACGATAAGAATTAGGCGCATACGTACATTCAACAGAGAAATAATTCAATTTTTTGAAATGAGCATAAAATACGATATCCTTTTGATAGGAATAACGAAATGGCTTGACACGAGTTATTCCTCCTTCAACACCAGTAACATGACTTGCAGAACGTTCAAGTCGAGCGACATCACCACGAAGAATATTCATCATTACTGTTTCAGCTACATCATCGGCATTATGTCCAGTGCAAACTTTCATACATTCAAATTTTGTAGCACCACTAAAACGAACAACATAGTTAAATAATTTTGCAACTAAAATGAAAACTAACCGATCAAGAGCTTGTCGACGAAATACTCCACAAAATGTGCAATTATTCTTTGAACCAATCTTCTTTACAATTTCATCCATCGTCCATCCATACAAATCTTTGTAACTCAGGATATTCAATGGCAAGCCAAGATCCTTTTCATTTTTATGAACTTCCCGAATTGACGCATCTCGATATCCTTCGATTCCTTCATCAATACAAACAAGGTAGAGTTCAAGGCCATAATCATGTCGTTGATTGAGAATATTCATAGTATGAGCAAGAACGGTTGAATCTTTGCCACCTGAAACACCAATAGCAACTTTTTCACCACGTTGTTGAAATATCTTTGTTTCAATAATTGTTTGATGAACATCCTAAAAAATGGAAAATATTAATTGGAAAAAATAGAAAGAACAAAGACAAAAGCAAAGAAACCAAAGACAATGATGACATACCTCTTCAAACCAATGTAAAAAGCATGGAACACATGAAGATTCATTTGTTTTTGCAATCTTTATTGATGGCGATTCAGCACAATTATAACACGACGCCATTGTTGGAAGTATTGGAGAATAAAAAAAGTAAACTTCGTCGTTGAAATTTGTTCAACTAAAATTTTTTAGAAAGCTCGAAGATTTCAAAGTTGTTGTTTGAGTCTCTCAAAGCCAACTTTGTGGGAGACTTTGATGTTGAAACTTTTTTAAAGATTTTTTAGAAGTTTTTGAGCAATCAAATTTACTAAAATTATAGTGACACCACAGAGCTTTTAAATGCGGATATAAAGTTCCACGATAATACAAAGAATTAAGGTACTTATTTATTTAATATTATTACATACATATTTACTTTTACATACAAACAAAAGAAGGAAATATTCAAGAAGCAAAAACATTTCTTAACGATCTTAACGTAATTTCCCACAAAATTTGGCCAATGAGCATTCCAATAAATACAAATCCAAGATTTGTGTAATTACCATGTTTTATATCATTGATTACTTCATTGATTGTTTTATTCATTGACCTCATAGTTGTTATAATTATACCATCACTTGATTCAGGATAGCAACCAAAAAAGCCTCTAGTTGGTCGAAGTGCATCTTCATAATTGCAGGTTCCCTTAGAAAGTTGAGGACGTTTAATACCAGAAGTTTCAATCTAAAATAATAACATTTTTATATATCAATGAAAACAATGAAACAAAAACTAACCATTTTGTTCAATTTATCATAAGCACAATATCTACCAGCAAATTCATTGGCATTATTGTTACATGAAGTATGAAAATAGTAATCATTTGGATCAATTTTTTCTTTGTTTGCACAAATATTTTGATCTTCATCACATCCATAGTAACGATAAATAACACCATTAACAAGACATTCCCATGCAGCACATTCATGATCACAAGTTATACCCACTTCTGAAGATGTTAAATTCAATTCAGCTAAAAACAAGATAAAATTATTATCAAATGAACCGGACGCAACACGATTTAAATCAAAAACAAAGAAAAATAAAACTTACTGTTCCAATTGAATGTACCTTTCTGTGTTTCACATTCATAAAACTTTTTACATTGAAGAGCTTCAAGAAATGGAAGATGCAAAATGAGCGCAGAAGCCAGAAAAAGGATGATGAGTTTCATGATTTTTTGTTTTTGATTGACGAAAACAGCGACGATGAAAATTGAAACAACAACAATGAAAGTTCGTCGTTGACTGATTGCTTTTATCACAAAAATCATGCATCTTTTTTTATGCAAATTTTCAATTCACTTTTTATGGGTATTTTTTCAGTGTAGGATTTTTCAGGCTGTTTGAAAGCTGATTGAAGATACTAAACATTTTCACACATTCATGCTTATTGAATAAACTTTTAGTAAACAATTTTTTTTCTTCTTCTTTTTTTTGTAGCTTGAAAACCTCTTTTTAAGCTAGAAAGTTAGAGAACTCTTAAAAAATTCAACAAAATAATATAAACGAAGACGCAATTTTTCGATGTTTGTATGCTTGGAAAATATATTTATAACAAAAATGTAATAACATATTTTAAAACATCAATCTCCGCACTAAATTTACAGCTGTTCTTTCTTGCAAACCTTCAAAAAATTGAGCCTCCAAAGTTTTTCTTCTTCTTGTAAAAACAACCAATTCCGATGATTTTTTGTTCACAAAAATAACACACACATATATAGTTTTAATTATTACATTTATTAATCATAATTTTATTACATACAAAAAATGGAAAGAAAAATCATATATTTTTATTAATGAAGGAGAACACGAAGCAGCATCAGAGTCGACGAGATAGGTTTACCAAAAACGAGCAAAGATCCAACCAAAGAGAATCATTCCAACAAGTTTCATAGCACCATATTTTGTTTCATTTGTTCCATTTGTAGTTGTTGTAACTTTGCTTGATCCAGGAGAGCCTGATCCACCAGATCCAGGAGAGCCATCAAAGCCTTTAGTTGGTCGAAGTGCATCATCATCTTCACACGATGTTTTATTAGTAAAAACAGAAGACTTATCAATACCGGAATCGTTTATCTAAAATAAAATGGTATCTAAGTCAAATAAAAAAGGCTAATAATAACTTACAGCTTTATTCATCTCAAGACGTGCACAATACTTATTATCATTACATGAAACATAGAAATAGTAATCTTTTGAATCAGTTTTTTCTTTGTTTGCACAAATATTATCATCTTCTTCACATCCAAAATAAGTGTAAACAGCACCATCAACAACACATTCCCATGCAGCACAATTATCAATGCAATTTACATTTTTAGATAAACCTGAAATTAATAAAAAGAATATTTAATGAATCATAAAAAAGTAACATATTTAAAGAAAAAATTACTTACTAATTTCTTCATCTTCGCTTATTGAACAATGATAAGACTTAGTGCATTGAAGAGCTTCAAGAAATGGAAGATGCAAAATGAGCGCAGCAGCCAGAAAAATGATGATGAGTTTCATGATTTTTTGCTTTTTTGATTGACGACGAACAGCGACGACGAAAATTGAAACAGCAACAATGAAAGAAAAAATTTGTCGATGACTGATTGCTTTTATGCACAAAAATCAAGCATCATTCTTTTTATATTTTTTATGCAAATTTTTCAATTCACTTTTTATGGTTTTTTTCAGTGTGGAAGTTTTCAGTCAGGCTAATTTAGAATTAATTGAAGATACTAAACATTTCCACACATTTATTGGATAACTTTTTAAGCTAGCAAGTTAGAGAACTCTAAATTCTAAAAAGTTCAACAAAATAATATAAACGAAGACGCAATTTTTCGATGTTTGTATGCATGGAAAATATATTTATAACAAAAATGAAATAACATATTTTACTTTACTACAAAAAAAAAATGAAAGAAAAATACAAGCATATATTTTCCCAAAGCAAAAAAGAAGAATCATTTCGTAAAAGAAAATATAGCAGATAAGCATTTTTTAAATATCGATTTTGCTTTCGTTTTTTTGTTTACGATGCTAAAAACTTTTTAAAAGTTTTCTTTTTGAATATTTAATGAAAATTTTGTTGTTTTGGCTCAAATCTTTTTTATGATCATTAGATCATCGAGAGCTAATCTTGATCTCTAGGACATTTTTATAAAGCAATCTTTTTCTGTTTTTAATTTTAAAACTCAGTTTTACATTTTCAAATAAAGATTTAATAAAAAAAATTCACAGATATTGATGAAAATATAAAAGCCAATTTAAAAGTGAAAAGTTGAAAAAAAGCTTTAAATATTTTGTTTAAAATTATTTATTATACAAAAACTTTAATTTAAAACATTACAAACAAAATATTTTTTAATGGCAAAAAGCCAATTTTTTTTGAGGGATATTTTACTGAATCGAAAAAGTCAAAGTATTTTCTAAATCTGAATTAAATGCTTTTTTGTTCTTTTGACCTAAATTTTTTTTTACAAATTTATTTCATAATTTATTTTAGTATCATTGATCGGCAAAAATTTTTTGATCACAAAAAAAACTAAACCATTGTTTTTTAGTCTTTTTTTCTCCCTCATGAAACTGAAAAAAAAAATGACCCAAAATCGGCTTATCCTCCCTTCTCCACCTTCCTCCACCCTCAACAGATTTTGATTTTGTTGTTTATGATGATTAAAATTTAATTTTTTTGCATATTAAATAATAAAAAAAACAAAAGTCAATCAAACATAAAATGGTTTATGTTTTTTTTGTTTGCTTCAGTTTTATTTATTTAATAAATAAATAATAATTTACTTTTATGATTTTTGGTTTATTTATTTTTTTTACTTAACTACCGTGATCATTTTTAAAATTTATCTGATTTTCTTCTCCGTGGGTTTTATTTATTATAAAATGACAAATTTTTATTTAATTGTTTTCCATATTCTTATCTTTTTTTGCACAAATTTAAAAAATTGTTGGGTAATGAATTGCTGCTAGCGAATTTGTCTTTGAGATCTGTTCTAAAATTATTTTTAATTTGAGTAAATAGTATCCATATTTTTTCTGTTTTTTTTACTCTTCTCGTCTGCTACCCTCATTTTCTAAACATATTTTTTTATGAAATTGTTTAATTTATTTCTTATCCTTAAATTTTTTTTGGTTTTATAATTATTTTAATAAATCTATTTGTCGCATTTCCCATGATTTTTTGAATACTGTCAAAAAAAGTGATATCATTTCTTTTATTATTTTTTTATTTCCACAAAAGTTTGGAACTTTTTGATATTTTTTGTTTATTTACACAAATTATAAGAGATTTTAATGGTTTTAAGCATTCATGGAATTTGAATTGTTGAACTTTTGTGAAGATAGATTGCTTACAATTTTTTTGTAAAGTTTAAGCGAGGGTGCAAAGCAACAGAAACAGCAAAAAAAAATAATGCAAATAACTAAATGATCAAGTTTAAAGTTAGTTTTTAAGTAGAAAAGAAAACAATTAGAGATTATCATTTTTTTAAAACAACAATTTTTTTGAAGAAGAAGAAGAAAAAAAATTTAGTTAGCAGCCGGCAGATCATTTTAAAGTGGATATAATTATTGGTAGTAACATAAAGTGGAACTGTAAATAATAATTGTTTTGTTTATAAAAATGACGTTTTTTTGGGAGTAAATTTTTTTTAGGAAGGTTGGACATTCCATGATCTTGATTTACAAGCCCTAGAGATGATATAAAAGGAAATTGAGAATGGCAGCAGCGTAAAAACAAAAACTAAAATCCAGCTTTTTTCTAGGCCTCTTTTTTTCGATTGAACTGAGAAGTTTAAAAATGAGACAAAAATGAAAGTAAAAAAAGATGGATATCTTTTAAATCAAAAATTTAAAATTTAATCCATTTTTTGTAAAAATTAAAGAATCTAAATTTTTTTTCTTCTTCTTTAATTCCCAAATTTGAATAATATAAAAAATGATATCTTCTTTGTTTATTTTTTTATTTTCAATAAATTTTTTTATTGAATAAAAAATTTAAAGTTAGTCATTTTTTAAATTAAATATACTGTAGCTTTGAGGCTAAATCAAAACCACCGAATGAGTTTAATTAATGATGACATTAAAATTAAAAAATATATTTGTTGTTTATTTTTTTCCACCAAATTTTCAAATTTGATATTTAAAAGCTCTTGAAAATCCGATGGTTTGGGTATTGGATAACTCAAAACCATTTAAAAAAAAGTTTACTTAATGATTCCATCAAATTCAAAAACACACTTCAAAAACTAAAAACTCATCATTTAATTTTGTTTATAATTTTATTATAAATTTTTCACACTTGAATTTAAAAAAATTTAAACTTTCGTGAAATTTATCTTTTAAAAAAATAACAAATGATTTTAGTTTGATTTTTTTCCTCCTCCTCCTCCAACTTTTTTTCTCCCCAAAGACGACTCAATAATTACTGTATTTTTATTTACTCACTTTTTTTTTGATCATCTCATCATTCAAATATATTATTTTATTTACTTATTTATTTACCAACAACAAACTTAAATGATTACTCTTTTTCTATAGCTTGCTTGACTTTACTCCTGTGCCGCCTTTTTTTTTTTTTTGAAGAGCCTCGTCTCTCTCCTTCTCATTTTTTTTTCTTCTTCTTCAAGGATAAGATTATTTACAAAAAATTATATAAACAAACAAAAACAACATCATCCAAATTTTTTTAAAGACGTGAACGAGAAAATAAAAACGATATATATATAACTGAGAAAATTAGTGTAAAGTATCATCATCCCAAAAGTTTGTCTATCTTTTCTCGGGTCTATAGTTTTAAAAAAAATTTTGAGTCGAAAAAAACTAAACTCTTTTTTAGTTAGTTACTTTGAGCTGGATGAATTTCTCGAAGAGGGAGAAAAACAAGTTCAACGCAAAATCAACTTCTTTTTTTAAGTGGTTGTTGGTTGTTTAAAAGGAGTAAAAAAAGTTCGATGGTTTTAATAAATATCGGGAATATTAGTAGTTGGGATAACAATAACAATAATCCAGGATACTCATTTTTTCCTTTCCATTCTTGGTTGGGTTTGTTGCAAAGAAAAAAGTATGTATCTTTGTTATTAAAAAAAGAAAGAATGAATGGATTTCGGGAATAATCTTTTTCTCCATGAATTATTATGTCCATGGATATTGGCCAACTTTTTGGATACTTTGTTGATACTGCGATTTTTTTTTGCAGAGATGGTTTAACAAAAAATATTATAAATCTTCGACTCATATCTTGCGCGCTAAAAAAAATATTTCTCAAAAAAATTTAATGAATCTTATAAAAAAAATGTTATGGATCTAACAAATAGCTCCAAGATTTACCTTTTAATAATACTGTCCTTTATTAAGATTTATGAAAAAACTAGAAAATATCAAATTTAAATATTTTTGAGCCAACTTAAGAAGGAAGAAATAATTTATTCCATTAATTCAATTTTTTAAGTAACAAACTCGAAATTTTAATTCGGGAAGGCTTTTCTTAAACTTATTTTTTTGTGCTTTGCTTTTATTCTTCGATCGACAAAAAATAGCAACAAAAAAAAAGAAGCAAAGTTTTTTTTGGGAAATGCGCGAAATATATCGACGACGATTAACTAACGCCCCCTGGCTCGAGTTTTAAGTTAGATGATTTGTTTATTAATGGATTTTGTTTGACAAGGAAAAAGGAAGCACTTAACACAAACCAAAGAGGTAATTCTCGCTGTTCAAAAATAACTTATTTAATTTTTTAACTCATCATCCTTTTTTTCAATGACATTTTTGAGTTACCAAAAAAAAATATTTTTTTGTTCCGTGTTTTTTTGTTTTGTAAATTAAAAAAAAGGTTACTTATTTTTTGGGTTTCCGATGGCTGCGATTTGGCCTCATTTTGCTTTTTTTCTTTATTAGTTAAAAAATTCTTATCATTCCCAGATTTTAATTATTTTTTAAAATTTTTTACTTATTAAAAAAGGTGTATATTTTTGTGGTGAAAATAATTTAAAAAAAACTTATCTGAAAAAAATAAATAAAATTTTTATTTACCATTGGCGCCACCTTATCATATCTATCTCCTTCTTCGCTAATAAACTGACCAGTCCAGTAAAAATAAAAACTATAATAATTTTTGTAAATCTAGTTTCTCTTTGTCGCTTATCAGAAGAAAAAAAAGTGAGAGTGATGGCCATCACTAATTTACTTAACTTGGACGCTTCCTTTTTCTTTTCCGCTTTTTTTCTAAACACACTCTTTTTTTATCAGCGACGATAATTTTAGTTTGTATAAAAAAGCAAACCGCAATTTTTTAAATTTAAAAAAAGCAACTCTCATTTTTTTGATACTGATTTTGCATTTTTTTTTCTTCAAAAATCATAATAATTCCCAAAATAAATACATTTTTTAAAGTTTGAATCATTCAAGGAAAAAAAATTGTTTCTTGAATTTTTGGATTCAAAGGTTTTTTTAAAAATATTAAAATAATATTTGGAGAGTTTTGAGCTTTTGTTCTTTTTCCCTTAAGATTTTTTAAAGCAAAAATCATGGGTTATTTGGTTTTAGTTTTCAAACTTTAAAAAAATTCTTAAATGGCTGAGCTAGACTGGTGACTTAATAAAAAAAAGAAGCCAAATTTTCACGTAAGCGCATTACAGTTTTTCTTCTTCTTTAAAGTTTATTTGCTTTGCAAAAAGTTAAAAAACATCTTTTAAAAAGAGACTTATAAATAGCGAGTAAATAACGTGTTAATATGTTTGTTGTTTAACTTGTAAACCACTAAAGTAAATTTTTTTTAAAATAAAGAACTTTGATGTTTCAGATGAGTCTCATATCACCAAATTATACGTTTATGCCTCCAATGGTAACTCAAATCCCACAACTTCCATTATATCCAACAGTTCCAGTAAGTTTTAAACGTTTTTTATATTTTTTTAAAAACCTTTGAATTTTTTTGATGTCACAACATTAAGAAATTATTTGGCAATAGGAGAGGATAAAAAAATAAGAGTTTTGGTCTCAAGAAGAAATTTAATTTTTAAAATAATTTATTTGTCTCGCATAAAAATAATTTTATTTCTATTGAGCAAAAAATAGAATTCGTAAAAAAAAAGTTAGATAGTTTAAAAAAATATAAAACTTTTTCAATTTAGAACGCTATCAAACTCTCTATAATTATTTCTTTATTAAAACAAAAAAATGAACAAAAAATAATAAATTACCAAATAAACATCAAAAATTAAAGCCCTCTCTAATTTATTTTGTGTGACGTAAAAATCATTTCCCTCACACTTTAAAAAAATATTATTTCTAAATAAAAGAAAATTAAAAAAACAGACAGGTAATCCTTCATCGTGGCGTGGCTCCCTCGTCTTTCTTGTCTTCTTTCATCTTCCATCTTTCTCGTTTGCTTGATTTTTTAAGGTGTTTCAAAAAAAAGAATAACGCTTCTATTTTTTTTTTGTGTTGAGATGCCGATAAGCATCAAAAAATAATATGTCAAAATAACTCTTAACGCCCTTCAACAAAGAAGAAAGAGAAGGGAAAAAAAAGGAAAGAAATCAAACTCAAAAAAAAATAAATAAAGAAAGAGGTAAAACTTTTTAACTCGTTTTTCGATCCATAATTTATTTTTTATTATAAAAATATTTCTTTTTTTCTTTCCACATTAAAATCAACTTATTTTGATTTGTTGTTTTTTTGTTAATTATTTTTAAAATTAAATTTATTGAAAATCTCTGTAATGATGAATATATCAAAAATCAATTAATTTGTGAGAGAGAAAAAAGAGAGAAAATAATTATTAAATGGCGGTAATGGAAATGGTAATGGTAAGAGAACTTTTAAATCATGAGTTTCATTATTCTCAGATAATTACCGTGTTTTCGCCTCAAAAACTTTCTTTTTTCAGAATTTTGAGTTACACCAATAAAACATAAGATTATGAAAACTTGACTCCATAGATCCTAAACATATTCGATAAAAAAAAAGAGGCTTTTTTTCTAAATTATCTGAATTATAAAATCTTTAAAAACAAACTAATTTTTGGCGAACTTTTGATTTTTAAAAAATAAAGTAAAAAAAATATTTATGTCACTGATTTTTTATAAATTTATGGCGTCTAATTTCTATAAAATTGGGAAAATTTTTCCATTTAAAAATAAAAATTAATAACTAAATAAATACTTATTATTTTCAACTTTATTTTAGGTCAATAATAATGGTTCACAATATTTACATGCATTACTTGGTGAAGCATTTAATACAGGAAATTTTAATGATATTATTGAAAATCAAGATTCAGATAAACCTGAGCCGTGGGAAAGTGAGTTTTCCATTTTTTCAATCCCCAAAAAAATAACAATTAAAAGAAATTTTTCAGCCTGGGTTATTGGATTATCACTTGTGACAGTTTCGGCGATCGCTGCCCCACTTGGAATGTTACTTGTTCCATTATTGAGCAAATCCCTCTACGATCGATTTATGACTTTCCTTGTGGCTTTGGGCGTTGGTGCAATGTCGGGTTCTGTGTTATTTATTCTTATTCCATCTGTACGAAAAAATTTTTTTCCCACCAAAGTTATTTTTTCTAGTTTAATTTCGAGGTTTTTTCTAGGCTTTTACATTAACAACTTTACCATCATTTAATTATGTTGCAAAATGTTGGTGCATTGTTGGAGCATTATATTTATTTTTTGCTGTGGATCGATTTTTACAATTCTTTTTAGAAATCAAAAGGGTTGGTTTGTTTTTATTTTTGCCATTTATTTTGTTTTAAAATTTTTCCAAAAAAAGCATTCTTAAATGCAAAGAAATTTTTTTTAAAGAAAGTTCCATAATTTCAGCGCCGTTCAGCTAAAAGAAAGATTCATGCTTCCACACTTTGTTCAGTAATAAATGAAACAAAGCTACATAAAAAAATTAAAGAAAAAAAGCGAAAAATGAAATGGCTTTCCCTTAAAAGATCTTCATTAACCAATGGAAATAATAATAATAGTAATAATAATATTCAAAATGGTGGAGTTGATATTGAAAAAGAAAAGGATGAATTAAAGGTAGAGTTTTTATTATTTAAAAATTTTTTTTTCAGAAAAGCTTGATTTTCAAATTTTTCCGAACCAACATTTTTTTTGTTTGAAAGGTTCGGTTTTGCGAAGTAGTTTGTAGTTGTTGCTACTGGGGCCTAGGAGACGAATAATCTTGATAAGCAAAGAGAAGAAAAATGATAAATTATTCTTTTCTCCTGTTTTTTTTTCTTTTAATTTTTCTTCAAAGTGTTCGATATATTATTTTTTTTTGTTGGTGGAACGCTAAAGTACAAAAAAAAATAGAAAGTTAAAATTCTAATTTAATACATTAAATATTTCTATTAAACAAATGCCTATTTTTGTTTCTTTTTTTATGAATGAAAATTTAAAAATTTCATTTTTTTTTGTTCGATTATGAAACTTTTTGAAAAATTAGAAGAAAAAAACTGAATTTTCTGCAAGAATGGAAGAGCAAAAATAAGCTGGCATTTGTCCGCAAAAAAGAGTATCTGTTAAAATTTAAAAGATTTATTTTAACTCCATATTTTTTAATATTTTCTCCAATCTCCGGAAAAAATGAATTCCAGAAATAACTCAATAATACAAACAATTCAAAATTTATTATTTAAAAATTTTTTTCAGAATGAACTCGAAGTTCAAATGATAACAAATAATCTTATGAGAACCGTAAGTTTCAATCAATACTTTCTTCTCCTCTAAAAATCGAAGTCTAAAACAACTTTTTTTTGTTACAGTTATCAAAACGCCGCCGAGTTGTTCTCGTTCGCTCTGATTCAATTGATGAAATAAAATATCGAACTGTGAATGGGAATTTCATTGATATGGGAACTCTCAATGAGCGAAAAGATAGTGAAGATACAGATTCCACAACTTCTTCATCAATGAATTCCCTTTCATGTCCTCCAACAATTCATTATCAAACTAAAGTAAGGAATTTAATTAAAAAAGATTTAGCATTTTTTTTAATTCCTTCGCAGAAGAATTTTAATTTTTTTTTACAAATTCATTTTTAAGGACAGCAAAATCCCAGCAATTTCAATTGAAACTGATCCTTCATGTCCAAAAGATATGGATCCCGAAATGGGAGTCACCGTGGATATCGTAGATAAACAAGTAATTCCAATATCCACAAATCATCAAACAGAAATTGCAAATGTTGCATATATGATTTTATTTGGTTCATCAGCAAATAATTTTGTTGATGGAATGTCTACGGGCGCTGCATTTTCTGATTCTCTCACGAAAGGAATTTCGATTGGTTTGGCAGTTGTGTCTCAACAATTTCCACAAGAACTTGGAACCCTCGCAATTTTGGTTAATTCTGGACTTGGATTAAAAAGAACTTTATTGCTTAATCTAATTCCAATGTTATTGTCATATTTAGGGTTTTGTGTTGGTGTATTATTGGATAATGTCAATGAAGGATATGATGAATATATTTTTTCCATTTCATCTGGAATGTATTTTTATATTTTCTTAGGCACTTTGGTAGGTTATATTATTTGTTGAAACGAACGAGCAAGAAATTTTGTGTCTCGAAAAGAAAAACAGCTTTGTTTTGAAGCGAAATATATTTTTTTAGTTACAAAGTGAAAAGTTTTGAATATAAAAAAAAAGTTTAATTAAATTTTTACATTTTTCAGCTCCCAGAAATTCGTGATTCTCTTAATGAAGTTTTAAGAGAAAATCTCCCGGAATCCATTTTAATTACAGTTTTACAATTTTCTGGAATTGCTTTTGGCCTTGGTTTCATGTACTTTATGAGTATCTTCGGTGATGATGGAGGTCCGCCACAATAATTGATTTTGCTCACATTTAATTTAAAAAAAGTCACAATTTTTCATTTTTGAAATGCCAAAGTTTTTTCTTTATTTTTAAAATATTTTTTTGAAAGTTGATTTTTTTTATATTTCAACGCGAAATTGTTTTGAATCTGTGTGTTTTTATTAATAATTACAATATTTTGTGCCATTTATATTTGCATATCAATATTTTTTTTCTTCTCGTCACAAAATCACAATCTTTATTTTTGTTTTTAAAGACCGGTGCTATTTTTTCTTTGCTCTATTTTTAAGAACAGTAATATAATAATGTAATTATAAAAATTTTTGTAATAAAGTTTGAAAATAAAATAAGTTTTGTATTTTGTTTAAAAATTTAACATCCCTTTTACAAACGATAGAAAAATCAAATTAAAAACCAACCAACAAATTTTTTTTTAACATAAATCAAAGATATAAATTACCAAAGTAAAAGAATTATGAATCTTCAACTCTCATAAAAGAAATAAATTTGGACTATTTTCAGAAGGAAAAAGTTGTATTAAAAATTTTTATTCAATTTTTTCATCGAAAAAAATAAACAGGGAAATATTAAATTTTAAGAATGTTTTCTAAGATTCAAAAATAACCAACAACAAAAAATTGTTATCAAACGATTTACTCTAATTTGCTTCATTACTAAATTTTTTACATCAAAATAAAAGAGACCAAAAAAAGATTACAATAAAAATGAAACCATTGCCTTTGCCTTTTTATCGTCACTTTTTTTGTTAGTTAAACCAACAAACAACAACATTAATCGATAGTTATGTTTGCTTTAGTTTGTTGAAGCAGTTAGAAAAATAATACGCGAAACCAAAAAACTGTCTTTTTTTTGTTCCATTGACTCGTTCGTTGTTGAACGAGAAGAGTGAAAGCAAGCGAAGAAGTGTGGTTCGAGAGTTTTGATAGTTTTGGTTTGGTTGCTGCTTGATGCTTGCTTGTTTTGGGTTTTCTTGCTTTTATTTTTAAAAACTCCACTTCACCTATTTTTTTTTTTTTATATTCCTTCGCTATCGCGTTTTTCTTTGACCTTAAAAATACAAAAAAAACCAAAATGTAAAACACGTTTCTGTTTCAAGCAACAACAAAAAATAGTGAAAGGCTTCTATTTTTTTTTATTGAAACATGCTTGCTTTAATGTTTTTTTTCTTTTGTGAAATATACAACAAAAAAAAAAACATTAGTATTTATTTTTGTTCTTTGTATTACAATTCTTTTTTTGCGTTTGTATTAACATTTTTTGTTTTTAAAGTTTAAAAATTTGTATGATTTTTATTTTATTTTTCGTGCTTTATATTTCAGTTCGAAACTTTTTGATTTACTATATATAAACTTTTTACTTTTTTGTTTTAAGTTTTTGTCATTTATTACCTCCATTTTTTTTCCACATTTTTTCATTTTCTTTAATCCAATCAAATTAACGCTTTCAGTAAATTTCTTTAATCTAACAATTTTTGTTTCTTAAATTTTTGTTGAGCAAAAAACGTAACAAAAAAATAAAACAGGATATGCGACTTTAAATGACAAAAACTAAAAAAAACGAAAAGAAGAAATCCTGCTACAAAACCAACAAAACCAAAATCCAAATCCATCCTCTTGTTTCCTATTTTCACAAAAAAAAGATGTCTTCGGTCTTCTTCAAATCCATCCCACTTTTTTTCTCTCATTTTTGTTTGAATGGTCAAAAGAAGATTTATTTTTTCTTTAAAAAAATGTTCCAAAAACTTCCATCAATTTTATCCTCCTTGAAAAGAAAGGAGGATTTCGCTCATCTTTTTTTTCTTTTTGCATTTTCTCCTCCGTTTTTTTTAGTTGCTTTTGATGTACATAGTTTTCAAAAAGATTCCAATGATTTGATTTTTTTTTCTCATGCATTTTTCTATCGAAAGTTGTTTTTGCTTGTGAAAATGAAGAGAGAAAAAAAAGAATGACCAAAACAAAAGTTCTTTTATTCTTTCTTTTTTCTTTTCTATCTTTCGCTGCTTTCATGAATTTTTTTTTGTAAACCTCCGACATATAACAAAAAAAAAGAAATAAATCAAACAAATCAAAAAATGGAGGTAATCCAGTTGTATTTTTTCTTCTGTTTTTTTTTTTTGATTGCTTGTTTGAGATTTTTTTATGATTGAGTCTCTAACTGTTTTTTTCTTTCGTTCTTCAAAAATCATTGAAAATCTTACTTGGAAAAATTTATAAAAAAAAAGACAGAACAATTTTTAATGAAAAGGGTTTTTGAAAAGTTTGAAATGAATGGATTTTTAAGAGCTGTTTTTTTTCTTCGCTTTTCGCGCATTTTTTGTAGATAGAGAGAGAGAGAGTAGTCCTTTCAAATATAAAGAAAAGAACTTATTTGGTTTGGTTTTTTTTTTGTTGTTGTTCATAAAAGCTTTTTTTACAAGCGAACAAAATATTTTTGATCTTAGTCTGAATTTTTTTATCTTCTCTTTGTGTCTAGCAAAATATAGGTTCAAAATTAAAATATTTTGTTAAAAATCTGTGAAGTTTCGTAATTTTTTCCATTTTCTCTAAATTTTTTTAATCCATTTCTTTCTTACCCCCATTTTTTGAAGAATTTGATACTTTCTCAAAAAATAAAAACATTCTTTACGTTTTAAGAATTTTGGTAACAAATAAACTTTGTTACAAAATACAACTTTTTTAAAATTTATAACTAAAACCTTTAAAAACTGTTTTCAAAACCTTAAAAATTAGACATCTTAAAAAAACTTCAAAAATTTCGATTAAAAACGTGGCTGATAAATTTTATAAAGAACGTCATTTTTTGTTTGGTTGTATTTACATTTTAGCTCCCTCCTCTCCTACTAATCTTGTTGACCTAACAACAACAACCTTCTTTTTTTCTTCTCCATTTTTTCATCTTCGTTTGAACTCTCTAAAATTTCAACATATTTTTTTCCCTCCACTTTTTTCTTCTTCTTTCCATTTGCGGTAGTATTTATTTAATTTTATTTGGTTTGTTATGTTTCTCGTTTCGCTCTGTTTCCGCTTTTTAACCTTTATTTTCCTATGTTTGAATGAATTTTTCAACCAAAAAAAGAAGAATGTAAAGAAAATTGAAACATTTCATTTGCGTTTTAGTTTTACAGCGACGACGAGGATGTTGACCGAACAAAAAAAAACTCAAAACTAGCCACGCCATCGCAAACCCCCAAAGAGCGAAATAGAAAATGCGCAATGAAAATCATTTTTTTTTTGCGGTTGCTACTAATCTTTTTGATTTGACTTTTTTTTTCTAACGCGATTTAAATCCTTTTTTCTTTCTTTTTTTTTGATTCGAATTTCGAAACAAGCCAAAAAATTATATGTATGTATGTTTTTGATTTTTCTAGTCTCTGTTTAAAAAAACGAAAAAAAGGGTTTTGTTTTGAAACGTTTTTTTTTTAAATTTGTTGGTGGTTTGGTGAAAGAGTTTATAGAGATCGGGCATAATTCGTTTGTGTACACTAAAAAATAGTTAACTAAAAGTTTATAAAAAAATGATGATTTACAAATAAATTACGTAATGTTTTGTAATCACATAAAAATTCCTATTTATATATAAAAATTAATTTTTGTTATGTAAAAATTGGCTATATTTTTTGTGTCCCAGGTTAATTTATCTTTCTTTATTTTTTAGTTATTCTCTTGCTTGTTTCGTAATGTAAATAAAAAACAATGAAAGCTAGCTAGGTTTATGGATTTGTTTCCCTTTTTTCTTTTTTCTTTTTCGAGAATTTATTTGTTTGATTTAGTTTTTGAAAAAGAAATTATATGTATATTTATCTTATTTTGTTTTTTACCCTATTTTATTTAAAGCGCGATGGTATAAGAAAAATACAAAAAAATTAATATATAGAAGCCAAAGAATTTGTTTTTTCATTTTAAAGCGGTACTTATTCTTTATAAATTATTTATGATTTTTTTAACTTAAAAATTGCCAAAGTTTTCATTCTTCCTTAAATTTAAAGAAAAAATATCCTTATTGAACTTTCTCAAACAAACATTAATTTTTTTTCGTCACCTCAACATCAATAAACTCACATTTCCCATAAAAAAGCCCTTTAAAATTCTGTTAAATTCTTTTATCCAATTTTTTTGTTATCAGTCAGTAAAATTTTTTTTATCACCACGCGTTATTTTTTTCCATTCGTTCAAAAAATGTATGAAACAAATATTTTACTTTCAGGTATTTTTATTCATTCATCGATTGCTTGTTTGCTCATTTCCTGCCTTCGCCTCCACGATTATATTTTTCTAAGGCTTGACGAGGCTCGATTTCGATTGATTCATTGATTGAAAAGTTTTTTATTTATTTCAACACTCAAAGCAAAGAAAAGCTGCTTCAGGCGCTCCCTTTTTATTTGAAGTTTTTAAAAGAAAAAGAAAAAGCTGTGTGTGTGACTAATAATTCATTTTTCAAAAGAAACTTTTTAAAATTCTTGTTTCTCAACATTTTGGAATTATTTTTTCCTGTTACACCGTTATTTTTTATTTAATATTTTTTTTTGATGATTGAATAATTTCACATTCGCTTTATTTTTTTATTTTGGCAGAGGTTCTATTTTCTATTGTTTTGGTGGCTTCTTTTAAATTAATTAAACGAATAAGAATAATAATGGAAAAAACTATTAAACTTGTGGTTGTTGGAGATGCATATGTTGGAAAAACTAGGTATGTTTTTTAAATCCCTGACAGCCATTAACCCTTTGTTGACTAAAAAATTTCAAAAAATTTCTTTTATTTTAGTAATTTTTTAGTGAAAAAAACTCGGTTTTTTGTTTTTATAATTTTTTACCTTTTATCGACAATAAATTTAAAAAAAATCGATTTTGATCTTGTCTTCGAAAGTAAAAAATCAAATTCATTAAACTCTTTAAATTTTGATATGAAACTTATGAATTTAAATAATATTTTTTTAGTTTATTATTAGCATATACCGAAAAACAATTTGTTGGAAATTATGAAACTACCATATTTGATAATTGGGCTGTTACAGTTAATATTGAACAAAAAAGATATACTTTAAATTTATTTGATACTGCTGGACAGGTTCGTGTGATTTTATTATAAAATATTTCCACGGTGAATCACAAAAATTAATATTTCTTATTTTTTCTAAAACACTGCAACTCTAAAAGTTTTTGCCTCGAGACTCTGAACCATTATTTTTAATATTTTTTCCAATATTTTTTTTTCAGGAAGAATATTCACATTTACGTTGCCTCGGATATCCCCACACGGATGTATTTTTATTATGCTTTTCATTAATAGATAAAAATAGTTTAATTAATTGTGAAAGTATATGGATGCCTGAAATTCGTAAATATGTGGGTGATGATGTTCCCGTTATTCTTGTAGGAACTAAAGAAGATTTATGTGATTCTGTAACACCCAATGAAAGGGTGGATCCTAAAAATGCTCAACAATCCGCAAGAGAGGTAAGATTTTTTTTTATTTTTGGCGTCAAAAAAATTTTTTGTTCCTACAACGAAATTTTTTTTTCTAGAACGGAAAATTTTTAAAGAGTGCATTATTTTTTTAGATGGGTTGTATAACATATTTACCATGTTCGGCATTAACTCATCGTGGACTTAAACGGGTATTTGATGAAGCTATATTATATGCCACAGGATCATTTAAAAATCATTCAACAGAAAAAAATAAAAGTAGTAGTGAACCATGTTGTAAAATACTTTAGTTATTTATTATTATTTTTTATTATTTTTTGTTTAATTGGAAATAAATTTTATTATTGCTTTAAAAAATAAAAACTAGAATTTTGTGTGATTTTGGGAAAAATCTTTTATTGAAGAAGGAGATACAGATAAATTTTATTCTCAACCCATTCGATAAATTGAATTCATGAATAGGCGAACTGAAGATTATAAATTAAGAAAGGGAAAATCGAAAAGCTTGGTTTTATATTGTTTTACCCGATGTAAAAAATTGATTGCAAAATCTTATAAAAAATTTGAATTATGAATTTTTTTAAAGATTTCACAACTATTTAATTATTTTATTTATTTTATTCTTCTTTTTTTTTTGCAAATCAAAAGATTTTTATAACTTTTTTTCTCTCGAAAATAAAAGATTTTTTTTGTAAATTACAAATTTTTTTTATATGGCTAATAATCCATAAAATAATAGTCTTCCACTAATCTTAGGAAGTTATCATTCGATTGCTGATATTTTATTCCCATAAAAAATTTTTTTAAACTGAAATATTAATTAGGACGTTTGTTTACTAAAAAAAATATTAATAACACAATGATTTCTTTTTTTGGTACTCGGATTTTATTTCAGCAGTGGGATAGATGATTATCAAATGTGAATCAAAAACATACATATTTTTTTTCTTAAATTTAAATATTTGCATAATTTTTCTTTCTATTCTCTTTCATTCATAGAAAATTATGTCATCGTCGTTTTTTAATTTGCATCGATTTAAAAAAAAGTTTCGACACATAAAATTTACAAATTTTGTTTTAATTTTCTCAAATAATTGCTGTAAAACAAAATATTTATTATTTATTATTATTTTTTTATTATTTTATTTATCCATAATTTTTACATTTTTTCAAAATTCCGATAATTGTTCAATTTTATTTAACGAACATTTAGAAGGAAATTCAAGTGGATATCCAATTAGTTTAACGCATTATTGTATTAAAACAGAGATATTAAAAAATTTATTAATCTCATCAAAAAATAATTATTCTCTGGCAGCCGCAGCCATTAATAATAATTTTACGGTAGAGATAATCTGGATGAACCTTTTTTCAATTATCCACGTACGTATGTTTGTGATTTCCTTTTGGCAAAAGAGTGTAACGAAGAAAAAAATAAATGATGTTTCGAATTTTTTTTAGAATTGCTCTCTACCACTTTTTGGTGGACTTGATTTGGTTCCATTGGATGCAATAAATCATGTAAAATATTTTCTTAAACCTAAAAACAATAAAAATCATGGAATTGTTTCTATTACAATTGGTAAGTAAAAAATGGAGAAATCTATCAACAAAAATCAAAAATTTTCAATTAAAAAAGTTTTAAAAAATAAATCGAGAAAATAGAAATGCACGAAAATTTTTAACAAATATATATCAAAAATAAACTTCCTTTTTTTCGCGACAAAACCCCGGCTTCAAAATTTCTATGCGAAAGCTTTTGTTTTTGACGGCAAAATTATGATTTTTTTAATTTTTAGGAAGCCTTGGCAAAAATAAAATAATTTATAAATTAAAAATTAGTTATTTTTAAAACCCAAAAATGCGTGTATTTAATTAATTATAAAACATAAAGATTCTTTACACTTTTTCGCGGCAAGAAATGGGGTTCCAATATTTGCCGCGGAAATTCATTATTTTAAAGAATGGTTTTAAAAGGATTTTTTCTATATTTTGTTAAAGTAAAAGTGATTTTTTCCAGGTGTAAATGAAAACCCATATGCTCAAGGATTCCTTTATAAATTACATCAATCTCAACATCGAGCTTTTGATCCTTCAGAAGATTTCAAAAGTCAAGAATTATTTGAATTATACACTCAAGGAATTTACCATCCATTTAAAATTTCAAATATAAGCAATAATTTTGGGTTCCCTGTTTCTTTGGTGACTATTAAAGATCTCACAAGTCATTACATTGATTTGAAACCAATTGACATTCTTTTTGTTGATTTTAATGGAAAAGAAAAAAATGAAATGGAAATGGAAACACTTGAATTATTTTTAGGTTTGTTCGTTAACTTTTTCTTTACTTTATTTTGCTTTCCACTTTAATTATACGCCGCAGAAGAAAAGACATGAAAGGCGTTTAGAAAAAAAATTATTGTTAGCTTTTTTAGGTTTAAAAATTTTTTTATCTCGATAAGACAGTTTTTTGATTTTTAAATTTGATTGTCTCAGTAAAAACATTTTTTTGAGCTATTGGAGGAAAAATATTAATAATAAGGACCAAAATAATTACAGATTTTTATAAATAATTTTCGCGGGGAAACCTTCGTTATTAATTTTTAAATATCTGCACGGAAATTTGAGTTTTGGCCGAAGCTCTTTAATAAAATTGATCGATTTTAAAATAATAAAAAAAGTGTTATAATCAATTCAATTACAGATAATCCAACGTATCATCGAGGAATATGTCAAATAAATATTAATCTTAATTCTGAAACCAATCCCCAAAAATTAATGATTTTTTTACATCGCTTAATTTTTAAAGAAGGTTATGTTCCATTAAGAGTTGATAAAGAAAGAAGGATGTTTTTGGTTAATACTATTGAAATATATTGCAAGCAAATTTATGGGATTTAACTTTTTTTATTTTTCCATGAAAGCTTCCTTTTACCATTGAGACACAAAAATTTGTGTATTTTTTATTTTATTCTTTCCAGAAATAAATATTTATGTTATTTTTTCTTGCAAAAATATATTTTTTGATCTGTATAACGCTTTTTTTAAATGACATCAAATAAATAAAAAATATTGTTTTTCTTCAACAATTTTTCAGTACATTTTTTCTAAAATAAGGAAAAATAATTTCAAAATTTGTTGTACTAATAATTTTTGGTTCCATAAAAATAATTTTGATGTTGATTTTGGAAGATGCATGACCACAACCTTCCAAAAAATGATCTTATCAAAAAGTTAATATGTTTACATTTTGCAGTTTTAGCCTTATGCTTTTTAGGAAGCAAAAAAATCAAAACAAATCAAAATAAGCACAAAAAATGTTTGTTTTTTAAAAAGTTTTTTAAGATAACATTTTTATTACTTTTGCATGTTTTGCTAAAAATAAGTTATAAGTTCAAATATAAAATTAAACTATTTAAAATTATGATTAACCGAAAAATAAAGGACTAAAAGCAGACGACGAATATATTTAAACTTCAATAAAATCAAAATTTTGCTTGCTCAAGAAATGCTTTGATTTCACTAAAAATGGAATGTCTTTAAAAAAATTGGAGCTTAGCTCTGAGTATTTGGAGAAAAGAAAAAATGTTTATTTAAATATTTAAACATTCAGACTTTGTTTTCTTTTTTAAGCCTCTTTTTTCTTATTATTTCAAAGGCAGTAATTTTTCGCCATTAAAAGATAATTACTCTTGTGTAAAATTATAATTTTATATTTCAACTTTTGTTTATTTTAAAATAAGTAGTTTATAAGTTTTTAAGAAATGTTTTATTCTTAGAATACAAAGTTGCCATTGGTTTTGGTTGTTGCTGCTGCGAGGTAACAAATTTAAGCATACGTACATGTATTTTTTTAACAGCGAAATATAAAATAAAGAAAACATTAAAAATAATGCCATTTTCTAACTAACAATTTTTTTTTCAGAAAAATTTTGTTTCAAAACTTTTTAATTTTGAAAACCTCGCCCAACTTTTTTAAAGATAAAAACTTTAATAAATAATTAATTATAAATATAAAAAGGAAATTTTTTCTTTAAATTTAATTGAATTGATCTCTGTTACTATGATGTTACGACGAAAAAGTTTAACTATTATTGCGCCTTTATTTTATTTTTTTCTCTCGGATGTATATTTTCATTACCTGTTTTTTGTTTCCTTTGTTTTTGTTTTAGTTCCAATGATCTGTCTCAATGACCCCTAAAAACTTCTTTTTTTTTGCATAAAAAATTTCCAATATTTCAGATTTTATTTTTTACTCGATTTTTTTTGTTACTTTGCTGAAAATAAATATGAAACGAAAGATAATAGCTTTGAGTCATCTAATAGTTCTCCAAAGCGACACAAACTCCAACCATTTTTTGTTAAATATTCTCTGACTCTGATTTTGACTTTATTTATTGAATTTTTATTTTTTTACGGATGCGCGCTACTTAAAAAATATATTATGATATAATTTACACGCTAAACCTTCGATGAATCAACGAACTCATCCAAATTTGACAATGACAAATACATATTCATCAAAAAGCTTTTCTTCTTTCCTTTTTTTAACAACAATAAAAAAAGAGTTAACTGAACTCATTTCTTATGTGTTTTTAACACATTTTTTTTAGTTTGACACAAAAATTGTTTTGTGATCACGTTCAAAAGGTAGTAATTCCGATGATCTCCCTCTTCACCGAAAAGAAAGAGTATAAAAAGTAAAACACTAAATATGCGTTGAATGCGTGCTTCTTTTTTTGCTGTTGTTCGAACACACAAAAATAAATAAAAATATATTTCCTCTTTCCTTTTTTGACTGAATTTTTTTTTTCAACTCCTCCCACCTCCCGCATTTTTTATGTGACTATTATTGTTATTATTACATATAATATTTTTTCTTTCAGTATCTATTTATTGTTCATCATAAAAACCTTTTTTTCGAGTATATAAAAGAAAAGAAAAAAAGTTCACGAACGAGGAGAACGACGACGACGATTGAAAACATTTATTTTTGGTCAGTTTTGAACTTTGACGCTTTTACACTTTTTTTTATTGTCTTCGGCCAAGTGGGAATTATTGAGTTTCACGGAAAATAAGAATAAATTTCTAGGTTTAAAGGTTGTCATAAAAAATACTTAGTTTTTGGTAAAAAACAGTAATTCTCAGTTTTTTTGAGTTTTGTAAAGCTAGTTTTTAAGGTTAAAATTAATATATAGTTTTTTCTATTTAATTTGAGGTTAGAGAATAAAAGTTTCCTTTCCCGGTAATAAAAGACAGATGTTAATTTAAAAGTCATTTTTTTTGAAACGAAAGCCACTTAAAAAGTGTAAAACTTTATATTAAAATTAAATTTATTAAAAGTTTCAACCTTTTTTTAATGTGTAAAAACTTTTCGTTTTATTAGTGTTTTTTTTCTTCATTTTTAAAATGTTTCTAAATATTTTTTTTAAAATTTATGAAAGCATATTTTTGAACAGATTTTTTTTTCAAGTTCATTTCCTAACCTTTTTAAAAATATATATTTATTTTATAATCACATTTTTATAAATTTTTGGAACCCCTTTTTTAAATTTATATTTATTTATTCAGGTGTCAGCCATCGTTTTTTAGTTATTAGTTTAATCATTCTTTCTACAGAGGCACTGAAGAGCTTCTAAACACAAGGTTCAAAGTCATCATTTTTTATATTTTAATAATTTTAGTGAAATTCTAATTATGGATTTTTTCTAAAAAAAGTTGAAAATTGCCTCAAAGGAAAAATTATTTTTTTCTAATTTTCGAAGTTTTTGTTTTGTTTTTGAATTTAATTTATTTTAAAAATTTCAATAAAGAATTTTTTTTTTCAGCTTTGCTTTATCACTCAGCTTTTATTTCTGTTTTTTTTTAATATTAAAATTAATAATTAAAATTTATTTAAAAAATGACGATAAAAATTGAAAAAATGGAAACGACTTTTCCATCAACAAAATCAGAAAAGAAGAATGACGCTGAAGATATTCATAATGAAAATGGTTATTATGGAGTTCATAAAACCGATTGGCGATCAATATATATTGCAAATATAATTGCTTTATTATCTGCAATTCAATTTGGTTCCATTATTCCTACAATATGGCCATATTTAAAATTGGTAAGATTTTGGATTATTTTTTTTTGTGTTTGAGAAACACAATTAATTTACTGAGGAGAAAATGGATAAAAAAAAGAAGATTTTTTAAAGTTTTGGTCTTAGCATAAAAATGGCAAAAATTAGGTTGTTTTTTTCATCAAACAAGGAAATAATTAAAATCGGTCTTTGCACGAAACTTGAGTATTTTGTAGTTACGGGGTATTTTTTTTAAATGGCAGTGTTTTGTTGTTGTTGTACTTTTGTTATATCTTTTTATTTTTAGAGAGTGTGGGATGAATACATCATTTTTTAAATCCCTTTATATTTTTTTTTCGGGAGAGATAGAGAAAAATGGATTAGTTAATGAGTTAAAGTTTCATTGAATGAGAGATGATCTTCCACAAAGGATTATTTTAATCAAAAAAATCAATAGATACACAAAATAATATTTTGATAAATAAAAATTAAAAATAACTAAAATTTTAATATTTTACTGTATCTAAAAAATTACACAAAAATGTTTGAGAGTCTAACAGCGAAAAGAAAATTCATAATGAAAACTTTAAAAAAAAGTTTTAAGAGAGAGTCTACCAGATTTTTTAATGATTTTAGAAGGAGGCGGTCCATTTTTTTTCAAACCCACTATTGTATAGTCACCAAACGATTATTTACGATGAAAAAATATGCTAGTTTTCAATCTTTTGACCAGAAACTGTACTAGATATGGAATTATGAGCTATCGAAGTTTGAAGCATGTCTAACCTTTAAAAATTCGGCTAAATTCACCCATGAAACATAAAAATTTAGTTATTATCCCATATTAGGTAATCGATTGCGGGCTTTCTAATGGTGTATACCATATATTTTAATATCCTACAAAAATGAGGAGAAATTTGCATATTTATATTTCAAAACGACGCCACTTTTTTTCCGCCGTATCCCCAGACCCTAAGAAAAATAGCATATATTCCCCAGAATCTCCTCTATCGAATTGTCAAGAAAAATCAAAAAAAATTTGCACCTCGATCGATTGCCATAGATAAACGTGCTCGCGACCACTATTTTTAGTGGGGAAAAGGTGTTTTTCACTTTCATTCTTTGGTTTTTGGCGTTATGTTCAAATTGTTTTCATGGAAGAAAAAAAGTGAATGGAAAGTGAAAAACACCTTTTCCCCACTAAAAATTCAAAGCAAAGAAAAGCTGCTTCAGGCGCTCCCTTTTTATTTGAAGTTTTTAAAAGAAAAAGAAAAAGCTGTGTGTGTGACTAATAATTCATTTTTCAAAAGAAACTTTTTAAAATTCTTGTTTCTCAACATTTTGGAATTATTTTTTCCTGTTACACCGTTATTTTTTATTTAATATTTTTTTTTGATGATTGAATAATTTCACATTCGCTTTATTTTTTTATTTTGGCAGAGGTTCTATTTTCTATTGTTTTGGTGGCTTCTTTTAAATTAATTAAACGAATAAGAATAATAATGGAAAAAACTATTAAACTTGTGGTTGTTGGAGATGCATATGTTGGAAAAACTAGGTATGTTTTTTAAATCCCTGACAGCCATTAACCCTTTGTTGACTAAAAAATTTCAAAAAATTTCTTTTATTTTAGTAATTTTTTAGTGAAAAAAACTCGGTTTTTTGTTTTTATAATTTTTTACCTTTTATCGACAATAAATTTAAAAAAAATCGATTTTGATCTTGTCTTCGAAAGTAAAAAATCAAATTCATTAAACTCTTTAAATTTTGATATGAAACTTATGAATTTAAATAATATTTTTTTAGTTTATTATTAGCATATACCGAAAAACAATTTGTTGGAAATTATGAAACTACCATATTTGATAATTGGGCTGTTACAGTTAATATTGAACAAAAAAGATATACTTTAAATTTATTTGATACTGCTGGACAGGTTCGTGTGATTTTATTATAAAATATTTCCACGGTGAATCACAAAAATTAATATTTCTTATTTTTTCTAAAACACTGCAACTCTAAAAGTTTTTGCCTCGAGACTCTGAACCATTATTTTTAATATTTTTTCCAATATTTTTTTTTCAGGAAGAATATTCACATTTACGTTGCCTCGGATATCCCCACACGGATGTATTTTTATTATGCTTTTCATTAATAGATAAAAATAGTTTAATTAATTGTGAAAGTATATGGATGCCTGAAATTCGTAAATATGTGGGTGATGATGTTCCCGTTATTCTTGTAGGAACTAAAGAAGATTTATGTGATTCTGTAACACCCAATGAAAGGGTGGATCCTAAAAATGCTCAACAATCCGCAAGAGAGGTAAGATTTTTTTTTATTTTTGGCGGCTAAAAATTTTGTTTGATCCTACAACAAAATTCTTTTTTTCTACAGCGATTATTTTTAAAGAATACATTAATTTTTTTTAGATGGGTTGTATAACATATTTACCATGTTCGGCATTAACTCATCGTGGACTTAAACGGGTATTTGATGAAGCAATATTATATGCCACTGGATCATTTAAAACTCATTCAACAGAAAAAAATAAAAGTAGTAGTGAACCATGTTGTAAAATACTTTAGTTATTATTATTTTTTTATTATTTTTTGTTTAATTGGAAATAAATTTAATTAATGCTTTTAAAAATAAAAAAGAAATTATTGATTTTCATCAAAACTTTATATTATAAATCTTTCCAATTTCTTTTGACACTGCGAATCTTTTAAAATCAAAATTAATGGATTTTGAAGCATTTGGAAAAATCGTAAATCATTTTTTTTGTCGTGTTTTAAACAAAATTGATCAAAAGAGCAAATTACTCTATTTTTTAATATACCCTTTTTTGCTTTTGGATAAAAATCATTCTTCATTTTAAAAGTTTTAAAGTTTTAAAAAAAGAAATGAAAAAAGCATTACATTTTTTTTTGCAATAAATTACGTTTAGAGCCTATGATTAATCGTTCAATGTCTCATTTTACCTTTCAATTGCTGATTTTCTTTCATCTGATTCCCCACAAAAAAAATTCAATTAGAGCATTTTGGGTTTTCCATAATAACACATTGATTTTTTTTGTTCCTCATACGTAATTTTTTTTTGGATAGATGATTATCGAATGAGAACCAAAAACCTATTTTTCTTAAATTTAAATATTTGCATAATTTTTCTTTCTATTCTCTTTCATTCATAGAAAATTATGTCATCGTCTTTTTATTTGCATCGATTTAAAAAAAAGTTTCGGCACATAAAATTTACGAATTTTGTTTTAATTTTCTCAAATAATTGCTGTAAAACAAAATATTTATTATTTATTATTATTTCTTTATTATTTTATTTATCCATAATTTTTACTTTTTTTCAAAGTTCTCATAATTGTCCAATTTTATTTAACGAACATTTAGAAGGTAATTCAAGTGGATATCCAATTAGTTTAACGCATTATTGTATTAAAACACAAATATTAAAAAATTTGTTAATCTCATCAACAAAAAATAATTATTCTCTGACAGCGGCAGCCATTAATAATAATAATTTTACGGTAGAGATAATCTGGATGAACCTTTTTTCAATTATCCACGTACGTATGTTTTGTGTTTTTCTTTTGGCAAAAGAGTGTAACGAAGAAAAAATAAATATGATGTTTCCATTTTTTTTTAGAATTGCACTTTACCACTTTTTGGTGAACTTGATTTGGTTCCATTGGATGCAATAAATCATGTAAAATATTTTCTTAAACCTAAAAACAATAAAAATCATGGAATTGTTTCGATTACAATTGGTAAGTAAAAATGGAAAAAATGATCTACAGAAATAAAAAAATTTCAATTAAAAAAGTTAAAAAAAGAAGTTTTAAAAATATGGCAAATATATCAAAAATAATTTCTGTTTTTTGTGGCGAAACTGAGACTTCAATCTTTCAAGCTTTTGTTTATGACGACGAAATTAAAATTTTTTTAATTTTTTTAGGAAGCCTTGTCAAAAATAAAGTTATTTATAAATTAAAAATCGGGTATTTTAAAACCCAAAAATGCATGTGTTTTTTAAAAAAACATAAAGATTCTTTATACTTTTTCGCGGCAAGACTCTATGTTCTAATGTTTGCCGCGACAAATTTTATAATTTAAAGACAAGTGCTAAAATATTTTTTCAAAATTTTGTTAAAGTAAAAGTGATTTTTTTCAGGTGTAAATGAAAATCCATATGCTCAAGGATTCCTTTATAAATTACATCAATCTCAACATCGAGCTTTTGATCCTTTTGAAGATTTCAAAAGTCAAGAATTATTTGAATTATATACTCAAGGAATTTATCATCCATTTAAAATTTCAAATATTAGCAATAATTTTGGTTTTCCCATTTCTTTGGTGACTATTAAAGATCTTACAAGTCATTACATTGATTTGAAACCAATTGACATTCTTTTTATTGATTTTAATGGAAAAGAAAAAAATGAAATGGAAATGGAAACACTTGAATTATTTTTAGGTTCGTTGTTATTCGTTAGCTTTTTTACAAATTTTTTTGTTTATTATAATTCCTCGGAAAATAGTTCGTGGAAGCAAAAAAATCAAAGGCGTTTAGAAAAAAATTATTGTTAGCTTTTTTAGATTTAAAATTTTTTTTATCTCGATGAGACACTTTTTTGATTTTTTAATTTAACTATCTCAATCAGAACATAAATTTTTTTTGAGGTTTTGAATAAAAAAAATTAATAAAAAGGGACCAGATTTATTAGACATATTTTAATAAATAATTTTCGCGGTGATCCTTTTTTAATTTTTGAGTCGCAGCGTGAAAATTTAAGTTTTGGCCGAAACTCTTTTATAAAATTGAACAATTTTGAGAAATAATCAAAAAAAGTGTTATAATTGATTTAATTACAGATAATCCAACGTATCATCGAGGAATATGTCAAATAAATATTAATCTTAATTCTGAAACCGATGCTCAGAAATTAATGATTTTTTTACATCGCTTAATTTTTAAAGAAGGTTATGTTCCATTAAGAGTTGATAAAGAAAGAAGGATGTTTTTGGTTAATACTATTGAAACATATTGCAAGCAAATTTATGGGATTTAAATTTTTTACTTTCAAGAAAATTTATTTATGTATGTTTACGACCACGAAAACTTCCTTTTTCAATTGAGACACAAAAATTTGTGTATATTTTATTTTATTCTTTCCAAAAATAAATATTTTTATTATTTTTTCTTGCAAAAATATATTTTTTGATCTGTATAACCTTTTTTTCTTAAATGACATCAATAAATAAAAAATATTGTTTTTCTTCAACAATTTTTCAGTATCTTTTTTTTCAAGATATACAAATATAATTTCAAAATTTGTTGTACTAATATTTTGTTGATTCCATAAAAAAAATATTGATGTTGATTTTGGAAGATGCATGACCGCAACCTTCCAAAAAAGTTATGTTATCACAAAGCTAATATGTTTACTTTTTGCAGTTTTAACCATATGTTTTGGAAGCAAAAAAAAAATCAAAACAAATCAAAATAAGCACAAAAAATGTTTGTTTTTTAAAAAGTTTTTTATGATAACATTTTTATTACTTTTGCATGTTTTGCTAAAAATAAGTTCTATCTTCAAAAAAAGTAAACTATTTAAAATTATGGTTAGTTTAAAAAAAGAAACAAAAGCAGACGAATAAATTTAAACTTCAATAAAATCAAAAATTTGCTTGCTCAAGAAATGATTTGTTTTCACTAAAAATGAAATGTCTTTAAAAAAATTGGAGCTTAGCTCTGAGTATTTGAAGAAAAGAAAAAAATATATTTATTTAAATATTTAAACATTCAAACTTTGTTTTCTTTTTTTAAGTTTTTTACTTATAATTATTTCAAAGGCAGTAATTTTTCGCCATTAAAAGATAATTACTCTTGTGTAAAATTATAATTTTATATTTCAACTTTTGTTTATTTTAAAATAAGTAGTTTATAAGTTTTTAAGAAATGTTTTATTCTTAGAATACAAAGTTGCCATTGGTTTTGGTGTTGTTGCGAGGTAACAAATTTAAGCATACATGTATTTTTTTAAAAGCGGAATATAAAATAAAAAAAACATTAAAAATAATGCCTTTTCTACCCAACATTTTTTTTTCTCAATAAAATTTAGTTTCTTAACTTTTTATTTTTGAAAATCTCGCCCAAAATTTTTTAAAGAAATAACTTTAATAAATAATTAATTATAAATTTTAACAGGAAGTTTTTTCTTTAAATTTAATTGAATTGATCTCTGTTACTATGATGATGTTACAAAAAAGTTTAACAATTATTGCGCCTTTATTTTATTTAATTTTTTGAATGAATATTTTCATTACCTGTTTTCCTTTGTTTTCTTTGTTTTTGTTTTAGTTCCAATGATCTGTCTCAATGACCCCTAAAAACTTCTTTTTTTTGCATAAAAAATTTCCAGTATATTAGATTTTATTTTTTACTTGTATTTTATTTCTTGTTACTTTGCTGAAAATAAATATGAAACGAAATATAATAGCTTTGAGTCATCTAACAATTCTCCAAAGCGACACAAACTCCAATCTTCTTTTTTTTAAATATTCTCCGAATTTGACGTTATTTATGGAATTTTTTTTTACGGATGCGCTACTTAAAAAATAAAAATATATTATGATATAATTTACACGCTAAACTATCGATGAATCAAACGACTCATCCAAATTTGACAATGACAAATACTTATTCATCTAAACTCTTTCTTCTTTCTCTTTTTTTTTAACAACAATAAAAAAAATTGTTAACTAAATTCATTCTTTTGTGTTTTTTAACACATTTTTTTAGTTTGACACAAAAAATTTTTTGTTTTGTGATTCCATTCAAAAGGTAGTAAGTCCGATCTCCCTCTTCAGCGAAAAGAACTGCGTTGAATGCGTGCTTCTTTTTTTGCTTTTGTTCGAAGTTCGAACACACAAAAATAAATAAAAATATATTTCCTCTTTCCTTTTTTGACTGAATTTTTTTTTTCAACTCCTCCCACCTCCCGCATTTTTTATGTGACTATTATTGTTATTATTACATATAATATTTTTTCTTTCAGTATCTATTTATTGTTCATCATAAAAACCTTTTTTTCGAGTATATAAAAGAAAAGAAAAAAAGTTCACGAACGAGGAGAACGACGACGACGATTGAAAACATTTATTTTTGGTCAGTTTTGAACTTTGACGCTTTTTACACTTTTTTTTATTGTCTTCAGCCAAGTGGGAATTATTGAGTTTTACGGAAAATAAGAATAAATTTCTAAGTTTTTGTTAATAAAAAACAGTAATTCTCAGTTTTTTGAGTTTTGTAAAGCTAGTTTTTAAGGTTAAAATTAATATAAAGTTTTTTATATTTAATTTGTGGTTAGAGAATATGAATTTCTTTTCCCGGTAATAAAAGACAGGTGTTAATTTAAAAGTCATTTTTTTGAAACGAAAGCCACTTAAAAAATGTAAAATTTGTTAAAATTAAATGTATTAAAAGTTTCTATATGATTTTTTTAAATGTGTAAAAACTTTTCATTTTATTTATGTTTTTTTTTCATTTCAAAAGTTTCTAAATGTTTTTTTTTATTTATGAAAGCATACTTTTTAGCATAGATTTTTTTCAAGTTCATTTCCTAACCTTTTTAAAAAAAAATATTTATTTAATAATCACATATTTATAAATTCTTTAAACCCCATTTTTTATATAAAATATTTGTTTATTCAGGAGGCAGCCTTCGTTATTTAATTGTTAGTTTAATCATTCTTCCCACAAAGTCACAGAAGAGTTTCTAAACACAAGGTTCAAAGTCATCATTTTTTTATAGTTTAATAATTTTAGTCGAAAAATAAATAGTTTTTTAAAATTTAATAAAAAGCCAAAAAGTTTTAAAATTCCTCCAAATGAAATTTACTTTTTTGGAATAATTCAGCGTTTTTTATGTTTTTAAAATTTTTTTATAAAGAAATAATTGTCTATTTTTTCAGGTTTACTTTATTTCTCAACTTTCGCTTCAATATTTTTATAAAAGCGTTAATTAAAAATTTATTAAAATTAAAAATGACGATAAAAATTGAAAAAATGGAAACAACTTTTCCATCAACAAAATCAGAAAAGAAAAATGACGGCGTCGAAGATATTCATAATGAAAATGGTTATTATGGAGTTCATAAAACCGATTGGCGATCAATATATATTGCAAATATAATTGCTTTATTATCTGCAATTCAATTTGGTTCCATTATTCCTACAATATGGCCTTATTTAAAATTGGTAAGATTTTGGATTTTTTGTTCGCTTTTAGACACAAAATTTACTGAGAGGGATATTTGGATAAAAAAAGAGGATTTTTTAAAGTTTTGGTCTTAGCATAAAAATGGCAAAAATTAGGTTGTTTTTTTCATCAAACAATGAAATAATTAAAATCGGTCTTTGCACGAAACTTGAGTATTTTGTAGTTACGGGGTATTTTTTTTAAATGGCAGTGTTTTGTTGTTGTTGTACTTTTGTTATATCTTTTTATTTTTAGAGAGTGTGGGATGAATACATCATTTTTTAAATCCCTTTATATTTTTTTTTCGGGAGAGATAGAGAAAAATGGATTAGTTAATGAGTTAAAGTTTCATTGAATGAGAGATGATCTTCCACAAAGGATTATTTTAATCAAAAAAATCAATAGATACACAAAATAATATTTTGATAAATAAAAATTAAAAATAACTAAAATTTTAATATTTTACTGTATCTAAAAAATTACACAAAAATGTTTGAGAGTCTAACAGCGAAAAGAAAATTCATAATGAAAACTTTAAAAAAAAGTTTTAAGTCTTGGGAAGAAAACAAAATAAAGATAAAATAAAATATCTTTGGAATGAATATGTAAATTTATTTTAGATGAGCCCACACATTACTGAAACCACTTATGGCGCCATTCGAGGTGCACATGCTTTAGGAAGTACTGTAGCTGCCGCAGCTGCGGGTTACATAGTCAATCGAATGGCTAATACAAAGTTTGTTTCTGCTTACTTTTTTTCTTCATATTTTTATTTATGAAATTAAATTTTTTAGGCCCACTTTGCTTGCTGGAAAAATATTAGTATTTTTTTCGGCTTTTATTTATCTTGGAATTGAATTGGATACACAATTAGCAGCAATTTTATTTTTACTCTATGAATTTTTAATGGGAATTTCTATGGGTTTATCAAGCGTATATCGAACCCATATTGCTATGGCTTCAGCCGAACATGAAAGATCCAAAGCTTTTGGATATACCATGCTTGCAACTTCTATTGGATTTGTTTGCGGGCCATGTAAGGGTTTTTTAATTTATTCATAAAAAATAATAACAACGTTATCGTTTTTCGTCGCGAGACACAAAAAATTATTTTTGTTAATTTAAGAACCTTGAAATCAAGTTTTTAAAAATTTCAGGATTAATTAGATATTTTTAAGTAATATAATTTTTTTAACTAAAAGAATTTTTTTAGTGATTCAAATGATTTTCTCTCGAGTTAAATATCCTGGAATTACTTTACTTTTTGGAACCCATTTCAATCTTTTTACTGCGCCTGTTTATTTGGCGTTAACTTTATCATTTGTTGGTGTAATTTTACTATGGTTTTGGTTTCATGGAGAAATGCATGTTCCTTCGAAAGCTGAACGAAAAAAGACTCAAGAAGCTTTAATTATGGCTCAACAAAAACAAATTATTTCTTCAACTAATAATGAAGAAAAAAGCATTAAAGATATAAAAGAAATTAAATATGATAAACTTGCTGTTGGGATTATTGTTATGTCTAAAGTTGTTTTGGATATTAATTTACTTCTTATTATGTCGTAAGTGGTTTGGAATCTTTAGAGAAAAAATAGCATAAACCGAGGCCACTACCAATTTTAGTATCTCATCCCCATATGCTATGCTTGCATTTGAATGGAGCAGTCAAGATTCTGTGACATATCAATCAATTTTTATGGCTGCTATGGGTTCTTGCTCTCTTATATTTTCACTTAGTTATATTAAATTTAAATTGGATAAAAAGTATGTTTACACCATTAATTTTAAACACAAATTTAAAAAAACACACAAACAAAAATAAATATTTTTTTAAATTACTTATTTTTTTCGCAACAATAAAAAAAGTTCAATTTGGTATCAAAAAAATTCATTCATTATTTTTTAATCCATCCAATTTTTTTTACTTCAGATTTTCTGAACGCTTTGCACTATTATGTGCGATGACATTATTTTTATTTTTTTATCTTCTCACATATCCTTGGTGGTTTATTGATGAAACCATTCCATATGAACACGCGAAAGGACAAAATGCATATTTTTCAAGTAAGTTTTTTATTCCTTGCAAAAAGAATATCAAAAATAGTAAAAAAAAATTGATGGCCATAAATGATTTTCTGAGTTCGGAGTATTGTAAAATTAAAAAATAATAATCCATAAACAAAGTTATTAGATGATTCAGAGAGCTTCCATTTTAAAAAAATATCAAAGTGGAAAAAGCGATTATTTTTTATAAAAATTATTTTCTTTTTTTTGTCATTGTTTTGTGACTAAATTTAAAAACACAATCAAACCACAAAATTTGTGAACATTTTGATATTAAAAATATTTTATTTCCAAAAAATAAGAAAAAAGGAAATAAAAATTTTGAGGGATAGTTTTAAATTTAAATAAATTTTAAAAAAATATAGCCAATATTTATGAATTTTTATAATAAAAAAATAGCAATACACAAACTTTTTTAAATCGAATTTGTAATAAAGAATTTCTCTATTTTTTTTTTCCAGGATCCCAAGCAATTTCATCTTTATCCATGACAAATGAAACCGGTGGCGGCGGTGTCCAACAACAAGAACTTGTTGGATGCAGTGTAAATTATGAATGGTGTGAAGAAACCCCTCGAATAAATGTCTTTGTTTACAATATTGGCCTTGTATTTGCAATTGGAATAGGAATGCCAATTTCTCAAATAAATTTGGATATTTTATACTCCAAAGTTTTGGGCCCAATCAAGCAAGGAGTCATGCAAGGAGTTTTTCATTCCACTGGGCAAATTTTACACATTGTTGGTCCAGTTATTTTCACGTAAGTTATGGTTTATCAAAATAAATTAAAAAAACAATTTTTTTTGATGGATGACTTTTCCATGCGAGAATAAAATCTTTTTTCTCCCACTGAAAATGAGATTTCGTGGCGGAAGTCAAACTTTTTTTTAATACGAAAAACATTTAAATAAAATCAAATTATTTTTCAGAAAAGTTTATTCCTCATATGGTCCTCGACCTTTATGGTTCTTTGAAATAATGGTTTCATGCATATGTATTTTTGTGTTTATAGTTTATTATCAAAGATTAATTCCCTTTTCAAAGCGATATGAAACTAAAATGAATCAACGACAAGAAAAACAATTAAATATTCAAACCATTGCATAAATTATTTAAAAAAAATGTATTATTTTTTTTAACGAAAAACTTTTGTTTTATCTATTTGGTTTACATTTTTTTCCTAACTTAAAAAAATATTTGTCATTTACGGGTTTTAATTTTTTAAATTTTATTATTAATAACAGTTTTTTTATGTGTAAAATTTTTTAAATAAATATTTTTATTGATTGAATTGAAATTTTTTGTAACAAAAAAAGCATTAAAAAAATTCAGGAATTTCTTATTACAGAATTCTAAACGCTCTTATAATTTATATTCCATGACATATTTTTGCTTGATTTAACAAGCAAAAAAAAAGAATGAAAAAATGTGTCAAACTTTTTCATGAAATCGCATTACAACTATTTATGAATAGTTGCTGACCAAGTGGTTTATTAGTTTATTGACCAAACCAAAAAAAACTTTGTGTCATTGTGTTCGTTGAAAAGCGTGTTTTAAAAAATAATAAAAGAAAAAGAAACATCAATTTGGACAACAACCAAAAAAATGCAATGAAGCAAGCCCTAAAAATGAAATAATGAATGATTCCAACAAAAAATGAGAGCTATGTTTTTTCTTTGTTTTATTTTATCTATATCAATGTATGTAATTGCAAATCGTGTCATCAACATCATCGATCATCATCGTTGCAGATAAAAAAATATAATTAGATATTTTTTGTTGTTGTTAAAATGCCTTTATTATTGAAATTTGTTGATGGAGTTTCAGATGCATCCAGGTAAAGTGATTCCTTAATTTTAAGATAGCTAGCTTTATTTTAGAAGGGTCATAAGCTAATTAGCTACGAAAAAGGCCTCATTACGGAAATTGTTTAATACCACGAAGAAAGTAATTTTCCGCTATAATTTTACTCTTCATTTTTCATATATTTTCTTTAAAAAAAAGAAGACAAGAAAGAGGTCTGCGAAAATAATATACATAGTTTAAGAAATTTTTTGTTTGTTTGGCATTTTTTAAAAGATTATTGAAATATTTGGATCTTTTTTCGTTTACAAAGTTTTATTTATTCGACATTTTATACTACAGTAAAAAAAATACCAAAAAAAGCTCAAATATTTCTTTTCATTCTGTACACCAAAAAGAAAAGTTATACTTTAATTGAATAAAAAAAAGAAGTGAAAGGTTAAACAATAAAATGCTTTTTTTTTTATTTTTGTTTGCTACCTTTTTAATTACCATCACAAATCATTGACACTCGCACCTTATTCTTCCTGCTTTTTTTTTTTTGCCTTATCCAAAATATGAAGCAAATGTTTTCCTTCCAGACGAAAAAGCAAGCCATCCTTAAAAACTAAAAAACCCTATGGAAGCAATTAATCAAGGAAGAGTGTTTAATGTTCTCTCATTTTTTTTATTTTATTTTACAACACAATCAAAACAAAAGAAAAAAAATCATAGACTCTGTTGCTTGAAGAAAATTTCGATTGCGGTCATTTTTGCATCATATGAATTAAATTATTTTTTTGATTCGCTCAACAACAAAAAATGATATGATTTTTTTTTCACGCTTCTGTAATTTATCTTTTTTTACTGATAAAAAAATAAAGGAAGCCCTCTGATTGGGGGGAAGCGAAGGATATCATTTGAGTTTAGATGATGCAAAAATAAAAAAAGCGAGGTTATTTTAGGTACTTAAGAAAGAAAGAATAGAGAAGACCAAATTCATTCATTTCAGTGGAAAGGTTCCTTCCTTCCTGTTAACAGTAGATCACATCAGTTTGATGGTTAGAAAATGTTTTTTTAATGAGGTCCTTGAACGAGGAGCATTACTCGAGTTAAAAAAATTTTGTTGTCTCAAACGGATCAAAATATAAATATTTATTTAAAAAAAGGATATTTGAATGCCACTTTTTTACTTCGCATTTTTCTTTTTTAATATATTTCATAATTTATTTTTAAAGAAATCCCATTTTCTGTGCAACTCGGTCGTATCTATTTTTAATAACTTCCCTATTATTATTTTTTTCAGAATCAAGAAACAAACAACAACATCAACAATCATGTCAATGGAAAAACAAGGAGGAAAATTTGTTAAATATTCTCTTATATTAATTATTATTTTACTTGTAATAACTATAGCCCTTTCAATTACTACATTAGTTATGGATGCGGTGGATGGTGGAGGTCCATCAATGGAACAAATGTGTTCAATGATGCCACCAGGTAAGAGATCTCTCCTCCTTCCAAAGTTCTTTTTTCCTTTTTCATATTGAAAACTAACTTTAGGAATGTGTGCCGATCCCAATGCTAATACTACGGAAACCGTTCCATCAACCACAACAGTGGCAAACAACGGTAAATTATTATTTTTTGGTCGTTGGCTTCGTCTTAAAATTAATAAACATTAAAATATCTCTAAATATTTATGCCTAAATAATATATAAATAATCAGACAAGACAGACAGTAATATATTAATACTCAAGAACTTAACTATTTCTTAGTTTTATTTTATTCAATTTAATTATGTAATTTTTTTGTTTGTTATTGCCAAAAAGTTTTGGTAAATTAATATAAAAATTTTTTCTATCTAACTTTTTAAATTACTAACATATTTTAACAAAACAGAAGAAAAAAAATTCAAAAAACTATAAAAATAACAACAGTTTTTTAAAAATTACACAGGGAAAAAATGAAAAGTTCTTGAGTATTAATTACTGTCTTACTGCGGCTTTTTTGGACCAATTTTTTAAACAATTTTTTGAAAGCAAATATAAACAGCCGCTGCAAAACGTGAGTTTTTTGAATAAAAAATAAGCTTTAAGAATTTTTTTAAACTTTCAAACATTTTCGAAAATCTTTAGACTCATTAAAAAATAATTTCGATTCAAATAAATCGTTAAAACTTTCAAAAACCTTTTTTTTCCAGAAAACCATGAACCACCATATTTGGTGAATGATTCTCCTGGATACTCTGAAGTGGCATTGCAATATTTAACAAGCGTAAATTTTTCTGTAGATCCATGTGAAGATTTTTATGCATATGCATGTGGACAATGGCCCACACAAAATATAGTTCCAAAATACACAGGAAGTTGGAGTGAATATTCATTAGTTTCAGAAAAAGTTAGTAAAATGGTTGAAAATTCTATTAAATCTGCAAATTTAACGGATGCTTCAGAAGGTTTAATAAAAACTAAACATTTTTATGATTCTTGCATGAATGTAAAATCCATTGAAGCTGATAATGGTAAAATTAATAAATTCCAAAAAAAATTAAGAAAAAAATTATAAAATTTTTAGGAACAAAATTAGCGGCTTTATTACACACAGGCGCCCCTGAAGATTCATCACTATTTGGTTTTGAAAATGGCACAGGTCGATGGGCTTTAATTGATCCGGATTATACTGATGATAGTTATTTAAGTATAGAAACACAAATTGGTAAGTTTGCATCATTCATTATTTTATTAATTTAAATTAAAACAAAATTAATAATTTTTTTTAATTCTTACCAGATTCCACGGTTCAGACAGCTTTGATCCATAGACTTTTTTTTAACTAAATTTTTTTTACAGCCCGATTAAAATCTCGATTTGGAATTGATACTTTCTTCCTTCCATATGCTTTGCAATATTCTCTTAACTCAGCTGAAACCATTTTATGGCTTACACCAACTATGCTTCCACTTGGAATGGGAATGTTTCAGCAGCCATATTATTTAATGCCCAGCAAACAAAGTAAGCTTATTTCTTTCTTAATTTCCAGTCCTTTTTTTAAAAGTAAAATTTTTGTTATGTTTCTATTATTTTCTCTTGACAAGAAAAAAAAATTGAAAGGATTTCTTGGTTTCGTTTCGAGAGAACCAAAAGTTTTTTAATTAAAAAAATTTTGATTCTGTTCTGCAACTTTTTAAAAACTAACTTCTTTAAGATGTTCGTGACGCTTATCAAGAGCTTCAACGAGAAGTAGCTGAATTATTAGCAGCCGACAGTGGATTTACTAATGTTAAAATTTCTCAAAATGATCTCAATGGAATGCTTGACATTGAAATAGCACTAGCAAATTTAACCTTTTCTTATTTGGATGACATCGAAATTCAATTACATCAAAATCAAAAACAACATCGAAGAAGAGGAGGCCACAAAAAATTATTTAAACGTGAAACTATTTTTGGAACCAATGATAAATTATGGACTCTTGAAGAGTAAAATTTAAAACTAACAAAAAATAAGTTTAAAATAAATATAGACATTTTTTTTAGTTTGATGGAAGAAATTCCTGGCTTTAAATGGGATGATTATATTAAAAATTTAGTTTCTGAAGAACTTTGGAATCGATTAACTAAAGAAAATAGAGCTTTAATTTATGTGGATTTTCCAGAATATTATGAAGAGGTAATTAATAAGAGTTTTTTGCAACAAAAATTTTCACTCCAAATTTTCCTAAAATGGCATAAACATTATTTTTGATAGCTAAATTTTAATTTAATTTTTCAGCTCATCGAATTACTAAACAACACAAAACCCAGAGATATAAGGAATTATGGAATATGGAGATTAGTGAAATATAGTCTTCCATATATGTCTTCAGAATACACAGATGCTTTAGCAACTTTTAATGGAGTTATTCAAGGTCAAAATGTTACTTCACCTTCTCAAGCTTCAATTTGTTTATCTTATATTCGAGTAATATTTTTTCTTTGCAAAACCAAATTTTTTAAAACGGTGGTGATTCGGTTTTTTTAGGGAAATTATGAAATGCCAAATTTGGGGTTTGCCACTGCAGAAGCTTTAGTTAAAGAAGGATATTTTCATGAAACTCAAAAAACTGTAATTTTTTAAACCTAAAATTTTTAAAATATGCAAATTTTTCTATTATTTTTTTTGTTTTGCAGAGAGCTGTAGCAATGGTAACTCAAGTTAAAAATGGTTTACTTGATTTAATTAAAAATTCCACTTGGATGGACGATGAAACTAAAAAGCATGCATTGAATAAAGCAAATCTCATGGATGCATCCGTTGCATATCCTGAATGGGTTTTAAATAAAACTGCTCAACAACTTTATTATAAAGGTAAAAAACAGCCTTTTTTCATTTTTGACAAAATTTCTGAAATTCATTCGAGATTCACTCCAAAAACTTCAAAATTCGATAGCTTTTGTAATTCATTTATTCTTTTAAAAAACCCTGTTATTTTTTAGATCTCAAAATTCCTAATACCTCATTTATTTCTCTCAATCTTATGCTTCGAGCTTGGGCGGTTGATAAACAATTAAATCAAGTTGGAATTCCATTTGATCGATCAGAATTTTCTGGAACCCCGGTTGCCACAGATGCATGGTACACGGAATCCACGAATTCGTTAACCGCTCCATTGGGTGAATTACAACCTCCATTTTTTGGATTAGATTATCCTGATTCCGTGAATTTTGGAGCTGCAGGAGCAGTTTTTGGTCATGAAGTAAATTTATTTATGAAAAAAATAAAAAAATAGGATTTGTTTTTCAGATGTCCCACGGCTTTGATAAAAATGGAGCACAATTTGATGCGTATGGTAAGTTTTTTAGAAATTAAGCAAAACCCAAAGAAAATACAAAATTATTTTCTTTATTTTTTTTTTGAATTTTTAAAAAAATTTATAATTAGTTTACTATTGCTGAACTATAATTTTTTGATTTTTGCTCCTAAAAACTTTTCTAAATACAATATTTTGTTTATAGGAAATGAATCAGATTGGTGGTCGACCGCTTCGAAGCAAGCTTTTAACAATCATTGCACATGCCTCATCGATCAATTTAATCAATATTGTTATGACAAAATTGGTTGCGTAAATGGAAATCAAACCCTCGATGAAAATGTAGCAGATTTAGCTGGGCTTAAATCTGCATATCGAGCATTCAAAAAACAACCAGAACCTCAATATCGATTAGCGAAGGCTCCAATGTGGTCCACCGATCAATTATTTTTCCTTTCTTTTGCTTCATTTTGGTGTGGAGTGGAAAGCCCAGAGTCAATTGAATATCAAATTTTATCGGATGCTCATACCCCATTAAAATATCGTGTAATTGGAACTGCAAGAAATATGCCAGAATTTTCTCAAGCTTTTCAATGTTCATCGACTTCGTATATGAATCCATCGAAGAGGTGTACGATATGGTAATCAAAAAATTATTTTTTTGTTTTGCTTCAAAATGTTTTTTTAATAAAGATTTTTATTTTTTTGTTAAAATAAAAATGAATGTTTTTAATAAAAAAGGTGTAATTTTACAATGTATTCCCGGGCGACACGACACTATGTCGACTAGACACAATGTCGACCAAGCCATAATGTCGACCGGACACAATGTCGACCAACCATTATGTCGACTGGACGCAATGTCGACTAGCCATAATGTCGACTGGACGCTATGTCGACTGGCCATATTGTCGACCGGACACAATGTCGACCATGGTAAAATCCATACGTTTTTCATAAAAAAGGTGATAACCATCTATGTAGCGACGGTTTGAGCTGTAGGTTGATTGCGGTTCCGAGAGAGAGATGAGAGACGTTGTTTCAGCACAGATTTATTATACTAATGAACTTATCTTAACAATATTACAAAACAAATGACAACAATGATTATTATGCTAATTTTAGATTAGAGAAATGAAGATGATCACGAGTGTCGTGACAATCTAATCGTCTTGGTTGTCTGTTATGGTGCGCCGCCATAATCTCAACTACCCAAAATCTCAAATGTTTGATAAAATGGCGCGCTGAAACACATAATTTTAAATGAAACATATCTAACAAAAGGTAACAATAAGTTTTTATTAAACATAACAAATCAACTTATAACAACAAAAGTAAAAGTGCAAAAATATTATCATATGAATGATTGAAAACAAAGAAAAGAACAATACAAAACAAAAGATAGTAACAGAGTAAAAAAGATGAATTGAAAATTCAGATAAACGTTGCCGCAACATCCTTTACATATTGAATTTTGTTTAAAACGTTATGATAAGTAAGTGCTATTCTTCTTTTTCTCAAATCATTTTCTAGCCATTGAGGTCGTTGCTTGGATCTTGGAAGTTGATTAATACGCATTTGGCAAAGATCAGCTAATACTTTCTGATGATAATGCCTCAAATTGTCGACACAGACGAGCGGTGATGGATTACTAGAGTTGAAAAATCTCTTCAATGCTCCATGATAGGCTTCGACGGAATTATTGGATCGAGCATCGTTGTTTAAAGTCCTAAAAAAGCAAGTTTAAGTTTAGATTATTTTCATATATGGACGCCTACCTTTCATAAACAGACCATCTTCTGGGATCAAACAATGGCAATCTTGCACCTGTTCCAACATAGGTTCTTTCAAAGTATGCGGTTACTTCACGAAGTCTTCGATCTAGAGTCGGCGCCAATTCTCTCCAAACATCAACAATATCACCAGCTGGTACGAATGCCATGGCACGAATGCATTTTACTTGAAGATTCAGTACGTTATCAGTTTCAAGAGTTTGCTTTAAACCGCGTTTTTGACAATTCCTTTGAACACTTTGAGCCAAATGAAACAAGCACCCAGTAATATTTGTAGAAGGATAGTTTTGTTCGAAACCAATCATTTGAGCTTTTTCAAAGTCGCATAAATAGGATGCTGGAACATGTTCTTCTCCGACCAAGGATTTAAGAGGTCGTTTACGAGAGAATCCTAAAATATGGCATATCGAGTCAGACCACTTTTTCTCTGAGGACTTTTCACTTATCCCACGTGATAAAGCACACAAAAAAATAATTATTGAGCATAATTTAAGCATCAGGGTGATACAGATATCTGGAGATACAGCTACATGAAGCTACAGTACACCAAATAACTTTAAAAATTCATGAAAAATCCAAAAGTGGCTTGAATGGTTAAACGTGGAAGGGAATATAGGTTTTCGAGGTCGTAGAACAAGATGGGAAAGAAATCAAATTCATATTTCTATCTCAAAGCTGAGATATGAACAATGAAATGTAAAAATTTGCATAAATCATGACATATCTCGAAACCCAATTATCCGGGTGAGATGTTTGAATACGCCAAAAAATAGCCCATATCAACTTGCCTAAGACCCTGTAAGTCGATTTTCCTCAAAGTGGGGGCCTGATGAGTTATAAATTATTCAAGTTCGATTTATCGTGTGCTACCATGCATTTTTTTATATTTTTTGGCTGGAAATTATTATATTTCTGTTTCAAATGCCAAATAAACTTCAGAAAAACGTTAAAAAAATATTTTCGAATAATTCCAATCAAAAAAATTTGAAAAAATTTTTTTCGAATTTTATAACCTCTTGGTCACCTCTAGTGTTAAATTACCGACCGAAAAGTCGGTAATTACCGACTTACCGACCGACTTTTTACCGACCGATTTACCGACCGACCGTTTTTTTATACCGACATTTTACCGACTTTACCGACCGACAAAATTTTATACCGACATTTTTTTTCAAGTTCTTATTAGGATTTGTTTTTCTTAAAAAGTTAATAGAAATACTAATTTTTTGATGTTATTATCACTTTAGCATTTAAAAAAATGTATTTTTGACTAAAAACTGAAAATTTTTTCTAATTTTTAACTCGAAAAAAATTTTTATACCGACTTATTACCGACTGATTTACCGACCGACCATATTTTTATACCGACTTTTTACCGACTTTATCGACCGGGAGCAATTTCCATACCGACTTTTTTGTCGGTCGGTCGGTAATTTAACACTAGTCACCTCTATAGGGGATTGAAGCACAGGGGGGACCAAGATATGATGAAATACGAAAATTTTTAAATGAAATTTTTTTGATTGGAATTATTCGAAAATATTTTTTTAACGTTTTTCTGAAGTTTATTTGGCATTTGAAACAGAAATATAATAATTTCCAGCCAAAAAATACAAAAAAATGCATGGTAGCATACGATAAATCGAACTTGAATAATTTATAACTCATCAGGCCCCCACTTTGAGGAAAATCGACTTACAGGGTCTTAGGCAAGTTGATATGGGCTATTTTTTGGCGTATTCAAACATCTCACCCGGATAATTGGGTTTCGAGATATGTCATGATTTATGCAAATTTTTACATTTCAATGTTCATATCTCAGCTTTGAGATAGAAATATGAATTTGATTTCTTTCCCATCTTGTTCTACGACCTCGAAAACCTATATTCCCCTCCACGTTTAACCATTCAAGCCACTTTTGGATTTTTCATGAATTTTTAAAGTTATTTGGTGTACTGTAGCTTCATGTAGCTGTATCTCCAGATATCTGTATCACCCTGATGCTTAAATTATGCTCAATAATTATTTTTTTGTGTGCTTTATCACGTGGGATAAGTGAAAAGTCCTCAGAGAAAAAGTGGTCTGACTCGATTTTGGATTTTATCGTAAACGACCTCTTAACAGCTGCAAACATTCTTTGAAAAGTTGCTGCATCTTTTCGCTTCAACAAAATGTACATACATGGAAAAGTGACCCTAAAAACGAGACATAAAATTCGAGAAAATTAAAATAAACTGACTTTGTATCAAGATATCTAGCATGCAAGGTAAATAATTGGTTGAAAGAAGCTGGACAAACATCAAATGTCCCGTCACCAAACCAATGATAAGAACTTCTTAGTTGAATTAAACCTTCATTTGTTCCAAAGATAATTATTCTTGGAGGTTTTGGTTGTGGATCATCTCCTTCTTGTTCGATTTCTGCTGCTTCTTCATCATCTGTTAAATTTGCCATTGATTCATTGTATACAGCACCAGCATGACCATTTATAACTTCATTAAGGCCACTTTCTTCCATACCATCTTCAAGATCTTCTAAAGCATCAACAAATTCATCATCTGAAGCAGCATCAGGTACAATTGCAGGTTCATCAAAAGAGTCAAATAGTAAAAATGATACTTGTTCTCTTTCAAAACGTTCGTTGATTCTTTCAAGGAATTTGAGATGTTGAGGTATTTCAAAATTATCATCATGATCGTGTTCAATTCCGCGCTCTTTTCGTCGAATTCGTTGGACAGCTTTTGAAAGAGCATCAGTGTTAGGTAATGAGATAAGAACAGATTCGGGAACAGTTGTACGAGCTCTTGTAACAATTTGAGAAGTTGTTTCAACGGTATCTATTGCTCTTCTCTTCATAGTATGAATGGCACGAGCTCGTTCGGCCTAAAAACAAAGAACTCCGTTAACAATAAAATAATAAACAAACTTACTTTTAATGGGTCACCCTCATGTGTATGCTCATTTCCTCGTCCTTGATAATTAAATTCTGGATCAGTGGTTAAAGTTGCCTTACAGTTCAATTCACAGCAACGCCAATATAATCGTCTTCCATAGGTGGCAGTTTCTTTTTCGCGGTGCTTTTTGAAGATAAAACCATTATCAATAATTAATGAACCTCCTTTTCGAGAACGAATAACTTCCATTTTCAAAAGATGTACAAAATAGAAAGATAAAACGATAAAGAAAAAAAGATTGTCAGTTGATGATAAAAATCCCAAATATTTAGGCGGCAAAATTTTTACCGTGGCTTTTTTGGCATGGGAAAATTTTCGATAGTCGACATTATAGTTGGTCGACATAGTGTCCAGTCGACATTATGGTTGGTCGACATAGTGTCCAGTCGACATTATGGTTGGTCGACATAGTGTCCAGTCGACATTATGGTTGGTCGACATAGTGTCCAGTCGACATTATGGTTAGTCGACATTGTGTGCGGTCGACATTGTGTCTGGTCGACATTATGGCTTGGTCGACATAGTGTCTAGTCGACATAGTGGCGCCGCGCCGTATTCCCGAACGTTCTGTAACGAATATTTTTGATTATTAAAAAAAACATTCGTTTTAAGAGCAAATTTTAAGGAAGCTTTTTTTATGAGAGTTTTCAGCAATATTTTTACTTTGGAAAATATATATTTTCGATAGTATGTAATTTTTTTTCGATGTTTAAACCCAAAAAGAAATGCACCAATAAAAAATGCACCCAAAGCAAATTTTTAAATAATTTGTTTGGCAAAGCGACAGATAAGGCCAAAAATTAAGGTCACCATTAATTTTTCTTTTAAGGGTTTTATCAAAAAAAAATCTTTCTTTTCTTTGCTTATTTTTTTTCATATCAAAACAACAACCAACTAATTTTTCTTAAATGAATAACTTAGTTTCATTCTTCCATATTTTCTATAATAAAAATAATGCAAAAAACTTTGGATTCGAATAGTTTTATTTCTTTAGCTAAATTGCGTTTACGTGAACCAATAAAAAATGCTAGAGAATCGGTTAAAAAATTGGAAAACAATTTAACTAAAGATGAATTGAAAAAAACTGTTGGAATTTGGTGAGTTTTAATAAATTTAATAAAGTTTAATATAAATTTTTTGGTTTTAGTGCAATTGGAATAAAAACCATTGGAAGCATAGCTGTTGAAGATTTAAAAGCAGCTCAAAGTTTAGGATTTTTAAATTTACTTTCTGAACTCATTCATCGAGTTATTGATATTGCGAGAACATCAGAAAATCTTAAAAAGTTGGGAAAAGTTTGCGTTCTTGAAGCTATTGATGAAGTTTGTTAAAAAAATTTATATACATCTGTTTAAGATTTTTTTATCGTCTGCTTTTTTTTAGTTTATTGAATTAATAAATAATATTATTGAGAATCTTGGATCACGTGATGTCATTCATAAATGGACTAATAATAATTGCAGCTTAGAGGATTTAAGTTTGGCATTGCCCATGGAAGAATGCATCTCTCCTCGAAAAGTCATCACACACGTAAGTTTGATATAATACATTTTCGGAGGCAACAAAATCAAAGCTGTTGATTGTGGTCGAATAGCTTTTCTTGACACACGATGTTTAAGATAATTTACTTCTAAAAACTTTCTAACCTAAGTCTTTTAAATGGAAAGTGCTTAAGCAAAAAAGTTCGGAGGGTAAACCAAAATTCTTTGTATAAAATAAATCGCAAAACTATATTATAAAAATTTTTAATCGTGTGCTTCTTTTTAAATTAACTTTTAAACAACTATTCTTACGCGTATATTTAAATTATAAAGTTCTCACCTTTCCAGATCGAACTTCAAGCCCATTCAAAACTTTATATATTCCTTGGTGATCTTTATCGATATCAAAGTAATATATCTCATGAAACTTATGATTCTGCGATCAAAGCATATTGGATGGCTTTTTCACTTGATCATGGGCAAGGAATAATTTTTAATCAACTTGGTGTAATTGAATCATCAACAACAAAAGATAATAATTCTGATAATAATAGATTATCAAAATTTTTTTATTTCCTTCGAGCTCTTTATGCTAATACAGCTTTTGAAAATGCTAAAGAAGTTTTATTATCGAAACTGGGAAATATCACCGATAAAATGGTTTGGAAAAAATTTATTATTTTGGAAAATACTTTACCTTTTTATTTTTTTTACAGATTCAAACAGATTTTGCCAAACATTCTGAAATATTTAAAAATCCATCCGTCACAGATATTAACGGAATTTATGCGTCGAGTGTAAAAAATTCTGGCCCACATGAATATTATTTTTCATGGTTCAAAAACGATTTCCTCCTAGCAAAACCCAATTGGAAAAGATACCTTTCAAAATTATCAAAACCAATCATATTTAAAATTCAAAATGATAATTTTTTTCATATAATTAATTTACTTCTTTCAAAACAATCTCATCCAACTTTTTCGGTGGTTTGTGAAAGATTTTTGGTTTTAACTCAACACTTGATTGACGAAGAAGAATTTATAAATGGAAAAGAATTATTGCAAATTACAACAATATTTATTTTTGCATTAAAATCAAGAAACAATAATAATGGAAATGGAATAAATAATTTTTCTACTGTCGCCGTCGTCGCTGATGAAAGTTTTGAAACCTTTTCTAAAACTTTTTTATATTTTATTGGAATTTTATTTGCAAAATTATTCGATTTTATGGAAAAATTTTTACTACAAAACGAAGAAGAAAAATATTTTACTGAAATTGAAAAAATTAATAAAACAGTTTTGCCATCGATAGTCATAATTGAAAGTTATTGGAATTCCATCTCCGATTGTATTCCATCAAATGTTTATTTATCGCCATCATTTACATTTGATTTTTCTGTGATTCGAAAGAAAATTAGCAAACTTGGAAAATTGTTAGAAAATTATTTATCTATGAAAAAAGTGGCGGTTGAGAGAAGTAAAGCAGACGATCGTAAGTTTCACAAAAAAAATTTAAATAAAAAAACAAAGTTTTATTTTATTTTTTTCAGTTTCTTCCAAAAATATCAGTTTTATGTTGCCTGAAATTATACTTTCATGTTGGGGAAGCCGATTTTCAGCAAATATCAATCCTCTTCGAATTACTTTTCCGGAGAATGAAAAAAATTTAAACAACAATTTTCAAACTTTTTTAATTCGACTTTCCCTCGTACAAGAATTGCTTTCAAAAATGGTGAAAAAAAATTATTTTGGTTTGACTCCTGATTTTCAATATCTTCCAACCTGTCATGATTTATCAACTTTTGAAGTAAGCGACTTTCGAAGAAAATAAAATTCAATCCATTTTCTTTTTTTTAAATATTTTTAGCTTTTCGCTCTTAATTACAAAAAAGCTGATAAAGTTCATGCCATTTATCCGGAATATATCGTTCTTGATACCAATCAAATTATTGATGAATATAGCAAACTTAAAAATTTAACTCAATATGGAATTAAATTTATTATTCCAAGTGTTGGTGAGTTTTTTCTTTAAAAAAAGGCGTTTTAGAAAGTAAATTTTTTAAATCAAAAAATGCGATTCTGTAAAAAATAGTTTTTGAACTTTGTTTTTGCCTAATTTTTTTATCCATTTTTTTTTCAGTTTGGTCTGAACTAAATTCAATTTCAAAGGATCGTCAAAAAAAGGAGACAATAAAATTGGCAGCTAAAAATGCGGCAGACATTATTTCTACCACAATTAAAAATCATTCATCAAATGATTTTCAAATATATAATTTTTATGGTGAGAGAAAATTTGATTTAGAATTCACTCCTCGCGATATTGCTGGATTAAATAATAAAACTGGAAGGGAACGAGCCAGGGACAATAATGACGATTTCATAATTACTGTTTGTAAAAAAGTTGAAGAAATTGTTGAACCCATTTCGAGAAAGCAAGGATTTTATGATTCCAAAATTAATGTATCTAATTTAATTTTAATTACGGAAGATAAAATTTTGAGAATTAAAGCTCGATCAGAAAATATTCCTACTTGTGGATTTAATGATTTTTTTACATGGTTTTCTAAATGTGTTGCAGCTGTTGCCGATGCTGTTTCGAATGGAGGCAAAGATGAAAAATGATTTGCGGTATATAATTTTTGAATTTCTTCGGGAAAAAAATAATTTCAAAGTAACTTCAAGAAAAGCAGAATTCTAAATAAATATTATTCAGACTTCAAACTTATGAAACAATAGACCCGGTATCAAAAAAGCCGTTGCGGGGCACATATATACGATGTATTAACTGATTTATAAAATAAAACATATTTTGTTTCTTTTTCTTTTTTGGATCGAATTTTTGTAATGTGAAAATAAAAGTTATTATCAAATATTTTTATATTTGTGATAGATGAATAGCATTGCTTTTAGAAACAAAAGAGCTTCTCCTTTCTTTTCTTTTTTTGAAAGTTTGTATTGGTGGTATAAATTCCATAGAAAAAAGGTTTCTAATTCCGTTGCCGGGAATCGAACCCAGGCCATGTGGGTGAGAACCACATATCCTAACCACTAGACTACAACGGAGAATAATAAAGAACTAAATAAAATAAACCAAAAAAACTTTTTCTTTCTTTCTTCTTACTTAAAGGAACAAGACTATTTGATGCCTTTTCGAAAATTTCGATACTGGGGCTGGGAGGAAGAGTTGGGGCGGCGCGTGTTTGAATTACCGTGTCACCTTCTGTCTTACACGGTAATTCAAACACGCGCCGCCCCAACTCTTCCTCCCAGCCCCAGTATCGAAATTTTCGAAAAGGCATCAAATAGTCTTGTTCCTTTAAGTTTATATTGGTGGGCCTCAGCTGGAAAATTGAGAACAATAACTAACCAATGCCAACGACTCACTCATTTCAGCTCTTTAAAAAATTTTGAAAACAAAAAAGTGAGTTTGCACGAGTAAAAAAAGTGTTTATTAAAATATAAAAATTTACGTAAAAAAACTTAATTTCAAAGATTTTTAATTTTATTTTTCTTATTTATTTTGCTCCATATTTTTCAGCTTTGTGCTTTGTTAATTTTTATTTTAGAAATTGCTTTGATTTAAATATTTTATTAACTCAATTTTTTCTGTTCTGCAAAATTATCGATTAAAATTTAAATCAATTTTTAATTTCCTTTTTTTGCCTTTTTTTTACTCACTCATTTGTTCGTTTGGCTTGGCTTGCTTGTGTAGCGTAGTATTTTACGCCGTTTCAAATCAGCATCATTAAATTTTTTTTATTTCTTTCGAAAGCTAATCTTCTTTGATGATCAACAATTCCATAAATCAATCATGCTTTAACAACTTTGATGATTATTAGCTGTCATTTTTATTTTTGGGATGTTAGTAGACTAAAAAAAACAAAAAACCCCGAGGGTAAAAAAAATAACTATCTAGTTTTTTTTCTTTATTTTTCCTTACCTTTTTTGAGTTTGATTTTTTTATGCTTTAATGATTTCCTTGTTTTTTGAAAAAAAAGAAAAGAAAGAAGTTCATTATCGATTTGGAAATGAAAAAATAAAGATTTCTAAAATCCTCGAAAAATTTAACAGATGTGTTCAAAATTTTTGCAAAAAATAAAACACAACAATAATTTTTTTAAACTCCATTTTTCCTTTGATTTTGCCACATCGCTTATATCGTCTGATAACTTCTAAGGCCTCTAGAAATATTACCTTCCTCTTTCATTAAAAAATATCAACAAAAAAAACAAAGAGAATTTTTTCTGAATGAATTACGCGTTTAAAAATTAAAAACAAATTATTGCATAATTAAGTGTCATTCACTTTTCTCTCTCTCTTTCTTTAAAAAAATACAACTGAAGAGAAACCAAACCGGCTTTTATCCCTCGAAACAAATTTTAATTTTTCCTTACAAATTTTAATTTTTCCTTACAAATTTTAATTTTTCCTTATTGCTCTAATAAAAAAGAAAAAAGTTTTAAAAATGATTTCCAGAAAAAACTTTTTCTTAAAGTTTTTTAATTCATAAATTTTTTGATTTTATCATTTTACTACGCATCTTTTTTGAAAGCCATCAATTTGGTTCCAGCTGATATCTACTCCATCATCAAATTTAAAAGATTTCACACTTTTCCTTTTTCACTTTTATTTTTTAATTGCTTATTAAACTATAACCACCAACGCAACCTTTTCCGCCGCTTTAAGACGAGTTATATGAAATTTTTGTTCGAGTTTGGTAGACAAATTTTTTTGATTGATTTTTTTGACCAGGATTGTTCAGAATGGTGTAAAAATGTATAAAAATGGAGTAGGACCTTCAGAAAGTCATCTGGATATTTATAATTAAACAATTTCATGTTGGGACTCCGCGTCGCAAAACTATTTACTGATATCATATTTTTTTTATTCTTCTTGATTTAATTAGGTATTCGAGGATGGCGAATCTGATGGTAATGCTATTTTTTTAAAACACCTTTGTTATTATGGAGTTATACCACTACCACATACTTAAAATCTACATAACTTTTTACTGGCTTCTGACCTGTGGAAGTTAACTATACCATAATATTGTATAAGTATTTAGCTTTAATATCCTTTATCTACATTTTCCTGGATGATGCCGGAACATCAATTGCCAAAGCAAAACATGTATGAGATTACAATTTGTTTGTGGGGAAAATGGTTTTTTTCTTTCTCTTCTTTTTCTTTCATCAAAAACTTTTAGAACAAAACGCCAAAAACCAAAAGAAGAGAAAGAAAAAAACCATTTTCCCCACAAACAAATTGTAATCTCATACATGTTTTGCTTTGGCAATTGATGTTCCGGCATCATCCAGGAAAATGTAGATAAAGGATATTAAAGCTAAATACTTATACAATATTATGGTATAGTTAACTTCCACAGGTCAGAAGCCAGTAAAAAGTTATGTAGATTTTAAGTATGTGGTAGTGGTATAACTCCATAATAACAAAGGTGTTTTAAAAAAATAGCATTACCATCAGATTCGCCATCCTCGAATACCTAATTAAATCAAGAAGAATAAAAAAAATATGATATCAGTAAATAGTTTTGCGACGCGGAGTCCCAACATGAAATTGTTTAATTATAAATATCCAGATGACTTTCTGAAGGTCCTACTCCATTTTTATACATTTTTACACCATTCTGAACAATCCTGGTCAAAAAAATCAATCAAAAAAATTTGTCTACCAAACGCCTTTTGAAAATTAAAAAAAATTCAGAGAATCCGTCTTAAACCGTTTAAAAATTGAAAGAAAAGCAAAAAACTTCCAAAAAAGAAAAAATCGCAACATGTGTTTGACTTTTTGTTTCTGCAAAAGAAAAACAAGTTGCGCAAGAAGAGGCATGAGAGAGAAAAAATAACAGAAACAGAGAAATAAAACATTGTCATTTTTCATTTTTAAAAGAGCATACATACAAGCATGTTTCTTCATGTTTTGTCCCATTAGACGTAATAAAGCTTATAAAAATTATTTGGATTCGGAGAACAAAAACGAAAGAAAAAACAAGTTTAAAGCAATGGGGAAAAAGGAAGACCGATGTAAATATAACCGAACGACGACGGAGAAAGTAAACAGAAAGATTGGCCATGCATAACGATGGTACGGCGGCATTTGGCCTCTTTGAAAAGGCGGAGTTGATAGAAGTCAAATGGATGAATCAAGGCCATAGAAAAATAAAAAAAAGAAAGCAGGAGTATTTAAACCAAATTTATAAGTTAGTTTAAAACAACGCAGTCGTCAGATCTGTTTCCAAAACATCTTCTAGCGGCTACGGTAAGCTTTTAGCAAATTAATAAATAAACTTTTATTTAAATTATTTCTTAAATTTTCTAGATCAAAATGGATGTTAAAAAGGAACTTCGTGAAGCAGAAAGCTTGAAAAAGCTTGCATTTTTTGGAATTGCCGTTTCCACAGTTGCAACTTTAACTGCAATCATCGCAGTTCCAATGCTTTATAATTATATGCAACATGTTCAATCTTCTCTTCAAGTGGAAGTTGAATTTTGTAAACATCGTTCAAGTGGACTTTGGGAAGAATATCTTAAAATTGAACGAATCACCGGAACTCAAGGCCGTTTGAAACGTTCCACATATCAACGTGGAGCAGGATGGAGTGGACGCACTGGAGGTCGTGCCTTCGCTGCTGCAAGTTATTCTGATGCTGGAGCTGGTGGATATGGAGGTCCATCAGATGCTGGAGTTGGAGGAGGTTCATCAAGCAGTGGTGGTGGTGGCGGAGGATCATGTTGTTCATGTGGAGTTGGAGAAGCTGGCCCACCTGGTCCACCCGGTGGTGATGGAAATGATGGACATGATGGAAATCCAGGAAATGATGGTCAACCAGGTCCTGATGCTTCAGCTGGTTCAGCACCATCTGCAGCTGATTTCTGCTTCACTTGTGAACCTTCACCAGCTGGTTCACCCGGTAATCCAGGACCTAAAGGCCCATCAGGAAACCCTGGAGCTCCTGGAACTTCACCTGGCCCAGCCAATCCTGGACAAGCTGGCCCCGCTGGTCCACCTGGACCTCCCGGACAAGATGGTGGCCCTGGACAACCAGGCGGCCCAGGTCCTGCTGGACAAGTTCAAGATGTTCCTGGCATGGCTGGCCCCGCAGGTCCACCCGGCCCAGCTGGACAACCCGGACAACCTGGTCAACCTGGAACTTCAAATCCTGGACAACCTGGACCACCTGGTCCAGCCGGAGATGCTGGAGCCCCTGGCTCTCCTGGACAAGCTGGTGCTCCCGGCGGCCCTGGATCTGATGGTGAAGCTGGTTCCGGTGGTGGATGCGATCATTGTCCTCCTCCACGTACCGCTCCAGGTTATTAAATTCATTATTATCTCAGGTTTACAAATGATTGATTTTTCACTGTTATTTTTATATGTACAGAATCGTTGGAAAATTATCTTTTTTTAGTTGTTGTCAATAGGATAACTATTTCATTTTTGTATAAAATAAATTCTTTTTTCTATCTTCCATTTACCTTTTTTCTTTACAACTTAAATTATTTTTAATGACATGAAAGTTTACATCTTCCATAAATTTATTTTCCCTTAAAATAAGTAGCTTTTATTAAAGATTTCTAAACAGAAGGTTGTCAAAGTTTTTAAAATTCGAGAACAATTTTTTCTTCTTTAAATAAAATTTATTATAAATTTTTTTTTAATTTTCATTCTAACTTATTGTTATTAAACTTCTTTTTTTCTTTTAATAGCGATTTAGAAAGAAAATAAAAAGGCTAAGGTTTAATTTAAAAATTTACATTAATTTTGTTATTTTTAGTAAATACTTTTTTCAAACTTTTCTAGTACGTTTTATTAAAAATTAGACTAATCCATTTTATCAACATTTTTTGAACATTTAGTTATTTTTTTTGCAATTATTTTTTCCAAATTTGTAATTAAATCAATGAGAAAGGGTTAAAATTTTATTTTGAATTTTAAGTTATATACATTTGTTAGTTATTGCACTTATTTTTATTGTAAATGATTGAGGTTAGGTAAATCAAAAATATTATATTTATTTTATGGCGGTTAATATCCGGGAGCAGTACGTGGTGCAGGACCTTAAATATTTTATTAATAATTTTAATTTGTTTGTTAAAAGAAACTTACAATGATCGCATCCGCCTACATTTCCAGTTTCTCCTGCTTCTCCGTTGCTTCCATCTTGACCGGGTTGGCCTGGAGCACCAGGTTTTCCAGCATCACCAGGAGGCCCTTGTGGGCCAGGAGTAGAAGAGCCTCCAATAGCTCCAGCTTCACCAGGTTGACCGGGTGGTCCAGCAGCGCCAGGAGGTCCAGCGGGTCCGGGTGTACCAGGAACTTCATCAAGTTGACCTTCTCCACCTGGAGCGCCAGGAGCTCCAGGATTTCCATTACTTCCAGGTGGCCCAGGAGGACCGGGTGGACCAACAGGTCCAGGAGCACTAGGAGGAGGTGCTTTTCCAGCTGGTCCAGGATTTCCTGATGGACCTTTAGGACCAGCATTGCCAGCAGGTCCAGCTGGAGATGGTTCACAAGTAAAGCAGAAATCTGCGGCAGTAGGCTGAGATTCAATTGGAGCATCAGAGCCATGTGCACCTTCCTTTCCAGCATCTCCATCTTTACCATCATTTCCATCAGGGCCGGCAGGACCTGCGGGTCCAGCTTCTCCAACTCCACATGAACAACATGATCCAGCTTTGCTGTTACTTCCTCCAGCTGAAGCAACATTCTCATTTACTCCAGCTGCACCATATCCTGCTGTTTGACTTGTTGCTCCATAACCTCCTTGGCGACCAACTCGAGCTTGAGCTTTTGTTGCAGCAGCGGGGTTGAACGTGGCAGAAGAAAGGGCTCGGGCATTAAATGCAAATCTCGAACCATGAACATCTCGTTTTTGAAGTTTGTGATGCAAGTTTGCGTTCATGTCGTACTAAAAATAATTAAAAAATGCAACTTTTTTGGAAACTTTTTAAGAAAAAAAATTATTACTTTTTCAAATTCTCGATATAAATTTTGAGTTTGATGACCACAGAATTTTAATTCCTCTTGAAGTGAAGATTGAATATATTGAACATAACTGTAAAGCATAGGAACACAAACAGCTGCAGTTATAGTAGCAACCACAGAAACAAGAGTTCCAAAAAATGCTAATTTTTTTGTTGATTCTGCTTCAGCTAATAAAGCTTTAATATCCTTGCCGGAATCCATGATTAATGGTTTTTATTTACCCGAAGCTGCAAAAAAAATTAATTAATTTGCAAAGAATAAAATCATATAAAAGTGAAATTAAAAATTTTAACTACGCAAATAAATTCTAAAACAAAAAAGTTTATTATTTTTAAATTTTTGTGTCAACTTGAATCCGCGGCGGAAAATCAAATAAAAAAAATTAAAAAGCATAAAACTGCTTTTTTAGACAAATTTTTATTGCAAAAAAGACATCTCTAAATTTTTTTAAAGATACTGTTGTAAATCGTGAAATAAATTAATTAGAAGGTCAATAAAAAACCAGAGAGAAACAAAAAAAATCTTCCATGTTTTTAAAATATATAAAAAATAAAAGTTGATTTTCGTCGGATGGATCCAAGAGTTTAAAAACGATTTCCTTTTGCAGCAACTAAATCAAAAGCGCCAAAGGCATTATTCCCGTCTTTTTTTTTGAGTCTCGTTTTTTTTATTAATATATAAAAAACTTGTTCATCACCGGAACTTTATTTATTTTTTTCTTACTTTCATTATTCATAGCATATCAAAAAAGCTGCTGCTAATTGGGTGCTAAATTGTTTTAAAATAAAATTGCAAATAGAAAGCAAAAGTACAGGGCAAAAAGCATAGTTCAAAAATTTAAGAAAATCACAAAAGTTAAGAATTCGTTCGCTATTCAAAAAGTTGTAAAAAAGTGAATTAAAAGAAAAATGTTTTTCACAAATAAAAAAACTTGCATTTTTCTTTTCTTATAAATATTTGCAAAAAAAAAGGCAAATGGATGGTACGATAGAAAAAAAAATTTATTTTATACAAAAATAGTTATCCTATTGACAACAACTAAAAAAAGATAATTTTTCAACGATTCTGTACATATAAAAAAATACACAGTAACCTGAGATAATAGATTTATTTAATAACCAGGAGCGGTACGTGGAGGAGGACAATGATCGCATCCACCACCGGAACCAGCTTCACCATCAGATCCAGGGCCGCCGGGAGCACCAGCTTGTCCAGGAGAGCCAGGGGCTCCAGCATCTCCGGCTGGACCAGGTGGTCCAGGTTGTCCAGGATTTGAAGTTCCAGGTTGACCAGGTTGTCCGGGTTGTCCAGCTGGACCGGGTGGACCTGCGGGGCCAGCCATGCCAGGAACATCTTGAACTTGTCCAGCAGGACCTGGGCCGCCTGGTTGTCCAGGGCCACCATCTTGTCCGGGAGGTCCAGGTGGACCAGCAGGGCCAGCTTGTCCAGGATTGGCTGGGCCAGGTGAAGTTCCAGGAGCTCCAGGGTTTCCTGATGGGCCTTTAGGTCCTGGATTACCGGGTGGACCAGCTGGTGAAGGTTCACAAGTGAAGCAGAAATCAGCTGCAGATGGGGCTGAACCAGCTGAAGCATCAGGGCCTGGTTGACCATCATTTCCTGGATTTCCATCATGTCCATCATTTCCATCACCACCGGGTGGACCAGGTGGGCCAGCTTCTCCAACTCCACATGAACAACATGATCCTCCGCCACCACCACCACTGCTTGATGAACCTCCTCCAACTCCAGCATCTGATGGACCTCCATATCCACCAGCTCCAGCATCAGAATAACTTGCAGCAGCGAAGGCACGACCTCCAGTGCGTCCACTCCATCCTGCTCCACGTTGATATGTGGAACGTTTCAAACGGCCTTGAGTTCCGGTGATTCGTTCAATTTTAAGATATTCTTCCCAAAGTCCACTTGAACGATGTTTACAAAATTCAACTTCCACTTGAAGAGAAGATTGAACATGTTGCATATAATTATAAAGCATTGGAACTGCGATGATTGCAGTTAAAGTTGCAACTGTGGAAACGGCAATTCCAAAAAATGCAAGCTTTTTCAAGCTTTCTGCTTCACGAAGTTCCTTTTTAACATCCATTTTGATCTAGAAAATTTAAGAAATAATTTAAATAAAAGTTTATTTATTAATTTGCTAAAAGCTTACCGTAGCCGCTAGAAGATGTTTTGGAAACAGATCTGACGACTGCGTTGTTTTAAACTAACTTATAAATTTGGTTTAAATACTCCTGCTTTCTTTTTTTTATTTTTCTATGGCCTTGATTCATCCATTTGACTTCTATCAACTCCGCCTTTTCAAAGAGGCCAAATGCCGCCGTACCATCGTTATGCATGGCCAATTTTTCTGTTTACTTTCTTCGTCGTCGTTCGGTTACATCTGAATTTATTTTCTAAACTTGTTTTTTTACCTTTCTTTTTTTAGGATCAGTAGTAAATAAAGCTGCTATTTTATTTTTGATTAACAAATTGCTTTTTTTTGTGTCTGTTGTTTTTTTCCTTGTTTGTCAATGAAATTTATTACCTTGTTTTTCATGCATTTGAAAAGCATTCGTTTCTTTCTTCTTTTTTTTGGTCACAGATTTTAAAAAAAAAATGTTAGCTTGAAATTTTTATTCTGATGATATCAGTTTATGATTGAATCATTTTTGCAAGTATCGTTTTTAAAATTGTTAATGCAGAATAAATACTTTTATGTTGATTTTTTGCTTGCAAGTAAAATTCGAATATTTTTGAACTTCTGTATTCAAGATTTCTTTACTTAAAAAAATTCAGAAATTAAATTAACGAAAAAAAGAAGAAAGAAATAAGCATAAATTATTTTAGTTTTTTTTGCCTTTAAATTTTTATTAATGCAAAAATGCAACAACGTCATAAAATATAAAATTAAAAAAAAATAATATGTTTTAACTGAAATAAATTTTTATAGTTCTTATGTGTTTGTCATCTATGCTTACCCACTTCTAGCACACCACTCAACCACAAAATGTGTTTTTAATCCATCTTTTTCTTCTCGTCTCATTACATTATTATTATATCACATTTAAAGAAAAGAGAAAGAGAGAGTTCCAAAGGCACTTAAAGCAGCCTTTACATTATCATTTTTTTTCTTGCCACAGCTTTCAAAGCCCCATTTGACTTTTAAAAAAAGTTAATAAAAAAAAGTAAAAAAGAAGCCAAAAGAAAAGTAAAATATTTTAGTAAAAAAGAAAACTAAAAAGCCGTTTATTTCAAATATATTCTTTCTCGGTTTTAGAATATTTTTTTTAATTACAAAAAAAAATTATGTCTCTCGCTCAATTTTTGTTTCATTTGCGTTCTTTCATTTTATTTTCTCTTCAACGTTAGTTTCCATGTCCATGTCTTTTTTCTTCTTCTTTCTTTTTCCCTTTGGCAAACGTCCCAGTCCCTGCTGCAGCAACACACGAGTCATTTTATTTTCATTGATTTTATCGACCAAAAAAAGAAAAAGAAAAGGAATGATAGGAAGAAAAGATGGGGGTGCGAGCACGCACACACACGTACTACTAACAACCAACAACAGGAACAAAGAATTACTTACACCCGCATTTTCTCTGTCTTTTTTCTCTATCTATCTTACTTTCTTGTTGCTCGCTTGCTTGCTTGCTTTTTTTCGTTTGTGGTAGAAGTGGTGGGGGTGAAAACAACACAACAACATGCCTTTAACAGAGAGAAATAAAAAAAAAAGAAGTAAGAGACAGATGGAAAGAAAAAAAACTGGGACTAAAGTTAAAAAAAGAAGAAAAAGAAAAATGTCTTTCGTCTTCTCTTCTCAACAACCGCTGCTGCGGCAAACAACTACAACCTCAAAATAACAACATCCTAGGCAACCACCAACTACCCCGAGTAAAAAAAAATGAAGAAGATGAAAGTATTTTTATATATATATTTTTTTAAAGCACTTAACTTCTTCTCTAACTTTAATGAATTTGCTTTTGCTTGATTTTTTTGAGCACCAAGCATCCGTGTTATTTATTTCTTGCGTTTGTTGCGTGTATTTTTAAAATTCTTTCCGGAGGATCGACTTTTTTCTTTGCGAACAAAGAAGAGAAAAGAAGAACAAACTTTTTTTTCTTTCTTTTGTTTTTATATATTCCTTCCTAACTTTTTCGTTTTTCAGAGCTTAGCTTAGCAATCTCGAGCAGTTTAGTTATAGCAGCAACAAAAATAAAAATCGGAAGGAAGAACTAACAAAACAAAACAAAATAAAGTTGTTGTTTCTGTTAAGTATCATCATCATCCACAATCAACATAGAAAACTAACTATCCATTGTTTTTTTGAAAAAAAGAAAAAAAAGTTTGTTGTTGACTGTTCTATTGGCTGTTGCTGCTGCATTGTTAATATTGAAAAAGACTATCAACTTATAACTTATATACTGACTGCAGTTGTCGTCGTTATATTTCGAGCAGGAAGAAGAGCAACAAGAGCAATTGCAATTGACGACAACCACGACGACACGAGAGTGCAAAACGACAACTACTACTATTTTACACAAAAAAATAAACGACGACAATGGTTTGTCCATTCTCTCTCATATATTTTTTTTTCCATAGTTGTTACTTTCATAGTTTTTTTGGGTTATATTTAACTTAATTTTTTTTAAATTCTTTCTTTTCTTTAAAAAAAATTTTTTACTTGCTACTTTCCTAAATTTTTTAACGACTTTCAACTTTTGTTTCTCGATTTTTATTATTTTTTTCTTAACAGGGAAACGAAACATCATTACCAATGGAGATGTGCTCTAATTTTGACGCCTATGAACTTCGTCGATTGGCAAGAAGATTCAAAAAATTAGATCTTGATGGTTCAGGAAGTTTAAGCGTGGATGAATTTATGAGTTTACCCGAATTACAACAAAATCCTTTGGTTCAACGTGTGATCGATATTTTTGATGAAGATGGCAATGGTGAAGTTGATTTTAAAGGTGCGTTCCCCAAAAACAACCCACAAATTTTAAGAATATATAACATAAAATATTTTTTATTTTTCAGAATTTATTCAAGGTATTTCGCAATTTAGCGTTAAAGGTGACAAAAATATTAAATTGAAGTGTAAGTCCGGCAAGCTAACTTTTATTTTTTGAAAAAAATATTAATGCCTTTTTTATATATATTATAGTTGCCTTTCGCATTTATGATATGGATCGAGATGGATTTATTTCAAATGGTGAACTTTTTCAAGTATGTTTTGAGGATCCATTATTCATCAGAAAATAGTTTACAACCCCGCGCGCATAATCAAAACAAAAAAATCCTCAAAAGTTAAAAGTTTTCTGCTTTATTTTTTTCGATAGGAATTAAGCCCATTTTTCGTTTTTCGTTTTGAGTCAAGCTTTCAATTCATGTAACGAATGATGAAACGTTTAAAATTTTCCACTTTGAAAATACTAAAATTCATGTTTTCCGAATTTCAATTTATCTTAAAATTTTCTTGTCGGACTTCCAAAGTTCATTCTAAATGGATTTTTGGATTCTTCAGATTATTTTCTCAAAGTTCAGATTTTAACCTCGTTTTTTTCTCTTCAGGTATTAAAAATGATGGTTGGCAACAATTTAAAGGATACTCAATTACAACAAATTGTTGATAAAACTATTTTATTCCATGATAAAGATGGAGATGGAAAAATTAGTTTTCAAGAATTTTGTGACGTAAGTGGAAATATTATTTTTTCGTTGCGGTTTTTATGTTAAAATTAATATTTAAAAAGCTGTTTTTTACTATTCTTTTTTAATAACTTTTTAAACTAACACCTAAAATATTAAACAAAAAATATATTAACAAAAAAATTGGGCTTCTTTTTTTTTATTTTTCTTTTTTAGGATTTTTAAGTTCAGAAAAACAGGCAAGATTAGTCATTTGTTTTGGAGAAATATTTTTAATCTTAAATATAAAAGCCAAAATCATTTTTGCCTTCTTAAAATTTTGGAATTTTATTGCGAGTAAAAGAATCCTAGTTTTTATTATTAAAAAAAGGCGTCTAAAGTTCTAAAGCCATTTATATTATTTTATATATTTTTATGAGTCAAAAATATACCGGAATTGTGTTATTTTTGAACTTTCGAAATTATTTATTTTTTAATAAAATACCAAAAATTAAATTAGCAATAAATAGTTTTCTTTCTTTTTCTATCCCCTTTTTTCAAACAAAAAAAATCACACTTTTTTCTATCTAACTTTTTCTATTTTCGATCTCTTTGAATACATAAAACTTTAAAAACCAAAAATATAAAACTTTGAGCTTTGACAACAACGATGGTTGGTGTTTTTTTCTTTCTTTTATTGTATTAAACATTGGGTTTTTTCTTTAATAGTTTATATTACTTTTTTATAGATTGTTGAACATACAGAAGTGCACAAAAAGATGGTCCTGGAAAATATTTAATCGAGTCGATCATCTTTGAAAAATAAGAGTAAATTTTCTTCTTTTTTTTTATTGCTTTTTTTTGCTGCTAAAGTGCAAGCCTATATCATTCCCGTTGTGAAAAAACAAAATCCTCTATCTTAAATTAAACTTCTTTTTATTATTAATTGTTATAACTAATTTTTTTTCTAATAATTTTTAATTTTTGTAATTTGTTTTTAACTTTGTGTTTGTTTGTTTTCGTTCTTAAATTTGTGTATTCTAACAAATATTAGAAGATAGTATTTTTAAAATTTTTACCTCCTTGCTTTTAGTTATTTTTATAAATCCAAACAAAAAAATAAAAATTTAATTTTTCAATAATTGTCAACTAAAATTTTATTTCTTCTATGTAAATTATGTCCATTATTTAAATTTTCTTTGTTTTGTCAAGTCAACACATTTTTTTGTGATTGGTTAATAATAAATTTTTGAAATAATAAACTACACTTTTATTTACCAACAACATTTTAAAGATTTGTTAGTGCTTTTCCATTAATGCTTTTCCATGTTATGTTTTTTTCCAATATTATGACTTAGATTTAATTATTTAACTTTGATCATAAAAATTTTTAGGTTGTGAGCACTTTGGATGTTCATGAAAAAATGATTGTTAAACCATAAAGTTTACAAGTTTTTATTTTATCTTTTTTAATTCTCATAAATCACATATCCAAAAAATTATATTTTTGGTTGATTTTTTTGCTTCATTTTTTTCAATTTTTTTGCTTCAATTATAATTTTGTATCATTTGTTAATTTTGTCATTTAAATTTGTAATTTTTACCCATTTTGGCTTTTTATAGCTCTATTTTTTTAAAAACTTTGTTTCAGACGATTTGGCTTTGAATCCAGTGAATTTTTTTTCTTTAATTTATCATTCAAATTTATGTTATTCACTGCAAATTTTTTTTATTTTTTATTTCTAGTCTAAGCTTTGACAACATTTCCAATATTCTCATTTACATAGTATTGTTTTTTTGTTTTAATAAAATTAATTTTTTATATGTGTAAATTTAATTAATAAATGATAAATAACTAATTTTTAAAAAATCTTTTCATCGAAAAACAGGGAACAAAAAAGTTGAAAAAACTGAAGCAAGAAAAATATTTTTGCAACTCTAAAAATTATTAACAAAGTCAATGGCCAAGTTTTAAAAATTTTTTTAAAAACATTGAACGAATTTCTTTAAAGGGAGTGTCTCAGCAAACGAGAAAACTTTTCTACAGCGGGTGTTCCTAGCCCGAAAGTTTCATTGTCTCAAAAGCTTACAAAGTGCTACCAATTTTTGTAGCTTTTTGTAGCATTTTGAGAAAAAAAAACAAAGTGCTACAAAAAGCTACAAAAAATTTGAAGCTCTTTGTAAACTTTTGAGACAATGAAAAAAAACTTTCGGGCTAGGAACACCCGCTGTAAGGAGTTTTCTCGTTTGCTGAGACACTCCCTTTAAAAAGAGCTCATTTTTAGAATCAAACACCAAACCTCTATTTTCTTTTTTTGGTCAGACACTTTTGTATTTTTTGAAGACACCATAACCTTAACTTTTTCTGAACATTAAAAACCACCATTTTTATGTGGGATTTTTTTGTAACAAAAATAAAATTTTAAAATAATCTTCGAATAATATTTTTATTATTTCCTCAGCGTTTTCTTCCATATTTTTACGTTCCACGATGCTTGCTCATCTCCGAGAAAATATTTTTTTTCATGAGATCTTCTTTATTATTTTTTTTTATTGATGCATGATTAATTATGAATATCATGTATTACAAGTTAAAACATGAATATTATTGAATAAACTCCTCTCCAAAAAAATTCCATGACTTCCATGACTGACGACAAACAAAAAATGAGAGAGAGACATCGAGGAGAGATCCTCATCGGCGATAAAATAAAAATATATCTCTTTTTTTTATATATATTAAATCCAATATCCTCAAATACCAATAAAATGGAGGAAGAAAATCTCCTCGACGTCAGTCAGTCAGCCATCAGCCCGTCACAGTTATCCACTTTCTTTCTTCCATATTTTCTTGCCCTTGTTTTTAATCTTTTTTCTTTTTTAAAGGAAAAATTGGCGTTGAAAAAGGTTTATTTCTCATTTCTCTACCAAGCAGCGCGCAACCGAGAATCGCCACCGTCGTCCACCAAGGAAGAAAGAAATCGAGGAGAAGGAAGGGATAAAATATAGAAAGAATATGAGCGCAAGAAAGAAAGAAATCTATCTTTGTTGTGTCTTTTTCTTTTTTTTTCCCCTCACAGCTCGTCTCGCCTCAGTGATGGTGGTGGTGATTCCATTCCACACCTCAAAAAAAAAAACTCAAAAAGTGCCTTTAAAAAAACTATCCTTCTTTTTTTTGAAGGACGTCGATGTCGTGGTTGTCGAATTTTTTAACAAAATTCTTGAATTGATTTTTATAAATAAAAAAACGCAAGAAAGAAATTTAAAAAATTCGTTGTTAAACTTGTTTCATGGGTTCATGGATGGATAAAAGTCTTTTTTTTCTTTCTTTCTTTCGAGAATCAGGAAAACGCGTTTTTTTTAGTGTTGTTAACCTTTTTTTGTTGCTCTCTCTCTCTCTCTCTCTCTCTTTCTTTCTTCTCGTTAATTAACTTTTTTGGAAGAAAGATAGATTGAAAAAAAAGAAAAAAAGTGAAAGTGTAATAAGATCGAGAAAAAAATAAAATCCGTTAATTCGATCAATCGTCGAATTAATTTAAAATAGATATAAACATATTACATTTTTTTCGTGGATTTATTTGTGCGATTTAATTTCAAACTTATATTTTATTTATTTTTTTAACACCCTTGGAAATTTTATAAGCTTTTTTAAATTCAGAAAAATTTTGCAAAATTAAACTTGAAATTTTCTAATTTTTAAAATCCGCCATAATCTTCTCTTTTTTTTCGTTTGAAATTTCTTTGGAAGAAAATTTGAATAAATTTTTACCTTTTTGCTTTAACAAAATTTTGTTATGGAACCAAGTTTCAGTGATAATTAATTTTTTTTATAGAAAAACATGGGTGTCGCAGCGATTGCCGCTGTGATAATTGCATTTACCGCTGCTTTAACATATTTAATAAAGCGTTACAATATTCTTAGAGAACATATAGATAAAATACAAGGACCAACAAGTATACCATTAATAGGAAATTTGCATCAATTTAAACTTCAACCTGATCGTATGCTTTTTTCCTTTTTCAAAAACTTAAATAAATTATTAAACTTTGATTAATTTTCAGAATTTTTCGAACAAGCTCAAGGAGTATCATATATGTTTCGAGAAAAATCGGAAAGATTATGTCGAATTTGGATTGGCCCTATGCCTTTTGTAATTTTATATGGCGCGGATGAATGTGAAGCAGTTTTGGGAAGTAGCAAAATGCTAACTAAATTATTTCATTATAATTATTTATCTCCTTGGATTGGACAAGGCTTACTTATTAGGTTAGTTGACTTTGTCTTTGGCTTAATTATGAACGTGAGTAAAAATTGAGGATGAAAACAGCCCAGTTTTTAAAACTTTACAAAATTAATAGGAATTTTTATTTATCACAGGGAAAGTTTTTTGGGCATCCATTTTTTTCTTGTTTAATGGGTGCTTCAAAATTAACGAGCTACTCTACAATAATATACGTTTATCAATATAGAATTACCTAAAAAGGTTTTGTGTCACGAATGGAAAATTAAAATAATTTTTCATGTTTAAACTTTTAAAAACTTTTTTTTATTCCTCAGAGCCACGTTAGTTAAGTTTTTTTATGCTATTATTTGTTTATCAATCTCTTTCATTATTTGTTGTCCAAAAATAACAAACAAAAAAGGTAGATATGTAGCAGACGACGACGTCAGTTAGTGAATGTTGTTAATTCATTTGGAAATTACTTCCGTTATTTTATGCATTTTTCACGCGTGAAAAACGAACGCTTTTTTATCCTTCAAAAAAACTGGTAATTAACCTGTTTTTTTTGTTGTTGCTGAATTATTGGGATAAGAAAGACATTAATCTAAAGATAAACATTTTAGCCAAAAGAAAAAAAAATATTGTTTTTTGCAAAATTAAAAAAGTAAATGAGACAAAGAAGGTAATTAAGAATATTTTTATTGATGAGTTGCAAATAAATGAAGAAAATAAAATTAATAGCTTTTTCAGGTTTCCGGGGATAATATTAATCGAAGATTGAATATTAAAAAATTTCAAAATTAGAAACTTTGAATTTTAACCCTTTAAAAAAGAGTTGTGTTTTACCACGAAACTTTGACAAATTTAGAATTATAAATTCAAATTAGGTTTAGCCTCTTAGCATAAAAAATCTTAATCATTTTTAAAAACAACTAAATTCTAATTATTCAAGAAAAAATTAGCATAAAATCACTTTCAAGCTCAGCCAAAATTAAAATAATTTATGTTTTAGTAAACCCGAAAAATGGCGTCCAAGAAGAAAACTTTTAACTCCAACATTCCATTATGATATTCTCAAAGATTTTGTTGATATTTATAATCGACATGCGACAACATTAATTTCAAAATTTCATGATCTCACTGGAACAGGATTTAACGAAGTTTTTCATACCATTTCTCTTTGCACTTTGGATGTTATTTGTGAATCTGCACTTGGAGCAAATATTGATGCTCAAAGAGTTCCATCAGAATATTTGGATGCAGTTTTTAAGTAAAATTTCTTAATTTCCAAAAAATATTTTGTGATTGAAGTGAAGATTTTTTTAATTTTTGCAGAATGAAATACATAATTCATCAAAGACAAATCAAGCCCCAATATTACCCCGATATTATTTTCAATCTTTTTGGTTCAGGAGCTGAGCAAAGAAAATGTGTGAAGCTTCTTCATGAATTCACTACAAATGTAAGCATTTTTTTATTTTTTTATTAATTTAAGCCACCGCTGATGTTGAGAAAAAATCGGCAAAGAATTATAAATAAAAAATGTTAGAAAAATCGTTGCTAAAAATTCCAAAAAACATAGGTTCTTTTTTAAATTTTCTTTTCATAAAAATATTTTTCATTCAAAAAACTTAAATAAAAAAGTTTACGAAGTGATTTCTCTTAAAGCTAACGGCACTTTTTTAAGGTTTCGTTGCAAAAACAGGCTTTTTTTTTTTATTTTCACGAGCTTCTTACAAATTTCATTTTCGGAATAGCCAAACTTCTATTTTATCATTTAATTAAGCTCAATATTTAGTTTAAAAGTTTTTAAAAAACCTGAAAATTGTTTTTTGTAGGCAATCGAAAAACGCCGAACCCTTATTAAATTAGCTGGAGGATTTGAAAAATTTATGGAACAAAAAACTGAAGCAACGGGTCATCGAAAGATGGCATTTTTGGATTTAATGCTTCAAATGGTTGAAAAAGGTGATTTGGATCGAACTGGATTACAAGAAGAAGTAGATACATTTGTTTTTGAGGTAAGAAACTATTTTGTACCTAAAAAAAACATTTTTTTCTTCATCGGTAGCTTATTTCAAGGGTCACGACACAACTTCCGCAGCCATGAATTTCTTTTTACATTTAATGGGTGCAAATCCAGAAATTCAAGAAAGAGTTCATCGAGAAATCGATGAAATTATTGGAGATTCTATTCGAGAATTAACTTTTGATGATATTGGAAGATTGAAATATCTTGAAGCTTGCCTTAAAGAAACTTTAAGAATGTATCCTAGCGTTCCAATGATTGCGAGACAAACAGTTGAAGACACCAAAGTTGGTAAGTTTCATTCCTAATTTTTTGAAATATAAATTCAAAAATATGATTTGTTTGTTAATTTTTTAGGAAATCATATTTTACCAACTGGAACGGGAGTAGTAATTATTGCATCCATGGTTCATCGAGATCCAAGATATTGGGATAATCCAGAAATATTTAATCCTGATCGATTTTTGGATGGTGAATTAAAGCATCCATATGCGTATATTCCATTTTCAGCTGGATCAAGGAATTGCATCGGTAAGCATTTTTTTTGTCGGTAGAAAACCAGCCAACGTAAAGCAATTCTGGATATGGAAAATTTTGGTTATTAAATTCTCTTTATTTTCTCGAGCAAAATTTTTTTAAATTACCATTTTACAATATTTTTTGCATTTTCAGGTCAAAGGTTTGCAATGATGGAAGAAAAATGTATTATCGCGAGAATATTGCGAGAATTTAAAATAGAATCCAAAGTTCGAACGGATCAACTTCGACTTGCAGCTGAATTAATTATTCGTCCAATGTATGGAAATAATTTAAGATTTGAAAAAAGAAATTTTGGAGATTATTCACCTTTAAAACCCATGGAAAAATCAGCGGCGGCTTAAAAAATAACAGAAAAAAAACTATATAAAGAATTAAAACTTTGGGTTTAAATAATTTTTATAATATTTATTATATTTTTTTATGCAAATATGAAATATGTTCATAATTTTAATTTTGTGTGCCTTTTATTACACCAAAAAAAAAATAAGATACGAGGAAACAATAAAAATAATATAAGTTTTTTTTGAAGATTGATATTTTTAAAAGTAAAATACAACGGAAGCAAAAAATAAGTTCACCGGAAGAAACAAACCACAAAATAATAATGATTATTAAAACAAAAGAAAAAATAGAATTTAAAAAAAAATTGTTAAAAATTAGACTATAAAGGAAATTAGAGGATTTTCTGAGACTTTTAAACCATTAAAAAATGTCTAAAAACGAAAAAAAATTTCACAATGAAAATTGCTTGAACGAAAAAATGTTTTTTGTTTTCAAAGTTTTAACTCTTTGTTTCTGCTTTTTTTACCTTATTTATAAATCCTTTTTTGGCTAATTTTTAACAATTTTTTTCTTTTAAAAAATACAATAAAAAATAATAAGCTAAATAAATAAATAACAAATAATGAATTAATTTTTAGATATAAAATAAAAAGAATATTTTTTACAGCTCTTTTTTTTGTTTCTCAATATTTATGAAAAAGGTTGGCGACTACTTTTCATTTTCTTGTCTCCTTAAATAATGCCATTTTTCCACTGAAGTTCCCAACCCTTGAATCATTTGATTCCAATGATCTTGAGCATCAGGGGAACTAGCATTTTCACCAACACAAACAAAACCAATTTGTTGTCGACGTCGAAGCATTCCATTATTTCGGAAAATTTGAATTAAAACGCTGGAATTTTCTAATTCATTTCGAAGAATCTGAAAATTTAACAAAATAATTAAAAATTATTAAGGGTTAATAATTATTTTTTTCGCTTCGAGAGAAACTTTTTATTTTCTATTTTTTAGAGCTTCAAAACCATAACAATTTATTTTGGCCAAATTTGAGACCCACCATATTTATTTTAAATTCTTTAAACGCATTAAATAATTTTTTTTCTTTATTAAATTTCTTTCTAACCACAGAAACTTTTTTTGCTTCTATGCTTTTTGAAGAAAAGAGATGTTAATCATTTCTTATATTGCTCGCTTAACATACATACGCTTGCATTTATTTTTTTTCGAAAAAAAAACCATAAATTAAGTTTAGTTTTTTTCTTTTTTCGTTTAAAAAAACAGAGTATTACAAACGAAAGCGAAAACACACACACACATTTATGGATTTATGGATCTTTTGAGCTGGGAAATTTTTTATGCTTTCTTTTTTTTGTTTATAAAAAAAAATATTTTTTAAAATCCTCTAATTTTATTTATTAAAGTAGCGACTTTGCATTTATTTTTTATATTTTTTACTATTAAAAAAATGCACCAGGATTTTGTAAAATTAAAAAACCGAAATATGAAAAAAAAGAATGGGAAAAGTTTTTTCTTTGGTTTCAAAGATTAAAACGTTTATCTTCCAACCACTTTATTTTTTTTTTTGCAAAAAAAAAAGCCAAAAATTTGGATTCGAAAAGGCGTGAAAAAGTTTGGAAAAAAATAAAGGTGACGAGGCTCTTTTATTTTTATTTTATGGACTGACTTCTCCAGACAAAAAAAATAAAGTTTTAAAAAATAACAAACAAACAAAAAATGTGTTTTTTTATTGTTCAAAAAACATTTAAAAAAATGGAACTGCCAAAAAAGGGTTAACTCTGCATTGGACACATCTGCGAGAAAAAAACATTAAAAACAAAATAAACAACTTCCGTTTTATTTTGAAATTCAATGAAAATTTAAATGATGCGAAACATTTTTTTAATAATCATTTGAAAAATTATGTAATGATCTCACCTGAAAAACCGCTGTACATTCATAAACGGCATCGGATGAAGCTTTGACCGTGGCGGATCGGTGTTTAGCTAGTTCTTCGCCAAATTGAGATAATAAACTAACTCGAATGTAGGTTTCTGAAATATATAAAAATTTACTAAAAATTTGGTAAGGAAAAAGTTCAAAAACAAATTTTAAAATTTCAAATAAGCAACTCAGGAAAAATTTTAGTTAAAAAACAAAAAGAAAAATTTTGGGTTTTGGAAGGAAAATAAACATAAAAATAATCTTTTTAAATAAACTATTTAATTTTTTTTATTCCCCTGAGTTTCTTAAATAATTTATTTTAAAAAACCCATATTTTTGCTGATGCGCCTGCCACACATAAAAAAAGAAATATTCTTCTAAAAATAACTGTAATAAATTTTTTTGCATCATAAAATCCTTGCGTGACATATTTAATCAAAAAAAAGAAAAGAAAGTGATGACAAATTTTTATTTATTTTTATTGTGTTTTTTTTTTGCAAAAAAAGAAAAACCATTAAAACTCCATAAAAAATAAATAAATAACCCTCTCAAATTTTATTGACAGTCACGGAAGAAGAAAAAAAGGAAAAAGAAAGATATCATCAAAAAAAAAAATTACTGTAGTTTTTAAGTCTTTTCTTTATTTTATTTTTGGAAACAACAGCTAAAAATTTATAGAAAATTAGAGGGTATAAAGATTAATGGATCAATCAAGCTGAAAATTTTAATATAAAAAAAAGAGAAGTTAAACACACATATGTAAAATAAATGTGACAGTGATATATGATAGCAGGTGAAGAAAAAAAAGATGAGGGGCAAAGCATAAAACATGGATATGTTTTGGTAAATTTGGTTTCATGGCTTTAGGAAAACCGTCAAAAATATAAGAAAAATATAAGAAAAAGATTCGAAAGGAAATTATTGGCTTTAAAATGTCTTTGAATTAGGAAAACTAATGGACTCAAACAGCGAAAATATAAGAAAGAAATATTTCCTTTTTTTAAATTAGTTTTTGTTTTACATTAATTTCAAAAAAATCAGTTAAAAAATATAAAAATTTTTTCTTAAAGGGAGTGTCTCAGCAAACGAGAAAACTCCTTACAGCGGGTGTTCCTAGCCCGAAAGTTTTTTTTCATTGTCTCAAAAGCTTACAAAGAGCTTCAAATTTTTTGTAGCTTTTTGTAGCACTTTGTTTTTTTTTTCTCAAAATGCTACAAAAAGCTACAAAAATTCGTAGCACTTTGTAAGCTTTTGAGACAATGAACTTTCGGGCTAGGAACACCCGCTGTAGTAAAAGTTTTCTCGTTTGCTGAGACACTCCCTTTAAGCTTTGAAATGAAAAAATAAAAAGTTTAGTTAGAAATTATTTAAAGTTTTTGTTTCCTGCATTTTCCGATGAGTCAAACCATTTTCATTTTAAAATATTTTTAAATTCCTTTTCAAAGTCTTCTTGGATTTAAGAAGAAAAAAAGTTGGACACATTAATGAAAAATTAAATAATAAACTAACCCGATAATTTATCAACTGTTTCATAACATAGATTCGAAGCCTTTTCAACCGTAACCACAACCTTTTGTGATTGATCCAAATAACAAAGAGTAATTAAAACTTCAGGTTGGCCATTTTCTGTGGGCAAAGCACAAAATCGACCTGAAGAATCCACCATTGAATTCCTTCTGGATGGGGTAACAATTGAATTGGAACCATTTATAATAATATTATTATTTGTTGTTGTTGAATTTCGATCAATGGCAGATGAATTTTGTCTACGTAACATTGTTGTGTCGGAGGAAAGTGATGGGGATGGAGATTCACAATTTAATGGAATTGAATGAAGCTGAATAAAAAATGGTTAAGTTTAATTTTAGAAATTTGCGTAATAAAAACAAAATAAAATAGAAAATTTAAAAGCTCGAAACCCGTAGAAAAGAAAAAGATGTGGAAGAGAGTCTTGAAGCGAAAACTACAATTTTTTTGGTGAGAATTGCTGTAAGTAAATGGAAAACAATTAAATAATTTCAAAGAAAATTATTGTGTTCTTGAATAAAAAAAATTTTTTAAAAAAGGACTTTTTTTTGTTTCTAATGACGAAAAAGAATTCTAATTTTAAGGAGGTCACTCAGGATGTTCCAAGAATTTGCTCCTTCAAACTAAACCCAAGTGTTTTTTTTAAAACATTCTAAAATTATTCTTCTTTAAATTCCTTAAAAACTCAAACATGTCAAGTATCAAGACGCAACAACAACAAAACTAAGAAAACTTAAAGTTAAACAAGAAAGAAAAAATAAAAAAAGGGCAAAGAAAAAAAAAACAAATAAGTTTTTCATTAAGAAACTAACAACTAATACACGCAAATTTTTTGTTTGTTTGTCATTTGCGCCTCCCATATATATTGTTTTTTTTGTTGTTGTTATCCATGGTCTTGCCATTCATTAGTCTTATAGAAAAAAAGTCGCTTTTTTTTCATTTGCATATAATTAACCATATTGACTTTTGACACACATCCAAGCAACACAAAAATAAAAATATTTCAAAAGAAATTTTAGCTTTTATGAAAAAAAAAGAATATGCAGCATTTTTTTTTGTTTTGCAATTATTTTTTCTCGCATGATTAAATTTATTTGAATATTCTCAAACTCAATGTTTTTTAGATGAGTGCGCGAGACTCTTCGAGTAAAAGGACATTCATTCATTTCTAATTATTAGAAAGAAAACAAGCTAATGATTAATTAGCGTAACTCATATTTTTTTACGAATGAATAATTTTAGTTAGTTTTTATTTGTGAAAAAATAAATAAAGAAAATATGATGAGCGATTATTAGGATATTCAAGTTATTGAGAATGATGGTGACGATTTAAATTGACCGGAAGTTCATAGAAAAATAAAATGAAACTTTCAATAAATAAAGCAAAATTATGGAAAGACTTTACCAAAAATAAAAAGCATTTTTAAAAATGGGATAGAAATCATAATAAAAAAAAATAGGTAAATTAAGATTCCTTTAAAGGAACAAGACTATTTGATGCCTTTTCGAAAATTTCGATACTGGGGCTGGGAGGAAGAGTTGGGGCGGCGCGTGTTTGAATTACCGTGTCACCTTCTGTCTTACACGGTAATTCAAACACGCGCCGCCCCAACTCTTCCTCCCAGCCCCAGTATCGAAATTTTCGAAAAGGCATCAAATAGTCTTGTTCCTTTAATCTTGAAGCGAAAGACGCTATTATTTATTTTCGTAACAAAAGTACGAACTTGCCGTTTAAAAATATCAGTAAAAAAGCGATAATTGTTTAATATTTTTTTAAAAGCATTTCTCAATGAGACCATTTTTTATCTCTTTTTTTTTCAAACATGCTACACGAAAAAATTATTCATGTTTATTTTCAAATGGAATTAAACATTCATATTGAAAATAGTTAGTAATGGTTTTAAAAAGCTTTAAACATGAAAAGTCTAACAACTTTACGATAAATAACTTAAAAACTAAAATTAATCCAAAACCATATTTTTTATATATATATCCTACATCCTTCCGGTTTCTATGGCGCACGCTTTCCATAAACTCATGCCTACGCTTTATTTTTTTTTCTCTTCTACCAAGTTTAAGTTTCTTTTTTTTTGTTGTGGTTGTTGCAGGATTCCAAGAAAAAAATTGGAAATTAATTTAGTTTTTCTTCTTCTTCTGTGGCTTGCTCAAATCTTTTTTTCTCCATTCCTATCCCTTGTCACGACATCCAACAAGTACCAAACCAACCAAGCAAGCTCCAACAAAAAAAAGGAGTCAAAGATAAATAAATATGCTTAAAGCTTAAATAAAAAATAAATCTTTCTTGGAGCAAAGAAAAAATAAAATAAAAAAATATGGCCAAAATCTAGGAGCTTAAATGGTTTTTTTTTTCATGGCTTTGGAAGAGATGATGATGCTTTTAAAGTTTTGTCGTCGTGTTTCCAAACATACTTTTAGGAGTCAATAAAAAATATATATATATATTTAAGGAACACGACAAAAGGCTGATGCTTTTCTTTTTTTTTGTAGTGTTGTTTGTATTTTATTATTTTTTTTTAGAACCACGCCTCCAAAAAAATAAATAAAAAGAACAAAAAAAGAAAAAACCTTTTAGAACTTCAAAAACTTTTAAAAAATGTATCGGAAAAGAAAATTCACTAAAAAAAGTCAATTTTTGGCAGAAAAAAAAGATGAATGAAAGCAAAAGTTTATTTTAACTTTCTGTAAAAAAATTTCAAAAAATTATTGGGCCGCAGAAAATAAACTCCAACGGTTAAAATTTTAAGAACAATATTGAAGCATTTTTTCTTTAAAATAATATGCAAAAAAATATTGACAAATCAATGCCGTTAAAAAGGATTTATGTTATTATAACCCAAAAGCTGCTTAAAGTAATCAGCAAAAAAAAAAATGAAAACAGCGAGAATCTCTACAAAAAAATAAACGTCATTCAAATCCAAAAAAGAACATCAAAACAATATACTGTAAATCCATGGCGAATTCTTAGAAACCTTTTTTCTTGTAAACATCAACTTTTTTAGTTTGTTTGTTGATAATCTGCATTTTTATTAGGTGTTTCAAAATCTCCTTATCCTGTCCAATAAAAAAAGATCAAAACATCCTCTTCTTCCCTTGCATTTTTTTTAAAACAGGTTTTTACCGTAGTAAATAAATTTTTTGTTGCATTTTTTTGTTGTTGCAGTTATTATTTTAAAAAAAGAGTTTAAAGAATCAAAGTTCGAAAACACCACCTAAATGTGCAGCGAAAAAAATTGTGATGTGGTCGATCGATAAAAATTGTTTCAACAACAACAAAACCAAGCGTGTTGCTGACCTTTTAAAATAAATGTTTACAAACTCATACATCTTACTTTTTTTTTGCATAGCAAATTTTTTCCAGTTTTTTATGTAAGAAAATTTTTTTTGTCGCTCGTTCGCTTCTTCAAGCACGCAAATATATTTCATACATACTTTATCGAGAAGAATCTTGAAATAAATTTTAGTTTTTTGAAAATTTCAAAAAATATGAAACTAAAAATTTTTTTTGCACTTGTGGAATTTAAAAAAACGCTGCTAAGTAAAAAGGAAAAAAAGATAAAAGTCTCAAAGCCACCACCAAAAAAACGAAGATCAAATAACAAAGAAAATAATAAAAACCCAAAAAAAGAATAAAGCTTGAGAAAAAAATAAAAAGGATTTTTTACCGGAAGTATCGAAGGCCCAGTGGAAGATGGAGGAGATTTCTTTAAAATATTATTATTGGATAAATAAAATTTTAAATTATGCGTGGTTTGAGCCGCTCCAACTTTGGTATCGATATAAGCTGTCGGGAAATAACATTCACCACGAAATTGTGACCTCTTGAAAGAGCTTTTATATCGATATAATCGAAATCTAAGTTTGGAATAAAATAAATCGTCTGAAAAAATTCATTATCCTTAAATGATAGATTTTTGTGTCCCACAACGAAAGTTGAAATTTTTTAAAGGCTTCTGTAACAGAAATTAAAAGTTTCTACGATAATAAACAAAAAAATTTATTTAAAAACTGTAAATAAGAAAACAGACCTGCTTCAATATTAAATGTAAAAGTTTGTGAAAATTTTGCACATGGACCAGCAAGTATTTTAGTTCGATGTTTACGAATTGGTGAAGCTTCTAATAATGCTAATCGTACCTTAATAAAAAAATTAATTAATTAAGTAAAAAAGAATTTTTTACGCTTCAATAAACCTTAAAAAGGTAGGTTATATTTCTTACCTGTATTTGAGTTGTTCCGTCTTGTTGTTGCCCCGTTTCACTTTCGCTGGTTGCTTCTAATATTGTTAAAATTACCTACAAAAAAAGGTTTTTATGAATTTAAAGTCAAGAAAATTTTATTTGAAAAAAATCATTAATTGTACTTTTCCGAAATAGGAAACTGAAAAGGCCACACGACGAAAATAAAAATACCGTCCCAGCACGAAAATTAATATTCTGAGTAAGAAACTTTTGTATTCTTGAAAAACTAAACTTTTAAAAAAACCCAATAAAGCAAATAAAAAACTAAACTTTAAAATTAATAAATAAAATATAACTTTTATATATATATAATAACTTTAATCCTAAACTATAAAATGTATCATAAAATGTCACTCAGTCATGTGCATATCCAACAACAGGTGTTAAAGAAAAGCACCTTTTTCATATTTAATACATTTTTTAAAACTTTTTTTGTGGTTGACTGACTCATACGTGGGCACAGGGTGTGTTAGGGTGTGTTTTGACACACCCAAAGGTACCGGGGTACCGCTGAGCTTTTTGCCGAGGTACCGCAAATTTTTTTAGAAATTTCGAAAAATGATTGTTTTTCCAGCAAAAAAGTTTTTTTTCCAAAAAAATTAAAAGTTTATTTATATTTAAAAAATTTCATAAATTTATTTTGTAAACTTTGAGCATCTTTTTTCATTAGTTTGTTACAAAAAATGCAGCAAAAATCTTTTTTTGAACTAATTTTTCCACATATTTTCTATTATTTGTCGTTTTCGTTTTTTGATAAAAACTAAAAGTCGTCGGTTGTATTTTTCTCAACGAAAGAAAGAAAATATTTGACTTTCCAATTTTTTACATAGAACTTTTTTTTCAGAAGTAAAAGTCCGCTCAATCCTTCATTATTGCCTCAAAATTCATAATTTTTAAGAATCAAATTTTCGCAATACATATTTTTTTAAAGAGCGCATTTTTATTCGAAGATTAGAGAGTCAAAGTCGAAGCATATACTCTTTTCCAAAAAGTTAGGATTTTTTCTTTTATTTTTTTCATTACTTAAAAGAATTTGTCACTTATTTTTTCTCTTCTTTCATAGCAAAAATAAGAAAAAAACAGTGAATTATTTTTCTTTTTTCTTCTAAGATTTATTTCAAATGATTAAAAATAAACAAAACAAAAGCTAATTTAAGATCACTTCTTATTTTTTGGATCTCCATGCGCATCAAGATGAGCATATTTAAAATCATTAAGCTTTGCACTAATTGATTTGTCATTTTTATTTATTTTTAATTATATTAAAGCATGAGGATGGATTGCATGGTCATCATTTGTGTTTTGCCTTCCTTTTGTAAAAATTCGATCATTGTCTATCTCGCTCTTACCTTCTACGAAATAACTAAGCTTGCTATTTTCAAATTTCAATTCAAATTTAGAATTACCATAAAATCTTTTTTAAATAAATCAGTTATAAGCAAAATGCGGGGTCATTAATGGCTTTGTGTTTTTCGGATGCAATTTAAAAAGCAGAATTCTGTAAGAATCATCATTTTTACATTGCAATTTGCAACCCTTAAGTTTAAGCTTACAAACTAATTCTCTAATTCATTATCCGTCCGCCAAGCTTGGAATAGAACGGCTATTAAGTTCATTAAGTAAAAGCATACAAGCATTACAAGAATAAAATAATGAAAAGTTTAATTTTAATGGTATCATTTTCTTTTTGATAAATAGAATAAGGAAACTTTAATATAATATTAAAAACCAAAAACGTGGAAAATACTCGCATATTGCTTTTATCGATTTGCGCAATATTACAAAGCTTTATAGCACATTGTTAAACTTTGTTAAACTTTGTAAGACTTTGTTAAAGTTTGTAGCACTTTGTTAAGTTTTGTAGCTCTTTGCTAAATTGCTTGGGGTACCGCTAGAAAAAAAATATCGACACACCCACTTGCCCATGTATGGACTGACTTCCTTTTTTTACATTATTAATTTTTAATTTAACAAAAAAAAAGAGAGTGTCTAAGTTATTTAGAGTTTTTATAAGAAAACGTGATTTAAGAATTAATTATTTATTATTAAATATTGAGATTGCAAAGTTTTTTTTCAAGCATAAAAAATTAAATTTTGTAAATTCGGGTTGTTTGGAAAATGAAAATCTTTTGATCTTTTCCTTTCAACTTTATCGAATAATTTTTAAAAATTTTTTCATATCTTTTTCAATTATGATTTTTTTACTCAAATTTTTTGAAACTTTATCCTCGAAAAAAAAAACAAATAAAAACCTACTAATTTCTTTTGAGCACTATATTGGCAAGAAACCATTAAAGTCCCGGTAGCAAGAAGATTTTCATTAAAATCATTTCCACCAGGTTGAATAAAAATTCTGGGTGGAGATAAAATGGGTAAAATATTTGATGCAATGGATCCATGACTTTTATGATTTTCATCAAATTTAAATAAATCGTTTTCAAAATTTTCTTCTGGTGATTCATCTGACGGGGTTATTATAGCTTCTTGAGACGGTGAATGTTGGCGACAGATTAGGCATGATATTGGCCAACATGCGGCTGAATAACATGAATAAAATACTTTATACATTGGATCGAAGGAAGCTAAAAAAATTTATAAACCTAAAAAAAGTTTAAAAGAAAAATTAACTTTTTAATTACCACGACGAAAAATAAGAGAAAAGAAAAAATCAAGGAAAAATATATTTTTTCGTTTCGAGAGGCATAATATTACTATTTTTTTAATTTTTCTACTTTCTCGAAATTGAAAGAGAAAGTTTATGATTTTAAGAATAAAAAACTTTTAGCAAGCGATGATAAATTTCATCTTTTTATTTCTTCTTTTTTGTCAGAAAAATAAACAAAAAAATGAATCATTTACAAAAGAGAAAAAAAAAGAAAAGAGAAAATATACGATGATTCAATAACCAACAATATTATTATCTTCAAAAAAATTTATGAAGATGCTTGCTATTACGTTTTTTATTATAAAAAGTCTCCAAGAAATTTATTTTGAAATAAAAGGCATTGTTAAAAATAAAAAAAATAAAAGAAGGAGCAAAAAAGGACGGACGAATGACGCCTTGAAAATTTTTCAATAATTTATTTAAAAAAAATTAACTTGCTATAAATGTTCTTTATTTTGTCGTTGTGGCCAAAATTAGATTTCGAAAGAAATGTTTTGTTAATTTAATTTTGGCTTGAACCACCGACGATTTAAAGAAAAGTAGACCTTTCTAAGTTTTAAACTGGAATAAAGGATATTTTATACCAAAAAATAAAGCTACGGATTTTATTAAAATAAATTTTATTACGAATTACAGAAAAATTGGTAAAACAAAGGATTTGAAAGGCTTTATAGAAAAAAAATACTGGGATTACTATTTGTCAGTTTTGATTTATTTTTTATTAAAAATCTTACTGACATGTCTCTGCTTTTACAATTTTATAACAAAAATGTTTTTTTAGTTATTGTGTATGTGGTTTATTGGACCACACCGCAAAAATTAATACTTGTAAGCTGTCAATTTCACTGCAGAAATTAAAAAAAAAGGAACAAGATTCTAGCAAAAAAAAAGATAAAAATGAAAAAGAACAAGCCGGAAGTTAGTCAGTTGTCAGTCAGTCCAAAAATCCAAAAAATAAATAAATAAACAAATTATAATAAAAAAAAGCTAGAGCGCCTTCTATTTATTTTTTCTTTGCTCTTTTCTTTTTTATTAAATTAAATTTAATTTATTTAACTCAATATTTCTTGAAACCAGATAGACGATTTGTAAAGAAAAAAAAAACCAAGGGATCCCTTTTTTATTATACATATTTTTCTTTAAAATTTAAGTTTTTCAAAACAAAAATAAATAATAAAAATAATTGAAACAGGATATTCCAAAATTGGATTTTTTCGTAGTAATAAAAAAGTAAACAGAATTGTAATTATATTTTTAATTGAAACAAAAAATAGGGGAGGAGGATAATAATAATAAAAGTTATTTTTTATAAAAATAAAGGGGAAAAAAGATAGGCACGAGTAAACTCGTCTAAAAAAAGTTAGAGGAAAGTCACTATGATAAAAAATAAAAAAGGGGTTTTTTAGGGCTCAAAGGAGAAATACTCTATAAAAAATATTCTTAATTTCTATATGAATGGAAAGTTTAAAAAATTTGAGGAGAAGTTTGCAAAAAGTAAGTCAAACCCTAAAAACTTTGTTAATTTCTTATATTTTTAAACTTTTGTTCCAAATTAAAAATTTTTTGTAGTGAAAATTTTATTTTTGTTTGAGACTTTAAAATTAAATTGGTCAATCATTTTGAATATATTTTTTTGGGCTACAATATACTCCTCTCCTGCCTACGCTTACATAAACAAATAAATACATACTTGTCAAGAAGAAAGCCACCCTCACAAAAAAAAAATATAATTGAACGTTCGACCTCCTCATTTTCTTTATTTGATGACTTTGTTACTACATTTTGAGCAAATTGTAATGTTTATATTTGTACTTTTATAAATACATAAGTGTCATTAAATAAAAGGAGTATGTAAAAATATTAAACAAAAAATTGACAAAAAAATAGATATAATGCAGCAGCAACTTTGTATTTGTTTCCATACTTAACTAACTGTCGTCATCTCTTTTCATTTTTTTTCATTTTCATAAGTGTAATAAAAATGTCAAATAAGCTATTTTTAATCTATTTTTAGTATTTTTTTTATGATGAAGCAATTAAGAGGTCATTTATTTTCTATAATGGGAGAGAATTCAAAGAACCAAAAAAATTTATTTAATAAATTGTTGCAAAAATGAAACATAGAAAAGTAAAAAATCAGAGAAAAATTTTGTAAAAAGTTTAAACTTTGATGGAAGAAAATATTTGGAGCTAAAAACAAGAAATCCTTACACGATAATTAAGAATGTTTTAACTTTCAAAAAAATGCATTTTTTATTGGCTGTTTTAAGTATTTAATCTGCCTATAAATATTGACTCGGAAATTTTTGGTAAAAAAGACCTTTCTGGATAGCTTTAAGCCAAAAAAATGTAATTTTTGTTTCAGGAAACTTAAAAAATATTTTGCAAGAAAAGATAAAACTTAAAACTAAAAGACAGCAGTTTAAAAAAATAATAAAAAAACCTTTTAAACACAATTTTTTTTATTGGATACTAAAATAAAAAAACTAAAACTAGCCCACAAACAATTTCCTCTTCTCTCTCTTCTTTTTTGTTACTTTTTTCGTTTTAAAAAGAGAAGATTAAACTTAATAATAAAGAAAAAAGTAAAAGCGGCAACAAAAAAAGTAAGTAAGTCAAAAAGATGTTTAAGCGGTAGTTAAGTGGCATTCTCGTTTTATCCATCCATCCAAAAAAAATAGAACAGAACATAAAACAGAGAGAAGAGGAGATTAAAAAATAAACTTAAGTAAAAAAATAAGTAAAAAAGAAATATTAAAAATTAAGCGGTTTAACTTTTGGGGGGCAACAATTTTTTTGTTGTTGCAGAAAAAATACTTTACATTTTTTTTAACATCCATCCCAAAAAGGATAAATAAAAGAAGGTAATGAAAAAGAGAATATTTTTTTGGGTATAAAATAAAAAATTGACTAATTTATTTATGGGAATGGTTTAGTTCATGGAGAAAATAATAGTTGCAAAAAAGCTAATCTTTAATAAAAAATAAAAAATAAGCGAAGAAGTTTGGGAATTACAGTAAAAAAAGCTAACAAAGGAAAGCGTTTTTTTAGACCGCTGTCGTTTGTTTTTCAGCCAAGTTTTTTTGGACATTCTAGGAAATCAAATTTATCATCACTTTTTAGCGTAGTCAAGGAAGAAGTAAAGCTAATTTGCATAAATGACGAAAGAAAAAGCGAAAAAAAAGTTTACAGTAAACATGGATAAAAGAATTCAAAAAAATTGTTATTAGGGAGCTCTTAACGAAAATTGCAAGAATTTAGATTTTTTTCGTGACAAAATATTTTAATTCTAAAATAAAAAAATTTTGGGAATATTTTTTTTATATTTAAAAATCTTTCAAAAAAAATAAAATAATAATTCTCGATGCTTGTATAAACCAAAAATTTTTTTGGATCCAAAACTTTAAACTTAAAAATCCTCATTTTTTTTTACTGCAGCTTATGTTTAATAATTATAAAACAAAATAACTTTAAGCTACCTTAAACAACTTTTTATTTAGATGCCTTTCCTATAAAATAAGCAACAAAATTTTCTATTCATTTTTAAGCAAGCTTCAGTGATTTTGACCTTTTTCAATGTACTTCTTCCAAAATAAAGTATGACAAAAACTAAATAAAGAAAAAAAAACAAAAAGAAAAATCCCCCAAAAAATGGCAAAAATGCAAGAAACCGTGAAAATTTTTAGAACACACCTTTTTCTTCTTTCCTCTTGGTCCTCCTCTTCCAAACCCCATCTTTTCAAATATGCAATAACAAATTAAAAGCAAAAAAAAAAACATAAAAAAGCGGTGACTTTTGAAGCAAAGCAAAAAAAGACAAAAAATAAAAACCACATAAAAATTTTAAAAAATAAAGAAAGCAAGAAATTTTTTTTCTTTTTTTTGTTTGGTTTTTCTTGTAATAATTTTTTATTCACAACCACCAACTTAAACAGTTTTTTTCAGTTTGGTGCTGCTGCTTCTTCTTCTTCCTCGACGACGACACGGCCCGCCTAGTTTCATAGTTTTTTTCCTTTTCTTTTTTTTGTTGTGTTAACTACAATGGATTTAAAAGACAAACACAGGAGAAAGAGAGAAAAAGAACATTGTCATTCTCTTTTCTTTTTCTTTTTTGATGCTTTAGTTGTTGGCAATTTTTTTTTGTGCCAACCTACAAAAATAAATAAATATATTTAAAATGTAGCTAAAGACAGGGAGGGAGAATAGAAAAAGACAAAAGATAAATAGCTTATATGAAACACATACATATTTTTTTTGTTTTGTTGTCTGAGAAGCGAATGTAAAGATAAAATTGAAGTGTGAATTTGTAAAATTTTTATTAAACAAAAATACATGGCTTGCTGCTATTTTAGAATGTTGGGATTTCTTTGGCTGTCGATAGAAGAAGGCATATCAAACAAAAAAAGAAAAGATATGAGAAATTATTCAAGAATGAAAAGCCCAACAAAGCCATTTTTTAATCTCAAAAATATGATTTTTTTTGTTGTAAGTAATTTTAAAAAATACTGGATGAAAAAAAATTGTAAGATAATATTTGTGAAATTCCAAATGCATTTCGACAGTTATTGGAAACCTAAAAAATCATTCCATAAAGCTCATCAATTTTTTTAAATTATTGTAAAAATTTTATTTTGGAAAAAGGGAAAATAGTGAAATGGAAAAAAAATATCGCAACATTACGACCTCCTCTCTCTAATTTCCATATATCCACGCCAACACACATATTTGTTTTTAAATATTCATAACAAAATCACAACAAAAAAAAACAACATAAAAATGACGTGATAGAATAAAATCTCTCTCTTTTTCCTTTTCTTCCGGTTTCTTAAAAATTTATTTTAATGTTGTTCCTTTTAACAAATTCATTCCCTCTTTTCATTAAAAAAAAGAAGGCGGCAAGCTAAATGGCTGGCTAATAACAATTTAAAAAAGGCCCATTTTTATTATTTTCGTTTCAAATAAAAAAACACAAAAAAGATTTGCAGTTGTATTTTTTTATGTATTTTTCGCTAATTTATTATTGCCGTTTAGTTCAGCCATAAAATAAAAAAAAAAATGTGACCCATTTATTTCCTTTTTTCATGTGAAAAAAAAGCACAAAAATAAAAAGATTTTGTTAAAGAAAAAATCATAAAAAAACAATGAGAAATGCATTTTTTAAATATAATTTATGGGTGGCTAAATTGGGTTGTAACTAAATCAGGAGTTAATTGATGAGCTTTTCCACCAGCAACCAAGGCACTATGCAAGAATCCAGCTTGATGAAAAATGTTTGCTAATCCAATTAATGAAGTATCCTACAAAATGAGAAACACTTGAATAATAAATAATTATAAAGCCAATAATATAATTTAAAGAAACTTGCCTTTTTATCTTTGGGTAAATTTTTAAGCGCGTGTCGTAAACACTTGAGCGCATTCACTGCGTCTCCTTTAACCCTCCAATAAAGGGTTGACGCAGCTGTTATAACTCCATTTACACCATCATCTTGTAAATCTATAAATAAAAAAAGTTGAGAGCAAAATTTGCATAAATAAGAAGAAGATTTAAATATATTTATTTTTTTGTAAAAACAATGTTCGTCACAAAAAAAAATTAGCGGGTCAAAAAAAATTTCGCTTCAAACGTAGCTATACAAATCCTTTGCTTTGAGACTTAAAGAAATTAAAATCTTCGCTTTAAAAATGAGGAAAATAAAATTTTCAACTTTGAGATAACCAAATTACATTAAAAAAATTTGTTAATTAACTAAAAAAGGGTTTAAGGTTTTTTATTAATTTCAATCAAAAATAGAAATAATTTTTGAACTTTATTCTTTTTTTGCTAAACCTGCTTTTTACTTACTCACATGCTATTTTAAAATTATATAATATTGCCATAGAAACAAACACAAACAAAATATAAAAAATTTCTTATTGACTATTTTAATTTTGTTTTTTTGGCAAAAACAAAGCACTTTTTTCTTTGCTTTTTTAACGCTGCTTTTATTTATTATGAAGTCATCAGAAAATTTTAGCGGTTAGTTGTTTAATTTTTGAAACCTTTTTTTTATTCTATGAGTTTATTAATTTAGCAACAGCAATTTTAACGACAACCGAATCTGTTGAGAATCCTGTAATAATTAAAGAAGGTTTATTAAAGCGTTGGGTTACAGGTTTATTTACAAAAGATCATTGGAAAGAATGTTATGTAGAATTGTATTCAGATTCGGATTTAGTTTGGTATAACAAAAAAGTAAGTTTGTTCTTTCTTTATTAGAAAAAAGCGGCTTTATTAATCAAAAAAGTTTTTTTAGGAAGATCCAAAACCAATTAATTCGATAACCCTCAAAAAATATGTTGAATACATTTGTGTTGGACCAATGACTGAAGCAATGTTAGGTTCAAAACCTGATCCTCCTTTTGATTTTGACATTCATCATCGAGTTGCATTTGGAAAGGATCCATTTGGGAATGATGTTGAATGGTTTATATTCAATTCTGTTCAAGATATTGAAGAATGGTTTAGTGCTATAGCAACCACATTTCCTAAAAGTGATTTATTAATCAAGCATGAAGATATTTTAACTTCATGGTCTACCACTCCAAAGCTTGATCCAATTCCACCAATTAGATTTGCAACGGAAAAGTTAGAGAAAATTATTTTAGACAATAATTTTGGATGCTTTTTTACTGAAGTTGAAAAACGTCGAAAACATTTTGTAGCAACGGTAAAGTTTATTAAAGTTTTTGTTTGTTAACAAAGTTTATGTTGTTTCATAATTTTTTAGCAAAATGAAAGCGGCGAGGATTTATGAAATAACATGATTGAATTTTATTTTTAATTGATATCTAACTTTTTGTGAAAAAATAATTCCAGAATTTTAATAATTTTTTAAAAGCTTCGTTTAAAAATGGATAAATTTTTTTTACTATTCTTGTGGACTTCGTTGAGCTTAAATGTGGTAAAAAATTGTATAGAAAATCGTGTCAATTTTTGCCTTTTTTGAACATGTTTTTAAAAACAAAAGCTATTAGTTATTTTATTTTAACTTTTTTTTAAATGCTCAATTAAAACAACTGTTAACTTATTTCATCCTCTTTTTTTTTTGCGTAAATAATAAAATTTGATTTTAATGTTGATGCTTATAAAATACGAAATTTTTTTTTGATTCAAGTTGACAAAATATTAATATAAAATTAAAAAAACAAAAATAAGAATAGAGTTAAAATGAAGTTTATCATTCATCAAAAGCGTGTTTTCATCTTTCTAGCTTTTATTTTATTACTTTTTAGCGTCGGCAAAAATATCTGCCATTAATCGAAGTTTGCTCAATCTTTCATGTTTAAAAGCAGCCGCGTGTTGAAATACAAATTCATCAAAGAGTTCCACTTCATTGCCTTCCAATTTTTGCTTAAATAATTCAAAATACCATAATAACATTGTGGCTCCGTTGCAAGCTCGTGGATCAAAAAGTTGAAGAAAGTTTTCAACTTCACAAATGAATTTTGTATTTTCCATCCATGATTCAAAGGAACTTTCTTTTATTTTGTTAAATAATTTATTCATTGTTTCCATGATTTTTAAAATTTTTATAATACCCATTTCTTCAAAGCGGCCACTAAAAAATTGAGAACCAATAATTTTAATTTTGTAATTTTTTATGTTTCTTAAATATTTCTGCACTTCTCTTTTTTCAGCCAAACAATGAGCTTTTTGTGCTTCAGCATTAAATATTCGAAATGTGTCAGGAAAACAATGACCTAATTCCGTTTCAGCATTAAACATAAAAAATTCATTTATCCATTCTGATTGTTCATTGGTCATTAAAATGCATATAGGAATATAATCATTAAATTTTGGTATAAGTTCATCTTTGGCATTTAAAGTCTTAATGGAATCAATTATGAATTCAAGGATTAAGAAATAAATGTGACAACCTTCCAATTCAAAAATGAACAATAAACATTCAATCAAATGACTTATAATGGAAGAAGAAAGCTTGGTGCAAAGACTTTGAAGACGATGATCGTCGATGAATTCATTTTGAAAATATTGTAAAAGCTTTTTCATTCTAACTTCATTAATTTCTACGACATTGTTTTCAGGAATAAACAAATCAGAGCATTTATAAAGTTTTTTAAATTCATTCAATTTTAGCTTAAAAATATAATCTTTTCGAATTCGATCTATAACCACACTTCGATTTCTATTTTCTATGATATATTCAATTTTCATAGTAGAATAATATGCAGCATAGATTACTGTCAACTCTTTTTCTACATCAGTATTTAATGTTTGAGACCAGTCGATAGTGCGAAGGTGAGCAAGCAAGAGCTTTTTCAAAAATTTTTCATTCAATACTTCAGGGCATTCGTTTTTTAATGAATTTAACACTTCTAATGGGGCAGTCATCGTCCAAAGCATATCCCAATTATTTTCATTTGTTGCATTTTTTGCACCTATAAATTTAAATAAATTCAAATGACAAAAAAAGAAAAAGAAAAAAACTTACTATTTAAAAAATTATTTTCCTCAATGCAATATTTTTCTTTCATTTTTTGTGAATCAAACGAAGTTAAAGTGCCTTCAAGCTCTTGATTGAAACGCTTGCCTATCATTCCTTTACGCATTTCCTGCCAAGTTTTATTTAAATCACTGTAACACATTTCATAATATTTGCAATAAACAAATTTTTCATCAATCGAATTCGTCATTTGAGCTATGGCTTTTTCAGTTCTCTCAGTTTTTAAAGAACGTTTGGGTAGCTTAGGGATTTCGTAAATATCTCGAGGCTCTATGGTAATGTAAACATTTTTTCCATCTGAAAAAAAAACCATTAATTTTTCACGTCAATAAAAAAAGTTAAAAACCGTTAACATTGAACACAGAATCAAGCATTTTTTCTGTTGAGTAAATAAGTTTAAAATTCTTCGAATGATTTTCTCCATAACATTTTCTTACATCGGAATATAACATCATCTTTTTTTTAAACACTATCCCAATATCCCAACCATCTTTTCCATTTTTTCCACTTTCTCCAACTTTCCCGTGATTACCATCAATTCCACTATTCGCAGTAACCTGAAAAAATAAAAATAAAGTACTACTTGAAGTTTATTTATTTTCGCTGTAATAAATAAAAAAACTGACATGAGGTAAATTAATTTTTGCTTTACCACAATTTATAATTTTAAATTGTCCTTTCATTCCGCCTTGACCTCCACATCCATTGTCACCGCCTCTTTGACCAAGCGATCCTTTAGTGCCTTCCCAAAATTCTAAGATATGCGTTGAAGCTAAATTTTCTTTAAAATATCGACTGTGCTTAAATCCATCGACTGTTGTTTCATTAATGGAAGCACAAGATTGTAAATTTAGGTCAAAAGTATCTTCTTCAAAAAATTTTCCTATTCCATCAATTCCATCCATCCCATTTTTGCCATCTAGACCGTTTGATCCTTTTCCTCCATTTAAAATTATAATAAAATTTTCTATTCCAACAATCTTTGTGGTAACCACGCATAAATTTCCTGAAGGTTTACCAGCTACTCCATCTTCACCATCTTTTCCAAAATCATCGTCTGTAGGAGGAGATTTAGTGCTTATGATTTCAGGTCCATCTGCTCCTGATAAATCAAAAACAATTTTACAAGCAGCAACTATTTCAGGAGCGCATAAAACAAAGTTTTTTCCTGGAAATTTGATTTCAGAGACATCTATGATTATTTGTTGCTCAGCAAAAAGTCGTATTTCGGTAAAGTTTTTCTTTTCCATTTCAGTTTTTAAATCTTCAAAAAATTCAGTAAAAATAAATTTAAATCCATAAACCTCAAGCAAATTGCCGCTTTTAATTTTACTGACTTTTAATTGAAAAGGTTGAAAGATGTACTGGAAAAAAAACGCTTTAAATTTAAGAGAATTATATAAATGGCAAAAAAGCTTACTTCAAATTTTTTAATAAATTCTGGACTGTAAGAATCAACAAATTTTTCTATCATTTGTTTAAATTCTATCACAGCCAATTCTTCATCACTTATTGGGTAGCGGCATTTGTGACGTGTTAATATTCTTCTGCAGTCAATAACAACAGAATTCTTCTCTTTATTACAACAACATTTTTTCCATAAAGTTTCAACAGCTTCATTGAAAATATTACAAGGTCCTTGCAAAGTTTGGAGACAAAAGTTCAAAGCCCGAAAAACTTCGATTTCTCCTTGCAGGTTTTTTGATTCAAGAAATTTTTGCCAAAATATGGTAGGAATATGACGCATAAAAGCTTCGCCCTCTATTTTGGCAACATTCCATATTCCACTATTGACACATTTTGATTTATTTAAACTTTGAAGCTCATTAAGTAAAGGAAAGAAATCCGCGTCTTTAAGTAAAATAAGAAGTTTTTCCATAGTTAAAATTTCAAAAATCCATTTTTTAATTACGTCATCATTGTTTTTAGAATTAAATAAATTATCAAAAAAGTTTTCCAACTTTTTGGGTAAGATATTTAAAATGCTACAAACATATTGGTACTCAATAATAACCCAATCATTATTTGATTTAATATTATTAAATAGAGGTAATAAAGAGGTTTTTAAGTTATCCAAAGTTGTGTTGTTGTCAATCACCGCTTCTTCAATTTTTAATTTCACATCAAACCATGTTATTGAGCTTTGAGTAGCAGCTTCAACAATCGAAGACATTCTTATTTTTAAAAAAAGGAGCTAAATAGTTTTTTTTTTAAACAATGAATATAGTTGGAAAGTGATTTTTCGACCAAACTCAAAAATAATAATTTGGTCGTTTTTTTTCTATCCTGTCACTTTTTCTTCAGTAAAAAAAATCCAAGATAGAAAGAAAAAAACTTGCAAAAGTTTTTGGTAAAGAAAATGTTCAACCGTTTATTTTTCTCTTTTATGTATATTAAAAAAAGGTGACACACCAGTTGATTTCCGTAACAATTTAATTTTTTTATCTTTCAAGACAATTATTCTAAGCAAATAAAAAGGTGTGTTCGTTAAAAAATATGCATTGGTTGTCAAATTTTATTTATTGTAATGAAAAAAATAATTATTGTTTTTAAAGTCATCATAAAATCATTCAAATGTTCAATTCATTTTTTTATACGAAAATGACCTTTTTAAACAATACAACAACAAAAAAGCATTTGTTAATAAATAAATAAAAATTTGTTCATTTACATGCGTGTGTACTTTCAGTATCAAAGTGTATTTATAAATTAAAATGCTTATTAGCAGCGAGTATTCTATTTTTGTTTCAGATTTGCTACCTTTGAAATTTTTATAAACGCGTTTCTAAAATTTAAAAAAAAACTACTGCAAATTTTTTTTCATTCTACAGCCTTCATTTGCATAAAGAAGACAAGACGCACGTTTTTTTAAACCTTTTTTTTACTATTGCAAATAATAATAAATTGCTTAGCAACAATAACAACAACGGCACACTTTTATTATCATCAATTTTTTTATTTTGTTTTGACACAAAGCAAGCACAAAAAAAATTGCTATATAAAGAAAAGATGATTATTTACTAAAAAAAAGAAGTAATAAATTTTTTTGTTTAAAATTTTATATTAAAAATGAAAAATGGTGAAGTTGTTGTTCCTCGTAGAAGTGCTTCAAAAGATAAATTTTAGACATTCTCTATTTTTTTAAAACCTTCTTCAATGACATCAGCGGTTTCAAATCTCACTCATCAGAGCTTGCAATAGCATTTTTTTCTGGATGTGTTCCACAAAAAACAAAAACGTGCATCAGTATTTTTTCTGTGTTGTTACTTTCTGTTCTCATTTCTTGAACCAGAAAAATTTCAAGAATATATTCAAAATTTGGGAGTAAATATTAATGATCACATTGTTTTTTACAGCCGTGGTCCATTAGGTGGAATGCTTTTTGCAGCGCGAGCATTTTGGATTTTTAAGGTTTGAATATATAAAAGCGAGCGAGTTTCTATTATATTTTATGAGTTTAGTGTTATGGTCATCAAAACATTTCTATTGTTAATGGTGGATTTGATGCTTGGATTAAAGCTGGATACGAAACTGAATCCTTCACCGAATCTCCAATATATCCAAAGGGGAATTGGCGGGCTGAATATTGTCTTTATGATCATATCATTAGCTTTTATGATATGACGACAAAAGATCCATATAAAAATCAAGATGTGTTTGAAAAATTCATGGAAGCAAATATTTTGGATGCTCGAATGTCAGCTAATTTTAACAATGAAATTGATTGCGGTTTTGATAAATCCAAAGTTTCTGGAAGTCATATTCTTGGAACGAAAAATGTTCCATGTAGTAACTTCGTTGATGAAGATGGTCTCATTTTATCAGAAGACCAAATTAAAAAACAACTCAATAAAAGTGGATTTGATATATCCAAGCCTACCGTAACTCTTTGTGCTATGGGGAATCAAGCTTCCATGTTAGCCACGATCATTGATAGCGTTTATCCCAATGCTGAATTGAAAGTTTTTAATGTAAGAAGAAAATTTTTGGTGGTTAAAAAATTGCAAAAAAATTAAAAATGCAAATTTTATAGGGAAGTTTAAAAGAAATGGAATTGCGTGCTCCTGAAAGAATCAATGGTGGCATTCAAAATTAATAAATATTTTTTGTTTCACTTAACTTTTTCCTTTTTTTACACTGATCACTTATTAGAAAAGTTTTTTTGTATGCTGTTGTTTAAATGCATTTGAAAAAAAATTGATATCAGTTGCTTTTATTTTTAATTAAAAAAAGGTTTGATTCAATGAAAGAAAAAATATACAATAATTGTAAAAATTGCATGCATATTCATGGTTCTTAAATACTTTAAAATAAAGCCGTCGTCTTAAACTCAAAAAGGGCACAAATTAGCTGAGCCATAAAATAAAAAAATAAGTGTGACCCGTTTATTTTATTTTTTCATGTGAAAAAAAGCAAAATAAATAAATTTTGTTAAAGAAAAAAATTATAAAAAACAATGAGGAATACATTTAAAAAAATTAATGAGTGGTTCAATCTCGACAAAATTTTATGAGATCTAGATTCGAGACTTTGGTTTCGGGGAAATACGTGCTCCACAAAAAAGCCTTTTATTTATTTTTTTCTTCGTTATTTTTTTCGATCAGACTGACGACGACAAGTTCAAATATGAGTCACGTTTGTTTACATATGCAAAAAAATGGGTGCAGACAAATAAATGCGAAGGTGGAAGAAAAAATCGTTGTGATAAGTGTTTTTTTAGCACCGTTTTTCTTCAAATTTTTTTTATTATCATTTTTGATAATCAAAAAAAGGAGTGGGGTTGTCTAGAGGAGCGTAACAAATAATTTCAAAGTACAAACGTATATATAATCGTTGGTGCTTTTAAGAAAATTTACATACGTGCAAAAATGCTAAAACTATCGCTTATTATATTATCAACTTTTTATATTTTATGTTGTTGCTTTTTAGGTAAACTTTTAACTTATTTTGAATCGTTTTTGAATCACCTTTAAACAGTTTTTAGGTTCAGTTAACGCTATAACTTGCTATATTGACGATCACCTTGAAGCCACAAAAACAGGATGTAATTATTGCGGTTATGGTACTTTTTGTTTTTAACGTTTTATTTTGCGTAAAAAAACCCTTCCTTTTAGACAGCGGATCAAATTACATTAATCGATTGTGCTTGAATGTCCCTTCATTCAGTTATCATGGTGGAATTTTTCGGGTACAAAATAGTTGTGTAAATATGGACGTAAATGGAATAAAAAATGATCTTTATATTTGTAATTCAGATAAATGTAATGATGCTTGTCATCAAAATTCTAACCACCATGATAATGGAGATGGTAATGGAGCCATCACCTTTATGTCTTTAGGATTTCCTATGTTACTATTATTAGCAATATTTTTGATTCATTAAAGTTTAGTAAAATAAAAGAATTAAAATATAAATATAAATATAAATGTGACCCGTTTATTTTTATTTTTTCATGTGAAAAAAGCAACAAAAACAATATAGTTAAAGAAAAAGAATTCATAAAAAAATAATGAGGAATGCTTATTTAAAAAAAGATTATTATATGAAGTTGGCTAAGTTTGGTTTAGTTTAATTTTCAATTCGAACGTTTCCGTGTGTTAAACAATATATAGCTCGAATGCGTTCTTTAGCTTGTTGCATCGAAGGTTGAAGAGCTAAAGTGGAATAAAAAAATTTGAGGGCTCGGTGATGGTCATTCTGAAAAATAATTTGAAAAAAGTTTTGCCTTTTTCGTTTCTTTGTGAAATAAAAAAAACTCCATTTAAATTTTTGAAACTTACCATGGAAGCATAAATATTAGCTAAAGTAAAATGAGTGGTAACTAAATCAGGAGTTAATTGATGAGCTTTTCCACCCGCAATCAAGGCACTATGCAAAAAACCGGCTTGATGAAAAATGTTTGCTAATCCAATTAATGAAGTATCCTACAAAATGAGAAACACTTGAATAATAAATAATTATAAAGCCAATAATATAATTTAAAGAAACTTGCCTTTTTATCTTTGGGTAAATTTTTAAGCGCGTGTCGTAAACACTTGAGCGCATTCACTGCGTCTCCTTTAACCCTCCAATAAAGGGTTGACGCAGCTGTTATAACTCCATTTACACCATCATCTTGTAAATCTATAAATTTAAAATAAATTTAAAAAAGTTGCATTTTGAGATAGCCAAATTAAATATTTTTTTGTTAACCGACTCAAAAAATATGTTTGTTGGCTTTTATTAATTCTAAAATTAGAAATATTTTTTTGGACTTTAATCTTTTTTGCTAAACTTTTTTTTTATAAAAAAAAGTATTTTGTTTTTTTTTGCAGCTTTTTTCTAAAAGTTTTCTTTAAAAGCTTTTTTCTTTTTTTCTGTTTCCGGTTTTAAACAAAAACTTTTTGTGGAATAAATAAACTTACGTCCATGTTTGGGATTTAATTTCGAAGTTTTCATTGCTAAATGTAATCTTGCTGCAACGTGTTCAATTCTTTCATGTTTATGGCCCAAACTCATTAAAGCCTAAAAAATAATAATACAAATTAAAATATTTAAAAAATTAATAAATCTTACTTCAGTGAGACCAATTTCAGGTTTATAAAATTTAAAATATTCTTTATATCTAAATGCAGGCAAATCATCAAGAACTTTCCATTCATCCGTGTATTCCACATCGGGACAAAATGGTTCATCTCGAGTTATGGTTGTTACTGGAGCGGAGAGATCCACATAATCTTCCAATCGAACTCCTTTAGCCGTAACAGAAATATATGTGGAAGATGGATGGTCCAAGACTCGTTTATTTTTTTCTGTCATAACACAATAATCTGCCAATGTATTTTCTTTTGGAGGTTTTAAGTAACGTAAACCTTTTTTGATGAGGTCTTCAGTTGGTTCAGGGAGATACTGAAAAAATGACAGTTATATTATTTTTAATAAAGAATTTACAAGAATTTTTGAGGATTTTTAATGCCCCTTTTTAAACTTTTAAAAATTATCCAAAAATTGAGAAATATTCAAAACCTTCAAAAAAAAAATTTTGTTTTATTAATAATAAATTCAAATTTTCGTTGCAAGAATCTGTGTAATTTTTAATTAATTTTTAAGGTTAAATAAATATTTTTTAACAGAGAAAGGTTTTACGTAAGAAAATAATTTCGTGATGCGAATCCTTTTCATATTTATTTTAAGTTAGCTTATCGCTTCCTTTTGTAAAAAACTTACCGAAGGCAAATCAACATCCAATTCCATCATTTGTTTTCGATCGGTCATACTACCAATTAATGAAACCTTTAGTTTCAATTCTTTTTCACTCATTTTTGCATTCATAAGTTGCTCGTTTTCTCTTTCCTGTCTTAGTCGATTTTCTCTAATTTCACCAAAATCTGTCATTCCTTGTTCGAAGTCACTCATATTTGGCGATAAATTGGATTTAAATAATTCCGATGTTGAAGGATCATATCCGCCATAATCCAATGGAATTATTGGAGGCTCTTTGGGTTCTTTTGGTAAAATCATAGAATTTAATTTATTTTTAATAAAAATATCATTTAGATCTTGACGAGAAATAAAATAAGGTGCAAGTATTTGAAGTTGTTGGGGAGCGGGATAACTTTTGCGCTGAAAATAAAAAAGTTATTAATACATTAATTTTAATTTTTGTCAAATTGAGGGTTTTGAAAAATGTTTTTAGCATAAAAATCTAATTCATTTCTATGCAACAATGTATTCAATTTTGAGACTAATATCGCGCAATTTTGACACTGTTCAGATTTTCGCTTTGAGACCTAACGAAAAATTTTTAAATAAATTATTTAACATAAAAAATAATTTTAAATCTAAAAAATTTAGAACAAAAGTAAAAAATTTGTAAAAATCAATAAAAGTAAACCATCTAAATATTGCGCTATAACTTACTGTATAATTTCCACTGCATCGAATATATTCAAATTCCATTTTATTCATATCATTATTTTCATTTTTAATTGTTGCAACTCGAAAACATTTATAATTTTTAGCTTCTTTTCCAAAACAATATGCATTTTGTTCTTGAGGCCAACAACAAATTGGATTATATTGAATTTTAACAGATTTAATAAAATTATTTTCGGATTTTTGAATACATTTTATTCCAACTAATCCTATTTGAGCATCTTCGAATTTGGGTTCAATTTCGAGAGTTTTTGAAAAATATTTTTTTGATTCATAAAAATTTTTAGTTAAAAAATTTAAATATCCCAAAAGATAATGTGGCAAAGGTTCGTTTGGATCGATTTTGATTGCTTTTTTAACCATAGTTTTTGATGTTTGAAAATATTTTGGTCCAAGTCTCATAGTTATTTGTGCAAGTTGGGTCAAAGCTAAATCCTCAAATTTTCCATTGTCGTCGTCAGCCAACGCCATTTTCAAGCATATTGAAGCTTGTTTGGGTTTTCCATAATATCTCCAATAAATGGCTGCTAGATTTCCTGAAATCCATTTAGGCCCAATAGAATATCGTAAAATGGTTGAAATTCTTTGTCCAATATCGCCAATCAAAGCTTTTCCATTTCCATTTCCACCAAGAATGGAAAATAAATATTTTTTTAAAGTAGTTTCTTGAAATACTTTGATTCCTGTTGTTTCATCATTAAAATCAGCTAATTTTAAACCAGGAAAAATTTCAAGTGAATCATTTAATTTAAATTCTTGGCCCAAATATTGCCCACATTCAGGTTCCGACCATGGCAATGGACTTATTTCGCTACGGCTCAAAGCGAGTAAGGTTGTTAAAATATATGAGGTCCTGCAACAAATTTTTTTTTATTAAACATTTTTAGTTAATTAATTTTTTAATTTTTCTTACGAATATCCTTTATTATCAGGAGCAATAAACTTTTCAGGGAATGCCGGGAAATATTCTATTCCATCGAAGAAGTAGTCATCTCCGTTCGATTCATCATAAAGTTTACTTTGATTAAAACTTAAAAATTCTTCGCATTCAATTGTTGTTGAAGCCAAAGAAGTTTTTTCTTGGTTTGTTTTGGAACTAAAATTTAAATATTTAAAAACAACAGAATTAAAGTTCTTCGTCTAGAAAATTCCAAAAAAATAAAATAAATTTTCTTTTTTAACATAAAAATGCAAACGAAAAATATTTCTGTTCGAAACGGAATTTTGAATCCTAATAAAATTTTAGAAGTCTGAAAAAGCTTTCTAACCAAATTTAAAATTCACAACAAAAAAAGAGAATATTTTTAGTTTTTTTAGGCAAATATTTTTCTATTTTTTCTTTGTTACTTTTTTACAGAAAATTTTCCAAAAAAATTTTACCTACCTTTTTTTAAGCGGATACTTTTTCTCATGTTGAGGTTCATCAATAACAATCGAAACATAAGGCTCCAATTTTTGAAAATAATTATGAAATGCTATATGAGCTTCAAGCATATAATTTAAATATGCTGCATGCTGTTGAGGAGCTTGACTAATTTCATTTAAAAGTTCTGAAACTTTTTGTGATTCTTCTATTCGCTTTAATCTTCGTCGATTTTGAATGGATTCTTGATATTTTTTTGGGCTTTCAACTTTACAAATTAAAGCGAGTTTTTTCTTGGAATTTTTAGTTCCCTGACATTTCATTCCATCCAAAGGTTTTCCACCGGTGTTTGTTAAAAATTCATAAGCATATTTTTCGGCAAACCAATTTTCTATTGAAATCATGCGTTCAAACATTTGAGATTGTTGAAATTCCCATGAATGTAAATTTTGTCTAAAAAAATTTGGCATGTTAATGTTGAAATTAAATATTTGGACACTTTTAAAAGAAAATTTAAAATATCGAGTTACTCAAAAACTTATAAAAATTTATAAAAAAGCTTTCAATAAAATAGCAATTTTTATTTATAAATTTTCTATATTTTATTTTTTTAGTAACCTAATAATTGAAAAATAAATTCACTTTTTTTTGTTATCAAGAAAAGGTCAAAAAGTAATATAAAACTTTGAGCGCTGAAATTTTTCAATCAATTTTTGCATTTTTATCGAAAACATTATTTGTGTTTAGGAGTTTACAGATGCTGAGTGAATTTAAGATGCAATTTTTAAAAAATTTTTTAAACACTCCAAACAAACAAAAATCGTCGTAGTTCACAATTTTTTTTTGTACCAGAAAAATATGGTTTTATAAATTTTCAAACTTTTGAAAATCTTATATTTAAAAAACGTCTATTTTTTTTAATAAAAAGTCACACTCGACAATAACTTCCACAATTTTTTGTACTTTCTCTTACTTTAAATTATCTATTTCTTTAGCAGGACGAATATTTTCTAATTCCATTATTCCTAATTCACATTTAAGTAAATTTTGTTTGAGTTTTAATAAATTTTTTTCATCTGCATCTATCGCCAAAAGCAAGGCCATAGAATAATAATCTTCTGCAGCTCGATAAAGTTGAGTTAAAACATGAACATCCCCTGCAGCATGAAACCATTGAGAACTGTGTCCGTTTGTGAGAGTTTCATCAGAAGTTCGAAATGCTGCAATCGCGTGATAATAATCTTTTGCTTTAGCATGAATGCAACCAATTTGATATATTCCCGCCGTGGAAATGGACATGATGAGATGCTTTTGTAAACATGTCGCCGCTTCACGAGGATTGCCAAGATACCTCCAATAAAATCCAGCATAATAAAGGGCAAAAAATTTATAATCTTCCTGAAAACCGTGGTTGTTTTTATAAATATATATTTTTTAAAAGAAGACAAAATAAATTTAATTATTTTAAAATTGATTTTTAAAATTTTTTGGAAGAGGATCGAAAAATTGGTGGATTGAAATCCAAAACGTTTAAATTTATTTTCTGCACAAATATTTTGGAGAAATATGTCTTAGAAAATGGACAAAATTTGAAGGTATTTTTCCGATAAAGTTTGTGAACGAAAAAAAATGAAGAAAAGTTGAGTTTTATTAAAGTTTGCTGCTTACATCTTCCAATGCTGCACTTAGAAGTTCACCCAATCGAGTTAATTCAATTTCATTTAAATCAATTAAATCTTTTTCAGGGATATATTCTTCAGTGGTAAATAAATCAGCGATCTAAAAAACAAAAAAATATATTCAAATTTCTTTTATTTTCGTCTCTAAATTTATTCTCTTACTTTAATAACCGTGGCTTCAGCTTCTGAAACAAATACACTTCCACAAATTGGTTCTGCGCCAATTTTGCGTTGAAGCGAACCAAAATATAAACTTTTTAATGTTTTTGAATTCATTACATCTTTAACGTTGGGGGGTTGAGGATAATCTTTTCGATCAGTAAAAAATGGCATTAAATCAAAATTAAAAAATTCAGAAAATGTTTCTTCCGAAAATGGAAGTTTCTGACTTTTTTGACAATCATCATTTGTTTTTCGAAAGCGTTTAATCTTTTCTGATTCATTTATCTTTGATGTTACAAAGGCATTCTGAAATATTTGAAAATTAAATGTGAGTTTTAAAAATATATTCAAAGTAAAATTTTAGATGGCAGATAGTAAGCTTTTTCAGTCAATAATGCTTATTTTTTGTTACTCTCATTTTTGCACCGCGATACCAAAATCCTTTTTTTCGGAGCTTTTATCAACAAAAAGTTTTTTGAATTCCCACTTTAATGGAAAAGCAAAAAATAAGCGAGCGTCGAATGTGCAAAATTCATGAGTTTCTTAATTTACCTTTTCATGACTTTGAAGTTGAGATTGCAATTCTTTCATAGATTCCACAATTTTATGTTGTTCCAAAAAATCCACTAATGAATGAGGCTGTTTTAAACACAATGGAGAACCAGTCTAAAAACAAAATCCAGTTTTAAAATTCATATATATTTTTTCAAAAGAGATAGCAACCAAAAAAAGCTTACAACGCTAACAATTTTTGCATTATCTTTTTCATTTCCATCTCCAATAGTGCTAATCATCCAATGTGTTTCACTTAATAATGGACAAATACATATACCAAATATAATTAAACCATTTAATAATAAATATAATTGCTGATAACCTGGTTTCCACATTTTTTTATAAATAAAAATTATATATTCTTAGAAAATAAATTAAAGTTTCATGTAGACGTGGAAGAGACTTTCTTTCTTTTTTGGTCAAGGACAAGTTTTCGTCTTTCTTTTTTTTATTTGCCCGTGTTTTTATTTTTTATTGCTGCATTTAAATAAATATTTGGCATTAACACGCATATTGCAATTTTTATGTTTAGATATAAATATTTGAAAACTCTTTTTTGTGGCTGAAATTATAGTTTATTCTTTAGTTAATTTTTTCAAAGAAAAAATAAAGAGATTCATTATCAAAAAATTAACAGTAAAAAATAAAAAATCCTATTAAAAATTGTTGCGAGTAATAAGCTTAAAACTAGTACGAGTTTCTATCTGAAGAAAAATAAAACGACCATTCTAACATTGCGCATTCAACGTTGAAGTTAAAAAGGAACAATAAACTTTTCTAAGTTTGTACAAAGCTTTCCATTTAACCCAAAAAAAAGTCGAAAATACACATTATAAAATATTTATTATTATTAAAAAATACAATATTAAAGCACACAAAATATAATAATACATTTATTTCTTATTGACATGGAACATTTTCGTCGCGACAATGATAGGAAGCCCAAGTTGAAAGAGCTGAAAAAATAAGTAACATTAGTGTTGAATAAAAAAGTTGATCATTCTCAGCGTCAATAACTACTTCTTGAAGCAAGAATGAGTTAACTGACAAAGTATAACAAACATTCTAAGAAAAAAGTAAACTTACATAATTTTTGATTAGCTTTACTTTCAATACCAACCAATTCATAATTTTCTCCATCTTTACGGAAGATCAGAGCAGAAGGAAGTGCAATTGGATCATCACTAAGTTCAGGAAGCACACGTTCAGTACAAAGTTGTTCTTCAGGATCAACGAGATAAACATTATCAGGATCAAAGAGTTTCTTGCATTCTTCAAAATCAACGACTTTAACTTTTCTTTCTGTCAATCCAACAAGTCCTCGAGGATAAATTCCAAGGAAAACAGCAATCAATTCTTCACCAACAATAGGTTTTACAGAATCCTTTTTGAGTACAGCAGTTGTGTTTGTTTCGGTGAAATCTGATAGAACAACATGCTGAAATAAGGAATATAAAACTATAAATAACAAAAAACAAAGAAAGAAACAAACATCATCAATATGGCAGAAATTATGAACAAGTGTAATACATCCATAAGTGTTTGGATAACATTGAGTTTCATTATAGATGAACTTCGTTGTTTCATTAAGTTTACCTTCAAATAAAGGATAATATTCGGTTGTTGACATGGTATTGACGCTATAAAAGTCTTTTTTGATATGAATAGCTAACACAAAACTAGAGAAAAACTTACATTTGTTCGATTGGAGGATTGATATGGCGGCATTGAACTTGACCAGGACCAATAATATGAGCATCACCGACAGCAACCATTAAGATCCAGTCATTATGCGGAGTGATTACATCAATACCTTCATCATTAGTTTTCAAATATTCAAAGGTTGTTTTAGCAACATACCATCGCATATCATAAAGACCAGCAGTTTTGATTGAAGCAAAAAAGAAGTTGAGAACATAAACGAGCAACAACCAGCGAGCATGCATCATGAATTTTTGATTGAACAAAAAATGAGAGAGAAAAAATGAAAAGTCTTTGCTTTTATCCTCTTTTAGCGATGTTTCATAAAAATGAAAACGAAGTATGCAAATTTCTTTGAAACTTTTTTTTGCAAAAAGATATAAAAAAACAATGTAAAATTTTTGTTGTACGAAAAATTTGTTTTGAAAAGTAAACATTTTTATTTTTTACTAATAAACAAGCCAATCAAAAATAAAACATAGAGATCATATTTTTTTCGTAGATCAATAAAAAAATTCGAATAAAATTAAAGAGAATATTTTTTAATAATAAAAAGAAAAACTTTATGAGTAAATTTCTAATTAAAAAAGCAACGAATGGATTAAATCCGACAATTTTATGGTTAAAATAAACTTTAAGAAATTTTTTTTTTAACAAAAAGTACCCATGAAAAGAATATCTTTAGGAATCGTGGATTGTGATCCATCGACGGATGTTATAAAATACAGAAAAGGATGAGTCGCGTGAAACCATAGTGGAAGAGAACGTGGTGTTTTTATCAAACCTGTAGCTGCACTTGCAATGGTGCCACGTTCATCAATCTAAAAAAAGATCCCATCAATCATAAATAAAAAGTTTAAAAAATTCAAATTATTTTACTTTTATAACAGCTTTATGAATTGCTTGTTCAACAGGATGGTGCTGGGAATTGATTTGCATTCCACTAAAGTCACATTTATCATTGAAAGCATCGATAATACCAAGTTTGGTTAATTCTTTTTTTAAATTTATGGTCTCCGAAATTTCTATGATTGGAATGAGTGCAGTCATTTTATCATTTTTTTGTCTATAAACTTTTCATTTATTTTTTTAGTTAATAAAATCCGAAAATCCAAACCTTTTGGTGCATTTTGTAAACATAGAAAAATTAAAATTTTTAATTAATTCTTTAAGTCCATCCTTTTTTCTTGGCACAACAATATAAACCCATGCTTTTCGATTTTTATATGGAATTTCAAGGCATTCCCATTCTTTACTACTTTGGAAGTTCCAACTTTCATCGGATTCAATAGTTTTAAACATCATTGGAATTTCTCTTGATGGATTAGAATAAAATGTTTTTAATTTTCTATTTTCAAAAGGTTTTCCCCAAAATCCACTAAAATAAATTGCATTTATCAAAATCAAAGAAGTTTGAGATGAAAGGTTTTCAGCATTAATAATTTCTTTAATCATATTCCCAGTTTTCTCAGCTACAAAAGTATTTATTTTCTATAAAAAAATTTAAATTAAATTTTTAGCTCAAAATTATATTTTATTAAATCAAAAATTACTTCAGCTGCTTTTTTTGCATCCATAAAATTTATTGTTTGAATTTGACCATCAAATTTTTCCTTGATTATTGTTTCAAAAGCTGACTGGAGGGGATCATTTGGAGAAATATATAATCCATTAGCTATATTTACATTATTTTCAATTGTATCATTTTTGATATCTTCAATCGGACGTTTTCGATTTCGAGTAATCATTTGATGGGTACTGCTTTCATTGGATATTTTCTCAATTTTAGATTTATGACGTTTAACAAAATTTGAATAATATTCGATTATTTCATTTTCAGTCTTTCCTAAAAATAAATTTTAATATTTTTAACTTATTTAAATTTTAAAAAACAGAACCTTTTCCAATTATTTGAGCAATTTGATTGGCTGTATTACCTTTAGACCCAGCATAAAGCATTACAAGGGCATTAAGAATGGAAGCAGGTGAAAACACGGTGGATTTGGAATCGGCATTTACCTGTGTAAGTAAATTCAAACTAAATTCCATTTCAGATTCCAAGCTCATTTTTATTTAAGTTTTATTATTAGAAAACAATTTTTTCTATAAATAAAATGCGCAGATTTGTATATTATCAAAAAAGTTTTTTTTCGTTAAACACACGTCGCCAGCTTTTTTTATGCGAGCATATAAAGCGTCGAAATAAAAAATTTTTTTGCCAGGTTCAAAATTTTTCCAGACACCCTGTTTTTTTGTAAAATTTACAAAAAATGCAGTGCTCTTTTTGTAAACTTACGGGGCATTTACAAAAAGAGCACTGCATTTTTTGTAAATTTTACAAAAAAACAGGGTGTCTGGAAAAATTTTGAACCTGGCAAAAAAATTTTATATTTCGACGCTTTATATTTAAAAAAAACAAACATTAATTAATAAATTTTACTCTCTAAAACTATTGGAAGATGTCATTGGTTTTAGTTTAAACTAAAAACTTTAAAAAACAATGGGTTTCGTTTTATTAGAAGTTAGGAATTTTGTATTTTAAATATATTAAAAAAACGAAAAATGGAAATGGATCGTATTTACAAATCAAGCCATTTTAAAAAATCATTGATTTCAAGTTCAAGCGTAGCTTTTATTCGTTTTTTAAAACATAAAAAACTTTTTTTCTCGAAAAAGAGGCTGCTTCCAAATGAGTTTACCTTTTTAAAAATAAAAATGAAAAACCAAAACAATGATCTTACAGTAAAAAAAAATTATAGAGAAACCAAAGTCGTATAAAGCTATTTATTTTAGTTAAGAAAAAAAGCTGTAATTCGAGTTTAAAGGAGCAGTCACTTTATTTAAGTTTGATAAATCATTGGATCAAGTTGTTTTAAAACCATAACAGAAAAAATCTAATAACTGCAAACAAAAATTTTCTCCACTTTTATTATTGTTAGTATTCACTTTGAATTTATGTGTATTTAATTAATCGACTAATTGATGGATATCGATCACCTTTTCTTTGTGATAAGTTTTCCTCGGAACTACACCTCTGTCATACTATAACTATGCATGCATTCGTTTCTTTTTGATTTTGTTTTGTAAGTTCTCTATCATTTTTGCTACATAATTATGAGTGCGTTCATCAGCAATTTCATTAGGTGCAACGCCCGAATTTAATGCAAATGTCATTGGTTTTAACTGTTTTTATTTTTCAATATCATCCTAATCAATGAAAGTTGAATGAAAAATTCCATCAATTTGTAGCAATAAAAAAAACCACGAATGGAATAAATCCAACAATTTTATGGTTAAACTTAACTTTAAGAAATAATTTTTTTTAACAAAAAGTACCCATATTTTGGTAAATGGCTGCAAAAATAACATTGGCGCGAAACAAAATGAATCATAGTCAGGCGGCACACAACATTTCTCTTTTTTTATACAATATATAAAACAAAAACGAAAAAAAATATATTTCTTTATTTTTTAAACACCAAAGATTTCAACCAAGAAATTCTATATAGAAAAATGGAAGGGGCAAAAATAATTTAAAATTTTTACTAAGTGTTTTATTTTAACAAAAAAAGTTGATTAACTCCAAAAAAAACAAAAAAAAAAGAATATGAAAACGAGAAAATAAAATCAACGTAAAATATAAAAAACTTTAGATAGAAAAATATGAAATAAATTGGCCATGTCGTTTTGCATTAGCTTCTTTAGCAAAGTTGAAATAAAGATAGTAAAGGAAAAGGCCACCAAGAATAAACCAAATGCATGTCAACCAATTATTAAAAACCCCAGCTTGCTTCCATCCAATTTCGGTGAATTCTTTTTTAACGAACCAAATCATAAAAAATTTTCGAAATAAAAAAGTAACAAAAAATGCAATAATAAAAATAACCATTGCGCCTAAAGCCAAGTGGGTGAAGTGATGGTTGAATTCATCAACTTTGGAATAAACACATTTATTAAAATTTAGATATTTTGAATCATATTTTTTTTCAGCTTCAATTCTAAGAATATTTACGGAAGTCATAGCATTTTTGATTCCATCCCAATCAGAGCCATTAGCAACAGGGATGTTGTAATAATAAATTTGATGAAGTTCCCCAACAGCTTTATTTAAATGTTTAACATTTGAAAATAATTCACGTTCTTCATCAATAGTTCGATTTTCAGTTTCACATTGATTCAAAAAATAATTTGGTGAAGGAGTATCTTTCAAAATAGAAAAAATAATGAAAGTTATTGAAAGGAGAAGGATGGCATGCAAAATATGGCCCATCAAATTCTTATAAAATCCTTTACGTTGGTGCAGCTTTTCATCAACGTCGCCGCTGCCAGCCGGAATATGAATGGGTTTTTCAGGTTGAGAAACGGTATAAAGTCGAAAATGAACCATGACTTTTGATATTATTATTACTGGCTGAAATAAAATAGAAATTAAAAAAATAAAATTATTATTTGGAAAAAACGCGAGCAAATTAAAAAAAAGAAAAATGCAAGAAAATTATTTTGTCGATGATTGCAAACTTTTTTTTAGCTTTAACAAACAAAAAAATTCTGTTTGCTACTTTAAAACGCCGTGAAATGAAGAAAATAAACGAACGAACAACAACAAACAAAAAAAATTTACGAAGAAGAAGATATTTGAAAAAAAAGAAGATGTAAAATTCGATCGAATGCGTTCTGATATTTAAAAAAAAAACCGCAAACGACCAAAATATGAAAAGGACGAGAAGAAAAAAAAACACAAAAAATGAATGAAAATGCCAAGTTAAATACATAAAGGTTGTTGGTGTTTCACAATCTCTTAGTCCATCTTTTGAAATTCTTTTAAAATAAAATAAAAATTGAAAATAGAATTTAAGATTCGATAGTGTAAATTTTGCTGAATGGGATTTTTTTGCCGAACGACAAAATAAAAAAAAAGCGATGAACCTTTGTGTAAATTTTTTTTCTTCTTCTAATTTTCAATCAAACATAAAATTTTTGAACGTAAAAGCTAAAAATTTTCAAATTAAAATTATGGAACTAGTTTATGTTTATTTTTTTTAAAGCATGTAAAAAAGGTAAAATTGAAAAAGACAAAAATTCATTTTTAGTTCTAAACAATGCTATGAAAAAGAATATTTAACTTTTTTTTCCAAGCTTCTTCCAAATGAGTTTGAAAAAAAAGAAATCAATTGCCGTCCTTTTTAAAAAAAGAATACTTTGTTTTATTTTGGTGCATCATTTATTTTTAAAGCCATTGGTACCAATTTCTTTATTATTTTGTCTTTTTTTGCACTTGATCTCTTGTTACATAAACAAATATTTTGTAAAAATTTGTTGTTTAAAAGCAAGCTAACTTCGCGATCAAAATGAAAAAAGAATTAATAAAAAAAAAGAGAAGAAAAAATGAATATTTTACATTTTTCATAATTTTTTATACATAGATGCTAAGAAAATTTATAATTATAAACTTGCTTTATTATTAATTTATAAAACCTCTTTTTTTGTTTCATCTAAAAAATAACTTTAAAGAAATCAATTTATTTTTTTTGCCATAAAATTAAATTTTTAAAATTTCTTTTATCGGAGTATTTTGAAACTCGAAAACAAAAAACAAGAATGCAAATAAATTTTTATTCATAAAAATAAATAATAAAAGAAAAATAATTTCAAATTTTTTGTTTTATCTAAAAATGATGACTGACCACTTTAATCATTGAAACCTCTTTTTTGTTGTTGTGCAATATTGTGCATAGTTTGTGATGTTGGTTGGTTGGTCACAACAATCCATTTTTAGATCCCTGTTATAAATTTTTAAATTTTATCTTTATGAAAAAAAGGTTTGTCGTCGAGTTTATGCATAAATCAAAAAATCAACTTTAATTTTTTGGAAAAGAATTCGATTTTTTAATTTTTATTTTTAGTCAATAATATTTTTTTTCTCGTTTAATAACATTTTGGTATCTTGTCATTAACTTTATTTACTTTTACTTTATTCTTTCAATCAATCAACCTTTGAGAAAAAAAATCACTGACTACAAAGAAAAAAAAGGTATAAATAAATAAAAAATTATTGTCTTCGTCTGCTATTTTTTTAAATTATTTTGTCAAAATTGATTGCTTTCTTTTTTTTTGACAAAAGTCATGTTATTTTTGTTGTACAAATTTCTTTTTCTTTTTTTGATTTTGGAACTTACAAATGGATTAAAAATATTAATATTTAATCCAAAATTTGGTGGAAGTCATGTTGGATTTATGGGTAAAATAGCTGATACTCTCGCAGATGCTGGCCATGATATTGTGAGTTTTTAATCGGGTCTTGTCAAGCTAAAGAAGATTTAGTTTTTTGAACTCAAAATTTATCGGAGCATATTTAAAAAAAATCTTTTGCTTCTTGAGTACAAAGTCTTTATTTTTTCGGCCAAATTTGAAATTTTTCTCATTGTCAATTTTTATTTTTATTTTATAGGTTGTTTATCAACCAGTGATGAACGAAAAAATTAATTTTACTGGAAGTAAAAATAAAGCCATTCGATATTATACAACTCCGAAAAACCCTGCTGATCATTTTTCCATTGAAGAAAGGCAAAATAATCTTTGGGAATCAGAATCATTAGCAAAATTAAAAGAGGTTTGAAATTTTTATTCAGAATTTAAAATCAAAAAATATTTGTTTTTTAAAGATGACTTTATGGTTTCGTGACACGAATGAACTTTTCTGCAAAAGTAAGTTTTAAAAAATATGCAAATTTTCAACGTAATTTTTTTTTGTTTCAGATATTTTAAGAGATACAGAAACTTTGCAAAAACTTAAAGAAGAAAATTTTGATTTGGGGATTTCTGAAATTTTTGCATCATGTGGTTTTGGAGTTTTTAAATTTATTGGCCTTGAAAGATACATTGCGGCTTCAAGTTCAACCATGATGTCAATTCAAACTGATTTGCTTGGATTAAAACCTCATCTTTCATATGTTCCAAGTAAGCTAATCAATCTTTGATCGGAATCATTAAATTTTGATTTGTTTTAAGAATTTTTCCATTATCATTTTTTTCAGGCCTTTTTTCGCTTGGACATGATAAAATGTCATTTATTGGTCGAATCTCTAATTACCTTATGAGCTTTGTTGATTACATATGGTCGAGAACATTTTTGATAGATAAAATTGATCAAGCTATTCAAGAAAAAATTCCTGGTTTTAATTTACAGGTTTTTTGACTCTAATTAAAAATTTTGGGATCAAAATCAAATTTTTATGTTTTAAGGAATCCATCGCTGATGCAGCTTTTCATTTTATAAATAGTGATGAATTAATTGATTATCCTCAACCTATCACCCATAAAGTTATTTATATTGGTGGCCTTGGAAAAGTTCAATCCCAGCCATTGGCTAAAGTAAAATTATTATTTATTCTTTTCGATACCAAAAAATAATTTCATTTTAGGAATACACAGAAATTTTTAATTCCGCTAAAAAGGGTGTTATTTACTTTTCTCTCGGATCTTTAGTTCATAGCTCTCACATGAATCCAGCAATAAAGCAAGCATTTTTGGATGCATTTGCAGAATTTCCAGAAATTAATTTTATATGGAAATATGAAAATGATGATGATGAAATTGTAAAGAACAATAAAAATGTTTTTACTAAAAAATGGTTGCCTCAAAATGATTTATTAGGTAACATTTTTTGTTTTTTTTGCATTTACGTTGTCGTTTATTCTTCCTTCATTAAAAAGGATAGTAACAAATTTTAACAATATTTTTCATAAAACTATTACTATCATTCCAATATGAGAGTAATTAAATTTTTGCGATATTTTACAAAAAATGCTTACTCTCATTTTTTTATTTTTTAGATCACCCTCGTTTACTTGCTTTTATATCCCATGGAGGCATGAATTCAGTGATCGAAGGAACATCCAAAGGTGTACCAATGATTTGCATTCCAATTTTCGGGGATCAATATCATAATGCCGTGATGTTGGAGCGCCGAGGAACTGGAGTGACCCTTCAAAAAGATACACTCACAAAACAAAAAATTGTTGAAGCAATTAATAAAATAATTGGAAATGAAAAATATAAGAAAAAAGCTAAATCACTTTCAAAATTAATTTCAACCAAACCTATGTCCTCGGCTGAGAGAGTTATAAAATACACTGAATTTGCAGCAAATTTTGATGAAATTGAAACTTTACAAACTGAAGGCAAAAATCATTCATGGTTTATTTTAAATTCATTGGATGTTATTTTAACTTTAATTTTTGGATTTTTTGTCTTTGTTACTGTAGCATTTTTGATTGTTAGAAAAATTTTACGAATGGTTTTAGGAAAATTTTTAAACAAACAAAAAGTTAAGAAATCTTAAATAAATGTTTTGGTTTTTAATAAAATTAATATTTGTACTTTTTTCTGGATTTAGGTAATAAAAGAATAAAAAACAAACAATGTGCTAAATGCCACTTAAAAGCTTACGTTCCATTCTATAAAACAAAAGGAAAAACCAAATAAATTCGTTTCCTAACAAAAAAAAACTTAAGAAAATAATAATATTTTTTTATCCCAAATAATCGAAAAATCGTAACAAAAGAAATTTGTTTCGTTGAATTTTAATCAGCTCGCAGAGCCTTCTTTAAGCGGATGTTTTCTATCTAAAATATAGGGATCGCAACATTTTATATTGGGTCGCAGTTGTAAAAATCAATAGTTTTTTTATTTTTTCAGTGGTTAATAATTATTTTTTGATGAAACATTTTTGTATCCATAAAATAATTATGAGTTATAGCTTTAATATTTATTTTATAGCATTCAATATTGTTGTAACTCGAATTACTGTAGCTTTAATCTTTTATTCCAAATCTTTCGTATACTTTATTTATTTTACCTTTAAGGAATTTGTGTTCGACAAAAATGTCCTATCTCAAAAACACTTGAAGCAGCGGCGCATCTGCCGACGGCTCAAATCCCTAGTCCACTCCAAACATATTTAAATCTGTCAGAATGACGACACATTCCTTTTCAAGTACCGAAATTTACCTTTAAGGCTGTCTTTTAAGGTATTATTGTCTCTCTTATGTATAATTTCATATCTTTGTTCAGTTTAGTTTTTATGAACGAATAAAGTGAAGTGGATCGTCCAAAATATCTCTCTCAGAGTTATTATTACAAAAATAATGACCCAGATAATAGCTTTTCCGCTATCATGTAACATTTCTTGCCAAAACAAATAACAACTAATGACATTTTTTAGTTTATCTTGCTTTAGACATGGCAAAATTATTTTATTTTAGTTTGGTCTTCTATTATACACTTTTTCGTGATGTGAATCTTATCTTTTGTTTAATTAATTCATTTTCTACTTTTCTTTACTTTTTTCTTTCTTTTTTTAGTTATTCATATTTTGTTGTTGCCATGGCGTTAAATTTACCTCAAAAAGTTATTGAAGAAGCAAAAAAGAAGTGGTATAAACTTATTCCTGATGAAATCTATAACGGAGGTATTCAGGAAATAGACAAAATGCCTTTATATTATTCAGCTGCATTGGATTTAGCTCAACATTTAATTGAAAATTTTTATATTCTTAAACCGGAATTAATTGTCCCTGAAGATGTTCAGCCTTTGGAAAATGAAAGCGTCTCAAAAAATGGAGTAAAAATAGAAAATGATCAAGAAAATACTGATCCTAGCTCATTTTTATTTATTCCTAGCAAACCGAATTGGGGAAAGAATATTAAATATGTTTCATCTCGACGACGCTTGCGTACATTTAGTTCACCAATCAAATGGGCTCAAATGATCTGCAAAAGTTGGCCGAAAAACACTTTTGCATATATTATTATTCATATGAGTTGGAGCTCTGATGATACTTTGACTGCTTTAATTCAATTAAAGCACTTTGAAATTAAAGTGAAAGCTTTAATTCCTACTGAACGATCGGATGCGATGGATTTAAAAAACATTCTTTCAAACCATGAAATTGAAACGTTCCTATGTAAAAATGTTCAAGATGTTAATAGAGTTCTTCGAGAAGCTAACCCATCATTATCAGACGAACCTTCAAGTCCTATCACTCCGACTAAACCAGATGCATTATTGTCAAAAAATATTTCTCTTGAATCGCCGGAAAGTGATCATAAAAGGCGTCTATCAATTACCCTTGATTCCAGTAGCCCGGAATTAAATAATTCTGACGAAGAATATTATGAAGCTTCTATTAATTCACCCGTGGTAAAAAATCGCTCAATTAAAAAACGGGACAGTTTAAATAAAAAATCAACAACTTCAACGCCAAAAAAACATCCTCGCCCTTCCAGTTCGGATTCAGACTTCAAACCTGATTCATCAACTGATTACCCACCTCCACCAAAAAAGTCCTTAAAAATCGATCCAGTTTTCGACATTTCTTTAGATTCAAGTTATTTAGCAAGCAGCTCAGATGATAATTGCGATAAAAATAAAGAATCTGAAGAAGTCCAGGAACCTAACTATCTTTCTGAAGACGCATCAGAAGAAAATTTTTATTTATCATCAGATGAAGAAGAAACAGTTGAAACATAAAAATAAAATAACTCGAAAAGTCCAACAAAAAAAAAGATTAATTAATTTTTTTAAATAACTATTTTTTATTGAATTTGTTCTGTTTTTAAATAATTAAAAAAAGAAATGTATAAATTAAGATTCTTTCAAAGCTGCATTACACCAAAATTATGTGTTCGAATCTCTTCTATATAAAGTTAATTTGATACTCACAAGTTGAAATATAAAAAGATTAGAAGAAAAACACCCGATCCAAAGTACACTAAAACCAAATTGCACCTTTTTATTTAAACGCTAAAAGCGTAAATGAAGTAAAGTAAAAATTCGAAAATCATAAAATAACAAAAATTGGGTAATTAGTTAGTACAAAGCAAAGTTTTGCTATAAATTTAATTACAAAAAGTTCCAATAAAATAAATATTTTTTTCTTTATCTGCAATTAAATAAAGAAATGGATGAACAGCAATAAATTCAAAAGGTATTTTATTGATTGGTTCATCATCACCCGAAAGCAATATATCCTCGTCAAGGGTAGCAGCGGCAGCTTTAGTTCCATCTTCGGAAACTTTGATAATTGCTTTATGAAGAATTGTTGAAATAAAAATATATTCCTTTGTTGTTCCAGAGAAATCTGCATTATCTCGATCAAATGCATCAATAATATTTAAATTTTTTAAGGATTCATTAAGATTAAATGATGAAATAATTTCAAATTTAGGAATAATAATTTTTCCATTTTGAAAATTTTCGATTGACATTAATTCCAAAATTTTAGTCGCTATATCGTCGTTGCTTTTTAAAATTTTTGATAATCCAAATCGTTCACGGGGAAGAAGAAGATACATGCTAAATTTTTCTTTTCCTTCATAACAAAGTTCCAAAAATTGATATTTTTCATTTTCAAAGTATCGACAATAATTGCAATTTTCCATCATTGAAATCTGTAAAATTGATTGTGAATTTATTTTTTTTAAGTCTATGATTTTTTTGCATTGTCTAAAGCGGAACCGTGCGAAATTTTTTTATTTTTTAACAATGATCGAAATTTTTTTTTATGCTTACCTCTTTTGTAATATTCGGTTCAGAATAAAATTTTGATTTAGATGAACATAATTGAAAAGGTGAAGACCATTTCTTTTCAAAATATATTGCATTTATTAATACCAACTTTGTTAAGTAGGTGAATATTCCGGGTTTAATAAAATCTTGGATTTCATTATCCGTTGAAAATGCAACAAATTTGTTTATATCCTAAAAAAATAAAATTAAAAAAAGGACAAAAATAAATTTTAATTTAATTTCTTTTCTTACTTCATAGATTGCTTCACCACGAAAATTTGCGAGTTCAAAATTACCGTCATAATTTTTTTGTATTCCATTTTTAAATGAATCTAATATATTTAAATCATTCGCAAAATATATTTTATTTGCCATTTTTATTGCTGCTTTATTATTATTAAAATTATCATTTTTGATAAAATGTAAAAGGCTTGAAAAATGTTTATGAATTTCATCAATATCCACGTCTAAAAAAAGTAATATAAAATTAATTCAAAAATATTTTAAAAAAACTAACTTTTTGCAAGAGCAAATTGAATTTCTTCCGCTGTTTTATTTTTAGCTCCAAGTAAAACCATTCCCAATGCAATGGAAATTGAAATAGGTGAAATAACGATAGAATTATTATTTTCTCCTTCCTTATTTTTTGCTACTAATTCTTGAAGCAAATCAAAAGCAAATTTTGCTTGACCAGCAGATATCACTTGATGACAAGACATTTTTTATGATAACAAAAACTCACTGAAATTTTTATTTTTATTTTTATAAATAAAAAAATAGAAACAATGATTAGTTGATTTGGAAATAGAATGATGGAAATGGACAAAACAAAAAAAAGGATCCACGAAAATATGTTTTGAAATTTCTTATTTCTTTTGTTAAATAAAAAAATAACCGAAGGAACAAATCAAGAAAATATGAGGAAAAATGGAAAAAATGCGTCATTACTGCTTAGAAAAAAGTTTTAAAAAAAGCGATTCATGCTTTTCCAAGCAAAGAAAACTTTCTTTAAAAATATTAAAGCAATTATAAAAAATTATCACTATTCAAACACGTTGAAAAAAAATTACATTTAAAAATGAATGCGATCTTTCAAAACGACGAAGATAGAAATTTTTTATTAAAAAGTGTTTATAGTTTGTAGTGTCACCATCGACGCTGCTTTTAAAGAAGAAAGCTTGAGTTTTTTCCATTTAGCAACAAAAGTTAATATATGCCCAATTTATTTTAACTTTTTAGTAATTATAAAAAATATTCATGGAAAATGTAGTAAAGCAAAAAAAGGATTTTTATAATTTAAAAATAAATGTATTTAGCAAAGCAAAACAAAAGAAAACAAATTAGACGGCAAAGAAGAATAATCTTTAAGATTTGTTGTTTTCCCACATTCAATTTTATTGCCTTCGAATCAGCTTTATAAAATTATGCGAAGGGGAGGAATGACCCAGATTATAGCCTTTGTTAAATCATTGCAACTCTTTTTTTTTTTTGCAAGACAACAACAATCAAGAGACATCTTTTTTTTTCTGGATTGTTCGTAGTGGCCTTATTTAGGTTTATTTTAGTAGGAAAGTTTTTACAAATTCATTTTCTGGTTTGGGATTGGCGTAATTTTATGAAGAAAAAAAATGGATGAACTTTTTTTTGAAATTCTTTTTATTTTTTTATTTTTTAACGCCCTGAAATTTCAAACACGAAATCCTAATTTTTTAACACATCATTCATTCATTCATCCATCGTTTATGCTCCAATTATTCTTTGATTTAAAAATTGCTCAAAATTATCAAGTCTCTCAAATTATATTTTTTCGTTTTTAGATTCATTTTTTTTGCCATGAATTTACCCCAAAAGGTTATCGAAGAAGCTGAAAAGAAATGGTTTAAACTTACTCAAGAAGCCGTTAAAAACTCAAATAATCATCAACAAGCTGCTTCGATGCCATTTTGTTATTTAGCTGCATTAGAATTGGTTAAACATTTAATTGAAAATTTTTATATTCCTCAACCAGAAGAAATTAAAATTGAAACTCAACTACAAAATACCTCACTAGCAGCAACCGATGGTATTCCTGAAATTTCTCCAGCCATTCCACTTTCACAAAAAGAGGAGGAAAATAAAAATGCGCCAACAAAACGTGAAAAATCTGACTCTGAAATTAAAGTTCACGATGGCTCATCATTCATTTTAATTCCAAATCGTCCTAATTGGGGAAAAGATATTAAATATGTATCTCATGTAAATCGATTGGAAACCAAAAAATCAATTGTTTCATGGGCTCAAATGATTTGTAAAACTAAGCCCAAAGGCGCAATTGCATATATAATCATCCAAATTAATTGGACCTTTAATGATATTTTAGAAGCTTTTTCTATACTTAAAGAACATGAAATTATTGTAAAAGCTTTAATTCCAACGGGAGAAAATGATTTAAATTATATTCTTTTAAATTATGGAATTCAAACCTTTTTGTGTACAAATCCAAACGATGTTAATAAAATCCTTCATCGCGAATCGGATGATGAAGCATCATTAAATTCAACAACAAATTTATCATTACCCAAAACAGTTGTCGATGTAGCTTTAAAAACTTTAAATAAAAATTCAGAAAATGGAAAAGCAACCAAAAAAACATTTTTCAATGAAACTTATCGTCCAAATGATTCGTCAGAGTCTTCAAAAATTTTTGATAAACTTTCATCAAAAAAATTCAAAGATGGAAATACTTATAATTTCAATGATTCCGAAAATTTAGACAAAGAATTTACGAAAAATGATGATAAAGAAAATGTCAAAAATGCTTTTCTTCAAAAAAACAAATAATTAAATTCCAAAATGTCAATTTTATCTCACAGCATCTAATATTATTTTTTGCTTATTTTTTCATCATTATGAAACTAGGAGGAAGCAATAATAAGAACTATTACATATTTTTCAGATTTTCTATGTATAACAAATTTTTTTAAATAATGTAAATTATATTATTGCATTTTTATTTTTTATGTATACAATAATGAAAATGCTTTAAATATTTTGTTAAAGGCACATTTGATCTGAATTTTTCAAAAGCATTCTTCTGTATCTTATTTTTATTTATTTATTTTTTTATTTACTTTCGCAAAAAAAAAAGAATTTTATTAATCAGAATAAAATTCTAATAATTGGGTAGTTTGTTCAATTACAACTTTTTCTTCATTTACCAATTCTCGAATGGTGGACATTTCTTTTTCACCAATTTCTTTAGCTTTTTGTATCACCAAATCTGATACTCTTAAATCTTGAAGGCCACACAGATCAAAAAGAGTTTTAAGATTTTCACGGGTGTCAGATATCTGAAAAAATAAATTTCAAAAATTTCAGAAAGGTTTGACACGAATTAAATTTCTCTTGTCCTGACACCAAAATTCTACTTACCAAATTTTCATAATATATTACAGGAGCAATATAAAATTTTTTCTGCCTTTTATAATTTATTACTGATGAACATATTAATGCTACAGCTAATTCTATTAAAGATTTAGGACGAACCATATTTACAGTATAATTTTCACCAAAACATGTCGTTGGAATATCTGCTAATGGAGAGCAGCATGTATTTCGTAACAATAAAGCCTAAAACGCAGAAATTTGAGTTATTAAAGAATTAACAAAATACATTAAAAGTGAATTTTGTAGAAAAAAAATTTTATGACGAAAATCGGAAATTAATATCTTTGTTTCGGGGATCTTTTTTTGCCTCAAAGTACAGCTTTTGGTTTTTGATTTTTAATTTTTAATAAATTTATAAAGTCAAAATTCCTCTCTTTCTATTTGCCATTCTAAATAATGGCATCTTTGCTTTTTTTCTCAAAATTATCTATTTTGCCGTCGACAAAAAAAAGTGTTTATGAAACTTACCAATTTTAATAAATCTCCAGAACCTTCACTTTTAGAATTAACAAAAAGATTAATCGAATGTTCAAGTTGATCCCTGGCCATAAAAATATGCATTACATGAGGAGCAATGGAATGTAAATGTGGCACTAATCTAATACAACATGGTCTTAAACGGAAAATAATGGTTTGATTCATATTTTGATCTTTGCATAAATATCTCAAAATAATTAATAACATTTTTCTCAGTTGTTTTACACTTATTTTATCATACGTTTCTCCATATGCTGCTAAATGGGCAAATACATCAGGATTAGAATAAATTATAAGTGAATCAGAATTGGGAGCTTCATTTGCAACTTGTTGTAAAAGTGAACAAAGGGTTGATGAACCCGAATGTAACATTGTTGTAAGAGCAATTACTTTACCTAAAATAAAGAAATTAATTAAATATCATAAAAAAAATACAAAATTGTTTGAAAAATTTAGAAATGGATTTTTGAAAAAAAATAGTGATTTGATAAATATTATTGAGTCAACTCTTTCAACATGAAAATTCCAAATTCGCAAACGCTGTAAGCATTTTATATTTGAAAACATCAACAACAAAAAATTTGACATAAAATAACACAATTTTTTGATTTATAAAAATCCCAAAAAAAATATAATTTTTCAATTCACAAAAAAAAATTGAATGTTTTTTATGAGTTTTTTCGCGGCAAGATACCTCTTATAAAAATTTAGGTTTAAAATATCAACTTTTTTAAATTTCAGTAAATTTTTTCAGAAAAAAAATTTTGTTGATTGTAGACCGTATAATTTTAGTTTTTTTTTGTTTGAATTTAAAGAATTCCTTGATTTTGGAAGGGACTTTAAAAGAATAAAGAAAAATAATAAAAAATTCTGAAAATTTTAAAACAAATTTTTTTGTTTTCCAATCCTTTTAATTAATTCCTGGCAAGAATCATCATAACAAAAATTTTGACGTTTGCCATTTTTTCCTTAAAGTAATAATCGACTAACCTTTAAAATGCCTCCATTTATCTGATTTTATTTCAAATGTATTCCAATCAACTCTAGCAATTCTTTGAGCTTCAGTAAATAATCCTTCATTAAGGGAATCACAAAATTTAAATGTATATTCCGTGGATGGAAAAGGCATTTCAACAAAATATGCATAATTTAATGTTATTGAATATAACTGCCATTGAGGATTTTCAAGAATGTTAAAAGGTTGAAATTCAGAATGAAATACCATAAAATCTGTTTCTCTTGAAACATCAGATTTATGCAATTTTTTTCTAGCTAAAATTGTCATAATTTCAATATCTAATTCATTTTCGTTGAAAGAATTCAAGTTTTTGTCTTGAAGCGAAAATGGCTGTTTTGTAGTGGTTTCCGATGTTAATGGTGTTGTAGTAGCAGCCGATGTAGGTGATGAAGTTGTTGATGTGGATGATTTTTGTCCAGAAATAATTTCAAATATTTTATTGCCATTTATTAATTTTTTTATTATCACCCATAAATCAGATTCCAGCAAAATTAAACATCGAAGTAAACGATAAAATAAATATATAATAAAATTTAAAAATATTGGAAGGGTAAATAATTCTCTCATTTGTGTTATTTCTATTAAACTTTGAGATCGATGACTTGGTCCAATTCCATTTACACCACCATTTCCAGCTCCATCAGCGACAGGGGTGATCGGGGAAGAAGTTGAAGACGATTGTTCGACCATCGTGAATTACTTCGACGTGAATGGATATCGTTTTCCTTTGTAAGAAAATATAAATAAAATAACTATGCTTTGTTTAGTCTTTTTTTGATGGAAGGATAAAAGAGTAAAGTAAACAAATAACACACGTTTCTTTTCTTGGCTGCTGCTTACTTGGTTTGGGTTAATTTCAAGAGGCTAACTTGAAAATTGAATGAAATGGATCGAATTTTGCCTTTTTGTCGGAACACTTGAATTTTTTGTTTTGTTTAAAAAAAGTTTACAATCGATGGATAGATAGATTGAACGGGAGTAAGTAAAAAAAAATATAAAAATATAATAATTAGCAGGATAAATTAGAATATCCACGGAATATTCAAAGATTTATAGGATGTAATTTTTTGTTTTGCTATAATCCTAAAAAATAAAATATAATGTAAGGAAAGGTCTCAGAATAAATAGTATTTTTTAAATTTCAAAGAAAATAGCTTTCAAAAAAAATGCTTCGACATTCTTAGTAAAACTATTCAAAATTTTTCAAAAAAATTAAAAAATAAGTCCGATAATTTTTTTGTTCAAAAAAAATGCAACTCTCAAATAAAAATTTTATTAAAAAAATATGTTTTGAAATTGCAAAACTTTTTATTCATTCTAAATATAAGAAAAAAAGAAGAAACAAAAAATCAAGATCGCTTGGAAGAAAGAATAAAAAAAATATCCGCAAAAAAAATGGACTTTGCTTTCTTCTTCCAGCCTCTCTCATCTCTAACTCATCCAACAAAAAAAGTAAAGAACTTACTTTAAATTTTAAAATGTAAAAAATAAAATTTCAACCAATCAAAGCAAAATTTTCGGTAATCTTGAAATAAATAAATTTCACACTTTTACTTTCCTGAGTTTGCTTGGATTTTCTTATTTTTCTCTTTTTTTTGTTTTAAAGTTTTAAACAAAACAAAAAAATCCTTCAAAAATCCAAAAAGTAAGTTTGATAATATATTTTGAAGTTCAATTCAATTTGCGCAACGGAAATTTGAAGCATCCATTATTTTTTCAAAATTCAACAACAACGGAAACAATGATGACTCGAAGAAAAAAGAAAACTTCTTCACTTCATATTTCGTTTCTTTACTTCTTCTTGCTTTTTTGCTTTTTCTTTCCTCGTTGTTGGCTAAAGACTTCTTTTTTGTGCAAACATAGACACAAACAAAAAAATATTTAAAATACGAAAAAATAAGAAAGGCCTCCTGAAATTTTTTTTCGAGAGTCATTTTTCCTGGGAAACTAAAAAATAAAAAAAATAAATTGACAAGAGTGAGAGAGATAGAGGGAGCGAAGGAGAAGAGATCTCCTTCAAGCTCTCCTCGCTCACATCCAAAAAAAATAAAATACTAGGACCACGTAAAACAAAAAAAAGCAAAAGCATAAGGAAAAGGAAAAGGGAAAAATGAAAGCAATAAAAAGCAAAAAGTTAGAAACCGACCATCTCGCATTTTTGCATTCTTTATTTTTTTGTAAAAATTTTTCTTCCATGATGATGGATACTTAAAAAAAAGAGGAATTTTTCTTAAACTATGTTGCAAAAAAAAGAATATCTGCAAAGTTTTGCGCCTTTTTGTTTTGTTTCAGGTGGATATTTATTAATCAAAAGCTAAATTTTTTATTCTGGAGATTCATTTCTTTATTAAAATATCTAATTTGCGGAAGGAAGACTGTAAACAAATTTCCATTAGAAAAATTAATTTTTTGATATAATAAAAATTTCAAAAATAAAAATCATAAGTTCAATTAGCAAAAAAAATTTAAAAAAAGCCGAAAAATTATAAAAGATATTTAATATTTTTATAAACGGCTAAACTTTACAAAAAAATATTTTTAAAAATCTCCACATAAAAGGAGTAAACAAAAAAGCCAAGATTTAAAAAAGAATAAACAAAGTGAACATCCTTCTTTTATTTTCCCATATGAAATACTCAAAAAACTCTTTAAACCCATTTCACTTTTAAATCTTCTCTTTCATTCCACTTACTTAATGTCAAAGAAGAAGATAAAATTGAAGACAAATCAAATTAAAAAAATGATAGGTTAAAGAATTTAATTTTTATTCACCTTAACTTTTTGCTTTTATGAAATTTATAAAATAAAAAGAGTTTGGTTTGATTCGTTGCATATTTTTTTTACATCACCGACGACATCTCCTAGTGGCAAAGGTTGCGACGGCGGTGAAAAAAGGAAATTTATGGCGCTTTTTTTAAAAGACGACGACAAGTGCAAAGATGAAAACCTTGCCGGATATAATATAATAAAAATAATAAAACAAACACGCGTCATCTGTTCGTTCAATATCTCTCTATCTCTCTCTTTCTTAGCCCATCTTTTTTTTTCGTTTTCAGTCATTCAATTTAAAAATATAAATGTAAAAGTGAGTGGCCAGTCTCATCAGCCTTTTCAAGTAGCAAGAAAATTTTTAACCTATTAGAATTTGAGGTGGCTGTGTTGATGAGTTTGATTGAATGAGAGTGATACTTATTTATTTTTAACCTAACAAAAAAAAACATACACCAGCTTTTTTTTCTAATATTTTTTTGTTGATTTTTTTTTGAAAATTCTTTGAACTTTAAAGACAATAAAAAGAAATATGGCAACAATGTGGTTAAATAAATTATTATCGAAGATGTGAAAACAGGCGTTGAAAAGACAAGAAAGCTTTCACCAACATTCTTTTTTGTTTGAGAGGCAGCGGATTTTTTTGTTTAATTTTTTTAAAGCTTTTTATTTTTTTCTAAAGTGAGAAATATCTAACTTTCTTTTGAGAAAAAACTTATCATTTTTTAAACCCGCGTAAAATTTATTTTTTTTTCTTTTGCAAACACAAAAAAATTCTTAAAAGTTTCCTAAAAATTCAAAACATCAAAAAATATTTTAAACAATAAAAAGATGAAGAAAATATGATTTAATTATTTGTTCTACGATATCATGAATATCCACAATATTTGATGTTGGAGTGCTTGGAATAAATAAAGTTAACACCCGGCCATTAACTTTTTTAACCACGATCCACCAATCTTCATCAGCTTTTAATTCGACTTGAGCAAATTTCTCGGTATCTGTTTCAATAAAATGATCAAAGGTTTCACAAACTTGTCTGAAAAAAATTAATTTAAAAATCATAAAATGATAGTAATTATAATCTGCAAGATATCGTTCAAAAATTGTTACTATCATTATCAATAGAAAGATAGTAATTAAATAATAAAAATTATTGTTAAATTTTGTTACTATCATCATTTTTTAAAAGTAAATAACTCACTGATAAATACTTGGAGGAGGCATGATAACATTATGGGCTCCATTTGGAGACGAATCCACGAATGAAGTTTTTAAACTTAAACTATCAGGATTATAATAAACATAATGAAATGGAATATCTGAGGAACTAATTATTCGAGTTGTGGAAGAAACATTATCTCCAATACTTGAAGCTAATCGAGACAATTCTGAATCAAGCGATTGTTGAAGTTCATGCAAATCCAATGAAATCATATCTTCTTCTTTCACAAATAAACAAAGAGTAGCATTCAAGGCTCGATATGCAATTAATGCATGAGAAGTCATTTGTCCCGAATCATTCGAAAGGAAAACAGATGGAAATTGATTGTTGTCTGTGGAAGAAGAGGAATTTTCTTGTCCAATAAAATCAATTGTTCCAGTAATAAATTTTCCAATAAATTTTTTTTCGGATTCACGGCGGCTGAAAATGATGAAAAATAAAATGAATTTAAAAATGATTCAAATTAACAAAATTCGTGGAATCCCAATATTCAAATGGCATTTTTTGATTTTTGAATTTCCCCAAATTGGAAACTTAAAATTATCCATTTTTTTAAATGAGATTTTGTCTAGCCAGCTTCAAATCCATAAACGAACGAACAACTTACACGAATCCTTCCACGGGCTTTAATTCACTTTGCACAGCTGATTGAAGTAAATGTTGAGTTAAATATCGATAAACCACAATTATATCATTTTTTGAAACTGAATATTGAACTAATTTATCTTGATATAAAAATAAAGTTTTTTGAATAACTGGAAAACTTTCAGTGCAACGAGAAATGAGGCATTGAACATCCAAATAATCCACGGATGGCATATTCATAAATCCAACACCCGAAAATAAATCGATTAAAGGAATCTAAAAATTTGCATATTCACAAAAAAACTTTTTAACAATAAAAAATAAGTACTAACTTGATGAACTCGAAGGAGGGATAAATAATGAGAAAAAAATTGATCCAATCTTTGCATCAAAGTTCCTCGACCACCCGTTTCAAATAAACCCGAAAGGGCTCCATAAAATAAACGAAAGGTTTCATAAACGCGGATGAGTAAGGCTTTCACCGAAGCCATATGAACAAAGTATTCGTTTTTGAGGCATGCTTGTCTAAAAAAAAATAAGGTAGAGTTTTTTATAATTGAAAGAAAGATATATTCCAAAACTGAGGCATTTTTGATTAAAGCTTTTCTAATTTTTGGTGAATCAAAAATCAAAGAATATTTTTATATTCGATTTTATATTTTTTTAAATCAAAACTCTTTTTTCATGTGTTGGAAAATCAAAACCGAAAATTGAAAAAAATTAGGGCAAGAAAGTTTTGATTTACAATAAATCAGTTTTCGATGATTGATTTCTCAGTTCCAGAATATATGTATTATAAAGCTATTAGCCAGCCTGCTAAAGAGAGACTCACAAACATACCTATCAAGTCCCAAACCAATAATAAATTCAGAATTTTCAACTTGAATAAAAATTTCTAATAATTTTGTGGATTTAACAAATCGATGATCATATTCCGAAATTTTTGTTGATCTTTTTGTAAAATTTTCTGTGAAAGCTATGAAAGCTTCAGCTAGCCCAGTGACATCGGTCTAAAAAACCAAACCAAAAGAATTTATATATTCCAACAAAAAATAAATTTGATCAAAAAACCTGTTTGGATGAATTTTCAGTTTCCGGATTAAAATACATAACCCTTTGATATTCAAATCCTTCCCTTCTGCCTGAAATAGGACGAGAAACAAAAAAATATGCCATTAAATCAATTAATTTTAAATATTCAGATTTAATCATAGTTGAAGAAGAATTATTTGCTGATGGTCCATATCCTCCTGGTGACATGGTCATCATATACGCAGTTTTTTTACCATAAAATACCCGTTCCATTTTTTGTTTTGTTTTATGAATAAATAAATATCAAAGGCTTAAAAGGTGAGGTAGAAGAAATAATAAATAAATGAATCACAACAACAATAATTCTTTGGTTTTTTCCATCAAAAAAAGAAGAAAAAAATATTTATTCTAAACTTTTTTTATATTTTTTTTCTTTGCAAAATGTTCCCATTGCAAAAATAAAAATTATTGAGTGCTTTTTCAACAAATTTTTTCCAACTAATTCTTTGAAGTTCAAGATTTTGTTTTGCTTCTTTTTCCCGACTTTTTTTTGACTCGGATGAGATCTTTATTTTTGTCTTCTTTTTCTGTTTATCAAAATACTTTAGCTTTTTTTTATTTTTTGTTAATTTTTTAAATCCACTTTTTCACGTTCGCTTTTTTTTCTTTCTTATGTTTTTCGTTTAAACTAAAAATAAAAATTATTTTTTTTTTGCTTTGCATCGAAAAAATTGCGAAAACAAACTGCTTTTTTTCTTTATATTTATATATTTTTATTTTGAGGAAATAAATCTATTTTTATACCGACAACGACCAATGATGCTTTTTTTAAAAAAAAATGGAGGGATTGATAGATAGATCGAATGAGGAAAAAAGAAAAAAAGAATTTTGTTTGTGGTTGTTGAGGGCTAAAAAAATAAAACGAATGAGGAAGAAAAATGTGTGGCTAAGCCCACAGCGTTCGTTTTTCTCGTTGTAGTAAAAAAAATTATTTACTTTTTTAATCCCTTTATAATGGTTATAATATTTTTTTAACTATAATTTTAAAAGGAAACTAATGTATTGTAGTGATATTTGATGCGTATGGTTTTTTTAAAAATGTGAGTCTTAAAAAAGAATTACGATATTTAACAAAGAGTTCAGAAATTTTTCTTTAATAGTAAGCAAAACTTGCAAGATATTGAACCACAAACTGAAAAAGATAGTAATCAAAAATTAAAAAATATTGTCAGCATTTTGTTACTGTCTTTTTTTTCTAAGTTGCTGTTTTTTTTTAAATTGCCATCAAAGTTGCAGAATTTTGATTCAGTCAAATATTTTTTCATCATCACAACCAACACCTTTTCTTTCAATTCAAACAAAAAAAATATGGCCTCAAATCGCACTTTTTTTCCATAGCCTCCGATCAGACAACAACACCAACAACGAAGGCAAAAAAAACATTGGCGGCAGCAAATAGAAATAAAAATAAAAATAAAACTTTTGAAATTAATGAAAAATGAATTCGCGTCCTTGATATTTATTTTTTTTCATTTTCCAAATATTAATCTATTTTATTTTTTTGTTTATTACAAAATATATTTTGACAGTAGTCTGCTTGCATGACGACAGCTTGAATTTTTTTTGTTTTCGTGCAAAAATGTGTTTTGATTTTGAACATTTATTTTTGAAAAATTGAAAAACAAAAAATAAAAATAAAGAAAAAATGAAGCCATTCATCCTAAAAACACAAACTTTTGCCAAACTTTTGCGACACTTTTTTGCTCGTTCACATTTTTTTCTATTCTTTCCATATTTTTTATTTCTGCCGCTGAACACATAAAAAAAAGAAGAAAAGAAGAGAAAAGAAGAGGGAACGAACACGCGAGCCACACATTTTTATATATTTTTTTTTCTCTAACAAAAAAAACGACAAAAAGAAAAAGAAAATGTGTGTGCGTGACGTGACATCCACCAACCGAACAAGCAAGGACAGAAATAAAAGAGCCACGACAAAAACTCTATTTTCTCTCACTCATTTTTTTCCACTTCGAATGTGTATACTTTTTCCCTTTTTTTTCTCTCTTTTTTTTCAACTAAATAACGAAAATCACGTATATGTTGAATATGCTCGCATACATGTCTTTCAATAAAAAAAAATTTTTTTTCCAGCTTTATTTTATGCACGTATGTTTGCTGCCTTTTTTCTTCTCAAATTTTCCTTTGCATTTTTTCCCATTAATTTTTTTCCTTTTGTTGCTGTTGTGGAATATATATATTTTTTATTTTTTGAGGCTTGGTCTTTGCTGCTTTTTGTGAAGAAAAAAAATAGTAAGGATAAGGATAAAAGAATTAAAAAGAATTAAAAAAACTAAAAAAAGAATGAAGAAAATTTTAGTTAGTTTGAAATTTTTCTAAAAATGAAATATTGGGAGAATTTCGAAAATGAATATAAAATTAAAGGTTGGCTCGCCATTTGTTGTTGGGTGCGTAGTGGAGTGAAAAAAGCTTGTGCACTTTAAAGGAAAAAAAGTTGAATATCGATTGATGGATGTCAACGAAAAATATTATAAATTTATAAAATCATTTTTCTTTCATCATCCTTGATTTCTAGGAATTTTTTACTAAGCTTTAAAACCATTCTTATTTTTTTCTTAATAAATTTTTTTCCCTTTTTCATGCTTTTTTTATTTATCTTTCACCATTTTTCTTTCTTAAAAGCCATACGGTTTTTATTTTTAAATTGAACTTTTCACTTTTTTTTTTGAAATCCATGCCAAAAAAATGAAAAAATATGAAATACTTTTTTTTTCTGTTTTTATGAAGGACTTTTTTTATTTTTTTGCGCACGTGTTTTTTGCAATTTTTTTTGCAAGATGCTACAAAGTTTAATCTTTATCTTTTTAAAATAGCTATAAATAATACTTTCAAATGTTTCCTATTTATCTTTTCTTTTTTTTCTAATTCTTCCACGAAAATTTGAAATGATCTCTGACTTAGTTCCAATTCATTCAAAGATTCTTTGAACACATGAAGAAAAAAAACTGTAACAAACAAAAAACCTTTGATATTTATTTTTTTTGATGATCGTTGTTTTTTTTTCTATTTTTCAAAGTGCAAACTAAAAACCAAAAAAAATTGAGAAAAGTTCATTCATTATTGTTTACTGTAGCCACCAAACAAATCAATGCCTCCTCCCTTGATTTTTTTATATTTTATTTGTGAACGTGAGATCGAGTATTTTTCATGAATCTTTGAAGTTTCAACTTATTTTTTCTATTTTCAAAATTATTTATTATTATTTTTACGCCTTTTTTTTTCGATTTCAAGGTTAACTTTGCTGCTTTAAAATTACATACAAACAAGTTTGAGACAGTGCCCCGTCGTAAATTATTATTTTTCGTCATAAATGAATGAAGAGGTGTTCTTCAATCATTCATTTATTAATTAGATAAAAAAAAGGTGGAAAGTCTATTTTTTTTTCTCCAAGTATCCAACTTGAATAAATTTACTCGATAAATTTTTTTGAGACATCAAAAGTATTTTTGATTGATTTTTTTTATATATTAATCAATAAATAAAGGAATCTCATTTTAAATATTTTACAATTGTCTCAGAGAATTTTTTTTTACTTATTTGTTTCAAAATCAATTCTTTGCAAAAAGAATTTGATTGGTTGAAATAATCAAACAACCAATCAATTTATATTTTTTATTTCTTTCATTTTTTTTCCTGAATAATCTGAAATAAATTTTTTTTGATAAGAAAATTAATACCTTCCAAACTTTTGAATTTTTTCTTTCTATTGTGGGAGTGGCTTTTTTTGTTGATATTCATCCTCTTAAATTTGATGTTGTCTGATGCATGGATTTATCATATTTACTCGTGAAACTTATCGGTTAAAATATTTTTTGTTTAATCCTAATCCAAGGTTTTTATGCAATTAAAAAAGAAAAAAATAACAATAAAAATAAATAATAAAAGGGTAATGTACTTTTAAATTTTGGTACTTGCTTACTTCAAAAGTTTATACAGCCTCCGTGTCACTTTTATTTATTTATGTTTTTTGCCCACCACTTTTTCAGTCTGTCTATCGTTTCTTTCTATTTTTTAAATATCTGTATTTATTTTATTTATTTTTTTGCAAAAAATTCATTCTTTTGCAAGAAAAAATGAAATTCAAAGAACTTTTAACTTTATTTCTTCTCAATTTTTTCTTACTTTTTATTTATAAAAAATCTATCATCAAAATTTACGCGCTTTAATCAACCATAAAAAAAAAACGCTGAAGCCCACTTTTTTTTTGTTTTGTGTTCGGTTTGTGGTGAATGTATGTATGAATGTTGCTAAACGTGAGAGTGCTAAAAAAATTTTTGTCTTTTTTTCTTGATCATCGATTTTTTCCTTCATTATCTTTTTTTAGACATCATATACAAAAAAATAAAATAAAAACGTGTATGTGCATGCGTGAGCTGAAGCAACAAGAAAAAAAATCGTTTTCTCCCTCTTTTTTTTCTCCAAATGCGTGTTAGAAAAAAAATAATAAAAAGAGCGAAGGCGAAAAAAAAAGTTTAAAAACCAACCTTGCCTCTCTTTTTTTTCTTTCATCATCGTTTGTTGGCTGGCGACTTCATATTCCATCCATCCCATCTGTGCCCATGTTGTCGTCGTCCCCACCCATTTTTTTCTTCTTCTTTACATTCTCTCTTCTCTCTTTCTCTAAAATAGAAATAAATGAAAAAAATAGTGATCTCTGAAATAAGCTACAAATAAAGAAAAAAAATTCTAAGTTTAGTTAGTTTACTATGAATTTAAAATAAATAAAAAAAGATCTGCAGTGCTGCACGTACATAAAAAAAAGCATACTAGTTTCTGTTTTTTGAATAAACTTTTTTTTTGGAAAAATCCCATTTTTATATTTGTAATTTTTTCCTCGATGTCTTTGTCTGTTCTCATCATTTTTTGCTTGTTTGCTTGATTCCTTAAAAGATTTTCTATTTTTTGTCAAAAAAAAAATCAAATAAATTGGTTTATTTTTTTCCCCATTTTTATTGATCGAAAAATTGACTGTTTCGTTAGTTGTTGCGAGTGCGATGACTGACTTTGGCTGCGTGAGAAATAATAAGATTTTTTTTTTATTGTTTTAATATTTTTGTTATCTCAATTAGTGTTAAATTCCCGATCCGACCGACAAAAAAGTCGGGAAATTCAAAAAAAGTCGGGATAGAAATTGCTCTCGGTCGGAAAAGTCGGGAAAAAATCGGGATAAAAATTTTTGTCGGTCGGGAATTCGGGGGATCGAAAAGTAGGGTATGGTGTTGGAATTTTTTTAATTAAATTAATTATAAGAATTTAAATATATAAAAATGAGCTATTTAATATAAATAAAATCTAAATAAAGGGTTTTTGGTTAAAATAAAGGCGAAAATGAATGATTTTTAAAATTAATATTAATTTTTTTTATTTGTCGGGATAAAAAATGAGTCGGTCGGGAAAGTCGGGAAAATGTCGGGATAGAAATTATCGTCGTTCGGGAAGTCGGTCGGGAAAAAGTCGGTCGGGAAGTCGGGAATCCCCGACTTTTCGGTCGGGAATTTAACACTAATCTCAATCAGTCATATTATATTGATAGACCCAGCAAGGCACACAAAGGTTGGTGCCTATGTCAAAAAAGTAATTCCAAAGTCCGAAATTATTTTTTTTGTGAGAAAAAATTTTTTTCTGAGGCGTCATTGCTTATAAATGAAAATGAGACTTTAGTGACGAGGAGAGTGATGTTCGATGCAATGCTTTTTTTAAGCTGGTAAAAAATAGAAAAGAAACCAAATGTTTAATATTTTTTCATTTATTTCTTCTAAATTTAGTGGAAAATTATATTATTAAAGAAACAGCGTAAAAAAATGCAATTTGGTTTTCCTTGCAACGAAAAAATTTTTTCTTTTGTTTTAAAGAAAATAAAAAAATCGTGAATTTTATTTTAAAACTATTAAAGCCATAGTTTTTTTTGACATTAAAAAAAGTTATGTAAAAACTAACTAACATTTAAATTCTCAAAGTTAACTTTTATTCATCACTTGCCTCTAAAACTTTACTCTTGCATAAATAATAGCTGCTTTTCTGAAGAGAAAAAAATGAGCAATAAACTTTGAACAATTTCGTTACTCAGAAAAAGAAAAAAAAAGACAAACGCCTGACTTATTTATCTCCAAAAAAACTTTTATTGATTTAAAAAATAAATAATAAATTTCCAGTCAACGCCTTTTTTTTTAAATATTTTTTGTGTCCAAATTGGAACATAAATGTAACAAAAATCTGTCAAACCTACGATCAAATAATAAATGAAAAATTTAAGCCGTTGCTGATCTATGAGTTGAGAATGACCTTTGCCATCTTCACTATTTTTCAAAAATTTTTTTTTTGAATCTCCTTATTTTTCTTTCATTTTTTTATATCTCAAAAAAAAAGATTGATCGATGCAAAACGAAAAAAAAACTATCGCATTTTAGCAGCAATTTTTATTATTGTCTTTGCTAGCTTTATTTTTTTGTTTTTTAAATTTTCTTGTTTTCATTTTTCCACGTATTTATTTATATTTATTTGTCTCGAAAGTCTTCCGCCAACAAAAAAAAAATAATATCAATAAATTTCTTTCATTTTGATTTTATTTTTCGTCATCCTTCGTTTTTATATTTATATATATTTTTTGTTTTTCTAAACCCATTCGCGACAAACATTTTTATTTATTATTTTATTTTTCTTACTTTTCTGTTTTTACAGAAAAAAAAGCAAAAATATCAATGACGACGAGTCATGCAGCAATGGATATATCGTCATCTTCCCCGCCACCTTCATCATCCACAACAACAACAATAAATCCAATAACAAATTTAATGGCCGAACATTTATTAAATCCAAATAAAAATAATAATAAATCCTTGGAAAATGCTTTAGTTACATTAATACAAAATCAAATTAAAAATGATTTATGCTTTTATTGTGGAAGAAAATTATTATCATTATTAAATAATAGTATTATTTCTCCATCGACGAATAATGTTGTTAATAATATTATTTATTGTCCTGATTGTAAAATAACTAAATATTGTTCAGAGGAACATCAGGTAAGTAAATATTTTATAGTTAAAATTTATAGGAGAGAACTTTGAGCTAATTAAAAAAAATTTGCTTAATTTCATACATTTTCGCGTTGGTTTTTAATTTCTCAAGCTTCTTTAAATTTTTATAATGTAAAATAAAGCTACGAATCAAAAAAAGGAACTTTCAATATCTTTACTTTAGTCAATGTTTATTATTTTTCCGTAGCGAGATCAAAATTTTAAAAAAATTTAAACTTTCTTTAATTATCAATATTTTGTTAATCAAATTCCTTTTTTTGTTTTTTAAAATCTCAACTTTATAAACATTTTTTGAAAAATCATTAATTCTGTTTAATTTTTTTTTAGAAATCTGATCAACCTCGACATAAACAAATATGTCATGATTTACGGGTGAAAATGACAAGTTTTTCTTCTTCTTCAACAGCATCATCAAATAAAAATAATAATTCAATGGATTCCACTTCATCTTCAAGCAATTCACCTCCATCAAATGGTAAGTAAGCAAGTAGAAAAAAAACTTTATTGCCATCTTTTTTTTTTAAAATTAAATTCTTAAATTTACTTTTCGAAAAACATAACTTCACCCAACCACAAAAAAAATAATAAATTGATTAGTTTTGCACATTTTCACATTTTCACATTTAACAAACACAAGTTTCTTATTTACAGAAACAACAAATAATTCTCCAGCAAAATTGGTGGTGGTGGAAAATAATTCTACGGATGATCCAGATATCCAAATTATAGAATCAACTTCAACATCTAAAACAAGTATAATGGAAGCTAGATTTGCTCGAAAGCGAGCGTTAAATCCACATATAACATATAAAGATCATTCAAAAAATCCATTATTTAAATCAACTTTACAAGATCATATGAGATCTTTAGCTGCTAGCGGGTTAGCATTAAATCAACATCAAGCTATTGCATTGAGATTAAGAGTATGTTTATTTTTAATACAAAAATATGTTGGAAAAAATGGATAAACTTGTTAATTAATTTTCTAAATAAGTTCTAAAATTTAAATTTAGTTCACAAACCGACTGATTTATGGAAATATTTGCCTTGCAAAGAAAATATTTAAATTTCTTAAAAATGTATCTTCGGAAAAATAATTAATTTATTTTATTTTTACAGAATTCAAAATTTGACAAAAAAAATATTACTCTAGAACTTACTGAAAATTACCATATTTAAAAACAATTAGGTTTTTTTCCCCTTTTTTTCATTAAGTTCCAAAAAATTGGATCTTTAAATTAATTTTCTTAATAATCGAACACTTCCGTTCATGTCAACAATTAAAAAATAATTAATTAGCTTTTTATTTTTTCGAATTGCCTTTTCAAAGGATGGCATACATCATCCATCACAAGATGTAATAATTCGTCAATTTTTTGTTTACTGTAATAAGAAGAAATAACTCATGATTTTTTTGTTTGATTTACAAACATTATAATAACAACTGCAAACTTTTATTTTTATTTGGGCGTTTTTCCTTTGTTCTTGTCTGATTCCTTTCTTAAAATAGGAAATCAAAAAAAGAACGGATTGTTTTTTTGTGTTTTATGCCAAAATTCACAATATAAATATAAATTTAATGCAAATAAGCTTTCTGTTTAATTTGTTGCTTCAGCGTATTTAATCAGAAAAAAATTTGCAAATTGCAATTTCTATAAAAAAACAAATCCAAAAAAGTTAAAAAGTTGAAAGTTTAGAAAAATTTATTCTTTTTTTAGTATTTGGCTGAACACGTTATTCGAGGCCTTAATGAATATGGTTGGGCTGTATGTGATCATTTTCTTGGTGATACACATTGTAGTTATACATATCGGTAAGCCATCCTTCACAATACTATCGCCTTATTCTGCCATCACCTTCTTCCTTAAAAAAGCAAAAAAAAATCGCTTTGAAACTAAAATTTTTAATAAAGAAATAAGTTTTCAAAATATTTAAATTTTATAATTATTTTTAGTGAAGTTGAGCGCCTTTACGAGCGTGGGTTATTCAGTGCTGGACAATTAATGGATCGAAAAGATAATTCACAATTACAAGATATTCGTTCCGATCAAATTTATTGGTTTGATGGTTCTGATGAGAGAGCGAGAGATTCCGTTACAGTGCGACTCCTAATTTCGATGATTGATTCTGTGATTGTGCATTTTCGAGATCGAATTCCTCCATATACAATTTCTGGAAGATCCAGGGCCATGATCGCTTGTTACCCAGGCAATGGAACCCGATATGTAAAACACGTGGATAATCCAGTGAGAGATGGAAGATGCATAACTTCCATATATTATTGTAATGAAGATTGGAAATTAGCTGAACAGGGTGGAACGCTAAGATTATATCCTGAAACTTCTTTAGTGCCTATGGATATTGACCCACAAGCTGATAGATTGGTATTCTTTTGGTCGGATCGAAGAAATCCACATGAAGTTCTACCAGTTTTTAGACATCGGTAAGCAAAATTAAATTTAATTAGGCAAAAACTTAAAAATTCAATTCAAAGTTAAAATCAATATTTTTTTGGTCCAAAAACAAAATTTCAAAATTAAAATGCCCTGAAAAAAAATTATTCGGTTTAAGATTTTTTTAATTCCAAAAAATTCCATAATAAATTTAAATTTTCTATTTCACAGAGAAAATTTGGTTTTATCTTTTTTTAAATGTAAAAGTGTTAAAAAATAAAAAAAATTAAACAAAATAACCGAAAAATTGTGTTTTAAACTTTTGGGTCGAGATCGAAAATCATCTTTTTCCTAGATCAAAAAAAAAATAATTAGCAACCAATAAATATATTTATTGTTTTTTTAATTTCAGATATGCCATAACAATATGGTATTTTGATCAAGCAGAAAAAATGGAAGCTCTTGAGAGGCGGCGAAAACAAGAAGGTAGTTCATCATCCACCGAAACAACGACATCTTCGTCGCCCATAAAATCTCGAACTCCTGCATTGCCTGAATGGACTTCAAAAGCATCAGCATTTAAACCGGTTGCAGCCACTTCAAGCTTTATTTCACCCAAAGTTCCCGAATTTCAACAACCACCATCTCGAGGGCCACCTGGAATTGCCACAGCCACAGCCAATGCAGCAGCAGCAGCTTCAGGTTTGGGAAGTGCAGGATCATCTTCGCCATTTATTCCTCGACATCATATGTCTTCAATTCGAGATAATACAAATTCAGATTCATTTTCAACTGGTTCAGCTGAAGATAATCTTGATGATGAGCCGCCTCCACCAAGAGATTTTAAACCTGAATATCAAATTTAAAAAAAAATGCAAATTGTCAATGCCTTTTGTCCCCGATGGATCCTATAATAAAAAAATTTCTTGTTTATTTTTTTCGTTTCAGAACTGGGACTTACAAAATGAAACATGTTTTTGGTTTTTTGGGGAAAAAATAATAAAATAATTAAGAATTCATAATTCGAAATCAAATTTCCCCTTTTTTTTAATTAACGGGTCACTTTTTTGTATTTTGTTAATTTTTTTTTGTTTTATAAAATGGAAACGGTTTTTTTGTTTTTTATGTATATCAAAAAAATAATTTGTTTGTTTGTTAAATTATCATTTTCATTGAATTAATTGGGCAACAAAAAATAAAAATTGTAAAAATAAATAAATATAAAATATAATATTTTGTTCAAAGAAAAATTACATTTAACAAAAAAAATATATTTAATAATTAATAAATATTTACAAAAAATATTTAATTTAAACTAATGGCTTAAATTTATTTTCAAATTCATTTCTTAACGAAGGTTCCAAATTTCCATAAATGGTTAAAATTTTATTCCATTTTTCTTCTTCAGACGAGAAATTAGGATTTTGTAGGATTGCAGAAATTTTAGTAAATTGGTTTTGAGCTTTTTCTGACATTCCTTCCACAGTTTTATGAATGACATCTTTTTTGGTTTGCTGGGTTTTATCTGTTTCATTCATAAATTGATGATATAATTTTCGATGAATTTCATCGAGGTTGTTTGAAACTAATAATTCCACTTCTTTCATTTTATCATCGTATGTGACATTTTGTTGTCGAATAATTCGTTTAAACTAAAAAAATTAAAATTGAAAGACAAAAGTTTTGACAGAAATAAAAAAATTTATTTTTACTTCTTTTTTTGTATTTTTAAACAAAAACTAATAAACTTTAATTTAAATATCCTTTTTTTGGAGTAAAAAGAAGCAACGCTTCTAAAAAAATTTCCGTCGTAAACCAAAATAATAAGCATTTTATTTAAATATTTCCGCGGTGATGCCTTTGACAAAAATATTTTTAAAAAAATGCAATCTTTTCTTTTATTTTTGATAAAATATTTAAATATCTAACCTCTGTAACAATTTCTTCAGGTGCTTCATCTAAAAATTTAGGTAATGAACCGCCACCACCGCCAGAAGAGGATGTCGCCGCTGTTTCTTGAACGAAATTTCCAACTCTTTGTTGCTGCTGCTCTTGAGAAGGAGAATTTTGTTGAAATGAAAAAGGCATAGGTTGAAATTGTTTTTGACCAAATTGCTTTGGATGTCCTTGGAATGGATTTTGGCTGCCTGGTTCGCTCATTCCCACGCCCATAACCATTGGGGATCTTTGCATTGGAAAGCCACCACCAAAATTTTGTTGTGGTTGTTGAACTGGAATAAAAGGCATTTGACCTCCTCCTCCATTTCCTCCACCACCGCCAAAGAAATTTTGTGGTGGAAACATTTGTTGCATCCCACCAAAAATATTTCCATTTTGTGACATTTCTGGAAAACCCATGGAACCCAAAGGGCCCATATTAGAAAAGCCACCACCTCCAATGCCATTTAAAGGAAAAGTATTGGAGTGTGTTGAAAATCGATAACCACCACCATCACCGCCACCAGCAGCAGGATTCATGGGATTACTAATTTGTGCAAAAATACCATTGATAGAAATAAGTAAAACAAAAAAAATTAAAATTAAACTCATAACTTTGAGAGAAAGAATTGAGTAAAACCAAAAAAGGGATAAAAATAGCTGCTTTTTAGATTTGTTTAAATACAACCCTTTTTTTCACTTTCAATGCCAATCAAAAAAAATTCACTTTTTAATTAAAATCCAACCTGTTTTTTTTTATTTTGTTTTTTAAAAATTTACCTTTGACCGAACAAAAAATAATGGTACATAGTTTTTGTATTTTTCCGTGGTTGATTTACTTATATTTTTTTTGATATAACTTGTTTCACAACTTGTTGTTGTTAATCCATCCACTTTTCCAAAAGTTGATCCACTCACCTCTAAAATAATTGGAGGTGTTCCACATAAAAAAAATTATTGAAAAAAAGTTAAATAACTGACGCCAACTTTTTTTTAAGGTCATGGTTTCATTCGCTTTTTTTTGTTGCAAAAGAAAAAAATGGTCAATAAATAATTGCAAATGTTGTCTGACCTCAAAAAGAATAAAGTAAGCGAGTGACCGTTAAAAGTTATAAAAAAAAGTGAAGAGAAAATTTGTGGGAAAAAGTTTTATAAAAAATGTAAAACAATTGATTACCTCCAAAATGAACAAATTTGAAACAAAGTTGAATATTAATTTTTTTTTGTTGGAGGGAAAAAGAAACGAGTTTTTTCATTTGGATTTGTTTGTGAAAGTAAACATTTTCTTCGTATTTTTTCTTTTTGACGGGATTAATAAGCTTAAAATTGAGTAATAACAAAAACGAGATTTTTTATTTTATATGTATGCAATGGACGAGTTTTCTTTTTGTTTTTATTTTATATTTCATTATGGCTTGCATTGATGAATGGTTACTAAATAATAATGTCAATGGAAGAAAAATTAAAAAAGTTGCTTTAACAAAAAAATATGAATCCTTCAATTAGAGATGTACCATATTAACGAATCCAGCAATTTTGATGAAGAAAAAAATAGGTTTTTCTAAAAAGCATTGATTTCCAGTTGAAAATTAAACTTTTATTCGTTTTTTACAACTAATTATTGTTTTCTTTTTGTGCGATAATTGCAATCTTGTAATAAGTTTATAAAACTAGGGTTAATTACTTTTAAAGGTATACAACAAGTCCATCCTAGCCGTTGACATACAAGATTGAAGTTTAAAACTCATTCAAAACTTTTCAAACACCCATGCTTTCCATTTCATCCAAAAGACAAAAATACACATTTTAAAACATTTATTATTATTAAAGCACTATATTAAAACACACAAATAATCAAATAAAGCATTTATTTCTTATTGACATGGAACATTTTCATTACGACAATGGTATGGAGCCCAAGTTGAAAGAGCTGAAAATAAGTAAAATTAGTGATGAATATAAAAGTTGATTACTCTCAATATGAGTTAAGCTTTTATCCGTTTTTAGCGATGCTTGATAAAAAATGAAAACGAAGCATGCAAATTTTCTGAAAACAAACCTTTTACAAAAGACAAGAAAAAAAAAGGAAGAAAAAAATAAATTAAAAGTATCAAATGTCCATGTGTGTTAAGCATATATGTTTATAAAGTTCGAGAAAGATTTATATAAAAATTTGGAAAGTTTTGTTATTAATTATTTTTATATTTCTTGCATACAATATTTTATAATCGCTTTGTAAATTTATGGAAAAAATATTTCCTGTTTTAGGCGTTTACCAATTTTCTTTTTAATATTCAGAATAGTTTGATTTTCACTGGGAATTGCCTAAAGCAGGAAGGTACCAGTTGCTGTGTTGAGATGTAAATACAGACATACCACTTTTAGTTTGAAAGATGTAACTCACGAATAAGTTTCATTATTTTTTATAATATTTTTTGTTATGTGTTTTTATTAAACATAAGAGTTAATCTTTTTCTTTATCGAATGCACAAAAGTTTTTATGGTAGTTTTTTTTTGAAAAATAACGCTTTTAATAAAATTTCAAATAAGTTCAACAGCAAAATTTTTTCATGGGTTAACATAATTAAAAAAAATAATTTGTTGCAGCAATAATTTAAGGAATAGCTCCTTTTTGTATTTCATCATCCATTTCATCTTCCACACTCCAATATCCACCATGACCCTCCAAAACTCGATATGGTAATAAAAGTTTATGAAAAGCATTTTCCAATTGATTAAATAATGGGCGCTGGTTTGGTTTTTGCAACCAATAATTAAAAATAATTTCATATCTAAAAATAATTTTAAAATTTTTTGTAGCATAAAAAGTTTGAAAGAAAAAACCTTACATTTTTTCATTCATTTTTTCTGGCTTTTCTAATCTACAACCAGATGTAAGAAAATCTTTGAGGTCGCAATAACTCAATATTCCAGGATAAAGCTCGCTACTCAAAGAATAAATTTCTATCATAGTTATACCAAATGCCCAAACATCTGAAGCTTGGAAAAATGTTTGGTCAACCAAGGCTTCAATGGATAACCATTCAAGTGGTAATTTTTTGGGTTAAGTTGTTAAATTAGTATTTCCGTTGTAATCACAACAAAGTCCAAAGTCCGAGACTTTTGCATTTTATGTTTTTATTATCAATAAATTGAACGAGCCAAAAAAGTCCTTTATTGAAATCTTCTTTCTTTGTTTAACCAATTTGTTGTTGCATATCGAAATCGTTTGCTTTGTTACACAAATTTCCTTACAATTGATAGCCATCGCCGAAGACAATCTGTTAATAAATTTACACCATTTTCTCACCTTTTGTGCGATGATTGCAAGCTTGTAATAAGTTTATAAAACTAGTGCTAATTGCTTTTTAAAGATATATTCCAATGCCCTCATAACAGTTGACATCAATGGTTGAAGTTTAAAGCAGCATTTAAGTTTTTTCAAATACTCAAAGTTCTCCATTTCATTCAAAAGACAAAGTTACACATTTTAAAACATTTTATTAACATAAAAACACAGAAAATAAAATAATACATTTATTTCTATAGGCATGGAACATTTTCATTGCGACACTGGTAAGGAACCCAAGTTAAAAGAGCTGAAAAAAGTAAAATTAGTGATGAATATAAAAGTTGATTTCTCTCAGCATGAGTTAATTACTGTATGAAGAGACAATGTGTTAACTGATTATACATTCCCTACAAAATGAAAGAAAAAACTCACATAATTCTTCTTTACCTTTACTTTCAATTCCAACCAATTCATATACATGCATATCAAATCGAAAGAATAAAGCAGAATGAAGTGCAATTGGATCATCAACAAGTTTATAAGGAGCAATTTCAGCTCGACGAAGATCGGGAAGCACACGTTCAGTACAAAGTTGTTCTTCAGGATCAACGAGATAAACATTATCAGGATCAAAGAGTTTTTTGCATTCTTCAAAATCGACGACTTTAACAATCTTACCTTTCAGTTTCGGACCTTCTTCAATGAAAACAGCAATCAATTTTTCACCAACAGTTGGTTTTACAGAATCCTTTTTGATAACAGCATTATTTTCTGCTCTGGTGAAATCTGCTGGAACATCATGCTGAAATAATGAATATAAAACTATAAATAACAAACAACAAAAACATACATTTTCAATATGGCAGAAATTATGAACAAGTGAGATGCATCCATACATGTCATGATAACATTGCTTTGGATATGTGAACTTCTTTGTTGGATAAAGGTCAGCAAAATCAAAAGGAAAATATTCCGTTGTTGACATGGTATTGACGCTAAAAAAGTCTTTTCGATAAGAATAATTAGCACAAAACTAAAAAAAACTTACATTTGTTCGATTGGAGGTTTGATATGTCGACATTGAACTTGAGCAGAACCAATAATATGACCATCACCGACAGCAACCATTAAAATATTATCAGTATGCGGAGTGATTTCATCAGTACCATTTTCATTAGTTTTCAAATAGTCGAAGGTTGTTTTAGCAACATACCATCGCAAATGATAAATGCTATTATCAGCTTTGATTGGATCAAGAATGAAGTTGAGAACAAAAACGAGCAACAACCAGCGAAGATACATCATGAATTTTTGATTGAACAAAAAATGAGAGTGAAAAATGAAAAGTCATTTCTTTTTTTCACTTTTAGCGATGCTTTGATAAAAATAAAAAAGAAGCATGCAAATTTTTCAAAAACAAAGTTTTGTAAAATGCATGCAAGAAAAATTGCTTCAACGCTACAAAAAATAAACGAAATAAGGAAGCTGCGTATTAGCCTTGCACAATAAGGATTGATTATAAGATTTGAACTTTTTATATTTATGCTTATCACAAACTCTTTTCTTTGAAAATTGCTTCAGGCACATGTGTAAAAAGATCTGTGCAATGTGGAAGTTAGATGCAAATATATGTCCACCACCCAACAATATACAACCTCTTCTTCTCTTATTTTTAGTTTTTATTATTAATAAATTGAACAAGCCAAAAAAGTGCTTTATGGAAAGCTTTATTCCGCTCAATCAATTTTATAAACTAATTAATAAAACTTTATTTTACAAACTTCAAATATTATTTAGATTTCGAAACATTTTTTTTTCTTGCGTAAATGGTTTTTAACTTTTATTTTAAAAAAATGCAAAATGTCAAAAACTCATTTTTTAGTTTAATTTATTACTTACGCATTGCATTTGTTGTTTACGTATGAGAAACCTACAGTAATAAATCTTAAATCTTTTAATTTATGGCTCTATTATTTTTAAACAGTTGAAACTTAATTTATTTCAAAATTAATTCTAAGTATGTAATTCATAATGAAAAAAAGATGGCTACAAAAAAAAATTTATTTAGCAACAAAAACACAAAAAAGCGGTGTTTAAATGTTCACTTTTTCCATGAAAATAAATGCCTTTGGGAAAATGAAAAAGAAAAAATACCTTGGAAACTTACTTACTTACATAGGTTGTTTGACTCACTCACGTCAAAAGCACACAAAAAAACTAATGAACTTGCGCACTTTTTTATTTATTTTTATTTTTATGGCACAAAGTTATAAGAAGCAACGCAACGTACGTTAGTGTGCAAAACTTAGAGGTAAAAAAGAGAGAAAGCATAATTTCATAATTGTGTTTTAAAAAAATGTTTCCAAGTATTGAGTTTTCTTTAACCTTTTTTTTATTAAAAAGAAAAAGTTTTTTTTGTTGTATAAAAAGGAAAGAAAGAAAAGGTTTTTCAAATTAATTTTGTTCGAGTTTAGTTAGAGTTTCAAAAAATTTAGAGCAACGGTTTGTTTGCAGCTTTAAAAAAAATAATTTGCTGCCATAATTATCTCGTAAATTATCTTTAATTATTTTTTTAATTTTGTTTTAGCGTTTAAAAAAAATATAAATATCTAAAGTTATTAACTGAGATTTGCTAGAATTGAAAGAAAACAAGTTTCAAAAAATACTGTAGTTTTAGAATTTTTTTCTTAATGTAACAAAAATTTCTTGAACTTTTTTGCTTATCTTTTTATTTTTTTTTTTTATATTTACCGTATATTTTTTAAGTATCTTAAAAATTTTAAAATGTAGTCACAATTGCAATTTATTTAAACTTTTTCTTTTTTGAATGCGTTTCAAAAACAAAAAATATTCGACCCCTTTCCGCGAAAATTTTTGCATAATTTATTTTTTTTTTTCATTTTTAGGTCAAAAAAATCGAAAGTTTTTATTAACCTATTAACCTTCAGTTTTGAATCTTTGGATATACATATATTTTTTCGCAGCTGTGTAGTCTCAAATTAATTTTAACAGGTGAAGAAAAAAAAAGAAAGGAAAAAATGCTCCAACTTACATTCATTTTTACCATTGCTCTTTGCGTTGTAATTTTCATAACCGCAAATTTTGGAATTTTTATTATTGCCAAAACTAATTCCATCAAAAATTTATCTTGGCGATCGTCATTTATTTATGGGCTCGGATTGTATTGGTTTTTAAATTACTTTCGACTCATCTATCTTCTTCCAAGCTTCTTTATTAATACCAATAATTATTATCAAGCTTATGTAACATATTCTCAAGCATGCTATTGCACCCAAAATTTACTTATCCTTGTTATGAGTTTTGGACGCATGTTTATTTCTTGCCGAAATCAATTTGCAGCAAACTCGTTAGCTTTTACAAGTATGCTTTATATGTTTTTGATTCTCATTTCTGCTATTTATGCTTTGGCACTTTCGGAATTTGAAAAATGGTATATATTAGAAATTGTTGGACTTTTGCTTATTTTAACAAATATTATTTCATTTATTATTTCTCTTGGAGTTGCAGTGAGTTCTTCGTGTTGTGTAAAAAATTATGAAAAGCGTCAACAAATGAATTATGCTTGGATCAGTCTTTTTATTTCCCTTGTTTTTATGGTGGAATATGGAATTGCTATTGTTACGGGGCTTTTACAGTAAGTTAAAGTTAATTAATGAAGAATCAAAAAATGAAAAAAAAGCTGAGACGTTTTTGAAGCGAAAACATTTAAAAAAATTTCTTCCGCTTCGAAAGTCGAAACTTTTGAATTTTTTTTTTGCTAATATTCTTTCTCAAAGTTCTGAAATAATAATTTTTGCAAAGAATAAAACTTTTTTTAGATATCGAAATGGTCTTCGATCCCTTCCCGCTTTAGTAACCACAGTTGGCATGGTTTCAATTGTAGCAGAAATTATTCTTCTTCTTGGAAGCTTTTTAATTTTCATTATTTTATGGTTGGTTTCTTTCTTTCAAATTAACGATAATTGTTTTTCATAATAAAAAAATACAATATTTTTTTAGGTCCCAACAAAAACCCATAAAATCCATTCATCCAACACCATCGAATTCTGTGGCTTCCACTGCTACGACAGGAAGCGTTCCAATTGGGCCATTAATGGTTCAACAACAACAGGCTTAAAATTTTCTCGTTTCAATTAAATTATGTTGTTAAAGGACGAATGTCATTTCGTTTTTTTTTCAAATTCGCACCAATCTGTCTCCACCTGGCAAAAAATGCTCAATATCGATTTGCACGTAAAAAATGACAGTATGCATGGGAACGACAGTTTTTTTCCCAAGCATACTGTCATTTTTTACGTGCAAATCGATATTGAGCATTTTTTGCCAGGTGGAGACAGATTGGTGCGAATTTGAAAAAAAAAACGAAATGACATACGCTCTTTAATGTGTGTCTCCATCCTTCCTTATCAGTGCTTGTTACTTTATTACAGTATCGCTTTTTAAAGCGATGATAACTAAAACTTTTCTTCTCTCGTGAGAATTACTCTTTTTTCCCTGTAGCTTAGCAATAAAAAAAAAGAATGAAACAAAATTAAATTAAGTGTAGTCTAATCAAATGCCATTTTCTATGTACTCGCTTTTGACATTTTTTTCACACAAAAAACTAATCAAATGTAAGCATGAGAAAGCAAAAATTCAATAAATTCGTCATGTCTAAAACCTTTATTTCTTACAAAGCAAAATTACATACATACAAATTATAAAATTTACAAAATATCATCACATCTTCTTCATTGAGCATGATTTCTTTCAATAAATTCATGATTGAGACGATTTGAAAATGTTCGATATGTAATTGGTGGAATTCCTTCACGAATATAATTCCATTGTTCATCATCTTTAGTTCTCATAAAAGTAACATTTGCGCTGTATGGAATAGGTTCAGAGATAGCGATCAGATTCTTAGCAGATGTTTTTCGAGGTTCTTTAGTAAAACGTGGATGAAATAGACCATAAGCGATATCAACGGTTGAAGCATGAGCTGCAATCAAAACGGTTCCACGACCAGATGCTGATTTGTTGACGATGTGTTGAAGAGCAGATTGAACGCGTTCATTGTATTTGCTATTTGGTTCATGATAGGAAAAGAGCTGAAAATGGAGAAAATATAGTAAAGGAGTTTTTAGGTAACAGTGAAAAGATACAAAAAGCAAGTTTAAAGTTTGCAAACGCGACTAACGAACATACAAAACATACACCAAAAAACATATTGAAGCTTACAAATATCACCAAAACATAAATCAAGAGAACCCAAAAAAGTAAACATACATCTTTAAGCTTGTAATAAGGTGTATAATCTTCATCGATATCAAATCCAGCTTTCTTTAATACATCAACACGAAGAAATTTAGGTGGAGAAGTAGGATATAAATCGGTGTTTTCAAAGAGACCAGGTTCAATTCGAAGTTTGAAAGGTTTACCAGACATTGAAGCAGCTACAGCAGCAGTTTGAATACAACGAAATGATGGAGAACAATAAACGGTATCTGGAGGTCGACCACTTACAAACATTGCACGTCCAACTTTTTGTGCTAATACATTGCCAAGTACAGTTAAAGATGTATCACATTCATATTCGTGCAATGGTCGATTGAGAGATGAAACATCAGAAGGCTAAAAAGGAAGATATCGTTGAAAGCATATACAACAAGTGTCATGGAAGCTATTATAAAGCCCAATAAGGGTGAAAGTTAACCAACCATATTGAGATCACGTTGACGATAAATTCCATTTTTACCTTGACAACTTTCAAACCATCGACCAAATAAATCATCCATTCGTTCACCATGTCTCATAACAACAATAGTTCGAGCAGTTTGTGCACGTGTAGCGGTAACAGGAATAGGTGATTGAATAATCGTCGTTGTAGTTGTCCTAAAAAAATGAACAAGTTTTAAGGTTATTGGAAGTACAAAAGTAAAAAACTTACGCATCTCGCTCACTTCCTTTATCAGTTTTGATTGTTTTGAATCCAGTTTCAGATGCATTCGTTTGAACTTCTAAACATGTTGGTGATGTTGCACGTCGAAGAATCATTTGAAATTCTTTACCATTTCCATTTTTGTTGTTGTTATTTGACATCGTCGTTGTTGTTGCTTTTGCTTTGAGAGAACAGAACACGCTTTTGATTTTTGACGAATTGTTGAAAGTGAAAAAACATCATAGAAAAATAAATTGAATGAATGAATCTGAAAATTTGCATTAATTTTTTCAAAAATATGGAAATTGTATGAAAACACGCAAAATAAAACAACGATGTTTCATTTTTTCTTTGCAACACTTTAACGGAATTTCATTAACTTCTTTTTACGAGAAACAACAACCTTTCGAATAAATAAAAGACACAACTACCAATGAATGAAAAAGCACAAACAAGCAAAAAAAAGGAATGCAAAATAGGCTACCGTATTTCTGGCGGTTGCGTTGCAGGACTAGTAAGAGCAAAGCATCGTTTGAATGGAGCAAGATCAAATAGGCGACTAACTTAACTATTTGACAAAATACAAATATTTTTCTCTGACTTATTTTGCAAAAATAAATTATTTATATTAAAAACTTTATTTTTTAAAAAGGGGATTCATGTATTTATAAAAAAAACAACAAAAAATGAGGCAATTCAATTTGTGTGCTTTCAATCATTAATCTTTCACATGCATTCGATCACAAACAGGCTTTCCATCAACCAAATCTGTAATAATAATTATAAAATTAATTATTTATTTGGGGCAAAGCAAAGTTTTTGATATTTTTGGATTTTTTAAAATATATATAGTATTTTTTTTTTTTACTTAAAGATAAGCATCGAAAAGACAGACACCAAAAATGCAATTTTTTTAAAACAAAATTAGACTTTCATATCCAAAGAAAATTCTTACTTTTAATGCATCCTCGAATAGTTCCAGCTGAAGAAACGCTTCCACAAAGAATACAAAATGTTATAAATAAAAGTAAAAATGCAACAAATTCTCCAACATATCGAACCCAATCAACTAATTGCCATTCACCATATGGACGGGCAGCCATAGTTTTGATATAATTTTTAAAAAAAAATATCGAAGTAATAAAATGAAAACACTAAAATAATTTAAATTTCTTTTTTCATAAAAAAAAATGATAATAAAAGATATAAATAAAAATTTAGGGATAAAAACCCAAAATCTCAAAAAAAGGAAAGAAAGAAAAAATTTTATTATATTTATTTTACAAAAAAAAAAGTTTGTTTAATTTATTAATCATGGGCTTTCAGTGGTTTCAATAAAAGCAGAAAGTTGTGCTCCACCACCAGAAGCTAAAGGAACAATCGGAACTTTAGGTAACATGTGTTTAACCGAATTAATTTTATCCAACGCTGCTGCAGCTAAGACGAAGTTTATAAATATCATAAGTGCTCCCTGAAAAAAGGCTAACATAAGTTTTTTTTAAATTTAAGAATAAATTTTTTATGGTAAATTCTTGCTCCATTTTTAATATTAAATTTTATTACTTTTACTTACCAAAAATAACATGATTAAACGACAAATATCATGAGCTGACATCCCCATAATAGCCATTTTTATATTATCTAAAACTAAACTCAACTATAAATAAATAATTATTTAATTTTTAACAAAACAAAAAATCAATCAATAAAAATTTGCAAATCACGAGAGCGAAGAAAAAAAAATAATACTCAAAATTTTACTCGATTTTACAAAACTTTTCTCGCATGCTTTCATTTTAAAAAGTTTATTTTTAACCTTGTCGTCTTCCAACAACGTAAATAAAAAAAATAGATATCTTCGACGATATATGAAAAAGGTATTTTTTTCTTCCAAAATTTTTTTTTTTCATTCTTCAAAGAAAATAAAAAAAATCAAAAACAGTTAACCCATGCATCAACAACAGCCAACGAGAACTCAATGGAAGTGTGTCGAGTCAAGCAAGTGAATGCCGCCGATAAACAAATAATAACAAACAGAAGTCAGTCACTCGTCAGTCAGTCATAAGAATTTCCTCAACAAATAAATCATCAAATAACAAAATTTTTGTGTTTCAAAAGTTTTTTTTATTTCTTGTTGTGGCTTCTTATTATTGTTACTGGATGGAAATTTTTCAATAAAAAGAATGGAGGTTTTACAAACAACAAAAAAGACACGAAATAAAAATGATTCATTAAAATAATAAAAATAAAGTATACAGAAAATTAAGTCGCCACAAAATACAATCAAAATTTTGGTATTATGAATGAAGAAAAAGTGCAACAATTTTGTTCCATATTTTTTAAATTATTTTCTTCATAAAACTTAAAACTTGGAACTTTTAGCAAAAGTGAGTAATTTTCAGTATCGGCATTCAATGGCATCGGCCGGCTATGATAGCTTGAATCAAAAAAGAAGAAAAGAAAAAATGAAAATTATTAACAATTCTTAGGACAGTTTTTTCTTTTATATATAAGAATCTCTGTCATTTATTTACAAATTAGAAAAGAAAAATAATAAAATTAATGATGTGGCGGCACACGAAGTCATTAAAAAACATTTACAAAATATTTTATCTAAAAACCATCCATCCTAGAAAAAAAATGGCGTGATTTATTTACATAAAACTAATTAGCTGCCTATTTTTTATAATTTTTTAGTAATCAAAAATAAAAGCAATCTCATACACTCCCATATTTTAGAATATTTTTTTCTAATTGCTTGCATCTAAGATTAAAGTATCTAAAAAATATTGATAAGAAAAAATTTTAAAGCAACTACCCATATTTTTCTTTAAAACAAAAAAAGTTAAAACACCCAAATAAAACAAAACAAACAAAAAATTGATTTTATGCATTATGATTTTATTTTCTTCAGCTTTCGCATTTGATGGTTGGTTGAAAGATAACAAAAAAAAAAGTATGTACAAAACAAATTTAAAAAAAAAAAAAAACAATCCTTTTATCAGTCCAATTCCATGATTTTTTTTTCAAACAAACAAAAAACTATTGATTTTAGAAACTCAAATATAAAAGCAATGACCACAAAAAAGAATTTGAAGAAAAAAATACCTCCAAGAACTCGTTAAAAAAATCAATGTAAAATCAAGCATTTCAAACACGTTCAAATACTTACGAAAAAATTTTAAGTTGAGTTGTTGTAACTTTTTAACATAAAAACATACGAAAAAACAAAACAAAAAAAATTATTTCATACATTCTTTTTTTTCTTCATTGAAGGTTTTAAGCTTTTTTGTTTTGTTTGTTCATCGGCTTTTTTCTTCATCAACGACGTCGACGTTGGTCGGCGTCGTAGTTGGTGTCGCACCTCTTTTTTATATTATTATCTTTGTGTGGAAGAAAAAAATTGAAAAGAAATGAGAGAGATTACCTTCATTTCTTTCTTCCAGTTTGCTGCTTGCTTATTATTGAAAAAAATAGAAGTTTTCTACCACACTTTCTAGCAGCAAACGAGCAAGGAAGGAAATGGAAATGATTGCAAAACACTGTTGCAGCAGCCAGCATCGAATCAAATCGAGAGAAAAAAAGCAGGAAGAATGGGAAACACGAAGCAAAGTAATGAGGAAAGAGAGATTGTTTACATACATATAAAAATATTGAAAAAAAAGCATCCGAGTAAAGCATACATACATATTTATTTGGGATTTATGTTTTTCAAAAAAAAGCTTTTAGTAAGCTCAAAAAAATGTGGAGAATTTAAAGTTGAATTACAGCCTCGATCGAGGAGGTGCTATGAGTTTTGTTTATTGAAAGAAATAAGTGTTTGCGATTTTCAGAAGGAAAGTTAAAACGATTGCTTCAAGGCCAAAAAATTCTTACAGTCAAATACCTCACACTACCAAAACAAAAAATCCAAAAACACATGAAACAAAACAAAATACAAAATGACAAGAGTTTATTCCATATATACATACATATCAGTTTTTTACATAGTAATTTAATAATCTATCAAAATTCCATTAGAGCGTGAAGAGAATAATCCAAAGCTTCATCATTTATTTGGTTGGTAATACATATTTATTCACGAATTTTGATAACCATTTGACAACGGGAGCTACAAGATATGAATGAACGATAGAAGATACATTCCATTCGGGATATGATGCAGCCAAAAAGAGTGATACCTAAAAAACAAACAAAAGTGTTATAAAAAGTTAAAACAATCGACGCCACTAAGTTGGTAATCCATAAAAGAATCCGTTAACATCGTGATTTTTAGATAGAATGCACCAACCTTGCACATTTGATATGGTGGAAAACCATTGAATAATCTACCAAAAGTTACATCGATACAGCTTACAAATCCAAAGATACTCCAATATCGAAACCAATGATCTTTGATAGCATTTGATGGTGGTGGACGACGAGACGATGGATTGAGAATCTGAAACAGTGAAGGTAAACGTAGCAAGAAAAAAGAGAGCATACTTTAAATGTTGCAATTGAAGGATAAGCAAATCCAATAAGAGTACAAACGAAATCTCCAAGGTTATTCCAGATCATCAAAGCAGAGAATATTCCAGCAAATGCATAAGCGATCTAAAAAACAAAGATTTAATGAAAGTGAAAAAGTTTTATCAAAACAATAAAAACGCAAAAATAAAGAAAAAAGTGAAAAAGTTAATTCAGCCTCAGCCACGAAAAGTTCATATCAGAAGAAGTCATCTTTTCAAGGTGAAATGTGTAAACCATCATCGGCCAAATTTGAACCCAACTATAGGAGGAGCGTAAAAGCAAAGCATTTATACCACTGAGCCATGGGCGCATAAATAAATAGTGTCAAACTTTGGATGTTTATTGTTTAGTTAAAGCATTTTTTGGTAAAGAAAAGAAAAAGACCCATTGCTTTTGACATTTAGAAGCAAAACAGATATGTACTTTAAAAAGAAGTTTAATAGCATGAATCACTCGAAAGTGTGTATTACATTTTCTAATCTCATAATAACATGAGCAAACAAAATGATGCTACGTTGCAAAGTATGAAGAACACCTTTAAGGAACACCCTTTTTAAACAAAGCAAAAAGCCCATACATACAAACAATAAAATAATAAACTTACAATTTCACGTTTAACATGAGTTGCTTCTTCAATAACATTCCAAAAATGTGTCCATCGTTCCATATCATCTTTATATAAAGCATATTGGAATGAATTTGTAATAGTTTCTATTGGATCAGTACCAGTGTCATCAGATCGAGATGAATGAACACCAGGAATAGTACCAACAGCAGTAGGAACGCCACCATTTTGATAGTCGACAACAGAAAGATGATGATGAATACCAGTAGAAGCAGGAGGAGGAGGATGAGTTGGAGTTGAAACTTTCAAATGTTGGACTTTTGCAACCATTAGTTGTTGTTGTTGATGATTTGGACCATTGTTAACTTTTTCTTTGTTGTTGGTGGTGTTGATTTTGGTTTGACTTGTAACTTTTTTGGCTTCAATACCAGCAACAGCATTTTTGACATCAGTAGTTGGTTGTTGGTGTTTCTTTGTTGGATCAATTGGATTTGGCGTCGTCATCTTCTTATTGGCAGCAGCAGCATTATCCCGCCGCACCCCGAGCGAAGCGAGGGGTGCGGCTGTTTTAGCAATGAGAACGCCCGATCTGCTAACCGAAATTTATGATTTTTTTTATTTCGCGTAATTTTGTTGGTATTAGAGGGCTCTCTAGGGTCAATTTTTCGTCGCATTTACGAATTTCTAAAAAAAATAGAGGGCTCGATATCATATTTCACTCAAACCGGAGTTTCTAGTCGGCCCGGAGTGTCCCGCTGAGCGATTAAGCATAGTTACCCCATATTTTGGCTATAAAAATCGTTTTCTCCACCCTCAATTACCTCTATGAGTAAGCTAACATTAAAAAACACCACATAAAAATAGATATATGCCGCTATGGAAATTTAAATATTCTGATTTAGAGTAAAAATATCATTAGCTTAGGTTTCGTATCATATGTTGTTTGTGTGGTGTAGGCGTCTAAGGCGGGGATTTTATGATAGTGAAGTCATAAGTTCGAATCACTTTTTTTATTTTTTAATGAAAGTTTTTTTTAATTAATAAATGGCAATAGTATTTAAATAATTTATTATGATTTAAAAAAAATGTTTTCATAAAATAAATTATGCAAATTTTTAGCGAAATATTCATAAATTTAAATAAAAAATTAATTTTGAAGCCATTTAACTATAAAATGATTGGGTAATTTTTTAAATTACATTTATTGATATTCAAAAATATTTTTGCCATAAAAAATATTCAAATTTTTGAAAATTTACATAAATTTTATTTTTTGAGATTATTACGTTGCTTAATTATGAAATGAAAGCGTATGATTTTAACAATTTTTTTTATATCTTATCTTGTTATCTTTTGGAGTAAAATAGAAAATGTACCAAAACAATTTGCAAAAATGTAAATGAAGCTAAAATTTCTTTTCAAAGCGCGTTGAAATGATTTTTGTAATTTGCATATATATAAAAAATCTGCAAAAACCTGATTTTGCTGCTATTAAACAACTTTTGCTTTTTGTACGGTACCATAAAATAATGGTCAATTTTGTATTTTTCAAAAAAGCACGTAAGATCGCCGACCGGAGGCCAGCACAGCTTCTAGTATTATAATTATTGTTGCAGACGGCTCAAGAGATTAGTGCATAGGATTACAATGTAAAAAAACAAAAGGCTGTTCAGGAGAAAAAAACTATAGACGGCTGAAGAGATTAAATTTCTTATTAATTTCAATAAATTATTTTATATGTTACACTGAAACAAACAGCCGCACCGTCTTCCATTTTTAACATTTGAAAAATAAAAACCTTGCCGACTATACATACGTGTTGGGCTTTTCATTTTATCTAATCAAAAATAAAACAAAAATTTGAATCTTTACCATTTTTTTTCATATTTAATTTTATAAAAGTATAATTTTTAATAATAAATATTTGATAAAGAAATGGGGTAATAAAAATCGAAGACGGTGCGGCTGTTTGTTTCAGTGTAACATATAAAATAATTTATTGAAATTAATAAGAAATTTAATCTCATTAGCCGTCTAAAAGCCAAATCAATTAAAATTTAATCTCTTCAGCCGTCTATAGTTTTTTTCTCCTGAACAGCCTTTTGTTTTTTTACATTGTAATCCTATGCACTAATTTGGAATTGCAGTTGTTTTCTTTGATTCAGAAGCTCGAGCTGTTTTTAGAACATTTGAATTTGAAGTTTTCTTTGAGAGAAATCTAAAAAATGATGAAGTTTTTTTCGGGGCAGCAGATTGTTGTTTGGCTTTTTCACGGTCAGATGGATATAGGTGAGTCATGTTTTCAATCAATCACATTCAATCAAACGAAACTTTGTCAATAATGAAAAACTTTGACATTTTGAAGATGAAGGAAAGCTTAAAGTATGCAAATTTTTTTTTTTTCACATGATGCTCAGGAATAAATTGGAGAATAAAAAAAATGTGAATGGAATGAAAAACGTGTTGTTTTTTAGTTTTATTTTTGCGGACCATTTGCCACAGATTTGATCGTAATTTTTTATAGCAAATTTTAGGCTTCTTTTCATCCAACTTTTTTATAACTTTTTATTCGTAATTTTTTACAAATTTGTTTTTAAACAAAAAATCAAGTTGTAATAATTTTAACAATGTCCACTGTTTACATTTTTAATCAAAGTTCCTTGGAAAGCATTTAAAATATCATTAGCAGATTTTCCTGTGCCATTTACAACTCTTTCTGGATGATTATTAGTTACATACGGCCATAAACTTTGTGATATTGCTCCACTACTATAATCAAGAACATACGCATTGGTTCCAGTTGCTGCGAGCTTTTTAGATGCTGTATGTCCAGCATTTGGATCACGAATTGATCTGAAATTATGGGTTGGGTTAAAAAGAAGTGTTTTTTGGAATAAACAACTTACTCCATTTCACCCATCCAAAGGAATGTTATTTTTTGGGTTGGATGGTCTATGACATTATCATAAATCTCATCAAGCATTCTAAAATCCAATCATATCAATAATTTTTTTTTACTTTTCTCTAAATTTTTTCCTTCCTTACTTTTGAACAATTATATATGCGCCATCAGGCTGACATAACTGATTAATAAGTTGATGAATGGTAACAACAAAATCTTGATATGGCTGGAAAACAAGAGGTTGATAAATATTTATTCCATATGTGATTATTCCAAATTGAAAATTAATATTTGGTAATTGGGCGGCTATTAGCAGAACTGAATTATAAAAAGCTCGCTTTTCTTCGCATGTTATAGCTTTAGACATTTCTCCAGCAAATGCAATGCCATAACATGTTTTATTTGAGGCTGGGTAAGTTATAGTTGGAGATGGCCCTAAAAGTTGTTGTTTTGTTAGTCATATTTTTCTGAGGCCTGGAACTAAAAGTTTGAATAAAATTGGACTTACGAGTAGTTGTAATTGGTTGCGGTGTTGTTGTTACTCTTACTGTCGACGATGCCATTGCTGTGGTAGTAGTCGCTGGAGTAGTTGTTGTAGGAGGCATTGGAGAAGTAAAAGGTTGAGTAGTTAAATGATAAATAGGAGTTATACTTGCACAATTACCAGGTGAAGATGGTAACATAGGTTCAGATGGAAGTGGAATGGAAACATTTGGCATTCCACAGCCAATACTCGCAAATTCAGGAATCATTTGTTGTTTAGCAATATTTATTAAATCTATTAAACTTGCATTCGAACGAATTATATGACCTGGTTGATTTCGAGTTAAAAATGAAAAAAGCCCTGTTTGATCTCCATTTCGACTATGATCCCAAATATAAATACTTTTATTATAAGTTGCAATTTGACGAGCGAGAGTTAATGAAATTTCCAAATCTACGATGGTACTAAAATTTTGAATTATTAAAAGAGGTTTTTCAGAAGCTGGAACTCACTCAGTTTCACCTTGAATAAACATGGCAACTTTTGGATATCCATAATCTCGTAAAAGAATCAAAGTATTTGATAAAACACTAAAAATTATTATTGAATTTTAAATGCAGAGATTAAAGGACTTTTATTTAACCTTTGATAACTAACATTATCACCAAACTGGCAATTTTGATCTTGATCATTCTTAATCCATGGAACGACGTAAAACATCATACCATCATAATCAGTATAGTTGCTACCCTTTAATTCAGGATTATTAAAGTTTTGATCTCCAAATTGTCGAAAGCTCCACATTGCACATTTATCACCACGAGCATAATTATCAGCAAAATATTTTAAAAATTCGAGGTACTTAAAAATTTTATTAAATGCTTCCTTTACTAATTTTTAAACTTACAACAATATTTTCTCGACATGAACAAATACTTTGTTCTCCAGTAAAAATATAAGACGTATTTAAGTAGGCACTTTCTCGCCCATTAAAAGCATGGCCATTCTCCCTGTGATTTAAGTTAAACGCTTCTGTTGAAATAATTGGTAATAAAAAAATGGAAATAAAAATCAATAACAAAAAACGCATTTCTAGCAGCCAAGCTTCTTAAAAAAATGAAAAAAAGTTAACAATCAATTGTCAATTAAATTGTGACCATAAAATAAAATTTGCTGGCTGATAAACCATTATCAAAGAAATGAAGAAACAACAAAAAAAATACGTAAGGTAAAATATAATGGAAGCTCATAACGTTTTGGAACCTCAAATATTGTTGATATTGCTAATAAAAAAAGGCAAAAACTAAAAACTAAATTTTAGAGCTTCTTTTATTCGATACTTTAGTTTTTTGTAAAGAAATTTTAGGACAATTTACTGGAATCAAAATTTGAAGAGAAAAACTATTTTTGATGTCGATGAAATAATTTATAAAAACTTTTTATGCATATCAAAACATTTTTGAGAAAAAGCATTAAAGCAAAGTTATCAATCCGCCAAATAAAAAGAGAAATTTGCATAAAAAAATTGAATGAATGAATAATGCTTGATTTTTTGTGCATAAAAGCAAGCAATCAGTCAACGACGAATTTTTTTCTTTCATTGTTGTTGTTTCAATTTTCGTCGTCGTCGCTGTTGTTCGTCAATCAAAGGCAAAAAATCATGAAACTCGTCATCGCTTCTTTGGTTGCTGCTCAGGGTTGCACGAAATTTCGCGGGAGAACAGTTGGCATGCAGTGATTTCTAGAAATGTAATTCATTAATAATTTTTTTAACAAATATGTTTAATAACTACTTTTTTTCAAAGAACATGTCCCAAAAAACAGAATAAAAAAATCTCAGCTGAGGAAAAAGTTTTCGCACCAATTTTGACATTTAATTTCGCGCGAAATTTCGTTTGTCAATTTCTCCGCGAAACTGACTTTACGGAAGCATAACTTTTTCCTGAGATGAGATTTTTTTATTCTGTTTATTGAGAAATGTTCTTCGTAGAAAAGTAATTATTGAACATATTTGTTAAAAAATTCAATAATGGATTGTATTTCAAGAAAACATCTGTATACCGACTGTTCTCCCGCGAAATTTCGTGCAACCCTGTTGCTGCTCTCATTTTACATCTTCCATTTATTGAAGCTCTTCAATGCACAAAGACTTATCATTGTTCAATAAGCGAAGATGAAGAAATTAGTAAGTAATTTTTTCTTTAAATTTGTTACTTTTTTATGATTCATTAAATATTCTTTTTTTTTAATTTCAGGTTTATCTAAAAATGTAAATTGCATTGATAATTGTGCTGCATGGGAATGTGTTGTTGATGGTGCTGTTTACACTTATTTTGGATGTGAAGAAGATGATAATATTTGTGCAAACAAAGAAAAAACTGATTCAAAAGATTACTATTTCTATGTTTCATGTAATGATAATAAGTATTGTGCACGTCTTGAGATGAATAAAGCTGTAAGTTATTATTAGCCTTTTTTATTTGACTTAGATACCATTTTATTTTAGATAAACGATTCCGGTATTGATAAGTCTTCTGTTTTTACTAATAAAACATCGTGTGAAGATAGTGATGCACTTCGACCAACTAAAGGCTTTGATGGCTCTCCTGGATCTGGTGGATCAGGCTCTCCTGGATCAAGCAAAGTTACAACAACTACAAATGGAACAAATGAAACAAAATATGGTGCTATGAAACTTTTTGGAATGATTCTCTTTGGTTGGATCTTTGCTCGTTTTTGGTAAACCTATCTCGTCGACTCTGATGCTGCTTCGTGTTCTCCTTTTTATTAATGAAAGAATATGATTTTTCTTTCTATTTTGTATGTAATAAAATTATGATTAATAAATGTAATAATTAAAACTATGTGTATATGTGTGTTATTTTTCTGAACCAACTTTCATCGGAATTGGTTGTTTTTACAAGAATAAGAAAAACTTTGGAGGCTCAATTTTTCGAAGGTTTGCAAGAAAGAACAGCTGTAAATTTAGTGCGGATTTTGATGTTTTTGAGTTTTATTTTAGTATTACTATGTTCGAAAAGTGGAAAGAAAAAGTCATGAATGGGAACAGATTAGCAAATCTCAAAGTAACAGAGACAGATAGACAAATTAGTAAACAAATAACTTTTTGATGCTGAAAATAACAGTTTTTTATGTATCTTTTTTTGCTGCTGTTTTGCAAAAAGTTTGACCAATTAATGGATTTATGCTTCTGATTTTTTGTGTTGTCTCATTTTTTTCTGAGAAAGGGAATTTTTTTTTGGTTTTATTTTGGCATTACTTTCACGACTATGAAACGAGTTTCTAATGTTTCATTTGAAATTAAATTATTCAAAGAAAAGAAAAACGACATTTTTCGAATTCTTTTGACCATTACCTTTTCTTTTTTTTGGCAATTTGATGACAAACATATCTGACCTTGAAAGTTTAATCAAAAATTTCTTTATAATTTTATAATCTCTCATAATTCTTCTCTTCTTTCTTTTTCATAATCTTTCCACAACATTCTATTCAATCATCATCAAAAAAATGCATATGTTTCTTTGCCTTAAGGGAATCTTTTTTTTTTTGCCAAACATAGGAAAATCATGTTTCAAGAAGCATTCGAAACAGCAATAAAGAAAGGAAGAAAAAAATTTTTTTTGAGATCGATATCTCCGAAGAAGAAAAACCCAATAATCTTTTGCGAATAGCTTTTATTTATTTTTTAGGTATGAATGAAGAAGCCCACTAGTTTTTTAACTGGATATATGTATTAAAAAAATTATTTGCTTTCTCTTTCATATTTTTTTTTCATCGCTTTTTGATGGACAAGGAGGAAAAAAGGATGATGAGGAAAAGAAGAATGCTGCATGCGTGTTGATAATCGGCCGCTATTGGACGTTTATGCACGTATATAGCAGCAGCAGCAGTTTTGCTTGCTTCTTTTTGTGAGTTACTAAAAAAGCTGTTTCGGTTTAAATAAATAAAAAATAAGCGTTAAAAGGCAATGAAATAAAAAACGGATCAAACATTTAATTACTAATTTTACGATTACATATACTGCCTTTTGCCTTTGTTTTTTTTTGAAAAAAGTGGACGACGAAAGAATGTTAATTGCTTAATTACCAACAATGGATAGTAGAGTAGTTGATTTGTGACGTCACAAAAATTTTAAGAGAGTCAAAAGGAATACCATAAATTTGATGTCGTTGAATGAATAAATTTATTATCCACAATTTTTAAAGGTCATTCATGAAATGGGTTTTGAAGCAGATATTTTTTGGCATTTTAAAGACCATTAAAGTGGATGGTTTCCATTGAAATAATGGAAACTTGAAATAAAAAATCAACCAAAAGCTTTGGCATGGCTTCTCTCTACTGATGGTCGTCGTCGCTTTGCTGAAACCCACAGTCAAAGGAAAATATCAATTTTTTCAAGCCAAATACCTTTTTTCTAAAATGAAAAAAAATATTGAAAAATCAAAAATCAATATTTTCACACTCATAAAAAATCTCTGTTATCAAAGTAAAAAACTCCTTTTAGCATCTTATTCCAAAATCCCGAAAAAAAGACCTCATTAATCTTTTACCCATACTATCAAAAGCAGCTAATCTTTTTAAAAAAAACTTACTAAAAAAATAATAACGAAGCATTCCAGTCTTTTTTTTTTTATATTTAAGATTTTTTTCTTAAAAAAACACGTATAAAAAAAGAGAAATAGAAACGAAAACTTTTGACACCTATCTTTCTTTATTTTTTTTAAGAAAGCCGACGTATAAATATTTTTTTAAGTATGAAATAAAAAAAAGTTGTTTTCCTTTTTCCTGCTGCATTCTTTTTTTTTCTTCTCCAGAAAAATTGAGGATACTACTAAGAGGTCAATTAAAGAAAAGAAAAGAGGGAAATGACTGACTGACTTAATTTATTTTTATTATTATTTAAAAAAAGAGGAAGAGGAGAAACGAGAGAAAGTTTATTGCTTTTTAAAGAAAAGAAAAATAAAGATTTCATGCTTTGATTTGATTTTGATTTTTTTTTGAATGCGGTGGAATTCAAAAATGCTGGCAGTTAAAAATTTATGACCGTTCGTTGTTTGCCGCTCTTTCTTTTGTTTTTTTTTATCGATGTTGTTGCAAATAAAAATGAAATAAATATTAATTTTTATTTGTTATTATTGATCATAAGAAAAAAATAACTGAACAAAATAAAGCAGCTATGAGAGTTAAAGATTTTATTTTGCAATGTACGAATCGGAAAAAAATTATAAGCTTTTCAACTTTACAAACGAGAATAGTAACGATAGTTAATAAAAAAAATGGACAAAGAATATTAGTTTATTGAATAAATAAATAAAAGGCGCTGTCTAAAAAAATTTTAAGATCATAAAGCAAACAGACAAATTATTAAACTCTGAAAAAAAAGCCATTTATCATTTTAAAAATATTTTTATTTTTCCTATTTTTTTATGGTTTAAATTATTTGATGACCATTTATTTATTAGTCATTATTCTTCTGACCATGAAAAAGCTACGTCACACATTAATCTTCCATTATTATTAAGAATTACCACCACAACCACCCACAGTTCAAGTTTTCAAGTTTGAAATCCTGGATGAAGAAGATGGGAACAACAAAATTGGATAATAATTTACTGACTCTCTTCTTTTCCTTTTCGAGTCATCACATAAAAACTTGGAGGAATTTCTTTTTTTTTTGTCGGCGTTCCTTTTTTTAGGAAGAAAAAAAGAAAAAAACTAGAATAATAAATAAAAAATATTTGAAGACAAAAAAAGAAGGCTTCCTGGATTTTTTCAGAAAGCAAAAAAAATAAAAAATGATAAATGGCATTTTTTGGGATTTCATGAATCTTGCTTCACTTGAAAATTAAGAGATAATTATAGCCATAGAAAATTACAAAATGTGAAGATTAATTTTTGCAGTATTCTTTAAATAAATTTTTTTGAAAGTAAAAAAAATAAGTTTTTGGATCCATGGACCATGGTATGCCTGTAAACAGAAAATTGGCGCCGAATAAATTTTTTTTAATGAAATTGAAAGAATTATATTTTTGTTTTCAAAATAAATGGTAATGCAACTCCAGAAAATTATATTATTTTTCTCTCATCAAATTAAATTTCTAATGTTATTTTTACGGTGTTTAAAATTTGCAGAATACTAATATCGTTTTTTTTGCAAAAATTTTCTTCTTAAAAAATACGAAATTCTTTGATTTCTATCAAGCTTTTTTTTTTGCTAATTTTTGCAAACCATTTTCACTCTTTTTTGTTTGTTGTATCTCCAAGATTGACAGCTGTTTTTTTTTTAATTCATCATTTAATATTTGTTTAAACAACATTCCTCAAATTATCCTCACACAAATCATCATTAAACCTGTTGTCATAAGTTATAACCTCATATATTTATTTTTGACCGGATACAGGATATATATTATTACATATTGCACAAACTCAATAAACCCTTGAGGCAATAAATAAAATTTTTATTTCCAAATTCTTCTAAACAAAGCTTTTGCTAAATTTTTTTTGTTTGATATTTCTTTTGCAAAAATATTTTTTTTTGTCATCTCAAAAAAAATTCATGAAAGAGGAAGATGATATATGATTAAATGCCATAAATCATGTTTATTTAAGATTTTTATCAAAAAGAAGCGATTAGGAAAATCTTGCTTAATCCCTTTTTCCTAATGGCTGTTAATTTTTTTGATTTGGAATCAAAAAAATTTAGTTTATGGGTGTCAAAAAGCCGACGACGACGACAACAAATTAAAAGCAAGTTAAGAAAAAAAAAGCCGGTTAATTGAGTGTTGTTAGCATTGAACATAAAAAAATATTATATGTGAGTCTATCTCTTTTGAGGATGTGTATGTATTACATTCCATCGGAGGAGGACGAATACTATTATTACCAGAGAGAGAGATAGACGTCGGACATTCCATTTTCTGCTTTTCAGATGGCTTTTTGACCAAGCGGCATGGTTGACGGTAGGCTTCTAGAAAATACACGTAACGACTTCTTCTCTTTTTTTTTGTTTGCGCCACCATAGCTGCCGCTTTTTCCTGCTTCTCGCTTCTTCTCATAGGCGGAGTCCCATTTTTCTTCTTCATGCATTTCTATTTTTTTTTTTCATCTAATAAAAATAAAAATGAGGATAAAAGGCGATATCACTTTGACCAACTTCTTAGTAGATTTGTGACTCTCTGCCTCTCGCAAAAAAGATATATCCAGCTGTGAGGAATTTTTCTATGTTTTTTACTTTTTCCCTATCCTCTCTATTTATTTTTTTCTTCCATGCACACACGTATTTTTTTCTTGTTTCATACTTCTTTATTATTCCTTTTCATATATTTAATATATCCGCCATCCGCCACCGATATCCACGAAAAAAAAGCTTCTCCTTTATTATTATTTTTCTCGCGCATTTTTTTTATAAATAACTTTTTTTTCCTCATTCTTTCGTTTCTTTTATGAGGAATGGAAGGAGGAAGATGACCGGTCAAGATTAGCGATTAGCGGCACTTTTTTTTTAAAATTTAGTTGTCTCTTTGCTTATGCGTGCATGCCCGCATTTTTGTTGTTGCTGTCGTTGTTCCGGATATTTTCTTCTTTCAACCACATAGACACACCAAATCCAAATCCAATAAAATCCTAGATTTTTTTGAGTAAAAGTTGGAAGTAAGTAACCGAAGAAGAAGAAAAAACGGTTTATTTTTTATTTTTTATAATTGGCTTCAATTCATCCCCATCTTTATCCTCCGACGACTGACTTCCTTCCATCGAATCCATAATTTTATTTTTATTTTTTGACGTGGTCACTCTCTTCTCTCACTACAGGAGGGCTTCCATCTTTTCTTTTCTTCTTCTGAAAACTTTTTTGACAACCTACACCATCGACTCACTCACATACTAGTTGAGGGTTAACCTAAACTAACTAAATAACTGAAAATTGACCAGATTCCGTGAAGGAAGAGGAACAAAAAAACAGGAGCTATGAAAAAGAAAAAAACGCGTTGAATAGGTTTTTGATTTTCAGTAATTTTTGTATTCAATTTTTATTATTTTGTCGCGTCATTAAACTTACTTTTTTTCTTTTATTAATTTTTTTAAATAATTATAGCTTTCATCAGCCAAAAAAATGAGTTGTGAGAAAGCCCAACTCATGGGCGAATTTACTGAAAAAGATCTTCGCCATTTTCGGCGTGTAGCTTTTGTAGCTGTTGCATTATCAACGGTTACAATGCTTGCATGCGTGGTTTTACTTCCTCTTTGTTATCAATATATTCAACAAATTCAAAGTTCGATGACTCATGATCTTGAATTTTGTAGGGTTAGTTTTTGCCTTAAATATTTATTTGGGGTTTCACAGATTTGTAATTTTTTTTTTGGAATTTTAGAGTCGAAATCGTGATTTATGGTCTGAAGTTGTTACAGTTCAATTGGGTAAAGGTCAAAAAGAACGCGCTGAACGTTTCCGCCGTTCTGCTACGGGTAATAGCAATGGTCGATGGTTGTTTGGACATTTCATTCAAACTCATGCTGATCGACAGTAAGCCATCCCTTAAATTTTTTAAACACCTACCAAATTCCCTAATTTTCTAGATCCGCAATTGCCGCCCATCAAAGCCTTGCCACCGCTCCCGAAATTCGCAGACAACAACCTTATGCTGAATCCAGAGCTGAAGCAGCTGGTGGATATGATAGTGGCGCCGCTGCTGCAACCACTGGAGGTTCTTCATCCGCTAGTGGAACTTCCCCCAATGCTCCTTATGATGCCCCTGCAACTGCTACTGGTGGAGCTACCAACAACAATAATAATGAAGGTTCATGCTCGTGTGCATGCTCAGTAGGACCTGCTGGACCACCTGGTGAATCAGGAAATGATGGACAACCTGGCCGAGATGGAAATCCCGGAGAAGATGGACATCCAGGACAAGATGCTCCTCCACTTGCTAAAGGTGAACCTTGCATGCGTGAATGCCCAACAGGCCCACCTGGTCCACCCGGGTCTCCTGGAGATAAAGGCCCCAAAGGATATAAAGGAGATGCAGGAGAACCTGGAATTGCTGGCAAACCTGGCCCTAAAGGACCTGAAGGAAAACAAGGCCCTGCTGGACCTCCTGGACTTCAAGGAAGACCTGGTGAAAAAGGAGAACCTGGAAAACATATTGCTGGAGTTGCTCCTCCCGGACCACCTGGAAGACAAGGAGAAATGGGACCTCCCGGAACACCTGGACCTCCTGGAGAGAAAGGCAAACCCGGTGCTGCTGGACCTAAAGGACCTGATGGTGAACAAGGTTTGTGTATTTTTGATTTTTATTTTGGAAAGTTATTAACACCATAAATTTTGCAGGAAACGCTGGACCTTATGGCAAACCTGGAGCTCCTGGAGTTGCCGGACCTGATGGAGAAAAAGGTAAATTTGACTTTTTTTTTATTTCGAAATAAAATTTTCATTCGCTATTTTTATTTTTTCAGGCGCCCAAGGACCATGTGATTCATGCCCTAAACCTCGTCTTCCACCAGGATATTAGTCATTTTATAAGTCAAATTCAAAAAAATATTTTTTTGCCATTTATTTTCATCATCATCGTGTGTTATTTTGTTGATCGATTTTTTTTATTTCAAACAAAAAATCGAAATCCCCGTCGTTCTTATTCCCTTCACAGCAAGCAATATATATGTTTAAAACAAAAACAAAAAACTAAATTTGACTTTATTATATTTTTTAAATTTTTTAACTACTAACCGCCATGACTAATCACGCGGCTTCCTTTTTATTTGTTGTTGTATTTGTGATTCAAAAAAGAATTTAACTTTCCCTTTCTTTTTTTAAATTTTTTGCTGCGAAAAATAAAGTTTAAAATAGTCATTGAAAAGAGAGAAAAAGATTGAACACCCGAAACTAAATCCAATGAAATAAAATATTATTTTATTTATCTTTGAACTAAAAATTAAAAAGTGATAACAGAAAAGAAAATATATCAATGAAGAGAATCCAGGTCGAGAAAAGGTATAAAAAGTGATTAAAAAATTAATTAAAAATGGATTTTTAACTTTTCTTAGAGAAAATGGAAAGGAAATTGCTAGGATTTGTTGTTTTCATTATTTTAAATAAATTTTTTATTTGTGGTGTTAAAGGTAAGAAAACAATTTTTATTATTGGAAATCTTTACAGAAGTAAATTTGCCATGCCGTATTCTAAAACAGTAAATTTTGTTGTTTCAAAATAAAAACTATTTTTATTTGCTTTAAAAAATAAAAAATTTATCAAATTTTGATTAATATTATTATTTTTTTACAATTCCGACTTTTTCCATTGAGCGAGAAATTATATTTGTTGGCTATTCTAGTTGAAAATTATTTTTATTTTGTTTTCAAACTTTGAAGAGTGGAATTAAGTATAACAATTTTAGGCGATCCTATGCGATTATGGAATCCTAAATGGGCTGCTCAATTTGCCCCAAAAACTTATGAACGAGATTTTTCAAATATTCGAGCTAGCAGCTCCGACTCACGTAATTGGTTTTATATTTTCTTTTTACTCCTTTATTTATTCAAAAAAAACTTTTAGAATTTGATTCAAAATTTAATTCCATAAATTATTCTCCTCAAGGAATGAAAGATTTAGCGGAACTTCAAGATTTGGTTGGAAGTGCCGATCCTGAAACTCAAAGTTTAATTCGTCCATGGTATTCATTAACCGAAATGACGGCAAATGGAAATCGACAGGGTTTTGGTACTTATCTTCATGTTCTTCCCGATGAAGAAGAAGGCGATAAACCCATTTACAGCGTTGGCGGATCACTTAGTGGTGGACTTGAACCTGCTGGAATTAAACAAGGTTATATGACAAGAATGTTTGGTTAAAATAATTAAAAATAATTTAAAGTTTCTATGACCTTAAATTAAAATATTAATAATTTAATAAAATAAAGTTTTTATGTATTCTTAATTGTCAAAAAAACACAAAATCCAAAATTTTTGATACGGGTTATTTAAAGTGTCGTCTCTGTAAGAAATAATGGAATTAATATGGATGTTATGGTTTAATTTGGTATTATAAATATAATACTTTATTAATCCCTCAAACTTTGGGTAATTAAACGATACAACAAATTATGGCACGCAAATATCAAACTATAAAACTCGTTTTAAAATTATAATTTTAAAGAAATATAAATGAAAGCATTTTAAAGAGAGAGAAATGTAAAGCAATCAAAAGTGTAAAGTAAAGAAGATGATCAAATGACGATTTTAAGGATCACCTAGGCTAAGACTGCAGCGAGGCTAATAATCATGATCATGTAAAATTGTTTTTAATTAAATTTCAATTTTTTTCCTAATAGTGAATATGTATGTGTATAGACGAATCTTTTTTCGTCAGCTATTAAATAATATTTTTTTTAAAACAAAACAAAAAATAATTAAAATATTAAAAATAAAAAAAGGATCTAAAACCAAATTCAATGAGCTTAATGCTCAAGAGAATAAAAAAAAGAATGACATTAAAAAAACCGACTGCGATATATGTATGTTTTTTTCTATCTTTCGATTTTTTGTATCAATGGATAAAAAAAATTTTTTGCTTGCATACACTTTTTCTTCGTCTTCGAAAAATCAAAACATTCAACGTTCAACGAGCGTAAAAATATAACATGTTTTTCATTTTTTGATCTTTTTGAAACAAACGTTGTAATAGTTTATTTTAAAAAATGAAAAAAAAAGCCAAAATTTTATAAAGTAAAAATAGATTAAAAATAAAAATGTTTATTCGTTTTTTTTGTTGGCTTTATTTATTACAATTTCTTCTGTATTCTGCAATTCTCTTTTTTTCTAAAGAAGATACATAGTTTATATTTTCTTTAAAAATGATCCAACAAAAAAAAAACTTTTCCATTAAATTTTTAAATTTTTGGCCTTTCAATTTTAATATTACTTTTTTTAGTCCTCGTCATTTTCAAAAAAAGTTAGTTAAAAATCATTAAATACTTATTTCTTTTTCTTTTTTGTTTTATTTTGCTTGCCGCTTCTTATCAATTACCACTAACGAATACGCAAGCAGTAAACAGCTTATGCCATCATTTTTTAATCCTTCTTCTTTTTCTTCCGACTTTTGATAAAAGCTTATCAATATTTTGTTTAACTTTTTCTCTTTTTCTCTTTGGTTGCTTTTTCCATTTAAGTTGTTTGTCTTTTAAATACATACTTAACTTTTGGTATTTTTTTTATTTCGATTAAACTTAAAAAATAAAAAGAAGATCAGTGGTTTTTGGTTTTATTTCTTGAATTTTTCTATTCAAATATGCGTTTATTTTTAATAGTAATTCTTTCAATTTTGTTATTACCGCTTTTAATCGAAGCTTTTAAACAACGTCGCCATCATAAATTGAATTTGCGTCATTTTGGTGACCATCAACGCCGCCATGGCTCTGCTGCTGCTGCTGGGGTGAAGAAAATCCATGAAAAGGATAAAGTAACAACGGGTTATATTTTTACAGGAGAACAAAGTGTTTGTTCATGCCGAGAAAATATTGTTGTAAGTTTAAAAATTAGTTAAGAAAGCATTAAATAAACTTTTTAAGTACCTCGAATTTCTAAAGTATTTCGCTGATAATTATGCTCCAGGAGATTGTGGAGTTTGGAGCTTTCGACAATTTGGAGATAAAACTTTTAATGACACAAATTTATATACTGGCTATAGCGATTATGATCGACTCATGTTTTACATTGTTCCATGGATTAAAGATGATCAAAATAATAATTGCAAATATGGCGATAATGCCAGTTATCAAGCGTTAGCTTAAAAATTATTAAAAATCGTCTTTAAAAAATTAAAATTTTTAGTACTTTGTTAAATGCTTTGAGTCTCATACAAACTGGTGGTCGTCCAAAAGTTGCAATGTTCATTCAAGGTGAAACAGAGTAAGTTCCAGCTTCTAAAAAAATATGTTTTCCCCAAATTTTAGTACCATCGTTGATTTGGAAGTTTCAATAAGCCTCGCTCGAAGGATTGCAGCATATAACCCCCGATTATATGTTTGGGATCACAGTCGAAATGGAGATCAAACAGGATTATTTTCAATTTTAACTCGAAATCGACCAGGTCATATAATTCGTTCGAATGCAAGTTTAATAGATTTAATAAATATTGCTAAACAACAAATGATTCCTGAATTTGCGAGTATTGGTTGTGGAATGCCAAATGTTTCCATTCCAATTCCATCTGAACCAATGTTACCATCTTCACCAGGAAATTGTGCAAGTATAACTCCCATTTATCATTTAACAACCCAGCCTTTTACTTCTCCAATGCCTCCTACAACAACCACTCCAACGACTACTACCACAGCAAGGGCATCATCGACAGTAAGAGTAACAACAACACAGCAACCAATTACAACTACTCGTAAGCTCCTTTGCTCATTTTTTGAAACTTTTAGTTCCATGCCTCAAAAAAGGACTAACAAAACACCGTTTTTCAGGGCCATCACCAACTGCAACATACCCAGCCTCAAATAAAACTTGTTATGGCATTGCATTTGCCGGGGAAATGACAAAGGCTATAAGTTGCACACAAAAACGAGCATTTTATGATTCGGTTTTGCTAATAGCAGCTCAATTACCTATCGATGATTTACAATTCGGAATAATTACTTATGGAATAAATATTTATCAATCTCTCGGTTTTCAATCATATCATGATTTTATTGTTACCGTTAATCAACTTATTAATAAATTATGCGACCCTGATGGATCAGTTCCGTATGCCCAAAAGTAAGTTACCAATCATGTAAAATATTATGCTAGAACACTACCAAATTTTAGGCCACTTGATGCCATCTATTATTCGGTGTTAGATCATCCAACTCAAAAAATTACCGTATTTTTTATGGGTGAAATGGAGTATGTTTTTCTTTAGCTTTTCAACATATAAATAAACATACATATCCTTTTTCAGAAGTATGCAAGATCCAAATGCAGCTAAAACAGCTTCACAAAAAATTGTTGCAACTGGAACCAATGCGTATGTTCTTGATTATAGTACTATTTCACAAAGTATATGGCCATACTTGACTAATAATCATCCAGAAAGAGTAGTTAATGGCACAGGAAAATCATCAAAAGATATTTTAAATGCTTTTAAAGGAACTTTGATTAATGATGTTAATAGTGGACATTGTTAAAATTATTGGTGCTTCTTGATTGTGATTTCCAAGCTTCTATAGAATTTGTTTAAAATAATTATGAACAAAAAGCAATAAAAAACTTTGATGAAAAGATGTCTAAATTTGGTATAAAAAATTACGATCAAATCTGTGGCAAATGGTCCGCAAAAATAAAACTAAAAAACAACACGTTTTTCATTCATTCCATTCACATTTTTTTTTATTCTCTAATTTCTTCCTGAGCATCATGTGAAAAAAAGAAAATTTGCATACTTGAAGCTTTCCTTCATCTTCAAAATGTCAAAGTTTTTCATTATTGACAAAGTTTCAATTGATTGAATGTGATTGATTGAAAACATGACTCACCTATATCCATCTGACCGTGAAAAAGCCAAACAACAATCTGGTGCTGCTAAGAAAACGTCATCTTTTTTTCGATTCCTCACAAAGAAAACTTCAAATCCAAATGTTCTAAAAACAGCTCGAGCATCTGAATCGAAGAAAACAACTGCAATTCCAAATAATGCTGCTGCTGCCAATAAGAAGATGACGACGCCAAATCCAATTGATCCAACAAAGAAACACCAACAACCAACTACTGATGTCAAAAATGCTGTTGCTGGTATTGAAGCCAAAAAAGTTACAAGTCAAACCAAAATCAACACCACCAACAACAAAGAAAAAGTTATCAATGGTCCAAATCATCAACAACAACAACTAATGGTTGCAAAAGTCCAACATTTGAAAGTTTCAACTCCAACTCATCCTCCTGCTTCTGCTGGTATTCATCATCATCTTTCTGTTGTTGACTATCAAAATGGTGATGTTGCTACTGCTGTTGGTACTATTCCTGGTGTTCATTCATCTCGATCCGATGATAATGGTACTGATCCAATTGAAACTATTACCAATTCATTCCAAAGTGTTTTATATAAAAATGATATGGAACGATGGACACATTTTTGGAATGTTATTGAAGAAGCAACTCATGTTAAACGTGAAATTGTAAGTTTATTATTTTATTGTTTGTATGTATGGGCTTTTTGCTTTGTTTAAAAAGGGATTTTCCTTTAACATGTGCTTGTTTCGTTATGCTTGCAACGTAGCATCCTTTTGCTTGCTCTTGTTAAAACTTTTTCACTTTCATCCAATCTTTGTTTTTTAGATCGCTTATGCATTTGCTGGAATATTCTCTGCTTTTATGATCTGGAATAACCTTGGAGATTTCGTTTGTACTCTTATTGGATTTGCTTATCCTTCAATTGCAACATTTAAAGTAAATTTTGTTTTCTTTTTTCTTGCTACTTTTACCATTAATGTTTCAGATTCTGAATCCATCGTCTCGTCGTCCTCCACCATCAAATGCTATCAAAGATCATTGGTTTCGATATTGGAGTATCTTTGGATTTGTAAGCTGTATCGATGTAACTTTTGGTAGATTATTCAATGGGTTTCCACCATATCAAATGTGCAAGGTTGGTCCTTTCTATCTAAAGTTCATTATGTTAACGGATTCTTTTATGGATTAGCAACTTAGTGGCATCGCTTGTTTTAACTTTTTATAACACTTTTATTTGTTTTTTTAGGTATCACTCTTTTTGGCTGCATCATATCCTGAATGGAATGTATCTTCTATCGTTCATTCATATCTTGTAGCTCCCGTTGTCAAATGGTTATCAAAATTCGTCAATAAATATGTATTACCAACCAAATAAATGATGAAACTTTTGATTATTCTCTTCACGCTATATTGAAAATTTTGATAGATTATTAAATTACTATGTAAAAAACTAATATGTATGTATATATGGAATAAACTCTTGTAATCTTGTATTTTATTTTGTTTCATGTGTTTTTGGATTTTTTGTTTTGGTGCAGCTGCGTATTTAGCTGTAAGAATTTTTTGGCCTTGAACCAAGCGTTCTTATTTTCCTTTTGAAACTCGCAAACACATATTTCTTGCAATAAACAAGTCTCATAGCCCCTTCTTGATCGAAGCTTTAATTCAACTTTAACTTCTCCACATTTTGTATGTACATTTTTTGAGCTTGCTAAAAGCTTTTTTGTTTTAAAAAAGTAATGAATAAATGATTTTAAAGGTAGAAAAGAAAGTAAAACCAGAAATAAGTGAGTGAGCCAATGGAGTAAAAAACGTTTCATTGGAATATTATTTGAAAGAGATAAAATAAATCATAAAATTTATTCATTTAGATGCTTTTTGTAAAAATGTAAAGATTCATTATGTTAAACAATTATATTTTGCAAGTTTACTCAAAATTAGTTTTAAAAAATGTGTTTGAATAATATAAAATACATTTGCCATTTTTCAAAGTTAGTTCGATAACCTCAAAGTTGGTGAAAGTTAGTCTTCGCGAAGCTTCCATAAAATTTTTTCTCTTCTCCTCTCCCATTGAAGACTAGACACATTTAGCCATCATCCATCCATTGCCTTCGAAAAGCTTCCCTCATTTTTTACACTTTTTTACAGCTCTTTGCTTTCTTCGCGTTTTATGCCATTATTTTTATTCATCCACCCTCAATATTTGTAAAGTAAAATAATCCATTTTTCTATTTTTCAGTTTAAAACTTCTCAATCATGTCTGCAATGGGTCATATTATGTTTGATGATACTGGTGCACCATTTATGGTGATTCAAGAACAACAACATCAAAGTCGTCAAGTTGGTATTGAAGCAATCAAAAATCATATTCTTGCTGCTCGAGCTGTTGCAAATGTAATGAAAACTTCTCTTGGTCCTCGAGGATTGGATAAAATGCTTGTAAGTGCTGATGGAGATGTTACTATTACCAATGATGGAGCAACAATTATGAAAAGTATGGACGTTGAACATCGTATTGCTAAACTTATGGTTGAATTATCTACTGCTCAAGATGATGAAGTTGGTGATGGAACAACTGGAGTTATTGGTGAGTATTAGTTTGTTGATTTTTATGCATCATAATGTTGTACTAACGTTACATACTTTACCTTTGAAAAGGAATATAATAATCTCTTCATTTTTCAGTCCTTGCTGGTGCTTTACTTGAACAAGCTGAAGCTTTATTGAACAAAGGAATTCATCCCACTAAAATTGCTGATGGTTTTGATATTGCTTGTAAGAAATCTCTCCAAGTTCTTGATTCCATTGCTGAACAATTTCCTATTGATCAACGTGATCAACTTGTCAAATCTGCTGTAACATCTCTTGGGTCAAAAATGTTTGTTTAATATTGACTTTCTTTCCATACTTGTATTCTTATGCTGCCATTTTTAGTGTCAACAAATGTCTCAATCATCTTGCTGAAATTGCTGTTGATGCCGTTCTTAGTGTAGCTGACAAAGAATTGCGTGATGTTAACTTTGATTTCATCAAGATTATTGGTAAAACTGGTGGTCGTCTTGAAGATACTATGCTCGTTAAAGGTGTTGTCATCGACAAAACTATGAGCCATCCACAGATGCCTCGTGTTATCAAAGATGCTAAAATCGCCATTCTCACATGTCCTTTTGAACCACCAAAGCCTAAGAATACTGTTCGTCTTGATATCGCAAGTGAAGCTGATTATGAAGCTCTTCGAAAATATGAACGTGATACATTTGAAACTATGATTAAACAAGTCAAAGATAGTGGTGCAACTCTTGCTATTTGCCAATGGGGCTTCGATGATGAAGCTAATCATCTTCTCTATCATCATAAACTTCCTGCTGTTCGATGGGTTGGTGGACCTGAAATTGAATTGATTGCTATTGCAACAAATGGTCGAATTGTTCCTCGATTTAGTGAACTAAAACCTGAGAAGCTTGGTTCCGCTGGTACTGTTCGTGAACTTTCTTTTGGTACTGGACGTGATCATTATCTTTGCATCGAAGATTGTCCAAATATTCGAGCTGTTACTATTTTTATTCGTGCATCAAATCAAACTGTTATTGATGAAACTAAACGTGCTCTTCATGATGCTATGTGTGTTGTAAGAAATTTGGTTCGTGATGACAAAATTGTTTATGGTGGTGGATCTGCTGAACTTGCATGTTCTATTGCTGTTTCGAAAGAAGCTGATAAGGTTTGTTGCATTGATATAGCTTGCCTCATTACATTGAAACCTTTTTAGATTCCTGGTCTCGAACAATATGCTTATCGAGCTTTCTCTGATGCTCTTGATGCAATTCCAATGGCTTTAGCTCAGAATTCTGGATTTTCACCTATTGATGCCGTTACTCAACTCAAAGCAGCTCAAATTGAAACTGGAAACTTTGCTATGGGAGTTGATGGAATGAATATGGGAACTAATGATATGCGTTCACAAGGTGTTATTGAAACCTTAACTGCAAAGAAACAACAATTATCCCTTGCCACTCAGGTATGTTTTTTTATCCATTCGGTTCTTTATCATTCTCTCATATTCCTTTTGTTTTAGGTTGTTCGTATGATTCTCAAAATCGATGATGTTCGTCTTCCCAATGATGAACAATACTATGGAATGTGAAAGATTGCAAGAACTTGTCTACAACTCAATCATCTATGATCTGATATGCTTTTTCTATTTTCTTTGTTTTTCTTTGTGTATTGTTGCTTAATGTTGTTTTTTTAAACTTTGCTTATTTTGATAATAAATAATATGATTGTTTTGTCCTGGAGAATAACACATATAGAGTTATGTTTATCACATTTATTAGTTATTCAAATACATACAAAATAAGGAAGAACATGAAGCAATACACGAGACGATGGGGTTTACCAAAGCTGACCACAACCAAAAAAAGGGTGTTCCAACCAAAGAGAATCCATTCTGTTTTTCTTAAATCTTGGACCACGAGATGGAGAGCTTTTCTTACTCCGCTTTGCGAGCAAGCATAACCGAAGTTAGTCGCTATTGATCTCTCAAAGGTTGCTGTCATTTTCAAAGTTTTATTTAAAGCTTTCAAAAGTGTAATAATAAACGATTATTCAATACAAACTTTGTTAAGACGGATTCTCTGACAATATTTTTCTTTTAATTGTGATTTTGGTAGAGAAAATTTTTTTTTGACTAATCCGATGTAAAATTGGACGGAGATTCAGGAAAAATTGGTCTCGAAGCTCAGAAAATTTTCCTCGACCTATGGCAGAAAATTTGCATATTTAACAAATAAATTCATGAAAAATCAGGGAGATGGATATTTTTTTATTCTTTTCTATTTCTATAGGTTTTCAACCATGGAGAATCGAATGGCATATACCATTTATAGCCTTTGATATCGTTATCATGGAGAAACAGCTATACCTCAACATATGTCCCTTCAAAACTTTTTTTCCTGAACCGATATGAGGTGAGGTATCAATAAATGAAATGTAGCCCTGAATCTCCTCTATCGATGTGCCGAGACAGTTTTTTTTACAAATTACTTTGAGCTAATGCCAAACGAGACCATTTTTGCTATGAAATTTTTTTTATGGTTTTTTAAGGAAAAGTATTTTTTCGTATAAGATAAATGTAAATGTGGTAATTCAAAAGTTTCTTAAAATAATTTTTTACATATTTTTATCCTTTCAAAATTTTAAAAACAAATCTTAAAATTTTTGCGTTCACAAAAATCAACTCTTTAAAAATTAAATTTTGAAAGGATAAAAATATGTAAAAATTTATTTTAAGAAACTTTTGAATTACCACATTTACATTTATCTTATACGAAAAAATACTTTTCCTTAAAAAACCATAAAAAAAATTTCATAGCAAAAATGGTCTCGTTTGGCTTGAGCTCAAAGTAACTTTGTTTTAAAATGTTTTTCGGTAGATCGATAGAGGAGATTCAGGGCTACATTTCACTTGTTGGTACCTCACCTCATATCGGTTCAGGAAAAAAAGTTTTGAAGGGACATATGTTGAGGTATAGCTGTTTCTCCATGATAACGATATCAAAGGCTATAAATGGTATATGCCATTCGATTCTCCATGGTTGAAAACCTATAGAAATAGAAAAGAATAAAAAAATATCCATCTCCCTGATTTTTCATGAATTTATTTGTTAAATATGCAAATTTTCTGCCATAGGTCGAGGAAAATTTTCTGAGCTTCGAGACCAATTTTTCCTGAATCACCGTCCAATTTTACATCGGATTAGTCAAAAAAAAATTTTTCTCTACCAAAATCGAAAAAAATGTCGGAGAACTCGTCTTAAACAAAATTACATAAACCTCAACGAAAATAACACACATATAATACATAGTTTTAATTATTACATTTATTAATCATAATTTTATTACATACAAAAAATTGAAAGAAGAAAAAGGCTTATTCTTTCATTAATAAAAGAGAACACGAAGGAAGACATAGTCGACGAGATATGTTTACCAAAAACGAGCAAAGATCCAACCAAAGAGAATCATTCCAACAAGTTTCATAGCACCATATTTTGTTTCATTTGTTCCATTTGTAGTTGTTGTAACTTTGCTTGATAGAGGAGAGCCATCAGGGCCTTTAGTTGGTCGAAGTGCATCACCACATAATGATGTTTCAGTAACAAATTGATAAGCGTCAGTTTTTCTAGCCTCTGTTAACTAAAATCAAATAGTATTTAGTTCAATTAAAAAGAGCAAATAATAACTAACCGCTTCATTGAACTTATCACTTGTACAATCATATCCATCATTGCATGTAACATAAAAATAGTAATCCTTTGAATCAGTTTTTTCTTTGTTTGCACAAATATGATCATCATCTTTACATCCATAATAACGATAAACAGCACCATCAACAACACATCCCCAGCCAGCACAATTACCAATGCAATTTACATGTTTAGCTTCACCTGAAATAAAAAAAGGTAACAAAATGTAAAAAAACTATTTATGTACCTTGTCGTCCTCCACTATGATTGTCAAAACAATAAGCATCCTTTGTGCATTGAGTAGCTTCAAGAAATGGAAGTTGAAAGATGAGAGAAGCAAAGACAGCAACCAAAGAAGCGATGACGAGTTTCATGATTTTTTGCGTTTGATTGACGACGAACAGCGACGACGAAAATTGAAACAACAACAATGAAAGAAAAAATTTGTCGATGACTGATTGCTTGCTTTATGCACAAAAATCAAGCATCATTTTTTTCTAATTTTTTATGCAAATTTTTTATATTTTTTTCTCTCGAATTTTATTCTAGTCAGATGGGAGTTACTCTATTTTTAAACTCGTAAAATTAATATTTTGTATAAGCGATTGAATTTTTTGAATTCGCATTAAAAAGGTTAAAACTCAATTTTTATAAGACAGAAACTTATAAGTTTTAAAGTGAAGTGTTAAACAATTGTTTCTGATAACTTTTTTGTTTGGATTTATTTCTTTTATTTTTTTTTTGATGTTGCAGCAGATATATTAAAGAAAAAATAATTATTTAGAAATGAATATTGAAAAATTATTAATTTTAAAAAGTAATTAACTACATATTTTTTTCTTAAACCCACAAAAAATGGGCGGTGAGAGATTTTTGTACGCATATTTGGGTACGCTAAATTTGGGAACACATATTTTGGAACGACACTTTAAGGTTCACATATTATGGAACACATTTTTAGGAATGATAAAATACGGAACAAAAATTTAGTAACCAATATTTGAGAACAAAAAATGGGGAATAGAATTTTAGGTATGCTAACTTTAGGTATGTTAAATTTGGGTACGTTAATTTTGTGTACAATAATTTGAGTATGCAATTTTAGGTATGAGAAGTTTTGGTACGAGAAATTTTGATTTTTCAATTTTGAGAACGAGAAATTTGAGTACCGGAGGCGGGAATTTGAAAATTGGAGGTTGAAAGCTCGAAGGAGGTCGAGGTTTCGAGTCTCAAATGGAACAAAAAAATTTTGAAAAATTCAAAAAATTCCAAATTCCCGCCTCCGGTACTCAAATTTCTCGTTCTCAAAATTGAAAAATCAAAATTTCTCGTACCAAAACTTCTCATACCTAAAATTGCATACTCAAACTATTGTACACAAAATTAACGTACCCAAATTTAACATACCTAAAGTTAGCATACCTAAAATTCTATTCCCCATTTTTTGTTCTCAAATATTGGTTACTAAATTTTTGTTCCGTATTTTATCATTCCTAAAAATGTGTTCCATAATATGTGAACCTTAAATTGTCGTTCCAAAATATGTGTTCCCAAATTTAGCGTACCCAAATATGCGTACAAAAATCTCTCACCGCCAAAAAATGATAAAAACAAGAAATTATTTTTAACTTTTTTAATGTCCATTTTGAAAGCGCATTTGCATTCATGAATTTGTTGTTTTCTTTCTTATTTTTTTTAAATATGAATCCATTAGGGCATATTCTTTGGGAATGGATTAAATACATAAATAAATTTTATAAAATTGTTGAATCTTAAATGCTTTTTTTTGTTGCTATTTTTTTGGTAGTTTTTTAACTTTTGTTTTAATGAAATTTATTAAAAATAAAAAAAATAAAATATTTAAAAAATAAAAAACTGCAGATAAAAATGTTTTCTTTTTGTCACGATGAAGCAACAACAACTCCCTTAAAAATGAATGTTGCTGCTATGGACGACCGTAACCAGAGTGATTTAAATCATTTTTCTTCTTTCTTTTCTTTTTTGTTAAATGCCTTTGAGCTCAATCTTTTTTTCTCTCAATATATCTTTCATTTATCTTAAAATTAACTTTTATTTTCTTTCAAAATTATGTAATTGAGTTTACTACGTGTACTTTTATGAAATTAAACTTTTTCATATATATAAAAAATGCATCCATCATACAATGGTTGACAATTTCATCAAGTCAAAAAAGTTGCCATAAGTTGCCATGAGTTGCCATGAGTTGCCATGAGTTGCCATCGGTTGCCACTCATTTCGCCAAAGGTTCTCTTAGGTTTTTGAATTTTTTTTTCGCGCCAAATTATTTTTAGAAAATTTTTTTAGGAGAATTATTGAATATTTTCACTAAAAATCTTTAATTTTTTTACATAATTCAATTCTAAAACAAGTAAAAATATTACTTATAACTTCATTGCCTTACTGGTAACGTCATTAACACAAAAATTAAAACTTTTGACTAGTTTTTTCCATATTTTTTGCGTTAAAACCTCATGTTTTTTGCTGTTGATAGCTTTGCAATAATTGCTACGACTAATTATAATTAATTTCAACCGGTATGTTTACTATTTATACCCTAAAAAATTCAAAAATGGCTCCTGTTTTTTTTACCAAAAACAATGTTTCAATCCTTTCTTCTAAATTAAAAAAATACTTTTTCCATCCAACCTATTGACAACACAAAAGAAAAACAACTTCAAAGATTTTTTTCTCAATTTATTCATATTATTCCAAAAAATAAATAACAAAAACCAAACAATTCACAAACTTTGAACAAACAAATAAATAGAAAAGGCGAAGAAGCTTCAAAATCCATCAATAAATTAGGGGTTATGTTTTGAGAATTGATCCCAGCGGCTTGAAATTGAAGCGGTACATCTTCCGATGAAGAAAGAAATCAAATTTGATACAACGCAAAGAATAAGCATAATAATAAATACAAACATGAGGTCGTTCTTGTGTTCTGGGGTAAAGGTAGTAGCATTGCTATTAGCAATGGTAACAGCTGAATTATGGTTTTCACTGCTATGATGATTGCCCATTTTGTTGTAGGCAGCGCCAAAGATATTTCCCATAAAAAAATAAGAAGAAGGAAGAGATAAGAAAGGAAGAACTTGAAGCAGGATAAAAAGCGGATACTGAATGAAATATTTGGGATTCAGCTGCTTTTATACTTCAAATCTATTGGAACTTCCATAAATATTTTTACAATAAACTATTAAAATCATCGCTTAGAGTGGTGATAAGTGATAAAGGTCATGGAATAATTCCTTTTTTCTTTTCTTTATTTTTATCTCGCTTGAATTTTTTATTATTATTGGTGATAATTCATTACCTTAAAGGTTTTGACAAAGTAACCTTCTTATTAAAGTTGTGGATAACAACGATTTTGATTCATCAGTTTTTACTACTTTTATATTCAAAATTTCAAATTAGTTTTTGTTATTTTCTCTAATAAAAATATCTGATTTTTAAATGGATCAAATTCTTAATAATCCACAAGTAAATATTGACGTTAACGGAAATGTTAGAGTACGGAGTCCACATTTACAAAGACTTGAAGCTCCAGTTGTAAGATCCCTTTTTTTCTTTCTTCTTTTATTTAAAACATCTTTTAGGCACGTCTTCGCCGTTTTATTCCTCTTACTTTGAGACTTGATGCTTTTAGAATGCTTGAGGAGGGTACTAAGCAGCGTCAAACTGCTCGTGCTTTGCATCTTTCATTATATGGAATACAATACAATAGAAACTTGTTCAAAGTTTGTGAATTGTTTGGTTTTTGTTATTTATTTTTTGGAATAATATGAATAAATTGAGAAAAAAATCTTTGAAGTTGTTTTTCTTTTGTGTTGTCAATAGGTTGGATGGAAAAAGTATTTTTTTAATTTAGAAGAAAGGATTGAAACATTGTTTTTGGTAAAAAAAACAGGAGCCATTTTTGAATTTTTTAGGGTATAAATAGTAAACATACCGGTTGAAATTAATTATAATTAGTCGTAGCAATTATTGCAAAGCTATCAACAGCAAAAAACATGAGGTTTTAACGCAAAAAATATGGAAAAAACTAGTCAAAAGTTTTAATTTTTGTGTTAATGACGTTACCAGTAAGGCAATGAAGTTATAAGTAATATTTTTACTTGTTTTAGAATTGAATTATGTAAAAAAATTAAAGATTTTTAGTGAAAATATTCAATAATTCTCCTAAAAAAATTTTCTAAAAATAATTTGGCGCGAAAAAAAAATTCAAAAACCTAAGAGAACCTTTGGCGAAATGAGTGGCAACCGATGGCAACTCATGGCAACTCATGGCAACTCATGGCAACTTATGGCAACTTTTTTGACTTGATGAAATTGTCACCCATTGTATTTCTTTTTCTATTTTTTTTGAGAGAATTTGGAGAATTATATTTTAATTGATTGGTTCAAATTAATTAAACTTTAAACTTAAAACATATAAAAAGATTTATCAATCGTCAGTCGTGAAATGTCAATCAATGAAACAATTGTCTTTGTCGATCAAGGAAATAAATTTTTTTTCTTTTTTTTTTTTTGCTTAATGAGCTCGTTTTTTTGTTGGTTTGTTTATTTTCCAACGACATTCAACGTCAAAGAATTTCAAGCGAAGATAGATTACTGTATTTTTTTAATTTTAGTCTTAAAAAATTGAGATTGATTGATTTTTAGTTATTTTACTTTAAAGTTTAATAATATTTATATTTATTTTATTTTTTAATGCTTAAAGTTAACAATATTTATTGGCAATAAGGATATTGGAAGAAAAACAGAAAATAACGAGACCAGAAACACAATATAAAAAAAATATAAAACTGGAAGAAAAATAACAAGTAAATATTCGAAAGCCCATCACAAAATAAAAGTCAAAAGATAGTACCGTAAATTTTTATTGATGTGAGGCTCCTATTGGCTTTTGCCACGAAAGTATGTATAGTACATTTAACAAAAAAGTAAACTCATCAGACATTTTTTATTTATTAAAACAATGACTAAAAAGAACAAAATAATATTTGGCACAATTTTATTTAAAAAAATATTCAAAAAAATGTTTGAAAGGCAATCAAATAACAAATAAAAAATGGAAAAATTGGCAAAAAAAAAAGATTGGATAATAAATTTTTTTCTTTTTTTTAAACAAGAAAATCTTCTGATTGTTCCACAATTGGAATAGTGCATGATTCACAAATGCTTTCCCTTCGATAACCGGGTTCAATTTTTTGTGAAGTAATAATTTTAATAAACATTTGACCGATGTGCACGCAAGGCCGATATCCAGCATCTCGTTCAACATTAGATCCAAGATGTTGTTGAATTTCCAAATCGGCTCGATTACCAATTAATAATTCTTTTGTTTCAAATCGAATCGCATGATGGGAAATGCGAATATGATAATGAGTATTCTTAGTTATTGGATTAATAAAAGGAAAAAATTCTATTGGAATATTTAACAGCGAATATGATTCACCCGTTTCACCATCGGTAACAAAAAAATCTCCCAGCGAAGTTGAGGGTTCAACTGAGGAAGTGTTATTGTGGAGAACACCATTGATACCAAAATTATTGTCGCCTTCATCCACTAGACTTCCCTGGAAAATAAAAAAATATTTTTTTGAAAATAAAGTTAAATTTCTAATAATAAAAAATTTTTGATTTTTAGTTTAGAAAATTTAATAAAAATACGCCATTAATTAACTATCTAAAACCTTTTTCCATTTTTTTCGTGGCTTTTAAAAGCTTAAATAAAACTAAAAAAATTTTTTCTAAAATTACGGTAAACTTTTTATGCATTCAACTTTCTTTTTTTAATAGTATGCTAGCTTTAAAAAAAACTCCTGACAATCAAAATTAAAGAGAACAACAACAAAAAATGTTTCAATTTTTTTGAGAATGAGAAGACAACCTTATCGCTAACTAATATCATCAAAAAAAATTTGCGCCTGGTTGAATTTTTTTATCGTAGCTTTTTGAATTTCACAGGAAGCTTAAATTTACCGTAACCCTAAAACTTTTAATGGAAATTAACAAAAATTAAAAAAAAGCTTTTGATACAAAATAAAGCAAAAAAGCTCTGTTAAAATCAATAGGTTATTTTCGATGCTGACATCAAATTTTTTTAAATCTCTTTTTATCTTCTCTAAAAATATTTATTATCTTTCCCAAATTTTTTTTATCAAAGCTTCTCAACAAAAAAATTCAAATAAATCTCTTACTTTCATTATTCCATTCGCAGAATTATAAACAAGTCGAGCAGTTCCATTACAAACGATGGATGAAACAATTCCTCGAGGTCGATGATGGCGACTAGAAATAACTGTTGTATTTTCGCATGCTGTAGCCATCATTTTTTTTATTTTATTTAAATTTTGATATTTCGGTATTTTATGTATCTAAAAAATATAATAAGTTACGAACCTGTATTTTATTCTTGGTTTAGAATTATTATTATTATTACAAGATGATGACATATTATTATTAGTTATAATTAAATTTGAATTAAACACATTCAACATTTGGAAATAAAATAAAATAAAATAGAGACAAAAGAAAATTTGCTCAATCGAAGCTGACGACTGACTGACTTTGACGTAGAAATAAAAAATAAAACAAAAAAAAAATGCGGCGAAGAAGAATAATGAATATAAAAAAATCACGTTTTTTCTTTTCCTGGTGTGTGATTGTGTTTTAGAAATAAAATTTTTTAAAAATAAATGAGAAAATGTGAATGTGTTTTAGATAATAAAAAAAAAGAGAAGAAAAAAGGCAGAAGCTCGCTCGATTGTTGCTCGACACGTTCCTAGACAGATGATGCCTGCTACAAGACAACAAAAGACTAGGCAGACCACGAGGAAATGAAAATGATTGAAACACGCAAGACTCAAAGAAAAGAGTAAGCAAAGAACCACGCGGATGGATAGAGTTGTTAAAAAAATCGAATCGAATTGAAGTGAAGTGAGAGGCGCCGCCAAAAAATTTGCAACAATCATCAGTCATTCAAAAAACTAAAAAAATTCGGTCAAAAACTAAAATAGAAAAAAATCAAATAGGCCATTAAATGATAGGAATAAAGAGGAAGAAGACCACGTGGTGATAAATGTCTCGTCTCGCTCACACCATATTTTTTTACTTAACAATTTTTTATTATTTATTCCTTCAAAGTGCAAATTTTAAAGCAATATTCATCAAGCTTTCATTTACCCGATTGGCCAAAAATAAAATTCATCGTAAAATGTATGGAGAAAAATGGGAAGGAAGGGGAGCGAAAAAAAGTCAAAAAAGTAAAAATTAACTCAGGGAAGATGAAAAGAAAAAAATGATCAACGTCGGTCGTCCGGCGACGATTAATTCTAACAACGCCCACTTAAACAAAGATCAAAAAGTGAGACGCGATGCGTTGGTTTTTGTTTTGTTACTAAAATTAACCAACGCCCATTAATAATAATAAAAAAAGAAGTAAGTTTTGGTTTTGGTTTAAATGATTCTATTTTTAAAAAACACATTTTTTTATTGCGCATTGGTTTTCTATTTTAAGAATATTTTTTTTGAAAGGTAAAAATAAAGTTTTTTCTTCTCTGTTTTACAGGTTTCATGGTGAACAGAGATCAGAGCGAGCGTCTATCAAAAAAAAGTCAAAAACAAAACCCGATTTTTTTGTTATTGTCGAACACACATTGCTTGATTGATTAATGCGCTTGACGTAGGTATATTTATTTAAAAAAGCGTCAGAAACGGTTAGCTTTTGAATTATCGGTTAAAAATCAATTATACTAAAATAAAAAAAAAATTGTTATTGCACACAGACAAAAGTCGATAAAAGTTTTAAAAAAAACATGAATAACAATTTATCAAAACAAAAAGCATAAAAAGTTTTTCGTGGTGAGACGTAATTTTATTGCCCCTAGTGAAAAGCTTTTTTTTAGTTGTTATTGTTGCCAGAAGCAATGTGTCTAACGCATTTTTTTTTGTTCAGTGGACAGTGGCTAGCGGCAGATAGACTAAACTAAAGGAGAAGAAGACGAAAAAAATGCTATCGAAATAAATATATTTAAAGAGTGCAAAGAGGTTATCATTTTAAAATACTTTAAAAAATGCATCTTTGTGGAAATTAAATAAAATTGTATTCAAATTTACCTTAATTCATCTCATCTTCAAGATTTTGGAATTTTTAAATAAGAACAAAAGAGAAAATAAAAATAAAAAACAATAACACTGATTAATGTCAAAAAAACATGTTTCAATCACGTGAACTTTAAAATTATCCAAAAAAATAACCCCCATTCAAAAAGCTTTAAAAACATCAAAATTTACTTGAAAAAAGCATCAAAGCTTTGAAGAAAATCTTCTTCACAATTTTCATTGTCCATGCGTTCGTCGCTTCTATGCAAATTTACTATTTCATAAAAACAAGAAAGAAAATAGAATGAAAATGCAGAAAAGGATTTTTCATTCTCTTTTCATGAAAATGAAATGGTGATGAGTGGTGGTTTTCTTTTGAGGAAGCATTAGGAACCTAATATCAAGGCAAGGATCCATGGAGTTAATAGCTGACCAAGGATCCATGGTCCATGGAGCTATTATCTCGGGAAGGATCAAATTAAATAATATCAAGGGAAGAATCCAAGGACCAAAATCAAGTGAAAGATCCGTTAACTAAAAAAAAGATGATAGGATCCAGAGAAAGCATGGGATCGAGATAGGGCATAAGATCCGAATTGTAGAGACCTAATTTCAGAGAAAGGATCCAGTCAAATAATATCAGGGAAAGGATCCATAGAGCTAATATCAAGGGAAGGATCCAAGGACCTAATTTCGAGGATCCAAGGACCCGATATCTTTGGAAGGTTTCAAGGACCAAAAAAGAAAGCAAAGGAAATAATAAATTTGCATAAAATGGCTTGAGCTTCTGTGCAATAAAATTTGCATAAACATGAATGCAGATAGACTTTGCATTGCAAGGAATGTTAGCGATGACGATGGTTGTTGATTTTGAAACGCTTTAAACATTTAAAGGTTTTATTAGAAAAGATCTTTTACTTTTGGATTGAGGATTTCAAGAAAAAGAAAAAACTTTCATAGCAAGCCTTTTTTGAAACATGTAGAGTGAATTAGCTTTATTATTACATAAAAATTTAAATGTGATAAGCACAATTTTCTTTGAAATGTTTCAAATATTTGGGTAAGGATGAAAAAAATTAAATAGCGTTAACGCAAAGAAATGCTGGGAGGAGGATTAATATTATAATCGCATGGATGAGCACATTATTGCAAAAAAGTAACTAAGAGATGTTCATTATAAACTAGAAGCAATAAAATGAAACATTTGCTTGCGGGCCGAAGGCCCGCTTTGCACCTAGTATATTATAAATTTTAATTAAGAAAAAAAGCTTTCTCAATCAACCAACAACCAAGCAAAACAACAACATTAAGAGTTCCCAAAAAAAAAATGTTGAAAAATAAAAACACATCTTTCTATATCAATTTTTTTTCGGCTACTCTTCTTTCACCAACGTAATCGTCTATCATCTATGTTTTCTTCATAATAAAAGAAAGAGCAATGTTATTTTTTTCTTCTTCACGTGCATAAACAAAAACAACCAAAATATATATATTATTTTTTTCAATGATCAAAAAATAAAACTTTGCAAAGAAAAACAAAAAAAGAAGCTTTTTTCCTTGTTATTTTTTTCTACGTGCGTTTTTTCTCGATTGAATTATTGAAAGTATCATCGATCGGAAATTTTTTATTTGACACTTTTGGTACTCTCGACAGCGAAGGAAATTATTTTGTTTTGAACATGTTCCCAAAAAAAAAAACAATGTTTTGATAGAGTTAAAAAAAACAAAAGCATAAAAACAATAAATCCCAATAATTTTCTTCTTCTGAGATGATCTTTGCTTTGCTGCTTGCTCACCAATGATTTTTGTGGTTGGTTAGTTTGATTGGGGTAAATGTAAAGTACCTAAAGTTTCAAACAAATAAAAAAATGAAAAAAGAGAGACGAACGAATAAAAAGAAGAAGCAAGAAGCACCTTAAAGAAATAAAAGAAGAAGAAAACACAATAATATTATTTTCTTTTTTCGTTTATTGAAATGATCATTTCTTATAAATTAATAACAGTGTTTATATATTTTGGCAAAATCATTTTTTAAAGGAGTCAAAAAAAACCTTTTTATGTGGTTTGTTCATGTGAACAAAAAAGTAAACTTTGATTTTTTTAATGGTGAAAAAAAATTTATTCATGTGTAAAATTGATGTTCTTGTTTTACTTTTAAACCTAACAAACATATCAAAAAATACTAATGTAATGCAACAACAACCTTTGGACTATTTTTTATACCATATATTTTTTACATTTTGCCTAAGACTAATTACTTTAAACAAAAAAAAGAAGTTTTGAGTGGGTAGGTAGACTAACGACGCCGTCTTCTAACAAATTCTTTTTTTCTCTTTTTTCCTCCAAAATAATATTTTTCTATTTTATTTTTTTTATCTATTCTTTTTTTCAGTTGTTTTGTTGTTGCAAAAAGTTTCAGAAAATTATATTTTTTTTGTTATCAATAATTTTTTTTATGGTTCCATTAGACGACTGTCTCTTAAAAACAATTTGGTTATTACAGTAAAATGAAAAAAAAACTATTATTATAGGTACAAAAACAAAAAAAAAGGTTGCAAAAAAAATATTTGCCTGATTTTTATCAAACGTTTGTTTGAAAGATGTTCTTTGATCGTGCAGGAAAAGAATAAAATCAGAGAGACTGAAAAAAAGAGAGAGAAAGAAAGATGTAATTTTTGGGTAACGATAGATGATAGAAAGAAGTCAAAGGTTAAAAATCTTTGTTTCGATTTTTATATGATTAACTTATTATTGTCGTCTATCGTCTGACAATAATAAAAAATATATGCTTTTGATACAAATGAGTAAACAAGTAAAAATATGGAAAGGACAGATAAAAAAAGGAAATATATGACTAATAAGCATAACAACAATAATTTTAAAAGCAATATTATGAGTTTAGTTCTTACAAAGAAAATGAAAAAAATAATTTGATATTATTTTTTATTTTAATTAACGAAAAAAATTTAAAAAATAAAAGAAGGAAAATAGCGCGACAGCCGACCACCGCGGCTTTTTATGACTGACACAAATAGAAACGACTAGAACGTGATGGTCATCAAAATCAAAAGTTTATAGAACTTTGCTCGATCAAATAACTTTCTTTTTCTTTGGAGAAAAATGACAGAACATCCTCCCATCTCATCATAAAAAATGTCAGTAATATTATTTTGCTCGTTCTCTGTCTCTTTTCTTCATTCACCACCAAACAAAATAATGGAAACGATATTAAAAAAGGGTTTATGGCTATGATCATCAAAAAAAAAATGCATATGAGTAAAGGTGGTGATTCAAAAAGGTGAAAGAAAATTATAATTTTCTGGTAATTTCTTTTAAAAAAGGGGAAAATGAAATTATGATCGCCTTAAATTGCGTGAAATAAAAAAACTTAAATTCTGAGAAAAAGATTTTATTTCTATTTTCAAAGCAGCAGCAAAAGACTTTTTTTAAACAAATAAATTAGAATTTATTTTTGATAAAATTCAATAAAGTCAAAAACCTTTGTCAAAAAAATAATAAACCTATCTGGGAAAAAAGTAGGACATGATAAAATAAAATGTTTTTGATTTTGAAAATCGCCAATAATTGCAATAGAGACAATGTCGTCTAGCAAAAAGACAACAGCTGTTGTCTTTTTTTTTCTTCAAACAAAAAAAATGTTGAAAAACCAACCGATGACTTTTTTTCAACAACAACAAAAAAATTAAATGCCCACTCTCGATTTCAATTTTTTTTCCTCATTGATTTGTGAGAATAATAAAAATAAAAGTTGTTGTTTATCGATTAAATTAAAAACGAACAAAATCGTTTTTTTTTTTATTTGAAGAAATAATTATTTATTTTTTGATTTGATTTTAGTTGATTTGTGAAAAAACAATCAAACTTTTTGGTGACAATAATATTAAGCATGAAATTTTTAAGAAAGTTAAAATAAAAAATACATATTTTAAAATAATTTATCTCGAGACTATGTAGCTACAAAAAAACATACATTTTTTGGACATAAACAAAAAAATATTTCGGTAACGAAAGTTTCAAAACAAATGTTTCTGATCCTTGGAAAACTTTCCAAATTTTTTTGCAACAACCTTTTAACATTGAAAAAAGGGAGTTTTAAAAAAATTAACTTTATTTAGAACGCATAAAAAGCAGATATTCATTACCAAAGTTTATCAAATAAATAAAAGGTTTGAAATGAAAGACAATAAAAAAAACCTGCATAAATTAATCTAATATGTTTGTGGAGGACGAAAAAAAAGACTAAAAAAGAAAAAGAAAAATAAAAGTGAAATGAGCAGTGGAAATTATGGAGGAGCTAATACTTGAATCAATTAATATTATTTTGACAAAAAACTTAAATAATTATTATTTTGTGATAAAAATACACGCATAAAAAAGTGAAAAAAGGAGCAAAGGTAATTTTAGAAAGGCTAAAAGTAAAAAAACGAGTATCATTTAGTTTAAAAAAAGGCGTGAGTAGACAGACAAAAACATAACAAAAAATTTTATGATCGATCAACTTTTTTTGTTGATCAAAAAAAATCAAAAATATAGACAGAAAATTTTGCCAAACAACAAAAAATAATTATCAAAAAAAATGCTGATCCAATATTTTTTTAAAACAGGCAAATTAGAGCGAAAATGAACTTAGACAATTTTGTGGAAAGAATTTTATTGATATGAATTCAGAGAATATTGTTGAGAAGGTGGAGGATGCCTTCTTGGCATTGAAGAATCCTCCATTGAATTTGTTGCTGTTTCCCTCGAAATATAATCCGATGATGACGATGACGGAGAATCCAAAAATTCTGTTATCATATCATCAATTTCTTTTTCATCTGAGTTCTCTTTTTCCATTGACTTTATCGATGAAGACGAAGAAATAATGGGTATTGAATCTTTCCATCGCTTTGCTGCCACATCCACATCCTCCGCGTCGTCATTAAATTTCATCAATAAATTATAGCCCTTAAATTATTTATTAATTTGCATAAATTTAAAATTTTTTTAAAAAGAAACTTACTTTATTGCAACAAATATTCGAGCATTCTGATAATGAATTAAAATTATTTAAATTTCCTCCACATCCAATAAAAGAAAATTGTTGGCATGTATCAGTAAATGGATTATAACCAAATTTAGTTGAGGGAGATGGGAAAATAATTTGACGGCAATCACCTGGATTGGGTGGTTTTAAACAAAAATTTTCTGCAATAAAAATTTTTTTATTATATTTTGCTTTTTTTATTGTTAATACCGAAATGTTTATTTCTTTAGTTGCATTAAATAAATTATTTCCCTTCGAGTCTCGAAGACTAGTTTTTTAAATCAAAAAGTTTTTAATATTTTTCGTTCTTTTTTTTAAATTTGTTACTAAATAACATAAAAAACGCAAATTAAAAAGTTTTTGATATGCTAATCAAAATTTTAATATTTATTTTGTCAATTATCTTTCGGTAATTTGTCCACAAATTTTTTGATTTTTTCTTTTTTTGATTTTCATAATGTTCAAAAATCACGTTTTGCTTGTTTTTCTCTGATTTTATTTGATATAAAAGCATGCAAAAATTAAGAAAACCCTGGCGGGAAAGCTACAAGTTTTATTTTTCAATGAAACTATAAAAATAAAAATAGCATTGATCAAGAGAAAAAACGTGCTTTTTTCAATATAAAACTAAAAATAACATTTTATCGGTCATTTTTTCTTTGATTAGGGTGTTTTCTTGTTTTTCTCAACAAATTATTGCTTCAATGCAAATGCTAAAGTGACGTGTCTTTCGAAATTTTTCTGCCTTCTGCTATCATCGCCAATAATATTTGCAAAAAGATGTGTAAAAAAGAGAAAACAAAAATGATTGAAAAAGAAAAAGAAGAGCTTTTCCAAAAAATGGCATTAAAATAGATTTTTTCTTTTGCAAGATTTATCACAAGTTCAACAACGTCTTTGTTTGTTTGTCTAGACTTGTTTTTCCTTAATTATTTTTTTTCAAACAAAAACACCTGCCACAAAATAACAAAAAGCAGCTGCCAAATGCCCATCACTCCACAAAAAAAAGAAAAAAAAACTTACTTGGATCAGGGCAACAAAAAGCTTCGCCTGCATGATTGATATTACAAACATAATCATCACGTGGACATGGATTGTTGGATTCATGAATATTACATGTTACAGCTTCGCCATTCATGGTTATTAATGGTTCACCTTGGGGGCACACTTTTCTTTGATAATGTGTCTGCTGGGGTATTTGAGGCTCATTTACAGAAGCTATGAAATTGGATTTTTCTTGAAATTTATGCATCCTCGAATTAAATGGTGAACGAATAATTAATGGCGCAACCATATTTTGTGGTAGTTGTTGTTGTTGTCCTTGACAATTTTGTCCATTATTATTATTATTGCATGATGACGTCGACATAACTAAAAATGGAAAAATGATAAAAATGTGTTCTTTCCCATTTTTATTTTTATTTTTCAATCTTTGGTGAACGAAAAATTGAAAACTGTCGTTGGTACGAAATGAAAAACAAATAAAAAAATGGTTTTTGCAAAGATTGTTAGAGACCGATGGAAAAACAAGTAACAAAGTTTAGTTAGATTTATTTGTTGTTGGTCATTCATATAAAAAAGTGACCAGCTAAATGGGACGGGAATAAAAAGTTAAGGGAATCTCCGGGAAAAAAAACTTTGGTATTTTAATTAAAAAAAATCAACAACTTACATGGCTGTGAAGACATTCCACAAGAATTAATACAATCATGCATGGAAATAAAATTATTTTGATTTCCGCCAAATCCAGAATACACGAAAGGAGTGCATTGGCCAAATTGGGAATTATAATAATATCGAGTTAATGAGGCTTTCCCAGTTCCAACCGACACTGGTAATTGGCATGGAAGTTCATGAGCTATAAAAAAATTTAATAAAAATTAAAGAAATTATAAAAGCTTTTGGTTCTGCAACGATTTTTAGGTCTCTAAACGATTTAAACTTTTTTTTGGGATTTACAACGACTTACAAATAACCGGGCAGCAAACAGTCGAAATGCTATCAATTCCATAATGGCAGAAATAATCATGTGGGCATGGAGTGGATTGATCACAATGGAATGTGGCTCGACCATTTGGTTGAAAAGGCATTCCTCCGCTTGAACAAGGATTATTGAATTCTGAAAAATAATTTTTATATTTAAAATTTTTTTATTTTTCTAGAATAAATATTTAAAACCTGGACACGCTTGTTGACAAGCTTCCAAAGAAATAAAATTATTTGCATTTCCTCCAGAACCAGAATAAATAAAATGTTGACATTGTTTAGAGAAATGATTAAAATAATATCGAGGTAACGAAGAGCTTCCTCGACCCACTTCCATGGATAATAAACAAGGATTTATTGCTAAAATATTTTTAAATTTTTATTGAGAATAAATTCTCAAAATAAAAATTTTGATTTTCTTAGATTTTTTTGTTTAAAATAAAAAACACGAATTTAAAAAATTGTTCTACCACAAAAATCATTTCGTAGCTTCTTTTTTTTTTTAAATTTTCCATAAAAAAAACTCACGTCCTGGGCAGCAAACTGTTGAATCAGCTATAGCTCCAACATGACAAAAATATCCACTTGGACAAATGAAACGATTTTGTGGTGAACAATATGTTACTTGACCTCCTATACTCGTTAATGGTTGTCCTTCACCACAAGGATTAGAAAATTCTGGGCATGCTTGAGCACACGCAGCTCGACTAACAAAATTATTTGCATTTCCAGTTAATCCAGAATAAATAAATTCCTGGCATTGACGACTTTGAGAATTAAAATACCATCTTGGAATTGAATGGGATCCCGTTCCAATAGCCAAAGCTTGGGAGCAAGGGTTCTAAATCAAAAATAATTTTATAAAAGCACACATGTTTTTTATAATCTTTAGAAGCAGACGATGGAAATTAAGTAAACAAAGGACTCACTCGATTATTATTTGGGCAACAAGCAGCGGTATCAGAACTAGCTCCAAGATGACAATAATAATTTTGTGGGCAACCAATGGACCTTTTTCGATTATTACAAGATTTAACGAAACCTGTTAGCTTCGAAATTAAGGGTTCACCAGTGAAACATGGATTTACAAATTCTGAAATTTTCTTTATGAAATACAAGAAAAATATTTATTCTTTTCTGTATTGTAAAAAAGTTTTTTTCCACAAACCTGGACATCTTTGAGCGCAATCTTCTTTCGTCAAAAAATTATTTTCATTCCCTCCATAACCGCTATATTGGAAGGGTTTACAAATTTTCGTAGTGAAATCAAAATAATATCGAGTAAATGGACCTATATGATTATCTATTCCTTGATTAACTGATAATCGACATGGATCCGAAGCTCCCGGGCAGCAAACACTTGTGTCTGAAGTGGCTCCAATGTGACACCAAAATCCTGAGGGACAATTTTGAGCATTTTGAGCACTGCATCGAATTATTGTAAATTGATTATTATTATTGTTTGAAAAAGTATTGGGACATGGATTTTTAAAAACTGGACATCGAGCGGCGCATTCATTTTCAGCAACAAAATTATTTGCACTTAAAAAATGGAAAGATTCAATTTTTTATTGAAATAAATCTAACTTTCGAAATTCCAAAACTTACTTTCCACCCGTCCCCGAATAAGTAAATTGCAAACATTGTCGAGTATTTTGATTAAAGTACCAACGAGAAATTTTAGCATTTCCTATTCCCGGTTGCATTGGAGATAAACATGGATCTCCAGCATTTGGGCAACAAACAGTGGAATCAGCTGAAGCTCCAATATGGCACCAATAAGACGAGGGGCAAGTTTGTTCGGTTGCAGAACAAAATAAAATTCCACCTGATGGAGCTTGAGCTGGGTCGCCAGTGGAACAGGGACTTCTGGAAATATTATTAATTAAAAATAGATCCAAAAATTAGCAAAATTAACTCACTCAAATTCTGGGCATTTAAGTTGACATTCTTGTAAAGTTAAAAAATTATTATTATTTCCAGATAAACCAGAATAAGTAAATTTTGCGCATCGACGAAGATTGGAATCAAAATACCACCTCGTTAAACTATGTATTCCTTCTCCCGCGGCTGATGGCATGGAGCAAGGATTTTCAGCTCCTGGGCAACAAATGGCTTCCGTGGCATCGGCACCAATGTGACACCAATATCCGGCTGGACAAACATTTGGTGAATTTGAAGAACATGTTAAATAAAGTCCATTGGATCCAGTTGCTGGATCACCTGCAGCACATGGATTTTCAAGGGCTAAAAAATTAGATTTTTTTATTTTGAAATTCGATTTATGATTACAAAAATCGCTTTGAAATCCAAAACTTACTTTGGCATGTATTTTCACAAGATGCACGACTCAAAAAATTATTTTGATTTCCTCCATTTCCATGATAAATAAAAGGCAAACATTGTTTTGTTAAAGGATTAAAATAATATCGTGGCAATGAAGCCTCTCCAGAACCCGAAACTCTGGGTTCTTCACAAATGGTTAATGAAGCTCCTGAACAGCAAATGGTCGTTTGTTCTGTGGCTCCTATGTGACACCAATGACCTGGGCTACAAGTTGAATTATCTGCAGCTGAACAAGCAATAGGCATAAGAGATTCATCCATTTCTGGCGCTCCTGCGGCACATGGCGAAACAAATACTGGACATCGAGCTTCACATGCAGCTTTAGTTAAGAAATTATTTTCATTTCCACCTAATCCCGAATATCGAAATTGATTACAAGTTCTTGATAATTGATTATAATGATATCGAAGAAGTTGAGCATTTCCAACACCTTTGGAAAGTTCTTGATCGCATGGATCTGCGGCGCCAGGACAACAAACAGAAGCTTCCAAAGTTGCTCCAACATGACACCAATATGTCGTGGGACATATTGAAGGATCCGTGGCTCCACAATGAGTTATTTGACCACTCAATCCAATATGGGGTTGACCTTCAGGGCATGGACTTCTAAAAGTTGTTGAAAATATTAATATTTGTTTTTCTGCATTTTTTAACAATTTTATATAAATATGAAACATACGCATATTCTGGACAGCTAGATAAACATTCTTGTCGAGACATAAAATTATTTTGATTTCCACCTCTTCCAGAATATACAAAGCTCACACAGACTTTGCTTTCAGTATTAAAATACCATCGATTTAACACCGATGTTCCAGTTCCTTTACTCATGGGTAATCGACATGGATCACCCGCGCCCGGGCAACATAAAGTTGTGGATTGGGTATTTCCAATATGACACCAAAATCCTTGAGGGCAGTCATCTTGATTGGAAGTGGAACAAAATTGTGGTTCACCATATGAATCTAAAGCTGGGAAACCCGTGATGCAGGGATTATCCAAAACTGGACAAGATATTTCACATTCAGTTTTACTTATAAAATTATTCGCATTTCCACCTAAAATTTGAATTATTTTTCTTTTGTTTTGTTCTTATTTTTTTTTTGAAAAGTTAAATTAAACGTTCGAAAAATAACTTCTTTTTTCTCAAATTTTTAATCCTTCTTTAAAACCCAAAAAACTTTTTATACCTTTTCCAGAATACAAAAATGGAATACATGTTCGAGTTTTAGAATTATAATAATATCGAGGAAGTTGATTATTTCCAATTCCCAAAACAATGGAAGCTGAACATGGATGTCCAACCGAAGGGCAACAAACGGTAGTAGGACGAGAATCACCAATATGACAAAAGTAATTTTTAGGACATGTTGGATTTGCCGAAGTACAAAATGATACACTTCCATCCGATGGATTTGTATGTGGCTTTCCAACCGAGCAAGGATTGTCGTATTCTGAAATTATAATTTATTTATTACTAAAATTTTTACTTTTTTAAAAACTGAAAAAGCAAGGCATAAGATAATTTCGATTATAAACTCATTTTTAATTTTCTCGATTTTTATAAAAAAAGTCATTGGCCGAAAATTTAGAGAAAGGATAAATAAAATTTTTAAACAAAGTTTCATCTTTCGTTTTTGAAAGAGATAACTTTTTTTTTAATTTTCTTCTTTTTTTAAATTCTACCTGGACATGCTTTTCGACATTCTTGAACCGTCATAAAATTATTTTCATTTCCACCCATTCCAGTGTAAGTGAAAGCTTTGCAACTGGAAGTAAGCAAATCAAAATAATATCGATGTAAAATGGATGAACCACTTCCAGTTGAAAGGGTTAATAAACATGGAGAAATTCCAGTCGATGGACAACAAACATTTGTTTGTGGCGTTCCTCCAAGATGGCAATAATATCCACTCGGACAATTTGTGGAGGATGAAGAAGAAGAAGTGCTGCAACGAAGCATTTGATTTTCATCAACCAAAGGTGAACCAACTGAGCAAGGATTTATTGTGGCTAAAAAATATTAATAATTAAATTTTAGTGAAGATTAGAAATTAAGAAAAAAAAAGACGAGCAAAAATATTAATAAAATAAAAAATTTGTGGATTTTTACTTTCAAACCAGGGTTGCACGAAAGTGAAAAACTTTCGCTTTCGCGAAAGACGAAATTATTAAAGTATAATTTCGCGAAATTTCGCGAAAACGAAACGAAACGAAAGTAAAAATTCGTTTTTTGTTTATGGATGCTGATAATTTTTTTTCGAAAAATAACTATTATCAATGCTTGAAATCTATTATTTTTGACTTCATAAAGTGAACTTCAGTTTTTTTTTACATTTTTTATCTAAAACTTTTCTCAAACATAAAATTTTTTCCAAAAATTGCAATTTTTTAAATTTTTTCTTGAATTTTTTTTCCAAAAATAGGTTTCACGAAATTTTTTAAAAAATTTCGCGAAACGCGAAACGAAACGAAATTGAAAAAACAGGCGAAATTTCGCGAAAGCGAAAGACGAAACGAAATTTCGTGCAACCCTGTTTCAAACCGAAAAAAGATTTTTTTTGAGTTTCTAAAATAGCAAAATTTTGTTTTTTTTTGTTTGTAAATTCTTTAAAAAATTTTGAAACTTCTAATTTTTTTCCATTTTTGGAGTTCGATATTTTAATTTTAAACCCGAAAATTATTGTTTGTGAAAACTTTTTGAATAATTTTAAAAATATTTTATTTTTATTTTTTCTTTAACATTCCTATTTTTTTTAAATAAAAATTTTTATAATAGCTTCTTTTTAATTTTCTTGGTCCTACATGTGAATAAAAAAAATCTTTTTGAAGACTTACCAACGCAAGTATTAATGCAATCACTTTTAGTTAAAAAATTATTTGAATTTCCTCCATTTCCATGATAAACAAAACTCATGCAACTTTTTGTTGTGGGATTATAAGCCCATCGATTTAAATTCATTCCACCTGTACCAGGTGAAATTTTCATTGAGCATGGAGAAGCAGAAGCAGAAGAAGGAATAAATTTCCTTGAACCCTGTCGAGTTCCAACTAACGGGGAAATGTGATTTTCATTATTATTCGTGGAATTGAAATTTGTGTTTGTGTTTGTTGTTCCATTAAACATTGGACAACAAACATTTACATTTTCTGAAGTGGCAGCAGAGTCTCCAACATGGCAATAATATTGTGAAGGACAAGTTGATGAAGAAGTTGGTGAACAAATTTGGGTTCCCTCAAGACTTTCAAATCCATATGGAGTTCCATAATCGCATGGATTTTTTGCTCCACATTTTCGTCGACATGATTCATAAGTTAAGAAATTGTTTTGGTTTCCCTATAAAAAATTTTTTTGTTTGCTGTTTTCGAGAAATAAAAAAAGGGATTATAGATTAAATTTTTTTTAAAAACAAAATTAAATGGATTTTTTAATAAACTTTTCTTTAAAAAACCCTCCTTATTATTAAGTTTAAAATATACTTTAATTCTGCATGCAAGGTTCTAAGATAAAATAAACTTACTTGATATCCTTTATAAACAAATCCCCGGCATTGTTGAGCGATGGCATCAAAATACCATCGCCTCAAAGATGATGTCCCCATTCCTGGAGATTTGATTTGCATGCAAGCATCCACACCTAAAAATTATGTTTTTAGTTTTTTTGCCCAACGAATATTATTTTTTAAAGAGATTACCAAAATTTGGGCAACAAACACTTTGTTGAATACTTTCACCAACTTGACAAAAACTTCCTGTTGGACATAGTTGGCTCCAAACTGCTCCTCTCGCTGGAAAAGTATTTTCAGGTCGGCAACTTTGAAGATATTGATTATTTGGAGCTGCAATGAGGCAAGGATTTTGTGGTGGGATTCCCGACGACATCGTGGCCGCCGTTGGGAAACTTGACATTGAATTTGGAAAATTTTGATGATTTTGAGAATTAACAAATTTAATAATATTTTGAAAATTTGAAAATTGATAACTTCCATTTGGTTGTAAACCATTTGGCAAAATATTATTTAAATCGATAATATTGGATGGAGTTTCTGGAGTGGTAGAATATTTTTTAAAATGATGTTGAAATGGTGAAGCTGTAGTGGGCGTAGGAAATAGAAACATTCCATTTGGAAGTTGTTGAGGTTGAGGTAAAATGGGAGCTAAAAAATTTTATTTTTACTGTTGCGCCAATATAAATCTTTTTTAATTAATTTCGGGCGTAAAAACCATCTTAAAATTAATAATTTTATTTTAAACTTACTCGAATTATTTGGATTATTATTATTATCATTTTCATCAATAATATTAACAAGAGTAGGAAAATTAATATTAGTTGGAGTTGTAGTTATTAAAGAATAATTGTTTTCAATTATTATTATAGGGTTTACATTTTCTGTAAATGGATCGGTTTCTTCGGAATCTGTTGTTGACTCTTCGTCTTCTTCATAATCAGTGGAATTTTCATTTCGAGGGAATTTTGCGAGTGGGAATTTAGCTTTTCGAGTTAAATGTGTGATTGATGAATTAATTTTAGGTTCAAATGGATCAGGTGAAAATTCAGATATTTCGTTTTCAGGAATTTCAAATGGATCAAAATCTGTGTCTTCATTTTCATCTTCAGCGAGGTTTGAGGAAGGAGTCTTTGTGAGAATCAAAGGTTGCGGTGTAGTAGCAGATGTTATAGGTTTAGCAGGTTTTAAATCTTTTGGAAGAATTTGAAATGGATCTGGTCCATTGGTAAATTTGTTAAGATCGAAAATGCCTGAATTTTAGGTTAAAATAATAAGTTAGATAAGCATGGATAAAAAGAGGCATAAACAGCACCAAAAAAAATTCAAATTATATATTTGAAAAACAGACAACTTTTTTGAAGCGGTTTTTTAAATTATTTTTGGAGTCATTAAAAAAAGTCGCTTCTATAAAGCTTTTCATATTTTTTTTTTGCTGCTTATGCCACTTTAAAATATTTTCCGATAAAAGAAAAACATACTTTGTACAATATCGGGAGTAAGCGATAAAGGATTAGGATGTAAAAAAGGGAAAATTGTTGTCTTCGATGTAAGACTCGGATGATGATTTGTAGTTGCTGTGGGACTCGATGGCGTAGTTATTTTTGAAAGAGGATGGGCAGTTGTTGTTGTTAAAGGTAAAGAATTTTTCACGGTTAAAGGTTTACGAGCATGTGAATGGCCAGCAACTAAATTCACAAAAAAAAGAAGCATAGGGAATAAATTTAAAAAAAGTTTTTTTAACTTACTGGTTTTTTTAATACAAATTTGTTCGCAAGTTGAACGACTTGCAAATCGATTATAATTTCCACCATAACCTTTATAAGTAAATTTTCGACATGTTTTAGATTTTTCATTAAAATAATATCGAGGAATTAAATAATCACCAAAGCCTGGCTCCATTGGGAAGTTGCATGAATTTAATTCATGTGGACCTAAAAATTAAGAAAGCCCGTGTAATTTTAACAAATAAAAATTCAGAATAATTATTTCATGAAAGAAAAAAATCAAATTTACCTCCTCCACAAGTTTCCAAGCATGAATCTTCATGCAAAAAATTATTTGAATTTCCTTTATTTCCTAGATAATAAAATTGTATGCATCTTTCAGCAACCATATCAAAATACCATCGAAATATTCTATCATTTATTGTGGCTGAAGCCTTTTCACCTTTATCTGGGGAGAGATTACATGGGTTTGTAATTTTCTCGGAAGCTTTGTATTTCTCGGATGGCGGCGGAACTACGGTAGTGGAAGGATATTTTCGAAATATCATTGGTGTTGCTGCTGCAAGAATCGGTCGATTTGTTGTTGTTACCAAAGGTGTCGAAGTGAAAACTTTTGGTGGTGTACGAATTGTTGATTCAGGCTTTTGATTTTTGTTGCTTGTGATTGCCGATGGTTTTCTTTCGGGCGACAAAGTAGTCGATGGTTTAGGTGTTCCAGCACATCGCTTTTCACATTTATCTCTAATCACAAAATTATTTTCATTTCCTCCATATCCGCTATAAATCATTTCTCGACAAAATCCCGATCTCCAATCATACCAATATCGATTTATTTTATCTTTACCAAATCCACTATTTGGTGGTAAATGACAGAGATTTGGAACTAAAAAAACACAAACAAAGATAAATAAAAACTAGGCCGACGAAACTAACTTTTTCGATTGGATGGACAACAAAAAAACGTGGCAGGTGTATTTCCAATATGACACCAAAATCCACTGGGGCAATCAGGTTTAATGGAATTTGGATCACATTTTTTTGGTTGATCTCCTTCCTGGAGAAGTGGAACGCCTTCAGAACAAAGTAGAGAAAAATCTGAAAGTTTTGTTTTGTACTTTCTTCATTATTTTCATTTTCATTAATCTTCCATAATTAAATTTTTTTTTAAAATAATAAACACGAACCTATATTTTCCAACGATTTCACCAAAGTTTCATTCAAGGAATTATTATTATTTTCAATTCCATTAAGCAAAGGATAACTTTTTTTATTAGAATTTATTTCAGCATTTGTTGTTGCTGTTGTTGCATTTTTAGATAATGGAGCTTTACGAGTTTCAGGCCAATCATCAATAAATATTTCTTTCATCTCTGATGGAGAACTAACATTTCCAGTATAAAATTTTGCTCCTAATATTTCATCAGGCAAAAATAATAATAATATTAATATTATCGAAGACTCCATGAGCCAAATACGTCGACGGCGTTTTTGGAATTTATGCATTTAAAAAATAACTACCGTCGTTTGTCTTTGAAATTATTGGAAATGGGTTGCCTGAAGATTAAAATAAAAAATAAATATTTAAATTTACGCAGAAAAAAAAACAAAAAAATACAGATTTTTTATGATTTTTTCCCGATTTTAAAAATTAACGAAATAGTTTTTTTGGATAAAAGAAGAATATTCCATCCATTTTTTTAAAATTCAAAACAAAGCATATAAAATTTTTAATAAAATGTACAATATAAATGGCGCAAAGAAATAAAAATCAAAAATGAGAGATAATAAAAAAGTTGTAAAACAATCATGATGCAAATTTGCAGGAAAAAAATTCGGAATTTAAAAAAAACTCAAAAAAGGTTCGAAAAATGTCTAAATTAAAAATAACATAAAACCCTAGCTTTCTTTAGTTTAGACGAAATTCGATAAAAAAAATTCGAAGCAAAAAAAGTTAACAAAAAAAACATGCAAGCAAAAAACATCCATGATTTTTAACAGATTACGTAAAACTATCACACTCACGGCGGCCACGAGAGAAAATTAAAATTAGCAACGAGCAAACGAGCAATATTATTACGCGATTTTACGAAAGTGAGAAAAACCTTTTAAATACAAAATCAAACAAACAAAAAATTTTAGCCGAAAATAATTGCATAACGAAATTATATTTTTGCTTTTAATCATAAATAAAATTAAACCCTAATTTCAAGTATTTCAAGTGGTGTATCAATCAGCACTTCGTTCAACAACAAAAAAAATTGTTCCGGCTTAAAACTTTATAAACCAAAGCTGTATAATAATTTTATTTATCGTCGTTTGCGGCTAATAAATAAATACACAAAAGCATATACTTTTCACTTTCCTTTTTTTTCTTCTTCGGGTCAGTCACTCAAGTAACGTCGTAATTGACTTTCTTTCATTTTCACAGTTTTTATATTTTTGTCCAAAAAAAAAAATAAATAAAAGAAAGTAAAGAAAAAAAGAGTTTAAAAAAGTAAGAAAAAAAGGAAAAGCTAAAAGTCCGATCGGAAATCAAAATATCGTAAAATCGTTCGTAGTTATATTATTTTTTTGGTTTCACTTTTTTTTCTTCTTTTCCTTTTCTTGCCATCATTGTCATCAACATTGTTGTTCATTCTCGTCATTATTACCTTTTGTCGTCAGTCACCTCAATGGCGGCGGTGGCGCTGATGACAACAAAAAAAGTTGACGTGATCCTTGCTGCTTGCTTCGTCTTTCACCAACGTAAAACCGTAACCTGTCAAAAAACAAAAGCCCTTTCCTTCTTTCGTAAAAATATTTTATTTTGATTATTAGATTTTTATTTTGATTTTTCGTTGACTTAGTTTGGTCAAAAATAAAAATGCGAAAGAAGCCTGACTTTTAATTTTTTGACAGTAAGAAGTTTATAAAAAAAATTGACAGGTTGAAAAAAAAAAAAAAAGAAGCGGAAGAAATTATATTGTTTCCTTATTTTTGTCGACTTTTATTAAAAATTTTGAAATAAGGAATTTTCCCTGATGTTGGATTCGATTAAACAAGATGCAAAGTGTATTTCTGGCTGGTGTGCCAATAAAAAGGGGCTAAAATAATTATTATAATTTTTCAGTGATTTTATATTTATTAAAACTGTAAACAAAGAAGCTTTGTAAAAAAATTTGATAACAAGAAAGAAATAAAGTTAAAAACAGAAAAGTAACAAACAAAAAATAATTTAAGGTTTTAGTTTTTCCTTTTTGTCAAGAAAATGTTTTTAAATAATAAAAATAATAAGATTGATCGATCGATCAAAATGTTCTCTTCTCATTAATGGATTTTGCGCCACTTTTTAATCATGCAACAACTTTCATTCGATTTATCTCTTTTTTTTGTAATTCGGTACTTTTTTAAAATTTTGATTGGGTTTCACATTCGTTCGAATCCTGAAAGTTTTTTTTATTAAAAAATTTTATATGTAAATTTTTTGATTTAAAAATATGTACATATAATATTTCAAAATTTCTTACATATTGAATTTCTTTCGAAAATTTTTCTGCTCCAGGTTGATTGAATTTTTGAATCAATTCTTTACAATCAATGCTATGTCTCATTTTTAAAAATTCGTTATTATTCATTTTAAACGATTCTGAATCATTCCAAGCAAATTTCATTAATTCATTATTAAACTTTTCAGCTTTTTCCCATTGAATTCTTGCTGAATAAGAATTTGGATTTTTTGGAGGAAAAAATGGATCTAATTCATCTTTTCGATGTTCAAATGCCTAAAAATTAAAAAATAATTTGTACTCAAACTTTTCGATTTTTGAGTGATCAAAAAAAATAAAAAAAATAAGAAGCTTACTTTTTTATCAGAAGAGTTCATGGTAAAAAGTAAACGATAATCAGCTGCATCATAATTGTCTTTGTGGTGGGAATATAAAAATCTTTTTGGCAAATCATTAAGGTCAATAAAACTTTTGTTGCTATCATCATTATCATTATCACTTTCTGATGATGATATAACATTAACATCAAAATCACTTTCAGAATCATCATCTTCAAAGTTTCTAAAAAAAGGTTTATTTTTAATTTTTTTTTGTTTAAAAGAATTTTTTTAAATAAAAATATCTTCAAAGATTAATAATTTTAGTAAATAAAAAAGTTTTACTCACTCATTTAATGATTTTTTGTATTTACTTGATTTGGAACTGCATGATTGATTTCTATTATCTGAATTGTTTGTTGAACAAATATGTTTCTTAGGCAAATATAATTCTTTATTTATGAAGCCACCAAATAATTTTGATTTCTAAAATTTATTATGTTTTTTATTTTAGGCTAACTATTAAAGGCAAAAATGGTTATATTTATTTTTACTTATTGCAAAATTAATTTTTTTTTCTGGGTTCAAGAAATAATTAATAAAAAAAAACTCACTTTGTCCCACAATTTTGAACATTTCGCACAAATCCATTTTTTCCCAAATCTTTCATATTTAAATCCATTGGCTTTTATTATTTTTCCTTCATAAATCACGTTAAAATCATGCATTTTTTCATAATTATTTTCATTATTAAGGTAAATATAAAATTCCCTAAAAATGTGTTTAATGAAATTTTTTTAATGAAATAATTTTTTATTAATTTTTTTTTACTTTTCTTCAATTTTTCCAAATTGATTTATATTTTCATAATCCTTTTGTCGCTGATAAATAAAATCAATATGTTTAGGATGGCATTTTTGTTGTTTATGTTCTAAAGGCGAAATCCAATATTTTTCATTGACAATTTTACCAATCGATTTACATTCAAGACAAAAATATTTGTGTTGAATCCATTTAAATTCTCTGGCAAATTCTTTACAGTTTTTTTCAAAAATGATCAATAAATTTTCGGATTTTCCATTATCATCGAAGCCAATAAAATATTCTTCATCCGATAATTCTCGATAATTACTAAAAAAATTTAAATTCTTTGTTGTTATTTACATATATATTTTTTAAAAGCTCTCTTAAGAGAGAGTCTACCAGATTTTTTAAAGATTTTAGAAGGAGGCGGTCCATGTTTTTTCAAACCCACTATTGTAGGTATACCAAACGATTATTTACGATGAAAAAATATGCTAATTTTCAATCTTTTGTCAAGAAACTATACTAGATATGGAATTATGAGCTATTGAAGTTTAAGGCAAGCATTAACTTTAAAAATTCGGCTAAATTCACCCATGAAGCATAATAATTTGATTTTTATCCCATATTAGGTAATCGATTGCGGGCTTTCTAATGGTGTATACCATATATTTAGATATCCTATGAAAATGAGGAGAAATTTGCATATTAAAACTTCAAATTGATGCCATCTTTTTTTCGGATTACCCACGAACCCAAAGAAAAATACCATATATTCCCCAGAATCTCCTCTATCGATTCATAAAAAAACATTTTAATTACAATGGCCGCCTATGAAAATCCATAGCAAAACATGTCGATGACCACCAATTTTAATGGGGAAAATGGTTTTTGTCACTTTTTTTCTTCCATTTAAACAATTTGAACATAATGCCAAACAGCAAGAACCAATGCCAAAAACGAAAGAAAAAAAGTGACAAAAACCATTTTCCCCATTAAAATTGGTGGTCATCGACATGTTTTGCTATGGATTTTCATAGGCGGCCATTGTAATTAAAATGTTTTTTTATGAATCGATAGAGGAGATTCTGGGGAATATATGGTATTTTTCTTTGGGTTCGTGGGTAATCCGAAAAAAAGATGGCATCAATTTGAAGTTTTAATATGCAAATTTCTCCTCATTTTCATAGGATATCTAAATATATGGTATACACCATTAGAAAGCCCGCAATCGATTACCTAATATGGGATAAAAATCAAATTATTATGCTTCATGGGTGAATTTAGCCGAATTTTTAAAGTTAATGCTTGCCTTAAACTTCAATAGCTCATAATTCCATATCTAGTATAGTTTCTTGACAAAAGATTGAAAATTAGCATATTTTTTCATCGTAAATAATCGTTTGGTATACCTACAATAGTGGGTTTGAAAAAACATGGACCGCCCGTTTTAAAGAATCTGGTAGACCTTCTCTTAATTATTTCCTCGTTTTTAAATGTTTAAAATATTTAATATAAAAATCTGAAATTTTTGAGAAAAAAGTTTGTTCAAAAAATGTTCGAAAAATATAAACTAAATTTTAAAGTTTTTTTTATTAATCTTGAAAAAATGCAAAAATTAATTACCTGTTGTTGTTATCTGCCATGAATTTTATTTCTCTTTTTTTTAAGCTCGAGAAAGTTACAGATTTTTAAATATAATTATTTTCTTGCTGAAACGATGAAAATTTTAGATTAAAAAGTTTTAGTAAAAAATATTTAAAATTTGTTTAAAAATGGGACAATGAAACTAAAATTTAGAAAAACAAAAACACATCCTTTATCTTTATCAGGAGTAATAATAAAAGAAGCAAGCAACAGGTATCTGATGACATAATGCAGTGTACGCGAAAAAAAAAGAAAAAAAATGCAGAAGTAATTAATCAAAAAATGAAGATAAAATAATTTTTTAATCAATTTATTTAATTCTACGAAAAAAAAAAGAAACTCCGATGACTCAAACTAAAAAAAACATGATTTTTTATTAAAAAAATAATTATCAATAAATCAACAAAAAAAAATCAAACAAAAAGTTTACAAATTTTTTATTTAATCTATCTTTTATAAATTAAAACCATCATTTCAAAGAGACCGACTTCTTTATTTAAACAAAAAATAGTCAAAAAAAAGGCGCGAAGAAGAAAAAAAGGAATACTTTTTTGATAACAAGAAAAGAATTTCGTCATCGTTCTTTTTTTTTTTTTGGCATCCATCTCGTTTGAAAAAAATGATAACACAAAAAAAGGTGCATATAAAAAAAAATAAGGAAAAGCAAGCCATGATTTTTTCATTGGCACTATTTTTTTTTGAAGAAGAAAAAAATATGTTAATACATAGTTGTCGTCGAAGGAGAGGGCATCTGCCGTCACATCCAACAACAACAACAGCAGGCAAAAATATTAGTAGTAGTAAGGCTTTTAACCATAAACCTGGATCAAAAAAAAAATCCGCCTTTATTTTCGACGAACGAAAAAAGTGTTGAAAGCGCAGTTGCTCACTCACTCAGAAAATGTTTCGGAGAGAACCAAACAAAAACAGATTTGCGATGAAAAGCAATTATAATTCATTCTGTTGTCAAAAATTCCAACAGACAGATAAGAACAAATAGAAGAATATTTTTTTAATGGATGGATGGATTACTCGGATTAAAGAAAGATCTTTTCTCTATTCTACAGTAAAAAAAAGAGCATAGCAAAATAGTTATATTGGCAAATTGTCTCTAAAGCTTTACATTTTTTTTTTGCTTGAAAGAATAACTTTTTACTTTTTGATAGCTGTGTTAATTCAATCTAAAACTTTTCTTTATTTTTCAATGGCATTACGAAGATCAGGATTATTGCTCTTTCGACGAATAAGTGCTTATCATCAACCATCAACTTTGCTATCAAAAAGTGGCTGTGAATATTCAACTTTATTTTCAAACAATTCTGTCGTCGTTTCTTCATTTCCTGTAAGCCTCAATCATGTCCGACAACTTTCTTTCACTCCTGTTTGGTATAATAATGTAAGTATTTGCTATCGATAATAACTTACTTTATTGATGACTTTTAGGCTTCAGAACATCAACCAACACAAGAAGATAAAAAGCAAAATGCAAGCGAAGTTCAACCAACCGCCGAACAGAAAAATCAAATGGCTAAAGAAGCTTTTAATCAATTACAACAAGATTTAGAAAGATTGCTTATAAACTTTAATGATCAAGTGGTTAAATATTTTGCATCCACAACTCTAGAAGATTTGGATGTTACAATTACGATGGAAGATGGAAAGGTATCCTTTATAAATAAACATACTTACATATTTGTTGTGTTGCTGTTTTTACATATATAAACATGTTCATTTTTTTTCAGGAATGCAATGTCAAAGATTTGGGACCAATAAAATATGAACTTCCATTTTTTGCTTCTCTTGATCTCAATCATAATCCATCTATCATTCCTGAAGTCAAATTAGCTCTTAATCGATTGGATAAAGCTGTCAAACAACAAGGAAATGTCTTACTTTTTGAACTTCCTGCAAAATCTAAAGATGAAAATGAAATGAATGAAACAAGAAAAGAATTGTTTAAAACTTTTATAGAAGAAAGCAAAAGTGTGAGTCCATTTTTGTGTGTATTTGAATGTTTGGTAAATCTGTGTTTGGTTTTTAGATTCTTTCAACTTATGCTACAACAGCAAGATCTTATGGATTAAAACGAGAATTTCAAGCAGCTACAATGACTGCAAGAATAGAAACTCGAGCAGATTTAATTTGGAAAGTATGTGAATTTGGTCAACAAGTGAACAACGCAAGGCTTACAGGAAAACCTTACAATATTTTTGCTGTTAAAGTGAAGTTGCTGTTTTTACAATACAAAAATGTGGTTATCAATTTCCTCTTCATATTCTGCTGTTCGCTTTTACTCTATCATGGCATCAAATGGATTTTTTATCGAAAACCAAAAGCTGTTAAAGAACAACAACGAAAAGCTGATGAACAATCGTTTTCTTTAGATGATTAATGTTGTTGTTACATAATATTGGATAGCATTATTTAGTTTTGTATGTATCACTTTGATGCCTTATATCTTTGTTAGATTTTGTAGTTATAAAATTATCATATTTACAAAGAATTTGTGTTTAATATTGTGGCAATGGCATAAGCATTTGAGTGTCTGGCCATCATGCTGGTAAACATCAAAAGTTAGTAAGCATCAATCACATAACTATGGCCTTTTGTCACTAGCATTATGTATGCGGCAATGAACATTTTTCAACTGATCAAACTAAACCTTTCTTCGATGAATAATCGTTGAATCCAAAACTATTATTTGTTGTTTTGTTTTTTTTCAAAATGGCATCTCAAAGATGTGGGTTATTGCTTTTTCGACAAATTAGCGCCTATCATCAAACTTCAAGATTTCTTTCAAGAAATGAGTATCAACCATTAACTTTATTATTTTCGAACAATGCTGTTGTTGCTTCTTCATTTCCTATTAGCCTCAATCATGTTCGTCAACATTCATCCAATAATGCTTTACATAAAAGAGTAATTTTTTTCAATAATTATTAGTTAAAAATTAATATATGTATATTAATGATTTTAGCAACCATTAGTTCAAAAATATAACGATCATTTGAATGAAGATATTAAAAAAATGCTAACTATTTTTAATAAAAACCTTGTAGTATTTTTTTCTAATTCATATTGGGAAGGTGGAGATATCATTGTAGTTTTGGATAATGGAAAGGTAAAAAAATGTTGTTTCAGTTGCAAATATGCCTTCTTTTTTTATCTTACCCCATTTGGATTTGAAACTAATACTATTTACAATTTTCAGGAACGGAAATTAATAGATTTGGGTATATACACTCAAGCCGAAAATAATCCATTTATGGCTTCAATTGATCTCAGTAATAATCCTTCTTTAATTCCTGCAATCAAGAAAACCTTTAATAAATCAAAAATATCTTGGAAACAAGAAGGAAATGTATTAGTTTTCGATCACCCTCTCAATTTCATTGATGAAGATGATATGGCTAAAGGAAAGGAAGCAGCATTTCAAGATTTGGATGAATATTGGAAGAAATTGGTGAGAGCTCTCTTTTTTCTTTTTAGGTGTCTGTGAATATAATAATTTTTTTGTTGTTGCAATTTTAGATTGTTGAAAAATTCACTAAACCAATGATACTTAATGGACTTCGATGTGATTTTGATAAACTTTATAAATATGTTCATAAACCCCAAGCACAAATAAATTGGAAAAATTGTGAAATTCAACAAAAGTTGAATAATGCTAAATTTCAAAAGAATATTGCAAAAGTTTGGCTTATCAAAATAGAAAAATCCTTTATTAAAAATCGAGTAAAAGATATTAAAGAAAGGAGTGCGCTTCAACCAAAATTAACTAACGCTGAATGGGAAAAAAATATAATTAAAATTTGGACCATCAAATTACAAATGCTTTATTATCAATACCATCGTTTAATTGGACTTGGAATTTTCACTAGTTTATTATCTGGTACAACATTATATATTTTATTGGTATGTACAAACTTAATGTAAAGAAAGGTTTATCATATATTCGTAAAAAAATTTAAAGAATAAAATAAGCAAAACTGTTCTTCTTCACTTTCTTATTTGCATACAATTATAATAAAAAAAAGTTAGCTAACATCACATAACTTTGGCATTTTGTCACTAATAATAAGTATGCGGCAATGAACATTTTTCAACTGATGAAACTAAACTTTTCTTCGATGAATGAATCTTGTTGAATCCAAAAACTATTATTATTTATTGTTAGTTTTATTCATCAATGACGTCTCGAAGATCTGGATTATTGCTATTTCGACAACTAAATGCTTATCAGCAACCTTCAACTTTACTTTCAAACATTGCTGTCGTCGTTACTTCATTTCCTGTAAGCCTCAATCATGCTCGCCAAATTTCTTTCAATCCTGTTTTATATGGACGAGTAAGTTACATTTACGATACTAATATGGTTTTACAACAATCTCATTTTTAGACTACTGAACGAAGAGCTGGAGAACGAAGGATGGAACTCGCAAAAAAATTTGAAAATCAATTAGAAGAAGAAAAACAAATATTGTTTGACAAGTTTAATGGTTATGCTGTTGATTATTTTTCATCTGTACCTATTGACAAATTGGATATTACCGTTACTTTGAAGGATGGAAAAGTGAGGCTTGCTAATGTAATAGAAATATAACAATGTTTTTTTAGGAACGAAAAATTAAAAATTTGGGTACTATAAAATACGAACATCCATTTAGTGCTTCTCTTGATCTAAGCAATACTCCTTCTCAAATTTCTGCGGTCAAGAATTCTTTACGTCAGTCAAAAACTTTTTATAAACAAAAAGGAAATATCCTAATTTTTGCTCTTCCTCTCAAATTCAAAGATGAAAATGAAATGGATGAAGCAAAGAAAGAATTGTTTAAAGAATTTGATGAAGAATGGGAAAATGTATGTTTGCAAGCTTTCAGTAGTTTATTTGGAAATGGTCTAATTATCATCGTTTTAGATTGTTATCAAATTCAATAAAGCTGCAACTCTCAATAATATGGCTTTTGATTCCAAACTTTATTATACGACTATTAAACCTAAATTGGAACTTGGATGGAAATTTTATGAATTAAGACAAAAATACAACAATGCTAAATTGAAAGGAAATACTTTGGAAACTTATGTAATCGTCATGAAGATGGTTTCTAACCATTACAAACTTTTTTTAATTCGAAATAAGCCATCATTTACTCGTTCTATTGGATTATTTAGCTTTTTAGTTTTTGTATATACTTTGTTTAGAACTTATATGGTTTCTCGAAATCGTAAAAAAACTTCTGGTAAATAGTTTATATTGTCTTGGATTTCATTTTTGTGTTATGTTAGTAGTATTATTGTTGTTGTAGGCTAGTATAAAGTTTTGTTTTTAACTTGTTGGTAATGTGGATAACATAAACAATGGTTTCCAAAGCCAAAAATTTACTGTAACTTTTTGTTGTTGTTGTTGATGTTGTGTTTGTTATTGCATCATCGAATGGTTATAGGAACAGAGTTGTCGCTGTTGCTTCATTCATTAACCATCCACAATCGACGGAGCTTGCTTTATCTCTTCTTCTGTTTTCCAACGTATATTATTATTACTACTACTTGAAATTATCTAATTATAATGTGGCAACTTATTGCAACAAGAATGTGTATGTTTGCTTGTTTTCTTCATTTTCCACTATAATCTTTATTTAACCTCTTTTTCTTTTTTAGCTGCTCGTGCGGCTGGTTATGTCGCATTTCCTCTTGCTATCATCGTTGGAACCATTGGTGTTTATTGTGAACAAAAATATTCTGGAAAAAGAAAAGAAATTCCATATTTAGAAAAATCTATGATTCAACAAAGAAATGAAAGATTGATGGCTGAAGAATATAAAGCTTGAACAATGTGATCCTGAAATTGATTATATCTAGTTTTTTAACGTTTATTTTGTGCCTTTTTTAAACTAACATTTGTATGTGTAATTTTGTAGTTTAGCTATCAATAAATAAGAAATTTGTGCATTTTTTTTGTTAGTGAATTTGAAAAAAGTTTAATGGGAGATGAATGTTAGATATTTGTTGGCCTTTTTTTCATTGTCGCTTTTTGATTTTCTCGGAGAGGTTTTTTAGCCATATTTTTGAAGTAAAATTTAGCTGGATTTTTCATTATTTCGTTTCATCATTAGCTGCTTTTAGAAATAAATAATGAAAAATCTCTCGCGGCCATATTTTTAGCTCTTCCTTCGGGATTCGATCTCCTCGCTTATTGATCTTATTTTTTACCCCATTTTTTGTGCATTGTTTTCCGATCCCAAATGGTCTAATTTTGGAATCGAATTGATTGATTAGTAACTATTTATTGACCAAAAATCGACAGATAAAGAGACAGAAAAAATTAGACTAATCTTTTTTTTTCTCGCAACATCGCTTTGTTACTTTTTCCCTTTGTTATTGTTGTTGCAGCCACCACCATCAATAACAAAGCCACCAATATCATAAATAAATAACTAAAATATATGTACATATATGCTTTTGGAGCGATTGCCAATGAGACATAAAGCCACAAAAAAATGTGAACGAAAAACTCTTTCGTTCGTTTTTTTCTTTTTCTTTTAAAACCGCAACCAAAAAGAAAAAAATGTATGTGTATTGCACAATTTTTTATTTTTTTGTTGGTTATTGGAGAAAAGAAAAACCCTGTGGCAGCTTTGCATTAATAGCAGGAGGGAACAAAGATGACGAAAAAAAATATGATCATCATCGTTTATATGTATGTATGTGAATGTTTGTTGCATTTTGAGGTTTTTCTTCCCTTATTTTTTTATATATATTATATATTTATTGATTTAAAATCCATAAACTCAACAAAAAGGAGAGAGAAAAAATCAACGACCAATATTTATTTTTTTCCTTCTTCGTCCCAAATTGCTTTTTTTTGTCTTTTTTCCCTTCGTTCTATTTTTTCTTTTCTCTTTCCTTCTTTCTCCCTATCACTTTTCTATCTATATTTTATTTTTTTATTTTTGAACGAACGAGAACGAGAACGAGAATGAGAGTAGTAAGTAAGTAGCAAAAAAAAACTACGACAAACGTCGACGATGGCGAAAAGACGAGCAACTAACCAACCAAACCGGAAATTGAAATGTGATGATGATGAACTAAACTAACTAACTGACTGAATGAATATATGAAAAATAAAAATAAAAGATAGAAGAAGAACGTTTCGTTTTTCTTTTTATCTTTCAAATATTATTTTTGTTGTTGTTGCCTTTTGTCTTTTTTTTCTTCCCTTTCGACTACTCGATTATATTTTTCTCGCGGTTTAATAGTTTAGTTGTTGGTGCACGCGCTTCACAAAAAACTTTTAAACTTTTATTGTTGTTGCAATATTTATTTCTTTTAAGTTTAAACAATGATTGCTTATTTTAATTTTGGATATTTATAATCGCCTGCTTTTTTTGGAAAATATCTTTTTATAAATATATATTCTTTTTTGTTTAGAATTGCCATTTTGGAAAGTTTATTTATTAACTGATGGCAGAAATGAAACAGCAACAACGGCAGCGATGGTTTCAAATGCTTTATTTTGATATTTTCCCCATATTTTGATTATCCATTGATGAAACGGATATTTCTAATATTCAACCAATGAAAATGAACTTACTAAAACTTTTATAAAATATTATCGAATGAAATATTTTTTGTTAGAAATCATACTCCCTCTGGGAAATGGAATCGTACATATCTGAAATTCAGACGTTAGATTAAAAATGGAAATCCAATAAACTAAAAATGGTTTGTAATTTCGGACAAAAATGAGACTTAAAAGTTGCGGTGTTATATTTTTTTTTCAATCATTTTTTGAACAACAATTTAGCCTCAAAGCTTCAATATTTATTCGATCAAAATTATTGTTAAAAGTTCACAATTCAATGACGAAAGTTCAAACCCATATTTTTTGCTCTCTCAATCGCAGACGCAACCTTGGTCGTCTGATGTGAAAAGAAGAGCAAAATAATAATAAAAAAAAGGGAAAAAGTAAGATATTACGCATTTTTATTTTTTTATCGTCGTCATCAAAAAACCTTTTTTTGTCATCATTGCTTTTCGCGCTTTTTTTTACCCAATCAACCGAACCAAGCCCGATCATGAAAAAAAAACCAATAACAGCAACGACGACGACAAAAGTAGTTTTTGTTTATAGTGCGCAAGCAGCGTATCTAAAAATAAATATAAAAAAGTATTTAAAAGTTTTTTGACCTCTTAAAAAAAACTAAAAAAAACTAAACAACCAAATAATTCATATGATTTTCAGAGCCTCTCATTCGCTCGCTTCCATTTTTTTTTATATTTCTGTGGACTTTTTGCAATCATTGACGCGGATGGTCACGTCATAAATAATTCAGAAATAGAATAGAAGAGCCCAGCCGAGAATAATATAAATTGAAATTATTGACAACAAATATATTTTCCAAACAAATAAAAAAATCAAAAAAGCGTCATTTTTATTTTATTATTATTGCTTTAATTAGATTTTAAAGAGTCAACTAACTTATTTAAAATTTTTATATATATAATTTTTTTCAAATTATTTGGTTTCGAGTAAAAAAAATTGTATGTATTTCTTTTTTTATTTGTTGCTAAAAATATTTTGACTGTTTTTTGTTTTTTGTTTTGTGTGCGAATTATTAAAGTAAAATTTGGATATTTATTTATATTTTTTTCTGTGTCTTTTTTTCATGGGTTTTAAAACCCAAAAAAATTATCTTAAATCGACTGCTTTTTTTTCAATTTTTGCATATATTTAATTATTTAGTTCTTAAATTTTTATATATTTTATTATTATTTTTTTCACCCACAAAAAATAATATGAGTGCCCCATCAGAAAATACTGGTGAAGAACCTATAACTACGACTCCTCGAGCTGAAGGAGGAGGAAATGAATTTAATTATGATCAAGCGGCTCAAGGAGGTTTATCCTCAAAACATTCTTCAACCGCATCATTAAAAGATGCAGCAGGTTTAAATACTTCATGGCCTTCTAGAGCTGATGAATATGAACTTCAAGGAGTTATAGGTGTTGGAGCTACAGCAACCGTTCATAAAGTGAGTAAATTAATTTTGGGATATATGGATGGCGAAGAGAAGTTTTTTTTGAGTTTTAGGTGATAATTTTTTGCCGTTTTGAGTTTATAAAAATTCGAGTTTAGAATTATTTATCCAATTTTGTTTTTTATGTTCTTAAAAACTTACCAAAATTTTTTTATTTCTAAACTCTTGTTTAGAAATATTTTCTTATTTTATTCTTCGAAATTGCCACTCAAAAAAAATCTAATTTCTAAAAAATTTTAAATTTTATCTAATTAATTTTTAAATTTGTTTTATTTATTTTTTTCAGGCATATTGTATATCAAAAAATAAAGGATGTGCAATAAAATGCATAAATTTGGAAAAATGGCAAACATCCGTGGATGAATTATCCCATGAAATTCAAGCTATGTCATTATGCGCTCATCCCAATGTAGTTAATTATTATACATCATTTGTGGTTAAAGAAGAATTATGGGTTGTTATGCCTTTATTAGAAGTTGGATCAATGTTTGATATATTAAAACGTAAAATTAAAGTAAGCATTTTCATCATTTTTTCTTCGTTGGAGATTCAAGAGAAAGCCATATTTTGGTTTTCTTGCGAAAAAATAATTATTTTTTGATTCGAGGCGCGAAAAACTCCTAAAAAAACAGTTACTTTTTATTTCGTTATTTAGAGACCAAAATAAAAAATTAGTTTTTGTTCTGAAATCAATAAAGTTTATTATTTCGTTCTAAGACAAAAGAACTTTATTTTTTCGTTGTAGGATCGAATCTAATTTTTTCGTTTTAGGACAAAAATTTTATTAAACAATTTCTTAATTTTTTTGCTTATAGTTAATGGGTAAAGAAGCTGCATCACATGGAGTATTAGATGAAGCTACAATCGCCACAGTATTAAAAGAAGTTTTAAAAGGATTAGATTATTTACATAGTTCCGGTCAAATTCATCGAGATATAAAAGCTGGAAATATTTTAATTGCTAAAGATGGCGCCGTACAAGTCGCGGATTTTGGTGTATCTGGTTGGTTGGCTGCAAGCAATGGAGATTTAAGCCGCCAAAAACAACGCCATACTTTTGTTGGAACCCTTGGATGGATGGCGCCCGAAATAATGGAACAAGTTTCGGGATATGATTTTAAAGCAGATATTTGGAGTTTTGGAATTTTATGTATTGAGTTAGCCACGGGAACGGCGCCATATCATCGATATCCTCCTATGAAAGTTTTAATGTTAACATTACAAAATGAACCACCTAATTTGGATACAAATGCTGAAAGAAAAGATCAATATAAAGCATATGGAAAATCTTTTCGTCATGTTATTAAAGATTGTTTACAGGTAATTAAAATTAACTTTAAAGAAGAAAGTTAATAAAATGTTGGAAGGAAATTGTTTGAATTTTAGTAATTTTAGTACATTGGCTTTTTGATTTTGAGATTGAGAGAAAGATTTTAAAATTCAGGATATTTTATTTTTTGATATATATTTTTAAAAAGCAATGGATAAGAAAAATTCGGATGGGCTGAAGATAGAAAACCGTAGTTCATTTTCAAAGGCTTTCAAAGTAATTTTAAGTTTGAAGATTAAATTATTTTATGCTTCAATGAAAACTAAAAAAATTCTATGAGAAATTTTTTGGATTGAATAGTTTTTTTCTGCGATAAAAATTACTTTAAAAATAGCTAATAAATCCAAAGAAAAATTTAACACTCATAAAACTATATTTAACTTTCGGAAGCCGTCAATCAAAGTATTTTGCGACATAAAAAAATTATAAAAATAAAACAAATCTTTAAATGGAACTCAAAATTTTTTTGAACGCTTTTTTTAGAACAAAGTAAAATAATTTTTGAGTTCGTTAAATCAATAATAAAAAAAAGTCGCTATTTTATTTTTAAAAATTTAGTTTAATAATTTAAATAAAATTAGCATGATTTATTCCAGAAAGATCCAGCCAAACGTCCAACTGCAGGAGAATTATTGAAATATTCATTTTTCAAAAAAGCCAAAGATAAATCATTCTTAGTTCATTCATTAATTGAAAATCTTGGTGGGATTATGGGTCCAACGGTTTCTAATTTAACACCTAAAAAAGTTGCAAGTGGTAAATTAAAAAAGGATAAAGATGGAAATTGGGAATTTGAATATGATGATCCTGATGACGATGATGATGATGATAATGCAGCTCCAACCCTTAAAGCTTCAGAAGGGCTAGAAAAGATGACTCTTACGGGTCCTCCACAAATGCCAGGCGGGACATTAAATTTGGTTAGTTTTTATTTAAATTTATTTGGAGTCTTTTTGACACGTATCTTGGAAGAAAAATTATGGGGTTTCGTAATAAAAAATTTTTTTTGGTGGGAAAATAATATTTTGCTTAAGGAAAAGTTTATTTTGCAAAAATTCTTTTTTTGACCTAAAATTTTCGAGAAGTTACGAAACAAAAATATTTTCTATAGCGCATAATTTGTTGCTATTGATTTTTTAATTGAAGACTAAAAATTATGTATTTGTTAAAAAAAATTGTTTTGAAACGAAATTACATTTGGGCGTCTTGGAACGAAAATGTTTTTTTAACATGAAAATAATTATTAAACCCATTAATTAATTATTTTAATAGGTTTTACGTGTACGTAATCAACAACGTGAATTAAATGATATTAAATTTGATTATACACCGGGTGCGGATACATTTCAAGGGATTGCAAATGAATTAGTTACCGCTGAATTAATAGATGGACATGATCGAGTTATTGTTGCAGCAAATTTACAAAAATTAATTGAACTTTCTCAAACAAATTCCGATAAAAAATCTTTGACATTTGCATTAAATTCGGGTGTGGCACCTAATGAAATTGCTGATGAACGCACTCTCACTGGATTTGCTCAACTTTCTCTAGTCGAATAAAAAAATAAAATATATTAGGTTTTTGTTTTTTAATAATTAAAAAAAATTGTTTATATTATTTTCTTTTAATAATTATTATTTCTCAAAAAAAAATTTTATTTTATTAAATCCGTCCGCAGCTATTTTTTATTATTATTCTTTAAATTCCTTCAGATATCGTCGCTTTCCTTTTTTTTGTCTGCATGGTTCTGTTTTTTTAGTACTTTCTGTAAATTTTTTTCTCAAGTGAATTATAATTTTTCAAAATTGATTATAATAACTTTTTTAACCAAAAAAATAAATAAAGTCTTTATTGGTAAATTTTTTGTGACAGTCTTATATTTGCATTCAACTTCCACATTGCACAGCTCATTTTTACATATGTGCCTGAAGTCAAAGAAAAGAGTTTGTGATAACCATAAAAATAAAAACAATCAAATCTTATAATCAATCATAGGGAAAAAAGTTGATAAAAATTCTTAAATCCAACAAAAAATGGGAACAAAAACTGTAATCTCGGCTATATACAAAAAATGCACAATTTATAAATAACATTTATAAATTATTAAAAAAAAATTCTCTCATATTTGGTAGCTATCACCGTTTTTTTTGGTTATATTGAAGTTAAAAAAGTTAAAAGCACTCATTCAAAGTTTTTGTAAGAAAATTTAAAATTTTTAGTTCTAAACTTAAAGAAAAAATAAGAAAAAAATAATATAAACAATTGCAAAATTATAATTATTTAGTCATAAATTACATTCATTTAGAAGCCATTTTTTTTAAAAATCGCACTTTTAATAAAATTTTTGGCATTTGGAAAAAATTTTATTTCCATTTCTGGGACTAATATTCATTACCCTGGGGTTTTCGAGGTCGCTGATCACGAATTTGTAGACAGTTTAATTGGTTTTAAAGCGAAAACACGAGATCCAGAGGTCTCGACCAGAAAACTTAACTTTTTTTTAAGATGCTTTTTTTAAAAAGTGTTTAGACCGAAAAATAGCAAATAATACGCTGATTATTTTCGTAATTAATGCCAACAATCGAAGTCTAATGATAAATGGGTCAAAAGTCCATTTTAACGAAAAATTTAACGTTTCGCTTGGGAAATCTCGAAATCTATGGCAGGGTGATTGCCATTTTATTACAGATTCTGATTCTCCATGAAATTCTGCCCTAGAAACATGAAAGTGTAGGAAAAAAAAGCGTGTTCATGGTCTTCAAAAAAATTGATGAACATGTTACACCAATATGAGGTATAAGAACAAGTGGATCATAAATACATTCAAAAAATATGAAATCTTAACTAAAAACGTAGAAAAACTCATTTAATGATTTTACAAATCGATAAAACTTCATGTTGTTAAGCTTTTCGATTTTTCCCACATTTTTAAAGTTTAATAGTAGCACACGATGCTCAAAAAATTCAAAATTCTAAAAATGAAGTATTTATTTTTAGAACTCATCATTTCTAGACCTAATTTGGGTCGTAGAAACCGAATTTGACTATTTAAAAAATATATCATAAGCTGGTTATTGAGTTATGAATTATTTAAATATGCAAATTTTTCACTATGCTATAACTAAATTTTAAGATTGCCAATCGTAGAAACTGTTGTTAAATTCGGTTTCTACGACCCAAATTAGGTCTAGAAATGATGAGTTCTAAAAATAAATACTTCATTTTTAGAATTTTGAATTTTTTGAGCATCGTGTGCTACTATTAAACTTTAAAAATGTGGGAAAAATCGAAAAGCTTAACAACATGAAGTTTTATCGATTTGTAAAATCATTAAATGAGTTTTTCTACGTTTTTAGTTAAGATTTCATATTTTTTGAATGTATTTATGATCCACTTGTTCTTATACCTCATATTGGTGTAACATGTTCATCAATTTTTTTGAAGACCATGAACACGCTTTTTTTTCCTACACTTTCATGTTTCTAGGGCAGAATTTCATGGAGAATCAGAATCTGTAATAAAATGGCAATCACCCTGCCATAGATTTCGAGATTTCCCAAGCGAAACGTTAAATTTTTCGTTAAAATGGACTTTTGACCCATTTATCATTAGACTTCGATTGTTGGCATTAATTACGAAAATAATCAGCGTATTATTTGCTATTTTTCGGTCTAAACACTTTTTAAAAAAAGCATCTTAAAAAAAAGTTAAGTTTTCTGGTCGAGACCTCTGGATCTCGTGTTTTCGCTTTAAAACCAATTAAACTGTCTACAAATTCGTGATCAGCGACCTCGAAAACCCCAGGGTAATGAATATTAGTCCCAGAAATGGAAATAAAATTTTTTCCAAATGCCATCTGAAGTGCGATTTTTAAAAAAAATGGCTTTTAGACAAACAAAGAAACAAAAACACTATCAAAATTATAAAACTGAATTTTAGAATTAATAAAAACGAATTCTAACACGCAGTTTCTTTTCTGTTTATTTTTTTTGTCACGTTGATTCATCTTTTTTTGCATGCATTTTTTCAAATCAACCATTTTCAAAAATTTGCATCGATTCTTTCATTTTCATAAACTCGCTTCTAAAAGCTCATCCATTTTTTCACTCTCATTTTCTGTTCAATCAAAAAACATGAATCGTTGGTGGTTGCTCGTTTCTGCTCTCAGTTTTTCTTCAATCAAAGTAGCTGAAGGTGCTGTTGAATACATTCATCCATACATTCCTGTTCCTAGTGTACCATATTATATTGCTGAAACAACCTTTGAATATTTGAAGACGAATGAAGAAGGTATTGATGAAATCACTCATCATAATGATTATATCTTGATGGTTGCTGTTGATGATAATCATATTATTGGTCCTGCTCAAGTTCAATGTCGTCATATCAATCCTCCAAATGAACAAATGTAAGTTTTTCTTTTGTATTGTTTTTGCACTCCTTATCAAATGTTTATGCTATCAATTGTAATTCGTTGGATGTCATTCTCAGTTGTTAGATGCTATTTATACCAATAATTAAAATTTTATTTTTCAGCGTCAATATCGCGGCCACAACAGAATATTATCCTCTTCATGATCACTGGGATGAAGAAGCTTTGGGAAAAAAAAACTTCAGCTATCCAACTCAATGTTTTCAAGATAATTATGGTTGCATTACACTTGTTCATAATCTCTGCCATATTGATAATGTATGTATTTTTTTTGTTTTGTTATTTATAGCATTATTCTGTTTTTTAGCATAGTGTTCTAGCAGATTTCGAATACCCTAAACAAAATGCTGTTCTCAAAAAGAATGCTAAAAAGCCAGAAGTTGGTGAAATAGAATTGAAAGCTGTTTTCATTCATATTACTGATGAAGGTGTAATAGAATTGCTTGGAAAGAATATTAAAGTCGTTGATTTTGAAGAATGCAAGAAACTCTTTGATCCTGATAATCTTTATACCGTTGATCCAGAAGAGCAATTTTGTACTGAACGTATTGATTCTAGACTTGATGAAAATGATCCAATGGTACTTCATTCTGCTCTGCTCTTCCGTAAATTTGATGCAGATTATCGAACGCTTTATGAATTGGTTGGAATTGAAAGCAAAGCTGAAGGAGAATTTTGTAAGTTTACTTTTTTCTTTCTTTAGTCGAAGAATTTGTTCAGCCAATTAACTCTTTGTTGCTTTGTGCGGTAGTTAAGTGACTTTATGATCATCACTAATGTTACTTCTTTTTTCAGCTCTTCTAACTTGGCCATCATATCATTGTCACGACGAAAATGTTCCCTGTCATTAAGAAAAATTGTATTATTATATTTTGTGTGTTTTTATATTAATAAAATGTTTTAAAATGTGTAACCTTGTCTTTTTTTGGATGAAATGGAGAAACTTATGTGTTTGAAAAAAACTTAAATGCAGCTCTAAACTACAAACTTGTGTGTTAACGAACGGCTAGGATGAATTTAGAATATACCTTCTTTTTTGTGATTATTAATTTTAAAAAAAAACGCAGCTTTTAGTTAAACCTAAAACCAAGGACATCCATCCTCCAACTACATTATTTTCATTTTTCTCATAATCAACAACAGAAATCGTCAGCATCTTGGATTCATTCGCCAAAAAGGCCACTAACTCACTTTCCATTTTCATTTTTTTCAAACCCGTTTTTTTTGTCATAAGTAATTTGATTGCGTGGAACGGAATTATATAACCTTCTTTATTTTTAACAACAAATAATAAAGGTTTTTTCTGTTGGTTATTTTTTTTAATATATAAAAAGATTGTCCATAATTTAATGTGACATCACCGATTTTTTTATATTATCAAATAAGAGTTTGTCGTCTCAAAATAAAATAACTTTTTTTTTCGATCATCATTATTTTTTTTGAGTTTATTGAAAACGAGAAGGACGACGACGACGACGGCCAAGAAAGTTTATAGTTTTAGTTTGTCGTCTTCAATATATATTTTTTTGCTCTTCAACCTTCAAACTTTTCACCCATAAAAAATATTAAATAAAAAATGAAGAAAATATTAATATTATTTTTTTTATGTATTTTAATTTTGGTCGTTTATGGACAACGTGGAGGAGGTGGAGGCTTATTTGATGGCTTACATCAATTGGGTTTGGATTTACCCAATCCTCAACAACAACAGCAACAAGGTGGAGGAGGATGGGGAGGTCGAGGAGGTGGTGGTGGTGGCCAAGGTCCTGGTGGTTTAAACATTGGAGAAATGATAAATGGTTTTACCGGTGGCAGAGGTGGTGGTGGTGGAGGACCACAACAACAACAATTTTTTGGTCCTCCTCCACATTCTCGAATTCCTCCACATGTATTTCGAAGAATTATGAGATTTTGTACTCGACATCCTGATCATCCTCGATGTCAAGGCCATCCAGAATGGATAATGCGAGGAGGTGGTCGAAGAGGCTTTTTACCTCCTCTTCCATTTGTGGGTGGACAAGGTGGCGGAGGCGGTGGCTTCGATTTGGGAAATATGTTTCCTGATTTGACAAACTTTGTATTACCTCCCATTCCTAACCTCAATCTTCCTGATGTTTTAAGAAATGTTCCAGCGGTTCTTAAAAATTTTATTCCAGCTCCCATTCTTGGACAATTAACTGAAATTGCAAGAAACGCCATTCGGGTGAGTCTGGGATTTAAAAATTTTGAAGGAGGATTTCACAAATTGAAAGTTATCCGATTTCAAAAGAAAATTCAACCCAAACCTTTCAAAACAAAAAATATAAACTTATGAAAGGGACTTTTTCGGTCAAGAAACAAAAATTCAAATTATCATTTTTTTATTTAAATTTAAAAAATTTTGTTAAAAAAAATCACAAACTATTCTGTAATTAAAACCTTTTTAATTTTTAGGCTACTTGCGCCCATTCTCGAAGTTGCAAAGAACAAAGCCCTGAAGCTCAAGATAAACGAGCCAGCATTGCTGAACATGAATCAGCTGTCCATAAACTTTTTGATAAACAAAAATCTCAAGAACAAATTGATAAAGAAATTGAAATCCGTCTTCAACGAACTCAACAAATTAAGAAAGCTTTATTGAAAAAAGCTAAACTTGAAAATGAAGTTTGATTTTTTTTAATTTTCACAAAACATTTTCTAAATTTATAATTAATTTTTAAGATTGAACCAGAAAATGATGGAACATTCCAAAAAGATATTCTTTTGACTGAAGCTCAAGCTAATACAATGTTAAATGAAATTAATTCAGGACGAGAAGCTCAAACCCCAAGTGTCCCATCAGGTGCTGCAGCTGGAGTAGGAGGAGGAAAAGGAAGTCGAATGGCTCGAAGTGCATTATTTCTTGAAAGTACTCCAACTCAACGATGGCCTAATGATCGGCCCATTCAATATATGTTTGATCAATCTTTGAGTGAGTTTTTTTTTGATTTGGCGGCTAAAAGAATTTTTTTATGAAGCAAAATTCCTGAAAAATTGTGACCGGAATTTCCGCCACAAAAATACAAAATCTCTTTTTCTCCAAAATTTTAGTGAACTTTTTTTAATTTATGTTTTTTAGATGAAAATGATCAAGGCGCCGTTCATGCAGCCATCAAAGAAATTGAATCAAAAACTTGTGTTAGATTTAAATTTGAAAAAACAAAACCATCAAATTCACATATTTATTTTATCAAAGCTACTTCATCTTCCATTTGCGGGTTGAGTTATATTGGGCGAGTGGATCCTGTAAATCCAATTTATTTAACTTTTGCATGCGGAAATGTAAGCTCCTTTTAAAACAAAAATCTAATTTTTAGATGTTTAGTTTTTAATTTTAAAGAATTTGGATAATTTTATCCAAGATACAAATTCTTTTGTTTTTCAAATCGAAAATAAATTTATTTACGCAAATTTTTATTTTTTTAGCCCACTGGCGTAGCCATTCATGAAACCCTCCATGCTTTGGGTTTAAATCATGAACAACTTCGAGGGGATCGAGATCAATTTATTAAAATAAATTGGGAAAATGTAAATCCACAAAATTATGATTTCTTTGCCATTGCTGATTCCAAACAATTTACTTCTTATGGAGTTAAATACGATTATGGTTCAATCATGCATTATAATCAATTTATTGCTTCTCAAGTTTCAAATAAACCAACGATGACAGCTAAAATAGATCCAACTAAAAATAATCCAGTCATGGGTCAACGTAATACTCTTTCAGCGAGGGATATACAAATCATTCAAAAAATGTATTGCGTTCCTACATGTGAAGATAAAAATGTTTATTGTGGTTCATGGGCTTTGGGAAACTTTTGTACCACCCCAGCTCAAAAAGGATGGATGGAACAAAATTGTAAAAAAAGTTGTAATCTTTGCTAAAGAAAAATTTATTAATTAATTTTAAATTATGAGCTTGAATAAATAAATAATTTTTGTATTAAATTCATAAATGGAAAAGGAAATTGTTGGATCAAGCATTTTATCAATAAAAGTAAAAATCAAAAATAATAAGAAGAAGCAAAAAATGCTTTTCTAAATGAGACAGAAAAAAGTAATTTAAAAAATAAAATAAATTTTAGAAATAACCATTAAAAATTTTCAATCTTAGATTTTTATTTAAATCCCATTCATTAAAAAAAATATTGGCAGCTCTTTCTTACATTTGAAAATCTTTGTTTTTTTTTGTATTGAAAAAGAAAAAAATTGTTTTAAATTTTTTTACCTTTTTTGTTGCTTTTTTTTCAACAAAGTTTTAGGAATCAATGTCTTTTTTCTTAAATTAATGAATAAATTTTAAATTTTCTCAAAAACTATCAGAATTTTTTAATGAAACAAAAAATAATATATTTAAAAATTAGAAAAAAAAGACTTTAGTAAACATTTTTTAATTTCAAATTTTGTTTATCAATTTGGATAATCACTTTTAAGCACAAAAAAACTTTTCAATCGAGTGTTGGAAACAATTAAAAAGAGATCATCCATAGCTTTATAAAACGCTAACACCGCTGATAACTTTGATCGAAAAAAAGTTCTTTTGAAATACAAATTTCACATAATCTTTTCGAATGAATTCACAAACAATTAACAAAGCAATGGGATTGCACAAACTTGAAATATCATTGAAATGATTATAATATTTGAAAGCAAAAGCTTGTAAATCTAAAATATTTCCAATGAATGCTAAAATTATCATAATATAATATGCGGTGAGAGCAATTTGAAAGATGAGCGTGATTATAGCTTGTCCAAGTAGAATTACATCTTGTTTTATTGTGGGATTTAAATTTTAGAACCACTATGTTTACTCTCTCGGGGTTTATATATATGGAAATACACCTACGTTTTTGTTTTATTTATTTTTATGTAGTTAGTTACTTACGTGGGACTTTTATAAATAATTATAAGCTTCCAAATTCCACAAATTATTACTTTTGGAAATTTTAAAAGTTGAAAATTATTGAGTGTTATTTTTATTTTATAAAAAATGCAATTTTTGATATGATTATTAGCTTTAGATTTTTTGTAACAAAAACTGAAGGAAAAACTTTGCAAAATTTATTCTTAGGTGCCAAGAAATAAAATTTGCAGGAAAAAAGCTACAAAAAAGGAACGAAAAAAGAAGCAACAAATTTGGGCATCTTCCAAAAAAAGAGCAATCAAAAAAAGTAAAAACAGATTTTCATATTTACAAAAATGGTTTGCGAAAAATTATTGTAATTAATGTGGAAACATTTGTCTTGATGACTGTCTTAAAGAGAAAAAAAATAATTCTTTTTTTGGTGCTTATTTTTTTGATTCTTTATTTTTTATGAGCTTTACATTTTTTGTACCAAGCTTTATTATTACCAATAACTCAGACGGCAGCTTTAAATATTACTTTGATGTCATTTTTTTTTCTTCTTCATAAATAGCTTTTGGCGCCAGCAATTACCAAAAACAACTTTTAAATAAAGATCATACAAAAAAATATTTATGTTTTTTGTTTTTGAAGCTAATAATAGGCATCATTATCTTGTCATCCATAAAAGTAGTTTCTTGGGAATATATAACAAAAAAGACATCATTCTTATTTGCTGATATTTTTTTTACTCAATTCAAATTTTACGTTTTTTTAAATAAAAAATTTATTAATAAATTCAACTTTTTTTATTTTACAGAGTTATTAACTAACTTATCACTTGATTAGTTAAGTCTTATTTCCAAAAATGTCCTCCTCAATTTTTACCCGACGTGATAGTCTCGTTTATCAAGCAAGTTTTGAAAAGCAAGAAAATGAAAAACTTCGTCGACAAAATACTCTTCGAAAACGAAAGGAACTCAGTCGACAAGTTTCATTTAAAGATGTTGTGGAAAAGCTAAATGATGATGGACTTGAACTTATTCGCTCCATTCATGATGATTCTAAAGAGATGAAACTTAATTTGGTTATTAATGCTATAAGTGAGTTTTTGAATTTAGGATTTTGTTGTAGAAATTTTTTTATTTTTGTTGAAAAAAACTTTACTAAATTTGACACCCGAAACCTGGATTTTAAGCTATTTTTAATTACCGTAAATATAATTTTAGGCGACAGTAAACAAGTTCTGATCGATCTAATCCAAAAATTATCAGCAGCTGAAATTCCTTTGAATCATCTTGAAACTCGCCCAAATCAAGCTTTTCCAGGAGAATTGGAAATTTTAGCACAAATTCAAACAAAAAAATCAAATTTAATGGAAGTTTTGGATAATTTAGTTGCGGATAAAATAGATCGAATTGAAATTAAACCCATTGAAAAAAGTGAGAAAGCGATGATCGCTGACAAAGAAATTTGGATTCCCAAACATATTTCTGATCTTGATCAATGCCGACATGTTCTTGTTAAATATGAACCCACAGCGGATCCCAAACATCCAGTAAATATTATTTTTCCATTCAAAAAATTTGAAAACGAACAAATTAAAGTTTAGAAATATATCTGATTTTTTAGGGTTATGGGGATGATTATTATATTGGTCGAAGAGCAGAATTAAATATTATTGCAAATAATTTTCGTTAGTAAGTTGAATTTTAAAAAGAATAAAACGAAATATTTTTCTTTGAATTTTTTTTAATACGTTTAAATTGAAGCTTTTTGAGTTATTTGTGGTATAAAAAAAATAGAAGAATTGATCTTTTTAAATTGTTTTTTTATTTTTCAATGCAGCAGAAATAAGGAATATATAAAACAAAAGTGAAGAAAAAAAGAATAAATTTTCTTACTGAAAAGTAGTGTCACAAATTAAAAAATAAATATTACTTTGATTTTTTTAGCGGCGATATCATTCCCGATATTGCATATTTGCCATGGGAGCATGAAGTTTGGAAAATTGCTTATTCCAAATTAAAAGAACTTCGTGAAACCCATACTTGTTTGGAATATCGAAAAAATATTAAACAAATGGAAGATATTGGTTTAATTACTCCAGATAAAATCCCGTCTTTGCAAGCCATCGATAAATATCTTCGAAGTAAGTTTTTTTGAACCTTGAAACAAAAATATTTCTTTTAGAAATTTAAAAATATAATTAATTTTTTGGATTCTTAAACCAAATTTGTTTTATGTAATTTTTTAAGCAAAAAATTAAAGATTTTTTTGATTTTAGGCAAAACTGGTTTTCAACTTCGTCCATGTGGTGGCTTACTTTCAGCTCGCGACTTCCTTGCATCTTTAGCATTTCGAGTATTTCAAACAACTTTATATATGCGACACCAATCCAAACCCAATCATTGCCCGGAACCGGATATCATTCATGAAATTCTTGGACATTGTGCAATGTTTGCTGATCCAATAGTAGCAGAATTTTCTCAAGAAATTGGATTAATGTCCATTGGAGCCACGGATGAACAAATTGAGCGATTAGCTACACTTTATTGGTTTACAATCGAATTTGGACTTTGTGAAGAAATAGAAAATCAAGAAGGCGAAAAAAAGCTTAAAGCTTTTGGTGCCGCACTTATAAGTGCATTTGGTGAACTTCAATTTTCGGTTTCTAATGAACCCAAACATAAAATGTTTGATCCTGCCATCACAGCTCTTCAAAAATATGAGGATCTCGATTATCAACCATTGTATTTTGTTTCCAAATCCATTGGAGACGCAATGAATAAACTTCGAGAATATGCAATGAGTTGGAATCGGCCGTTTATTAATGTTTATGATTCATATACTCAAACAGTAAATCAACTTAGCCATGAAGCCTATGCAAAAATTAGCATTAAAAATGTTAAAGAAAATATGAATCAGTTAAGCCAAATGATGGGAACTTGCAAGATTCAAAAAATTTAATAAAATAAAATAAAATTTTTAACCCTTCTTTTTTGTTTCAAATAATTATTAATAAGCTTTATTAATTTTAAAAATCAAAATTTTTGCTTTGCTTGTTTCTCTTTATTTAATTTGTATTTCATTTAAAAAAAAAAAATAAATAAATGCAGCACAAAAATAAAAATAAATTTATTACGAAAAAAAAGTAAAATTATAGTAATTTTTTTTAATCAGCAAAAAAAATATTGAAAATTTTTATTTTATTTTTGTTTACAGCTTTTTTTTATGGAAGAGTTTTAGAATGAAATGCTATTACTGGAGTTTGTTGTTGTTGGTGGCTTGGATTTGCAGCTCCTCGAAAGGCTTTTTTGAATGCTTTGGAATAAATAATTGTGCATAAAGCTGTATTGAATGCGGAGAGAGAAGTTACATATGGACCCACATAAACGGAGAGTGGCTTCGTAGTTAACTAAAAAAAGTTTTATAAAAAAATTTAAAATGATTCTATTTCTTGGTAAGAACACTATTTTCGTTGCGAGACCAACAGCCGCAAAAAAATTTTATTTCATAAACTTACCGCTTCAAAAATTTGTCCCATAAAATTTGGAACTAAATCAAAAAAAGTTGTAGAAAAAATAATTATTAAAACAGTTTTATTTAAATTTTTTCCTTTAATATTTGTAGTATTTTTCATTACAAATCTTATAAGTATCGCTAATATACATCCACAAACAAAATTGCAGCATGTTATCGAAACTTTAATTATATATTGTTCAGATCTTGATTTCATTAAGCATGTAAAAAATCGGCATGTTGTTATTCCATCTTTTTGCATTGCCATTATTAAATTATTTGCCCATACAGTTATTGCTAAAAAAAGAAGAAAAAATTATTATTTTTAAAGCTTTTTTATATATTTTTTTATTACTACTTTTTTTTAATATTTCAAAAACTATAGAAACCAAAATTCTCAAAAGTAAATACACGACATTAAAACTAATTAATTATATCGTAATTTATTTTCTATTTTTAAAGAAAACTTTTTATTTTATATTTTTGTTGTTAATTTTTAGAATTCATTTTAAGCATAAAAACATAAAGCATAATTTTTCTATTTAGAATTAAAAGTTAATTAAAAATGGATGACATGCTTGCCAAAAAAAAATCCAAATTAAAACAAATCTAATGACTTAAAAAAAATTAATTTTATTTGCAACTTTTTTCTTCTTAAAGATTTTATAAATAGAAATTTTTTTAATTGCCATCAAAAGATACTGTAATTATTTACTTATTTTAAAAACGTTTTAAAAGAAATAAAACAACATTTGAAGGATAAAATTATATTAAAAAAGACGCTTAAAATATTTTTTATTTTTTTGTATTAAAACTTTTCACATTTTTTTCAGTTTTCAAAAGTTAATATTTTCTGTCATAAAATTTGGCATTTTTTTCTGTCTCTCAACAAAACTCACCCATGACACAAATAATACATAAAAGAATGATAAAGCATAAAAACTTTTTTTGTCTTGTAGAATATTTTAATGGAAAATAAACAGAAAAGCAGCGATCCACACACAACCAAAATTCCATCAATGAATATAAATTTAATGACATAAATGGTAAAAAGCCCAAAAAGAATACAGTTTTGCTATCATAAATTACGGTATCAGGCCTCCAAAGTAGCAATAAATACATGCAATTGAGGGTGCTCCAAATGCTCCAAATAAAAATATATAAAAAATACAGAGTTATCACGGGCGAAAGTTTAGCACTTTTTTGAAATAAACTTTTTCCAAGAATAATGGACGAAGAAAAATATAAGGACACCAGAGAGGAAACTAAAGTAAAAAGATGATGGATTCCAACGAGCAAAACAAAATAATCCATTGCAGAGGCAAAATTTAAGTTTTATGTTTTCGCCTAAAAAAATTTTATTAGTCTAAAAAAGTCAAAAAATACTCACGAAAAAAAGACAAATGATTTTTAAAAAAATTTATAAAGTGGCTAAACTTTTTGTTTTAAATCTCAAACTACAGTAGTTTTATTAAAAAAGGGAAATGGTTGCTTTAACCATCTTCTAAAGATGTGGATAAAAAAACATGAGTCATTAAAACAAATTGTTATATATATTTTTATAATTATATTTATTATTTACCTGTCATGTCTGAGAAAGTAAAAAATTAATTTACAATTTTTAGAAGAAAATAAAAACAACCGAATCCTAATTCTAATTCGTAATTTTTTTTATGGATAGAAGTCATATTTTTATAGCCGCTGTAAATTTAAAATAAAATTTGGAAAAGATAGTAGCAAATTCGCTCACACAAAAAATGCAATAAAACATTTTTACTTTTTTACGTTTTTTGCGTTCTATTTATTTTACTTGCATTAATTACAGTTGGAAAAATTAAAAAATCCTAAATATAAATTACGATTATAAAGTATTTAACATTTTTTCGCCTCAGACAGACCAAAAAAAATTTAAGGTTGTGTCATTATTTTTTTAAACACATGTTTTATTATTTTACCTGATTGTATTTTTAAATACAATTCATTTATACAAAGATCTCATAATAAAATTAAAAAATTGTGCTCTCAAAAACTTTTTATTCTCTACATAAAGAAAAGGCAAAAAATCTGAGAATTTAAGAGGTTTTCTATGTTTTTTAAAAATAGAACTTGTGCCAACGACAATAAACAAATTAATGCGGCGGAAAAACTTGTTTTAATATTAAAAACATAAAGAATAAAATTAATTTAATTAATTAATTAATAACACTAAAAAAAATGGTCACTGAAAGTGCGATACGTGACTTTCCACTTTCTTGAATAATTATTTTAAATTATTGTTTATTCAAAAAAAAATATTGCATACGCCAAATGCTTGCTTTTTTGGTCTCTGTGACCACAAAAAAAATTTAAAAATGCAATGAACTAGAATCTTTTAAAAAACTTTACTTAATTTATTATTTTTTTTTTGTACTTTTTTCTTCAAAAAATTTTACATAAAACAAATATATAAAAAAATTGTAGCAAAAATGAGTAATATTTTATTCACAAATACGTAGTAGGCAACAACAACAGCAAGCATAAATATTTTTTGTATGTTGAAAAAAGAAAGAAAAAATCCAGAATTAATAATTAAAAAAAGGTAAAAAAAATGCAAATTTTTAATTCCCAAGTTTGTTTTTATTTTTCTTAACAGAAATAAAATTTTTATTAATAAATGAAAATTGCTTTTCGACAAATGTGTTTTTAATTATCATTATTTATTTTGGAACTCCAAAATTTCTATTTTTTATTCTTGATAGAAACTTATTTTTTTCTGAAATTTTAATTTGTAATAAAATCGTTCGATGACAAATTTTTTTTTCTATATCTCTCAATCAAAAAAAAGAGAGATAAAATACAAAACAACCTAAAACAGAGCACCATTTTTCTTTTTTAATTTTAAATTTGACCCAAATTGTTTTTTCTCCCGTTCCAAAAAAAATTTTTACAGCAACCAAAATCAAGAGCGACGAATGCAAGTGAAAAAAAAAAGATTTACAGGTAAAAAAAGTGGGATTAAAAAAACTTTCTTTCTTCATTCGTTTTTTGTTTTCGGGTGTTAATTAAAATTTCAGGAGGCGTTTTTGATTTAAGAAGAAAAAAAACGAAAAACCTGGTAACCTCATTTTCCATTTTCCAATTAAAAAGTGAAGGAAATTGGGTGATAATAAAAGGGAGAGTAAATTCTCCATTTTTTACTTCTTCTTTTTTTGTTTGAAATCAAATACTTCCGAAAAAATAAGTGTTTTTGTGTTTCTGTGAAAAATAAAAAAATATGGGAAAATATGAATTTTATTATAATCTTGCAATTGGTTCTTGTATTATTAGTGCTATTACAATTGTAACAATACTTATGAGCGTTCCAATGCTTTATACTAAAACATCATGGGATCATATTGAATTTTCAGCTAGAAGTGAAATGTTTAAAGTGAGTCTCTTCTCTTTCTTTTTTTTCAGTCGATTAAAGAAAAAAAACTTTTAAATTTTGGGTATTTAAATGAGCTAAATTTTGGTTTAAAAAAAAGATTTTGGAATTTCAATAATAACACAAAATTTTTAAGTTTCTTAATTAGAGTTAAAAATAAATCTAATTTTTTTTAATATCTAAAAAAATAATGATTCTAACACAAAAAATATTTTTAATTACTAAATTCGGACCAGAAATAAAATTTAGTTAAAATTAACACCAAATTAAAAAAAGGTCCAAATTCGAAATGAAAATTTCAATTTTCTGTTTTCTAAAATTAAAATTTACATAAAATATTCTAAAAAAAACTTGGAATACTTAGAAATTTTATTTTTTTTTATGGTTTTTTCATTTTTAAAAAAATGCTTTGAAAAATTTAAAAATCCAATTTTTTTTTCCAGGAAAAATCCAATGTAATTTGGGAAGCAATGCAATCCATTTTGAGAGGACACAATTTCCATCGGTTCAATATTTTTCTCGAGCTGTTCGATCTCCTTCTTGGGCGAAAGGTATTTGTTCGGGTTGCACTCAACTTGCATGTCCAACTGGGCCATCAGGAACGCCAGGAAATTCAGGGGATGATGGAATTCCTGGAACTCCAGGAAATACTGGCCCCGCTGGCGATGATGGATTAGATATTGAAATTGATGATGGAGCTTTGGAATATCCTTGCGTTATTTGTCCCGGTGGTCCACCTGGGTTGAGAGGTCTTCAAGGTACATATTTAAATTTTTTTAGTTGAATTTTTAAGAAATGTTTTGAATGAAAACTTTTATTTTTTTTAGGCGAACGTGGAACTGCTGGATATCCAGGCCATCCTGGCATGCCTGGTCCATCGGGCAATCAAGGACCTGAAGGACCTCCAGGTGATTTAGGCGCAGCTGGTGGACCTGGATTAACTGGGGCATTAGGACCTGTTGGAGTACCAGGAGGTAAGCTACCAGTAAAATAAAATTCATTTTTAGTTTACTTTAAAAAATAGATAGTAACAAAATATGAACGATAATTTTAATACTTTTTATTACTATCTTTATCCACTAAAGAAAGTAACACATTATTAACAATATTTTGCAGATTTTTCTTGCTATCTTTTTTTAAACCCTTTTTTGCTCTTTTTTCTTTCTCAAAAACATTTTTTCTTTCAGGAACGGTATTTGCTGGAGTTGGATTAAAAGGACCTAAAGGCCCACCAGGTCCAACCGGGCCCAAAGGAAAGCCAGGAATACAAGGAAAATCAACTCGAGATGCTGGATTACCCGGAAAGTCAGGACCTCAAGGCCCACCTGGGCCATCAGGAAATTATGGACAAGTTGGAGAATCCGGAGGATGGGGCCCACCAGGTGAACCAGGTACCCCAGCCCAAATGTGTCCATCCGATTGCGGAGTGGCACATATTTATGTTCCTGCAATGCCAAGTGAAATAAAGCAGCATCAAGCTGAAGAAGTTGAACCCAGCGTTGGAGGAAATGAAAATGGATATCAACGTTAAAAAAATAAATCGCTCCTGCTCCTTTATAATATTACTGATTCTTGACTCTTTTTGTGTTCAACATAAATTGGCTCTCATTAACCGAGTAAACACACAAATATAAAAAAGCATAATATTTATTTATTAAAAAACAAAATAATTACATAAAATTCAAATAATAAAAAGTTTTAAAAATAAATAATAATCACTGCTTTTTTTATGTGTCTTATAAAAAGCATATTATTTGAGAATCTTCAAATTTGTCGGAATCCTTTCAAATTTTAAATCAAAAAGATTTAATATTGGTTCAACTTGTTTGCTTTATTTGTAGCAATGTAATGGGTTTGAACCCATTTTTTAGTGTCGAAATTAATGAGTCCAATCATAAAGTGTGCCACTTCGCAATGTTTTTCAATTTGTATCGCCACCAGTGTCTCTTGCAATTTGCAAATTGAATATGCCTTCTTTTTTAAAAGAAACTTAAACCAAACATCACTCCAACCAACCAAAAAAAGGCGAAGAGGGACTTTCACAAACAATTTTAAGTCTCTTTTTTTTACGAACACAAACATCTCATTTCTCGTCAATAAATATATTCCACAAATATCCCTTACATCAGAAACAACCATAATTAGTTTCAATCATGGCATGAATAAAAATTAAAAGAAAAATGGAAAGGACACATCTCTAAATATTTTTGTTTGACGTCGCATACGTATTTTTATGAGACTCCTATTTTTTGCCTCTTTTAAAGGCCAAACAAATGAAGAAGAAAAAAATGGATGATATTCCTATATTTAGAAAGGCAAAAAGTCAAAGTCACAAAAAAAGCTTGCTTTTTTTTGTCATTGTTTTTGGTGGTGGCTGGTGGTGGTGGTGTTGCTGTTGTTGTCGTCGACGTCGATCTTTGCCTTATTGCCATCACACACACAATCGTCGCCAATTCCAATTGGTTTCACATACATATTTTACATATAAACGTCGTCGACGGAGGCGTGTTTATTTCTTTCTTTCTTGAGAATCATTTCTATTTTTTTTTAAGAAAAAGACTTTAAGGAAAAACAATCGAAGAAGGACTAGACTCCAAAAATAGGAAGAAAGCTTGTTGATTCACATTTTTTTCTTCCATTTTCATTTTCATTTGCATGAATGAATATTATTTGCATCATTCTCATCATCAGCATTGTGAATTCCAATAACTAAAATCCCACATTTTTTTTGTTTTGTAAAAGGTTTACAAACTTTCATTTTTTTCTTTTAACATAATATTTTTTTTGTTTTGGTGGTTGCATGCTTCATATTTGAAAACGACCACATTGCTTCGTGGTGTGAAGTTTTGGTGGAAAGAATTGATTTATTATTTATTTTTTAAAAGTGCGAATATTAAATATTTTAAATATTAAAAAAATATAAGAAGAAATAATGTTAAGAGGACGAGGTTCAATCAAATTGGTAAGTTAATAATTAATTATCTATTTAAATTTATATAATTAAAATTCTAAATTTTTTCTGTTCTTAAAAAAAGAAGAAGAAATCTTTTTTAATGCCAAAAGCGTTTATTTTTATATTTTAGTTTCGATTTATTTTGGATAAGACATTTTGTTTTGAAAACTAAAAATTATTTTTCTGATAGTCTAATGCCCTAATGAAAGTCGTTGAATTCAAAAAAAACCAAAAAATTATTTCCTCACATTCGTTCGTAGCCTTTTTTTCCTCCATTTTTTGATTTATTTTTAGCTATAAAAAAAATATTAGACTCGAAAACCTTGTCCTTCCAAATATGTATGTATATGCCTCCGCGCTAACAGGTTTTATTCATGTTTACGTAATTTTGAGTCCAAAATGAACTTTTTCCATTCCATTTTCTTTCATTATGACCTCTTTTATATTTGATTTATATGCTTTTTCCTTAAAATAAAATAAAATAAAAAAATAAACGTGAAAGCAGTAGTCTGTCGTCGTCGTCTGAACGTTTTTTATCTTATTTGGCAGCTTTGACTCTGATTTTTTTTTGAGATCCTTATCTTTTTTTATAAAAAAAACATAAAAAATGAAATGAGTATAAAAAGAAAATAGTAAAAGCACCTCTCTTTTTCCTTTTCTTTCCCATAATGACTTTTCAACGGAAATAGTTGGTTTGGCTGATCTGTTGTTATTATTTTTTTGTTTGGGATCGATCCACATGACTGATAGAGTTGCTTCCTTTTGTACCAAAAATGCTGCATCCATTTTTGTTCATGATGAATATATTAAAGATGAGCTAGAAATCGTTGAGTTTTTCCCTATGTTTTTTTTAAATCACTTTTTGGGTAAAGAAGGGCTTTTTATTGCTTTACAAAAAATTTCGATTCGAAATTCCCGGTGAATTACAAAATCTTAGGAGTTCGTCGACTTTTGTTTTGATTGTTTTATGGGTTTTCTTTTTTTTGAAAAGGCATTATTCATCCAGATAATATTTTTACAAAAAATAAATGGGGATAAATAAAGATTTGAAACAAAGGACTCACTAACACAAAAAATTCGAGGAGTAATTTAAAAAAAGGTTTAATCTCGATTTTTTTAGGCTCGTGCAAAGCTTGCCCAAGCATCAAAAAAGCAATTAATATTTTCAATTATTATTGCAATCCTCTCGATATCTTTATTGATAGTTGGTTTAGCATTTGTATGGAAATATAAAGAAGATATAGATAATATAGCATATTATAATAAACATGGGGAATGGCGGGATACATGTAAAAAAGTTTGCAGTGCAACGTAAGTTTATTTTTTTTTAAAACTTATTTCTTTTTCTTTCTAACATTTGAGTTCGTAGATATGATGTTCCACCGCTAATATTAATATCGCTTGATGGATTTCGTGCGGATTATTTAGAACGAAATATCACCCCTGCCATTGAAAGAATGATGCATTGTGGAACTTCAGCTCCTTATATGTTTCCAAGTTTTCCAGCTTCCACATATCCAAATCATTACACGATGGTGACTGGCTTATATCCAGAATCACATGGAATTGTGGATAATAAATTTTTGGATAGTCGAATGAAAAATGGAGTTTATTTAGGTGAAAATATTACTACCACAAAATTTGGTGATGAATTTCGATATACTCGAAAATTTGGCACTAAAGAATGGTATAAAGGCGAACCCGTAAGGCCATTAATTTTATAACTCAAATTATGGCAAGTTTTATAGATTTGGAATACGGTTAATTTTGCTGGAAAAAAGACTGGAACAGTAAGCAATTTTTTTAAGATACATACTCTTTGACTTTTTGTTTACGCAAATATCAAAATTTTTTCTGTAAAATAAAAGACTTTAAATCAGAATAATATTAGCCAATTTCGAATAATTAATTACTGTAGGGTTTTTTTTAGTTCTTTTGGCCTGGTTCAGAAGTAGAAATTCAAGGAAGTACTCCAACTTACAAAGCAACATTTAGCGATGTAGTTCCTTTCAGTCAACGTGTTGATACGGTTGGTTTTATTAATTTTCTCTCTCTTCAACTTTTCTATTTTGACTGATCTCTTTTTCTTGTTTTCTAACTCAACAAAGACAAGAATGCTTAATTATCGAAAGTAACCTTAATTCAAAAATGTGCATTAAAAAAATTACAATGTTTTTCTTTGCAAAACTAAGAAAACTTCCTTAATTTATTGATTCCAAGAAAAAATACAATATTAATTATTGATAACAATCATTCATGAAAGACTTTAAGAAGAAGAAGAAAAAATAATTCGAATCATTACACTTTTTCCATTTCATTTTATTTTACTTTTTGGTGGTTTATTTCCCGCAAATACATTTTTTGTTTTTGTTTTTAACCTGAAGATGCCAAAGTTACATCCATACCCATAAGGAAGCATGCAACGGTAGATTGAGCCATACGTCGTTGTAAAATAGCTTTACCAAAAGCAGATAAATAACTTTCAGATGAATGTTGTTGCATATCCATTAAATAAACGGTAATAAACATAGAAATCTGCAAAAAGTTTTTTGGTGTTTAAATTTTAGTTTTGGTAGTTAAGAAATTTGCTTACGGGAGTTTTTTCTAAAATATTATTTTGAATCTCTGGTGGAATAAATTGTTTAGCATCATCAAGTTCGGGAGTGCACATTTCGGTTTCAATATCATAAAGACCAGGTTGCATAACTTCACATTTGCATGCTTCATTAATCGATTGATTACCAGAATTGGAACGTTGTTCAGTAATAGAAATTCTCGAAGTTTGGCTTTTCATTTGTTTACAAAAATCGCAAAATACGCTAAAATATTGAATTTTGCAAAACTAAATCTTTTATTTTCAAGCTTTTAACAACAAACCATGATCCTTCAGTTTTAGCGCAAGGGCATTGATTAACTTTTTCATCGATTTTTTTGGTGCATGGCAGCGTAGGATTATTAGGATCTGGAGTTCCACCAATACGCATTTCAACTTCAGCCAATAAATTTCTAATAGGTTTTAAAATTTCGACACCCTCTGCTTTAATTTTAACACATCCAGGAATAACGGGATTTTTAGGAATGAGTTGAATTTTTTCTGGATTAAATCGAATCAATGGTTTATATTTACTTAATTCAATTCCTCTTCTTTGCAAATAAACTAAAAAAAATGAAATTTAAGTTTTATAAAAATGTGAAAGATAAATTTTGAGTTATTATCTTTCTTCAATTAAAGTTCTAATAATTAGTTTCAAGCTTTAATGACGCAAAGTTGTAGTGAATAATTTACGAAGATTTTTTTGAAGAAAAAATGCACATTTTAAAGAATTTTAGGAAGGTATTGAAAAAATAATTAATTAGGAATTAAGTAATTGAGAATTATCTTTTTAATTGCATCGAAAAATTTCCAAAAAAAAAATGACAGGCTTTGAAAAGAGGACATAAAGTTAGTCATAACGACCGCATGAATCATGGAAATAAAACTAATATTAAAAAAGACCTTTGCATAAAGAAGCCGATCATAGAGTAATTAATTCACTACGCTCAAGCCTTTTATTTATTAAGAAACGAATGAATGATATAGGAAGGAGGATGCTTACTTACTTGGACTACAAGCTCCACTAACTCGAATATTAACTTCAGCTTTATCTTCTGCAAAAACAACCGTTGTCGCACAACCCAATATTGCCAATATTAATGGTAACCACATGGCTAAAAATTTATTTACTAGGTATTTCAGAAAATTGTGATTGAGTAAAAAACAACGACAAAAACGTTTTAGCTCCCAAAAAAGCACACGATGTAATTTTTTACGGATAGAGCAATCAATAAACGCGCAAAGATAAAAAAAAGACGAAAAACGGATAAACTTTACAGACGATATCAATCGTCGTCGCCATGGTTTTTATTACCACCAATAATATAATATTCGACTTTTTTTAAATATTATAATAGACAATATAAAAGTGTGTGGTGTGTGACGCAGTCGCGATCTTCTTTCCCCCTTCATTTTTTTCTTCTTCTTTTCTTTCATGATTTGGGGCAAATGAGAAAATGGAAGGAATGAAAAAAAAGGAGGTTGCTTTAGGCGATGGAATGGATGGATGGATATCACCATTTTCATTGTTAAAGGAAGAGTAGGAAGGATAGAATTATTGTCAAAATTTTTAAACTATTATTTTTTTCATGGAATTGATTTTTTTTTCTTCATTTGCAAGTCATTCTAGAATAGCAATAAAAAAAATAACGGTGATGATGATGATCTTTGTTCATCTAAAATTTATTTTTTTGATAGCATCGCCTTTCTGCTGCATTTTTTTTATATTTAGCTCTTTTTTTAATTGAATAATAAATATAAAAAAAAACATGAAATTGACGACTGACGGTTGTTGAAATTCATAAAACAAGATGTTTTCATCAGAAGAACAAAACAAAAAATTAAATGAAATCGGTACTTAGGCTTTTTTTATGGAAAAGTTGATTTTTTCAACGTCAAGGGCACAAAAAATGGTTGTATTGCTTAATAACAGCTCGTGATACTTTTTTTTCTTCTTTTTTTATTGCTGATAAACATCTAAGAATTATTATTAGGGAATCATAAACATTGGTTCCACAATCCAAAACAACTTCAGAAACTTTGGATTACAAGCATTTCTGTAATAAAATTAAAAAAATACCGTAGCTTTTTTGTTTAATCCAAAAAAATCTGCTCTTTAAAAAAGCATACATAATTAATATTGGGTTTGAAACATTTGAAATATGACAAATTTTAACATTTGGATATGCTTCCATAATCCATAATAAACAAACTGAATATATTCCCTTCTAATTCTCCTTCATAGCTTTTTTTGCTAAAATTCTTATTCTTTTTTATTTAGGTTATCGAATGGCTAACATATCCAACATCAGATCGACCAAGCTTTTTCACCCTTTATTTCGAACAACCCGACGGTGTGGGACATACATTTGGTCCAGATTCGAATGAAGTGAATTCAAATATGATTTTTGTTGATGCTATGTTAAATTATCTTTTTCATCGTTTGGATCAACAACAGCTTCTTGGATGTGTGAATATTGTTTTAGTTTCGGATCATGGAATGCAAAGTTTAAGACCCGATCATTTTGTCAAACTTTATGAATATGAAAAACTCATGGCTTCTCCAGATGTTTATATTGAACCCGTAGCTGGCGCACATATTTATCTCAAGGGTGAACTAGCGAAAATGAAAAATCCTTTAGAAGCTTTTCCAAAATTAATGTGTCATAAAGGTGAAAATTTTCGGGCTTATACCAAAAAAACAATGCCACGTGGAAGGCATTATACTGAGAGAAGAATCGGGGATATTTTTATTGATACGGCTATTGGAAGTTTACCATTTACGTATGTTGTAAAAAAACATTTTTTTTTGCATTCACAGACTTTTCATTTTTAAGGAACAAAACAGAATTTGAGACATGGAAAAACAAAGGCGGACATGGATATAATAATATAATGAAATCTATGAGATCCATATTTGGAGCCATTGGACCAAGTTTTAAACCAAAAGCAATAATTCCACCATTTCAAAATATTGAATTGTATAATTTATTTGTTGGTAAGTTTATCTCATTTTTTTGCGGATATTTAAAGTTTTAAAAGTTTACAAAATTTTCTTATTTTTTCAGATGTCCTTCAACTTCCTAATCGTGCCCCAAATAATGGAACTCATGGACTTTTGTTTACAACATTAAATAATCCACCAGAATATCCACAAAGCCAGGCCTTTCCATTCCCTAAATGTGAAGTTGATATTAGTTTGATGAAATGTGGGGACAGCTGTCATTTTAAGGTAAAGCAACTGATGATCTTTAAAATATAAATATCAAGATCACTAACTTAGTTACTTTGATAATCTTTCTTCAACCTCACTTTTTTAGTTGCCTCTTTCAAATGCAAGTTATTGTTATCCTTCACAATCGCTGGGCTTTGATGAGCGACTGGATTCAAATTTATGCGAAGCACATTTTTGTAATTCATCCCTTATTCTTGACTCCGAACAAAAGCCAATTGTAGCTGAATCATTTCTTCGTCATCCAATCGCAAATATTGATCATCGAGCAAATTGTTCACTCAAAATTCATGATGGAAATATGACTGAATGTAAACGGAAATCTTTCAAAGGAACTATCAGCCTTTTTCCTCGGGATAGTAAGTTTGCGAATAAAAAAAAATAGTGCTAGAATCAATCTTTTATAATTCTGTCTACAGTATTACATGCTTCTTTTCAGGCATTCATTTTTACTTTGAACAAGCCAGAATTTCTGCTCCCATTGGTTTTATTGATGGTGCATGGAAAAGTTTAGTTGATTTAGTTTCAAAATATACCCGACATTATGCTACATTAAAAGTATGGGCTGGACCTATTTGGGATAATGATAATGATGGATTAGCGGATGTTGTTGATAAACAAGGAAAAAATGCATCTCATGTTTTTGTAGTACTTTTGCGATGTTCGGGTGGTGAATGGCATGAGCATTTTACTCATTGCAAAGATGAATCTAAAACTCGAGTACTTTCTTTAGTTCTTCCATTAATTGAAAAAGATGATAATTGTTTGGTAATTTATTTTGTTTGCTATTATTTCTTTTAGAAATAGGAAATGCATCATAGCTTTTGTTTTTTTTCGAAACTCGAAATTTACATATCTTTTTTATTTCAGAATCCAACAGAATATTTATTTCAAAATATGGTTCGCGTTCGCGATGTCGAATTATTAACAGGTTTAGAATTTTTTATTGATCGAAACTATTATTCCTCACAAATGGCCCTTCAACTTCGAGCTGAAGTCAAAGAAGAATTATGGCAACTTGAACATCGTTAGCTTTCAAACCTTTTTTAATAATTTTGTTTAATTGTAAAACTTAAAATTTGTATGTTAATAAAAATGTTATTATAACTTAGTTAAAAATAAAAGAAACGTTGCCACTTCATAATCGTCGAACAAATAAATAAAAAAAATACGTTTGAGCTTGAAGGAAAAAAGCTTTCAAACTTTCCAAAAAAAAAACTGCCTCGCATAATTTCTCTTGGCAAAAAGCCATCAACCAAAAAAGCCACGGAAAAATATTTTTTCTCTAACTTTCTCGGTTACTCAATCTTTCTTTTTTTCAAAGCAAAATTTTTAGTTTCAACAAAAAATTTTATTCTTTCAATTTTACGTTGATCACTTTATTATTGCCTTTTTGTGTTAGCTTTAAAGCTATAATAATGGATAGCAATGATCCATTTGGAAACATGTTCGGTGTCAATGATGAATATAATGAAGCAGAACTGATTAATTCCATTCAAGGTATGTCCTTTTAAAGAAACTTTTTGTAATCAATTTAACCTTACTTCTTTTTCAGTTCAAAATCGACAATATCCATATGAACCATCAGCTTCAGTAAGTTTCGTTGCATCATTATTTGAAAGAAAAATGGTTAAAGCTGTTTCTGATACCGTAATCATCAAACTTATTGCATCCTGTTGATAGCTAATAATGCGTGATAAAACAATAAACTACCTTTTTATCTTTCTTCACACTTCCTAAAAACTGTTTTCTAATCACCTTCATTTTTAGGAACTCCGTGATTTACCAGCACATGCGTCGAATGATGGCTTTGAATCTGAAGGCAATGCTAATTTCGAAGATGAAGCAAGTGACGACGAGTTTGAAGAAGAACTCATTATCGATGATGAACTTCGACTACTTGTACGACAAATGGCTAACGTCACTGATGATGAATTACAAAATCTTTTCGCCTACAATGCTTCTTATCTAGAAATAATCGAATCGCTGATTGCTAAAACTGATCGAGCATTGGATGAAAATCGTGAAACTCAAGAAGATATCCATGAAAGACTTGCAAACAAAACTGAAGATACAAAACCCTATTCTATTTCTGTTGCAATTTATATGAGACCATACTTCAAAAATCGACATGGAATGGTATGGTGCTTTTCTCTTTTATTATTTATCTTTGTTAATGTTGTTTTTTAGCCTCCACAAATGAACGATGAAACCAAACTATTGCTTGAAACTCATCTGCTCACTACACCCATTCGAGAAGAAATGTTATGTAAGTTTTACTTTTACTTTACCGGAAGCTTTTAACATAGCTGTTTTGTGTTTTCACAGCTTTTGATAGCCACTTTTGTTTCTTTGAATACTAACTTCATACTGTATTTTTAGGGCGTGAAGAAGATTATCGAAAACTTAGTGAGGCTGTTCGTGAACAACTTTTGCGTCAAATGACTTTACGGCTGGAATCTCGCAAATCTCTTCTTGAAGAAAAAATCAAAAGTTTTGATGCTACAAACACTGACGACGATTTGGAAACATGGAGAAGTGAAATCAAAACCTTGGATCGGAAAATTGTGTATACTTTAAAGTTGCCTGACGACGAAATCTTTACTGGTGACTATAGTAAAATTTCATGGAATGAAATTTCTGTTAGAAATGTAAGCTTGCTTTGTTTTTCTTTTTTGTTTGAAAACATACAATTTTAGTTTAATGTTATACGAAGTGGAATAGCATGTCGTCAACGATGGATGAATGAACAACGGCCTGAAATCAATAGAACTCCATGGACGACTGAAGAAGACGAACAACTTCATGAAGATTCAAATCTTTAGTTCATCAAATGGAAATTTGTTGCTCACGAACTTGGAACCAATCGAAATGAATTCCAATGTTTTTGTCGAGCCAAAGAACTTGAACAAAAGTATTTCATCGAAAAGCAAATGTGGTCAAGTGAAGATGATGAAAAGCTGATTTCTATTGTATTTGGCTATAATAACATTGATTCAATTCCATGGGAAAAGGTCGCAAAATTGATGGGTAATCGAAATACGAATGAATGTCGTCGACGTTTTCAATATTCGCTGAATATGTCTGTTCACATTGGTCGCTGGACTCATGCTGAAGATATGGTAAGAAATTCCTTTTTCAAGTTTATGTAATAAGTGATGAGATTGTAAACAAGTTTTGTTAGCATTAAGATGTCACGTTGCGACATGTTACTCTTGTTTAATCACTATAGTGTAGCGGTATATTGTTCGAGTCACCTGTGAGCTTAGGTGAATTCCTTTATTATCAATTATGGTATTACAGTACAAAAGAGTGAGGAAAGTGAGATAATATGAGACTGCCAGAGGAGACTTGACCTCTTCTAGGACTGCTTGAGAGTGGAAATTAGGATTTGCTTTTTCCATGTTGCGATTGCTTGGATAAGCTGGTATCTGATTTGTTTATAAAGAATGAGAATTGGAATGTGCAGACACCACGCCTCGGATATCATAACTATTTTCGTGCGTCATTGCATGCTTGATGCTAACAATAAACGGCTAAAGACTAGCGTTTGATAAAGTAAGTTAAAGACTTGCACGAGCGTGATAGCTAAAGTGAATTTAGTTGTGACTAATAGGTATGACAGAATGCAGGCAATGTCACGTGTCGAATGACAAAGGTAGATGCACTTTTAGTTATTTGATATCCTCGTTGATAGTGATTGATGCGAGTTATTTTTAATTAGCCAAATGCTCATGCATTACACTTGAAAAGCCATTAATAGCTAAAAGATGCTTTACTTTCTTGCATATTAATGCTAACTTAAAGCCTTACCATCCTTTCTTTTTCAAACACTTTTTTCTCTTTCTTTTTTACCTCTTTTATTAACTTCAATTTTTCAGTTCCTTTTGGAAGCTGTCAATCGTTATGGCCCATATGATTGGGATCGAATTGCATCATGTGTTCCTGGAAGAAGTGCTCCTCAATGTCGATCTCGATGGAGCAATGTATTGGACTCCAAAAGAAACGTTCAAAATTGGACCATAGAAGAAGATGAAATGATTTTAACTGCTGTCAGATTTTTTGGTCGTGGAAGATGGTCAGAAATTAGTCAACTTTTATCCAATCGTCATCCAGCTGATGTTCGTTCAAGATTTCGTCGTTTTTTGAATCGAAAAATTAAGGTTTGTGTTTCGTTAACTTTCTCTTCCTTTTAACCCAAATCACTTTTTAGGATCTTCCACCATATGATTTGGATGCAAATGATGATCACTCAATTTGGAATCAATTCTCTCGTCGTCAAGATGTTCTAACACGTTTTCAAGTTTATGAAACCTTCGAAGCTGATAAACTAAATGAAGAAAATGACTTTGCTAAACGATTTGGTATTGGAGCTTTCATTTTGAAAATAAATTTTTTTGTTTGTAAATGGTGTCTATAGAAATTAGCTTAAAAGTCAATGTTTTTACTTTTGGGTGTTTGTAAAATGCTTAAAGTTTTCCAAAAAAAAAGATAATTTCTTGATGATAATGTTGTAACAACATAAGCCAGAGTTAGTCCGCTGCCATTACCAAAGTTTTTAACCCAATGTTAGCTTTCTTGATTCATAAAGTAAATTGGTAGAAACCACATAGCGCTGAAAAGTTTGAGTTTATCAATCTCGAAATGGAGGTATGTCAAAGCTTCAGGCATTTGTTTTGTTGAAGACAAATATTAGAGAATTACACTTTTTCTGTTTCATCTTTGACCATGAAAAGTGTGCATTTATTTATTACAAATTTATTCAATCCAATAAAGCAACCTCAAAGTCCTCCAACAGATATCGTGAACGTAAACTTTGGGCTTTCATTGAAATCGAAGGATAAAAGTAAATCATTTCATTCGAAAGATGTGTTACACCAAAATTTATTTTGCATGAATTGCTTTTGCATGATAAAATATTCTAGCTTCTTCGATGAAGTTTTGAATAAGTTTTTTTTACCGAAGTAACGAATAGGCGCCCCAGTTAAACTGGTACTTTACAAAATTTATTTTTAATCTAAGACTGCGAAACCCAGTAGTCATCATTAAGGTTCGACAACTGTTAGGCTTGTATAGTCCTGCGATTAAGCTCAACAAAATTCAAATTTCTCAGCGAAAGAACTTCGGTCAAAATAAGAATTTTGCAAAGCTGGGGGGGCAATTTTTCCATCTTCATGAAACAGAGAACGTCCTTTCGGAGTTACAACACATCGCATCCAACGGAACGGACGGTTTAAGTTTAAGTATCACTAATCAATTATATTTCGATTCCATCATTATCACCGTGAAACAGAGAACTTCCTTGCGGAGGTTACAACACATCGCACTCAAATGATTTCCTCCAATTGATGGGATCATTAGCAAGCTAACAACCAAAGATCATTTTTTTTTGAAAGGCACTTACATCAAAAACTAAAGTGATGGAAGATGAAGAAAAACAAAGGTGAAGATGACCAGAGAAATGTACTTTTTTGCTTGATTCAATGGAAAATTTTTTGCTAAAAAATTTTTTTTGTTGAAAATGGATTAACAGATGATAAATTTAGTTGCATTTAATTTGATTCCGGTTATTTGTAAATATGTTTGACGATTATGAGCAAATTTACATAACAAGAAGCTTTAACATAACCTTTTCTTCTCAATCATGAAGATGTTTCTTTTTTTCATTCAAAAGAAGCAACTATCATTTCCCCTCTAAATCTGAATGTGATGGTCAAAAACCAAAAAAGCGAATTAAGAAATATGCTTCCTCAATAATATCAATAAAAAGAGAGTATGAAACTACAAGCAAATGCATATGCAAATTTAAGAAAAAATCACTTTTAACCTTCACAAACATAAACTTATTTGACCAAACTTTCACAGCGTTAGGTTTGATAACTATCAATCATTTTCACTAGAAGCTCCGCCGGTCATGGAGCTTGTTTTATGCAAATTACAATGATTTCATGCGCTTGAAAATTTTACTCCAACAGCGTTTATGCCAATTTTTCATTTTTTTTTGCAATTTTTCCATGCTTGATTTCCGATTGAGCACGACACATCGAAAAGGATGAGCATGAAATAACGAACACATAATGAAAATTACTTGGAAGGAAAACTTCAACGGCTAAACATATTTTTACTTAACAGAGATGGATAAAAAGGAACGCCATCACTCTTTAATCTCCCTCATAAGCAAAAAAGAAATGGAGGCCAAATGAGTGCTTCAAGTGAAATACTTGTTGCTGTTTTACATGAATGATTTACTTTACTTCAGCCAACAAATCCATATAATGAATCCTTATTTATTATTGCTTAGCGGTAAGGACTGTAAAAAGTTTGTGATGTGATAAATCCATTAAATCAACTAATTGTAATCAAAGAAACAAAAGATAAACAACTTTATTTAAACAAAGCAATACAAAATCAAATACGAATTTCAAGCAATGCGCATACACACAGATCACAATGCTATGAAACAATAAATCATAATTACAGTACAAAAAAAGGATATGCTATGAGAGATTGAATGGCTTCTATAGAGCAATGAGAATGTTGTTTATCAAGTGCCTCTATGTTCATGTAAGGAGTATCACCACCACAGATTTCTTCCATATGACGACATATAAAGCTTTAGCAGATGATACAGCAGCCAGATTGTTAGCTTCAGATATTTCTTGCATCTTTACCTTTGACTCAGGGATATTTTCTCCATGGAATACAGTAATGTAAATCTAAAAACTAAAGTTATTAACAAACATAGTATCTAACCAAACTAACCTTGAAGTATTCAAGTAATTTGTTGGTTATTGATGCTTTTTACGGTGATATTGTTAGGATAAAGAAGACGAGGAATAAGCACGTTGAGATTCGATTTAAAGACTTCTTCCATTTCTGTAAAGGAAGCAGTTATTAATAAATGAAAAAGAATATTCGTCAACTTACCATCAAGTTCACCATGAAAGATGGGATTTTGTGCAACTTTCAAACCAGGATGAGGCATCAAAAAGCAAGTAATCTTATCAAATGAAGTTTTGATTTGTTCACGAAGTTGGAGTATTTCAGGAGGCATTCTTTCATTCATTTCTAAGCGCTTTGTAAGGATTCGATCACCACCAATAAATCCATAATCAGCATCATAAGGATAACTCCAATCACGAACCAAGAATAGGAGCTCTTGGAAAGGCTTTCCTTCGCATTCTTCAGGAGCAAGTTTACCATATTCTGTGAATAGTTGTAAATGCTGCAAATCATCTTCTTGAACGTTTTGACTGATGTGATAAATCTAAAAAGAAGAAGTTAATCACGGTGATAGTACCCATATAACATACTTGAACAGAAGATAGCATTGTTGAAAAAGCAAAAATGGTTGCACAATCTTTCACAGTTGATATTAGTATCAAACGCTCCCTGAGTATCCAGGAGAAGTACAGCGACATCTTCATTGTTATCATCTTTGATCATAAATGGTTTTGACCAAATTAAGCATTCCATTGGTATCCCGATCAGATCCACTTCACCAATTGAATCCTTCTAGTTTATCAGCACTTGTAAGCAAATCCGTTGATTCATCACCATTCTCACGCCAAGCGAAGGAAGAAATTGAGGATGAAGCTCTTTTCTTTACGAAAAGCACCAGCAACACTTATAAGAGCGACCTAAAAAGAGAAAAGTGAACAAAAATGAAGAAAAAAGCAACACATACCTTTTTATTGGCATATTTTGGATCAAGTAGCAATTGAGTTAAAGTTGTTTCATTTAAAGCAAAAGTGTGATCTTCATCAACAGGATTGACAATTCTTACAGGACTTGGAGCAGAAGGCAATAGTTCTTGAAGCAATGCAACAATGTTATCCTTTTTACGTTCTTTTTCACATCGGTTAGTAGCATGATGTTCCATAGTTTCCATTGAAGCCTAAAAATCAAAAACTAAATAATAATAAATAAAAATAAGAAAGAACTGCAGTTACACAAAAAATTATTTAGTACAAATAAATTTATTATCAATAAAACCAAAATGAATACATAGTAAAATTACAAATAAATAAATACATTATTACTACAATTCAATCAAGTTTTTCATACATTGAGGTGAGTTGAGGCTTGAAATGTTCCTTCAATTTCGGGCGCTTGCTTTTGAGAGTTGGAGTTAATAAATCATTTTCAACTGAGAACATTTCAGATGAAAGGAAGATGTCCTTGACTTGTTCAAAAGAATACAAGCTTGCAGCTTTTCCAACAGCGAGTAAATCATCGAAAATCATCTTCTTTACATCTTCTCTCTTGCAAAGTTCTTCCATTGAAAGTTCTTTCAATCCAAGTTGTTTGATGGCTTGAGGGATGAGAACTTCTTGATCAGGAACAACAATAGCGACGAGGCAGGACTTCAAGCTTTCACCATAAACAAATGATTGAGCAACGAACTTTGATCGAACATAGATATTTTCAATTTTTTCAGGAGCAACATATTCACCCTAAAAACCAACTATTAGTCACTTCGAACAATAGTGAATAAAAAACATACCTGAGCTAACTTAAAGATATGTTTCTTTCGATCAACGATCTTCAATGTTCCAGTTTCAGTCCACCGGCCGATATCACCAGTATGAAGCCATCCATCTTGATCAAGAGTTTCTTTGGTTTGTTCTTCATTTCTGTAATAACCTTTGAAAACATTGGTTCCTTTGATACATACTTCACCAGCATCATCTTTAGCATAATAACCAAGTTCAGGAACATCAATGAGTTTGATCATATTGCATGGAGATGGCACACCAACATGCCCAGGAGCCGAATCACCTTCAAGAGTAATACTACAAGCAGCAACACATTCAGTTTGACCATAACCTTCAACAACCATACAACCAAGTGTGCATCGAATGAATGTAAGAACATTGTCAGCAAGAGGAGCCGAACCAGTAATCATCAATTTAACTCGTCCACCAAGTTGGTCACGAATCTTTTTGAAGATGAAGTTGTCAATCAAGGAGTTGTTACGAATGATACCTCTGAAAAAGAACATGTAAGTAAATTAGAAGATAAAGAATGCAAACAAACTGGTTAATTTCACGAGTTTTGTATGAGATAGCGGCATCCAATAACATCTTGCGAAGACGAGACTTGTTGACTTCTGACATGACTTTATCATAAATTCGATTCAAAACACGAGGTACAACAGGAAGAACCGTAGGTTGAAGAGTTCTGATATCATCAGGAAGCAATCGAATTTCACCACGGAAGAATCCAATACGACCACCTTGAGAAATGAGAGTAGCTTCAACCACTCTTTGAAACATATGCGCCAAAGGTAAAAAGCTCATCATGACGTCATCACTTGTTATTGGAGCATGTTTGAAATATTCCAAAGTTGTAACATCAGCAATAACGTTTCCATGAGTAAGCATGACACCTTTGGGTGTTCCAGTTGTTCCAGAAGTGTAGCAGATAGTTGCGAGATCATCAGGTTTGGGAGGAGTAACAGTAAGTTTTTCGGCATTTTGTCCAAGAGCTTCAAATTCACCAAATCCATAAAGTGAAAGGCCAGCAAGATTAAATACAGCTTTGTCTTCAGGAGTAACTTCTTCATCCATAACGACCAAATGTTTCAAGAAGCCACAGTTTTTCTTTTCTTTCATGAGGCCTAGAAATAAGAAAGCATTAACATGGAAAAAGAGAGAAAGTGAAAACTTACTTTTAGCTTTAACCAAGGAATCACAGAAAACGATAGGAATTTCAGTTTGATTAAGACTGAAAGTGCATGCATCGGCTCCAAGAGTTTCATATAAAGCGACCACAACATTATTGAAGGCATAAGTGGCATGTTCGACAATGCTCCATTCAGGTCGATTCTTAGCATAAATTCCAATAAAGGCTTCTTGACCAATAGGAACACCAACATGTCGCATAGCATAAGCAACAGCAAGAGAACGATCAATGACCTCATTGTAGTTGATCCATACATAAGGTTCACTACCATCAGCTTGTTTGACACGTTTTCCTAACATTGGACCATTGTTTGAAACACGAGCACCACGTCGAATACCTTCATAAAGAGTTAAAGCATCAAGATGAATTGAAGACATCAAATTGTCAGTTTTGAGATACCTGCATACTCTTGATCCATCCTAAAAAACAACAAGAATAAGTATGTGATAAGTAATCATAGGAGTCATCTTTGTAAAGACATAATAAAATGAAAACATACAGGAAGTTGGCGAGTTTGAGATTGAAGATCAACCAATGGATCAACTTTGTCTTCTTTGTTAGACCATAAAAACCATCCAGAACCCATTTTACCAATAGTTGATGAAGTAGGATTGATGATGATAAGCAGTAGATAAGTTTAAGCCTCTTGTAGCCAGCGGGGTTAGTTTAGAAAAACCTAAAAAAAATCATAGTTAAGCAAAAGTCGAATAAAATCATACACGGATAAAATAGGCTAACGAGCTTCTTGAACGTACAAAAGCCACGAATAAAAGCAAAAAAGTGTATTATGCACACCTCGGAATGATGACGAAGACCAGAGTGATAAGCAAAGTCAAAATTTAGTTACTATTCATTTTAACCCACGAAAAGAAAACATGCAAAAAATAAAAAAAACTAACTCAACAAAAGCTTCAAAACCTCGATGAAAGGAAGGCTAACAAAGTGGATAGCGATGAAGAAAATTTTGGTGCAAAACTAGTAAAATATTCAAGCTAAACCCTAAGGAATCAAGCAAAAAAGAGACATAGAAAGATAGCAAAATCTTAAAAAATCATGGATAATGAAGAAAAAAAATGGAGGAGAGGAAAAAGTTGGGAATGAAGGATCTAACAAAACAAAAATGTTGGACATAGTTTTTTACTCTCTCGCAAAAATGAAGGAAGCCCAAAAAAAATGTTGCGAGAGTTGACAGTAAGATGCTCGCTTGCGTGCACGCATCCATGCAAGAGAAAAAACAAGAAGATACGGTAATGAAAGGTGCAGAAAAATGCAAGCAAAAATAAAGGAAATAAAGGAATCTTTTTTGTTTGTTTGTTTGATTATGTAAACTTTTTTCATCATCATAAAAAACGAAGATGAAGATTATCAGCAATATTTATAGGCTATCCAAAGATTTATGATGTCATGGAAGTAACATCAAAATATTTTTTAAAATCGTTCTTTTTTTTCGTGTGAAGCATAGTTTTTATAGCTTTATCTTTGGATAAGGCTGATGTTAAATTTCATTTATTTAAACACAAATTATTTAATAATAACAAATTTAATAAATACATACTAAAACAATGACTAAAAAAGCTTAACAACAACAAAAAAAAAGTTCTATGGTATCCTATCATCTGAATCCTTTTTCACTTCTTTTTGATCATCTTCTTTCAGTAAAGTACTTGCAATGATTCCAGCAAATATTAAACCACCAATCCATTGATTTGATACAAATTTCTTCCAACAATCAGCTCGGCTATTGATATCCACAGTTTTAAGTTGCCAAGTGAGATGAGCAGCAGATGCTCCAATTGCAGCAAAATATGGCCATGTTTGAGATGCATTCATTCCAATTAGAAGTAAACTTGAAATCATTGTTGCTGAGAATCCACTTAACCATAATTGAGTATTTTCACCAAATCGCAATGCAGTTGATTTTACACCAATCATAATATCATCGTCTTTGTCCTAAAAACAAGGAAGGTTAATTTACTTACAACAAATTTTGGTTTCAAAGATAGTGGCATAATAAACTTTAACTTTGATAAACCATTAAAGCGACTAACTTGATGAGCATAAATAGTATCATAAACCATAGTCCAACACCATACAGATAAATAAAGTGGAACAGTAATGTGTGGATCAATATGTCCAGTAACAGCAGAATAACCCATAAATGCACCAAAATTAAATGTTAAACCAAGAACACTTTGAGGCCAATATGTATATCGTTTAGCTAGAGGATAACATATCACAGGAATCATAGCAGTAAAACCAAGAATAATCCTAAAAAAAGATGAGTTAAAACGGATTACAAAAGTTCCCATTAATAAGCAAGCTCACGTTGGACAATTGAGTTGTAGTAAAATTCCAAGAGAAGTTGATAACAGTCCACCTAAGAATATAATTCCTTGTTTAGTTGAAAGTTCACCAGAAGCTAAAGGTCGATGTTTAGTTCGTTCCACACGTTTATCAAAATCTTTATCCCATAAATCATTTATAACACATCCAGCACCACGCATTAAGAAAGCACCCGTACCAAAAAGAGCTAATAATTTGATATCTGGTAAACAACCAGGTGAAGCAGCAAGAGCTATTGACCATGCACAAGGCCAATATAGTAACCATACACCTAAAACAGCAAAGACATTAATATCAACATACGTTTTTAAACATACCAATAGGTTTATCAGCTCTCATCAGTCTCAAATAAGGTTGAATAATTTTTGGTGAAGCTTCCACTAAAGCTGTTGGAGTAAATTTTTTCCATATTGAATTATCATTTTTTGAATTTGTCGTTGTTGTTGTTGATAGAGAACATCCAAGTGGTAAACATCGTATCGCATAAAGTTTTGAAGATTGATTTAACAATGGCTTACATCGAAGCAAAGATAACATAACACTCTCGCAAACTAAGAATGATTGTTTATTCCTTAAAATTCCAAGACAATACAAACTCGAATATATACTCCGAATGATAACGGCAGTCAAACACATTGTTTAAAAACTTTATTACAAGTTTATTCAAACCAAAAAAATAACAAAAAATTCAATTAAACAAAAAAGAAACAACTCAAAATCAAACACGATACAATCAAATAATGTTATTTAAGACGGCTTTGATGATGGTTCAAAAATCACATAGATTTGACAGAAGCTGTACTGCAAAATATCAAAGTAATGTTCAATCATTTAGTTCGCTTACGTTTAGCACTTGGTTCATTGTTCGTCGCTGGTTTAGGTTCATCTTCAGGTACTTCAATTTCATCATCTTTATGAAGGATCAATTCTTCAAATGGCATGGTAAATTCACTCTAAAACAGAGGAAATTAGTCAAATAAAGTAAACGAAAATGTCAAAAACTAACTGCTTTCCAAATTTCATAAAGATGTGTTAACAGAATTTTGAAATATTTTCCTTTTGGTACACCTGCTTCCATAAGATGAACGCCAGTTAATGGCAATTTAGGAATAGGCCATTGTTCAAATTCGAGAATGAGATCATAAGCATCAACATATTTCATTAACTCCATTATACGAAAACGATTCATCATAAAATCAGGCTCTAAAACACAATCTTTATAAAGGCAAAACTATATAGAAAGCTTACCTGAATTCAAATAATATTCATCCATTAACAGATTCTTAAAGTACATCATATTTTCTTTATTGAGTTCAGCTTCAAGACGATTTCTTATAAGAAACATACATAACTTTTTCTCGTGATTGCTGATTTTGCATTTCTTATGGAAGTCCATTACATCCCTTTCGTTGTTGAATAAAGATGTCAATACAGTACATGGTGCAATAAGATCATATCCTTCAGAAGTTTTATCAACAGAACGTTGATAAATTTTTCCAAACATATCAAGATCAAGACCTTCTTTCATTCCAAGATATGGACCAAGTTTGCATTCACCAAGCATAACTTGAATAACTTCAGATGCAAAACGACCAACAACGATTCGTTTAAATTCTGACCAAATTCTTTCACCCGAAACACTTTTCAAACCATCCTTATTCTCAATAATGGCTTCCAGAGTTTTTGGATCATGTTCTGTGGGAAGGTTTGCTATGCGACCAAAGAAACGAAAATAACGCAGGATTCGAAGATAATCTTCTTGAATACGAGAAACGGCATCGCCAACAAATCTGATCTTTCTGTCATCCACATCTTTTTTGCCATCAGTATAATCATAAATGTTTCCATCGAAATCAAGGAATAACGAATTGACGGTTAAATCACGTCGAAATGCATCAATTTCCCAATCAGTAGTAAAGTTGACTTCTGCTCGTCGACCATCACAAACAACATCAACCCTGAAAAGAAAGAAGTTATTTGACATGAAAAAAGAAATGATGAAAGGCATCACAATAAGGCGTATCTATAAAGTCATTAGCTTTAAGGAATCACCATCAAGCTTTTGTTTATACGATATGGAATTGAAGCTATAGTAAGCACAAATGCTTCTTTAGCTGTAGCTTAAATATAGTCATAACTCTGTTATGTTACTATCATAACCATGGCATAATTTGGGAGAAAGGAATGCTCATTTTTAGACAACAAAAAGAGTCAATAGCCTTACCTCAAAGTAGTAATTTCAAAGTTCTCTTTTTCGTTGATTCGGCATGTAATAGTTCCATGTTCTTCACCTTTCTTGTGTAACATTCGAACATGTTCCTTTTCAAACATTTCTTTCATTTGTGGAGGAGTCGCTGTTGAAGCAAAATCAATATCTTCAGGTAGAATATCCATTATTAAATCACGTACAGCGCCACCAGCAATCCTAAAAAAAAACTTTCAGTATATATAAATTCTTACAACGGAGATATAAAAAATGCACATACCTAAGTTCATATTTGTGTTTTTCAAATATACCTCTCAAGTGATTCAATTCAGGAGTAAACAATCTCCAATAAGCATCGGTATCAAGTTTATATTCCTTTAGACCAGGTTTCATATCCATTGCTGGGAGTGATGTACGAATTAACTTCTTTGTGAATGGTGTTGAAGATGAAGAAAAGCTGCGACAACAGCGAAGAGATCGAGATACAAGGATGAGAAGAATTTTGATAATTTGATACTTGGCTTTGATGATAAATATAATATGCCTGGAATAGAGATCTCCTAAAAAAAGAAAGAGTGAATAATCAATCAACAAAAAAAAACAACAACGCGGCATTAAAAGTAAAGAACAAACACGCACGCTAGTGGCACTTCGATTATTACTTCAAAGTAACAAATTAGAAGAACGGTTTATAAAAAGGTTTATTACAACGTATACTGGCGCCTGTGAAGCATTCACGAAAATACATAAAAAGGGAGAGAAATGAAAAATGGCGCGAAACAAAATACAAAAATTGATTTAACGAAACTGTTTTCCTCAAAAGCATGGTTTTTTGTTCAAAATATTTTAGTCAAAGAGGAATATTAAATTTAATGACCAATAGCTTCTATTGCTGGTGGATGGAAAACATAAACTAAACTAAACAAAAATTTTGGCGCAAAAAAAAAAACAAAAACATTCAGATCGATATCATGATGCAAGATTAATGTTGACTACATTAGACTTATTATTATCCTTTTATTTCCCATTTTTAATAATAGCAAAAGAAATGCTTTTGTTTTTTAAGTAGGTAGTGAGGTAAAAAATGTAAGCATCAAAGCTTTCAGGAATAAAACTTGAATATATTATGTTGCAAAAAAAAAAACACGGATTTATCATCAAAAAAGCTCATTTATTCAAAAACATATTTCCATGGTTAACACAACAACAATCTCATCATGTGTATCAAAATAATCACAAAAAGTTTTCAAGTTTTTTTTAAACAAATATGCAAATAATCAAAAAACAAAAAAAATGTTTGGGGAAAAAGGAAGAAATTTTTTAAAGGAAAACATCGAAGAAGAAAAAAGAGTGACTTTGAAAAAATGGAAACAAGCGATAAGCAAAAAATTTGGCAAAATATGAATGAACGAAAGAAGAAATTGTGTTTGAAATTTTTTTATTCAACAAAAAAAGGTAAGGCAAAAATGCTTTTATTTTTCTGCTGCCATTTTTTTTTGTTCGATGAAAAAAAATTAATCTCATAGAAAAGAAAAATACATTTTTTTTGTCCTTTTAAAAACCACATACATACATAGGTAAAAGTTAGATATTATTATTTACAACCCGGACTTAGAAAAAGAAAAGAAAGAAAGATACTTCTGAAGAAAATAATACTGACAAGAAAAAAGAAAAAAAAATAAGGAAGGATAATGGAAAAGACAAATATATGTTTTTGAGATTACAACTAAAAAGTTAAAGAAATAATAGCTTCTTATTTTTAACGTGTATTAGCCATTGATGTTGTTGATGAAGATGGAACAGAAACAGGAAAAAATTTCACATGAGTTTGCCATTGAGATGTAATTTGAAAGAATCGAATTCTAGCCCATGTAACTCCATCGATGGAAACTAAAAAAAATTTGCGCGGTAATTTAGTTGTTATTTTATTTAACCCCGTCTAAAACTTACTTTCAAGTGGAGAATTTTTTCCGCTACAAATCATTCTTGTGACACTTGAAACCACACGACTTTGTGAATTAAAACTATCAGAAGATCGGGGTTTAGTTTTTCTTCCAAGTTTTTGAAGCACTTTATCCTTTTTTCTTTCTTTCACAAAAAGCATCGAAAGTAAAGTTGAAAGGGGTTCTCGAGCAATGGAAAGAGTTCGAACTGAAGCTTTCATAGAAAATTTTCCACCCGATGATGAGGATGAAGATGGAGATTTATTTGATTGAGGCGGAGTTGAAAGATGTGATGGCGGTGTGCCGTAATGTTTATCCGATGGGGATTGAAAGTTATTGTTGGGAAGGTCATGATTAGCCGAGATGGTAGTCCAATATTCAATTTGTAATTCTTTGTAATCATTTGTCCTGGAAAAAAAAAATGGAGGATTTATTGTTTGGTTTTTTTTTGTTGTTGAGGAAATTACATGTTTAGAAAAGAAAAGATTTATTAGTTTTTCCAATAACAAAGTTTTGAAATTTGTGAATTCGATATTTTCTTAAAGTCAAAATTAAAGGTTTTGAAATTTTTGAATATGAACGAAACTTTTTTTTTGTGAATTCAAGTTATTCTTTTTTTTTTGAGGTAAAATCCCAAATTTGATAATTTTTAACGCAAATAAAAACTTTGGAAATTCGCGAAATTTTAGTTATATTTTTCTAACATTTTTTTACTTCCAAAAATTAAACATAATTGTTTTCGCAAATATTTTTTTAAAACTTTTTATACCAAAAAAATGCTTACTTATTAACTTGTGGTGAAGTAGGTGGAGACATATTTGATGACATAAATCCTGGTGACGAAGAGGAAGAAGCATAAACATTTTTATTATCCTTATTATCCCCATGTTTATTATTATCACAATCTTCAGAAGTAGTATTATTTTTAACATAATGAAGGGAATTAAGTTCTTCCAAATTTCCTAAATGTATTTCAGCGATAAATGGAATAAATACTTGACTTTCTTTTTCTCCTCCACCGCCGCCGCCACTGTGATGGTGGTTTCCATTGTTGCCGCTAGAATTATTTTTTTCATCGTGTTTTTCAGATCCTCCAAGTCCTGAAGCAATATTTCCGCCACCACCAGTGGTGTGTCCAGAATTTGAGGTTGTATCGTGTAATTGAAGCATAACTTCCCCAATTGGAATATTCAAAGATCGAATTGAGTGTGCAGTAATTGCAGAATGTAAACATTCTTCAATCGCTCCAATATCGCTTGGATTTATTTTATTTAAAGCTTTCCATTGAATTTCAAGCAAACCCCCATCCGCTACCGTTGATAAACTTCGACCAATAATGGAATTAGGTGGAATTAAAAAAGTAAAACGTAGATAATTTAACCATTCTTGCGTGGTTTTATTTTGTAATAAATCGACATAAACTCTCAAAACATTTGCAACCAATCGATCGCCACCCAATATTCCAATTATCGTTGGTGGAGGAGAACCTGAATTAGAATTACAAAATTTTTGTATTCTTCCAACCACCGCTTGAAGAGCATTTCGAACTTCAGATACATTTGGACAATCAATAAGTCGAATAGTTTTAAATTGAGTTGGATCAATTTTATATATCCATGCTATATCGGAACTTGAGGTCAACCAAATATTCGAAGCGATGAAGGAAGTTGGATCGTCTAATTGGGTCATCTATAAAATAAGGATGAAAATAAATTAAATTAATTTTTAGATAAATTCTTTTTCTTCGTGCAAACATTAAAAAATAAAACATACCATATCTGGGACAACTTTTTTTATTCCACCTGAAGCCGCTGTTGCTGCTCCAGTTGTTTGATTAATTCCAAATTGTTTTGTTTCAGGAATGGAAGAAACTGTAGCAGAATGAGTAATTCTATTTTTTTCTTTTATTGACGAGGATCGCGATGTTCGATTATCGGGTACTGAACGTTTACCCGTGGATTTATGAGATCTTGCTGAATCCACCGTGGATGGAAATTCAATTCCACCAAACATTGGATGATTTTCATTATCTGAACTAAATTCTTGTTCATCGGTTTCCACTGGGCTTTCATCCGATTGGACCTGGAAAAAAGTTTTTGGGTTTAAAAAAAGGTAAAACTGAGAAAGTTTTGTTCAGCAAAAATTCTTATTTTCGCGTTTATTCCAAAAAAAATATTTTCATGATAAAACATAAAAAGTAATTTTCTTAACAAAATTCAAAGTCAAATTTGTGTCAAAATCAATAATAAAATATTAGCTTCAAGATTCCAACAAAAAAATTTATAAAACTTACTCTATCTTCAATGGGTGGCAAGATATCAGTTTTGGATCCAAAAAATGGCCGCAATCCCGGTTTAGGATTACTAATAATACTCATTTTATCTGGTTCTAATTCAGGCCCACTATCAGAAATATTTTCAAGTTCTTCAAAAATTTCTTCTAATTCCTCTTCGGTTGGAGGCAATCTTCTTCCCGTGGATGGACCTTGAGTTTCATCTTGAGCTTTAAATCTTTTTAACAACGCAGTAAGTTTGGATTTAATATTTTTTTGATTTATTTTTTTTCTTGTGGTTCTTATTCGAGTGGTTTTTGAACTTGATGGTTGCCCATATCTGGGTGTACCATCATCATCTTGAACTTCAAAATCACTTTCTTCTGTATCATCGTCATCATCCTCTTCACTCATAGCTACTCCGCCGCCGCCTCCACCTTCTTTAGGGCTAACTTTATGATTTCCATCTGTATCCAATGATTGACTTTGACAATGAGAAATAAAAACTGTGCCAAAATCTATAAAAATAATAATGGAGGAGTTTAGTTTTATATATTTTTTTTATTCATCAGTTTCAAGATAAACGGCGCTCGAATAAAACAGTCGGCATCGAAAACCAAAAACCTTTTAGCCCAATAATTTTGTTTTTGGGTATTTAAATATTTGTTTTCATAAATTTTCGTAGCGATTCATAAAATTTTGTAAGCTACCTATTAATTAAATTCTAAGGAGTTCAAACTAGGGTGGACCGGGTAGATCTACCAGTAGAATCTACCGGTAGATCTACCGGTAGATCTACCGAAATCTACCGAAAAAAATTTCAAATCTACCGAAATCTACCACGCCACCAAAATTTAAAAGAAGAGGTTCTCTGAGTTTTTTAAGCGACAGTTATGAATTAGAAGGTTCTAAAATGCATAAAAACGATGTTTTCTCTACTTCCGAAAATTTTTCACTTTTTTTAACAGGGGAGAGTGTATGATAGGAAAGTAATAGCTTGGTCCACCTTGTTGAAAAATTGAAATTTTTTTAAAAGTTTGCAAAACCTATTTTTCTGCCCAGAAATAGCCTTATATTCTTAATTTTGTATTCCTTGATTCATAATCCCTTTCATTTTCGAATTTTGGACTTGCGGTAGATTTCAGTAGATCTACCGGTAGATCCACCGGTAGATCTACCGATTTTTCAATCTACCGGTAGATCGGTCCACCCTAGTTCAAACACCATTTCGATGTTTTCAATGGATTATAAAATCCTTATTACTTACCATTTAAATCCGCTTCATTAGTTTTATTTAAATATGCAGTATCCCATATTTGTATTTCTCTTGGTCCACCATATTGTAAAACATCATCGAGATTTATATGTCCTATGGCTAATGTCTTAAATCCAGGAATGTGACGATTTTTATAACGTTTACGACGTTGAATTAAAAGTTGAAGAAAATTTGATTTTCTTTTTAAATAATGTGAATATTGAATTGTAAAAGATACGTCAAGATTGATATCAATTATTTGGCTTGATGATGGGGATGTGGAAGATGATAAAGTAATGTCATTACTTCGAAGTGTTCGTTTATGGCCCTGGAAAGAAAAAAATGAGAAATAAGAAAATGGCTATTTTGGTTGGGGTTTAAATATGAAGAAAAATGAAAGATATTTTTGCACCGAAAAAAAATAATTACGTAAAGGCAAAAATTTTTTAAACAATGTTTTATGAAAAAAAATTAATAAAACTTTTTAAAAAAAATCGATTTTGCACTGATTTTTGCTGGTTTTAATGTTTTTCAAAAAATAAAGGTAGTTTATTTTTAAGAAATATAAAACTAAGAATAAATTTTTTCTTGTCTAAAAAAATTTCTGGATGGATAATTAAAGAAAATTTTTAGAAATAAAACAAAAAAATGCAATTTTGTAAAGCTGCAAAAAAGAAGCTTAAAGCAAGACTTTTTTTTGCACATTGACTTATATATCCGAGAACTTAGCATTTGCCATAAAAGTTGCTAATAAAATAAATCTTAAATATTTTCATTTTTTGAATTTGTTTAAAACATAAAAATCCCAGAAAAAAAAAATATGGTAAAACTTACTTGTAATCTCACAGCAACAGTAAAATTACTATCAGCTTTAAGGGACGTTGGTAAAATAAGTCGGTTTACAACCATCGTCAATACTCTTTGAACCGCGCTACTTGAAGCTCGATCCACTTCCCAATTAGCATATAATTTCATTGGAACTACTATTCCACTTTGGATGATAGATCCAGAGATGGCATGATGATGATAACTACTTCCACCACCTCCACCACTTCCGCCAGGTCCTCCACCACCAAAACTTGAATTAATATTTCCAATAATATTCATTGAATGATTTCGATGATCAGTTTTTTCAAACATTTTAATTATTTTTTAGTGATGAAATATAAAAATTATTTAGAGTTAAGTAGCAAGCAGCAGACGAGAAAATATTTTTAACAAAAAAAATACAAATTATAGAAGGAAAAAAATGATGTTAGTGCTTTCTTTTTTGGCGAGAAAGGGATAAAATAAAATTAATAAAAAAAATTTTGTGAGGGCGTTATTTTGTTACACTTTTTTAGTTCATAATCGCTCCATAATCTGACAACAAATTTGAAAGGTGATGTGTTTTTACAAATATAGTTTTTGATTTATTTTGTATTCCTGAAAAATGGCAACTATTTAATAAACAGTTTTTTTATTTGGGTTTAGTTTCAAATAAAATATTTTTTGTTACGATGATCATGCAAAAATTAAAATAAAATGTTTTAAACACGACAACACGGAATAAAATTTTTTAGTTTATCAAACGTAAAAATAAAAAGCAAAAAAAAAAAACAGAGTTCAAAAATGAAAGATAAAGAAATGACAAAGTTTAGTATGAAAAAAAAAACACGATTAGGTTTTGGAAATAAATATTTTTGGATGAGGATGAATTTTCTGAAGGATTTTGGAACAAAAAAAATTAAGTGGTTTTATAAAAAAAATTTGAAGATCAAAGCAAATTTTTTTATTATTAATAAACACCATAAATTTTCTTCTTTTTATAAAAGCAAAAAAAGCGTTTTAGTTTGATTTAAATGTTTAAAAGAAAAAGCTACATCATTGGAAGCAAAAAATGGATGGATAAAATAAATAAACAAATCTAAAAACCTTTTCTTTCATTTTTAAAAAAATTTATTTAAACGTAAACGCAAAAGAAAATAGGATGTAAACTAAAAAGGAATCTTTTTCATCTAAATAAAAATGAAGAGTAGCCTCTGCTTGAAAATGAATGTTTATATATCAAAAAAAAAAAATATATGAGCAATAACAACTAAAAAGTGACAACCTCAACAAAACATGACGCCGCTAGCTATCAATAACATTATTTATTGACTTTGATGATGAATTTATATATATTTTTTATTGTATATTTTTTTTATAGAAAATTTTATATTAGTATGGATTTGCATTTTTTTTTCTGTTTGCAAAAAAAATGATATCAAAATGCACGCCATCGCTACTGACACTGACTGACAACAACATTTTGTTGGTTGGTTTTTTGTTGTAATTTTCCATCGATGAATCATTTTATTGGATCGCAATTTGCAATAATAAAAAAATATATAGGCAAAAATAAAAATGATGATGACCAAGAGAAACGGATAGGGTGGATTGGTTGGAAGGGAAAATAGATAAAAAACAAAAAATGAATTACCGATGTTAAATTTAAAAAAAGGAAAGAATTTTTTTTCATACAAAATTAAAGTTTTTTTATTTGAAACATTTGATCACCAAAAAATGCTATCGTCCGAGCCCGAATAATATTGTTGTGACTAGACAGAGTCTAGTCCGTGGCAGCCTCGCTTTATCACCAAAAATTTTTTTCTATGAAAAACCAAAACAAAAATCGACAAAGAAAACTATTTTTACGAAACAAAAAATACGGATTTTGACTTTCTTTTTTTTATTTTACGAAGCATCAGAAAAAATACTCTCTCAAACACCTACTTTTGGTTACAATGAAAATCCAAAAATCTCATCTTAATTTTTTTTTTTGACTTCTTTTAGACCAACATCATCATAACCATAATAAGCATAACCATGATGATGATATGATGTATGTTTTTCCAACCAAAACAAAAAAAAGTAACATAAATAAATTATATTTACAACAACAACATCCATTCTTTTCTTTTGTCTTTTTTATGGATGACTCAAAAATAAAAATAAAAAATTAATAGGGCCTAACTAAAATAACCTGAATTGAATGTTAAATGAGGCAATCATCCACCTGATAGTCAATGGACAGGCAACAAAAAAAAAACGCATTTGTGGAAAGCAAGCAACAATTTATTTTTTGCATTACCTAATCTCTATTATTACTATAGAAAAACAAATAAATAAATACCCATTCATAAAAATTTCTAACACTTTCATAAACATCGAAAATCATCCAAATCCAAAAACAAATCCTTAGAAGAAGAAAAAAAGTCAGAGTCACAAAAAAACAAAAACTAAAAAAGTCGTGTACTACTAAACAACACGTGAAAATCCAAAAAACTAAAAAAAGTGAGGATAAAAAAATATTTTTAAAGAAGAAGAAGACGAGGAGAAAATGGAGATTAACCGGAACACTCTCTTATTTATTTATATTTTTTAAAAGTGTGAGTGTACATAAGTCAGTGGAAAACAAACTAAAAAAAACATTCAATGATGGATGACAAAAAAAAAGTAAGTCAAAAATACCTCGCGTGTCTGTGCTTACTTACTTACTTTTTTTATTCTTTGCACCTGTCAATTTTGATCCGTGTGTCAAAAAATAAAAATAAAAAAATACTAAAAGTTAAAAAAGAATTCCAAAAAGTTGTTATTTGTCAAAAAAAATTTTTATTTTACTTTGTTACCTCACTTTATTTAAAAAAAAATTTTAAGTGAGTGACAACAACATCATCCGAAAAAAATAAAATAAAATTTAATACCTTTGATGTTTGTCAAAAAAAAAATTCTTTTTTTTTGTTGTGGAATGGAACAACAATGTTAGAGTGAAAATTCGGGAAGCAAAAAAAAAAGAGAAGCTCAAAGTTTAATAAAAAAATAAAGGAAACGGTCTCTAACTGATTTTTTTTTGGATTCTCAAAAACATTTTTAAAAACATTAAAAATTAAAAATATGAAAGTCTTTAAAACTCATAAACTTAATAATTATTTTGATCTCTAGAATGAAGGAAATTTTCTTTATATAATCCATAAACAAATTTGCGGTAAAACATTTTTTTTGAAAATGTGAAGTCAGTTGACCTTTTAAAAAAAAAAGCTAATACTTTATTATTATTTTCAAAGCAAAGCAAAAAAATCTCAAACAAACAAACAAAAAATTTATTCAAACGGAAATGAATTTTTTGTTTTTGAGTTGTTTAACTTTTTTTTCACAATTTTCCTCCTTTTCTAATTCTATTTTATATTATTTTTTTCTTCTCCATCGGTAGTACGAGCAAATCTAATCGACCCCAGCAGCAGAGTGGCTCGCTACTTTAAAATTCCGTAAAAGTAGCGAAGAAAAAAACGCAGAAGGCTGGTAGAGGAGTCTCCAAAAATCCAAACAAAAAAAAAGAAATGGAAGGAAGATCCTTTATCTTCTCTCTATTTTTATTTTTTCTCTCTCTTTTTTTGGCAGCATTTTTTCTTCTTTTTTTTTTAAACTTAGTTGACACAGCTTTTTTTAGTTATTTTGGAGAAAAAAAATATTTGGAAAAAAAAGCAAGCGATTGCCAAAAGCAAAAAAAAGAGGGACACGCGAGGCATCAATTAAATGAATGTAAACGAAGAAATGGAAAGAAACGCAAAAGCATCTTTAAATGGTTGCAAAGTGAAAAAAAGAGACGAAGAAAAAAATAATAAGGATGCCACCCGCTGCTGCTTGTTATTGCTGCTGGCTGCTGTCTGTTAGTTGTTGGATAGATGGATGGATGGATGGAAGGATGCTTACATTAGGCTTTAGGATGGAGAAAAAGTGGAATAATAAGCCAAATAATGTTGATGGAAAAAAGAGAGAGAAAAGTGTCTCGTTTAAACGAAGAAAAAAAAAAAGAAAAAAAAATTGGTTTGAAACCTAATCCAAAAAAGTCATTTTAAAAACCTAACGTTTCAATTTTTAAAGTTCTAAAAATAATTAGTAAAATTATTATTTTTGCTATTTCTGCAACAACAAAAATGCCCAAATTTAAAAAGCTTATGATTTAAACGAAAATCAAAAGTTTGAGAAAGTAAAGTTTTTAATTTTTGTGGCGATGAATCCCCAACAAAAAAATGTTTAAATATATTTTTTTCAATCAAGGTTAAACACAAAAAAATAAATAAAATTTTACAAATTTCAATGACGCCAATTCAAACAGCAGCAATTTTTTTTATTTTCAAGAGGTCTAAGTCTGCGTGCGCGTCTATGATTGCTTTTAAAATCGAACGAATAAAACTCTTTTGTAAAAAAATAAAATAAAATAAATAAAAGGAAAAGTTTTGTTTTTTGTCAATACAAAAACCCAAAAAATTTGAGAGGTATAAAATAAAATAAAATAAATATTCAAAGTATTCAACAAACTAAAGTTTAAAGTCAATCCGAATTCAAACATTTTTTTCGTAAAGGATCTAATGCAAAAAAAAATTTTTTAAATGAGTAAACTAAAAAAATTGATTGATTCGGAAGTGCTAGACTAAAAAGTAATTTTTTTTAAAATTAATTATATTTAAAAAAGACCAAAGAAAAAAGTGCGAAAAAAAAGCCCTCAAAAAAAAGTTTAAAAGTCGTTGAGTTGAGACTCAAAACGCCCAAACACAATTGAAAAAGAAAGACAAAGGAACAACAATCAACTTGAAAAAAAGAAGAAAAGTAATTGATGGGGTGATGGGACTTAACAAAAAAAATAATTATGTCACATTTATTACACTAAAATTAAAACTAAATAACTTCCTTATTACCCCTTAAAACATAAAATAATTTTAACGCAAATAAATGAAAAGAAAGAAAAGAAGAAAAAAACAATAATAATAAAAAACGCATGTTTTTATTTTTGCATGGTTGTAGTTAGTCAGTCGATGTCCAAAACTAACACGAGCATCGCTATGAAGAAAAATAAATATCCATAGTGTCCTTTTTTCGCTTTAAAACTTTTGGACTCGAAAAAAAGTTTTTTCTCACATTTTTAAGTTTTTGCATATAAAAACCCAAAATTTGGAGATATTTTTAAGAAGAAAAAAAAATATGGAAGAAAAAAAAGTAAAGAAGAGTGTCCGGCATTTTTCTTTAAATGCAACAACAGCAGCAGTTGTGAGTGAGAAAAAAAAGCGCTACAAACAACAAAAAAAAAAGACCAACGACGAAGACGAAAATAAATGTCCAAAGAAAAAAGATGTAAAAAAAGTGAATAGAGAATTAGTGGGAGAGACGACTGACAGGACAGGACTGGACTGACGGAAGAACTAAGACTAACTATTGAGAAAAAATGTTTCATACTCGCTCGCTATTACCCACAAAAAACGCCCAAGCCCAAAGAAGCCTACAAACAATTTGCGGCCAATGAAAAAAGAACGACGAACGAACGAATGGAAGAAAACCATCGTTCGTCGGTCATCATCGACAGGGCTTTCGGCTGCTGCTGCTCCGCCAGTGCTATTTTTTTTTTGTTCGCCTTCAAAAAAAAAAAGAAAAGTTTCTCATCTTTTCCCTATCTTTTTTTTCTTTTTTCATATTACATAAGTATTATATAAATTTGTTGTTGTTGTTTGTAACTATGTGTATTCTATCCTATCTATCCGTTCCATTTCGCCTTTTTTCTTTTTCAACCGTTCATTCGAAAATGGGCAGCGAACCCAAAAATTTTTTGTTGTTAAAAATTCAACTAACAAAATAAAACTAATCGCGAAAAAAGAGAAAGAGAGAAACCCAAAATTTTGGGATAAAAATTAAAAAATAAGGGTTAGGTTAAAATAAGTATAATTAAAAACGTGTGCGAGTGAGGGTGTCTCTCTCTTTTTTTTATTTCTTCTTCGAAAATATTTTGTTAATTTTATTTTTACATTAGTTAATCCTCCTTTTTATTGTGAATGGAAAAGGATAGAAGAAAAAAAAATCGTGTCATCCATTTTTTTTGTAATAAAATAATTATTTATGTCGTTGTTACATATTTTTTTTTCGCGCGTAAAATAATTTTCATCATCGTAAATTTAAATTTTTTTGTTTTTAAATTTTGGGGAGGAAGCGGGGGAGAATGTCAGCTGTAAAAAATAATTATTTTTTAATTCTCTTTTTTTTAAAACAAAATTAAGTATGGCGCTTAAAAACACATACATTAAAAAAGTGTTAATAACAAATTTTCGGTCCTCAAAAGTAGCAAAATAAATATTAGGAATTAATTGATTATTCATAAAAAAATAAAGAAAAAATTTTGATGTAGCAAAGAATAACAAAAAACTTGAATTTGCAAATGAACGTAAAATTTTGGAGAAATTAAAAAAAAGCTTTAATTTAAAAGCTAATAATTTTAAACCAACCAACATTGATCAAGCAAGCACACGACAGAAATATTTCTTTTAGCTATACTGCGCAATAATAACCAACTAAAAATTATTTCTTACTTCCACTTAAAAGCCAGTAGAACTTTGTCTTAATCCATCCATCCAACGACACCACACACACCCTCACTCATTCATTCTCATAATCTCATTTTTCTTTTATGTATTTTGTTTTTGCCAACAAAAAAAAATATTGGAGCGAACAACTCAAAAAGGCTCAAAACACTTTAGCAGCAAAGCCGCAAAGAAAAAATGCTTTTAAGTTAGTTAACCCGGAAAAAGACGACACATGTGTGCTGCGTTGTTGTTGCTGCTGTGCAAGAAAGAGAAAGAGGAAAAATAATTAACATAAGGTTTTTAAATTAATGTGTAGTAGTAGTGTCACACATAAAAAAGAAAAAAGGTTCTTTCTTCTTTTTTTGAAAAACATGAAAAGCAAAAATAAAAGAAGGAAATGAAGGACTAAAAAAAATTGAACCACCGGAAACTCAACAAAAGCAAAAAGAATGGGTTTCATTAATTTAGAGAAACTAAAATTATAAATTAAAATTATATAGTCTCATGAGGTCGTAGTGTTAGTTGTCTTTAGTTTCTATGTGCATGTTCGCTTTTCTTCTTCTTCTGGCAATTGTAATTAAACTAATTAATGTCATTAATAATGTCTTCTATTTCTTCTTTTTTCTTTATTTTTATTTTGGTGTATTTATTTAATGAGATGGGATATTTTTGTCCTCCATCGATGAATAATTTTCATTTTTTTCCAAGCGAAAATCTCCGTCACAAATTTTCTTTAGTGTAAGCGAAATTTTAAAAGGCAATAAATGACTAAAAAAATTATAGCTTTGTACTTTTATAGCCGCCTCTCAATCATTATCCCATTTCACTAACTTTCACTTTTATGCCATGAAAAACTCGTCCATCTCAAAAATTTTCGGGATACTCAAAAAAATTTTTCCCTAAGGATTTTGCAATTATACTACAATAGTTTGTGTCAAATATTAAACTTTTATCCATCATTTTTATAGAAAAAATTTAAAATTTTTCGTCTCAGAAATTTGAAATCCTTTGAGAATTCAAATAATTCTGAGATATGTCACTTTTTTTAAAAAGTTTTGAGAATAAGAAAATTGGGGTCTTTAAAAAAAGAGAAAACCTAAAATGGCAGAAAAATTATAAAGTTAGTAATAAAGTTTTTTAGTTTAGTTTAACACAAAAAAATATAATACAAAAAAAATAGTAAAAATCATTGACAGGCGAAAGTACAAAATGCTGCGATAAAAAAAAAGAGATCAAAAGGAACATAAACAGAGAGAAAGCGATCGATCAAAAGTCAAAGGGCAAAACTTTTTTTTGAAGATTCTAAAAACCAAAGTTTAGAGAAACCGTCTGCTATCTTTTTTGGAAGTGGTCATTTTTAGAAAAACTATTTATCAAAAAAAGAAAAGGATGGACTGGTGGTAGCAGTCAGTAGTCTCACAAACATGGCCAATGATGACCATGGCCGTGGTGGCCGCCACCCACATGAGAAAAGCTAAATGTTTGCTATATATATTTTTTTGTTATCTAAAAAAGCTTGTTTATATTTATTTTTTTTTGATTTGAAGCTGATGGCGGTGTTTTTCGATTTCCAATGTTTTTTGGACTTTCACCATTCAAAAGAGTTTTAAAAAAAAGAAGATAAAATTTAGAGAGTTAAATAAGGCAAAAATGGTAAAAACCAAAACTACGGTCACTACTTTTTATGAAATTCGAGCAAAAAAAAATGAGAAAAGATTAGAAAAAAATTTGAGCAACTAAATATCAAAATTCCAAACATTTTCTGCAAGGCCACAAAAAAAAAGAAACCCACCAAAGGCAAAAAAACCAAACCCAAACCAAATTAAACTGAATGAATGGAAATATAAAAGTAATAAATAATTAACAAAATAAAAATTCTTTAAACCTTTTTTTTAAATCATTTTTTTTTTGCAACTCTCTCAACTCATGATTTTCTGAAACATAAAAAAAATTATACCTCCAAAAGAAGGAAAAGAAATAGAATTGTATTGACAATTTTTACAATATAATAATAATGTTGTTTGCTGTCCGTGAAAAAAAAAAATAAAAATAAAGAAAAACATCCATCACCGATCATAAAAAAAACTTTTCCTTGCTTTTTTAAAGATAAAAAAAATTATTTTCCATTCATTTTTTTTTTGAATTTTTGTCCTTTGCTTTCCCGTGTTTTTTTTTTCTGACACTTGACTGACTGATGGTGGAAAACTCGTGATGATGACTGACAAATTATGCGTGTTGTTGTTTTTTTTATTTTTGGCGATGGTGGTGGTTGCGGTTGTCGTCCACGAAAAAAAACATTTCTTTCAAAATCAAAGAAAAACAAATGTTTTTTTTTGTTGGTATCGATTTTTTTCTTTCTTTCCACTGCTGCTCGAAAATTTCCCGCGCTTTTTTTTTTCTTGCAAACCAAAAAAATATAAGAATAGTAAAAAAATAAAAAATGTGGAGAGGTCAAACGTCAAAACAACAGTCTTTCTTAATTTTATTTTTGTGGGTCTGGTCGTAGTTTTCGCCTGGTTGGCTTTTGCCGGCCCTCAACAAAACAATCTTTATTTTTTTATTTTTAACGTCCGTGTCTATTTCTTATCATGAAATTTCGGAATAAAGTTTTTTGTTTTTTTCTTGTTTGTATGAATGATTCAAATTTTTAGGATTTTGGCTTCTGTTTTTTTGCGGAAGGTGAAAAATAAGGATAAAAATCTTAACGCCTTGTAGCAAAAAAATTTTTTTTATTATTTTTTATTTCCGTTTCCTCCCTTTTTTATTTTTACAGTTAAGATTTTTTCCTCCATCATTTTCATTTTTAAAAAACTTCAAGGACCGCATTAATTAATTTTATAAACTAGCTATAAAATTCACGCCAAATTTTCTTTTCGTTTTTCTTCATAGTTTATTGCGCAGCTAAAATGGCCCAAAATTGAATTCAGGTTTTTGTCGAATGCGAATTTAAAAAAAAAAGAAACTAAATCTTCTTTATTGATTAACAATGAGATAAATGAAATGCATATTATTTTTAAATAAACAAGTTTTTTTATTGCAAAAAAATGAAGCGTAATTTATTTAATTTTTTTGTTTTGCAAAAAGAAAAACATGAAACAAAACATGCTTTTTTTAGTTATTTTTATTTGAAAGGGAATCAGCAAAAGAATTTTATAGTGAGTAAGAGAAATTAAAAAAAGTTATTACTAAACAAAAAATTTACAAACAAAGATTTCAGGCACAAAAAAAGAAGGTTTAAATAATTTAATAAATATATAAAAGTTTGAAGGGCACAATCCAAAAAAAAATTCAAAATGGATTTAATTTTAATCTAAAAACTTTTTGTTTAATTTTTTTATTCGCGTTTTTTACTTTTTATTATATTTTTCATATAAACTCTTTTTATTAGATTGAAAATTTATCAAAAGCCAGCTTTCAGAAGACTCATTTTTCTTCCCAAAATTCTTACAAAAAAAAATAAGTTATGGCAGCCCAAGATGTTCCATATTTTCCTCCGCCTAAATTTGATCCAAAAACCGATGACTTTCGTTGCTTCGTATTTAAAATAAAAGAATATTGCGCCCTATATAAACTCAATATAGGCATGCCTCGACGCCATATTCTCATTCAAGGCCTCCCAAATTGTGGGATCAAACATTTACTCGATCATTATGATTCAGAAAATTGTCACGATCAAACAAAACTTAATTGGGCTACTTTTGATGAAATTGTATCACTTTTAGCTACATTTTATTCAGTAAAAAATAGTAATCATCATCATTCTGAAACAACACCGGAAAATCAATCACAAGAACAAAGTTAACGAATGCCACAGATAATTTTCTTTTTTTGTGTATTTTGCCTTTAAAAAGTTTTTTGTTTTATGGGTTAATTTTTAAACGGGTACTTTATTGTTGTTTTGCAATGTTTTTCTTTTTTTGCTTTAATAAAGTATTAATAACTTCGCAAAGAATAAATACAACTTTTTGAAAATACTCCTCACAACTTTGAGGAGGAAAACTTTTTTTATTATCGAAGGATAAATCTTTGAACAAAGTTGCTAAAAACAATGGCAGAAAATTCCCAAGATAATATGTAGCTGCAATTAATATTTTTCTTTGTCCTTTAACAAAAGTTAATAGTTAGCTTGAAAGTGAAATTTGATTAGTCGCATAGTTAGAAGTATATCGAAATCGTTAGTTTTATTACAAATTTTTTCCGAGAAATGTAAGTCATTGCTGAAGGCAATCTATAACAATACATGCATTCTTTTGGCTTTGAGTTTGTTTTGTAACTTATTTTATTATTGCGAAAAAATTACAACCGTGAAATTTGTTTATGATATTAGTGCTAGTTGCTTTCTAAAGGTATATAAAAAAGCCATTCTAACAGTTGACATACAAGTTTGAAGTTTAAAGCCGCATTTAAGTTTTTTCAACTATCCAAGGTTCTCCATTTCATCCAAAAAAAAGCCAAAGTTACACATTTAAAAACATTTATTATTATTAAAAAAACGCAATATAAAAACACACAAAATAAAAATAAAACATTCCTTCTTATCGGCAGGGAACATTTTCGTCGCGACAATGATAGGGAGCCCAGGTTAGAAGAGCTGAAAAAAGAAGTAACATTAGTGATGATCATAAAGTCAGTTAACTGCCGCACGAAGCAACAAATTCTTCGACTAAAGAAATAAAAAAGTAAACTTACAAAATTCTCCTTCAGCTTTACTTTCAATTCCAACCAATTCGAAAAACAAATGATAATCTATATGAACTTTACGGAAAATCAAAGCAGAATGAAGTGTAATTGGATCATCACCATGTTCAGGATTAACACGTTCAGTACAAATTTGCTCTTCTGGATCAACAGCATAAACATTATCAGGATCAAAAAGTTTTTTGCATTCTTCAAAATCGACGACTTTAACATTCTTTGCAAGCAATTCTATTACACCTTCATCAGTAATATGAATGAAAACAGCTTTCAATTTTGATTCACCAACTTCTGGCTTTTTAGCATCCTTTTTGAGAAGAGCATTTAGGTCAGGATATTCGAAATCTGCTTTAACATCATGCTGAAATAAGGAATATAAAGCTATAAATAACAAACAAAAAAACATACATCATCGATATGGCAGAGATTATGGACAAGCGTGATGCAACCGTAAGTGTCTTGATAACATTGTTTGGGATAGGTGAAGTTTTTTCTTGGAATAGGTTCTTGATTACCATCAAGAAGAGGAAGAAGAGGATAATATTCTGTTGTGGCCGCGATATTGACGCTGAAAAATGAAATTTTTAATTATAGGTATACATAGCATCTAAAAGCAGAGCTTTACATCCACCGAATAACAATTGATAGCATAAACATTTGATAAGGAGTGCTAAAACAACTTACATTTGTTCATTTGGAGGATTTATATGACGACATTGAACTTGAGCAGGACCAATAATATGAGTATCATCAACAGCAACCATTAAAATATTATCAGTATGCGGAGTAATTTCATCAATACTTTCATTATTAGTTTTCAAATAATCAAAGGTTGTTTCAGCAATATACCATGACAAGGCAGGAACAGGAATGTATTCTTCAGCACCTTCAGAAACTTTGATTGAAGCAAAACCAAAAGCAAATATGAGCAACCACCAGCGAAGATGCATCATGAATTTTTGATTGAACAGAAAATGAGAGTGAAAAAATGGATGAGCTTGGCTTTTATCATTTTTAGCGACGCTTGATGAAAATGAAAAAGAAGTAATGCAGATTTTTGAAAATGGTTGATTTGCAAAAATGCATGCAAGAAAAATGAAACAACGCGATAAAAAATAATAAACGAAAGACAAAAAGTGTGGGTTAGAACTCATTTTTTTTTAACTTCGAGCAAAAATCGAAATCGTGTATTATGGATCTGATGCATATACTTTTAGTTGGAGAATTTAGCAAATTAGTAATCAAAAAAAGCTAAGAACACATCAATTAGAGATGTACCATATTAACGAATCCAACCATTTTGAAGAAGAAAAAACAACTGTATTTCTAAAAAGCATTGATTTGCATTTATAAATTTAACTTTTATTCGTTTTTAACGACTAGTTATTGTTTTCTTTTTATGTGTTTTATTAACCAATTTGTTGTTGCATATCGAAATCAATTGATTTGTTACAAATAATTTTTTTTACAATTGTTAGTCATTGCCGAAGTCAATCAGTAAATATATTTGCACGATTTTTTCACCAACTTTTTTTGTGCGATGATTACAAGCTTGTAATAAGTTAATAAAACTAGTGCTAGTTGCTTTTTTTAAAGATATATTCCAAGTCCATCATAACTGTTGACATCAAAGGTTCAAGTTTAAACTTTAAAGCTGCATTTAAGTTTTTTCAAACACCTAAGTTTCTCCATTTCATCAAAAAAAAAGACAAAGTTACACATTTAAAAACATTTATTATTATTAAAGCACAATATTAAACACACAAAATAAAATAAAACATTTATTTTTTATTGGCATGGAGCATTTTCATGACGGCATTGGTATGGAGCCCAAGTTGAAAGAGCTGAAAATAAGTAACATTAGTGAAGATAATAAATTCAGTTAACACCGCACGAAGCAACAATGAGTAGTTAATTGGCTGAACAAATTCTTCGATCAAAGAAATAAAAAAGTAAACTTACAGAATTCTCCTTCTGCTTTACTTTCAATTCCAACCAATTCATATACACCTTCACCATCTTTACGGAAGAGCATGCCAGAAGGAAGTGCAATTGGATCATTAACATCAAGCCCAATGAAAATGCGTTCAGTACAAAGTTGTTCTTCTGGATCAACGCCATAGACATTATCAGGATCAAAGATTTTCTTGCATTCTTCAAAATCAACGACTTCAAGATTCAGTGCAAACATGTCGATTTTACCAGTAGATGGATCAACTTCTTTAAGAACAACAGCAATTAATTTTTCACCAACAGCTGGCTTTGTAGCGTCCTTTTTGAGAACAGGAATTGTATTTGTTACGAAATGATCAGCATGAATATCAGGATGCTATAAATAATAATTACTTCACAAATATAAAACAACTGAATAGAATATATTAAAACATACAGGAATAACACAAAAATTATGAACAAGCGTGATGCATCCATAAGTATCTTGATAACATTGCTTTGGATAGGTGAACTTCTTTTCATAATTAATTTTTACACCACTTGGAACAGTCGAATATTCAGTTGTTGCCGCGATATTGACGCTGGAAAAGTCTTTTAATATGAATAACTAACACAAAACTAAAGAAAAACTTACATTTGTTCATTTGGAGGATTGATATGACGACATTGAACTTGAGCAGGACCAATAATATGAGTATTATCAACAACAACCATTAAGATATAATCATTATGATGAGTAATTTCATCAATACCTTCTTCATTCGTCTTCAAATAATCAAAGGTTGTTGTAGCAATAAACCATCGCAAAGGAGGAAGTACCGTATCTTCTGGTTCACATTCAGCAACTTTGATTGAAACAAAAATGAGAGCAAAAACGAGCAACCACCAGCGATTCATGATTTTTGATTGAACAAAAAATGAGAGAGAAAAAATGGATGAGCTTGACTTTTATACATTTTTAGCGATGCGTTGATGAAAATGAAAAAGAAGCATGCAAATTTTTTATTGAAAATGGTTGATTTGCAAAAATGCATGCATGCAAGAAAAAATATTTCAACGCGACAAAAAATAAAAGAAAGAGAAAAAGTGCTTGTTAGCTTTTTTTACTGTAGAATGGATGACATTTGATGCAGCAGCTAAAATACACAAAGTATCAATGCATTTGTAAAAAACTTATGTTGATTCATTCCTTTATTTTGAGTTGCGTATTTATTTGTTCACTTATCTAGTCCTTAAAAATCTTAATGTTTTCGCATACAAATTTGTTGTGGATAGGACAAAGTTTTCTGATGAACTTTTTGCTTTTGGGTTATAAGATCAGCTCTTTTTATTTTCATTTTTATCATATTTTTTTCTTATTTTTCTTTGAGAATTACCTCAAGCTAATATATGTAACAGCTGTAGTTGAAGTTGCAGTAGCTTTGAAGCAAAAACATAAGACCACCAAAATAAACGCAACCTTCATTTTTTTAATTGCAAAATTTGGTTTATTCAAACTTTTTTAACTAAACAAAAAAAAGATAGCTTTTTCTAATTTTCTGTGCGTGGCATTTTTTTTATTTTTTTAAACTTGGCAAATGATATTGCTAACTCAAAAAAGGGCAATTAAAGAATATCACCTGTTTGTTGTCGTCGGCTGCTAATAATTTGTTTTTGTAAAAACTTAAACTTTTTATATTCATCTATAATTTTTTATTGATGTTGCCAAAAAATTAAAAAAAAAGCATGACAGCCATAGTTTATAACATTTCCGATGTCATCGATTTCAATCACGTTTCCTTCCTTCAAATTTATGGAATTATCACTTTTATTATTAGCACTTTATTTCAATTATTTTATATTTATTTAATAATTATTTGCACGCAAAACCAAAAAATAAAATTCTTTCGAATTTTAATGTTATTTTATACTTTTTTTGGATTTATGGTTGAAATAATTTTACTTTTTTGGAAACCATTAAAACTTTTTCCTTTTTCCATCGTTTTTCCCGTGGGAATTTTAAGTCACATCATGTCTGCCACATTATCAGGAATATTTTTTGTTTTAATGATTTCATTTTGTATTTTTATGATAGATTCTTTATGTTTTATTATTGTTGAACGGAATTTTCTTATTTCATCTGTAACAAATCCAGAAAATGAAAGATATCGAATTTGGATTTATTTTTTTATGGTTTCAACTTCGCTAATTGCGATCGTGGCTGTGGGGTTTTTTGCTTTTTGGGGATTTAATGAAAATGAAGTTACTCAAATTTTAATCCGAAATGTTTCTAACCCCGAACAGCGGTTACTAACTTCTCAGCCATCTATGTTCATGTTCGAAAAGAATGGTTTCACAACAAAAACAATTATCGCTATTTTATCCATTCTTTTTTATGCAACTGCGAGAATTCCATTAATTATTTGGATATTATATCAAAATTATAAACACACAAAAAATAAAAATGATACATCTTTTTCTCCGTCGACTTTAAAACAATTAAATGTTATGTTTCAAGCAACCATGTCTCAATTTCTTACAACCCTTTTTATTGGGTGTATTTGTTTAATATGGATTCTAATTTATTTTATTCCATCAACAAATTATTTTGTAAAACTTATTTATTTATTTGCTTTATGTTTTACTATGTTATATCCAATTATTGATTTCATTATTTTACTCGTGGTTGTTAAAACTTATCGTATGGCGGCGAAGAAATTTGTTAAAATGATTTTATGCAGCAAAAATCCAAACAATAGAATTAGATCTCAAATTTCAACTTTGAATTAATTAGAAGTTGTTATTTTTATTAGTTGAATGTGAAAAGCAATAAGGCCAACAAACAGCTACAAAAAGTTTAGTAACGGCGCCTCTAAAATTTTCTAATAAAAAAAAGCAAAGCAAAAAAGTATTGAAAAAATCTCAAATCACTCTTTTTATGTGAGAAATTTGCATATAAAAATACCAAAAATCTATTTAATTCATTTTTTTAAACAAACTTTTGTTCGTTTTTATCAAACGAAAATCAACAGCGTCAAAAAATGAAATGGTTGTTGCTTATTTTGGTTTTTCTTGGATTTTTTGGTTCAACAAATTGCAATGAAGAAACTTTCAATGAAAATGTAAGCATTTTTTTCTTTTCCTAATCATTCAACAATTTACTTTTAGCGAATCATCGGTGGAGAAGAAACACCTCATGGACTTTTCCTATTTCTTCCTAAATTATGGCTTCGTGATGATATGCGTATTGAATTTCAAGAGGGTCATGGCGGAATATCTTTCAATGTAATAAAGGGCCAGGTGTGATATTTTGGGAGAAGATTTTTTGAAAAGAAGGTAATGGTTATAAATGTGATATTTTTAGTGTTCATCAACAATAATCTCAAAACGTCACATTATTACTGATGCTCATTGTGTTGTTGATTCCGATGTTAGACAAATGTGAGTTTTTACTTTTTTTTTATTGTCGTATATTCATATATTTTAGCAATCGCTCTTTTCCTATCTTTGTTGATATTCGACCAATGGAAGATGAGACTCGTGTGATTGATGACGAAACATCTATGAAACAATTTGGAATTCCATCAAAAGTTTATATTCATCGTGGATATAATGGTGTATTAAGATACAATGATATTGCAATTCTTGAATTTCCTGAATATATCGATTTCGAAATTCCACCTGTCAAACTTGCTAAAGATTATGTCGATAATTACAATGACACTGCTATCGCTGCTGGTTATGGGCTGTATAAATATGATCGTAAGTGTGTTTTGTTAGTTACTCTTTCACTCTTTATTTTTCTAGCTGCTACAAAACTTGTTTTAAAGGAAGGATCTCCAACCTTGCGTCATGTCAAAGTTGGTATTCATCCATTCTATCCAAATTGTGTACCAAATGAATATTTAAATGATCCAAAAATGACTAAAGTTTTCAAAATACTTGTTAACGCACAACATAAAATTTGCGCTGGTAATATACCTTTACAACGAACTGATGATGGTGATTCTGGTGGACCATTGCTTTATCGAATAAATAATACTATTTATCAAATTGGTTTATGTGAATCAGGATTTGATGATCCCGAAAATAATGTAAAACCTGGTATGTTTTATTTTAACATTTATCAGAATTTCCATTGCTGAGTTTTACCTTTTCAGGGATATTTACTCGTATTTCATCATATTGTGGCTGGATTGAAATGGTAACCAAAAATGAAGTCAAATGTGAACCTCTTCCAAAACTGCCTCCAATAGCTGAAAAATTGAAGGATGAAAACAAAAAAGGCGATGCAATGTCTCTCAAATCATATTGTGTTTTACTTTTTATTTGTGCTTTAAATCTTTTTATTATTTGAATTCTATGTATGTAATTAATTATTAATAAACTTGAATAATTTGTAAACCTTTGGATTCTGTAGAATTTAAAGCTTCGTTTCTTCTCATTGTTAACTTTTTTTTCTTTAATGCGATGGCATTTCAAAAGTTTTTTTTGAGTTTTTTGTGAAAACAAAAATATTATATATTTCGAAATGATGCATTTCTTAAAAAGTAAATATTTTCCTTCAAACTTTATTCTTTTTTGATTCCAAAAAAAAATCATTCTTAGACAAGCCTTTATTTTCATGGGTTTTGAAAATCCGTAAACCATATTTACTTCCAAGATTTTTACCAACATTTTTTTTCTTGCAAATTATGGGGTTCAAGAAACTTTTTTTGCTTGTGATGTTTATTTATCTGATAAGAAAAAAATATATATATTTGAGAAGAGCCAAGTCTAACTTTATTTCTTCTATTTTTTGAAAGTTAGCTGAAAGAAACTTTTACGACCTTTTCTTCTTTACTCACTTGTTTTTTTTTTTTTGAGACGAAATTTTTTATTGTTAGGTCGGCTGCCTTTATTTCTTTTCCTGTTTTAGACATCATAGAGAAAAAAATATGATGAAAGCTTTAACATTTTTATTGCTTATAATTAATTTTTTATTGATTTTATTCCCAATTTTTTGTGATGGACTTAATTGTTATATAGGTTTGGAATTTCTGTAGTTTTTAGTTTGACAAAAAAATAAGAATAATTTTTAAGGCGAAGGTTTGGAAAAAAGAAATTGGGATAAAGAATCATGCAAATCAGCTAATTGGTGTATAAAATTTTCTGATGATGATCATGAGAATGAATACAGGTTTGTGAAATTTATCCATTAAAACACTAGAAAAAAATATAATGAAAAATTAAGAATATCTTTTAAAATTAATTTTTTGCCATTAATAATTTAACATAATTTTTTGTTGCAAAAAAATTAATTTAAAAAATTTAAAAATTCTTACTAAAAACATTTTCGGTTTTCGTCGCAAAAAAAAAAGATTTTGCAAATTGAGAATTACCAAAACCAAAATTCGACTGTTTTCTAAAATTAAATTTTTTTAGACAATGCGATGATGGAAATATTTGTGAATTAAATGGAAAAAAAGGTTGTTATAAACCCACGGTTGCTATCAACAATTATCCTATAACATTTCCAAATGATATCATGTGTTGTTGTAAATCAAATTTATGCAATCATGCAACAACCTCAAATTTTCAAAATTTTACATTTTCATTAATTTTATTTCCATTTTTATTATTAACAATTTTAAAATATTTTATTTAAAAACTTTAAAATAAATTTAAAAACATTAAAAAAAGAAAAACCAAAAAGGCCCATAAAATTGGAGGGTTTTCAATGTTTGAAGCATTACAATTTTCTTTCGCACAACAACATTGTAAATGTGAATGGGGAAGATCCGTGAGATCTCCAACTTGAACATTAGAACATTTATCACCAAATTTTTCACATTCATTCGCGATATCACAGCGTCTAAAAAAATATGTACATAATTCATTTAAATTTCAGAAAAAAAATTAAGATGCTGTCAATTTTTTACGAAACACTTGAAAGAAAAAAATTTCCAAAATTTTCATCGAAAAATAAAAAAAAATTAAAAATTCATTTTACTTACAAAAAAACAATCATAAAAAGTTTTGGTTTGTTTTTTTCAATAAAAATTATTTTGCAATTTATTTAAAAAAAGTTTAGTTAAAAAGAAATAGAAATTTAGTAAAATAAAAAACCCACTATTTTTGTAAAATTTTTACTATAAAAAAATACCTAATTGCATCTGTTGAATCTTTAACATTAACAAATTTTAAACACCATTTTGTGCCATTTGAACATTCAATACTTTTATAAATATTATCTTCACCTATAAATTTTTAACTTTTATTTTTTATACACAAGGTTTTTTGTTTGTCTTTTAAATTTACCAGCATAACAATTAAATCCATTGTTGAGTTTAAAAAAATTTAAAAATATTAACAAAAAATAAAACAAGAAAATATTGAATTTAAACAACATAACTCAAATGAAAGAAAAATCAAAAATATGCCTTTATAATTTTCATTTTTTCATCAAAGTTAAATAAACCTTTTTATGCATTTTTTTATTTTCTTTTGATCTCAAAAATATTGCGCTTTTTTATCGCACTTTTTTGCACTTTATTTAAAAAAAATGTTGTTTGAGATGAATCATATTTTGATCAAAAAAGCTTTTTTGTTTAAAAGTTCAAAGCAGCTTTTTGGATTTTTCTTCTTCTGGCTTTGCTCTTTTTTAGCCAAAGCAAAAAAAAGTTATTCTGTTTTATGAAACATTTCACAAAGGTAACAGACGTTTTCATCGTAGAAAAAAAAATTTTTTCTGCTTTTTTTTTTGCGGGATAAAATACAGCTCCAAATTTTTTTAGTGAGCTTTTTTTTAAATATTTTCTTTTACTTTTGAATATTTTTGTCAAGTTTTTCATGTGTTTTTTACATTTTTATAAACTAAAAATAAAAGAACTAAACGCTTTTTTTGGTAAATTAATGACGGAAATTATCCGTTTTTTTAAATAAACAAATTGTAGCAACATGCGTTTAATCAAGAAATTAATAAAATTTTGTAAATACACCATCCATATTGGTGCCGGTTTAAAACTATTTGGCGAGTGAAAATGAAATTCCCTCTTTTTATCCTTAAAGAACGAAAACTTTGTTTTGAAAAGTATGCTTTTCTTTTTTTCTCTTTTTAAAGCGATGGTATTTATAAAAAATAAATTTTGCATAAGTGTTAATATTTTTATTTATTTATACACTTACATTTGCAAATAAATTTCTTATTAAAAATAAATACGATACGTGTTCCTTTGAACAAAAAATCTGCAATCAAAAAATAAAAGCTTTAACTCTCGTTTTTTTTTTGTTTAAAAGAATAAAAAGAAACCAAACATATCTTTCTTTTTCTCAATGCAGGTCCAAGCATAAAAGAAAAAACAAAACAACAAAAAAAAGCTGAACATCCGAACACAAAAAAAACAGACACTGAAAATACTATTTTTTATATTCATTCAAATCAACAAAACGAAATTTCAAAAAAAGCATAAGCATAAATCAAAAGGATAGCATTTGGGTGAGAAAAGAGTTTTTCTTTTCTATGATTGTTTACAATAATGTTTTTCTTTTTCTTCTTCTTGCATATGTAATTGAGAAATTCAACACAAACTAACAACGCAAGCACAAACAAACGCAACACACCGCACATACACGGAAGCTTAAAAAAGAGATAGAGAAGTAAAAAACAAACAAAAACCATTGACTTACTGACGACGATGACGGATGCGCAACAAAAAAACTCGGGAGTTTTTGTGATGATTCCAGTCTTTATCTTTTTCACTTTTTTTTCGTCACTTTTTCTATTCATTTTTTTATTGTTGTAAGTTACAAATGTGTTATTTGTTTGATAAATACTTATATTCTCGTTTTGATTGTTAGTTGCCTCAAGGAGTTCCTATTCTCTTTCAATTGTTCTTTATTTTGTACAAAGAACAACGAAGAAAAAAAAGATATTGAGAAGTAAACGAAGCTTTTAAGAGGAAGCAAAAAAAAAGAGTAAAAAATATCTCTGAAGAGGAGGGCTTTAGTTTAGCTTCGAGCTAAAGGAAGAAATACACCCTCACTCACTTATTTTCAAGAGAGTTTTTTTTTATCAATCAATCAAAAAATGATGATGATTGTATCGTCAAAAATATTTTATTATATCCTCTTATTTTTTTCTTTATTCTTATTTTTTTCTAATTTGTGTTTTGCTCAAGAAAAATATAATCAAGCTCGAGATGGATTTGGTTCAGTTTCATTTCAACCAGGGCAAGAAGAAATTATTTCACCTTCTGAACAACTTGATTTGAAATCAGCAGCCACGAGTTTTACAGATGCCTCAAATGTTTCTGAAATTGGACCTGATCCTTCGGTGGCATTGAACTTGCCCGCAAAAAATGTTTCTGCTGAAAGTCGACAAACTTTTCCAAATTCTCAAGATCCCTCGGCGCCGCCAACGGTGAATAATATTTCTATTTTTAATGTTATTCAAGAAAGTCCACCAGTTGATCAGGCTTCAGAGTTCCAAAGCAGCACAAGTTTTCCAGGAAATCAAAATTTTGTGCCAAATTATAATTATCAGCAACAGTCGCCATATTATCCTCAATTTGGTCAACCAAATAATCAATATGGCCAATATCTTCAATATAATGATCAACAACAACTCCAACAACCCCAACAACAACAATTTATTCCAAATAATAATAATAATCAACAACAACAATTTGGAATTCAGCAACAGCAGCAACAACAACCAAATCAAATGCAACAAAATCGTAAGTTTGAACCTTTTTTTTATAAACAAAAAACACGAAAATATTTTCGGCTTTGACTATAAAGGTTTTTCTCTTTTTTTATTTCTAAGCCGAAGGAAAAATAATTTAATATTATTGAAAAATTCAATGTTTTTTGTTGTTTTCGAAACTCTGTATTTGTTAGAAATTTATTTTTAACGGTCATGGAACAATTTTTTTTATACTTTTCAAAGTGCGATAGGAATAAAATGGCAAGTCTTTTGTGAAATTATTTAACATTGAAAATAATTCTTTTCATCGTTTTATTATAATTATCGAAAAAAGGTAATTATTAATTTTTCATAACAAATATTAATAGTATAAGTTTTCACTATCCTAAATTACTTTATGCTTTTTAAAAGTAGGAATAAAATCACAAAATTTAAAATTGTTAACAAAAAATAAAAAAACTTTTAGTTAAAATATTCAAAATACAATAAAAATCAAGACCAACTTTGTTAAATTTTAAAAAAAGATATAAAAAGAAAATCATAAAATTGATTCTTCTGCTGCTATTTTGAAAAAAAATTTGCTGGCAAATAAATTGTTAATGATCATTTGAATATTTTTTTAATACTGAAAAGCAACAAAAAAATCGTTTTAAAAATCAATTAGCTTTGTATTTTAAATTTTTGTTAATATTAAAGAAGCAAGCCACTATTAAAAAAAGCATTCATTTTTTCTTTATATTTTGCACAAAAAAAAAGAAACCGAGAGATTTGTGAAGAGAATAATTTATTTTTGTCTGCCAATTTTTTTCTTTCTTCAAGCGCAGTATCAAAAACTAAAGGGAAAATAAAAAAAAATAAAAGAAACAAAATTTTTAAAACTTCTTTTTTTAATTAAAAATTTAAGATTTTCCAAATAACAAAAACTTTTTTAATTAAACCCATTTTACTTTTTTTAGAAGACGGTTGCACTTTGGCTGGTTGTTCTCCTCCCCAAGTAAATGAAAGACAATATGAAGCTAATGCTCAACAATATTCATATAATAATATTAATTTTAATCAACAACAGCAACAGCCACAAAATAATCAACAACAGCAGCCTATGCAACAATTTAATGGTCCGAATCAACAAATTTATGGAAACCCTCAAACTTTTACACCCAATAATAATAATAATCAAAATTCTCAAGCTCTTGGAGTTTATCCATCTAATTATCAAAATCAAGGTCAGCAGCAGCCATTTCAAGATCCTCAGCAACAAAATCAGGGCCAAAATCAACAAAATAATTTTAATTCTGGAACACCGCTGGAAAATATTAATAATTTTGGAGGTGTAAATGGGCAAAATCAAGAATTTCAAGGTCCACCAGAAAATATTGGAAACGTGCAACAAATTACAATTACCAATGTTGGTAATAATAGTTCGGGTGGTGGATTAGAGCCTGCAGCGGAAAGATTAACTATTACTAAATATCCTAATGGAACAGTAATAAATGTTGAAAAAAGCGGTAGTTCTCAACAAAATCAAGGGTGAGTGAGCTTTAACAAATTCAAATTATGTTTCGCATCAAAAAGAAAATGCAAGAATATCAAAAATTGAAACTCATATTTTATATTTTATTTAAGAATTTGAATAATGCTTTCGTTTTGAAACCTGAGAAATTAAAAAAATTTTTCTTTTGTTAAAGTTTTTTAATAATTTTTTGATTGGAAATAAATTTTTAAAAAGAATTCGAATTTCGATAAAAAAAATATTTGATTTTCTGATTACTGAAAGTTTCATTAGCAATGGCGAAAGCGATAATATTGATTTTTGCAAAATTTTTAGATCCCCGAATTTTTTCCGTGCTGGCGGATTCGATCCTTCACAATCGCCGTCTTTCAATAATAATGGCCAATTTCAAGGAGGGCAAAATCCTTCATCTATTTCTTCTTCATCTAATGGAGGAACCATTTATGGGCCAGGAAATCCACCACCAAATCAGCAATTTCAAAATCCTAATAACCAACAAAACCCAAACTCCTTCGACAATAATCCTCAAAATCAAAATCCAAATACTCCAGCACCATATATTTTTACTCCATCAGGTGATAATCAACAAGAATATGATCAATCTGCACAAGGTTATCCATATATGGTGATGACAGCAAATCAATTATATGGCATTCCTCCAATTACCACCGGAGGAGTGATTATGGCTCCTGATGGGAGTGGAGTTCCATTATTGGTAAATCCAGATTATTTGTATAATAATTATAAAGTAAGTTTATCTACGGGAAAAATGGGGAAAAAGAAGGGGTTGGGTCTCGACAAAAAAAGTTGGTTTAAAAGCCATGGGATTTCGACGCGACATAGATTATTTAAACTCGAAATCTTTTTTCAGTAAAAAAATAATTAATTTTCCATTATTTTCCGTAATTATTTTTTTTTATATCGATTAATTTGTATTTCAGACAGGTCAAATTAAAGTTATTGATGCTTCATATAATTCCAATCAAGGTTTTGTGGATTATCAAACATTCCAATTGAGGCAATATTATGGAAATTTTGTTGCAATGAAAAATCAATTTGTGAGTTTTTTTAAAAATTTGGACCCGTAAAAATTAAATAAATTTAAACTTAAAATTATCTCGAAGTGTAAAAGGATTTCATTTTTTAACTTCTTAGATTTAAAAAAAATTTCTATGTTTTTTGAGTCCACTTTTTTTAAATTTGTTTGGCTAAAAAACTATTGTTTTTTTTAGATAAATTACGATTATACTTCTTCACATATTTTAAATGCAGTATATTTTAATATTGATATTGCTACATATCCAACAAGGTACTGTTTGTTTCGGCATTGCATCTTTTTTGAACAAAAAAATATTTTTAAAGACTATTTTTTTGTTTGTTGATTCACGTGATTCTTTTTAAGCTTATTATTTTTGAAGCATTTTTGAAGCGATTATTTCTGGAATAATCGAAGATTGATAAGAATCTTTTTTATGAGTAATAAAAAAAAATAATAGCTCCTGCTACACTAATGCGATTGTAGTCAGTCTCCTGATTATTCTTTAATGATAAAGCTAATGAAAAAAGAAAAAGCTTTGCAAAATAATTTTTTTTTTATCATTAAAAAACAAGCATTGAAAGTTGCCATTTTTAGCAAATATCGTGAGAAAATGAGTTAGAAGTTGAAAAGCTCTATGAGAAACAAAACAAAAACAAAAATCCTTTTACTTATGTTTTTTTTTTTAAATTTACCTCGAGCTCGTTCCAAAAAATGAGAGTTTCAAAAATGAGCAATTTGCATTAAAATATAAGTTATTGAATTGGAAACTAACAAAACAAAAAAATATTCTTAGTTTCATCATAAAAATAAAAAGTTCTAAAAGTCTCTGCACCGTTTTTCCTTTTTTTGTTTATTTAAATACCCAAAACAAAAATAAATTAAAGTTGCATTTTTTTTAAATTTAGTTATCCCAAAATTAAAAAGATTGATACTTGGAATCCGAAAATTTAAAGCATTATAATTTTTCTCGGCCTTTTTCTCACAAATGATAAAAATATTTTTCTTAAATTTTATTTCTTTCATAATTAATGCAAAAGCATTTTATATAATAATTATGCGAAATATTTTTTATAGAAATCAAAAATATACCCTTTATCCTCCAGCCCTCTTTCAACAATATATTCAATCATTGGGAATAAATCAAAATGATTATATTATTGTTTATTCTCGAGATAATCTTGGTGGAATGCGTTATGCCGCAGCCGTCTGGGAACTATTTAGAATTTATAATCACACGAGAATTAGTGTCCTTAATGGAGGCTTAAACGCTTGGAGTTCGGCGGGATATGATTTAACTTCGGATATTGTAAATCCACGCCCTGGAAATTGGATAGCCAATTTTGATTCTATGAAAGTTATAACCTTTGAAGAGATGGTTGCCATTCAACCTAATGGTCGATGCTATTTCCAAGAAACTGGAATGGTAAGTGGCAGGTTCCGGGACAAAAATAAAGGAAAAAATATATTTTTTTCAATGGAAAAAAAATCGCCTTTTTTTTGAGAATATTTTTTAAAATTTAAAAATTAAGTTTTTATGGAAAATATGCAATTTAATTTTCTTTTCGTGAATTTTAGCTGTAAAGTAACATTTCTGAAATTTTGAATATTTTTTCCTCTAAAACAATATGTCTGAATTTAGTTGGAAATTAAAAATAATTTTTTCGATCTTTAAGAATTTTTTAGAAAATTAATTATTAAAATTTTATTGAATTTTTCATTCGAAGCTTTCAGCGTTTAATTAATCTTTTTTCATTTCTCAAACTTTCTTTTCATGAATTCTCAAAAAATAAATAATTTTTTTTCTAGTTTTTAAAAATTTTATTTATTTATATTAAACCATTTTTTTTAGTTTAATTTCCTTGACACCCGTTCAAGAATTGAATATCAACAAAATGGACGATTATTTGGTTCGAAAAATTTCCCAGTGAATGAAATAATTCAATCGAATGGAATGATTATGTCTAGAGATGACATAAATATTGGTTTGTTTGGATTAAATTTCAAAATTTTAAATTAACAAAAAAAAATGATGATTCATTCATATTTTTTTAGCTTTGGCTCGTTCAAATTATACTCGAGGTCAAACATCATTTGTTATGGATACAAATGGCCCTGAAGCAGCTTTTGGAGTCTTGGCTTTAGCTGTAGTTGGAGATACAAGAGCAAGGTTATATAATGTAAGGAGTTTCAGTAAAACAACTTAAATAATTTTAAAGACAGAAAAAAAGGCATGGTTTTCGCAAAAAAAAAATTTAAAAAATTTGTTCGGCAAAAAATTTAAATAATTTGTCAAAAAAGTTTCTTTAAAATCAAAAACATTTTTTAATTCTTTGAGTTTTTGGAATTAATATCCAATTTATGTCATTTAAAATTTAAAAAATAAAAAGAGAGTAACCATTTTCTGGGATTTATTGTTAAAATATAATTACTCTCCCAATATTTTTCTGTTTTTAGGATACTTTTGTTGTTATTAGCGAAAGTAACGAGTAGAAAAGTTTCATTTAAAAAAACAATATTGATTCTTTTTTTTATTCAAAAATAACTTTGTTGAAATGGCCACTTTGGCCTTGTTAGTTTTTTATTGAACGAGACTTCGATTAAATTCAAATTGACCTCGAACAAAATATTTAACCTTTTTAGTCATTCTTCAAAAATTATTTATTTATTTAGCCGCTAAAAATTTTTTTAACCTTATTTTTAATTCGATTTTATTTTTTCAGGGAGGTATTTATGAAATCAGTCAACGATCTCCATATATCCTTATTCGATGATCATGAATCATGATGTTTGAATGCTTTCCAAAAAAGACAAATAAACAAAACTGCCTTCCTGAATGCTTCTTTTTTTTGTTTTATGCATTTATTTTTTCATAAATTTTGCAACAAAAAAATGAAATAAATAAATTCATATTTAAAAAAATAATAATAACTGACTCTGACTCTGTCTGTCTCACTCATTAAAAACAACAAATAAATGTATTTTTGGAAAGCGTAGAATATTTCATTTCAATCGTTTTTTTCTTCTTTCTTTCATTTTTGTGTTTGATAAACAAAACAAAAACTTGACGAACAGAGAAAAAATATTGGAAGAAATTAAAATTTAAAAAAAGCGTGAAAATGTGGGGAGAGAGAAAGGAAAGTGAAAATTGAGGGAAGCAAGTAAACAGTCAGTCAGTCAGTCACAGAGGCTTGCTTGCTTGTTCGCTCACTCGGTCAATCACACACCACAAAAAAATAATATAAAAACATTGATGTTTTTCCATAAAAATCTTTTTTCCTTTTCTTCAACATTCAAAAAAAACAAATTAAAACTTTTCCTTTTTTATCGTGTGGTTGGGTTTTTTTTATATGTATGTATGTTGTTCATTTTAATTGGTTGTGTATGTTTTTCATTTATCCAAACAAAAATGTTGATTTTGTTTGGTTTTTTCGATGAAGTTTAATTTTTTAGAAATTTTTTCTAACAAAGACAAAGAAATCTCCATATAACAGTTTTCAAAAGTTTATCGCTTCAACTGAGGCGAGCCATTGTTATAAAATTATGAAAAAAATCTAATTAAGCAAAAAAACTTTTATTATTATTTATTTTTTGAAATTTTGCTCAATTTTTTTGATCTCCATTTCCTTGTGCCATCAATGACCACCATTGACTTTAACCTCATTTTTTACCAAGTGATCTTCGACGCAAAGTTTATGTGTTTTTTGTAGTCAAGTCCAAAAAAATCAGTGTTTTTGCTTATCATAATTCCTTCAATTATTTTAAATTAGCTTTCTTCCTTCTTTTTTTTACTCTAATTCTATAATAACGTCCGAGAATTTTCCTCCAATTTTTTTCTCTCTTATTTTTTTTATTATCATTAAAATTAAAGCTTCTTAAAAATTAACTTGGAAAAAAGGAACTTCAAATAAATCTTGTGTCCCTTTGAACACGCGTGTTTCTCATATCATCCATGCTTCTATGTTTTTGAGTTATTGTTGCAAAAAAAAAAGTAGCCGAGCATACATTCTTCGAAAATTATTGGAGGCTGTATTTAAAAAGAAAGAAAAAAGTTTAACAGTTTTTCTATGGGAGTCACGTATTATTTTTGTCGTCTGACTTTGTTTTTTTGAGTTTACACCATCGCCTGCGCTTGCTTGTGTAAATAAACCTCCGTTTTTTTTACTAAGGTTTGTGTATTTTTTTAAATTGTTTTCTTGTTTCAGATTGCCTTTTTATTTTTCTCAAAAAAAACAGTCAAATCATGTCGGGTAAAATAATAACTATTTATGGAGGATTATTAATATTTATAATTATTTATTTAAAATTTTCTTTATTTGTTAATGGTGATGTTAAATTATTTATTCCTAATGGAAATAATGTGATCGAGAAAAATGTTGTAAAAAATGATGTCGAGGCAGATGAAGAGGAGGATATTTATATGTGTGATGAAAGTAATTCAAATAATTCGTAAGCTTTTTTTTGTTTTTTTGGTTACTGTGTAAATTTTTCGTTGCGATCGAGAATATTGCTTCTTTATATCCTTTAAAAATCACGACAAAATTTTTATCAAAAAATTTTGTTTAAAAAAGCAAAAAAAGTGACGTTGAACTATTTTTCTAAAAACAGAAAAACATGTCTTTGTAAAAAACAAAAATTCAAGCAAGCAAGCTCTCTTCCATCGTTTTTTATTGATGTTATTCAAACAGTTTTAAATGTTGTTGTGAAAACACCTATAATTTTTTTATTACAGTTCGAAGAAAATAGCCAAACAGGCATAAAACAATTTTTTATATTTTCGGTTTTAATACTTGTTTTTTTGCTCAATTTTCTAACAATAAAATTTATTAGATAAAAAAGATTTGCAATCAATAATAATAAATTTTTTCTTTTTATTTCAGACAAATTTATTGCCAAGGCAGAATTTTAGAAGCTTATAATTATTTAAGCATTACCAATGATTCCAAGGAATATGTTGATCGACCTTTAATTAATTCTCCGGGTTTGTAAAAACAACAAAATTAACCAAATACAAACTCAACAAAATTTTTTTTTTAGAAGTCACTTTAAATAATTTCGAAAAAATGTTTGGAAATGAATCCGTGGAAGATATAAATAAAGAAAAATTTGAAGATTTTTTATTACAAAATTTTTTGCCTGCCGGCCATGAATTAATGAATTGCACCCCTGATGGATTTGTGGATAATCCAGAAAAGCTTATGGCCATTCGAGATCCAGATTTGAAGGAATGGGCTTTGCAGTTGAATAATATTTGGAAAAAGCTTTGTAAACAAGTTAGTAATTAATATAGACAGAAAAATAAGGGATTCCATGATTGTCAGTTTTCGAAACTCGCATTAAAGAATTATCCAATTTTTTTTTATCACAAATCCAAAAAAAAATTTTAGATGGACACCAAAGTAAATCTTAATCCCGAAAAGTATTCCCTTCTTCCAATCAAACATAAATTTATTGCTCCTGGAGGTCGATTCCGCGAAAATTATTATTGGGATGCTTATTGGATTATTAAAGGATTGATGACTTCAGAATTATATGAAGCTGCCGCACAAATGATTTTAAATTTTGCTGATTATGTTGATACTTATGGTTTCATTCCTAATGGTGGAAGAGTTTATTATCTTCAAAGGTAAGACAAGTCTCAAAATTCTTTAGTCATGTCCATATTTAATCTAAAAGGAAAATTATGTTGAATAAAAAATAAATTTTATTTATTAATTTCGATCAAAAAAACACAGAGAAAGAATTTCTTTTTTTTGGTTTTTGCTTTGAGACTTACGTATATTTTTTTCTTTACCTTATTTCTTAAAAAAATTTTTGATTTGAAACTTAATAATTGATTTTTTTGTTGTTGCAGATCCCAGCCACCTCTCTTCATTCCAATGGTTTATGAATTTTACGAAAATACCCATAACATTTCATTCGTTAAAAAATTATTGCCAACAATGGAAAAAGAATTTAATTATTGGCAAAAAAATCATCAATATGATGTTACTTTGAATGATGGAAAAAAATATACTTTATATCAATATCGAGCTAAAAGCAATACACCCCGTCCAGAATCATATAAAGAAGATTTAGCCACAGCCGATGCTTCAAATAAAACTTCTAAAGCTGATCAACAAAAACTTTTCCGGGATTTAGCTTCGGCCGCTGAATCCGGGCTGGATTTTTCAACTCGTTGGTTTGCAGATCAAAAAACTTTAGAAACCATTGAAACTACAAATATTTTACCGGTGGATTTAAATTCATTTTTATGTTGGAATATGGATATATTAGATTATTTATTTGATGAAGTTGGAAAAAATAATGATAAATCTGAATTTTATCGAAATATGCTTGCTAAACATCGAAGATCCGTAAATGCAGTATTTTATAATGAAACAGAAAAAATGTGGTTGGATTATAATTTGAGAACAAAAAAGCATAATCCCACTTTTTATGCAACCCTTGCCGCTCCATTATTTACAAATTGTTATCATGCATTGGATCAAGGAAAAGCTGAAGGAGTATTTAGATTTTTTAATGTAAGTTTGTTTTTCTTTTTTGATTTTTTTAATTTTAAAAACCGATTCCCTTAACTGAAGCTATTTCGAGTAAAATACAATATTTTTGTCCATGATGGAGAAAAGGCTTTTACAATTTTTTTGCTTTTTTGGCCATATCTCGTTTATCATTTTTTATATTTTTTGAATCTAAACTTTTTTCACTTTCGATAAAAAAATCCAAAAAATTGTAAAACCAAATTCACAAAGAAGCTATTAATAAATTTTAATATTTATAAAAAACTTAGTCTAATTTTCTTTTCAAAATGAAAAGAAAAGATGTTATCAAAATATTCAAATTTGAGAATGGGAAAGAGAGAAAAAGCGCTTCATTTTCTTCGAAAAATAAAAAAAAATGTTAAAGCAAATGAGAAATTTTTTTCTTACATCGCTGAATGAAAAAAACATTTCGCAAAATTGATTGATTTTTTAAACGACCCGTAAAAAGCAGGAAAAAAAGAGCCGCATTTCCAATCGATAAAGTAAAAAAGAACATAAAAACAAGTAGCATCGTAGACATCGCTAAAGGAAAAGAAACTGCGTGGATTTGGTCGATCTTTTTTTGCCCTGACGAAGCAAACAAAAATCATTAAAAAAATATGCTTTCATTTTAATCGATATGAATTTGGAACGATGCCGTTTCGTTAAACCAAAAAAAAAAAAATAGGACAGACTTTTTTTAAGCAATTAAAAGAAAAATAGACAAATCAAACTTTTAGTTTATAATTTTTTATTGTTAGAATTTGTAAAAACATAATTTTTACAAATTTAAGAATGAAAAATGTTATTTTTTGTTTTTTCACATTTCCCTCTGAAAATTTTTTTTATTTCATAATTTTTATTTATAATTTGATGATTGCTCCACAATTCGAGTTTGGCATACTTTTATAAATTTGATCCCTTGGGGTGTTTTGCAATCTAGTGCATAATTTGCTGGACATGTTAACAATATTTTGAGAAACGAACTGTTATTTCTCACTTTAGAGAAGCTAATAGCTTAATTTATTTTTTTTTTGCATTTAGGGTGCCATACCCGTAGACATTTAAAATCCTTAAATCATATTTATATTTTTCTTTATAAAACTAACAAAAAAATAAAGACAAAATATTCAAAAAAAATTTTAAAGCATAAATTTAAAAAAATAGTCTACTTTCTTTTCTATGAAGAAAAAAAATAAAGCTTTTGTTTTTATTATCCGAAAAAAAACAACAACGACGTTAAACTAGCTTTAGTGATACAAAATTTTTTAAAGAAAGAAGCCCGAGAAAAAAAGGTGACGGTTTGAATTTTTCTCTTTTGCCTTTGATGTTGAAAAGCAAAATCACTTTTTGACACTTTTTTAGAGTCGGATTCTGGGCTTTTCGTAAATCATGAGTAAGTAAGTAAATAACAAAAATATTTCTGCAATATATACTGAATTAATAGAAGGGTCAAACTTTTATTTTCTTTCTTTTTAAATAGTAGCATACCAAGCAATGTTTACTTCCATAAATGTTCATGCTTCACCATAAAATTGTACACTTTTAAAAGTTTCTTTTTTCCTTTCCAAAAATTTTTTTATTTATTATTCGTCTTTTAAAGTTTATTTATCACCCAAAAGTGTCTTTCATTGCTTTCATACATATTTTATTCTAATTAAATAAAAAGTAAAGAAAGATATAATTAAAATATTCAAAAAAAAATTCTAGAATTTAAAACAAAAAAGCGCAGTTTTACAAATAAAAAAAAAGAAGATAGAAAAGGCATTTTTTTCAGCACAGAAAAACAAAAAAAATATTCAGCTGGTTGGCTCAAAGGTTTCACAATTTCAATCAATTTTTTAAGAGCGGCAAAAAAATTAAGCATCAAAAGGGTGATTCATTTTGAACTTTAAAAGAAATCCTTTTTATTCTCTAAAAAAACTCAAAGATTTTTTTTATGTTTTTGAGAAAAGAAATTCAATGACCAAACTATTTTTTTTCGTTATTTTCCATGTTTAAATTTTACGAAAATCAAATTGTCAAAAATTTTAAGGAGAAAAAAAGTGTTTATGGTTTTCCTTTTTTTTTATTTTTACTTTTTTAAAGAATTTTCAATTTTTTTATTTTTTTACTTATAATTTGGGAGTTGGTGGCTAAGGAGGACTTGGATACAAACTTTTAAATGCCCTGATCACTCTTACAGTCCATTTGGCAATATAGTGCATTATGAAGGGCATTTTTCGCTTGACTCTTTTTTTATCATCAAAAACATATTTGCTATTACTCTTCAACATTACCAAACCTTTTGGGTTTTACTTCCATAATAAGTGGAAAACTAAATTTTTCCACTATAAAATTTTTTTAAAGAAAAGAAAAAATGAAATCAAAATATTCAAAAAAATATTTTATAAGCAGAAAAAAACATAGCCGCATTTCCTTCGATAAAGGAAAAAGAACATAAAAGCGAGTAGCATTGAAGACATCGCTAAAGGAAAAGAAAAATAGCGTGAATTTGGTCAATCTTTTGTTGCCCCAATAAAAACAAAAACACGCAACGAAAAAAATATTTGATTCAAATAAAATGGATGCCTGTTTTTGAAGCATGCCCTTATGTTTTGTGGAATAAAAATAGGATCTGCTATTTTACACCTTTGAAAAAAAGTAAATGACAAAGTCAAATTTTTTTTCTTAGTAGTTTTCTTTATTGGCGATAATTTATAAAAACTCAATTTTCATATATTCAAAAACAAAATGAGTTTTTTTTTTACAATTTAATTCTTTTTTTTGGCAAATTTTTCTTTCTTCATTTATTATTAATTTTATTGCTGCAAACTTCATAATCAATCTTTTTAAAGTGAGTCTCAGTCCTTGCGGGGTTTTCCAATCAATAATAAAATTTCGTTTAATTCAGTTTCTTCTTTGCAATTTTTCCATTCTCAAAAAACCTAATCAAAATTATCTCTTTTCGCATTTTTTTTCTTTCCAAGTTTAAGGTGACATGGAATTCGGAATTGCCAAGTTTTGATTTAAAATAAATTTTTTTCCACAAAACAAACAAAAAAATAAATTAAATATTAAAAAAATTCATTAAAATATAAAAAGTAAAAGTTTTTATTTCACATTTAAAAAAAGCAAGCAAAAAGACTTTTTTAGAGCCCGTGTTTTTTAAGCAACTCGAAGAAGAAAAAACATTAAACTAAAATCGCTAAGATTTTCTTTGCTCCTTTTTTTTATAGAAAAAAGCAACAACAAAAAAAAGGCACTCATTTAAATCGATAAAAGCAAAATTCTTCTATTTTAAATCCAAAAAAATAATAATTATATTTTGGTAAAGAAAGGTTTTCTTTAAGATGCCACATTTCCACAAAAATATCAACAAACAAAAAATGACTCGAATTTAGAATTAAAAATTGAAGGAATTATTTTTTTAAATATTTTTATTTTTTCAGCGCTCTCACGCCTTTGATTACCCTGGCGGAGTTCCAACTTCCATGGTTCGTGATGCCGACCAACAATGGGATTTTCCGAATGGTTGGGGAAATGTCAATCATTTAATTATAGAAGGATTAAGAAAATCTGAATCCCCTGATGCTCAAGATGCTGCATTTCAACTTGCAACTAAATGGGTTCGAGGAAATTATCGAGTTTTTAATGCAACTGGACATATGTGGGAAAAAGTGAGTTAATTTTGAAGGAAGGTCGTTTCGTAAACAAAAATTCCTTAATGCTTTTGGATTCTGAAGATAAATGATTATCGAATTCTGAGATTTTTTCCACGAAATTTTTTTAAACAAAAAAATTTAATTTTAGTATGATGTAGTTGGAAGCGTTCCAGTACCTGGTAAAGGTGGAGAATATGATGTTCAAGATGGGTTTGGTTTAACAAATGGAGCAATTTTGGATTTACTTGTTACATATGCGGATCGAATTACAGCTTATGATAAAGTTGAAGAGCCTTCTGTTACAGGGTCTCCAGCTACCAATCCTCCTGTTACTGATTCTACTGTTACAGATCCTTCTGTAACAGGTTCTACAGTTACTGATCATTCTGAAGGTGATACAACTACTAATAATGCTTTGGCTGAATCCATTTTTACTGCTTTAACCCTTTTCCTTCCATTATTATTTGCATTTTAGATATAAAAAAAATTAACAAAAAATTATAATTTATTCATTTTTATTTAACCTTTTTATTTGCCATATATTATTTTATTTTTTATTTAGATGCTTGCCAATAAATTCCAATTTAACGCTTTTCTTCTCTTCTTCAACTATCATTTATTTATTTAAACCGAGTTTTTTTCCCCAAAAAAACTAACACATTCTGAAGCTTTTTATTAACCACCTTAAACATTTATTTTTATTTTATTTAAATTTTTTTGGTTTTGTAACATCTTCTAAAAATCGAGTAACTTTTGTTCTTATTTTTCGTAAATGTTGCAAAAAATTTCAAAAGCAAAAAAGGCTCCCCAAACTTTAAATAAAGTTCCCGTGTTTTAAAAAACGGTTAAAAAAATAATTTAAATTGTTTGCTTGCTTCTTTTAACTTTTTTTTGATTGCTTGAAACATATTCCATTTATCTCGAAGATTGGTTTCATTTAATATTTAACTCATTTTCAATTTAATTAAAAAGTTTAAAAGCCGCAACAACAAAAAAATATTTATCTTTAGATCCTCCATCAAATTCATTAACTTTGGAAAGTTCACCAATTGATGAATCTCCAAATCCCATAGCTCGCAAACAAGTGCCCATTCTGAATATGTAAATTTCTGAAAATTGCATGATTTTAATTTATTACTCCTCAAATTGACGATGCCATATTCCAGTTTATCATTGTTCCATAAATTAATGAAGTCATAGAATTTTTTTTATGAAATCAACGTGAAAATGTTTTATATTTTAATTTTATGAAAAACAACAACTACTTTTATTATTCAACATTTAAAAGGCTTTAAAAAACTATAAAGATCAATTTGAATTATTATGGGCAATATATTTTTTGATCTCATTAATTTATTTTGTTTGAAAAAAAAACTATTGTTTTTGAGTGATGCAAGTGAAAACTTATTTCTTTAAAGTAGCAATAAATAAACTATAATTTTTTTTTCGTTAATGAAATAGCAAACTTTCTTTGATTTTAAAAAATGAAGAGAAAATTTTTTTCTTGGATTTCCTCCTCTATTTTTTTCTTCTTGACAAGCAGCATTAAAAATATATCAATCAATTTCAATTGAGTTTTGCGTTTGTTTAAAAACAGTTGTCATTATCGACGGTGAAAAAAATACGAAAGATTTTTTCTTATTTTCTTCAAAGATTTTATTTATTTTTAGTTTTTATCTCTTATAAACAGGTGCGTTTATTTTTAAATGATTTTTACTTTGAATATTTTGAGCTTTATGTATTTTTTTTATTAATAAATATAAAATAATAAATAAAGAAATCTTTAATAAATATTTCTTGAACCATTCCATTCTGTATGATCGCATCATTAAGAAGATCACCTCAAGATCAGTATCAACATGATCATCAGGTTATCCACACCCTATATAAGAACCATTCCCTCAAGCAAAGTAATTCAGTCCTCGAGCGAGAGCTCTCTTGAGGCTGGTGGCTCTGCCACCAACTTTGGCCATAGTCATGTTAGGTGGTAAGGTTCCATTGAACTAATAAAGAACCGCCGCTACACTTGATAAAATTTTTTTATATGATTAAAGTTTGTGATTCACTACCTTCGATCAGGGATGTCCGAACATGAGTTTTGACTGATCCGAACATCCGAACTCCGAACAATGTTCGGCCAAAAAGGCCGAACATCCGAACTTCCGAACCCTCGAACATTGTTCGGATACGTTAAAATTTGCTTTTTTTAAATCCGAACATCCGAACTCCGAACAATGTTCGGCCAAAAAGGCCGAACATCCGAACTTCCGAACCCTCGAACATTGTTCGGATACGTTAAAATTTGCTTTTTTTTAAATCCGAACATCCGAACTCCGAACAATGTTCGGACAAAAAGGCCGAACATCCGAACTTCCGAACCCTCGAACATTGTTCGGATACGTTAAAATTTGCTTTTTTTTAAATCCGAACATCCGAACTCCGAACAATGTTCGGACAAAAAGGCCGAACATCCGAACTTCCGAACCCTCGAACATTGTTCGGATACGTTAAAATTTGCTTTTTTTAAATCCGAACATCCGAACTCCGAACAATGTTCGGCCAAAAAGGCCGAACATCCGAACTTCCGAACCCTCGAACATTGTTCGGATACGTTAAAATTTGCTTTTTTTTAAATCCGAACATCCGAACTCCGAACAATGTTCGGACAAAAAGGCCGAACATCCGAACTTCCGAACCCTCGAACATTGTTCGGATACGTTAAAATTTGCTTTTTTTTAAATCCGAACATCCGAACTCCGAACAATGTTCGGACAAAAAGGCCGAACATCCGAACTTCCGAACCCCGAACTCCGAACGTTCGGACATCCCTGCCTTCGATAGTTCAAAATATTTTTTGGAATTCATTTCCAAGAAATTTAATGCATGGGTTTTTTCAGTTTAAGCATGGAAAATAGTTTTATTTCTTAAAGTTGGTTTTAACTTATGAAAAGCATCGTTTAATTTTCTTCCGATTTATTTTGAAATGCTACACTATTTTGTTTTTAAGACTTAAATTATAGCCTATCGATTGTTTAAATGTTAAAACTTTCATTGGATTTGCTTTTCACGATAGCTATAACACTGAACCTTTATTCGGAGAATTAGGTCTTTCATTATTCGGAATAATCAAAACGTTGATATTATGTTGGATGATTATTTCTTCTTTCGTAAACTAAAAAGTAAAACGATTTGTCCAAAATAAATTATCATTGCAATTAAACCTTTTTCGTAAAACGATGCATCCACATTTAAAAAGCTCATCAGGTTCATCCTTAAAATAATGCATATGCAAACAAATCTAAAACCAACATGAGTAACAAGGTATTTTTTTAGCTTTGCCTCTGCGCAAGTCTTTTGCCTCTGCGATGGTTTTCATGTGGATTTAGTTTTTGCCCGCTTTTTTTTTATTGTCCTTTATACCCTTTTTTAGCTACACTGACAATAAACGGAAGCAATTTCCGATACCAAAACGATCATGCTGAACCAAACATAAAAAAAAAGAGACGCGATACCCGTAAAAAAACACCAAAAAATGTCATGGATTATATAAGTGCTCATTCACTCTTTCATTTGCTGTGCCCTTGCTTGTAAAAACGATTGACTTTATTACGCAATTTTTATTTTTGATGAAACAAAAAAAGCATCTCCGTTTTTTTTTTCTCGGGACAACTAAAAGTACCAATTTGTCGTCTTTTTTCTTTTTTCAATCGCTTGCTTACCATCTCTCTTTATGGCAGTCATTGAATCTCTGTGAGAACCAACAAAGAGTCAATTGCCCATTTTAGTTTAGTTAAGTTGAGTCACTTATCCTTCTCGGCAGCAATAGCAGTAGCAATAGCAATGGTAGCATCATCATCTTCTCACTTTAACCTTCTCCTCTTTAAAAAAACAAGCAATAAGAGTGACAAAAAAGCAAGTAAAAAAAACGATAAATCGATTCAACAATGACTTCCTCCTTTCAGGTCAAAAATAGATTTGACTTTGAGGCAACAAAAACAAAAAAAAGTTCGTTGATTTGAAATTGAGTAGTTAATTACAGGGTTTTATCCCTTCTTTTTTTATAGCTGAAAGGGATTTTTAGAAAAACAATATGGTTTTGTTCAAAAAAAAATTTCAGGAATTTTAATGGAAGGAAGCAAATAATTTTGAGTGTCAAAAAATAAAAAATGGTGTTAACGTGAGCCATCAAACTTGAGGGATATAAAAACCGTGACAACGACGACACTTATTGTATTGTTTTTTTTTATTTTGTTGGATATTAGTTCTTTGGAAAAATGATACAGTAAAAAATAAAAATATAGAAAAGGTAGCAAAAATATTTCTATGAATAAAATAATAATTTGTGGCAACAGAATATAAAAATTGTCTTGCATTTGTGGCAAAAAAAAAACATTTATTAAAATTAACAATTTCAATAGATTTTCATAATATATTTTTATTCGAGAAAAATTATAAAACCTTTAAAAAATTACTTCAATTTGATATCCTAAAAATCTAACCTAACTTTATGCTTCAATTTTGTTGCTTTGGATTCAATAAAAAATTTTAAATTTCATTCATTGTTTTGTTTTGATTACCTATTTTTTGTGATTTTAAAGTTCATCATTCAAAAATCTATTGTCTTGCTTTTCCAAGGATATGCAACTTGAATTCAATCATTCTCGCAAGCGTAATAATTTTGAAGAAGAAAAAGATGTGAAATCGTGGCAAAAAAATTGTAATTGTAATAATACCCTAAAGAAAAGATGAGTAGCATGACAACAAGACCAGAAAAAAACAGTGTATGAAATACTTCAAATTTAAAAAAAATTTAAACTAACAAAGACAACCACCATCCAAAAAAGGGAAACAAATATAGAGACACTTGATTCTTTTTTTATTTTATTTTTTTCATTCATTTTTATTAATAAAAAAAAGTCCAATGAATGACTCGTCGATTATTTTTTTGTTGTTGTTCCATCGTAGCTACGTTTTTTCTTTTAATTTTTCTAAAATAAAATTCAAAAACTTATAGTCGCTCGCTCTAACTTACTAAAGTGGTTTTAATCAAAAAAACTTTTCCATTTTTTTCTTTCTTTCACAAAAAACCTTCAAAGTTTCACGTTTTTTTTCTTCTATTCTTTCACATTTTTTTGTTTTTTATTGTCCCTGGTTTTCTACCTTTTTTTCTTTCTTCATTTTTTTGGCCATACCTTTTTTACTCTCTTTCAAGTTCAAGTTTAAGTTACTATATATGTACTGTATCACTACACTCAAAAAAACCACCATTACCGAAAAAAATAAGAAAGAAAAACTTCCATATTTGTCAATTGTTGAGTGAGTGACAGACAGCATTGAACATATTAAAAAAAGTTGTTATTCAATATTGCGTTAACGCCATTAGTGAATAAATGAATGAATAAATGAGTAAGAAAAAAAGGTTATCAAAGATGTTAATCGCGCCGAATAGAAAAAAATTAATTTACTAACAAGTATGAGAAAAGAAGAGGTGAGTATATATTTTTTTTGTTTCCGGCAACCATAAGATTTTTTTCCGCTTCATTTTCAAGGTCGAGAAACTTTTTTTGGAGATGATGGAAGAATTAGTGGCAGGCGATAGGGTCAAAAAAATATTACACGGTAGCTTGGACCCTTTCAAAAAACCCGGAAAGATTTTTTAAAATTAGTAACAAAAATATGTTTCGAAGTTAAATTTTTTACTTTTGTCTCAAAGCGAACATTAAAAAATTATACTGTATTATTTAAAGATTAGTTAAACTTTTTATTCTCAATGTCGTTCACGAAAAAATAAGATAGTCGATAGTTGTCGAGTCGCGCCCGATTGGCGTTAATTGAAAAAATAAATGGTTGGAATGGATTTAGTAAAAAAAAATCCAATCATCTCACATGAACTAAATATATTTTGTAACAACGATAATAGGTTCATGAGAATCTCTCTCTATCTCCGTTCCATTTTAGTAAGATTGCAAGAAGAAGAAAAATGGTTTGATATTATTTATTTTTTTTTAATGGAATCTCATCCTTTTTTTGTTACATCCAAACCATGATTTTTTGATTGGGGTTAATTTTAAAGGTGATTATTAATTAATTAATTAATTAGCTCAAAGGATGTTTAACATTTTTTGATAATAAATTCGGCGATAAAGATTTCATGTAAATAAATAAGAAAAAAATTGGATTATTAATTCAAAAATAATTGTATCGCAAAAATTCTTTTAAAGCATTTTATTTTACGACATTTTTTTAACAGTTTTTCAAAAAAATAAAAAAACGGAGTTTCAGTAATTTTTTTTTACAAGATGTCTTTCGATACAGTATGCAAAATAAGCAAAGGAATAATAAATTTAAAAAAATTTACTAAAACTTTTCTTTTAAATTTCACGTACATTTTATTTTGCAGTTTTTTTGCATCTATTTGAAATCAATCAAAAGCACCGTTCTTTCTTCTTTTTTTTTTTGATAAATCCCAATCAATAATGTGACTTTTTTTGATAGGATTAACCAACCCGAAAAAAAATAAAGAGTAATCATTAAGGAACTTTGACTAATTTTTTTTCTTCTTCACTATTCCCATCGATTTTGATTTTGGCGTGCAAAAACATTTTTTTTTATTCTGTATTTTTTATTTCGATTTGATTTTTAACATATTAAAATGAACGTCTTTTTGTCAAAAATCTATCGTCTAACGTTTATTACACGCAAAGAAACTAAATAAAAAGTAAATCAGACGACATCGACGAAAGCAGAATAAAAAAATATTTATTGCGGGCGTCAAGTGCTTTTCGATATACCTCTTCGATACTCACTTTTTTTTTCTTCACATTTTTTTATGAGGCTTTTGGCAGCATTTCTTTCTTCTTCTTTTTTTCTTCTTTTTCAATCCCGTCAATAAACAAAATCAGCTTACAAGTAGTGTATGTATATGTAAGTTGTAGTCAGTTAGTTCGAGGGTTAATATTATTGTTTTACACACTTGCTTCAATTCGTCTTCTTCTTTTTCTTATTTATTGTTTCGATGAATCTTGTTTTCACAGGTTTTTACAAAAGTATTTTTTTTTTTGGGCTTTAAAGTTAATTGCTTCACTAAAAATTAATTTATTTGAAAATTAATTTTTTTTTATTAATATCAAAAGAAAATTTATTTAGTTTTGACGCTTTATTTTTTAAGTACCATTTTTTTCATTCAACTAAAAAAGAAAATCGAACCAAAAACGAGATCGTAAAAATGATACGAGAGAATCATTTATTTCACTGTAATTGAGAAGAATAATTTTTTTACCGTGTAAATGACATCTTCGTTACTGCTGCTGCTCACAGAGATAGAGCGCTGGCTCTAAAAAACAATCGAATAGAAAGAAACACCACCACAGCCGTAAGAAAAAAAGAAAAAAGTACTTGACGCAAGCACTTCTTCTTCTTCTTCTTCTTTTTCTTCTTACAATTTACAAACAAGCCAAGCTTTTTTAGTTTCTTTCTTTTTCTTGCGTTTTTTTCTTCTTTTTCTTTCAGTTTTTAAAAGTTTTTTTCCTTCATCTTTTTTTTTTCTGCTGATAGCTTTCAACAGAAAGAAACTATGCTTGAAAAGTAATACTGTAACAACAGCAGCCACTTACTTACTTTCAATTTAAAAAACTTTCGGCTGAAAGTAAGTTTATTGGAAAAATTTACATAATTTTTCGGAAAATAAATAACACTCTCGAGTAACGAGAATAAATTTATTACTTTTGACACTGCTAAAAAAACGGGGAGGAGCCTTTTACAAGCAAGTTCTCACAAAAAAATTTAGCTTTTCCTAATATACCAGCCGCCGCAGTTTGATTATTATTGGTGTTTGTAAGAAAAATAAAATTGGCAGCGCCATCAAATTTTGTACATAGAAAAAACTTTTTTGTTATGTATGTTGGCAACTTCGTGGTTTCCGGTTTTCTGTGGTGAAAAAAAAGGTGGAGGATGCTTAAAATGCAAATTGAGTTGCATGAAGTCTCGCCAATTTAAATTTCAGTGTTTATTGTCTCGAAATAAAGCTTCTAGTTTCATTTCGAAAAAAAAATTAATTCATTATTTAGAAGACTTTTGCAAAACATAGAGTTACTGAATTTTTTTCTGAGATTTTTTATCTCAATTTTTTAACGTGAAACCCTCATATTTATTTTATTTTCTAATATAAAACTAACTTTTAAACTTCAAAGCAATTCTTCGAAAATTTGAGAGAGTATCATTGTACCTTATTTTTTTTGTCAAGCAACAAAACAAGCTATTCATCATCGATACCTACCTACCTCTATGCTTTTCAACTTTTTTTTCAATTTTTTTTTGTGATTGTTACAAAGAAGGTTTTTTGAAAATAGAGTAGCAAAATAATAAAAAAAAGACGATGAGAAGAAGAAAGTAATACCAATACCGATACTCTACCAACAATGGAGTATTATTATCTTCTTTTATTCTTTTATTCTATCTCTTTTTTCTCTCTTTGCAATATAACAACAATATTTATTTATCTAAGCGGAAATAACATATATAAATATTCTTTCTCATCCATTATCGTCTGCTACTCTAAAACTATTCGCTTGCTTTACTTACTTATGTTTATTGTTGTATTTATTTATTATAAGAAGAAGCAGATAGATCGTTTTCAATCCGATCATAGACACGCGAGAATTTGATACCTACCTGTGTTTTTTTCTTCTTCTTTCTTTTACAATATGGAAAAAAAATCAGCAGCAACAACTAAGTTTGTGCGCGAGAGAGATGAGTCGCTTATTTTTTTTTATTGCAAGTGAACACGCAAAAAAAAAAATTGGTTTTGGCAAAGGCTTGATTTTCTCGAGACTGTATTAATTTTTTTTCGCAAATAACAAAAAAACATGAGACCGTTTAAGTCAATTTTTTGGAGGGGGATTAGGTATCTGAAATGAAAGATATTAATGTTGCATAACAAACTCTACAACATGTTTTTAGATTTAAAAAAAAGTCGTAATTATTACTGTAAATCATGGCCCTAAAATATATTATATATTTTATTTTCGTGAATTTATTGATTCCATTAACTAAAAGCCGAAATTTTGTTACTTGACTTTTGTCACGAAAAAAAATCTTTTAATAATTTTAAACGAATTTGAACCAAAATTAAAGTGAAAAAAAAATGTTTTGAGTATCTTTTTTCCTCTAAAATTACATTTGCCCTAATATTTTTTTTAAATAAAAGGTGTTTGTTTTTAGGTGAGTGTCGTTTTTTTTAAACCAAAAATTAAATTTTCTCAAACTTTATAACTTTGATCTGTCAGTGATATACCTTCTTCCTTCAAGCCAAATAAGTTTGTGCTTTTTTTCAATCGATTTCAACCTTTATTTTCGGCTTGGCTTTAATCGATTCTCTCACCTTTTATCTTTGGTAATTAATAGGGGATATGAGATTTCTCCTTGTTTTTTGTTATTAGTTTTAATTTTGTTTCTCACAAATTTAATTGATTTAAAGAAAAATTTCAAGTTTCTTGTTCTTCGCCTTGGCGGCTTTTATAGTTATGGATCGAAAATAGAAAGTGATATTTTAAAATCTCTGTTGAGCCGCTTAGAATTTTTTTTATGTTTCACGAATTTTCCATAAAATAATTTTAGGGATTTTAATAACCAATTTTTTTATTCTCAAAAAATCCCTGAATTGAATTTAGAAAGTTTTAGCTTTTGTGTCCCAAAAACTTTATCCTTAATTTTTTGTTACTCGTTGTTTTATTTATTTTTTACAGTTTTATCCATTTTATAATATTTTCATTAATCCTTCCATTAGCACCAAAAGCAAATCGTTTATTGTTGTCTTCATTTTCAACCAACCACCACCACCATCTAACCCGAAAAGATGGATCACAGTTTCTCACAAAAAAAAATTTTACCTTATTTTTTTTTACTCTTTTTAATCGTCGTCAAAACACTAAATAAATTTTTATTTTTCATTGACTCCTTCGTCGCTTTCTTTCTTTTCTTTTTTCTAAATCGCCTTATTTAGTTGCTCATCATCATTTTTTTCTCTTCAATTTTGTGTATCAACTTTAGAAAAAGAAAAATAAAATACGATACATTTTAAGTCTCTCTGTCTCTTCTTCTCTTTTTCTCACTTTAAAAAAAACGGAGAAGTCATTTTCATTAAATACCCTAAAATATGTAATTCCTTCTCTTTGACTCTCTCAAATTTTCTCATCAAGGTTGCAGTATTTGTTGTATTTATATGTGTGTGTGTTTTCTCGATAAATGTCACAAAATCATCTTCATCTTCATTTTTTTTCTTCATTTTTGGATTCGTGTTACATACTTTTTAGTTTTTAGTAAGTTAAGTAAGTAAGTAAAAAATACATATACGAGGATAGGATAGATAATACATACATATTTTGATGGTGTTGGTAGTAGTTGTTTGAACTCCGCCCCTCCTTCTCCTCTTCATAAAAAAAATACATATATTTACATCTCGCTTTTTTTTTATCTTCTAAACGACTAACAAGCGTGAAGGACATCCATCCATCCATTTTTTTTTTTCAGTATCATTTATGAATGTGAAAAAACGGACATACACGACTAACATAGAAAAAATGGATGGATGGATGGATGCAATACCATTTTTAAGTACTTCCAACTACAACAGAAGAAAAAAAATGAGTAGCAAAAGAGAAGCAGCAGCATAAAATGCGCGCATTAGAGAAAATGAGAAGGAAAAAAGAGGCGGTTCAATTTTCGTTCGTTTCGTCCCCTTCTCAATTCTCTCTTCTCTTTTTTTTTTTATGTTTGTTTGCGGCGCCACACTTTTTCTTCTCGTCTTTTTTGTTTTGTGATACGGTGGTGGTAATGATGATGGTGTAACTAACTAAAGATGGGGAGGAGATGACACGAGTTTTGTATTCATTAAATTTTTGTTATTTATTTATTTGTCAATGGTAGTTCATTTTAAGAAAACTTTCGATACGGTTTTTATTTTATTTTTATCAAATTTTTAATCGAGTGCTTGCTTCTTATGTTTTAAAAAGTAGCCGATATCGTGTAATTTTTAAAATATTTTTAAAAAAATCTGATTATTTCCACAAAAAATAAATTGTAAAAAATGATAGTAATCAAAATCAGACATTATTTTGCAAAATTTAATTGCTATCTTCTTTTTTTGAAATAAAAACAAGTTTTTAAAATTTTTAACGCTCCGTGATTTTTTCTATTTGCTATCTATATGACTTTATGATACTGTAACTGATAGTTTTATTTTTTGCTTTCAGGACTTTGCCATTCCTCAAACTTTTTGTTTTCATATTTTTTTATATTTAAAATATGAATCAAGAGCATTTATCAAGGCTATGGGCTCAATTAGTTGCAAATTCATCTTCAGCGGCGGCAAATAATAATAATAAATCAATTTTAAAAGATTCTGATACTTCAACTTCCACAATTACAAATGATCAACCACAACAACAATCATCTGTTTCGCCACGAGATGAGGGTTCATGTTCGCCTCAACAACATTCCAGTGGAACTTCATCCCCGCCTCGATCTCCCGTTCCACAACAGCCAACTTCAGGAGCAGCAAATTGTATGGAACAATTTAATCATTTATGGCAAATGATGCTTAATCGTAATAATGCTGCTGCTGCTAATGGTGGTGGAAATAATGGAATTCCTTCACAAACCCAAAATGGTGGTGGTATTCCTAATTTATTTGGTAATCCTTTATTTCCTGGTATTCCTACTCCTGGTTTTGGTATGCCTCAACAAGAAGTAAGTGCTCGAGAATAGAGTTTTCTGATATCTTTGAGAAAAATTTATTTTGAAATCCAACGATTTTTTGGGATATTTTTCATAAAAAAATAAAAATGATAGTAGCAAAAATTCAATAATAATTTGCAAATTATGATTACTATCATTTTTAGTGAGAGTAACCAAAATTTGGCAATATTTTAAAAGTTTTGATTACTATCATTAAAAAAATTTAATGATAGGCATTTCCACACTTTTTCAAACCAACGACAACAGTAGCTTCCATTTCCCTTGTTTTCACCTCCTTGAGTTTAAGCCCATGGCGGCCATTGTTCATTTTTATATTTCACACTTATATAGCCTAAAAGAATACTTAAAAACTTTTTGCTCTGTTTTCATCTCCCTTCTCGCCATATTATTATTATTATTTCATTTATTCCCGGATTTGGTTATTAAGTTTTTATTTTCTTCTTCTTGTCATGCTCATCCATCCCATCCATCTATTCTCTCTTTTCCTTCTTTGTTTTTATTATTGAAAAACAATACAAAAACAAAGGAGAAAAAACTTGTAAATTTGAGGCTCTTCACACTTCTTCCATCCACCATTCTTTTATTCTCTTAGAGGATATATATAAAAAAAGAAGAAGTAATCGTCAAAAAATGAAATGACAAATATTAGGAAAAAAGAGTGAAAAAGCTTCTGAGCTCTTCCTTCTGATTGGCATGTCCTTCTTATTTTTTTTTACTTATCCCTTAAGGAAACAATGGCACACGAACAACGATGCATACTTTTTTTTGTTATTGAAAGTTGAGTGCTGCTTATAGCCGCTTCTATTTAAAAAATATATGAAATGTTTTCATCATTAAAACTTTTTTTCTGAATGTTTTTGGGATTGAAAAAAAGATTATTTGAAAATTAAAATTAAAAAACACAGACATGAGATGCTTAAAAAAATTGGGAGATACGGTAATGCAAAAAGCCCAGAAGGTCGAAAAGTGGATTTTTTGTTGGCAAAATTTTTTTTCGAGCTCGATTTTTATGAAATTTTATTTTACAGTATTTTTTCTATTTTTTTTAACCTTTGGTAATTCACACTTCTCTTTTTTTGTTTGAAGTTTTTCTTTCTTTCATTTTTTTTTCAACCTTGCCTCAATTACTCTTCAACGACATCAAAAAGTCATTTTTCCACTTAACGTTCAACCTTCATAAACGGGGACAACTACTAACATACATGATTTCATGATGAGTCGACGACACAAAGAAAGAATGAACATGAAAACTAACCACTAAAATCCTTTTTAGTAAAAAAAATAAAAGAAATAAGAGAACTTCAAAAAGATTCTTTATTTCCTTTCCGTCGTCTACATACTTTCATATTTTTTTTTTGTTATTCTTAATCATGTTGTTTCATTTATTCGCCGCTTCCGCGGCAATAGATAGAGGGATACATATTTACACATATAAATGAGATGAAGATGCCGTGACCCTAACAAAATTTATTTTTTTCAACGTTGACGACGACACTTCTCAATATCTATCGCCTTCCTTTTTTTTAGTTTTTAGTCGTCGCCTTCACTTTATTTTATTTCTTCTATCTTTTAGTTTTCAGAACAGAAGATTCAATTCACTTTTTAAGCAATTGAGTCCTTCTGAATAACAACGAGAAGAATAAATGAAAATCTAATTTTTATAAAATAAGGGTTTCAGTTAACGAAAAGAAAAAAAATATAGAGAGGAGAAAATTTTTGACATATAAAAGCAGTCGATCAAAATATTTTGTGATAATAAAGATTTTCTTAAAAAAAGGCTGTAATATTTCTCTTAAAATTTTACAATTTTTGGAAATATTAGGTTTGTCATTTAAGAAAAACACACAAAACTACAAACTTGAGCGGTTATTACCTAAACTTTAGCCATTAAAATGTAAACCCATAATTGATATGTATACGTTACACTTCCTTTTATTAAAAAAAAACATCGCCAATCATAAATATACGTAAGCAAAGCAAAGAAGCAAAAAACTCAAAGCATTTCTGATGAGAGAGAAAAAAACATTTATCCCTTTATTCATTTAATCATATCCCTTTCAACAAAAAAAACTTTTAAAAACATTACACTCATTTTAGCTTCAGTTTTTTTTGTCATCATTAGAATTAAAATTAAAGAACAATAATTTACGATTATTACCATTTCATACATAAGTGCAACAACAATAATTACACCTAAACTTTTTTATAACTAAAGAAAAATGAAGAAGGAAGTTAAAATAAAAATTATTTAAATAATAGAAGAAATTTTCTTTTCTGTTTTTTTATATCAATTTCAGTTTGTTTTCTGTATTCTAGTCATTAGTACAACACATAAGCTTTCTATTTTTTTTATAAAAACATAAATTACGTTTTTTTATCTTCATAGTTATTTCCAAGCATGCGCGAATGGTGTGATGAACTTTATAATAAGCTTCCTTAAAAAAATAAATAGAAAAAGATAGAATTCTTTTTTTTAAAAAAAGTGTGTTTTTCGATATAGCTATCAATTAGGCTAGTTAAGAATATAATGTTATGAGAAGCAGCAAGCTAGCTTCTCATCATTTCATTTTTTTATATTTCAAAAAGTTTTAAAAAAATATTATTTAGCTATTAAATAAAAAAATTGAAAGGCTAGGGTAAAAAATAGGGGTTTTTGTTATAAAAATCAAAAGAAGTGTCTAACCAAGAAAATTCGAGATATTTATAAAATCCCCGTCGAGAGCTATAATTTAATTTTAACCTAAATATTTTTCAGATAATGCAAATAGTTAAAAAATGTGAAGAACTTGAAGAAGAAAATAATATTGAAGGATTGAATCATTTTTTCTTCACCCTTCCAAGACCCATGCCACCCGAACTTGCTCATAATGAATCGATATTGAGAGCTCGAGCATATTATTGCTTTCAACGAGGAGAATATCCAGAATTATATCGAATTTTGGAAAGCACTCCATTTCGGGGCAATCATCAAAGGCTTCAAACTATGTGGCAAGAAGCCCATTATCGTGAAGTTGAAAAACAACGTGGAAGGTTAGTCAGTCTTTTAACAAAAACTGCCTTTATTCCAAAATAAATCCCAAATTTTTTTAGACCTCTTGGCCCCGTGGATAAATATCGAGTTCGTAAGAAGTATCCCATGCCTCGAACCATTTGGGATGGAGAACAAAAAACTCATTGCTTTAAAGAACGAACGAGAAATACTTTACGCGAGCATTATCTTCGTGATCCATATCCAAATCCAAATAAAAAGAAAGAACTTGCCAGTCAAACTGCGTTAACACCCATGCAAGTTGGAAATTGGTTTAAAAATCGTCGACAGCGTGATCGAGCTGCAGCTGCTAAAAATAAGTGAGTTTTATTTTTAAAAAAATTTAAAAAGCTTGAATTTTTTGGAGGATACAGCTGCAATCTTTTTTTAGGCTGTAGGGAAAATTACAAACTTTTTTTGTATTTTTTTTCTTTCATTTTTCTTTGGGGTCATTTTTTCTTTCACGCGCTTAAAACTCAGCATGTAGTAAGCTCGCTATTATTAATACACAGGAAGTATCTTTTCTAAAACCACACGTCAAAAAGGAAATAATCAGGCTGTTATTCAATCTCCGCTTTTTTTAATTCTGTTTTCATTTATTTTTAATTTTTTTTGTTGCCATTGACTCATCAAAAAAAATTATGTTCTTATTTTTTTAAGGGCAAATGTTAAGCATTTTTTTCCTTTTTCTTTTTTTCAATTTTTTCTTTTGTAAAAAATAATTCTAAGAAAATTTTTTATTTTATTTTGGTTTACAAAAGAAAATAGGGATTCACATGTCAGTGCAGTCTTATTGTCTGAGAGATTGAAAATAATAGGGATGAAGTGGTTGAAATTGAGAAGGATAGTTTTGAAATTTATATTTTTTTGAACAAAAGAAATTTTAAGTTTCTTGATACCATTGTTCCCTTTTATTGTTGTATTTGGTTTTTTGAGTTTGAATATTTTTTATGATAGGGTGCATAAGAAAATGATAGTAAAGAAAATTTAAAGATATTTTTTTAATTTCGATTGCTGTCAAAGGAGAGTAACTTTTTTGTGCAAAAAATTGTCCAAATTTGTTTACTGTCTATATTTTCTTTACCTTCTTAAATTTCCATTAACTTTTTTTTATAATTTTAAATTTTATTTCATTGCTTTCTCTTCTTTTTTCTTCTTCTAACAATACTTTTCCAATTTTTCATACGGTATCAATTAATCCGTAAACGATGAACCGCGAGCGAACCGATGACATTGACGACGACAACGACGACAACTACGAAACAAGAAGATTATGTATTGTTTTTAATAGTTGTGTCAAAGTCTCAAAGAGTTACTTCACCAATAAAAAAAAAAGAAGAGTTAGTGAGTGTAGTGAGAAATAAAGACGACGACAACGACATCAAAAAAAGAAAAAAGTATTTTGAGTATATTTTGTTAACCGATGAAGAAGAAAAAAAAGAAAGAGAGTAAAGACACTGATGAGTAAAAAAAGTTGGGGAAAGAGAATGAAACGATTTGATTAACTGCTATTAGTAGTTGTCTTTCTTGTTCATAGTTCATCATCTTCATCGTCTTCTTTTCTTATTTTCATTTTGATGAGGGAAAATGAGAAGAAGATGGAAGGGAGCCGTTTACATTTTTCTTCGTCGTCTACTTTTTAAATTATTTTTTTTAAACTTTGTGTTCACTTTTTTTTTTCTTATTCTTCTCATCTTAGTCGTTTCATTGGTTCATTTTTTTTTTGAAGATAAAAAATTGTTAACCGACCCAAGGACCCAAAGGAGAAGGAGAAGGTAAAGAGAGATGGTAATGACGATGATGAAGGAGGAGAAATGAGAGGTTAGTTAGTTAGTAAAGTAGTAGTTGTTGTTTGACAACGTCGATGACGATAAGACGACTCAATGCTCAACTTTACCCTACTCTCATTTACTTTGTTTTGAGAAGCAAGCGATGAAAGACAGAAAAATAAGTAGTTAGTTAAAAAGCAGCATCTTTTCATCTTTTTTTTTAATGCAAACAAAAAAAGAATCCATCTAACCTTTAGATTTTTTGTTTTAACAAAAAAAGTTATGTTTCATGGAACCTAAGAAACAAAAAAAAATGAAGTAAGCATAAACTTTAACTTTTCATACTCCACTTCTCAGATTTTGCTTATGCAACAACAGAGTCGATTTTTTCTTTCGTTGTGTTTGGTGTAATCCTTGTTCCTCTCATTTTTTCTTTAAAAAAATATTTTAAGTATCATACTTTTCATTTTCTCGACGAACGAAGACATCCAAAGAGGCGATGATGATACTGTATCATTTTGCATGCACAGATGAGAAAAAGAAAAAAAAGCGGCAAATGATCGCAAACAAAAAAAAGAGCTCCCAAAAAAATAAAATGGATATATTCATTGAAGCGGCAACCAACCAAAAAAAAGAAAGAGTCAAAGTCATTCATTGATTCTTTTTTTTTACTAAAAGGTTTCTTTCATTCTTTTTTATTTTAACTAAAGAGTTAATAACAGACTAACTAACTAACTAAACTGATGACTTTGACCAAATGAGTGGAAAAAAAATGAGCGCCTCCGTTTTTTTTGCATGGTTAACATATGGCTGGCACACACCACATTGGCATTAGCTTTTCTTGACTTGACTTTGAATTTCTTTTGTTTCGTTCTCTCTATTTAATTTTAGAGAGTCTTAAAAGGATAAAAAATCATCCGAGCTTATTGAACGGCAAACAAAAAAGAAAAGAAAAATGAGAAGGAAGTGATAGTAATCGAAACATGGCAAATATTGCCAAATTTTAGTTACTATCATTTATTAGTAAATTGGGAGGAACGAAATTCAGGAAGATTTAGCTCAAGCATGATTACTATCATTTATCGTTTTTCAGCACTCGAAAAAAATAGCAAACAAAACTTGAAGAAAAAATTGCTAAATTTTTGTTACAATCAATAAAATGAGTGAAATAGTCTTTTGCAAAAAATTGTCAGGTTTTTGTTACTGTCTTTGAAATTTTTAATTATTGTTTTTAATAATTTTTGCTTCATTCATGTTTTCTTTAATGTACTCTAATACATAGTAGAAAAAAATGGGTTCAAACCTAAAAATAAGTGGCAAAATAAACATAAAAAAATTGCGAGCCATTATCATCCATAAATACTTGGATTCGGCGGATGAGATTGTTGCTAATTTTCTTTTCAAATTTTTTTTATTATTTTTTAACCGAAACACAATACACCATCATCCAACCAACAAAAGAGGGGTAGATAGGTAAATGGTTATTAAACAATAAGAATCTTTTTCTTTCTTTTTTTTTTCTGCAGCTCTCATAATTTTCGATCACATGCTTTATTTTTTAATGGTACAAATGTCATCTTTTTTTTTTTTAAATTATAATAATAGCCGTTCAAAAACAAGAGTCAATTGACACTGTTTTTTTCATTCATTCTTTTCGTGTATATTCCTTTCCTTCCATCTGTGTGAATCTGAGTCAACAAAAAAAATCATATATAATATACATGGTGTGCGACGACGACGAACTTCAATCAACAGCAGGAGGGCAAAAATAAATAAAATCGCGGTCATGAAAAGCAATCGCATAAAAAAAAGCAGTCGATGGAGAGACAGAAAAAAACACAGCAGTAGCAATGCTACGACGATGATGACCTTGTTTTTTAAATTTTTTTAAAAGCTATTTTCCTACTATGAAGGGAAAAAAAAGAAGCGCAGAAGCAATTGAGATAAATCCTTGGATAAACATTACATATTTAAACTGCGGGATGCATTCATAAATGAATATATAAAGGAAAGCTTTTAGGGTGATATTTAACACCTTTAATTGACTATCCAACTTTCTTTGATCTTTGTGAATCAATAAACTAAAACTTTTTTCAGGACAATTTTCTAAAACATAAATTTAAAAAAAATTTAAAAAGCTGCAAAAAAGAAGAATTTTTTTTAAATTTGAGAGTAATAAAAATTTGCCAAACATTCGTCCAATTTTAATTACTATCATAAAATGAGAGTAATCATTTTTAGCAATTTATTATAGAATTTTGGTTATTTTCCATAATTTTTTCTTTGCTTTTTCTACCATATTTTTTCTTTTTTCTCATTTTCATGAGCAGCAGCAGCCAGTCGTCATTTGAGAACAGCACCAATGACATTGATCCTCTTTTTTCTTTCTTTCTTTGCGACCGCCACTTTCAAAAATGAATGAAGAACCAATGAGAAAAACAAAAGCCCAACATTCGCTCTCTCTTTCTCTTTCATTTTTTTTTCTTCTTCTCGGATCTGTTACAAATGCGCAGCCAATGATCCCCCTTCTCTATTTCGCAGAGACACACCCATGTTTTTCATTTTCTTTTTTTCTCTCCTTTGCCTTTTACTTTTTTTCATTAAAGCTTTTTGGAAAGTTGGTGGTTACTGTAACTAATTTAAAATAGAAAAATTCAATTCGAATTAGCCACGAAGAAAAACAAATCCTTTAAAATTAAAATAAATTATTTTCATTTGCATCTCTCTTTTTTTCGAAGAAGAAAAAGAAAAGGAAAATCTCGACACTTGATTAATTACCAAGTGTACATATATTTAGTTGCTTTGTTGTTCATCACTTTATTAAGCTGCTGCTAGTTTGCTGCTGTCTCTTTCACTCTATCTCTTTCTCGCCTCTCTTTATTTGGTTGTGATTGTTTTTCTTACTTAAAAATTTTTTTTATAAGTACTTACTTACTTATGTATAATTCCCGAAAAATGAGCAGCGAGAAGCAATAGAGAAGCAAGAAGTACTACTACCCCAATAAAAATAAAAAGGCAATAAAATTAATGATTTAAGCTTCTTTTGTTAAAAACCCGCGAAAATAAAAAGTACAACAACCACTGCAGCCGCAATCGCGATATTTTTTAATTTTTTTTTTTGCTGCTGCTCTTTTTATTTTATTTTTAAATATAAATTGACATGCAGTAGAGTATAGTGAGAAACACATAGAGAGTAGTTAGTTAGTTGGTCGTCGGTAACCATTTAGCCGCTAATTGAGAATAGAAAAAGAGATGGGTGAACAACAAAAACAGAGGAGAGAAAGAGAGAGTCCTTGTTTTTGTTTCAAACAAAAAAAATTGAGCTGCTGCTGTGTTTCATTTTTGCTCTTCTTCTTGTTTCACTATTTTTTTTTTGTTGGTTAATGGTAGTTACTAAATGTCAGGGAACTTGTCATTTAATTTTTTTTTATTGGCCCGCATCAACCAACAAAAAAAATTGAGTAAAGTGGTGATGGTTCACAAAACTGAGATTTTTCTTATTTACTTACTTTTTTTTTTGAAAAGGAAGCATCGAAGTTTTCAAAAAAGCCTTAAAGCAAAAATTTTTTTAGACGAAAAGCATCTTCCTAATGTTTTATGCAAGAGCATTATTATTATCATTTTTATTTGAGTGAGAGAGCACTTGATTTACCATAATTGAGAGAGTTGAATCAGACTTACTTAACTTGTCTAAAATCCAAAAAAAAAATTTAAGAGGGTCAAATCTTCCGAAAAAATATATTTAAATTTGCATTTTTAACGACGGAAACCAGATTTTGGTATCTGAAATTGAATTGCTTATAAAATGAAAGTTAGAATTTCAAAAAATTTTGAAAATCAACAATAATAAGCTTTCAAAAAAAATTAAGAGAGTAAAGAAAATTTTGGCAATGATTTTAATTTTTTGATTACTTTCATGATAGTAATACTTTTCGAAGAATATTTGTCAAAAATGTGATACTATCTTTGTTTAAAATTATTTTTAATTTCAACTTTTTGCATCTGCATTTTTTATTTTTGCAAAAAAAAAAAAAGAAAGAAAAAACTTTGTTTTAAACTAAATTTTTATAATTGGAAGCTTGCAACAAATACACATCGTAATCCGGATTGTTCTCACACAAACACAAGGAGAAGGACTTCTCATCCTTTCTTTTTTTTGCTTTTAATTTCTTCTTTATTTCAAAAAAATAAATTTGAAAGAAAGAGAGAAGGAAAGAAAGGGGGATGATCGCTAATCTTATAATGGATAGAAAAAAAATGAGAAAAGAAAAATGAAGCGCAAAATGAAAAAGATGCGGATATTTCTCATGAGCAGCAGCATAAAAGCAAGCAATATTAATCCAATTTTAAAAACAGACAAAAAAGGATAAAAAGCATAAAAGAGTGTTGAAAACAAAAAAGTGACTTTGATTCCCCACTTTATTAAAAGCTTGAGGGATTTAAAAATTTTGAAAAAAATTAAATGGCAAAAATTTGTCATTAACAAAATAAATAAAAATGACAGTAACAAAAACGTACAAATTAGTTGCTTAAAATTAATTACCATCGTCATAGTAAAATAAATTTGTTTAATATTGTCAAATTTTAATTACTATCACAAAAAGTGGGATTTAAAAAAGCATACAACTTTTGTTTTAAAAATAATAGTTTATCAATTTTTTTTCCAGGCAAAATGGTCTCATTATTGGTCCTCGAGGCCAACATGATGCCACAAATTCAGATGATTCCGATCTCGAAGACATTCCATCCGGTGCAGGTTCACCAAGTAGTGATGTAGAAGATCAATTACAACCAAAAGATTATTCCCAACAACAAGCTTCAACATCATCCACAATTCCAACCATCACTCCATCAACAACAATTACAAATAATTCCACAAAATTATCTGGAGCAACAACAAATAATGGTGTGCCAGCGATGCCATCATTTCCAACCTTACCCCCGGGATTTCCATTTATGCCAGGAGGAGGATTTTTTCCTAATCCATTATTTCCTAATCTCACTCAATCACCTGAAACCATGCAATTTTTTATACAAATGCAAAGGCAATTATTATCGAATCCTCAACAAATGTTAGCTAATATGGCTGCCATGGCGGGATTACAACAACAAAATTTTCAAGCTCACCAACATCAAATTCTTCAACAAAACCTGTCTCAGCCTTCGCCAATGGCTGAAATAAAACCACAAATATCAGATATTATTCCTTCTTCAACGAATAATAATAAAAGAAAAGCAAAGATCTCAATTGATGATATATTAAATTTAAAAACTTCACCAATTAAAAATATTAAAGAAGAAATTATTTTTAATTCTCCAAAAAAAAGTAAAATTAATAATAATGAAAATATTAATAATGATCTTGAAAATGAAGAAGAAGAAGAAGGTGAAGCAGAAATAACAGCTGAAGAATCGACATCCATCACCCCACCACCAAGAGATACATCATCCACAGATCCATCCAATACTTCGTCAGCTTCATCCACATAAAAAAAATAAATTAAATTTATTAATTTTCTATTATTTTTATTTTATTTTGTGATAATCTCGAAATTATTTTAATTTTTTCTGTTTTGTTGGAGAAAATTTTATATTTTTCCTTTTCTTCTTCAAATTGATTGATCCCGTGTGGTTTTAGTCTTTATTTTATTCTATGCTCAGTTTTTTTATAAGGTTTTTTGGAGGTTGTTTTGATGAAGAAAAAAAGAGAGAAAAGTTTAAACTTTAAAAAAATGATAGCAACTAAATTTAATGAATTATTTGCATTTTTTGATTACTCTCTTTTTCCATCCAAAAAAGTAATACTTTTAGTGTAATAATTTTCAACTTTTGGTTACTATCATTTTTTTTTGTCTTTTTTACTAACACAGAGCAGTTTGACTTCATTGATCATCTTCAATTATCCAATTCTTTTATTGCCCATTAGGCTATTTATTTTAAATCCTTTTTTCTTCTGAATTTCTCTTCCCATTTTTTAACGTTCAAAACCAACATTTTTTATATTATTATTTAAAATTTTGCCGTCATAAAAAAATGTGTACAAAAAAAATCAAATTAAACTTTACCCATTTTTTTTTTTGCATTTCTACTTATTATTTACTTACTGTAAGTCTTTAGACTCTAGTTTTTCACTTTTTTTTAATCTTCAGGAAAATAAACACTTCTTGTCCCGGATTTTTTTCTTCATTATTTTTTTTATTGTTTTTTATTTCTGTGAAATCCCATCTTTTTGTTTAGTAGCCATAAATTGTTTTAATATTCTGGCTCAAAAAAAATTTTATAGTAAAAAACTTGTTTTCCAACAACCTTTGACTTTTTTGCATTTTCAGATATTTCTTTTTTTTTTAAATAATATACTTTTTTATTTTCATTTTTTCATTTTCATTTCGGCGATATTATTATTATAAATATTTACTTAATAAAATAAAAATGGTGATTACTTAGCTTTTTTTAATGTTTTTTGACTTTTTGTACATAAAAACGCACACAAACGATGTCAACGGCATCGACAGCTATTAAAATCGGCGGCAGCTTTTTTAGCCTATCCCATGAAAACTCAAAAGTGTCTTGATGCTTTAGCATGGGATAGGCCCTAAGGCGGTGACGACTGGCTTTAAAGCTGAAGCTCTCATTTTACAGTAATCCTTTCCTCCACCAACAGAAAAAAATGCCGAGGATAGAAACCAACCGTAGCATTCTTGAAAGTCGAGACAGAAAAGAAATTGAAAAGCTTCTTTTTCCTCCAAAAAAAGAAAAAAAGAAAGAAATGATGATGAAAACGGAAGCATATTCAATTTCTTATAACAGCACGAGTCGTCGTACAATTTTTATTTTGGCAGCTCCTCAATTGCCTTTTTTATGTTTATGTATGCGGCTTCTGGCATCCTCATCTCCAAAAAAAGCAATTGAAGCTTTTCATGTTGTTTGTTGGAATTCATTTTTATGAAAAGAAGCACACACCATTCTTGATGCCTTTATTTGGTAATCGCTTTTGGCTTAGAAAAAAAAATAGAAAAATAGCAAAGTGAGTGATTATGCAAACTTAAAGAAAAAAATGTCGTAATAAAAAAAGTTATTTTACTTTTCTCATCTCTTTTTTTTTAGGGAAAGGTTTATAAAAATTTGGCGTTAAAAAAATACCAAAAAAGCTTCTTTCAAATTCCAAAAAGATGAAGATAAATTCGTAGTCAAAATTACAGAAAACAATGTTAGACAATGCATTTTAAAGTCCCAAAAAGTTTTAACGATTAAAATTATTTATTTTAACCTTTTTCACCGGAAGTAAGGTTCTTTAAAAATGTTTCTTTTCATTACTTTCTTGCATTTGTTCGCTGTTGTTAATGACAGCAATCCAGCTAGCTTCAATGAATTTTTTCAAAAGGCATCTTTTGTTGGAAATTCGGCAAAAAAGGGAAAAAAAAGTAATCGTAATGACGCTTGACATCTACCATATCCTTTCTTTCTTTTCCTTTCAAAAAGAAAAAAAGTAAAGAAAATATGTATTTATTTTTAATCGAGAGCTTCCATGCTGACTTTTAAATATACTAAATACATACATAAGCTGCTTCAATTGAATTTTTTTCATGTTGGTTGGTTTTTTACAATTGAAAATCGACACTTTTACCAAAAAATAAATACATGAAAAGAAAGAAAATACACCAAACAACGAGAATATGTATGGTTGTTGGTTGCATCTCCTCCTTACTTCACAAAAAAAAATGACATCTCCCACAGAGTTATTTCCGGTGGTAGATAGAGTCTCCAACAAAAATGAAAAGAGACAGACTTTTATGAAATTGCCAACAAACAAAAAAAGGTATTTATTTTTAAAGAAAAACGAGGTGGTTAATGACGACGGTAGCAGCAAGCAGCAACAGCATAAAAGAAGAAGGCAATGTTTACATCGGCTTCTTTTCATCATCCTCCAAAAAAGCTCAAAGCCAATAGGAAAAAGCATACGATAGCTTAAAGAGTCGGATGCTTTTTTTAATATGAGAAATAAGGGACTTTAAAAAAATTTTAGAAGGTATTTTTTAAAAAAAAAATTCTCACTAATAGTGACAATGAAGTTTAATATTAAAAAAAATTAAAGCATTTACCTTTAAATTTTTTTTACAAAATTCAATTTTCAGGATCTTTGCAAATCAAGGAGTAGCCTTAAAATTAAACATGGACAGTAAAACAAATTTTTAAAATATTGTTTAAAAATAATGATTACTATAACTTTGACAATCAATATAATTTCAACTTAAAATTTTTTTTAAACATAAATGTTTATAATTTTCATCTTGGCCCATTTACAGTATCCATAACACAGACATAATCTATCTGGATTCTATGCCAACTGCTTTTTTCTTTCTTGTTATTCATAATCGGAGAAAAATTCAAATTAGTACTTGTTACACACCCTTCTCCGATATTTTTTCCTGTTTAACATCTGTTGTTGTTGCATTTTTTTCTTTTCTCTTTTCCATTCTTTTTTTAATAAATCCGTTTTGTTCCGATTTTCTAGGAAAATAATTTTTAAATAAAATAAAAATCATATTAAAAATGCTATTTTTCTTATTCCTTCTCATTTTTGCAAAGAAAAAAATTTGTATCAAAATTTCTCAAACAAAAGATTTTTATTATTTTCGTCACAAAAAAAAGAAGAAAAGATGGGTGAGAAAGCAAAAAGATCGGAGGATCGAAGAAGAAATTAAAAAGCGTTACAGCTGACGACGACGACGAATAAATAGCAAAATCGAAGAAAATCATCGTCGTTTTTCGAGCAATTAAGAAACAAAACAAAAAAAAATTGAAATGCAAACGTTTAGAGTTTTTCTCTTACTCTCTCACCTCGCGCAAAAAAAAAGAAGAAAAGACAAGAGAATAAGAATATACATATATTAATGCATCCTCATCATCTTCTTTTCCTTCTTTATATTTGTTGAGAGAAGATTTCTTAAAAAAAGGTGGCGGAGATGGCGAAAAAATGATGATTTTCGAACAAGCAATCTCAACCACCCTGCGATAGAAAAAAAAGAGAAGAAGAACGAAAGTACTTAGTTTTGAACGATCATTTAAAGCTAAAACAACAACGAAAAAAAGAGAGAGGAAAGAATAATACCAACATTGGCGCCGATGAATGAAAATGTGATGCCTATGAATAATACCTAAAATGCTTATGCAACAACAAATCGCTCTATCGATGTTGTTTTTTTTGTGTTTGCGTTTGTTTGTTTAAGGTAACGATCATGGATTCATTTAGAGAGGAGGATGAGGAAAGGAAAGGAAAAACCAAGAAGAACATCTGTTCATGAATTTCTTTTTTTTTTGAATATTATAGTTACTAAAAATGGCTAAATGACTAAATGGTTATTATTATGTATGAAGAATGTATGTACAATAATTTGACACCTTTATTCTTCTTTTTTTTATATTAGAATATAAAGAGTGGGAGATCAGCTGCTACTGCTGTTACTGACTGATGATTTGTTGTTGACTTGCAAATTTTTTTGATCATTTTACAAACAAAAAAAAAATTCCTGTGAAAGAAAATTACAGGGAACTAAGAATTTTGACATTGCTTTTGGTAAAAAAAATTTTGTAAATTTTTTTTAAAAACTAGACCGTTCAAAAAAATTTAATAAAAAAATGGATTTTTGTAGTCTTTTTAGTTTCCTAAAAAATTATTACCGATTCAAAAATATTTTTTTATGCAACTATAAACTTTTAGTATTCTTTGTTACTTCAGTGTCTCGTTCTTCTTTTTTACTTTTTCATCATACTTCAAACGACATTAGTAAAATAAAATAATTTGACACCTTTTATCCGCCAATCCATCTATCAACCTTTTTTATTTTATTGTTTTTACATTGCCCGAAAAAAGCACCGTATTTCATTTTTCATTTTGCACCAAATAACAAAAACGAGGTGAAACACATGAAAGACAATAAAAAGAACATCAATTAGCCAAAATGGGATCAATTCAACAACAAAAGAGTCGGAAACCACCAAAAAATGTGGTGGTTTAATGCATGTATTTTTATTTTTATTTTCAGGCTGTCGGTGTTATTTGAGGACAGACACAGGTGACTCGTGTGCTTTTTTTGACAATGCGCGGTATCGCTACTTTGAATGCCGCTTTTTTGTTCCTTCCTGGAAAAATGAAAAAGAACAAAAGCATAGGAAGAAAAAAATATATGGGAGATAAATGGATGGATGAATAACTACTATCTATTTTCATCATCACAAATTTTTCAAACAGGTGTAAAGCGAGCGCGAGAATAACAAAAAAAGAGAAGTTAATAACCATGAATTTAATAATAAAAAAATAGGATAGACCGCGGGTTTTTTTTGGTGGTAGATGAAATTGAAGCATCCATGTCAATTTTTGGATGAGCATATGTTTATTTATCCATGCGAGGATAATAACAAAAAATATATGTAAAATATTGAATTATTTTTTCAATTTCACACAAAATATTGTTATGTGAGTGACAATGGTTGCGTTGCATATCCATATGTTATTATTTTGGGGTGTGTGTTGTTGTTATCCCATCCATGTGCCACCATACTTCTTCTTTTTTTTTTTTTGTGAGAACAAAGAAAAATTGAGGGACTAAACAAATGCATTAGAAAAAATTTTTTTTGTGAGCAATTAAATTCAATGTCAATTTGGATACCATGAAATGAATGCAATGCAATGGATACATTACTGTAAAAAAAAAAATTAAAACAAGATAAAAACAAAGAACCGAGAAAAAAAATCGGTGGTTTTGAATTTCGATTAATTTTGATTTTTTAAAACAAATGGCAAAGCTTTTGGCTTCTTTTTTTGAAAATAATTGTTTTAAATACAATGTTTAATTTCATATTTCTTAAAAGCGTCCTCCTCATGCACAAATATTTTTTCTTTCAAACTTTAGCAGCCACCTGTAATTTCAACCACGCCAATAAACAGATGATCATCGACTCCTAGCTTGTTATGCAGTTTTGCATCATTAACATATTTAACTCACTTTTATTAATCCTTATAAAAACAGCAATTTAGAAAAGCAGATTAATAATCGTCCTCAATCGTTTTTTTTTTAAATTCAATCGTGTTCTCGATTTTCGAAGATTATCCATTCCTTTTTTTTGTTACTTGCTTGTTTTTTTTTCTTTCTCTCGCCTCTCATTTTTCAATAATTTTTATTTACTCTTTTTTTGATTTTCTTAATCTCATCCCTTTAATTTCTTAAGATTTGAAAATTAAAGAAAAATTAAATTTCTTACTTAATGGGTTTGTTTTTTTAAGGACGTCAGAGGTTTATTTCTTGTTGTCGTTAACTCATGCCAAGAGATTTAAATTTGATACTTTTAAAAAAAAGATGGTTGTTGCGCAAAAGAAAAAGATGGGTTGCGTCTTGAGTTCGAGTTTGAGTTTTGGGTTTCTTACTCTCGAGAAAACAAATAGCAACAAACAAGCGAATGAAAAAGGAAGCGATGACGCGCTCATTTAAAAAATAATACGATACCTTTTTGAATAAAAACATTCTGAAGACTAAAAATAAGCTATCATCAATTGTTTGAACTTTGATTTGTCAAATTAAGCGGTTGCAATTAAACTAAAAGAAAAATTTATTATTTCATTAATTTTATTAAAAATTTTTTTTGATATTTTGTTTAACGAGATCGACGACGACAACAATGCCTGTTTTTCTTTTCATTTAATATTTCAAAATCTTTTTTCTTTGTTGAGTATTTATTTATTTTACAAATTTACAAAATTTAAAACTCTTTTTTTTCTTCAATTTTTTTTGAAGGTCATAAATACATATACCTTCAACAACAACAAAAAAAGTGATGATGACTTTTTTTTTGTGATGAGTACATAAATTTTTTAAATGAGTCCAATCAACCAACACCACCCAACCGCCTCATTCATTTTTTTTTCTATTCTTCGATTTTATTCAATTACCATCTCTCTTTTTTTTTGATTTATGACTTTCTTGATTCTTAAAAGGCGCATCAAAAAAAAACAGTAAACTTTCTTTCAACTTTCAAGAATAATGAAGAAATAAAGAGCGCCACCATCAACAAAAGAAAATAGAAGAAAAAAAATCATTGTCAAATTACAAAAAAAAACATTATTGCATGAGGTTTTGGTTGTCACTAAACTTGTTCACTTACAATACAAAATATTTTTTTGTAAATGTAAGTTTTTAAAAAAACTTTAATGAAACTTTAACAAAAAAATGAGAAAAGACTAAAATGTTTGATGTAATTAAAATAAATATTCAACCAAAGTTTCGAAATTTATATGTAATAGGTTTTTAATTTTAAAAGGTTTAATGTTAGAAAAAAAGACGGACGCATTGAGATCAGAATTCAACAGCGATGGAAGGTTTCATAATATTTAAAAAAGTGAAGGTCATGAACCAAGCCAAAAAAGGGAAACTTCAAAGAGATTTTGAAAAAAAAATTAAAAATCCAAACAAATGAAAGCCTAGTCAAAAAAATGGTTTCAACTTGTCCACAAAAAAATTAAACAAAAACAATAATAAAAGTTTTCATTAAAAAAAATTAGTGATTTCATAATTTTTAAAATCTGTAAAAAAATGCCCTAAATATTTTACTAACAAAAAATTCTCTGATTCTGAATTTGATATGTTTTTTTTAAAACTTACTGTTGTCAATTTCTCATAATATTGTTTCGTCAAAACTTTTGACTTCACAAAAATAAGTAAAACAATATTAGGTCATATTTTTTTTTTGCATTACAATATTTTTAACCTTGATTAACCTTTGCAAGACAATCAACTTATTTATCATTGCCTTCAATCAAACATTCACACATATGTATTATTTGTTGATTTAATTAGATTACATAACTTTTTTCATTTTTTCAGGCAATTTATAATTGAATCTCAAAAATTTTACCGTATCCAATCATTGTATCTTTTTATCTCATCTAAATATCTAAATATCTATTTATTATAATTGTTGGCACTCTTCCGTTTTCCGAGTCAAATAACCGCAATCATGAATGTATGTTTTTCACCCAAACTTTTTTTCTTTTTCTTAATTGAAAGGTCATGGAAGGGCATTCAAAAAATTGATGACAATAAGAAAGAAAAGATTTTATGCACTTAAGTTTTACAAATACGAAAATACGAAAAAAATCTGTTGATCCAATTTTCTCACGATAGTGTCTTCTTTTTTCGCTGTCATTATCGTCGACGAAAGGCATGTAAATTACAAATATGATGATGGGCGATGATGGTCTTCTTCTTATTCTTGAATGAATTCATTGAAGCATGAAAAAAAATAATAAAGAAGAACATGATTTCATATTATTTTTTTTCTTGATCGCTGTATCTGATTGCTTTCCGCTTTTTTTATATTGTTTTGTTTTGGTGGTGGCACTCACTCATTCACACTCAATTATCATTTTAAAAAAAATGAATGAGAAGAAGACAGACTTTGAGAAAAGGGGAATGAAAAAAGTTATTATTTTCTTTAAAAATTGAAGAAAGTTTTTTGTTGCAAAAAAGTGAAACCGAAATCAAAGCAAAAAAAGCAAATTTATAGTAGCGCCAAATAATCAAAACGGTTTTGAAATGTACTCAAGTTTATTAATAATTACATACATAAGGTTCAAAAAATAAGATTTAAAGCACAAATAAAAAGCAAAACACAATATGATTTGAGAGACATTGCATCGCCTTTTTTGGTTTCATATTTATCAACTTTTGGAGGTAGTTTAGGCAAAGGTTCACATTTGACTTCTTTATTAGTTACCATTTCAATCCAATCACAATAAGATGAAATACGAGTATATATTGCTGAAAAGTAAGGTTATATTGGATGCAGATAATAATAGTTCATAGAAATTTAGAAATTTTACGACATTTTCAATGTAATGTTACTTCAATATGCACATACCTGGTTTTGACATATCTTCTTTCCATACCAGAATAGCTTCAGCAAGTCCAATTTGATAAATAGTATTATTTATTCGATAAAGCAATGGTCCACCAGAATCACCTTTATCAATTCGTTGTAATGGATTACCAGCACAGATTTTTTTGTTTGCATTAAAAAGAAATTTAAATGCTTCTACAACTTTATCACCTTCGTTTTTTAAAATCTCAAACATGCAATCAGGAATAAATGGATGTATACCAACTTTAACATGACGAAGCTTAGGAGGACCACCAGGAAGAACCGTATTTTGAGTAGCTATAAGAAAGAAAGAGTGAAAGAGTAAATAAAAAAGCAAACTTACGATCATATTTATACCTTCCATAACCAGCAGCGATAGCAGTGTCATTGTAATTATCAACATAATCTTTAGCAAGTTTGACAGGTGGAATTTCAAAGTCAACATATTCAGGAAATTCAAGAATTGCAATATCATTGTAGCTAATTACACCATTATATCCACGATGAATATAAACTTTTGATGGAATTCCAAATTGTTTCATAGATGTTTTCTCTTCAACCACACGAGCCGAATCTTCCATAGGTCGAATATCAACGAAAACGGGAAAAGAGCGATTGCTAAAATATATGAAAATACAACAATAAAAAAAAACAATAAAAACTTACATCTGTCGAACACCGGAATCAACAACACAATGAGCATCAGTAAGAATGTGACGTTTTGAGATAATTGTTGATGAACACTAAAGAAATTACATTTATAACCATTGCTTTCTTTTCAAAAAATCATACCTCGCCATTAAAACGATTTAAAGATAATCCGAGATGACCGTATTCTGCATCCTCCAATCTAATATCACGACATAGCCATAATTTAGTAAGAAATAAAAAGAGTCCATGAGGTGTTTCTTCTCCACCGATGATTCGCTAAAAAGTAAATTCATGTTGATTAGAAAAAGAAAGAAAGAAAAAAACTTACATTTTCATTGAAAGTTTCTTTGCAATTTGTTGAACCAAAAAATCCAAGAAAAATCAAAAGAAGCAACAACCATTTCATTTTTTCTAGTTGCTGATAAATGATTGATCAAAAAATGAAAAAAACGTCGTTGCTGAAAAATCATTTATCAAAAAAAGCGAGCAAGAAAGATGAAAAAATTATGCATATTTCTAAAGTGTGTTAATGTAATAACTTTTTTGGAAAGATGAAATGAGAGTTGCTTGTTAGATGGCACACTTTCATAAAAAGGTGCGATAAATGCAATGTGTGCAAAACCATGAATCTTTGCACAGTACCTAACAACATTAAGAATTACTCAACTTTATTAATAATTACATACATAAGATTCAAAGAGTAATAAGATTTAAAACAAAATTAAAAAGCGAAACACAAAAATCTTTGAGATCCATAGCATAATCTTCTTTGTTTTCATCCTTCAATTTTTCAACTTTTGGAGGTAGTTTAGGAAGAGGTTCACATTTGACTTCTTTATTCGTTACCATTTCAATCCAACCACAATAAGATGAAATACGAGTGTAGATTGCTGAAAAGGTAAATCTTAGCAATGAAAAGTTTGTACATGAAACTCCCGATAAAAGTCAAAACATATCTTACCAGGTTTTTCAACTTCTTCTGTAGATGTAAGAGATGCGGCGAGACCAATTTGATAAATAGTATTTTTTCTTTCTAAAAGTAATGGTCCACCAGAATCTCCATGATCAGCTCGTTGTAATGGATTACCAGCACAGATTTTATGTTTTGCATTTGCTTCATACTTGAAATATTCAATCTTTTTGGGATTACGTAAATATTTATTTGGTATACAATTTGGATTGAATGGATGAATACCAACTTTAACATGACGCAAGGTTGGAGAACCTCCAGGTAGAACTTCTTTTGAAGAAGCTAGAAAAATAAAAAGTTAAAGTCTAAATGGCAATCGGAATCTTACCATTGTATATATAACGACCATAACCAGCAGCGATAGCAGTATCATTGAAATCATCAACATAATCCTTTGCAAGTTTTACAGGTGGAATTCCAAAGTCGACATAATCAGGAAATTCCAAAATGGCAATGTCGTTGTATTTTGATTTTTGTTTATGATATCCACGATGAATGTATATGTTTGATGGAATTCCAAATTGTTTCATAGATATTTTGCCTTCAAGCAGTTGAGTCATATTTTCATTAGGGCGGATATCAACAAAGACAGGAGAATTATGATTACTAAAAATATGAAAATACAACAATAAAAAAAGAAGTAAAAACTCACATTTGTCCAACACCCGAATCAACAACACAATGAGCATCAGTAATAATGTGACGTTTTGATATTATGGTTGATGAACACTAAAAAAATAAATTAATAACCATTGCCGTCTTTTCATAAATCATACCTCGCTTTTTATTACATTTATAGATACCCAACCTTTTTTAGGATGTTTGTATCGCATATCATCACTAAGCAATAATTTAGTAAGAAATAGGAAAAGTCCAGGAGGCGTTTCTTCTCCACCGATGATTCGCTAAAAGTAAGTCGTCGATAATTAGAAAAAGAAAAAGAAAAAAAGCTTGCATTTTCATTGAAACTTTCTCCATTGCAATTTGTTGAACCAAAACTTCCAAGAACGCAGAAAAGCACCACCCCTTCATTTTTTTTACGTTGCTGTTGATTGATTGATCAAAATGAACATATTGTTCGGTAGCATTGACAAAAAAAAACAAGTTGATGAAAATTTCATGCAATTTTATAAAATTCCTTCATAGTAATTTTCATTGTTCGTTCGTTCGTTCCTTCTTCATTTCTCGCTTGGAAATCCTTCATGGGAAAATTGCAATCGTAAAGAAGTGCTTTTCCTGCTTTTATTTTTTCTTTGTTTTTGGATGCAATGGAATCTTGGGTTTATCCTTCCTAGTAATTTTGATTGGCTGTGGAAGCCTGGAAATCTATCATGGGAAAATTCAATAAAAATGAAAAAATTAGCATAAAAAAATGAATGAATGTTCAAAGTAAAAAGCTTTTCATTGTATGAAAATGTAGCGTTGATGAGCGGTTGTTTTTTTTGAGTTACCCAATGATGCAAAAGGATCGAAATAAATTCAAATATGCCTTAGGATCTAAATATCTAAAAGATCCAAATACCCAAAGGATCCAAAAATGGTAAAGGATCCAAGATCTGAAGAGAGTTGCATAAAACAACATGGACAATGACTTTTTTATTGAAAAGAAATAATTAGCTATTATTATTGAGGTGCTATAAAGCATTTGGGGTTCTTTAGAAGGAAGTGGATAATTGGATAAGGAAATTAGTTGCGCGGTGGAAAAACCTTAGGTATATTAAATGAAGATCTTATATACGTACTATGAGAATGATGAAAATCCATGCAATAGCATTTTAAAAAGCCATAAGAATTTAGCAAAGTTGCAAAATTTTATCTATTACAGCGTCTTATATGCTCAACGTATCTAATATGGTAAAGAATCCAAATCCATAAATTTTAAAGGTTGCAACTTGCAAGGATAGATTTTAATATATACAATATGCCGGGCCGAAGGCCCGCATTTCCCTATCTGTTGGATAATGTTGGTGACTTTTATTTCGCTGGGTAAAAATGAAAAGAGATCTAATTTATTTAGATTTGGTATAAAGTTTAAATTTTGAGTATTTTTGAAAACGGATAAGATGATATAAAATTAATAAATGCAAAATGAAGTAGTTATATCGCGGGCCGGAGGCCCGCGTGTTGCGAGGATCTTTTTAACCACCTTTATGGTGGCCCCCGCTGCAGGGTATGCAGCATTATATGTTGAGGGAGAGCAAGAGGAGGTAAGTCGTTTATTTTCATGTTATGTATTTTCTATTTTTATTTTATGATTGAACAGATATCGCCACTTCACGGAATATGCTTTTATTGTACATTCTTTTACGCAGCTATTATGATAGTAAAAAAAGTAAATAATCATAAATATTATGCAAATTTATCCTTGAAATTTTAGATGAAACTTCAAAATCCTATATAAAGAAAAGCGCAAAGCAAAAACTGTTCATTTCAATTCAAAATTTGGTTGCATTCTGGTCGCTTGAATTCTTTGTTTAAAAAATCTAAGAAATGTCTCAATCTGATGTTCCATTTTCTGGTGATGATGCTCAATCTGCTGGCGTTCCTCAATCTGGTGGTGGTCCAAAATCTGCTGGTGTTCCTCATTCTGGTGCTTTTCCTCAATCTGGTGGTGGTCCTAAATCTGCTGGCGGTCCTCATTCTGGTGCTTTTCCTCAATCTGCTGGTGTTCTTCTTTCGCAAGATCATATCCAATTATCTAAGGTATCAGATGTTATGAAGATCAAGAAAAACATGCGCCATCAGTAATTTTTTTCTTTATTAATTTACTCTTATTATTATTTTTTTAGTGCTTTTGATATAATATGTCGCATTGCTTCCGTATCAAAAGATGATCCACGTTATAAGTACTTCAACTGCGTTATTTCTGATGATGAGTATGCTGATATCCAAAAGAAATTTTCGTTTAAAGTTAATGGTGAAAATCTTGCTGGATATGTTGATATTGGTGTTGGTGACATCATATGCCTTAAACAAGCTATCAAAGCCGAAAATCGTCGCTCATCAAGTGCTTATGTTTTCAAATCTGATGATCTCAATATCCAACTTATTGCTGGTAGAGAAACAACAGCAGAAATCCTGTTTTCAACTGTTCGTGGAGAAGTTAAGAATTTCAACCTTCTTGCAAATGAAAAGAAAAATGTTATCCTCCGCGGTATTGTTGATTGCTTGCCTAAGAAACATGGTGATAAATGGATTGTAATGCTGGCTGATTCTTTTGATAACATTATTGAACTTGAACTTAAATCATTTGTTGAAATCAAAGCTGGTGATGAATGTACCGCTTATGGTGATATATTTAAAGCTGGTAAGTTATATTTTCAAAACAATGAGTATATTTGATGTTTTAGATGGGATCATTTTTATGGTTTGCAATAATATTATTAAAATTAATCATTCTCAACTTGGTGCTCAAGGAATAGCTGGAAGTGGTAAAGAACAACCTGCTGCAATTGGTGGAAAAGAAAGCGTTCAACATGGTGAAAAAGATGCTGTTGGTCAAGGTGGAAAAAACAAAACTTATGGTGCTGGAGAAAAACAAGGAGGAGTTGATGGAAAAGAAAATCCTGCTCAAGCTAAACATAAGAATACCGGTCGTAATGGATAGAAGTAATCTGCTGGTGGTGGACGTTAAGAAACTGGTGGTCAAATTCGCTCTCGCAAGTTTGCAAATCAAGATAAAAAAACTATTAAATAAATAATTGGTGTTTTAATTTTTTTGTAATTTATAATATAATTAGTTCAATGAAATAAATTTTCCTTATTAATACAATTTGTAAAATTATGGGGATCGCGGCGCGGAGCGCCGCTTCTTGCCTAGTTTTTTATAAATTTTATTTAACGAAGTCTTCAAAAATTAGTCACTTGTGTTTCTAACACTCGATTACCTTAGCTTTGCGCTTCTATGATTTCTCAGGTTGAAAATAAAACTTTTACTTGCACGTGGAAATTTGTACCGTACTCAATTTTCATTCATGCTGTCTTTTTTTGTCATCTTCTCAATTATCAACCAAATGTGCTCATTTCATTGAGGCTTACAAAGGTCAATTACAATTGACTTCATTTGGCCAACTACCATAGCCCCGCCGCAGGAAGTCGTCTCCTATGCTTTCCCTATTGAAAAAAAGAACAGTCAAAATTACAAAAATATTTTTTAAGTATCGTGTCATCATCATCTTCGAAATTTTTGTTGTGGTGTATTAAATAAGTATGTAAGTAACCTTGCAATTTCTATCATCACTTGAAAACAATTATGGTTGACTGCTTTTCCTTATTTTTATTTCTCGTTTATTTGCAATCTTTGGATGAACTTTAATGACCTCCTCTTCCTTACTCTTCTTTTTTGCCGTAATGATGAGTAATAAATAAGTAAGTAATTGAGTTGAGGAATAGCAAAAGCGCGAGAACATCATGCTGTGAGACTAACTAAATTGAAAACAATAGAATGGGAAAAAAAGGAATTACCAAATTTAGAAAGTTAATATTAATGAGAAAAAAATATGTGTGATTTATTTTTTGCTGCTTTCCAAAAATTTTATTACTTAAAAAACTTGCAAAATCAAATCCGTGCTTTCTCGATTTCATTTTTAGTCATAACTCAAACAACATTTTTGAATGCGCATTAAAAAACAACATTTTATGATAATAGTTACTTTTGAAAATTTGCATTTAAATCCATCTCAAACGCCTGCTTGAATGGTTGCCATGTTGTCTTCCTCATAAAATCTCTTTCCATCCACGCCAAAAAATCATCATTATTTAACTTGACTGACACCTTTAATGCAAACACATGCTTCCTTCCATCCATCAAAAAAGTCATGTAAAAATGTGTAAAGTGAAAACCACTTTCTTTTAGTACCTCCTCTCGCATGATTAATCCTCTTTTTTTGCCACACTTTTTTCTCTTCACCATCTTTTTCGGCAGAGGAGGCACTTTTAATTTGCAATGTTAAAAAAAGTTACCGACGATGACTAAAAAAAGTAAAGAATCGTTTTTGTTAATTGCAAGCCGACACTGCCGATCTAGAAGTGTCTTCGTCGTCGTCAAATGTTAGTGGATGTGCGGCATGGATAAAAACAACCAGGATGGCTCCATTATTGCGGGAAACATTAGAGTCCACAGAAAAAAGAAAAGGAAATAAGCAATTGAAAAATGAGAATTGTCAAAGAGATGTAAGTGTAAGGATACCGTCACATCATTGTCGGAAGGAAACGACAATAATAATAATTGTGCCGAAGCAATTAGTGGAAACAAAAGAGATCGATCAAAAGTAAAGGCAAACTATCTTTGATATTAATGGATTCCAAAAAATTTGAGTCAAAGGAAAGCGGGAATGGAAGGTGTTGGTTACCTTTGAAAGTGGGGACGATAGCAAAAAATGGAATATCAAAAAGTTAGAAAAAAGATTTTCTTCCATGCTTATGGATCTTACTATAGTTTGGTAAATCTCTTTTTAAACACATCAAAGAAAGCAAACAACTTCAAACATACGAAAAACTTTATCAAACAAATAGCCACACCAAAATTAAAATAAACGGACAATCAAAGAAAAGATAAAACAATGGTTTACATACAATCAAAATACAATGAAGAAGAGTTAATAATGTCCATAGATAAGTTTCGAATCATTCATACATAAACCATAAGCAAGAGTAAAAAAGAGAAATCATATAACATAAATAGATCATAACCATGTTTAAAATACAGGAATCATCAGTAAAAGAACATTGAGGTGAGATCATAGGACCATTGCAAGAGTTTTGAAATGAAGTTAAAAGAGCCCAACTTGTCGAAGATTTTCTTTTATGATGATATCTGACACTGCATCGAAGACGAATCGGATGTTCTCAGAATCCGTTGCACATGTAAAATGTGTGTAAATTTCTTTTTGGTCATCTCCTCTTTTGTTCAAGTCTTCAAATTTCTGTCGAATGAATCCAGCTGCTTCTTCGTATGTGTTTGGTCCTAAAAATGAGAAAGTTGATTAAGTATAACTAAAGTAAGAAAAGCATACCTTCATATTCAGGGAAGCAGTATGATAGAGGACTGGTGGCGATTTTTTCTTCAAATAAGTCCTTTTTGTTGAGGAACAAGATCATTGGAGTATCAGTGAAGAAATGGTTGTTGCAAATTGAATCAAACAGCCTCATACTTTCAACCATACGATTCTAAAAATTGAATGGTAAAATATATGAATAAAGCATAAGATAAACCAACCGTTTCGCCATCTTCTGCCAGAACCATGTCATATTCAGATAAAGCCACACAGAAGATGATTGCTGTTACACCTTCAAAGCAATGAATCCATTTCTTTCGTTCACTTCTTTGGCCACCAACATCAAACATGCTAAAAAGATAATGTTAGTTGCAGATAAAGAAAGGTGAAAACCTACTTGAAATGAAGATCTTTGAATGTAAAGTGAGTTTCAACAATACCAGTAGTTTTCACACGAGTTCTAAGGACATCATCTTGAGTTGGAATATAGCCAGATTGAGTAGTTCTTGCAAGAGCAGTCAAATAGTATGCAGCTGAATCATTTAGTTGATATTCTCTTGAGCGTGACACACATTCTTGAAGACCAGGATCATTCCATAAACGCATCATAACAGCAGCAACAGCAGGTGAAAGTTCACCTAAAAATGCAAGTAAATGATTAAGAACAATGATACAGACAAATAACAAGAGCTTACCATCACCAAGATCTTGTAAATATTGAAAATATAAAGTTCGGCCTAGTTCAGCAGTGGAATCATGGAATTGAATTTGAAGTTGGTCCATAGCCCGAAGAATAGTCGTCATGCTTTGGATGGTATTTGAGTAAACAACAGGTTTGTATGCTTCTCTTTCTTTTTCATTGTAACCTTCTTCATGGATGATTTTCATTTGTTTAGCAAGCGTACTTTTTCCTGATTCACCAGATCCCAAAAGAAGCAGCTTCACCACTTGACGTTGACTATCGGCTTTTAACTTAAAAATGGAAAAAGTGTAAATATGTGAAACAAAAACTAAAAATAAACTAACCTCTTTATCAATGGCTTTTGAACGAAGTTTAGCACGTTGAGCTTCAGGATCTCTTCCGATGCAGTTTCCCATGTTGTTGATGTTGATGAGGATCCAAGTTTTTAGTTGTATTTGGACGTTGATGACCTTCTAATGCCAGGAACAAGAAATCAAAGAAGTTTGTTATTGTAAAAAAAATCCACAGCAGCTTTGACGAAGATTGTTGAGAATGAAAAAAATGAAAGTGGCAACGTTTTTTTGGCTGATTCGTTGATTGGGGAAGTGCGAGAGAATTTTGGCAAAATGCATCAAAGCTTTCACTCTCACCTTTTTTAGGCTCAAAAATGGTTGCACAAACAATTTACTGTAAGTTTCGTGCACATTGAAAACTTACTTATCTGTTTTTAGCTAATCGATCAAAAAAATGGTGAAGCTCCTCGACAACAAAAGCGGCGCAAAATTGCAATTAAATGAAAATTGAAAAATTTATTGTTGTGTTGATAAAGCTTTAGACATAAACTTTTTGTGATATCTGTAGTAGCTTTTACTTAATTTTTGTGGAAACTAATAATAACTTTTTTGTTGAATATTTTACCGTTTAATTATCTGTTGTTGAGTCTATAAAACAAGACTAAAAGAGATTCACAAAAGATGACGAAACAAAAAAGTTTTTAGATTGGTTTTTCAATGGTTTGCAGCTGTCTTCTTGAATCCTCCTCTAATTATTTTTGTTGTTAATATATTATCAAAGCGGCTTTACATTGGATTTTTAGTTATGATTTCTTCTTTCTTACTTTTGTTTATTCCTTTGAATGAATGCTATCTGATTGCATTACTTTCAATCATCTAGATTTTAAAAACTCCATAAACTTATTGGATTTGATGCAAATAAACAAAAGCAACTTTCAATTTTTTCTTTTTACGATCAAAGTTTTTTTTGCCCATTCCAATGATTTGAGAGAAGGGTTTTAGTTGCACATGATTTCAAGATCTTTTGGGATGGTTTTATGATAGCTGCTAAGGTGGTGCACAAACAAACTACTGTTTTCCAAGAAATTTTTGTTATATTTTTCTAGTTTTTTTTTCTTCTTCAAAAATGTGAGAAAGTAATATGGTAGTTAGCCGATGGAGCACATTATTTCATAGAATGACGGCATATTTTTTGTTCTTTCACTGCTATCTTTTATTTTTCCAGAGAACTACAAACCTTTTTTATTTTCTTTTGTATAGCAAAAAAGTACAAACTTATTTCAAATTGAACTTTAGCATGATCATATTTTTTTTTTGTTTACCTTAAAACAGCAAATAGCAGAAATAAGCAAACAAGCAAAGTTAAAGGTTAAAAAATAAAGTTTGCATGATTTAAAGAATTTTGAAATTCCTCCCTCAACTTTTGCTTTAACTTTTTCTTTGTTTCTTGGTTTTACTTCTTTTGTTTATTGTTTTCCTTTCAAAGAATTCTGCTGCCTTTTTTATTTATAAATTCATGAACACAAATACAAATACAAATAATATATAATATGCTATAGAGAGACAAAAGAAGACGAAGAAAAAAGAGAGTTGAGTAAAGTGATGTCAATTTTCAAAAGCATACGAAGAAGAAGATATTTGTTCTTTATGGCATTGTTGTTGATTGAGTTACATCATCATCCATAATTTTATCCATTACCATCATCGCTTTTTCACCTGAATCAGATTTTGATGATTGTTGTTGCTTTGGTTGTTGATGTTTTTGTTGTTTTTTCTTTGATGATGATAATTTTTCATGTTTTTCACCAGAATCAACTAGCTTCATATATGCAGAAAATTGATCGTTATCTTTATCCCAATCAGCATCAAGATCTTTTAACGTTAAATATTGTGGATCAGTACGTGATGGTAATTTATTTCCTTCAATCTTTCGTTTAGCTGATCTGAAAAAAAAAGTGAAAAATTTATAGGAGCATAAGTGAAAAGTGAACACATAGGTAAACAACAGACATTCATGTTGATACTATTTAGAATAAGTTAGTTAGTTAGTTATAAAAAATTTCATGGCAATAATTGGCGTTGACTAAACATAAAGAAAGCTAAACTTACAAAACTACAGGAGCTCTAAGTGTGTCGACATTTCCATAAGTAGAACGATTTGATGGCTTTGGTAGTGGTTGTTGTTCCTAAAAAAGAATCATATGTATGTAATTAAGTTAATTTCAGTTGGAAACCCAAAAAATATTATAAACAAAAACCAACCTTTTGACGACGATGCTTTGCTGATGTTGTTGTTCCTGATTCTTTACTCCCACGAATTTTCTTATTCTTGCTTTTGTTGCTTTTATTTGAATTTGATGATGAAACATTTTCATTTGATCCAGTTGTTGTTTTCACAGCTTCAGTTTTAATTGTTTTTGTTATTTGTGATGGAGCTTGATCAACTTCAGCAGAAGCAGCAGCAGGTTTAGGTTTAGCAACAGGATGACGATCATTTCCAGCAGCATTTACAGGATCAGGAGCAGCAGCAACATTTTTAGTTGAATTATTATTCTTATTATTGTTGTTTTTGTTGTTTTTATTTTTGACAACTTTGCACATATTTCTTTTTTTCTTACTTTCTTCTTTTTTGCCTTTGTTCAATTGAAAATTTGAGAAGAGAGATGAAAAACTTTTTTATGTTTTTTGGGTGAAAGTTTTTTCTTTGCTTTTGCTAGAAAAGAAACTACAAATTTGCATAGTTTGACAATATTTTGTGTAAAAACCATGGGAAAGTTTTGAGATCAACAACAACAAAATATACACATGGTGAAAATGAAGGTTATTTTCACAGAGGGCAATTTTATTAATCAATAAATAAAAAGTCGTTGTCTTTCTTTCCTTTCCTATTTTTTTTTGAAACTACAATTTCATCGCATTTTATTATATAATCTTCTTCTTTTCTTTTTTTTCCAGATAGTTAATTAAAAGAAATTAACTTTAAATTTTGAATATTATGGGTATTTCAAATTCGACTCCTAAAACTTCAGATGAAATGAAAAAATATACTTTTATTACTCCAAATCTTCAAAACTTTTCAATTTCAAGAAATATTATTTATTATATTCTTAAAAATCCAAATGAATCGAAAGGGTTTCAAAAACTTATGAAAAGTTGTAAATTCTTTTATTCTAAAAATCCTATCATTTTTGTTGATGGTGTTCAAGCTTGTTCCAGTCTCGTATTATTCTATTATTCCGGAAAAACTTATGGAATCAACCCATCTAATGAGAAAAAATTAAAAGCCAAAGTTTGGGTTCTTGATACATTAAATTGGTATGCGGATTTACCCTTTCAAAGTATATTTCAAAAAATTATTCATATTAGCCATTTAAATATTTTTCGGGCTAGCTTATCCTACAATATTTTTTTGACATTAACAAATTTAAATGGTCTTAAGAATTTTTTACTCGATTGTTCTTCAGTAAAATATTGTGATGGAATTGATGAAGTACCAAAAGAGAAATTACTTTTAGATTTTCCTGATCTCCAATTTAAATGATTTTTTTTTGAATTGTAAAAATGCCCTTGTTAAATTTATTTTTGATATATTTTTTTGTTGTTGATATGTATCTTGTTTTACTGTATTTTTAAGCAAATTTAAAGGTTAAAAAAAAGTTTGCATGATTTAAAAACAAATTGAAAGGCCTCCCTCAACTTTAACTTTAACTTTTTCTGTGTTTTTTGTTTTACGTGGAAATTTGAGAGAGATGAAAAAAAAGTTTTGAATGATGTTAAGACGAGGAAACAAAACTTTTATGGTTTTTTTGGTTGAAATTTTTTTCTTTGCTTTTGGGAGAAAATAAAAACTACAAATTTTCTGTTTGTGAAAAAACCCATGGAAAAGTTTTAAAATGTTTTTTTTTCTGAAGAGTAAAGTTTCAATATAGTTATTTCAAAAAATTTTTAAAGGAAAAAAGTTTTAGATTATTTTGTATTTTTACACTTAGTTTTTAACATTTTTTTATTTCTTTTATTTATTTAATTAAAACAAACATTTTTTTGACGCTATTTTTTCTTCTTTTACCCAACAATTTTTTACAACAAAAAAAATATTTTCTAAACAAAAAAACATTAAAAATAAAAATAATAATAGTCAAATCAAAAAAAAGAAGAATACGATAATACAAACATTTTTATACAATTTTTTTGTTTGGCACCGGTGTTTTTTGAAAAATACTGAAACAAAGCAAAGAACAAAAAAACTTTCTTTTAACAAACACCGATAATAAGATCATCATCATCAAGAAGATTAGTAATAAATAAAAAAAAGACAGATAAAGCAGAAATTAGTTAGTATACAAATATTATAAATCCAAAAAATCACAAAAAAAAGAAGAAAATAAAAATACTGAAAAAAATTATTGAACCAGAAATATTTTAAGTTAGTTATTTGTTTTATTATTATTTATTATAATTATAATTAATAGGTTTAGGTTTAGGCTTTCAAAAAAAAAAACAGGACTAATTATTAATAATTTTATTTATTTTTTATGGAGCATAAGTTGCTTCTGGTGCTGAAGATGCTGAATTTGAAGAAGTAAGTTCGGCTGGAATAACTTTATCATCATTTTCTTCTGATATCCTTTCTCGGGCTTGTTCTTGTTCTTGTTGTTGGGATTGTTGAGATTCTTGGGGTTGGGATTGGGAATTAGAAGCAACAGAATTTTTAGCACTCGAACTCGAACTCGAGCTGACGGCTGTTTCTGCATCTTCCTTTTCCCATTCATCTAACATATCATCCAATGCATCGATATCGGTTCGTGAAAAAGTTTTAGGAGTGGATTTCATTAATTTTTGACATTCTTGATAATCGGCATATACTTCCTGAAAAAAATATGCAAAAATAAAATAAGAAGGCAATTTTTAGAAATAATTTTTTTAAATATCTCTATTTTCTATTTTGGTTGTTGGTTTAAAAAAAGGTAACATTTCACTTTTTGTTTATTTCTGGAAAACATTTTTTTATATATTTTTTAAAATTGGGGAAATGCGTAGTCCTGTCAAATTCATATATGTAGTTGACTAAAAAAAGAAAGAAGATTGCGTCACAACAACCAACCGCGTGGCGGTGACTTGAAACTTATATATTTTTTATATTTTTGGGAAAAACTCTTAAACTTCGAACAAGACAGACGACGCATGTACCAAAAAGAAAATTTAAATTTAACTAAAAAAGGTTTTTGTTTATGACTCCCAAAAAAACTATTCTTAAATTATTCTAAACATTATTACCTTATATCCCAAAACAAAACCCAAAACAAAAATTTTTTCACACTTATTCGGATTCGTAAAAACGGAATTTTTAAAATTAATTTTTTGAAAATTTATTAATAATTATCAAGTTTTCGAGGTAAGTTTTGAACCTAAGAAATGACATAAATAAATAAAAACTTACAGCTATAAGAGCATGCAATTTTCCCAATGCATCAAGATAACTCGATGTACACGTATAAAGTCCACGAGACATATATTCTTCAAATAAATTTACATTTGGCGTCGAAGGTTGGGGTAATCTTGAAGCAAATGATAAATCTAATGGCATTGAAGATAATGGCAAATCTGTCGTCGAGCTTCTTATTCGATCTTGTTGAGTACCAACAACTTCTTGTCTCGATGATGATGCTGCTAATCTTGGTGGCATAACTGCTGCTGCCGCTGCCGCGGGTTGAGGTTCTAATGTTACAGTATTTTCTCGTTTTAGCTCTAATGAACGCCTTTCAATTGAATATTGTCCTAAATGAGCTGAGAAAACATTGTGAATAATACAAATCATAAAAAATATTGTTATTAACATTCCACATCCAATTGTAGCCACTCGAGGCATAGTAATATAATTATTTATTTTTTTTGTTTTTGTTTTTAAAGCTGAATTTGAAGACGAGGACGACAAAAAATTTGCCTTTTTTGAAATTTCTTTGAAAGGATTATTTGTTGAAGCAATTAAAAGTTCTTTACTTGGCGTATACGGTGGCGGAGGAGATGATGAAGGTAAAAACGGTAAATTTGATGGAGAAGACGTCGTTGTGGCGGCGGTGGAAAACTTTAAATTTGAAATATTTATATGAATGATTGATATTTAAATATTTTATATTATTTATGAAATATAAATAACAGCCAAGGAGGGCAACGACGGAAGTTTCAGAGTTATGAAAAAATGAAGTTTGGTAATAATAATTTCTATAATTGAAAAAAAAAATTAATGAAAGAAAAAAATCTGTCAAAAACATAAAAAAATAAATAATAACTTAACGATAAAAATAAAAAAAATAGCGCTCGCGGAGGAAATAAAAAAAAAACAAAGAAAAAGCATAATTAAAAAGAATTATTCTTGAAAAAAATAAGATATTTATAAAAAAAATATTTTAGAGTCTTAGGCACACAAAAAAGGGGATAAGTAATTATGAACCAAAGAGCTATGATTTAAAAACGGTAATAAAGAACCACATAAAAAACCTTAAACCTTATTTATGACATAAGTAAAGGAATTTGAGAATTTATCCTTAAAAAAAGAAGTATGATTTCGAATACGAATAAAACAAAATTATTTTAACCCTGGGAAAAAACAATGCACAAAAGACGTAAATGGTTTTAGGTTAATAACACCTTCCATAATCACGTCTTTTTCTTTTTGATGTGGGATAATTTCATATTCCATGTTCATATTGCAGCTATGTGAAAGCGTCATAAAACAAAAAAACAAAATCCAAAAAAGTTGAAAAGCAAAAAATGTTCCCAAACTATGTGTTTGAAACGAAAGAAAAGCAAACATGGCACTGAGGTATTTCGATTTTCTTTTTAATTAATTAAGACACAAATAAATTTAAACTAAGAAAAATTCTGCCAAAAAAAAAAATGAATGTCTAAATCTAAAATCCCAAAATCTTATGGTTTATAAAATTTAAAAAAATAGAAGAAGAAGCACCGCTCTAGCTAATTCTCAAATGAGAAAACTACAAAAAAGTTCAAACTTTTTTAGTTTATATAAATATGAACCAACTTTTTTTGCCTCTTTTTTTATTCCTTTCTAAGTTTTTTTTCTTTAGGTCTTTCCTCAGCTCCGCCCAAATATTTCTTTCTCTTCGTAAGCGTAAACGTAATATTTCCGGAGGGATGGATGTCAAGAAAAAAAAGAGAGAGATAGATCAGCTTTTTATGGTCGAGAAACTTTAAACGCAACTTGACTCGACGCGATGAAAAAGATTTAATTTTTTTTATATCAAAAACTTTGTTTTTCTTGTGACGTAAAAAACAAAAAATTAAGAACACCATTGTGCCTGACTACTACTATCATGTTTCGAAGACAAAATACACGAAATAATAGTACGTAACAAACAAAAAAAGTTAACAAAGTTAAAATATTTGTGTTTGGGTTAAATGATACTTTCGTTTTATCCTAAAATGGTCATTCTGATGTTTTTTAAATGATACATTTAAGCCAAAAAAAAAGATGAATGTTTCTTAACTCAGGAAGTTATTTACCCACAAAATTTTTATAAAGCTATAATTTTTTTGTTTTTTTTACTTTACTTTTACTTTAATTTTAGCTCTTTATTTATTTTCTCGAAAAAAAGAAAACATATCCTTTAATAAAATTGTAGGTAAAAAGTCTGCCTGCCTTTCGACAGTCACTTTGTTGCCTCTCAACTTCTTATAAAAATGAAATGAAACGCACGTGAATATATCCATTCATATGTAAATTATCTAAAGATTTTTTGAAGCGCGAAAGTATTGAGACGCATTTCAAAGCGAACGTCATATAAAAATTCTTAGAAGAAAAAATATAAAAAAAATAATATAGTATCCAGAAATGACCAGAAAAAAATGAGACATTTATTCAAAAAAAAGCAAAGAAAAAATGATGGTTAGCTATTTTCGTGGGTGTCAAACTTTTTATTTTATTAATTTTAGTTTTATAAATTATAATACTTAAAAATTCATTTATTTATTTTTTTGAGTTGGATGATAGGAAGAATAAAAAGATGAATACCGTAGTTTTTTTATTAAGAAAGAGAAATAAGAAAGAAGGCTGCCTGCCTACTCGAAGTTAAAAAAATAAAGCTGTGACTAAAAAATAATTAGTTATAATTTTAGTAATTATATATTTTTAAAAATTTAATCATTTTTATTGACTTTTGTTAAACTTTTGTGTTTTTGTTTTGTGTTTTGATAGCCGCCAACCTCATCAATTTTAAAAAGAAGTTTTAAAAAAAAGTTATGGCTTTTTCTCCATATAGTAATTAACTCCGGTTCTCTTGGGCAAAAAATTCTCCATATTTTTCGATTTGGCGATCCTTGGGCGAAAAGTTTCACAAGGCTTACTAAAATCTTGGAATAATGCAAGCATAAAAAAAATTAACTCCCCACTTCGCAACAAAATACTGAAATCTCTAAATATCGCATTATTTCCCATTCATTTAAATCAGAGCGCACAAATGTACCTTTTTTCCATTACCCCTCTTTTTTATTTAAAAAAAAATTCTCTTAAAAACATATACATATTCTTAACTCCACCCAGAAAAAAAGAAAGAAAGATTATTATTTTTTTAAAACCGTATAATTTTTCTTTAAAGGACGTAGTTCGAAAAGAATGCTATTCTTTTTTTCACTTCCTTTATTAAATTCTTAAGTAACTACATTTTATATAATATTTTTTGTTTGAGAATATTTAAACCTAAAAAAAGTACAAATATTTCTTTTTTTGGATGATCTCGCTTTTTGAAAATGAAAAAACAAAAATTTATACTTTTTAAGATAAAATCTTTTAAGATTTACCAATCTTAAAAATGGATTTAAAAAAACAAAAAAGAAAATTATCTTCTCAAAAATAAAATTAAGAATGAAACAAAGGAAGTTAGTAATTATCCTTCTCAATGCCAAAGAGTTAGAGAGAAATAAAGATAAAGAGAGGATTATGACATCAAAATAATTTGGCCATTTTTTTACATTTATAATAAAAAAACGTACTAAAAGAAGAAAACTTAATACCTTAAATGATTACACTCAAAAATTTGATCAAATTTTATATTTTTGGACAAAAAAAAACTAAAATAAAGATTTTACAAAATTCTAGGCTCTGTACAGCAAAGTTTTTATATTTTCGTGAATACTTGAAAAAATCTAATTTTAAAGTTTATTATTTTTACAAATTTATTTTTACTCATTTATGAATAAATTTATTACAAAATTCCTGTATCCATTTATGTATCTGTAGTTTTCGAGTTTAAGCATCTTAAAGATATTTTTTAGTAAATATGATTAACCAACAGAAAATTAGAGCCCATTAAATAATTATAAAAATGAGCAGGCCTCTTCCACGGGCCGGGTTTTGCAGGCCCGGGCCGGCCCGGCCCGTCTTGACTTCGGCCCGGCCTGGCCTGTGGCCCTTTTGGTTTAGGCCCGGCCTGGCCCGGCCCGCGGGCCGGCCCGTCAATTTTTTTTTTTGCCTTGGTATTCCCTTTGATTTTTTTTCTTTTTTTAGAAAATGGTCGGCCTCGGCCCGGCCTGGCCCGTTCAAAAGTCGGCCCGGCCCGGCCCGCGGGCCAGGCCGGGCCGGGCCGGGCCGGGCCGGGCCGGGCCGGGCTGGACGGGCCGAAGGAAGAGGCCTGGAAATGAGCTCAAACAAACTCAAATTTTAGTGATTTTCTAATCGCAAATTTTACAAAACAGAAATCCGTGTCACTGCCATTAAAAAAAGGTAACTTCGGGGCTTTTATAATTTTTAATTAAATATTTTTTTATTTTTTGTGAAAATTTCATAATTTTTCAAACGTAATTTTTTTAAGTTTCATTGAATTCATAAAATTCTTTAGATTATAATTTAATTTTAAAAATTTAACCTTAAAAAACAAACGAATCTTTGACTTTAGAAAAATATATATTTCACGATTCCGAGTTATTGAATGAGTGTAATTATTTTTTTTAATGGCTATGCCATTATAAATAATTGTATCTCCTTTTACATCTATATTTAAATCTACCGTAATAAATAAGAAAAAGTAGTGACGATAGAAAGAATGACTAAAAAAAATTTTTTTGAGGTCATTACGCTATTATTATTTATTTTATAATTTTAGACTTTCTTTTTCTTTAAGAAAAAAGAAAAATTTCGGTAGAAAACATTTAAGAAAAAAATAATATAAAGAAAAGCGTTTTGTTGAAGCATAAAATAAAAATTAAAAGAAAAATTATTTAATGACAACCGGCAGATACCATTTTTGGGATTAAGAAAAACAATAAGAAAGAAAAAAAAAGTCGAACTTAAGACAACTAAAAAATTATAAAAAGCAATTTTTTGTTGTGACGACAAAAAAAGCTTGAAAAAGATAAAATTACACATGTATCATTTTTTTTCTTTCTTTAACTACAGTGTTTTTTTCTTTATCCTAAAAAAGGGATAAAGGAAGGAAGAATAGGAAACAGATATTTAACCCTTTTTTTTATTCTTCTGGCGATGATGAGGATGACCTCACCACAATGTCATGGAGAAGGCCTTTTTTTAAAGGTTTGTTTTAAGGGTAACTCAAGAAATTTTATTGTTGAGTTAAAGTTACGGTATTTTGACGTTTAAGTTGAATGTGTATTTACATATGTATTTTAAACTTGAGTATGTTTACATATATGTAAGTTAAAGTTTGGTATGACGACGACGTCAAGAGAAATCCATATTTCCGGTCTCAAAAAAAAGAAGAAAGAAATATGTTTCTCGAATGTTCAAAGCACAAAAAACAGTGAAATCCACAAAAAAAAAATTCATGTTATTTAGATTGAACTTTTAAAAAATGTCAAAAAATTGGTTAATTTGTGTTATTCGAACCAAAAATCTTCTGTGGTCGCTTTTTTTTCTTGCAAAGTTTGAATGTTAAAAATCATTCAAAATTGTCATAATTTTCTGAGTCAAAAAATATTTGAGAATGAAGTAAGAATTTCATGGATCACTTGGATTTTGGGTGTTTTAAAATACACATGTTCAGAATTAAAGAAGTCATAAGCCTTCTTGTGCTTTTATAATTTTGTGTTCTCTGACTCAGAGCTAAAATATGTATGTTAAAAAAATCTTTTAACATCTTAGACGGGTTTTTAAAATCTAAAATCAAAATGAAATCGACTAAGACTACCGCAAATTCGCTGTCTAAAAAAATAAACATAATATTAATTTTAAAAATAAAAAAAATATAAAAAAGTTTATTCTAATAACTTAAGATACTTACTTATCAATCACTCAAACAAGAGCAATTTGAATAATAGCAAAAAATAACTAAATACTCTCTTCTTTGCTTTAATATTTTAAATCAACATACGTACATATAAAAAAATTTACAGTGATCTACGAAAACATTCGAAAGATTATCCTTATACGGCTTTAAGCTTTTTATAGTTTGATTAAAAATATTTATGAAACTTTATCCTAAAATCGAAGGTAAAAAATATGCTAACAAAATTGAGAATAAACCAACCAAAAATGAATTTGTTTCAAAATTATAAAAAATTTGATTTTGTTAAAAACGATTTATAGAAAAAATTAAAATAATTATCAGTAAGCTTCATTTCGAGGATAAATCATTTTATTAGCGTCTTCAGTTTCATCCTAAAATAATCTTTCTTCCAACCACCCAAATGTAAAAAATTAAATAAAAATTGTTTCGAAAATATTGACATTTATCTTTTTTTATAGGTAAATGGATACTTTTTTTCGAGGGCGAAAAAAAGAAGAGAAATAATGAAAAATGTTAGTAGTTAGTTTCCTGGATCATTGAGTTAGTTGGTGGGTGGGTGTTGTTGGTTGATGAAAAACCAACAAACAATCTATGACATTTAAGAATGAATTTAAGAAGGCGGTGGCGGCGTCGAGGACAAACTATTTTTTTTCTTGGTTGACTTCCAAGATTTCTTTTCTCCTTTTTTTCTTTCACACTAGAAAAGCGTGAAAAAGAAATAAAAAATAAAAAGGTGGCATGATGTCATTTTTTTTTTCAAGCATTTTTTTAAAATAATATTTGACTTTGATTATTAAAAGTCAGGGAGCCTCAAAAAAAAAAAATGAAAGTGTGAGAAAATTGTCTTTTTTTGGGTTTAATAAAGTCCTAAAATATGCGTGCGTAATAATGTGCCTCAAGAAATAAATTCTTTACAACTCTTTTTATAGAAAAATAATATTTTTTTTTTACAATTGCTTCCAAAAAAAATTTATTTATTAATAAAAAAAATGCTTTGTTTTTTACTTATGGAAGGAAAGTGGGTTTATGAAAAGGAAGTAGTAACAGCGCGAAAAAAAAAATTTATTGCCTCGAAGATACTGTAAAAAAGAAGGAATTTTTTTCTTGCTTTGAAAAGTTAGAAGAAGGAAGGAGAAAAATTGTAAAGAAAACTTTCCTGAATCCAAATCAGCAGCTCCATTCATGATAAGCTATTTTTGGAATCGAGTACCATCAAAGGTAATCCATGCAAAACCAAGTTTTCTTGTTTTTTCTCATTATTTAAAAAAAGTTGTGTATAAAAATAATTTTAAAATTAATAATCTCAAGAAATGCAAAAAACCGCCAGCAAAAATATGAAATTACGTTTTTTAAAAATTAAAATTTGCTCTTTCATTTATATATTTTTCTAAATTTTTGTAGCCTTTGTAGTGTGGAACGTTTATTTGTTTTTGACCAAAAAAAATTTGCATTTATTTGTATCTTCCTTATCTTGGGAATGAGCAGCGATGTATGATGCAGTGTATTTTTTTTCACGAAACTTGGGTGTAAATATAGTTTTAATTTGGCTCAAATTTTCTTGGTGCAAAAGTTAAAAAAAAGGAAGTTTAGATGTTGGATGTGCCAAGTGAAAGGCTGCAAAAAATTGGCACTAGTTTTCTCGAGGAACAAAAAAAATACAAAACAATTAAGAAAATTTTTGTAAAAAACTGGCATTTTTAAAACCTTAAAGAAAATTTACAGTATACTTTTTCCTTGTTTATTTTTAGAGCTAAATAAAAAAAATTTTGTTTCTCTCATTCGAAAAAAATCTCTCTGAATTGAAACCAAATCTCAAAGTAATCAGATGAGAGAGAGATTAAATTACATACTTTTTAAACTTTGATAAACACGGCAAAAAACAACGAATAAAACAAAAAAAGACAAGTTCAAAATTAGAATTCGAGGTTTCATTTCAAAGACGAAATACGTAAGCAAAGTTAAAAGTTAAGAAGTTTCGTTTACATAAGATTCAAAAAGTTAAAAATTCACGTTTGATGTTTCTTTTGTTTTATAATTTTTAAAATGCATCTAATAAAAAAAGTTTAACAATGGTGACGACGATCCATTAACAAAAAAAAACTTTGTTTTTTTGGCATTGAGAGATATGTAAATTTGATATACCCAAAGAAAAGTAAACTTGTGACGCAAGAAAATGAAAGAAATTTATTCGAAAATAGAAAACAAACTTGTCTTAACTTTTAAGGTTAAAACTTTTAAAAAAAAGGTATTAATTTGGCGGGAAAAATACATTTTTTGAGGCTTAATTGATAAATTTTTTCTCGTTTTGAAAATTCATTTTGAAACAATCAAAATAAAAAGTAAATTTTAAATATTGTATTAAAAAAAGCAATCATTACATAAAAATTCGAAAAAAATTTTTATTTAAAAAACGTTTCATACTGTAGAAATAAAAAAAAATGATGTAAATCTTAAAACGCGTAAAAACGCGTAACGGCTAATCGTACCTTTTTTTATGTAAATTGTTTTAGGATATCCTTAACTTTATTTTATTTTTTTTTCTTAAAAACTATTATTCTTTTTTTTGGGTTATCTGCAAACTTACAAACACAAAATAAAACAATCAAATATAATTTACAAAAACAATTAAAGCTTCAAAAAAAAATCGCATCATTTTAATTATTTTTTTTGTTTGCTGAATGTCCCCCAAATGAGATACTTGGCAAAAGGCAAAAAAAATTAACACGCAGCCAAGGGAAACGGGCGACGATTAACTATGCATCATTATAATATTTTTATTTTTTTATTATCAAAAATTCGAAGTTCCAATGAGTGCAACTATACAATATACATTCATTCTCACTCCATAATAATTGTTTAAAAAGAAATTTCAAAGGTGTGGCATCTCTTTTTTTTTAACTTTGAAAAAAAGTAAAGAAAATAAAAACAACGTTGAAAGATTTTAATAAAATTGAAAAATTTACATGAATGACACATTTCGATCACAAACTTCGACAGAAAAGGCTACAAAAATTATTTCAATCAAAAATCATTTTCTTTATTGAAAAGAAAAAAGCTTAAATAAAATTGTTATAAAAAAAGTTGTGTAAATATTTGAATTTTGATAAGAAAAATAAAACTTTTTTTAATTTTAAGTAAAATCACGTTGAACTAAAAATAATAGTATATTTATTTATTTTTATTCTTTTTGAGGGAGGTACTGTATTTTTTTCGACAGACTCAAAAAAGTTTAAAAAAAGAAGAAAAAAATATTGCAACAACATTTTTGGATAATCCTCAAAAATAGCTTTTAAAAAATTAGAATTACATCATTTTTGGAAAATCTTTAAAAGTTTGAATATCAAACATTTTTTTCCATTCAAATCCAGTTATTTTTAAAAAAAAGATTTGCATTCTGTAAAAAAATATTAAATCCTTTCCTTTTTTATATGTTATTTACACCTTCAACATATAAGCTATGTATGTATTTTAAAGGAATAATAATTTTTTAATAATAAATTTTATAAAAAGTGATGGAGAGAGGGAGATTAAACATATCTGATATTTGAATGAAACCTTTTTTTATAAAATAAAAAAAATATAGATACAAAAAAGGAGGAAGGAAAGATTAAAAAATCTTTGAAAAAATAAATAAAAATAAAAGATGAGAGTGAAGATCATGGAAACGCAAAAGTAAAAGTTAAAAAAAACTTGTGGTCACAAAATTAAAATTTAATTCAAAAACATAAAGGCTTTCTTCATCCAAAAAATATAAATAAATCGAATCTCAAATTTTCTGTTTTTAATTTTATCTACTTTAGCTTTAAGACTATCAAAACCTTATAGATTCCTTTAACTCTCGAAATAAAGACTTTGTCTCTCTAAATAAAAAAATGAAATATTTTATAAAAAATTTAGACTGATACCCAAAAGCACAGATGCATGCATCAAAAATCATGAAAGACAAAAACACGCAAAGCAAAGATTCTAAAATTTTTCAAATCAAAACGTAGTTCATTTTTGGTCTTTTTTTTCAAAGGCCATTATTAGGGTTTTTTATTGCCTACATTTGGGGTCACGGTAGTTAAGGAATGTAAAAAATTTTTTTTGATAAGCAGCAGTTTTATTTCGACTCTTTCTTTCTCTCCTTTTTTTTCATTAGCTACTTAACCCATAAAAAAGGTGGGTAATAATAATAATAATATTTATTCTTGACTGACGTCAATCATCATCTTTTTTGATTTGCTTTTTTTTAATATGTGTGTTTTTTACATGGATTAAAAACACAACACGAAAGCTTTATTTTTTATGGTAGGTATGACAGCGACCTTATCTTTTTAAGGTTAAATCGATGGGTGGATGGATGAATGGAAATTGAGAATAGGTAAGAAGGAGGAAGGGTAAAAAAAATGTGCATAAAAAGCACTTTTTTAAGTTAAAAAACATATTTGATATATTTGATATATTTGAAAGTGATTTATTTTTGTTGGGTAAGAAAACACAAAAAACAAAAACTTAACAAACAAAAAAAATTTATTTGATCGTCGTCAATGAATTCTAAGCTTTTAGAATTAAACTTAAAAAAAAACTGACACCACTGAAAAAAATGAAATATGCAATAAAGTGTCAAAGAAAAAAAAACAGACAATAAACTTTCATAAGTTCCGGGTTGCTTAAAAAAAATAATCAAACCACAAACCAAAAAAATACGCAGTTTTTTGATTTTGTATTCTGTATTATCAACAGAAAACTTGCAAACCAAACATTTTTAATTGCTTTTGTCTTTTTTTTTGTTTTTTTTTTTGCAGAAAAAAGGTGTGTGATGCTGTTAAGTTAAAAACTTTGCAAAAGATTTTTTTACTTTACAGTATGTTTTTTGGATTCCTTAAAAAAAATACTCGCCAATTTATTTATTGTAGGTTTTTTCATGTTTATATTTTATATTATTATGTGTTATAGTAACTGGTAAAAAATTTTTTTTATAAAAATTCCATATAATGAAGCCATTTTTTAATAATCCATTTTGGATGCTTTTTTTCTTTCTTTTTTAAATAAAGCGTGAAACCTTTTTATATTTATTTATACAAAAGAAAATTAAGCGAAACAAAAATAAAAATATTTATTTTTTTTCTTTTCCTTTAATAACTTTTAATCCTTTGATTTAAAAGGAAAAAAATAAAACCTTTGACCTTAAGAAACAAAAAAGAAGAAAAAATATATTAATTAATAAAATTTTATTTGCATGGCTTCCAAAAAACAAAACAAAAAAAAACACTAGAAACCATAAACATTTATGTATTTTCATGGACCAAGGAAAAAGTAAATCCAAAAAACGGAAGTGCGAAGAAACAAATGAAAAAAGCACAAAGATTATTTTTGTTTTGTATTTTTTGGTGTTCTTTAACCTTTGCCTTTCTCTTTCTTTTTTTTACAGTAATATTTATCGGCTTGAAAAAATAAAATTAAAATAAAAGTCAAAAAAGAAAAGAACCTTTTAAAAGTTTCTTTATTAATAAAAATAAATGTGAATGAATGAAACATGCGGAAAATTTATTTTAATAAACCAAGAAAAGTCACTGGAACATAAAGGAAGGGATCGAGAGTTTTTTTTTATAAAAATAGAAAAATATCACGTTTTTTATTTTGACTCTAAAAATAACTTTAAGGGAGAAAACTAAAAATCATAATAAAAAATTTTTAAAAAAAATCATGATTTTGAAACAAATTTTGGATTTTCTTTTTAAACGTAAAAAATAAGAAAAGTTCATATCAAAAAACTTTTCAAAAAAAATTCTGTACGATTAAAAACAATTTCATCAGCCCTTTGATAACTCATTAATTATCTGAAAAGCTAATCTTTAGGATTCTAAAGTTGTGAACTTATTTGATTCTTCGATAAAAATAACAACAAAAAAACTTTGGGTTTTTTTAATAAAAAAATCGTCGATTTGCTTTTTGAATTTCCCCGTTAAATTGGCAAAATGTTTTCAACGTAAAACGTTTTTTGCTTAAAAAATTGTTTTCCCATTTTTTTGTTGCTTTCTTGCATTCTTCTGAAACTTTGCAATTTTCAGATATTTATTATTTCAACAATGGTTCGTAAACTCAAATATCATGAACAGAAGCTTCTCAAGAAGGTTGATTTCGTAAACTGGAAGAGTGATAACAATGTACATGAAGGAAAAATTCTAAGAAAATTTGCTATTCGAAAGCGTGAACATTATAGTACTTATAATACTCTTGCAAGACAGGTTGGTTGCTTTATCTTTATTTTGTTTTTGAGAGAATATATAATAATGTCTATGAGTGTTAATGGTGTCGTTGAAACAGAGAGTGGCATCTATATAAAGCTTCCAGTTATCGTTATAATTCTAGCTTTTGCTTTTGTTTCTTTGCTTGTTATGTTAAAATATACACTCATTTCTCTTTTTTTCAGATTCGTGATATCGCTCAACTAATTCGTGATTTACCTGATAAGAATCCAAACAAAAAGAAGCTAACACAAAAACTTTTGGCTAAACTCTTCAATATGGGACTTATTCCTTCAATTGATTCATTGGAACGATGTGATACTATCTCAGCTTCATCATTTTGTCGTCGACGTCTTGCATCAGTATTAGTTCATGAAAAGATGTGTAAAGATATCGCTCAAGCTGCTCAATTTGTTGAACAAGGTCATGTACGAATTGGTGCTGAATTGGTTACAGATCCAGCTTTTCTTGTTACTCGAACTATGAGCGATCTCGTTACATGGGCTAATGCTTCAAAGATCAAGAAACATGTTGAAAGTTATAACAATATTCGTGATGATTTTGAAGAATGATTATGATGTATTCTTTCTTTTTGTATTCTTGTTTACATATTTGTTGATTTTTTTGCTGTGTTTCATAAATTTTTACTCTTTTTGTTGACTTTCAGCTTTATCAAAGTTTATGCTTTGCGTTTTCGGATTTCTTGGAAGCATTAATATGCATTACACAAATGCTAAACACTTATGAACTTTTATTATCATATTCTTGTTTGATAAGCTGGTTTCACAATGGTTAATGTTGATGATAGTCGCTCTGAAGCTGATGAAAATTTACATTACCAAAGATGATTCTTTAGAAATGTTGTTCACCTTACTTTCTTTTATGACGTATATCAGTTTAAAGAAATTCTATAAAAAAATATTTTTCTCTTTCTCAATAATAAGCAATTTTGTTTTGTTGTACTGGATATTGATTTATCAAATAAGATACTTGATAGTGAGCCCTCTAACCACGTCAAGGTTTCCATCTTCTAGAGGGTTTAGTTTTTTTTATGGGGAACCAATGCTTGTGCAAAACAAAACCCGAATGGATTGGATGCAATCATGCTGAGAAATCAAGACAATTGCTTTTTTATAAATATTTGTTTCGCTTAAAAAAGCAAAACTTTCCAAAATTTATTTTAATTTTTCCAAAGCCACTTTAAAAAGAGCTGGAATTTAATTATTACCTCAAAATTTGGGTAATTAAACCGAAGATAAATTCTTTTTCATTCTTTTTCTATCAAAATATAAAATAAGGAAGGATGCGTTTGGTTTTTATTTAGTTATTCATTCTCTTTCCTATTCAACCATAGATATACAGAAAAAAGAGAGAAAGGAAGATAAAACGCACAAAAAGGTGGAGAAAAAAAATGTCTGTCGGTTGTCGTCGCTCACTTATTTTTTTTCAAAGAAAATTTTGATATCATTTCATTTTGCTTTTTAGTTATTTAAATATTTAGAATGCTGATTGATTTATTCATTGAAACACAGTAATATTTACAATAAATTAGTAATTACATTATTAAATATTTATTTTTTACCTAAAAGACCACTTAAAAGTCCACCACCATTACCTCCATTGCCACCTAATACTCCACCTAAGATGCCATTATTTTCCAATAATCCACCCAAAAGTCCGTCATTTCCCAAAATGCTTGATAAAAGTCCTTCAGGACTTAAAAGGCCATTCAATAAATCAGTTCCAAGAAGGCCACCGGTTAGGATGTTTAATAGTTTTTTAACGGTTTCAACAATTCCAGTTAAACCATTTCCAAGTAAGCCATTAAGGATGCTATCAACTTGGAGGAGACCTTTAAGATTGAGATTATTAAGATTGAGGAGGCTTCCAAGATCTTTTAAAAGTTGATCAAGAAGTTTTTGAATATTGGTGAGAAGATTTGAAACTAAATTTCCAATAGCTTTATCTTGATCAAGTAAAGTCAAAGCGTCATTATTGATGATATCCTACAATTTAATTATTATTTATTATTATTTTTTATGCTTCCATTGATTATTGAACTTACAGCAAGTTGTTTAACAAAATCTCCAAGTTCGGGTGAAAGGTTATTAGCAATTTTTTGTACGCTATCAAGGGTTGATCCAACTTTGCCTTGAACATCTTCCTTAATGGAATTATATAAATTCGTAAGGTTGACATCTTTTTGTCCGCTAACCCAACCATCAATTTCTTGTAAAATTTCTGAATGGGTCAAATTTTCATTTGCAAGTAATTTAGATAATTCATCCAATTGAATTTGAGATAAACCTGGAAGTAATTGTTCAAGAATGTTTATGACTTGATCGAGAAGTACACGAACCACTCGTACAACATCTCCAACAAGTCCATCCAAACCAGCATTAAGGGGCAAAACTTTAAGAATGGATAAAATTCCATCTGGGCCACCTAATAAACCATCTAATCCACCAGCAAGTCCAGCTGAACCAGATGTATCTGAAGGTAATGATGGAACAGTTACTCCACCACCACTGCCGCGACCAAGAAGGCCTTCAAGAAGATTATCGGTAGGTGCTGCAGATGAGAATGCACTCACAGATAGTAGCACAATAATAAGCGATGCTGCTTTGTTAAACATTTTTGGATTCAATCAAATAAATGATATGAATTTTTAAAAAATTGATGCCGCTTTTATATAAGCTTTTTTGGTGATAGAATACCATATTTTTGATCAAAAAATAATCAGCCATTGTTTTTTTAAAACAAAAAAATATTGCATAAATTAATGTTTTAATAAAAAAACATTTCAAAGTTGCAAAACAAAAAAAATATGGGATTAAAATTTAAAAAACTATGGTCAATTAAATTTGTTGTTTTTCAAATCATGATTATTCTGAAAAGTTTTCTCAAACTTTTTACTTTCATTAAATTTTTATCCTTTTTCAAACATTAATTTTTGTCTGTTTGAAAAAAATGATGCACTTTTTTGTGTCGTCATTTTTTTTCTTCATTCGTTTTCATTCATTTTTTTTCTTATTTGGTGTTCATTTGGTTTATCAGCAACATAAAAAGATAGTCATTCGCTTGGGGTCATACCGCAGTGAAAGCACGCCATCCCGTCCGATCTGGCAAGTTAAGCACTGCTGGGCTCGATTAGTACTTGGATGGGAGACCTCCTGGGAATCTCGAGTGCTCCAAGCTTTTTTCATTTTTTTTCATCTTCCAAAATTCAGAATAATTAGTTTTGTAATTGAAATCAATAATTGTTTGATTTTAAAATATTTTTGTTTCGCTTGTTTAAAGTGAAACTTTCCAAAATTTATTTACTTTTTTTTACTGCCGCTTAAAAAAGAGCTGGATATTAATGATTACCTTAAAATTGTAGGGTAATTAACCAACAATAAAATGGCATTTTTCCTTTTTCTTTTGCCATAACAAATAAAGAAAGGCCGAGTTTCATATTTATTGCTCACTATTTTTTGTTAACTATAGAAAGTCATAGAAAAAAAGATAAATATAATAAATAAATGAATGGTGAGAGATTGTGCATCGTCACCAAAAAATGCTTTATAAAACAAACTTAAATATGAAAACTTTTTGTTAACAGTAAATTAATTAATCACAAAGCCATCAAAACTCTAATTATATAAATACAATGGAAATCAGTTGAAGCTGATGGTTAAAAATTAGTGGTGGAAGCTTGTTGAAATTAAAAATAAAGAAAGTCTCGCTCGCAAAAAATTCTTATAATCAAATCATCACATTTTGGTGTTAAAGATTTTAGATATTCTCCCATCCAAAGATCCTTATTTTTCTTGAAACAATTCTTTATTAAATAAATAAGTCTGAGATTTCATTATTACAATGTCACTTAAAAATCCAACACACAATTCATAAAATTTTGATCCATGCGAATAAATGTTTTAAAGTTTTTATGAAAAAATGGAAATCCATGAAAATCATTGGAAATAAAACTTTTTTCAAAAAAAGTAATATTTAATGTTTTTGAATTTTAATAACCAAACAAAAATAAATGAATCATTAATTCATTCAATTAATTATCAAATTATTCTAATTTTCCAAACACCTGTCTCTAATTTATTCATAAAAAACCTCGTCTGTTTTCAATAGCAAAAGTTAATGTTCTGATTGAGCTATGTGGCTTTGAACAAAAAAATAGGACACGATAAACACGTTCACATCGAAATTTCATATCTCTTTAATTGAGGGAGCGAGTTACTTTTGACATACATTTTCATTGTTAAAAAAATAAACTAAAAATTTGTGGAAAGAAAAAAAATAGTCGCAATTCAAAATTTTTTAATTCCAAACATACCAATGTGTTTATGTTCAACAAACATAGAGGAAGACATTAGTGAATCTCGTTTTGAGTTACGGAGTTCAATAAAGCATATGGATTTTTTTATCAAAATATTTTTCTTATTATTTTTAATAATTAATGCCAAGAGGATTTTGAATCGCATACCAATTAAGACCTTCAACCAAATTATCTGATGCATCAAGCAAGGGCTTGAGATATTTAATCTTATTTAAAACGATTTGAATTACAAAAAAAATTCCAGGGCAAAAGAGCTTTATTTTTATCATTTTTTATGCATTTTTACATCCATTTTCAATAATATTTTTCAAAACGGATCCTATGGTGACGATTAGGAAGCTAAAAAAGCATTAATCTGCATTACGTAAATGCTAAACACTCATAAACTTTTATTCACTTCTCGAAAATGAACACATTCAACTAAACTTTTTTGAAACATCCGAAAATTTAGTTTTGAAAAAGAATTCTACAGAAAATGATCTAATTTTACCCTTTCAATATTTGCCAGCGTTGTCTATGCATGTTATTGAAGCATTTATTAATTTTGAAATGCTTCAAGAAATTAGCAAATTTATTGAAAATCTTTATATGGATCAATTCGATATACGAACTTTTACTGAAATTTCTGCCCTCATTTCTGAAGAACTTACTTTAACTCAAAATAAAACATGGGGATGTTATATCTTAAATTCATCTATTATTTCTAAAAAATTCCTTCCCTCAGAATTTATTCATTATTTACTTCCATCTCAAGGCACTTATTTTTCATTAATTATTTATCGACAACAAATTCCACCCAGAATTAAACATTTTTCTTTGAAGCATAAAGCATCAATATTGGGAACATTTTTAAATGATGTTTTACAAAATTTTGGAAACAAAGCTTTGATTGCTTTAGTTTTAAATGATTTTGAAGGAATCAAAAAGTGTCTTACTGAGTTGTTTCAATCTGAAGCATTCTCAATGATTATTGGATTTTCAATTGAAGGATTTGAATATTATAAAAATAATTCCATTCTTAAAAATTATGTTTTTGTTTCATGTAATGATATTAATTTATTAGCTTTTTCGTAGTATATTTTCTTTTTCTTTGATTATAAAATAAATAAAATGACTACAGAAAAAAAGGTTTATCATAAATTAGGTTCATTCAAGCGCATAAATCTTCTTTTTTTTTTACGTTCGTCGTAAATATGTATTCATTCAAGGAAAGACATTTTTGGTTTAAAAACATTTTTTAAATTAATTTTTATTTCTTATTATTAAGTCTCGGTGAATAGCATAAGAAAAACTTAGTTCCTTTTAAGTTCGGTTTTCTTTTATATTTTTCTTTCCAAATTTTATAAATCAAAACTCACGTTTATTTTAGAGTTTTTTTATTTAATAAAAAAAATGGAGGCTAATAAATAAATAATATTACAAGTTTTATTATGTAAATGCATTTTTTATTGGCTTTTAAAAAATATAAAAAATCTAAAAATTAATTTTGTGTGTTTTTTTAAGCAACAAAGAGCAGCTACTTTTTCGCCTTATTTTTCTAAGCCAAAAAAGGGAATAAATAAATTTACAAAAAAATTAAAAATTCCAACCATAACATTGTGACCTTGCATACCTATTTTATTTTTTTTTACTAATTTGTTATTTAATCATTCGTCGCCCTTTAATAAAAGAAAAATAACCTTTTGGTCATCTGCTTTTGAAAAACAATATTTCTATATTTTAAAATTAAGGAAGCTGCAAATAAAGATTGTTAAATTATTAGCAAAACTTCCTTTAACTAACATTTAGAAATATTATAAAAAGCGTGACGAAATTAATAAGATTTGTTTTTGCTTAACTTCAAAAAAGAGAGTGTTATGAAAAGAATTTTTTTATGAATAAAAAGCAAAAAATTAAGAATCATTTATGTGTTTTCATTTATTTTATAATTCTTTAAATCTTTTTTTTTCTTTCTTGATTTATGGCGTAATAAATTTGCATTTTTAATTTTTGATTTTTGGCTACAGATTTTTCTAAATTTTTTATATAAATGTTTTTTCTTATTTATGCAATTTTCGTTTTAGGCCAACTTTTATCACTGAATTTCAAGGATGGACTCGTTGGAAAATTTTTCTCCTGAAATTGAAGAAGAATTGGAGCATCTTGAATGGCTTCTTTTGACTCTCGATTATCTTATTTTTATTGTTCTCTATGCTGGAGCACTTTTTACATTTTTGATATTTTTGAGTTTTATGAAAAATTTTTATACTCGAGTTACAAATCTTTATGGCGCCTATTTTTATATTCTTTCCATTGGATACTTCGTCGATTTTTGTTCAGTGATAATCTTCACTTTGAGCACTTTTATTTTTCCCGAATGTGAAACCATAATTCATATAAATAATTTGATTCAATGGTACGCAAAATTATTTGTTGGTTTTTGGAATTCCATTTTAGTTTCAAATCGTTTCACAGCTTTGCTTTTTTGGAATAAACAAGAAAAAATTTGGAGCGAAAAATCTTTATTTTTTATTATTTTTTTAATGCTCGCTTATCCGTTTATAATTAATGGATATCAAATATTTGGAAATTTTCATTGCGCCTTAAATTCTTACAATAAAGAATGCACAGATTTTATTGTAAATTTGAGACATTTTATGGCCATCGCAAATGGAGCCAATGCAGTGATTTCATTGATTTTTAGTTTAATTACTGCATTTTCTGGACGCTTGAATATTGTAAAAAAACTTTCGACGGTCAAACTTGAAAAACGATTGCTGATTCAAGCTTTAATTTCAACACTTATTTTTGGTTCATATTGCATTTTAACGGCTGTTTATAGTCTACTGTACCCATTACATAATATAAATATTAACTATGCTTTGGCTTACGACGTCACATTGGATTTAGGAAATTTATTTTATATGATTTTTCATTATTCTTCTGCTGTTTTATTAATTATTGTTTCGTAAGTTTTTTAATAAAATTTTTAATTACTCAAAAAAGAAATTAAAATTTCAGAGCTTCCGTTCGTAAACGCTTCCTTCAATTTTATTATTTGCATAAAGTTTTTGGTGGCGCCAAAATTTCAGATACTTCTGTAAATCATATTACTCGACTAAGATCAACATAATCTATTTTTTTTTGTTTTGGTTTTAATAAAAGTTTCTTAGTTTTTGTTGTAAAAAAATTTATTTATTTTTTTAATATTATTTATTTTTTAAAGGAATTTATGAAAAACAAAAAACTAAGATGCAAAAAACACGAAAATAAATTATATATTTTTACTGTCTTTGTTTCGTTATAAATTTACAACGCATATACAAAAACAAATTTGAAAGCTAGAAAGTGCAAAAAAATAAATAAATAAAGTATTTCTCTTTGAAATGTTTTTTCCATAAATTTTTTTTACGAAACATGATCGTTGAAAACTATTTTTTCATGTCTTTTTTTTTGCGAAATAAAGATGACGAACTTTCTGAAAAGTTGCACCATACCGTATTTTTTTCAAAAAGGCAACGGGAATTTCAATTTTTGAGGGTTATTTGACAGAAATTTTTCCTTTCTTTGTTCAAAAAAAATACTGTACGAATTTTCAAAAAGTTTTTCATCTTTATTTCGCAAAACAAAACAGACGAGTTTTGACCTTTTGGCACTTCTATAGTTTTGCTCCCCCGGTTTTTACTTTTTATTTTTTCATTCTTTTTTGTTCATTTTTTTCATAAAATTATTCTATTATTTTTTTAGATTTATTATCGATAAATTATCACTAAAAAACTTAGGCATTATTATTATATTTTAGGATCTTTTTGGTTAGATCCTTTTGATTCTATGGGTTATGGATCTTTAAGATTTTTTCTAGGTTCTGGATCTTTATATAAAGGATCTTGATCTTTAAGATTCTTTTTAGGATCTTTATTATTCTTTTTGAGTTATGGATCTTTAAGATTGGGTTCTGGAATCATTATTGGATCAAGATCCTTTACGGTTGTAAATCAATTCAAAGTTCACACTTTTATATGAATAATTTTTGTTGGATTAAAAAGGAAGCATCGGTAGTCGAGTGGTCAGGGAGCTCGTCCGATCTGGCAGTTTATCAGAAAAGTTCAATTACATTAAGAAAAAAAAAGAATGAAAAAACTAAAAATAAAAAGCGGGGGAGCAAAACTATAGAAGTTCCGACCTTTTAATTTAAAAAAGGTTAAGACTACCACGGCGGTATAAAGTCAACGGTTCAAATGGAAATGAAAAATTTGGTCGTTGGTGGTCGAAATGCCAAAAACCAAAGGAAAAGCAATTTCTTTTGTAAAAAATGGCTGTTTTTTTGCATATTTAATTATAATTCTCTATGGATATTCAGTTGAAAAATAGTGGAACTCTCACAGAATATGTAATCGAATATTGCGGATAAGATCGTGAAGATAGATTTTCATAAGAAAATCAACGAGCCAAAATCCTGACGTAAGAGTTTTGAACATTTTGGTCATTTTTCCATTAGAAAAAGTGACTTTTTTTGCAACTTTTTTACAAACAATTATGGCTAAATTCATTAAGTTGCTTTAATTTTATTCTGTGACATTGAAAATCTATAATCTAATCTTGCCTACAAAATGGTATAATCAGTTTTTCCGAAGACAATCTTTTTACGAAAATCCTGACGTAAGAGTTTTTTTCATGCATGATAACATAGCTTTTTTGACAAAGTTCCAAGGAAAAGTACTTCTTAATTCAATATAAAAAATCGAAAATGGTCCAGAAACCATTAAATAAGTATCCCTTGAATTTTTGGTAACAATTTCATTATTTTTTGTTAAGCTAAATCTTGCACCACAACCACTTGAAGATTATAAAGTAGCATTATAGGAGCAGATGATGCTCAAAAAAATCAAAATACTCAAAATGTGTGATTTAATTTTAAACTCATCATTCCTAGGCCTAATTTTGGTCGTAGAAACCGAATTTTATAATAATTACTAAGGGTGATAAGCTTAAAATGGAGTTATAGCAAAGCGAAAAATTTGCATATTTAAAAAATTTATAACTCATAAACTAGATAATGAAATGGACCAATGGTTATCAAATTCGTTTTCTACGACCCAAATTACGTCTAGGAATGATGAGTTTAAAATTAAATCACACATTTTGAGTATTTTGATTTTTTTGAGCATCGTCTGCTCCTATAATGCTACTTTATAATCTTCAAGTGGTTGTGGTGCAAGATTTAGCTTAACAAAAAATAATGAAATTGTTACCAAAAATTCAAGGGATACTTATTTAATGGTTTCTGGACCATTTTCGATTTTTTATATTGAATTAAGAAGTACTTTTCCTTGGAACTTTGTCAAAAAAGCTATGTTATCATGCATGAAAAAAACTCTTACGTCAGGATTTTCGTAAAAAGATTGTCTTCGGAAAAACTGATTATACCATTTTGTAGGCAAGATTAGATTATAGATTTTCAATGTCACAGAATAAAATTAAAGCAACTTAATGAATTTAGCCATAATTGTTTGTAAAAAAGTTGCAAAAAAAGTCACTTTTTCTAATGGAAAAATGACCAAAATGTTCAAAACTCTTACGTCAGGATTTTGGCTCGTTGATTTTCTTATGAAAATCTATCTTCACGATCTTATCCGCAATATTCGATTACATATTCTGTGAGAGTTCCACTATTTTTCAACTGAATATCCATAGAGAATTATAATTAAATATGCAAAAAAACAGCCATTTTTTACAAAAGAAATTGCTTTTCCTTTGGTTTTTGGCATTTCGACCACCAACGACCAAATTTTTCATTTCCATTTGAACCGAGCTTTTTCCATCAGCCTATACCGCCGTGCTACGCAAATTTTCTTTTTTGCATAAATGGGTAGTTAATTTTCTTTTAAAATAAATCAAAGAAAAGAAGCAAATTCACGATAAATAAAAAAAATATATAGTTTTATAGCATTAAAAACCCATAAAGTAATATTTTTATGAATAGGATTATTATGTTTTAAAAAATAGTATTTTTTTCTTGCATAAATTATTATTGCATTCATAACACAATTTTTTTTTTCTATAGATTTTTTTTTAAAGTGCGTAGTAAGCTTAAAGATACTTTCCTTATTTTTTTTATGACAAATAAATACGTTGTTTCTTTCATCATTGAATTCATGATCTTCATAAAAATGCCCATTCTTGAAATTTATAAAGTTTGTTTGTTGGAAAATAGCAACAACAAAAAAAGAAAAAAAGAGTTAACATAATTGACGGTGTCAAAAAGAATAAATTTAAATAACCATAGTAAAAATTGTCTTTGAATTGAATTTTATATAATATAATAATAATAAGCATGATTATGTTTTGAAAGAGCTAACATATAAAATTTAAGGGAGCAAAAATTCTTTGCGCTTCTGATCTTTTTTCTTCACAAAAAGGTAAGCAGCAAATTGAAAGTTCAAAAACAACTTTGATACTTTTTATTTGGTTAAAACATAAATTTAAATTTTTTGTTTTGCCATTAAGTTCTGTAACGAATTTTAATTCATACTAGAAGCTCCGCCGGCCTTCGGCCGGCCATGAAGCTTGTTTTATGCAAATTACGATGATTCGTTTTATTGCGCTTAAAAATTTTACTTCAACAGCGTTTATGCAAATTTTTTCATTTTATTTTCAATTTTCCCATGAACGATTTCCAGGTGACGAAATAACGAAATAACAATCAAAATTACTAGGAAGGATTTTATTTCGACCATGGATAATCTCGAAGACTTTGATGAAGAAGCAGAAGAACATCTAGAATCCATTGAATGGTTATTGGATATCGTCGACATTAGCATCGATGTAGTTTTTTATTCTGGAGCAATATTTTCATTTTTATTAACTTTATGCTTGCTTTACAGTTTTATAATAAAGAATTCATTGCTTTCAACTGCATATTTTTATATTTTAGTTATTGGGTATGTGGTTGATTTGCTATCAACTGTTATTTATGTTCTAAGTACTTATTTACTTTCGGATGTTTTAATTATTATTGAATTAAATAATTTAATTCAATGGTACGCAAAATTATTTGTTGGTTTTTGGAATTCCATTTTAGTTTCAAATCGTTTCACAGCTTTGCTTTTTTGGAATAAACAAGAAAAAATTTGGAGTGGAAAATCTTTGGTTTTTATTATTTTTTTAATGCCCGCTTATCCGTTTATAATTAATGGATATCAAATATTTGGAAATTTTCATTGCGCCTTAAATTCCTACCATAAAGAATGCACTAGTTTTTTGGTGGCTTCAAGAAATTTTATGGCCATCGCAAATGGAGCCAATGCTTTGGTTGCTTTAATTTTGGGATTTGTTACTGCTTTTTCTGGACGTCTTCGTTTATCACTCTTGACTTCACAAACAAATATGAAATTAGAGAAACGACTTTTAACTCAATCCCTAATTTCTACTTTGCTTTTTGGTTCATATTGTGCTTTGACTGCAGCTTACAGTATTCTTTACCCAAAAAGAAATAATTTAAAATATTCGATTGCATTTGATTTTGCTCGAGATTTTTCAAATTTATTTTATATGATTTTTCATTATTCCTCTGCAGTTTTGTTAATAATTGTTTCGTAAGTTTTTTCTTTAAATAAAGACGTGGGTTAAATTTTATTTTATTTTTAGACGACCAACTCGAGAAGCTTTTATCCATTTTTATTTTATGCATAAATTATTTCCAGGTTTGTAATCTAATCCGTGTCTCGAGACTTTACAAACATTATGTCAAAAAAAATAATTTAAATTTTTTTAAGTATTATTTTTTATTTAAAATTGACTTCCGCTTTGCTAATAAATAATAAGCACACCATAAAATAGTACTTTTAACTTTTTTAATAATTCTGGAAACCTAAATTTTTCAGGCGCCTACAAACTTTAAAAATAGCTTTATTTTTTTGTTGTGAAAAAGTTAACATAATTTTTTTACTTCCTTACTTTGAGTGATGATTTATAACAAAGTTGCAAAAAAAAGGTTTTTTGAATAAAAATGCAATTTTTTTTTACAATTCAAAATAATAAAAGATTGCTGTAAAATTTTTTATCTGCAAAAAAACAAAATCTGTGGAAAGAAAAATTTTTTTATTAGTTTACAACGACTTTTTAAGAAATTACAGAACAAGTGGTGCACTTTTGCGCTTTTAAAAAATTCTGTTTTCGTCAAAAAATAAAAATAAAAATTAAGTATGTAAATTAAATTAATTTAAAATGCATTTATTATTATAGTACCGAATTCGGCGGCATAAATCCTGCTTTTTAACCTTTTTAACAACTACCAAGAAAAAACAAATATGAAAATAATAAGTTAAGCACCTGCTTTATGTATTTTAATTTAAAATGTAGTAAAGTGCCTAAATAATTTTTGACTTTTTGCTTAAATTTTTATTTTGTTGCTTTTTGAGGTTTGCTCGGTTTTGGAGTCGTGTCGAAAAATTTCATAAATTTAATAAAAAAAAATTTTTAAAAAAGATTTTCTATAAAGAATTAGTTTCTCAAAATTACGTTGAAAAAAATTTCTTTTAATTTTTTTTTCAATAAAACTACGGAATTTTTTTACATAAATATTTTTATACTTTTTTCAAAAAATTTAATTATAAACAGAGGAGTATTTGTTTTTATTTTGTTCAGAAGTCTCTAATTTTTTTGTTTGATTAAACTCGTGTGTAGCTATATTTCCGCCAACTCAAAACCCGAATAAATCAAGCGTGAAGTTCATTGAAGAAAAAAAAAATGAATAAATAAATATTTGAGAGTTCATTAATAAATGTTGTTGATTCATATAAAAATATTTTTTTATAACGTGAGCGGAAGTTATTTTTAATTAATTAAAAATTTTGTTTGTTATGTATGAAGTCATTCTTTTTTTATGTGACAAAATTTTTTAATTAAATTAATTTTCATTTTTATATATTTTTTAAAAATGTTTTTTGTTACTCACGGCTTTAAAAAAATAGAAGAGATTGTTATCGTATAAAAATTTCGAATTCTATTTTTCACTTTTTTTGTTAATGTGAAAATGAGACATTAAAACATAATAGCAAAGAGTTCAAGATTTGTGTGTGAAAAAATTAGTAAAATACAAGAGAAAATACAAAATTCGAACTAAAATTAAGTCATGTCGCGATTATTCATATTTTCTTGTTTTTTGTTTTGTTTTTATCCGTCGCGTTCCCATCAAAAAATATTTGTATTTGAAAAGTTAAAGGTTTATAAATTAATTTTTATTTTAGTGTTTCTTTCATTTTTAAAACTTCAAAAAATGGATTCTCTCGAAAATTTCACCGCTGAAATTGAAGAAGAACTCGAGCATCTTGAATGGCTTTTATTAACTCTCGATTATCTCATTTGGGTTGCTCTTTACATTGGAGCATTCATAACTTTTTTGCTTTTTCTCAGTTTCTTAAATAATTTTTACAAAAAAGTTACAAATTTATACGGGGCATATTTTTATATTCTTTCCATTGGTTATTTTGTGGATTTTTGTTCAGTGATTTTTTACACTTTGAGCACTTTTATTTTTCCCGAATGTGAAACCGTAATTCATATAAATAATTTGATTCAATGGTACGCAAAATTATTTGTTGGTTTTTGGAATTCCATTTTAGTTTTAAATCGTTTCACAGCTTTGCTTTTTTGGAATAAACAAGAAAAAATTTGGAATGGAAAATCTTTGAGTTTTATTATTTTTTTAATGTTGGCTTATCCGTTTATAATTAATGGATATTCTTTCTTCCAAAATTTACATTGCATGTTAAATACTTACAATGAAGAATGCACTGATTTCATAATTGAATTACGACTTTTTATGGCCATCGCAAATGGAGCCAATGCTTTGGCTGCTTTATTTTTAAGTTTAATCACAGCTTTCGCCGGTCGATTGCATTTAACTCATGGAAAATCAATAGGAAATTTTGAAAAGCGTTTATTAATTCAAGCTTTAATTTCCTCGGTTATTTTTGGTTCATATTGTTGCTTAACAGCCGGCTACAGTATGCTTTACCCTGTTCAAAATGAAAATATTAACTATGCTTTGGCTTACGATGTCACATTGGATTTAGGAAATTTGTTTTATATGATTTTTCATTATTCCTCTGCCGTTTTACTAGTTATTACTTGGTAAGCTATTTTCTACCCTCAAAAAATCTAAAAATAATTAAGTTTTAAATAAATAAATTTTTTTTTTGTTTTAGTGATTCAGTTCGAAAACGTTTTATTAAATTTTATTATTTAAACAAAATCTTTGGTCGATGGCTGCCTCTCGAAATCAGTAGTATTTCCTCAACTACTCGAGTCACTCACCTTCAAAGAAATTCCAATGTTTCGTTGAAATTATAAATTTTTAATCTAATTTTTTTCATAAAAACTTCCATTTGTGACATTATTTGTATTTTTCGGCTCATTTTTTTTCATTGTAAAATAAAATCTATAATACTAAAAAATATTTGATCAAAATTCAGAATAATAAACATTCAAATTTAACGGATCCATCTTCACTGAAAAAAAAACCTATTTGTTGTAAAACCCTCATTCATTTTTTGAGGTAAAACCACTATATTATGAGGAATGATGAATGCTGAAGGAGATACTAAATCCGTTCAGTGGCAAGTAACTGATGATTTTCAGTCATTTTCAAACGTCATTAACTTCGGCTGCACTCGTCTTGGAATTCAAAACAACTTTAATCCTCGGATCACTCAAATATCAAACGACAATGGTGTGGAAGAAAAGACGGAAATTGAAAATTTGGAAGAGTTCTTGAACTATGACAGAAGTTACTACATTATGGATACTCGAATTAACAATGGGGAACCACTTCTAGCTGCAAAAATTCCAAAGGTAACTGTTTATGGTGGACCTTTTTCAGCATCTTCTAATCATCCATCTGTTGTGCAAGTTCTTTCTCAACATCCGGCAACACAGTCATCTCGAATGTAAGAATTTTTGGTTTCTTTCTTAATATTTCGACTGTTTATTTTTCAGACTAACTGCTCAAGTAGTTCAACAACCGCCATCATCTTCTCAACCTTCAACGGAAAATGGTTTTACTTCTGCTCCAAAATCTTTAAAAATTCGTCGTGTATTTCGTTTTTATTATCTAACTTTTAAATTAATGTGACCAATAAGTATAGTTTCTCCCAAATTTATTATTATTAAAATTCCATCATACAAAAACAATAAAAATAACCCAATAAAATATATAAATAAAAAATTAAAAAAAAATAATTAAAAAAATCGATTAATTTTGGCGAATAAAAATAAATGGAATGATGCAACAATCTTCCATCATTTTTTAATTGTTTTTTGTTTTCTTACCAAGTATTTTTTTCTTGTTTGTGATTTATTTTTTGGACTTGAGGTTATTTTTTTAATAATTATGGGAAAAGTAAGAAAAAACTTTGCAACCTGGTTTTCTAATAAAGTGCTTACTTCATTTATAATTTTTGTAAAATCACAAAAGTCGATAAAAAATAAATTTATTTATTTAAAAAATATTCTTTAAAGAAAACAAAAAATGTTAAAAAAGTAAAGCACGTTTTTTAGCATCAATTTGTCGCCATTTTGGTAATTCATCATATTCCCGTTTAGTCAAACCAAAAGCTTTAATAAAATCTTCGTCATTTAAATGTTTCTAAAAAATTAATTAAATAAAAATTATTATTTTAAATTTTTGGGGCTAGCTACCTCTTTATTAACTGGATCAACGCCAAATGGAAGTTTATCCGCTGAAACTCGAAGGGTTTCAATTGGATGAGTTTTTGTAAATTCAGCTTCAAATTCACGGACATTCAGGGGAGTGGTTTGATGATGATCTTGGAGGAAGTCGACATTACGACTAATCAACTCTTTTAGTTTATCATAACCAACTTCGTTCTGAAAAAAAAAATCGGTCTTCGTCGATAGACAAAAATTTTGTTTCGAATGCAAAAAACTTACATCCCATAATCGATCATCCCAAATTCCAAAATGAGCTTTAAAACTGGATGGTTCAAAATTTTGTTTAACCACTAAAAGATTAGTATTTTCTTCGGTGCGTCCGCTTTTATCTGCAGCTACATAGCGCTAAAATTATTTAAAATAATTTTGATAAACTTAAAAAGTTTTTTAAGATAAAAAACTAACTAAAACTGTATCAAGGGCAGCCTTTTTTTCTTCAATATTTGAATTTTGGCCCAACCAAACATAAATTTCATCAAATGTATCTAAAATCATGACATCATCGGATTCCAAATCCTGTAATGAAAATTACTTTGGAACTCCGAAATTATTTCAAAAAATTACAAACTTGTTGAGTGAAATCAACAATTTCTTCAACAACAAATTTTCCTTTCGCATTTGAACAATGAAATAAGCGGCTTGCATATTCGGGATTTGGATCCTACAACAAATATTATTAGAATTTTTTAAGCTACGATACAGGCGGATTTAAACTCACTTCCAGCCGAGCACCTTTAGCATAATCTTGTTTTCCACAAAGAATTTCCCAAAAATGTTCAGGTTCATTTCCTTCATCAATTTGTTTATCCTCATCTAAATCAAAAATTTCTACCACTTTTAAAGCTGTTTCATGCTCTTCTCGACTTGCACCCTAAAAAAATAAAAAACACAAATTTGCATATTTTTATTTTATTTTTCGAAATCTAAAAGTTTCTATTTTTTTTTAATAATACTTACTTTTCCAATCCAAGTGAAACCTTTTTTAAATTCAGCAGTTTTAACAAAAAATATATCATTGCTATTCAAATTTTTTGCTGATACTTCAACTTCAACAATTCGACGACCTCGAATTTGAAATAATTGACAAAGACTAGAATTTTTTGTGAAACCAAAATTTGGTTTAAAATCTTTCAAAGCTGATCGTGGAGAATTAAAACCCGATTCCACGCCGCCTTTAAGAATGACAATGGCATTATCAAAAATTTTAAGGAAATGTTCGGGTTCTTTAAATTGGATGACTCTCATTTGCATTGCCTTTCCTTTGCATTCAAGTTCATCTATTCGATTTACAAAAAATGCGGCTGTAGCTTTTTCATCTGTGGTGCTATGATTTCTGAAAAACAAAAAATATTTTTCCGGTAAAATTTTATTTTAATTTTTAACTTTATTTATTTATCTCCTCGAGACCAAATTATTTTAATAAATTGTCTCGAATGGAAATAAAAATCAAATTTTTAAATTTCCATGGCATTAAATTTTTTTTTGCAAAGTTAAGCTTACCCAAGCCAATAATAAATAATTCCACCTTGAACTTTAATTGAATTATAAAAAATAATATATGAATCACCAGAATAAAAAATTCCATGTTCATTTTCAGAAATTAAATGAATATCAAATGCAGCAATTCTCCAAACTTTTTTCTTTCCATTTCCATCATCCATGGATTCAATGATGCTTTGTTTTCGTGAAATTTGCATTAACGAAATATCAACTTTTTCTTTTGAATCTATTTGAGCTATTCCCCTGCTAATTGAATGTTGTTGATTTTGAATTACTTTTTCCACTGGAAAATTAAGTAAAGCTCGAAAAAGGGCAGGTTCATGATTTTCATTTATTTTACAAATGGGTGTATGATTTGGAAGGTTTTTACGTTTGAGATATTCCTGTAAAAAAATTTAAATTTTGATTTTATATTTTAAAAAAAAATGTATTCGAAAAATTTTACCAATGCATTATCCCAAACTGCTTTCCTTTCTAGATCAGTACAATTTTTTCCAAGCCATGCATAAAGTCCTGAAGCTGGCGAACCAGTATCAAGAAAAAAGCAATCATTTGTATCCAAATTTTTATATGAAATTTTCCCTTCAATAATTGGTGTAATAACAAGATCGCCTGAAGCATCCGAAACTCGAAAGAGTTGCATCGTTTTGTTTTCTTGCTTTTCAAATTCTTCATCACTATCATTTGCTCGGCTTACCGCGGGCAAAGGTTTACAACCAAGTACTTCAAAAAATTCTGGATGTGAATCCCATTCATCGTCTAAAAAATTTTGAGGGTTTTAAAAAAAAGAGAATTTAAAAATCGTTAAACTTTGATCAACAAAAAAAGAATGTTTATTGTAGCCAAAAAAATATCCGAAACAAAAATTTAAAAAAATTTAAAACCAATTTCATATTTAAAAAATTCCCGCTGAGACAATGTTTTTTTTTGAATTAATTAAATTTCACAAGAAAATTTTCTCGAATCAAAAATAAAGAAGATTCTAAAATTAAATTCTATGTTTTAAATATAAATTTTTCGCCTTGAGACGATTTTTATTTTCTAATCAATTTTTGTTTTTTTTAAACTACACTAAAACACTCCATTTTTTAACCTTACCAATGAATTCAATTCTTGACCTTCCAGCTCGTTCAAAATCTCGAATATTTCTTGCCACTTCTGCACCTTTAACCTTTTCACCATTATTTGAATGGGGCCCATTCCAAACAAAAATTCTATCTCCTGCATCCAAAATGAAAACATCATCTTGATTTAATGAATTAAAAGCAAATGGAACTTCCACAACCCGGCAATGCTTTTTTCCTTTGATATGATAAAGCCTTTTCGTGGCGTTTCCAGCTGTGGATTTCAAAATTCTAGACGATGAACCTTTTTCGTATCTAAAAAATCATTATTTAAAAAAATTTTAGGATTTCAAAATGAAAGCCAAAAAATTCAGTGTCTCGAGGCGAAAAACTTAAATTTTATGTTCTCGAAACGAAAATTAAAAACATACCGTAATTTTCCTTTAAAAAGTCCCAAAAAAGCCGCTGATTCATGACCTTGAACTTCTCGATGTAAATTAGCTTGATTTTTTAAATATCGATCAAGCTCTGTGGCTTTTAAAGCTGCGAGACATTGACGATCGGAAGAAGAATTTTCACCCAACCAAAAATATGCATCCCATGAATGAGGAATTGGTGAACCATGAGTTTGGAGGCATAAATATGTTAAAGTTTCATCAAATTGGCCATAATTTTCATGGGGGATAATTTCAATTAAATTTGTTGACTAAAAAAACAAAAATTTAAGAATTAATTTATTGTAAAAAATAAAAATCATTGTTTTTTCGATTTTAGATTTTGCTTTAAAAACGAAAAATAAAAGAAAACAAGAAAACTTTTCTAAAATTCGTTGGATATTTTTCATTAATTTTCTTTTTTTATATTCTCTGAAAGCCGCTTAATTCTATTTAAATTTTACCTTGATAACCCAAACAACGATGCCTTCAACAACTCCATAACCTTTAAAATCAGTAATTCGATTTATTGCTGAATCATCCATATTTTAAAAGAAGAATATTTTTCCTAAAATTTTTATTTTATTTTCCTCCCAAATTTTTCGCACTTTTTCTTTTTTATTTTCTTTATCAAAAAAAATATTATCGTTAGTTTACAGCAACAACAACAACGACAAAACTTTTTTTGGATGATTTTAGTCACTACTCTCAGCTAGCTTGTTTTCTTCTTTCATGTTAGTTGCTCAATTTTATTTTGATTGTTGCTTTTACATGCTAGAAAAAAAAATTATGCGCGCGCATCTGTATTTTTTCTTTCATTCTTCAATTCAGCTTTTTTTCTTTTTGGGAAAGCTATTTTTGTTGTTCACCATTTTTATTTTATCGACTTTCACATACATACATCGCTTTAAAAAAAAAGTTTTATTACATATTTCTTTCGTATTTTTTAGCTTCTGATTCACCAATATTTTTTATTATTATAATTATTTTTTTTAAAACGGCTCAAAAAAGCAACAAGCAAAAATAAAAAGCTTTTAACAAAAAAATGTGTTAAAGAAAACTATTTTTCGTTACAAAGAAAAGTATTTCCAGCAGAAAAATTAAAAAAAAGTTGTTAAAAATACAAAAGCATTCTATTTATTTTTTTGATAGATTAGAAATTACACATACAAATGTTAGTTTAAAAAAAGTACAAAATAGACGTTAAAAAACGAGATATAATAATCAATTTCAGGATCACATTGAATTTTTATTTTCTTCTTCAGCCATCATTAATCGTTCCTTTCGAAGTTGAATCAAAGATTTTTCTAAATATGGAATTTCTTTTCTTTTTCCAACATATTTTTGTTCAAAATAAACACCAATAGTTCCAACGAAAATTGCCAGAGGAAATACACTATATACAGATGTAGCTAAAAAAAGAAAGAAATTAAATGTTTATGGTGGAAAACGAAGAAAAGTGAGAAAAAAACTTACAGATTCTAATAATTCGCCACCACATTATTTGATAATAATTTCAAGTAATAATAATAAAATGTTGGAGAAAAAGAAGAGATAAAGCAGCAAAGCTCCGTCGTCGATGATTAATGAATGAAGCAAGGTTGCTGTGTTCCTATAATAATTCAAAAAAAATGTGGAATACATACGTTTAGCGAAACAGAAAATTTACATATACAACGGGTTTGTAAACAAATGTGTTTGTCTCAAAAATCAAAGAGAATATAAAAGAAAAAAAAATTTTATAATAACTTTAATAACAAAACACAAAAAGAAATTCATTACAATATAAACTATTCAACAGTAGTTTTTTTACGATTTCGAGTAAACTTAAAAGTTTCTAAACAAAGTATATACGAAAGCTACAAAGCCAAATAATCCAATAAGACGAATATAAGATTGCTTATTTCCAATTAAAAAAAGTTTGTAACGGACAGAAACCATCTTCATGACGATAACATAAGTTTCCAAAGTATTTCCTTTCAATTTAGCATTGTCGCATTTTTGATGTAATTCACAGAGTTTCCATCGAAGTTCCAATTTAGGTTTAACAGTAGTATAATAAAGCATGGAATCAAAAGGCATGTTATTAAGAGTTGCAGCTTTATTGAGTTTGATAACAATCTAAAACGATGATAATTAGACCATTTCCTAATAAACTACTAAAAGCTTGGATACATACATTTTCCCATTCTTCATCCAATTCTTCAAACAATACTTTCTTTGCTTTAGCCATATCACTTTCATCTTTGAATTTGCGAGGAAGAGCAAAAATTAGGATATTTCTCATTTTTATAACAAAATGGCTTGACTGATGTAAAGCATTCTTGACCGCAGAAATTTGAGAAGGATCATTGCTAAGATCTAGAGAAGCATAAAATGGACGTTTGTATTTTACAGTACCCAAATTTTTAATTTTTCGTTCCTAAAAAATACATTGTTATATTTGTATTACATTCGCAAGCCTCACTTTTCCATCTTTCAAAGTAACGGTAATATCCAATTCGTCAATAGGTACAGATGAAAAATATTGAACAGCATAATCATTAAACTTGGCAAGCAATTTTTCTTTTTCTTCTTCATATTGAGCTCTAAATTTTTTTGCGAGTTCCGTCCTTCGTTCTTCAGCTCTTCGTTCAGTAGTCTAAAAATGAGATTGTTGTAAAACAATATTAGTATCGTAAAAGTAACTTACTCGTCCATATAAAACATGATTGAAAGAAAGTTGACGAACATGATCGAGGCTTACAGGAAATGAAGTAACGACGACATAATTGTTTGAACGTAAAGTTGAAGGTTGACGATAGGTGCTAATTTGTCGAAATAGCAATAATCCAGATCTTCGAGAAGTCATTGATGAAAAAAACTAACAACAAATAATGTTCTTGGAAGCAATCAAGATCAATCTCTAAAAACAGTATCATAAATGGGAAAGGCAACAAATTGTAATCGTAAAAGTAATGTTAGTAGTTCAAAAAACTTTTAATGACGATATTGCGATAATAACAGATTCGATAAAACGTCTAACAGAAACTTAATTTAAGTAAAATAATTTTATAACAACATAATCTAACAAAGTTATAACTAACAAGAAGGCTAGCTACACATAAAGTAAAACAATGCTATTTAATATTTAGAATACTAATCAAAAGAAAATGATTGTTCATCAATTTTTCGTTGTTGTTCTACAGCAGCTTTTGGTTTTCGATAAAAATACCATTTGATGCCATAATAGAGAGAAAGCGAAAAGCAGAATATGATGAGGGCATCGGTAACCAATTCTTTACATCGTAAATAAAAGTGCTTCACTTTCACAGCAAAAATGTCGTAAGGTTTTCCTTTAAGTCTTGCATTGTTCATTTGTTGACTAAATTCACATTCTTTCAAAATTTGACGAGCTTGAGCTTCGAATAATCCAAGTATTTTAGCTGCTTGTAATGCCTGTTTATACGATGTTACTGTTTTAGCATACTTTGAACGAACCTAAAAACGAAACACACATTTACCAAACATTCAAATACAGCGAAAAATGGACTCGCACTAATGATTTCTTTTGTAAAAGTTTTAAACAGTTCTTTTCTGGTTTCATTCATTTCATTTTCATCTTTAGATTTTACAGGAAGTTCAAAAAGTAAGACATTTCCTTGTTGTTTGACAGCTTTATCCAATCGATTAAGAGCTAATTTGACTTCAGGAATGATAGATGGATTATGATTGAGATCAAGAGAAGCAAAAAATGGAAGTTCATATTTTATTGTTCCCAAATCTTTTACATTGCATACCTAAAAAATGAACATGTTTATATACGTGAGAACAGCTACAACCAAATAAGTAAGTATGTTTCTTTGTAAAGGATACCTTTCCATCTTCCATCGTAATTGTAACATACAAATCTTCAAGAGTTGTAGATGCAAAATATTTAACCACTTGATCATTAAAGTTTATAAACACTCTTTCTACATCTTGTTCTAATTGAATCAAAGCTTCTTTAGCCAATTGATTTTTATCTTCTTTCATGGGATGATTTTCTGAAGCCTAAAAGTCATTAATAAAGTAAGCTTTTATCGACTAACAAATACATACACTATTATACCAAACAGGATTAAATGAAAGTTGACGAGCATGATTGAGGTTTACAGGAAATGAAGAAACGACGAAAGCATTGTTTGAAAATAAAGTTGAATATTCGCAGCCACCTTTTGAAAGCAAACTTGATGATTGACGATAAGCGGTAATTTGTCGAGCAAACATTAATCCAACACGTCGAAATGCCATTGTAAAAACAAAAAACAACAAAGAATAGTTTTTGGATTCAAACAACAACACAGCAGCAATCAAAAGTTTTGATTTTGAAGTTGAAAGAAGAAACTTTTTTTGGGTAAAACAAAATTTTGGTTGGACGCTTTTTAGAGGCAAAACGCCAGAGAATATGAGAAAGAACAAATTTTTATGTATGTTTGCTTTATTGTATCAATGACAGTGGATTGAGTTGCATGGTTTTAATCTTTACAAAAAATTGAGAGAGAAATATGAAAGCACAAAATTATTTACGTCAATAATGCAAAAAGCAATTATGAAAATACAGCAAAAATTACATTATTTTTTTTTACAAATTAGCTAAATTATATTTATGGACGAGCTTCAGCTCCAGAATATTCACTGGCTCCATCGCTATTTTGTGGTTGTTGAGCAGCACGAAGTTGGCCTTGTCCAAATCCACCGAATTGTTGTTGTTGTTGTCCATTATTGTTTGGGATCATTGGGAATCCAGATTGTTGTTGACCACCAAATCCTCCAAGTTGTTGTTGGGGGAATCCACCAAAACCAGGGAAGCTACCTTGTTGTGGGAAGCCAGTTTGTTGAGATCCTCGGAAGCTGCCTTGTTGGGGAAATCCTCCAAAGCCACCTTGTTGAGGGAAGCTGCCGAAACCTCCTTGTTGGCCATTTTGTTGTCCTGGGAATTGTTGGCCGCCTTGTTGTCCTTGTTGTGGGAAATTGGGGAATCCACCTTGTTGAGATCCTGTGAATCCACCGAAGCCTGGGAAGCTACCTTGTTGGCCTTGTTGAGGGAAGCCAGTTTGTTGACCTCCTTGTTGAGGAAATCCACCAAATCCAGGGAAGCCAGTTTGTTGAGATCCTGGGAAGCCACCTTGTTGTTGTCCAGGGAAGCCGGGGAATTGTTGTTGGCCTCCTTGTTGGGGGAAGCCTGGGAATCCAGGGAAGCTACCTTGTTGTTGGCCGCCTTGTTGTCCTGGGAATTGTTGACTACTTCCTTGTTGACCTTGTTGTGGAAAACCACCAAAGCCTCCTTGTTGTTGTCCTGGAAATTGTTGTTGGCCTTGTTGTGGGAATCCACCGAAGCCTGTTTGTTGTTGAGATCCAGGGAAGCCACCAAATTGTTGTTGTTGACCACCTTGTTGTTGAGGGAATCCATTTTGGCTTGAAAGAGGAATGGGTTGTCCAATCGTTCCTTGTTGAGGTGAACCTGGTCGAACTTGATTATTAGGTTGTTGAGGTTGAGATCCAGGGAAAACTAAACCACCAAGATTTTTATTTCCTCCAGCAGCAATAGGTGAAGCTCCACTTTGTTGACCAGCAACACCAATATTTTGTGCTAATGCACATGAGGTAAGAGCAACAAGAGCAATGATAAGAAATTTAACCATTTTTAATAAATATATTATAAATAAAGTCTGAAAAACAACAAAATTATTTTTCTAAAAATAAACCCAAAACTAAGTTAAATCTCGAAGAAGCTAAAAGCGAACTGAAAAATTGATGCTTTTCTGATTTTTTTCTGATCCTTTTTATACTCAAACATTTTCACTTCCGTAAAAGGTCAATAATTAGTTTATGCTTGCTTTACATAAAAAATAAATCAAAATATTAGCTCATGATCATTTATTTTATAAAAAAACGCAAAAATATTGTTTTCATAATGAATCAAATCAAAAAAATTCAGACCTGATGTTGGATGTTGTTGTTTTTGTTACTAATAACATTCACTAATAAAAATGATAATAAAGCTGTTCAAATAAAGCAACACGTAATATTTTGAGAAGAAAAAAAACACGGATCCTTCCTAGTAATTTTGAGTGTGTGTTTGTACTCACATGGAAATCTTCCATGGGAAAATGAAAAATAAATGAAAAAAATTTACATAATATTTGAATGAAACCTCAAAGTAAGAAATTTTCATTGCATAAAAACGAAGCGATGATGAGCGGCGGTTGAATGTGAGGTATCCAAATATACTAAAAGATCCAAATATGCTAAAAGATCCAAGATCCAAAGAAAGATCCAAATATACCCAAAGGATCCAATCCACTTGCAAATGTTTCATCTAAAGGAAGAAAACCTAATTATAATTTGAATGAAAATAAAAAATAGTAAAACTTTTTTCATACGCCTATTTGAATTTAATTTGCATATACTTAAAAACCCAATAAAAGCGCAGAAGCAAAAAGCTTCAAATAAATTTTGCAAACTTGCTCGCAAACGGTGACCTTGAAGCTCTCTTGCTAATAGCTCACAGCAAAAACCTGATTTTGCTATCAAACGAAATTTTGTTTTTAAAGGTAACTTGGGCCTTAAAACCATTCATACCTTGGGATCTCTTCGGCGGTCTTAAGCACTACCTTGAGGTAACTTCGGTGATCTTAAGCATTAACTCTTTCGGGAGAATTTATATATCTTTATTCTTTTTATTTTTTTGTCTTACTTTTGTTTAACCAATGGGAAGGAAACCTATAAAAAGAACTGCTTCGCAAGAAGCTATTCATCAAGCTGATCTAAAAAGACGTAGAGCTGAGTATGATAAAAACCGTAGATCAAATATGCCAGAGGAACAGAAACAAGATGAAAAAAAACGGTTGCAAGAGAGAAGATCCACTTTATCAGAAGCTGAAAAAGAGGCTGAAAATGAAAGCATGCGTAATCATATGCAAAATAAAAGATTAACACTGTCTGAAGCTGAAATAACTGAAAGAAACCAACAAAATAAAACTGCCATGAGAAATAAACGTAGACCAAAAAATCAATTAGCTGCAGGAGGCAAAGAAATTGACGATGATACGCAACAACATTATCTTGGACCCATGAACTTTGAATGCACCCATTGTAGCTCAAAACATTTTGAAAATGAAAAGGTTAGCAATAAAGGTTTATCTTTTAGCTTATGTTGTCAACATGGTAGTAGCTTAAGTTTATCAGCTGAACTTCCTTACCCTGAAGAACTTAAAAAGCTTTTCGATATTAAAGAATTCAGAGATAATATTCGGTTATATAACAGCGTACATGCTTTTGCTTCATTTAATGCAGATATTGTAAAATTTGGAATTAATCGTCCAGGGCCTTATTCATTCGTTGTTCAAGGACAAGTTTATAATCAAATCAACACAGCCCTTAGAAATGCCGAAAATGAACCTAAATCATACGGACAACTATATTTTACAGATCCACTTGAAGCAGCAGAAACCCGTTTACAAACTTTTTCAAATCTCAATACCGAAATCACTAAAATTTTGTCGGTTACCTTGAGCCAAATAAATTGTCACGCCCAAGCTTTTAAAATGATGTATGAGCAATATCAAATGCAACAAACTTTAGCAGCACATAATGGAACTCCACCTTTAAATTTATCAATGCATTTTAGTCTTAAAAAAGGTGTCGATCCACGCCGATTTAATTTGCAAACATCCAATGAAGTCGCCGCTGTTTTTGCAACAACTGATGATGGCGAAATCCCAGATTCTTATGTAACCATTTATGATAAAGAAGGCCGGCATTTAAAAACTGTAAATGCGTTGGATAAAAACGTTGAACCATGGCTTTATCCCATTTTCTTTCCACACGGACAACCAATTTGGAATCACGAAATGAAAAAGCTTTTTGGTAAGAAAAATGAAAATTTAACCCGTGGAGCTTACGCTAAATTTAAAATTTCTATTAGAGACGGTGAATTCAATGCTGTTTTACATGGTGGCCGACTTTTCCAACAATGGTTAGTCGATACTGCTTTGAAAATTATTAAAGAACGAGTTGAATACCTTAGAAAGAATCAAAATAAAATTTACCGTGATAGTTATGCGAACATTGATGCATTTATGAAAAAACACCAAATCGACAACAATGCCAATTCCATTGGAACTAAAATTATTTTACCTTCAACACACACAGGATCTCCCCGTTACATGGAACAGGTTTATCAAGATGCAATGGCCATTGTTCGTCGACTTGGAAAACCCGATTTGTTTGTTACGATGACTTGCAACCCAAATTGGCCAGAAATTGTTGAAAATCTTTTCCCTGGACAAACTCCTGCTGATCGGCCGGATTTAATTGCAAGAGTTTTCAAGCAAAAATTAAATTTTGTTGTCGATTTGATTGAGAAAAAAGGATATTTCGGTAGTTGCAAAGCATATGTTTATACTATTGAATTTCAAAAAAGAGGTCTTCCTCATGCTCATCTTTTGGTTACATTGGAAGGTGATTATAAAATGCGAACAGCTGAAGTTATCGATCGTTATATAAGCGCACAATTACCAGATCCCCAAAAATTCCAAAATTTGTTCAAATTTGTTTCAACTCATATGATTCATGGACCTTGCGGTTTTCGATGTGAAAAAGATGGAAAATGTTCTAAAGGTTTCCCAAAAAATTTCCAAGAAGAAACAACTCTTGATGAAGATGCTTATCCTACATATGCAAGACCTGATAATGGAAGATCCTTTACAAAAAATTCTGGATTTGTCGTCGATAATCAATACGTTGTTCCTCATTGCCCAAATCTCTTACTTTTAATGAACTGTCATATTAACGTTGAAGTTGTTTCATCGATTAAAGCAGTAAAATATTTATACAAATACATTTTTAAAGGCCATGATGCAGCAGCAATTAAAATTGTCGATGGTGTTGTCCAATATGACGAATGCGAATCATTTTTAAATAGCCGATATATGGGTGCAGCCGAAGCAGCTTGGAGGATTTTTAAATTTGAATTGCATGGAAAAAGCCACTCCATCACCCGATTGCCACTTCATTTACCAAATGAACAAAGTGTTAATTTTATAGATGCTGAAAACATTGACGGAATACAAGCAGCTTTAGATAAAAAAACAATGTTGATGGATTATTTTGAATTGAATAAACGAGATCCTAAAGCAAAAGACTATTTTTATGGTGAAATTCCAGAGCATTTTACATGGGGTAAAAACAAAGATACAAATAAATTTCAATGGAATACGCGTAAAGGTGCTTTTAAGAATCTGGGCAGAATGTACACAGTTTCTCCCACAAATCAAGAACAATTTCACCTTCGAATACTTTTAAATCATGTTAAAGGAGCTACAAGTTTTGAAGAATTGAAAACTGTTGATGAAAAAATTTGTCAAACATTTACTGAAACATGTCTTGAACTGGGTTTAGTTGAAGACGACAAAGAGTGGTATCGAGTTCTTTCAGAAGCCAGTGTTTCATTAATGCCATACCAAATGCGATCATTATTTATTCGACTTTTAATTCATTGCTCACCATTAGCCCCTGATAATCTTTGGGAAGAATATAAAGAAGCCATGTCTGAAGATTTCGCAATCACAATGCCTATGGAAATTGCTATTCAAAAAGCTTACCGTGAAATTATCAGGTTGTTAGAAAATGAAGATAAAAGTATATCAGATTTCCCCACAATGAATCAAAATATCAATTTTGATGAAGAATATGACCATTATGATTCTTCATTTGACCAATCTATCGGCGAGCAAATGTATGCCACAATGAATGGAAAGCAAAAGGAAATTGTTGATAAAGTTTTAAATGCAAGCGAAAACATCAATGAAAACTCCCAAAAACTTTATTATCTTGATGGCCCAGGAGGATCTGGAAAAACTTACGTTTATAAAACATTATGGCATTTGTTACGCGTTAAAGGTAAAAAAGTTCAAACTATGGCTTTTACCGGCATTGCAGCAATTTTATTACCAAGTGGAAAAACTGTTCATAAAACTATTGGGCTACCTGTTCCTCTCTATTCGGACTCAAATTCAATTTTAACCCCAAAAACAAAACAAGCCGAAAATTTGAAAAATACAGATGTTTTCATTTGTGATGAAACACCAATGGCACCACGATATGCTTTTGAAATTATGGATAGAACTTTACGAGATTTTACTAAAATTGAGGAACCTTTTGGTGGTAAAATAGTAATACTTGGTGGTGATTTTCGTCAATTACTACCTGTCAGAAAAAATGGCACCCGTTCAGAATGTGTTAATTTATCAATAAAATTCAGCGAACTTTGGAAAAAATTTGAACAATTTAAATTACACCAAAACATGCGGGCTGATGCAGAGGAAACTGAATTTGCGGAATATTTGTTAAAAATCGGTGAAGGGAAACTCAATGATGAAAATGACAATTTTGAAATTCCTACCGATTTTATTACTGAAAATGATTTAGTCGAAGAAGTTTATGGAACTTTAATTAGACAAAATCGATTTAACGATGTTTCAAATTCAGCTATTCTTTCAGCAAGAAATGCAGATGTTGACGAATTAAATAATGAAGTAGTTGCCATGTTACCTGCAGAAGGTGAAAAAATTTATAGTAGCATCGATTCGGCAATCGAGGGTGAAGCTTTGCAAGAACTTTTAACCCAAGAATATTTAAACAGCTTAAATCCTCCATCATTACCACCTCATGAACTGCGTCTACGAAAAAATACAGTCATTATGCTTATTCGAAATCTCAGTCAAACGGAAGGATTATGCAACGGTACAAGGCTATTGGTAATTGGCTTAATGAACAACACCTTGCAATGTAAAATCTTAACTGGAGATAAAAAAGGCGATGTTGTTATGATTCATCGAATCTTGCTATATAACGAAGAAAATTATCCCTTCACATTGGCACGAAGACAATTTCCAGTGAAAATAGCATTTGCCATGACCATCAATAAAAGCCAAGGCCAAACATTTGAAATTGTTGGAATTGATTTGAGAAAAGACGTATTTAACCATGGACAAATGTACGTTGCATGTTCTCGAGTAAAAAGGTGGTCTGCATTAAAAATATATTTTGGGCAACAGCGAATGAATAATAAAGTTAAAAATTATGTTTACAAGGAAATAATTAATTAGGAGATAAAGCGGCGTAAAAACGATCTGGTGGCAAAGTTTTAGTTTATAAAATACGTGGCAAATTATTTATACTTAACCGATTTCTTAATTGACGAACTCTTCGGAGGATCTATTTTAAACCACCTTTATGGTGGTCCCCTACTGCAGGGTATGCAGCGTTTTGGAGTTGGGTGAGAGTTGGAGCAGGAGGTAAGTCTTTTATTTTATTTTTATTTATTTTCTTTTTTATTTCAGATAGGAGCAAACACCAAGCAGCATCTTTATTCTCACAAAATATTCATTCATTCAACTTTATACCAAGAAGGCATTCTGATGGACAGTAAGTTTTTTTTCTTAATATTTTATTTTGTTATTTTGTTTGTTTTTAGGACATTCTCTTCATTGTTGATCGCTTATTTCAAATTCAGAATTTGTTTCGCCATCTCAAAATTATATTATGATCTCAATACATGAACGAAAATTTCAATTCAAAATTTATTATGCTGGCTTATCCACTATCTACGTTGGTGTAATTCTGGTGAAACTGTTAGTTTATTATTATTATTATTATTATTATTATTATTATTATTATTATTATTATTATTATTATTATTATTATTAAAATAATGTTTTGTTTTTAGTCTATGTTAACTTCAAAACTTCTCTCAACTTCGAAAAACAAACTTCAAAACTTTTATCAACTTCAAACAAACAACTCCAAAATTTCTCTCAACTTTCAAAAACAAACTTTAAAGTTCTCTTAATTTTCTATTAATAAAATCCTTTATTTATTCTATGTAATATGTTTGTTATAAAGTTAAAATTATAAAATAGTTATATGTAATAAAAAATTCTACAAATTTTTGTATTGTAAATAATATATAAACTAAATTTTATGTAAAAAAAATAAATTAATTAATAGACATGGCGGCGCGGAGCGCCGCTTCTTGCCTAGTATGTAATAATCGTTGTTTTTTGTCTTGTTTTTCTTTTCCGTGATTATTGTCATCAAAAAAAATTGAGGAAAAATGATGGGATTGAGTATTTTTGTTATACTTATTTGCATTGTTATTTTCTATTTTAAATTTGGATTCCATTGCTTGTTATTGTCGGTGTGGATGTTGCTGTTGCTGCTTCAAAAAAAAAAACACGTTTCACAAATGTTATTTTTATCAACAAAAAAAATATGTATGAAATAAAAGTAAAGCTAGCAACCAACCAATAAAAGCCTTTTGAAAAAGAAAAGATTTGCTAAACCATCTTTAATATTCTCTAAAGTTTCTTTCTTTTTAAAGGCATTCCAATTTTAAAATCTTCAAAGTAAATTTATCACATAAAATTTTATTTATTTATCATTTTAAATTACATGAATATACACATACATACAAATAAAGAAGAAAAAAACACGAGAATCAAGCGATGAAGATTTAGGAAATTACCAAAGATGAGCAAAGATCCAACCAAAGAGAATCGTTCCAATAAGTTTAAAAGCACCATATTTTGTTTCATTTATTCCGCTTGTAGTTGTTTTAATAGGATCACATACACCACCACGAAGATTTGGAAACTGAAATAACAATGTAAAAGTAAACAAAAAAGTAATTTCTTATTAGAAAACAAACTTCGTCATGAATTGGGTGGATGTCACCAACATTGCAAACATACTCTTCATTTTCGCATCCAAATTCAGAATAAAATACACCATCTTTTAAACAATTTCGATTAACACATTCTTTGCATTCAACCATATTCATGCCTTCTAAAAAATGAACAACATGTTTTGTGTTTGAAGCACTTAGAAAAAAAAAATACAAAAAAAATAACTTACTGGGTTTAACTTCGTAATCTTTTGTTTCACATCCTCGAGTTTTTACACATGTTTTAGTTGAAGTGACTGGTTTAGTTGATTTGATTGGATCAGGATCACATTCACCAACACGAAGGCTATCTAGATCAACATCAATATTGCGATAAAGAAGCTAAAACACAGTACATAAAATAATCAAAGTACATCTCAATCAATGAATATAATAAAGCTACCATTTTTCCAAGTTCAGAAGAACTATAACGATCATCTGTAGTAACATCAAGATAATCTTGTGAATATTTTTTGTTTGCACATATATGTTTATCATCACCTTTACATCCATAAACACGATATCGAACTCTATCAACTAGGCAATGCCAAGCAGAACATTCACCATTACAAGTAGTACTTTTTGATGGAGCTAAAAATGATTCAATTGTTATTTTAGTAAAAAATACAAATTTAAAGAAAAATTGACTTACTATAAAGTTGGTGATAAACGATAAGATTCTTGGTTGCACAATCTTTATTCATTTCACAATCACGAGCTTCAAGAAATGGAAGAAACATGGAGAGAGATGCAAAAGCCAGAAGAACGACGATGATGAGTTTCATGATTTTTGACACAAACTAGCGAGCAACAAGCAGCAGCGACGAAAACTGAAGCAATAATGAAAAGAAAAAATGTGACGAATGATAGCTTTTATCACAAAAGCATTATCTGTCGTTTTGTTTTTATGCAAATTTTTACTTTATTTTTTTTTGTTTCATTTAGAGCATTTAAATATGGGAAGGTCAAACATGATTAGCAAATTCTCAAATTTTCTGTTGCTCTTTTTTCTTTACAAAAATAAAAAACTATAAAATTTATGAATTAATCGTTAAAAAAGGATAGGTAGACCAAAAAAATTAATTCATTCTTTTAAAATATAAATTTATAAATAGTTTCTTGATGATATTTTTTTCCTGGTTCCAAAAATGGATTAATGAAATTTTTATGATTTGGAGCATTGGGTAAGTTTTGACTTTCCAAACAAAAACCATCATGTTTATCCGCAATTTTTCCATCAGCAATTGGCACATTTTGAAGAAAATTTCCGCTGTAAAGTTGAATTCCGGGTTGAGTTGTGAAGACTTCTGAAACATTAATAAATATTTTTGTTTCAAAACTTTTAAAAAAATTTCTAACAAATATTTAAATTTAATCTTTACCTAATTGTCTTCCACTTGTTGGTTCAATAACTTTCACAACTTTTTTCATTGGATTTTGAGGCTGATCTCCAATAACATAAGAAATATCAAAACCATCAAAATTTGGATGACTTTTAATTGCATCTCCAATGGTAAATGGTTTTTCACCTAATTTTTTTCGATTTAAATCATAAATTGTGTCCTGGAAAAAAAGAATTTAAAAAATTTAATGGATTAAAAAACAATTAACAATACTTTAATGTTTTTGATATTTCCAGTTGGAATCAATTCAGAATTTAATTCAACAAAAGCTTCAGAGAAAATCATTATTTGATGATCTGAAAAAAATTCATAGTGTTAATTTTAAAAAATTTATTGATGCAATTATTTTTTTTAGATTATAAAATTCTAATTCCTGCCCCAAAAAAAGATAAAAAAAAGTTGTAAAATTATTCTAAATAAATATCTAAAGAGTTTTTTCTTTTTAAAAATTGTAATTTTTTATAACAAAAAAACAAATAAAATTTTGAGTTTTACACGCAAAAATTAAAATTTCCTAAAAAATGCTTGAAAAAAAACATTGATTTCGAATTAATTTAAACCATTTTTAAAAAAAATTCAAAAAACTAACCATAAATTTTTCCACTTCCTGCACCAGCTAAATTAAAATAGCTATGATTCGTCATGCTTATTGGGGTAGTTTTATCTGTTTCAGCTTCATAGTTTAACTTTATTTCATTTTCATCACTCAATTCATAAGTGGCCATAACTTTAAGATTCCCTGGATATCCTTGATCTCCATCCGGACTATCATAACTTAATTTGATACTTTTTTGGCCATCAACGTTTTCCGTTTTCCAAAGAACTTTGTCGAAACCTTTAAAACCTCCGTGGAGGCTATTATTTCCATTATTGATTGGAAGATTATAAACGACACCATTTAGCTCGAATTTGCCTTTACACATTCGATTTGTATATCGACCAATTGTTCCACCAAAATAATTTGCATCTTTAATGTATTCTTCGAGGGTGTCAAAACCTAAAACCAAATTTTCCTTTTCTCTTCCATTTTTGGTTGTTGGAACTTTTAATGAAATCATTGTAGCTCCATATTCCATAATTTTAATTTCCATTCCATTTTTATTTGTCAAAGTATATGCATAAACATCTTTTCCTTCAAAGACACCAAATAATTCTTTCTTCGATTCCATTTTCAAAACTATAGAATTCCAGAAATAAAAAAAAGAAGAGTTTTTTTTAATGAATCTTAAAAGCTGCGATAAATTAACACAAAAAAATAATTAATTTTTGAACCAATAATAATCAATATTTTTTTTATTTGAAGACAAAAAAAAGAGATTAGAGCCGATGAGAATAGAATAAAAAAATGTGGTCGCATTAAAACAAAAAATATGAGAAAACAGACAAAGCAGCAATTATTTTTGTGGTGAAAGAGAACGAAAAAAGACGTTGTTTTTGTCTGTTGAGCAACAAAGAAAAAAAAAGAAGAACAATTATCACCTTTAATGTTTGACGGACTACAAAACTTCACAAGAAAATGATCAAAAATCAATGTGTGTTGTGATTGCGTTTTTTATTTAAAAAAAGCAGATTTGAAAAATTTCAAAAAATGCGTTTCACATAAATGCTAATAAATGAATATCATTACAAGAAACGAACACATAATTTTTAAGAATAAAATTATTTTTATAATATTCAAATCCTTCAATTGAAAATCCAATAATCATTGAGAATGATTCAGAATGAAACAACTCTGTGAGACACTTTTTAATTTCTTCAAAATCATTTAAAACTAAAGCAATCAAAGCTTTATTTCCAAAATTTTGTAAAACATCATTTAAAAATGTTCCAATTATTGTTGTTTTTGGTTCAATAAGTACATTCCTTATTTGTAGTGAAACAACTTGTCGATAAACTACTAAAGAATAGGGAAACCCTTGAGAAGGCAAAATATAATGAATGTATTCTGCAGGCAAAAATTTAGTTGAAATGTCTTTTGAATTAAAAACTTGGCACATCCATGGTTTTTGTAGGAAGGAAGCAATTTCTTGAGCAAAAATATGTCCAATTTCGGCAAAGGTCCTTTTATCGAATTGTTCCATATAGACATTTTCAATAAGCTTGCTAATATTTATAATTAGCTCATCGTCAATAAACGCTTGATAAACGTGGGAAGCCAATGATGGTAAATATTGAAATGGCAAAACTGGTTCATTTTCAGTCGAGTTCTTTTTTAGTACAATTTTCTCAAAGGTCTCATTAAAAATAAGTTGAACATGTTCATTTTCGAGAAGTGTAAAATGGATCGCATCGCCAGAATAACATAAAACTTTTTTTAATGGGTGTGAACTTGTTGAAAGCCACCAATGTAAATTTGGGTAAGAAGGTAACATTTCTTCAACTTCATTTTCAACCAAGGAAGTAAAATCTGACATAAAAAAACTTTTTTTGAGAAGTGCTTTTTCAAATATTTCGTTTAATTCTTTCATCATTTTTGTTTGACTAGTTTGATTTAAATTAGGAATATTAAATGCATAGCAGTTTAAATTTCTTGATACAGTAAAGAATTTTTGGAATGATTCCATCGATAAGGTTTCACGTAAGTTTTGGGGCACGCGATAAATTGATGAGCTAAAATAAATTAGTTTCAAAAAAGTTTCATTAATATCATAACCCACTTTTTAAATTTATTACTTTTTGACCCTCGAAAAAAAATGGTGTTTTAAATCTTACTTTTTAAAAGTTTCTTCTATTACGATCAAAGTATTTTCTTTAAGTTCTTTATTTAAAAGTTTCAAATCTTTAGAATCTACGATCATGATGCATTCAGATAAATCAACAAAATATTCTCCCAAATTTATGGCGCGAGTTTGCAATAAATCAAGAACAAATACTTTTATTTCATTAGCTGAAATTTTTTTGTATATTTATTTTTTATTTATTTACCATTTAATGACTAACTTTTACATAAAGAAATGTTTTCAAAAAATAACGCTAAATCGGAGAGTTTTTGTGCCTCACTGATGGAAGATATAAGATATCCTCCAATTCCTTTAAGTTCGGCAAGACTTTCAATTTCTTTAAGATCAAAATAAATAATTTTACGATTAAATATTGTAGAAATATAATTTTCTGCGATATTTTTATTTAGAAAAATTAGAATCATTTCACTTTCTCTTGGCTCATAATAAACATCTAAAATATTCTTAGACCATTTCAATAACTTTAAAAAAAATTTACTTTTCATCATATTTATGTTTTTTGTAAGCCATGACACTTCAAAAAATGCCAATTTCTTAGAAGGCTCTTTAATTAACATCATTAAACTTTTTGGTAGAGGCTGAGTTTCCATGGAATAAATAAGATTAACATCAGATGAAAATTTTACTAAAGCGTTTTTCAACTTTTTCAAAGAAAATGTTTTTGGAGGTTCAGTAAAACCACGATGAAAACTAAGCTAAAAAATAAATAAATTTACTAAAATTTTATCAGCAAATTTATTTTTGACTAAAAATTTGTCAGAATTTAGTTTTTATTGATAGCGAAACAATTCTCCTGGTTATGTTAGCATTACCTCCAATTTATCATTTCCTTTCAGGTTTATTATTGCGAAAGATTTTGAGAAGGGAAGAAGAAAATTTTCGGGAGCTTCCCATATAAGTTGTTTTCCTATTTTAATTTTTGTACCTTTTATAAACCTTGTTTGCACGTTCAAATAAAGAAGATCTTTTTCTCCAGACATTATTCTTGCTTTTAAAAGTGCCCCACCTACAATATGTATCAGCCGTAAAAGATATATTTAAGCCACATATATAAGCTAGTATGTAGTATCCTACCACTAATAACACTTCCATTTATTTTCCATTCAGTAAGAGTTGTAATTTTACAATATGGAAATATGGTTTTTATTGAGCTCGTATCCAACATATTCCCTGTTGCATTTATAATAAAGTTTGGATCTTTTTTTATGTTTATCCATTGATCGTTATTTAATTCACTCCATTCTTCGTTGTTTTTGCAACCATTCAATGTGACTAAAAGCCTTGCATTTTTATTCATGATTTGATAAAAATAACTACGCCCTCTAAGTATGCAAACAATATCATTCAATTTTGGTATTAAAGAACTTGAAAACAAAATATGGATATATTCGGCAGAAGCATCATCAATAAATTCAATTTTTGAAAATTCATTCTTTTTAGCTGAGTCAAAAAATTTACTCCTTTCTTTTTTAATAATATCTCCACCAGGGTTGCACGAAATTTCGTTTCGTCTTTCGCTTTCGCGAAATTTCGCGTGTTTTTTTAATTTCGTTTCGTTTCGCGTTTCGCGAAATTTTTTAATAAATTTCGTGAAACCTCTTTTTGGATAAAAAATTATAGAAAAAATTTGAAAAATTATCATTTTTTGGGAATTTTTATGTTTGAGAAAAATTTTAGACAAAAAAAAGGTTAAACAACTGATGTTCGCTTAATGAAATTTAAAATAATATATTTCAAGCATTAATAGTAATTATTTTTTCGAAAAAAAAAATATCAGTATCTATAAACAAAAAAAATAATTTTTTCTTTCGTTTCGTTTCGTTTTCGCGAAATTTCGCGAAATTAAACTTTAAAAATTTCGTCTTTCGCGAAAGCGAAATTTTTCCAATTTCGTGCAACCCTGATCTCCACAGGAAATACAACAACAGCCTATATTGTTATTTCCTATTCTTTCTTTGATAGTAGTAAAAAATGTGTCAAAGGTTTCTAAATTTTTGGCATAACGAACATCCTCGAGCATCTGTAAAGAAAACACATAAAAAAGTATTTGGAAATTCAAAAAAAAGAGAAGAATAATGTTTCTTTTAGAACTTTTTTTCAAAATAAAGCATTGCATTTATTATTTTACTAGTCGTATTTTTTGGGGTTTAAAGCTAAAGCAACAGATTTCTTCATTATCATTGACTTTTACTAAAAAGGTTTAAAGATTTAAGAATGGGATTGCAAACCTCATCATTAAATGTAACTACTTTTTTTGTAACTGTGTCATAAGCAGAAACACAATATCGATTATAATAAAGATCAACACCAACGTGAACAACCATTATATGTAACTTTTCTTTTAAAAAAAAGTACAAAAGAAAACGTTTTATTTAAAAACGTCTAAGTTCAGAATAGTTGCAATCTTATCAACAAAAAAAATTCATTATCAAGGAAATTAAGAGAATTTTATTACCCCTTTCTATTTTGACTCTTTTTTTTTTTCAAAGTATTTTTTATTATTGATCAAAGCAATAAAGTTAATGACTACTTGATCCAAAAGTAATAGCACTTTCAAAACTTAGTGAAACAAATTTTTTCAAAGTTTGTCGATAAATATGGTTTAAAAATAATTATAACAACATCTAAAAAAGAATAATGTGGCATTACAAAAGCCCTAAATATTATTCCTTTTATAAAAATGTATTCTTAAATGAAAAAGAATAAATTGTCCAAAAATTTTACAAGGCTCTGCTGTTGTATTCTTAAAAATTTATTTCGCCTTTCTTAAACTAATATAGCCTCAGCTTCAACCAAAACTTATTTTTCAATTTAAACATTTTTAAATTTTTTAGTATATGGTTTGAAAAAATTGTTTTTTTAATTTTACAAAATAAACTAATACACTATAATTCATAAAGTTACATAAATAATAAATATACAAATTAGATAGATTATTTCAATAACATTTTTTATTTTATTTATCCATAAAAAGCACCAGTTGGCATGTTGACTCCATAACTGTTACCACCAATACCACCAATACCACCAATGCCACCGATGCCACCGATGCCACCGATGCCACCGATGCCACCGATGCCACCGATGCCACCAATGCCGCCAATTCCACCAATACCTCCAAGTCTACCTCCACCTAATCCTGTATACAAATTTGATCCATATCCAAGTGTATTAATACCACTGAGGCCTCCGGTTCCAGTTAAACCCAAAGGAGATGTGAGGCCAGTGGAAGTGAGTCCGGTTAACCCATTAGTTGCCAATCCAGAAGTTAAAGGTGAAACACCTAATACATTGATGGAATTGGTTCCAAGAGTTCCAACGCTTCCAAGACTTCCCAAACTTCCTAGGGCGCTATAACCATATCTATATGGAGTATATGCATATCGAGCTTGGCCAAGTAATACTGAATCACCCAATGGGAATCCTGGATATGCATATTGTCCAAATGCGCAGCAGCAAGCAGTAGCAAGAATAAGAATAGTTGATTTAATCATAATTTTTCGAAAAAAAAAATTGAGAGATAATTACAAAATAGCGATGAAGCTTGAAAAATTATGAAAAAAATGTTTGATTTTTATACCCAAATTTTTTGCAATAAAAAAATAAAAATAAATAAAAGCATTGTTGTTTTGACATATTTTTTTTTTTTGGCTGATGTTTTATTATTAATGTTGTAGTCTTCGTTGTTGCCAAACATGAAAAATAGGTAGCTAATGATCAAAAAATTAGAATTTAAGAAAAAAACAAATAGGTTGGTTGTAAGTAATGCATTAAAATAAATGAGAACAGACATTGTTTTTGACATTTATTAATAAATTAAAAATGTTTTTCATGTTTTGACATTGTGTAAATATTGGGATATGCCTATTACAAAAATAAAGGATCATAAAGCTTTTTTTTCCCGGATTGGATTTGTATTTTATAGCTAATAAACAACTATCATTTTTTTTCTGGTTGAGCAGAAAATAAAGTTATCAATATTTAATAATTAATTTAGAAAAATAAAAACTTTTTACAAAAAAAAATAAATAAAAAATTTGTCTTTTTAAAATTGAATGAATGGCTAAAAAAAATTGGTGGCGCTAGTCTGTCATGAAAAAGGATTATAACAGATATCTTAAAAATAATGTGCCATTGACTTTTTGCTTATTTTCTAATGTTAATTTTTAAAAAGTTATAAAAAATTTCTGATCTTCATTTTTTCTTCAAACATTTTTTTGTGAAAAAATTAATAGTTTTTTTTGAATTCCATTGCAAATGAGATACTAAGAATAAAAATAAGTAATGAATGGCAAAAAAAATTTAATGTTTTTTTAGAAATATTTTAATTCGGATTTTAAAAAATATTGCCTTTTAGATTAGAAAAAAAAATTAATCATTCAAAGATGTATGAACACCAAAAAAATTATAGTTTATAGCAATTTTTTGATTTTATTTATTTGATCAGCTTGAAAATCTTCGAATATCCCATTTTTAAATCCTTGTTTTTGTCATCATTCCTAAGCATGTTTATGTTTTCATTAACTTAAAAATATTAATATTGAAAATTGATGGTTGATCCATTTGTCATCCTTGTTTTTTTAAATTTGTTTTCTAATTATTTACGGATTTAAAAAAAGGCTACTATAAAAGCAAAAAATGGAACACACAAATTTTTAAGAATCATTTCATTTTTTGGTTTTTATTAATTTAAAAAAATGGTTTCCTGCAGATCTATTTTTGTTTTGCTATGCGCTATTTCTTCAACTGCGTTTTGTCAATATATTCCTGGGCAAGGTTTATATGGATCGCCAGGGTTATATGGAGGAGCTAGCCCTTATGGTCTAAATTCCATTGGAGCCATGAACCCATACGGAGCCGCTATAAGTCCCTATGGCGGCTATGGTGGAGCCAGTCCATATGGCATCAACTCACCTTATGGCATCAGTTCAGGATATGGCCTCTCTGGATCCATAAATCCCATCAACAGCCTCTATGGCGCAGGATATCCAAATAACTACGGTTACAATTCCTTTCTTCCATATTCCCAACCTTCAAATTCCCAAGCTTCCGCTCAATCTTCCTCAAATGGCGGGAGGAACAACAACTATGTTTACTGAATCTAAACAATCCATTCGTGGACCTGATGGGATTCTTCGTGAATGTAGTCAATCATCTTGGTATAAAAATAATTTATATGGCAATAATCTCAATTGTCAATAAATTTATTTTAAAAGTGTTTTTTTGTAATTAAATTTTCTTCCTTTTTTGTATTTCTATGTAATTTTTGCTGCTTTTTTAAAAATAAATAGATATTTATCTTTGTCAATTACTGTTGGAAATTAACAAACTTTGCTACTTGAAAATAAAACTTTTTTATTAGAAATAGTCTTCGTTATTTTGATGTCGAGAAACAAAAAATATCATGAAATTTTTTACTTTGAGAGCCAAAAATTCAAAGTAAAAAATTTGCGAAAAAACATTAAAAAATAAAATGGAAAGCATTCTTCTCAAACTTTTTTTGATTCTCGGCGCAAATTATGATTCATAAAGGGAAAAATGGATGTTTTCAAAGAAAGTAAAAACAAGAAAATCATAGCAAAAAAAATAATTACGCATCAAAAAAACAATAATTCAAAATGTTAGTTATTGGTGCAAAAAATAAAAATAATATCACCAAAATTTTTGCTTTAGTTTTTTTCATTTTGAATTTTTTTATTACAAATTTTTGTTTTTATCACCAAAAAAAGAGTGACATACATAAATAATTATTATAGTTGTTTCACACCGAAATAAATTTTTCTACAAAATATATTTTATGCTTCTTATTGTTATTGCTATTGTTGTTGCATTCCCATTCACATAAAATAATGAAAACTTTACAGGTCTTAAAAAAATCTTCAAAAAAAAAAGACATTAAAAGCATGAAACCAAGATCGAGGAGAAGAAGCAATTTAAAAAATAAAACAATTCGTATATTTATTTTAAGGCAGTTTATGAAGCTTTTTGTTAAAATACATTTTTTGCCCTAAAGACAAACTATTTTTTTTAATATAAAAATTAAGCATTCTTCTTTTTTTTATATATAGTTTTTTTACTTTACAATTTACTTGTTTGTTTTTTGTTTTGGCGTTGCCGCGCTGATGATGATCGTTGACTCAAACAACCACTATCAACATAGCTATTTTTTTCTCACTGCTTTACACAATTTTTTTTTCGCTATTTTTCTTTAGTTTTTTTCTGTAAAGAAAAAAACACGAATAATAAAAGTTTTTTATTATTAATTTTTGTTAAAGTCTAAAAAAATTCTTTCTTTAAATTTTCATTGTTTTTTACAAAGTTTTAAATTATTTTTGTTTTAAGTTTTCGAAAAAATAAAAAAGTTTAAAGGCAAACATTGTAAAAGTTTATTTGATGTTGTACCTGCAACGCTCGCTTTAAAAAATAAATTCTAACTAACTACTAATTTTCTTTACCTTCCCGTAATCCGCTTTATTTTTCTTTTTTTTCTTGTTATTCGTAAGCCTTATTTCGATGCGCAGCAGCTAAAAAAAGGTTTATAAGAAAGTAAGAAAGGCCTAAAACTTTTTTTTGTAACTTTTTTTAATTCTTTGTTTCGAAGTCAAAAATAATAATAAAAGAATTTTATGCATTTAGCTTTCTCTTTTTTTTTTTTGTAAAAAAAATTTGTGTGCAACAAAAAAAGGCTCCAATTAAAATATGTAAAGCTATGTTTTTATTTTTATTTTAAACCTTTTAACAAAAAAAAACATTGGTTTGAGCGTGATTTTTATTTTCATGTTACAACAACTTCCGAAACCACACGCACTGTTGTTCAAAGAATAAAAAAAATTTTCTTTGGTTCTTTTTTTTAAAGTTTAAAGAGTTAAAATTGAATTTCTTGATTACGGGAAATTCCATTGATTTCTTGAAGAATTAATTCAAGCTTGAAAATTTTTAAAATTAAATTGTTTTAACTCCTTCGAAAAATAAATGAATGAAAAGTGAAAAGCGTTTTTATGAATTTTTGTTTTTATAAAAAAGTAAATTCTAATACCTTTTTTTTACACTCAAAAATTTTTTTCGCGCCTCATTCATAAAGGTGACAGCCACACAGCTTTTTCTTAAGATCTAGGTTGGCCCGATAAAATCAAAAAAAAAATTCTCCTAATATTAATACACGACGCGTACTAGTCAGCTTTTTTATTTATAGTTTAAATAAAGAAGTAATAATGACTTATTTTAAAAGGAAAATACTTTTGGCCGATAAATGTCTCAACATGACTCAAACTTATAACCTCGGTATTTATTTTTCCGCGTGCTTTTTACCTTTTTTAAAAAAAGCGCCTATATTTTATTCTTTTATTTATGTTTATTTTACGATTTTTCTTCTTCTTCAAATAAAATTAACTTTTTTTAAACTTTTTTTATTAATTAATTTCAAATATATAAAAATGCCAAAAGAACCTTTGATTAACTTTTTTTGATTAAAAAAAACATATAATTCTTTGTTTTTACGATGACAATTTATGGCTTCTTTTTTTGTTTTTCTCCAAATAAAAAAATTTCATTTTTTTTTTCATCAAAAGCCAAATAATGACAAAATTTATTGCAGCTATTACTCATTTTAGCCACCGCTGCCAAACATATTTCTTTTTGTGGCGCAAATACTTTATTTTTTTACTAACACTTTTTTCTTTCTTTTATCTTTTTTTTAGTTTACCGTCCGTTTCGAGGTTGGGTTGTTGTTGTTGCTAAGGATAAATAAATATATTTTTTAGTTAGTTAGTTAGTTAGCGAAAACGGAACTTTTATGGCTTTAACGACTAAGCTTCCTCCACCTTCGTCATCATCACCGCCACCTCAAATTTTCAACACTATTGTGCCTTCTTTAAATTTAAAAATAATAATGAAAAAAAGGAAAATATTTTTACAATTTTTGTGTGTATTTTTATTTTTTTCTTTCATTTTTTATTATTTATTTTTTATTCAAAATTTTAATATTAATGGTTTTTATCAACCAAATTATATAAAAAATTATGCAAATGTAAGTAAACTTTTTTTATTTTTTAAATTTTTAAAAAATTTTGTCGGCTGCTTTTTTAATTTTAATTTTTGTTTTTTAGTTACCAATTTCAAATATTCCAATAATAAAAGAAGGAACAAAATTTTTTAATTCATCTTTATTTGAACAATTAAATATTAAACCTGGAATTTCAAAAAATTGTCCCAAACAATGTTTATTTCCTTCCTAGTAATTTTGATTGAAATCGGTCACCTGGAAATCTTCCATGGGAAAATACAATAAAAATGAAAAAATTAGCATAAAATGAATGAATGCACAAAATAATGAATGCTTTTTTCATTGAATAAAAAAGCAAAGCTGATGAGCAGTTGTTAATTTTCAGTATCCCAAAGATGCCCAAGGATCCAAATATTTTAATATAAGATTCAAATATAATCAAAGGAATCCAAATACCTAAAAGCATGGAGATACCCAAAAAGGCTCAAAGATACATAGCAAAGACTTCGTCCAAAGAATAAAAAATTAATTTGCATAAATAAAAAAGAATGTAAAAACATTTTTTTCAAGCGTAATTCATTTGCTTGGCTTTAATTTGCATATACTTAAAAACCAAATAAACGCGCACAAGCAAAAATCTTCAGATAATTTTGCAAGCTTGCTCGCAAACGGTGACCTTGAAGCTCTCTTGCTAATAGTTCACAGCGAAAACGTGATTTTGCTATCAAAAGAAATTTTGTTTTTAAAGGTAACTTGGGCCTTCAAACCATTCATACCTTGGGATTACTTTGGTGATTTCAAGCAATACCTTGAGATTACTTCGGTGATTTCAAGCACTACCTCTTTCGAGATAATCTTTATATTATTATTTTTTCCCTTACTGTTTTTTAATCAATGGGAAGGAGACCTATCAAAAGAACAACTTCGCAAGAAGCTCTTCATGAAGCAGATTTAAAAAGAAAAAGGGCTGATAGAGATAGTGCAAGAAGATCACGAAGAACAGAGGATGAAAAAGCTGCAAAACGCCGTAGCGACAATGAATTATATGCAAATTTGACAGAAGAAGCAAGAATAAATAAAAATGAACGGATAAAAATTACAAACAGGCAAAGACGTCGACCACAAAATCAAATAGCAGCAGGAGGTAAAGAAATTGATGATGAAACTCAACAACATTATCTTGGCCCGATGAATTTAGAATGTACCCATTGTGGTTCAAAGCATTTTGAAAGTGAAAAGGTTAGCAATAAAGGTTTATCATTTAGCTTATGTTGTCAACATGGCAGTAGCTTAAGTTTATCAACACAATTTCCTTATCCTGATGAACTTAAAAAGCTTTTCGATATTAAAGAATTCAGAGATAATATTCGGTTATATAACAGCGTACATGCTTTTGCTTCTTTTAATGCAGATATTGTAAAGTTTGGAATAAATCGTCCGGGGCCATATTCATTCGTTGTTCAAGGCCAAGTTTACAATCAAATCAACACAGCACTTAGAAATGCCGAAAATGAACCTAAATCATACGGACAACTATATTTTACAGATCCACTTGAAGCAGCAGAAACACGTTTACAAACATTTTCAAAGCTCAATACCGAAATTACAAAACTTTTATCTCTTACTTTGAGCCAAATAAATTGTCATGCCCAAGCTTTTAAAATGATGCATGAACAATATCAAATGCAACAAACTTTAGCAGCACATAATGGAACTCCACCTTTAAATTTATCAATGCATTTTAGTCTTAAAAAAGGTGTCGATCCACGCCGATTTAATTTGCAAACATCCAATGAAGTCGCCGCTGTTTTTGCAACAACTGATGATGGCGAAATCCCAGATTCTTATGTAACCATTTATGATAAAGAAGGCCGGCATTTAAAAACTGTAAATGCGTTGGATAAAAACGTTGAACCATGGCTTTATCCCATTTTCTTTCCACACGGACAACCAATTTGGAATCACGAAATGAAAAAGCTTTTTGGTAAGAAAAATGAAAATTTAACCCGTGGAGCTTACGCTAAATTTAAAATTTCTATTAGAGACGGTGAATTCAATGCTGTTTTACATGGTGGCCGACTTTTCCAACAATGGTTAGTCGATACTGCTTTGAAAATTATTAAAGAACGAGTTGAATACCTTAGAAAGAATCAAAATAAAATTTACCGTGATAGTTATGCGAACATTGATGCATTTATGAAAAAACACCAAATCGACAACAATGCCAATTCCATTGGAACTAAAATTATTTTACCTTCAACACACACAGGATCTCCCCGTTACATGGAACAGGTTTATCAAGATGCAATGGCCATTGTTCGTCGACTTGGAAAACCCGATTTGTTTGTTACGATGACTTGCAACCCAAATTGGCCAGAAATTGTTGAAAATCTTTTCCCTGGACAAACTCCTGCTGATCGGCCGGATTTAATTGCAAGAGTTTTCAAGCAAAAATTAAATTTTGTTGTCGATTTGATTGAGAAAAAAGGATATTTCGGTAGTTGCAAAGCATATGTTTATACTATTGAATTTCAAAAAAGAGGTCTTCCTCATGCTCATCTTTTGGTTACATTGGAAGGTGATTATAAAATGCGAACAGCTGAAGTTATCGATCGTTATATAAGCGCACAATTACCAGATCCCCAAAAATTCCAAAATTTGTTCAAATTTGTTTCAACTCATATGATTCATGGACCTTGCGGTTTTCGATGTGAAAAAGATGGAAAATGTTCTAAAGGTTTCCCAAAAAATTTCCAAGAAGAAACAACTCTTGATGAAGATGCTTATCCTACATATGCAAGACCTGATAATGGAAGATCCTTTACAAAAAATTCTGGATTTGTCGTCGATAATCAATACGTTGTTCCTCATTGCCCAAATCTCTTACTTTTAATGAACTGTCATATTAACGTTGAAGTTGTTTCATCGATTAAAGCAGTAAAATATTTATACAAATACATTTTTAAAGGCCATGATGCAGCAGCAATTAAAATTGTCGATGGTGTTGTCCAATATGACGAATGCGAATCATTTTTAAATAGCCGATATATGGGTGCAGCCGAAGCAGCTTGGAGGATTTTTAAATTTGAATTGCATGGAAAAAGCCACTCCATCACCCGATTGCCACTTCATTTACCAAATGAACAAAGTGTTAATTTTATAGATGCTGAAAACATTGACGGAATACAAGCAGCTTTAGATAAAAAAACAATGTTGATGGATTATTTTGAATTGAATAAACGAGATCCTAAAGCAAAAGACTATTTTTATGGTGAAATTCCAGAGCATTTTACATGGGGTAAAAACAAAGATACAAATAAATTTCAATGGAATACGCGTAAAGGTGCTTTTAAGAATCTGGGCAGAATGTACACAGTTTCTCCCACAAATCAAGAACAATTTCACCTTCGAATACTTTTAAATCATGTTAAAGGAGCTACAAGTTTTGAAGAATTGAAAACTGTTGATGAAAAAATTTGTCAAACATTTACTGAAACATGTCTTGAACTGGGTTTAGTTGAAGACGACAAAGAGTGGTATCGAGTTCTTTCAGAAGCCAGTGTTTCATTAATGCCATACCAAATGCGATCATTATTTATTCGACTTTTAATTCATTGCTCACCATTAGCCCCTGATAATCTTTGGGAAGAATATAAAGAAGCCATGTCTGAAGATTTCGCAATCACAATGCCTATGGAAATTGCTATTCAAAAAGCTTACCGTGAAATTATCAGGTTGTTAGAAAATGAAGATAAAAGTATATCAGATTTCCCCACAATGAATCAAAATATCAATTTTGATGAAGAATATGACCATTATGATTCTTCATTTGACCAATCTATCGGCGAGCAAATGTATGCCACAATGAATGGAAAGCAAAAGGAAATTGTTGATAAAGTTTTAAATGCAAGCGAAAACATCAATGAAAACTCCCAAAAACTTTATTATCTTGATGGCCCAGGAGGATCTGGAAAAACTTACGTTTATAAAACATTATGGCATTTGTTACGCGTTAAAGGTAAAAAAGTTCAAACTATGGCTTTTACCGGCATTGCAGCAATTTTATTACCAAGTGGAAAAACTGTTCATAAAACTATTGGGCTACCTGTTCCTCTCTATTCGGACTCAAATTCAATTTTAACCCCAAAAACAAAACAAGCCGAAAATTTGAAAAATACAGATGTTTTCATTTGTGATGAAACACCAATGGCACCACGATATGCTTTTGAAATTATGGATAGAACTTTACGAGATTTTACTAAAATTGAGGAACCTTTTGGTGGTAAAATAGTAATACTTGGTGGTGATTTTCGTCAATTACTACCTGTCAGAAAAAATGGCACCCGTTCAGAATGTGTTAATTTATCAATAAAATTCAGCGAACTTTGGAAAAAATTTGAACAATTTAAATTACACCAAAACATGCGGGCTGATGCAGAGGAAACTGAATTTGCGGAATATTTGTTAAAAATCGGTGAAGGGAAACTCAATGATGAAAATGACAATTTTGAAATTCCTACCGATTTTATTACTGAAAATGATTTAGTCGAAGAAGTTTATGGAACTTTAATTAGACAAAATCGATTTAACGATGTTTCAAATTCAGCTATTCTTTCAGCAAGAAATGCAGATGTTGACGAATTAAATAATGAAGTAGTTGCCATGTTACCTGCAGAAGGTGAAAAAATTTATAGTAGCATCGATTCGGCAATCGAGGGTGAAGCTTTGCAAGAACTTTTAACCCAAGAATATTTAAACAGCTTAAATCCTCCATCATTACCACCTCATGAACTGCGTCTACGAAAAAATACAGTCATTATGCTTATTCGAAATCTCAGTCAAACGGAAGGATTATGCAACGGTACAAGGCTATTGGTAATTGGCTTAATGAACAACACCTTGCAATGTAAAATCTTAACTGGAGATAAAAAAGGCGATGTTGTTATGATTCATCGAATCTTGCTATATAACGAAGAAAATTATCCCTTCACATTGGCACGAAGACAATTTCCAGTGAAAATAGCATTTGCCATGACCATCAATAAAAGCCAAGGCCAAACATTTGAAATTGTTGGAATTGATTTGAGAAAAGACGTATTTAACCATGGACAAATGTACGTTGCATGTTCTCGAGTAAAAAGGTGGTCTGCATTAAAAATATATTTTGGGCAACAGCGAATGAATAATAAAGTTAAAAATTATGTTTACAAGGAAATAATTAATTAGGAGATAAAGCGGCGTAAAAACGATCTGGTGGCAAAGTTTTAGTTTATAAAATACGTGGCAAATTATTTATACTTAACCGATTTCTTAATTGACGAACTCTTCGGAGGATCTATTTTAAACCACCTTTATGGTGGTCCCCTACTGCAGGGTATGCAGCGTTTTGGAGTTGGGTGAGAGTTGGAGCAGGAGGTAAGTCTTTTATTTTTGTTTTATTTATTTTCTTTTTTATTTCAGATTTGAGCAAACACCAAGCAACATCTTTATTCTAACAAAATATTCATTCATTCAACTTTATAAGAAGCAGCCATTCAGATCAATAGTAAGTTTTTTTTTCATATTCTATTTTGTTATTTTCTTTATTTTTAGGACATTCTTTTCACTGTTGCTCACTTATTTCAAATACATAATGTGCTTCATCAAAATTTTATTATGATCTCAATTCATTAACAAAAATTTCAATTCAATATTTATTATGCTGACTTATTTATTAACTACGTAGAAGCAATTCTGGTGAAACTGTTAGTTTATTATTAATATTAATATCAAAATAATGTTTTGTTTTTAGTCTATGTTTTTCGCTATTTTCAAAATAGAATTGCTTCATCTTGAATCCTCCACCAAGTATTGATAAGATCTTTTTCAACACTCAATCAAATCCTCAACTATACAAACTCCAAAACTTCTCTCAACTTTCAACAAGAAACTCTAAAATTTCTCTCAACTTTGTATTGAAAATTTCCTTTTTTTATTGTATGTAATGTTTGCAATAAAATTCAAAAAATAAAAATTAGTAATATAATAGACATGGCGGCGCGGAGCGCCGCTTCTTGCCTAGTATTGATGAAAAGGATAAATGGCTCAAAAATAAAGTTGATATTACTTTGATTCATGCGAGAAATTTAGAAGTTAGTTAAATAATAATCAAAAAAAAATTTACTAAAAAAATTTCATAATTTTTTAAATTTCAAAAAATTAATTTGAAGAAAAAAATATAATTTTTAGTAATCCAAAAAATTTGCATAATTTTTAGTTTTTTATAACCTGCAAGCATAATTTTAAAAATTATATAAAGTTTTTGTTTTCAGGGTGAAACTTTAAGCCTAATAAATTACGCTTCTCGAATAGGAGCTTTGGGCACCAAAATATTTTATTCCGTTGAATCACCTTTGTATACTCCAATTCATGGATTTAATAATGATTATATTTTCACTTATCATTCAAATAATTATGGTTTAACAAGAAGATATGATAAATTTGAACCAATTAATAATTTGACAAAAGCAAATGAAATATGGACTGATGATCAGGTTCGGTTTTGGGATTTGTTTTAGTCCAATCTTTTCTATTTCAAGAATTTTTTGGAAATAAATAAAAATTAAAAATGCAGGAAAAAACAATTTTAAATTCTTTTTTTTTCTTACAACCTTGATTTCGCGATTCTTAAAAATACTAGATCTTCTTTGATTTTTTAGAATATTATTTTCGTTAGATTCCAAAAAAGCTATTAGAAATAAATCTTTATTTTCCTCGTTTTTGAAAAAATTAAAAAAATACTTTTTTTTAAAATATTTTTGTTTTTAGCAGCAATAAAAAAATAACCAAATTCATATGATTTTTTAAGCCTCATCCAAAAAATATAGAATAAAACTGATTCATTTTGGCTTTCGGGGAAAATAAAAAAATAAAATACATATTTTTAAGTTCCATCACGAAGATTTTTTGATCGTATATTTCGGAATCCTACTGTAAAAATACTCATACATCCGCTTTTGGTATTACCACAAAAAAATAAATAAAACACAAATTTTTTGGATTAAACTTCTTTAATGCCTCGTCTTTTTTTTAATAGATTAATTCAGCAATAAATGCCAAAACCAAAGGCTTATTGGTTCTTGTTTCAAATTGTGATACTTATTCCTCACGAGAATATCTAATTGAAGCCATTTCTCAATATCTTCCAGTCACCATTTATGGAAGTTGCTCAAATATTGAATGTGATTCAAAATGTGAAGAAAAAGCAATAAAAGAACATAAATTTTATTTAGCATTTGAAAATTCTGTATGCAATGAATATGTAACAGAAAAATTTTGGAGACTTAAAAAATTAATTGTTCCCATTGTTTTAAGTAAAAATGCTACAACGGAAAACGTGGCGCCATACGAAAATTTTATAGCCATGGATGAATTTGATTCGCTGGAAGAATTTGCGGTTTATTTAACGATGTTAATGAGTAATTTAGAAGAATATAAAAAGTAAGCTTTTTTGTGGGAATTTTGACCTTGAATTTGAGGGCAAATAAAAAAGAAGCAGAAAAAAAGCAAAAATTATAAAAAAATTCGAAAAAGTTTTCATTCAAAAAAAATTCAAATCAGTGTTTTAGATTATTCATAAAAAATTCTTACAATATTTTGCCATTTTCCTCTAAACTTTTTCAAAAAACGGAAGTTTATTTTCCAGAAAAAATTGAAAAAATAAACGAAAGAAAAATTTATTATTTTTAAACATTAATTTTTTGAATTTCATCACCAAAAGCATTAAATTTTGTGAAAATATGTCAGAAAATAATTTGTTTTTAAATAAAATAAATAATTAAACATAGTTTTTTTTGCAAGAAAAAAAACCAAAAATTTTTAATCTTCTAAAAAGAAAAAGAAAAGAAAATTAGCACATTTTTCATTTTCTTTTTCCCTTCGTTTTTTGCAACTCCATTTTGGTTAAAAAATTTTTAAAATTTCAGATTTTTTTCCTGGACAAAATTATACAAAAAGTCCTCTGCCACCATTGACATTGGTTGTAATTTATGTAATTTGGCATGGGAATTTCGAACTAATTCCACCCAAGCCAAAACAATGCTACCAACTTATGATCAATGGCAAACTCAAAGTCAATGCAAACTTAATTATGCCCTTTTTTCACTTATGACTTCCGAAGAATTAAGCAAAACTTCTTTTTTTCCTTTATACGAAAAATTATTATTTTTATTTATTCCTTTAACATTTTTTATTTTTGCTATTTTATACGCGTATCGAACTTCTTCCTTTCATGTTTTAAAAATTTTTACAATCCATTATTTTATTAATAATAAAAAATAGTTAGCTTTTTTTATAAGTTTTTGGAATTATTATTTTATCGGATCTCGCAAAAAGAAAATTTTTCGATTAAAAAATAACACAGAATCGTATTTGTTTTAAAAAAGGATTTATGAATAATTATTGTAACATTTTATACATACAAACAAAGAAAAAAGAAAAAAACATAGGTATGAAGCGACGAAACATAGAGAAATTGAGGAGTTTACCATAGATGAGCAAATGAGACGATGAATCCAAGAACAATCATACCAGAAATTTTTATAGCATCAAATTTTGAGTCATTAATTCCACTGGTTGTTGTTGTTTTAATTCCTTCATAAGGATCACATTCACCATCACGAAGTTTTTTAACCTGAAATAAACAATGTAATTAATTAATGTTTTAGAAAATATGTAATAAAGATTCAAAAATAAAAATAAAAATAAAAAGTAACTTACGTCTACTTTAATATTGCCTGTAGGACAATGAAATTTTTCATTTATGCATCCAGCTTCTCGATAATATACTCCATCTTTGTTACAGCTTCGAACATCACAATATGCTGGAGTGCAGGAGTTGTCGGTGGTGCTTTCATCTAAAAATAAATAACTTATTATTTAATAAAACAAAAAAAAGAAGAAGAAAAGAAATAACTTTACTTTTATTAATAGGTATCGTCTTTGTTTGACATAACCTGTATTTGATACATTGAGCTTCAAGAGATGGAAGAAACATGAATAAATATGCAAGAGCAGCAATGATGATGAGTTTCATGATTTTTGACGAATAGCAGCAGCGATAAGCGACGACGATGAAAATTGAATCAACAATAATGAAAGAAAGAAAATGTGGAATTCGTTTGGTTTTATACGAAAAAATGAATTTCTATGCAAATATCTGTATTTTTAGCCTTTGCTGATTGAAAAAATTGAGCTTTAAAAAAATTCAGCTGAAAATGTCAAAATCGAGTTCATTGATAATTTATTTACTACCTTTTTTTGATACATATCTCTCAATAAAATGGAATGTTTATCCGTGGCTTTACCAAATTTGACTGGGTCAGAATCTCCACGTTTTCTAAGGCTTTCAAGTAAAAAAGAAAGAAAGCAGAAATTAAGTATGTATGAATGTGTCAAACTCAATACTGATTAACACAAAGAAAATGGAAATTAACATGAGTCAAATGTTGCAATGGTATACAGTAAAAGTGTTTTAGCGATAAATCGTTAATTTTTCTGCTGGTTATTTACTCGATGTTTTTACATTACATTGTTATCATTGGAAAGCTATAAAGCCATAAAAGCCTAGAAACAAACATGTTTTTGATAAATTTATGAGAAACAAAAGTTGTTTTTTCTTAATAATAAACTAGAAGCTCCGCCGGCCTTCGGCCAGCGATGTAACTTGTTTCAATGAAATATAAAAAATGAGTTTTTAATTTTCCATGATCGTGGACAATTAATTCAAAAATTAACCTGCATTAAACGAAACAAAAGCATGCTAACTACTATAGAATCTTATATTATCTTTGAATTCTTTAATATCGAAGAATTTTTAAAGTTCCTTTGATCCTCCTTTTGCTATCGGTTCCTTGGATCTTTTCCTTACAATTGGTTCCTTGGGTCTCTTCCTTGCTATTGGGGCTTTGGATCCTTTTTTACTTTAATAAATTGCCTCATCAAAAGACAAACGACCGCTTATCACCGCTTCATTTTTATGAAATGCAAACGCGATTTTCTTTCTTTGCGCATTCATTCATTTTTTAATGCAAATTTTTTCATTTTCTTTTCATTTTTCCCATGATCGATTTTCAAGTTCTCACGAACGAACACACAATGAAAATTACTAGGAAGGATATTAGTCGTCGTTCGCTACCAAAGTTGTTTGTTCAAGTATTTATTTATTTAACATTTTTTTACATATACAAACATACAAAGAAAAAATTATGAAATATTCAAGAGGCATAAAAAATTTGGCTACCAAAGTTAACCATTAAAGAAGTAAACGAAGCATCCGATGAGTATCATTCCAATAATTTTAAATGCATTTGATTCATTGATTGCACTTGATCCTGTAGCATCATATGGATCACATTTGCCTTTACGAAGATAGTTTACCTAAAAAATTACAAGTTTGTATTACGAAAAATATTCAGAAACAAAAACTGATGGTGGTGTGTCATTAATCCAATGTATTTGGCTATTTTGATGAATGAAAGATGATGGAACTTACATCTGGTAGAGAGATGGTCATATCATTATCACATAAGAAATTATTGTTGTTTGAGTATTCATCTTTGCATCCACCTTCAACATAATATATTTCATTTTTGATACAACTTCGAAGACTACATGACGATGTTTCACAATTTATATATTTTTCTATAAAACTAAGAAGTTAACGATCATAAAAAAGGCATATAAGTAACATACCAACAAATGGACTTGTGTAATCTTTTGTTCGACATACTTTACTATTTGAGCATCGTTGTTTAGAATCATGAGTGTTTATCCAAGGTTTAGTTACATCTTCAGGTTTTGGTTGCCAACGAGGTGGAGGTCGATAAGGTGATGGAGGAGGAGCGTCTTGTTCAAAGATTCCACTAGGATCACGTAAAGGTTTTGCTATCATAGGATCACATTTACCATCTTTAAGTTGTGAACGATCAATATGGATATTTCTAACCTAAAAGACTATGGTTTAAAGCAGTAAAATAAACAAAAATTTACTTTTAATCCCAAATACCATGGTGAATCTTCATCTTCTACTGTAACAACAGCATAGTACTTTGTATTTTCTTTGTTGGTGCAAATATGAACATCACCTTCACATCCATAGACACGGTATAAAACATTATCAACTAAACATTGCCAAGCAGCACATTGACCATCACATTGTGCCATAGCATTTCCGCCTAAAAGGGAAAAGTGTATATTTACAAACAAACAAAAGTAAAAACAAACTAACCTTGACGTTGTTGATAATCATTTTTTGTTAAACATTCATAATTCGTTTGACATCTATGAGCTTCAAGAAATGGAAGATGAATGATGAGAGATGCAGCAGCCAGAAGAACGACGATGAAGAGTTTCATGATTTTTGACACGAACGAACGAGCGACCAGAAGCGGCGGCGACGATGACGAAAATTGAAACAACAATGAAAAGAAAAAATGTGACGAATGATAGCTTTTATTCACAAAAGCATTATCTGTCATTTTGTTTTCATACAAATTTTTTCTTTTTCTTTTTGTTTGGAAAATAAAAATTTTTAGTTTTACTCCAAGCAAAAAATATAGCTTTTACAAGTTGCAACTGTTGAAGGAAAAAAACGACAATGAAATTATCCAGAGCATACATGGGCAAGGGAGTGTGTCAAGGTTTTTTTGCTAGCGGTACCCCAAATTTTCCAAAGGGTCTCCCCTCTCTGCTATTTTTTGGCTAGCAGAAAAAAAAGCGGTACCCTCAGAATACAGAAAAAAATTTCCCTTGGTATCCCCTGTGGATTTTTTTCATTTTCTAAAAAACCTCAGCGGTACCCCGGTACCTCTGGGTGTGTCAAAACACACCCAAACACACCCTGTGCCCATGTGTGTCCAGAGTTAGCTTTTTTTACCCCGATAATTCACAAAGTCTCAGCACACATGAAAACTTTGTTTTTTTTTCAACACTCTTTAAAATAAAATAAAAATTTTGAACCAATTTTCAGTGCTTCGAAAAAAAAACTTCGCAAAAAAATAATAAATTATTTTCATTTATGATTAAATTTAGGGCAACTTTAGATGGAAAACTTTTTAATACTAGATTGGAAGTCGACAAATATAAATGACAAACTAAACTCTCATGAATCATTTTTAGCAAGTTTATTTAAAAAATGGATAAAATATAAAAATTAATTTTTATTTATAATTCGCATATTTAGAAACGGATTTTTTTTCAAAAGCTTAATTTTGCTATTTTCTTAAATTTATTCCTTTGCTTTTATTTATTGCATTTTGCTATTTGAAGAGAGCTGAGTTTTTGTATAAAAAGGTTATTCTTGTTTAAATAAATTTTAAAAGTCTTTACAAAATTTAATTTAAAAAATATTTATTTATCATAAAAATATAAAAATTTATGTCCAACAAAACAATCCCCTAAAAAGACACCATGTGGTAGGTCTAAAAGCAGGTAAAAGGTGGCGATATTTTTCAGGGAGAGTTTTAATTATAGCTTGAGTTTGCTTTGATTTTTCTTCATAATCAATTTTGGGATTTCGAGCGATGGATTTGAGTTTTTCTTGAATTTCCTTTGGAAGTTCTGTGAATCCTGGAGGTGAAGGAATTTTATCGAGGATTTCGGGAGACAAAGCAGTCATAATTTTATCAATTTTTTGATTTTTTTCTTTGTCTGACAAAGCGCTGTCGTTGAGGACTGATTTAAGTTCTGTGATAGTCGTAGCGGGGAGAACTTTTTCGAAATCAGTTGGGAGACGATACTATAAAATAACTTTTTCATTACAAATTCAATGCTACGCCTGAAACTTACAAAACCTTTTTCAGATTTGGTTGGCAAAGCACCAACAGTTACTGCGAGAACAAGAATAAAGAAAACTACAGCTTTAAAAGCAACCATTTTTTCTAACAAGAAAGTTTGTTCTTTCTCTTTGCTTATTCAATTTCGCTTTTATAGTATTTTTTTGGAAAGGCGGAGTATCTTTAAAATCACGAACCTCTAAGCACGCCATTTATGTCGTTAATGATAAAAAGAATTTTTTTTTCACGAAAATATTTCAACTTCCTCATTACAATGAGTAGTAAAGAAAATAACTATAGTTGTAGGTAAAAAAATTTTAGCTTTTAAAAAATAAAAAATAAAACATGTTCTTTGTACATTCTTTTTTCTATTGCGTGATTTTTAAGAAACTTCGTTCTAAACAAACAACGAATAAAAAAAGGAAAGGTAGCAAGCTATAAATCGAAAAAAGAACGCAAAAGTATACTACAAATATTTTTTTTGTGTTCCGTGATGGACTTGTTTACTAAAAAACCAAACGTTCAATGACTTTTTAAAAAGAAATTCCTTTTCTAAATCTTGTCTGTTTGAGCTCATCTTTAACCCCAACAAACTACACATAAAAAAAAAGTAAAGTTAAAAATCTTTAAATCAAAAACGAAAAATTAAAGAGCGAAATTTATACTCAATTTAAATTTAATGATCGTAAAAATTTTCTAAAATTAAGAATACAACTTAGAATAATTATAAAAAATTTAGATCTGAAAAATTAAAAAAATGTATCAGGAAATTTTATTTTACGCTTTTTTATTAATGTAATTTGTGGACGGACTTTATAGCAACAAAAAAATGTAACATAAAAACATTGTTTATTTGGTTAAAATTAATGTTCTAAATAATAAAAAAATTAGAAAATAAAAATATTTAAAAAAACTTTTTGGTATTAACCTTTCTTTTTTTTTTATCATTTATTTTTCATTTGAGTAATAAGTTTTACGACTGTTTATTTTGAGAAATTTTTTCCAATAAAAAGTTCAATGTCCATTTATTACACCGCCGGCCTTCGGCCGGTCATGAATATTGTTTTATGTGAAACGTCTTGCATTTTTTGGACCTTTGATAAATTTATATCTTATTGCATATTTGGATCCTATATGACACCTTTAAATAACTTAAAACCAACCGAGACTCATTACCGCTTCATTTTTATACAATACAAAAAAGCAAACTACAGTCTTTCCGCATTCATTCATTTTTTTATGCTAATTTTTTTATTTTTTATAAACTTTCCCATGAAGCATTTCCATCCACGTACGAACGCACAATCAAAAATACTAGGAAGGATAAATTTGTTAAGCATTTAAAAAATTTAGAAAAAATGAATTTATTTATTATTTAATTATTATAAAATATCTGATTTTATTCACCCTAGTACCAAAGCCAAAATCATAATAGGTATTAATGGACAGAAAGCGGGTAGAAGATGACGATATTTTTCGGGAAGTGTTTTAATTATAGCTTGAGTTTGTTTAGCTTTTTCTTCATAATTGATTGCAGGATTACGAACGATGGATTTGAGTTTTTCTTGAATTTCCTTTGGAAGTTCGGTGAACCCAGGTGGAGGAGGAATTTTATCGAGGATTTCGGGTGACAAAGAAGTCATAATTTTATCAATTTTTTGATTTTTTTCTTTGTCTGACAAAGCGTTGTTGTTGAGGACTGATTTAAGTTCCGCGACAGTGGTTGCAGGAAGGACTTTTTGAAATTCAGATGGAAGTCGATACTAAAGATATATGAGCATTATTTTATTTATAAATTTATTGATTAAAAAAATTATTACTTACAAAGCTATTTGGAGATTTTTGAGGAAAAGCATTAACAGTTAATACAGCAAACGCAAGAGCAGAAAAAAGTAAAACAGCTTTAAAGGCAACCATATTTTCGAATAAAAGAGAGGTTGATTTTTCTTCATAAATTAATTTCCTTAAATACCATTTGTAGGAAGTTAAAGAAGGTGGAGCAATCTCAAACCTCTAAGCTAGTCCATCCACATATAACCCTCTCTTAAACATCAAAAGCAGCTTTAGTATCCCATCAAGGATTATTAACTCATCTTCACTTCCTCAATCAAAATTAAGAAAATAAAAAATATGCTTATCTTAACTTCCTTATTGAAAGTCAAAAAATATCCTAACAATTTTTTTAGTTTATCCAAAAAAGATTGTTGACATTTGTTTTCTTTACAGAGTCGATTACGTGATGCTTTGAAATAAAAAATACAAAAAAAACCTCAAATTCGGTCTATACAAACAATAAAAAAAGGACGTGGAAGCCGCAATTTAAAAAAAAGTATACTACATTTTTTTGTTGTGCTCCGTGATGGACTTATTTACAAATACATACCAAACGTTCAATGACTTTTTAAGAAAATTTTTTAAAATCTTACGTAATTACCTTTTTATAAAACAAACTATATACAAATGTTCACAAAAAAAGAGAAGGAAAAATCAAACCATAAAAACGCACATTTTTTACACCAAACTTAATTTTTTTGAATTTTTTTGGGGGGAAAACATTTTAATTTTTTGATTTCATAAAGAATTAAATTTTATGGTATAGTTTTTTTGCCATCATAATTGATTATTTTGCTCCTCAATAAATGACAGAGATTTAAATATAATAACGATTCTTTCTTCGAAGAAAAAAAGTTGTGGTTTTAATTTTTTGTTAAAAGTATTTCAATGAATTTTATGTTTAATGAGTTTTGATTTTTGGTGAAAATCAAACAAAAGCTTGGTGTTTTTCGTTTATTTTTTACTTTAAATACAATTAAATTAAATTATGCACAATAAAAATAAGTAAAAAATAATAAAATAATTAAACATCATGATCTGTAACACGTATAGGTTGTTTGAAATGGTATTCACGTAAATATTTTTTAAGTGTTGGAGGCAATGGTAATTTTGAAACATTTTCATACGTTGTATGATTTGTAATAACTGCACGGCATAAATGCTAAAAAATAAATAAATAAAAATATAAAAATTTGAAAGATTAATTTTTAAAAATATGGGATTTATTTTTGAATTTTTAGTTTTTTTTAAAAATAAAATTTTAACTATTTTTTTAATTTTAAAGTTAATTAATTACAGACCTTTAAATCAAATGCAAAATTCCTTTTTAATGGAAGAGAAAGTTGTGGTTCATAAAATAAACATTGTTTGGGATCCTTATAATTATCCACCAAATCATTAATTCGTTTAGCTCGATGATATGCATCATCATGAATGTCAAAACTATATATTCCATTAACGTGTTCAATTCGGGCATGAAGAGTTCGTTGATATCTTCGAAATGAAACAGAAAATAAATAATTAATTTGGGCTGAATCTCGAAGCAAGAAAGTTCCTTCAGGTTTTCCTTCCAAAAGTGTTTCAGCTTCATATCGATCCATCATTCCCCAATAATATGGTGCAGCCGTAATTGAAATCATATCCGGAACTAATACATTTGAATATTCTATTGTGGAATGAATTACGCTGCATGCAATTTCAGCCCGTTCTGATGGACTTCCAAGTGAAGGGTTTGAAAGAATTTCGGTAAAAGTATTTAAAAAATTTTCATTCACTCCAGCCGCTGAATTTCTTGGACGTTGTTGAGCCAATTGTTGATTATTATTATTAGTTGTTGTTGAAATATTATTTTCGGGTGAACGAAATCGTAAACGTAAATCTCGAGCAGCTCGAAAGAAAGCATTGGTAGAAGAAGGTTCAGGTTGTTGTTGTTGTTGTTGTTGTTGATGGGATTTTGGTTGGTGTTGGTGTTCATCATCGGAACCTGAGACACTACCAGATGGAGAAAAAGGGCATAAAGTATTAGCAGGATGGTGGCGAGATGGCCTGAAAAAATGACAATGTAACTAAACGTTTCCACTAAATCCTGTAATTCATAAAAATAAAAAAAAATTTGAACTTGGAGTCTCGTCAAAAAAAAAATCATTGATTTTTGTAAGGTAATAATTTTGAGTCTTGCCGCAGAAATAAATAACGCAGGTTTTTGTTTTAAATAAAAAAAACTATCCCCAGAACTCTCAAAACAAAAATTAAAAATTATTTCTTTCAAAAAACATTTTTGGGCTTTTTAATTTTTTTAGTTTATCCATATTTTTCGTGGTGAAACTTCTTGTAATTAACATAATTTTATTTATTTATAAAATATACTTACTTTCCCGTTTTCACCTTTTTCTTTCCCGCATTAATAATAGCTCCAACTGTTAGTGAAGTTGAGGATGATGAAGAAAGTTTTGAATTTGGAATGGTTAAAGTAATTGTAGAACTGCCACTTGCTTCAGCCATTTGAGAGGAGGAAGGCTTACCACTACGAAATATTTTCATTTTCATGATTGAAGAAATGAATTTGTGGCTGCCTGAAAAAATAAAGAAAATAAATAATTATTAATTAATTTTGATACAAAAGTCTTTTTTGCAATATTAAATACGAGCAAAAAAAAGCAAATGATAAATTGCCAAGAATTTAATTTTCTCTATTTTTTTTTACCGGAAATCAATCAAAAAATAAATAATAATAAAAAATGTGAAAAGACGTAATCGAAAATTCCAATCTTTCAACCAAAAATGAAGCAAAAAAATGTCTGAAAAATCAATCTCGTGAGAAAATAATAAAATTCGAAGCAGACAGAAAAAAAAGTGGAAAATAAATCGGAAATGGTCAAAAAAAGCAGACGATCAAGAAAAAAAGCAAGTAAAAAGGCAACCGATTTTAATCAAAAAAAAAGAAAGAAGAAAAGCGTTTTTTTGTCATTTTTCCTTTTTTTCAAAGAACTGAAGAAAAAAAAATTTATTGATTCTTATTTTTTTTTTTTTTGCTCGGGTGCTGCTGCTAACATTTTTTGTAGTGGTTGAAAAAAAGGGTGAAACATTTTTTTTCATTTTTCATTTTAACTGCATTTATGCATGCATTCAAACAAAGACATGAAGAAAAAAAAAATCAAGAAAAAAGAAGAAATGAAATGATCAAAGAAGGAAAATGAAAGCTTTTTTGGTATCAGCAGAAGAAAAAGAAAGAGACGACGAACACGAACACAACAATCGAAAGAAAGAAAAATGCATCATTGCCTTTTGCTGATGCTTTGCCCGCTTTTTTTTCTTACTTTGCACCCTGGCTTGAATTCAGTTTGTGGCGTGGCGGCGATCATTCCTTTTTTTCATTAATTAATTTTTTATTTTGCAGAAATAAAAAAATGAAAAGTCCAAGGTCTTTTCTAAAATCAGAGACTGAAATAAAAAACCTCTAAAAAAATAAAATAAGGCGTTTGTTAAATAACAAATATTAAATAAATTTTTTCTGGAAAATTTAAACTTTAGCTTTTTATGGATCAAAATTTTGAAAAAAAGAAAATAAGAAAATTCTAATTCGGCAACGGAAATAAATAAGCTAAGGAAAAAACTTTCAAATCCAAAAGCATGTTCAAAATCGTGCAATGAAACCCTACAAAGCTTAGATTTAATTTGCATTTTGGTAAAGGGAATTATAAATAAATATCAAATTGTGAAGAAAAAAAAAGAAGAATATCTGGAGCTTCATTTTTGCTTGAAGCCAAAAAAAAAAAAAGGTTAAGAAAGAAAAAATATTTTTTATTTTTTTTTCTTCTCTACAACCTTCCTTTTTTCATATTTTTCAAAAGCTTTTATATCATATTTTTTTTTCAAACAGCACAACAACTTTTTTTTTATTTTGGTTTTTGATAAGTTAAAGAAAAAGAAAAGGAAAAATTGAAAAGGATTATAGCCAAAAAAAGAAAGAAGAAAAAAACGAACGAGAAATAGAAAGAAAGTAAGTAGAGTTAATTACTATCATCAGATAGATATTATAAACACATTTTTTCTCATTTTTTCTTTTGAAAAAAAAAGAGTAAAAGATTATCTTTTTTTTACGTAAGTGCAGCGAGCGTTTATGGTTTCTCGCATGTGGTTGGGAGAAAAAAAATAGATAGGATGGATTAATGAGAGAAGGAGTTTTTTTTCATTTTGGCTTGAAAAAACTTTTTTTTTGCTTAAAAACAACGTGGATTTTTCTTTCCTTTTTGAGTAAAGTTCTAAAATTGATAAGGATTTTTTTAACCAATTTTTAAGCAGTTTACACTTAAATCCTTTTACCAAATATAGCCGTCAAGAAAAAAAAAGAAAAGTAAAGTAATTCCGGCTTTGGTTTTTGGTTGGATTAAAATTATTTAAAAGAAAAATGTGTGAAAAGAAGGGATGATGTTCGAGAAAATTAAATATAGTTATAAAAATTTTAGAAAAGGGTTGAAAAATATTTGAAACTTTGAATCACCGCACGAAATTTTCTTTTCCGCTAGAAAAAATGAGAGAGGCTTCGAAATTTATGTTTTCGATCCTCAAATTTTTTTTTATTCTCATCAAAATTCTAAAATTCTCAAAAATTACTTATTTAAATAAGTAATCTTTTCTGAGCGCGCTTTTTATTAATAAAATTTATAATAAAATCTTAATTTATTTTAACTCCACCTTCTTATTTTCCTTCCAATATTTTTTTTACTTTGAATGAAGAAAAAAAAGAAAGCAAACAGAACACAAACTCATAAAATAAAAATTTGATTTGATCGTAAATTGGTCTTTTTTTACGCTTTTTGCAACTGGAAAAGCACAAGTTCGAGACAAAAAATTTACGCGGGTTTTTTCAATAGTTTAAACAAAGTTTTAAGGGAATTCTTTCTCTTTTTTTTAATGAGAAACAAACAAATGCAATAAAAAAAAAACTAAATAAAGATTAAAATATTTCAAAAATGAATCAAATATGTGCTTTTAAAAAATTCGCGTGAGAGAGATTTATGTATGTATGTCCAAAAATATATTCGTTTCATATATTTTCAGCAGGATCAAATCAGTTTTTTGTAATTTTTTTGGTTTTTGATTTCACATTCGTTCCAGGGCCTCGAATAAAAATCTTCCAGACAAAAAACTATACTAACTCAGAAAATAGAAAAATTTGGAGATTGAAAAGCATAAAAAAGCAAGAAAAAAAAGCAACCAAGCAATGAGATGACTGACTGATCACAATCGCTGAATAAATACAGAAACATAGAAAGAAACATTCTTAGTCATTATTGCTTGATAGTCATTTCTTACATTGTCATAATGCTTTTTTTGATTCATAAACAAGCAAGCAACAAAAAATCTAAAGAAACTAAACAAAAAATAGATTTTTTTGTGTTTGTTGGTGAAAAAGACGTGGAAAAAGAAAAAGGTTTTTTATATGTACATATTACAAATTACAAATAAAAAATGTGTTCGTAGTGTTTAAGCTTTTAATGTGTTTTTTTCTTTATTAAGTTTACAAAAGAAAAATGTTCATGTGATTTGGATTTTTACAAAACTTGAAAAAAATATATAAGAAAATTTTTTTATCGTTTTCTCAAAGTAAACTATCCCAAAAAAGTGAAAGTGGATCAGAAAAAAAAAGTTTTTAGTTAAAAAAAATTTATTTACAGTTAAAAAGAACGTTAGGAATTAAAATTAAAATTCTTGGCAAATTGCTGAATTTTAGAAAGAAAAAAATTTGTATTTACTTTAAAAAAATTTTGTATTATATTTTTTTCTATTAAAACTTTTGATTTAATGATTTTTTTGAAAAGAGAGAGTATACTGTAGCGTTTCAAGATTTTTTGTTTCCATTTTCTTCAAAATATTATCCGTAATCTATCTATCACGATTGACGTCAATGGCGCGAGAAAGAATTAGAATCAAAAAAAAACTCTTAGAAATGATAAAAAAAAAAATGCAAAGAAAAAAATTTTGGTGTTCACTTCTTTTTTTTTTGAGATACAATCTTTGAGAAAAAAAATCCGAAGCAAATCAAAAAATAGCCGTTTCAAAAAAAGAAAAAATTTATGGTTTTTTTTCCTTGATCTTATTTTAAACTTTATTTTTGTTTTGTCTTAAAAATTTTCTTTTTTCTTTTTTTTAGTTTCAGAAAAAAATTTAAAAAATGACATCATTAATTTTTTTTATTTCCTTTAAAGCAAGGTGTTAGAAATGCCTTATTATTATCACCCATGTGCTAGTTCGCTTAGATAGATAGATGATCATCGGATAAAAGAAGTGAAGAGAAGAAAAAAAGCTGCTTAAATTTCAAAAAAAGCGGAAAGAAGTTCCTAATACTTAAAACTTTTATTTTAGAATTAGAAAGGCTTTAAATGAAAAATCAGCTAAAAGACGTACGTTGTTTATAGAAAATAGGAACAAAATTATGGGTGCTTTAGAAAGCGTGACTTTGACCCTACATAGGGAGTTTAAGAAAGAAGTTGAAAAAAATATACAGTTAGGATTTTTAGGAACTTTTTTAGCCGGGAGAATCCAAGCGACTTTCGCTTTAAATTAATATTCAATTTTAAAAAAGAAGTTAATTTTAGCGATGATGAAAGTTTAAAAATAGCATCTCTCTAATCGCTAATGGTGTCTTTTGTTTTATGAAAAACAAGCAAACTGAACGAACGCCATAAAGACGTAAAAGCAAGCTTCCGCCAGTGATAATAAAATTTTTCCGTTTTCGAAGCTTATGAAAGAAAAAAACAAGCAGCAATAAACAAGTGAAAAACATGCTAAAAATAGCAACCGACGAAAATAGACTGCTGAAGCTATGTAAGTTTAAAGATAAAAAAAAGAGAGAGAGAGCATGAATTTTTTTTGTGATTCGCGTTTCATTGAGAGTTCGAGAGAAAATGGAACAAGAAAAATTTAAAGTTTACAAAAATGCAAAATTATAAAAGTAAATCCAAAGTTTTTGAATTTGGGCACTTTTTTAATATCGTATCGAAATTTTTTTTTGTCAAGATATCTGTTTTTTTAGAGACCAATAAATTTAATAAAAACCGAAAAATAAATTCAACATAGGCAAACAAGCAGGCGACAAAAGTTTTCTTTGCATTTTTTTTCTTCCAAGGAAAAGGCAAAATTATTAAAAGGTAAAATTTAAGGCAACAATAATTTGTAAATAAAAAAACACCTACCTCCTTTTGAATTTGATGTGTTGTTTGATTGATTATTATTTTTATTATTATTATTATTACTATTCTCAATTAAAATAGCTGATGCAGATAATTTTTGAGATGAAAAAGAATTAGAATTTAATTTTAATTGATTGGATTCATATTGCGGCGACGTCGACGACAACAAAGAAGGACGAAAACAATCAAATATTTTATTAACAACCTTTTTTGTTGTTAATGTCTTTTCTGAAAAAAAAAATAAAAAATTAAGGGAAAAAATAAAAAGAATGGATGGATTTTTGATCGATAATTTTTTTCTTTAATTCATTTCTTTGTTTAGATAAGAAAAAAAAAGCTGTTGCGTCAAGGAAAAACGACAATAGACACGTTTTTTTGGTTCAACAAATAAGTGTTGGAAAAAAACAAAAGAAATAATTCTCTTTAAACGCTAAATTTTTAAATTTGACGAAATTTTAAGTCTTAAAGCGAAAAATTTCTCAACACGAAAGTTGAAAAAATGTTTATAAAGATTACATTCTTTTTGGACACAAACTTACTTTTTCTGGATATGGGCATCGAGTTGTTACACTTTGATAAACCATGTTTCCAACAATAAGTAAAATTAAGCTCATTGAAATTGCAATCACAACTCCCGCTGTTCCTTTGATAATCAATGCTCCATAATCCGTTGGGCGTTGATCCTGAAAAAATTTCACAAAATTTAAAAAAAGAATACAGTTAAATTAATAAAATTACAGAAAATTTTAAAAGGATTAATTCTTTTTAAAGAATTTTGGCAGGCATTTTATTTATAAAAAATAGACGTCTACTAAACTTTTGGGGCAGGGCTCTCGAAGCTATAACTTTTAAAAAAAATTTACTAAATTTTTACATTGGAAAAACTCAAATCCATAAAAAAAACTTGCCACTACTATTAATAATTTCTGATCCACTTCTATTCTCTAAATTAAATAATAATAAGTCAGATTTTTTAATATAACAAAAAACAGCCGTTTCCAAAAACATTTTTTCCCAAACAGCAAACTTTTTTTATGCACTACGCTGGTGTGTTTTTAGAATATTAATATATAAATATATATGCAATTTTTTTTTCACATGAGCTCAATGTTCAAAAAATAAAAATGCAACAAAAAAAGAAAGATAATTCTATGTAATTTATAGTCGTTTTTTTCCCTTTCCTATGGCCTCTATCGTTCCATGCTTCATCACATGGTGGACAGCTATAAATTAAAAACGAAAAAAACGCCTAAAAATTTATATTAAAATAAAAGAAAAAAAGAAAAAACTAATCATTGGTCTTCAGTGAGAAAAAAAAGAAAGACTTGGTTAGGTTGGTTTTTTTTTTGCTTTTGCATCTCAAAGTCCAAGACTTGACTTTTTTTCGTTTTGTTGAATAAACGTGCCTCTCTCATTGACGACCAACATTCTATTTTTTTTCGTGTCTTCACTTTTTTTAAAGCAAGCACACATGGAGAAAAAAAAATGTGACATTCCCTTTTTTTAGTTTGTTTTTTTTTGTTTGGTTTATGGTGATTATAGTCTCTCATTGTCTTTTTTTTATGTTCAAAAAGTGAACGAAAAAAAAAATACAAAACTAATACAAAAAAAAAACGTTCGATGTAAAAAACACCAAAAAACAGAGATCTTTCAAAAAAGCATTGGCAAGAATTTGGTTGTTTGCTTCTCCAAAAAAAGATGAATGATAAAAACTACTTTCTTTTTTTTATAATTAAAAAATTACATTTTTTGTTTGAATGAATCATTAAAAAGCAACTATAGATTCAAACAAATTTGATTTTGCGCTTGGAAGCCACGAGATTTTACGACGTCATTTTTTTTTTAAATTAAAAATTTAGAAGTGTTTTCAAAAAAATTTTATGAAAAAAATCTTTCGTTTTTTATAATTTTTCTTTGGGCTTTAAAAATTGCTGTTAAAAAATAAAGCAGCTGAAACAATTTTATGCGTAAATATTAGATAGAAAAAAAATTTTTTTCGCTACAAGAATCTAAGTTATAAGTATTTTTTATTTAATGTCAAAAAAAATGGAATTTCCCCTACTTTTATTTTATGAGCTAATTTATTTTAAAGTTAAAAAACTATTTTTTGTATTTAAAAAAATGTAAAAGACTTACCATTACTATTTATATATTTATTATTATTATTTATTGAAAATATAGAGGAGCTTTGAATTTTCGCTGCAGGCAATAATAATGAAAGCTGCTTTTTCATTCCATAACTCAAATGTAAAAGACTCTGAGTTAAGTCAAGTCAAAGTGAAGTAGAGAAAAAAAAAACGAAAGAAGAAAGATCGATGGGTTGAGTGGTGGAAAACTTAAAGTTAACAACAATGATTTTAATTTTCAAAAACATCGATGAAAAAAATAACGAGAGCGAACAACGAACATACACACTCAGTAAATAAGCAAAAAAAAATACACGAACAGCAACGAAAATAAAAATGCAAGTGTGCAATGTGGATAAATCTGCTCAAATTAGCAAAAAAGATAGATAATGGACTTGGAAATTGAAAAAAAAAACTTGGTGGCCAAAGAGATAAAAAAAATCCAATAAAAAATAAATAAAATAATGAAGCGATTTCATTTTTTGAAGAACAGCGGTCAAAAAGATTTACTGAATAATGTTTTTTGGAGGAAAATTTTTGGTACAGATTAATTTAAAAATCTTAAGAATTTATTGATTTCTTTTTGTTAAAATTAATATACCAAAATGATTGCAAAGAAGGGAAATTAAAAAAAGATAAACACTGCATTGCCATTTTCTAACATCTTGGAAGAAAAAAAAATTTGGAAAAAAAACAGCAATTACTTTAACGAGTTTAATGAAAACATGATAAAGAAAAAAAATTACAAAAGTTCAAGAACATGGCATTTTTGGCGGTTTGAAAACTATCAAAACAAAAAATCGTGAATGAAAGAAAAATGTCAGTTTGGTGTGAGTGAGTATTTGTTAGTCAGCACCCACACTTTTCTATTTCCTCTTTGTCCTTCCATTATTTTTTTCGTTCCAAAAAAAGATGAAAAAGAAAAAAGTATAACGCAGCTGTGTTCGATGGAAAAAAAAAGAGGGACGAAGAGTTTCAGTTTTTGAAGGCGCCAAAGCAACAAAATAAAAAAAGCCAATGGGTTTTCTTTCGTTTCACATTTTATTTTTATTTTTGCCATCTTTGTTTTCGCCACTTTTTTTTGTTCCTCTTGGACGACCAGCAGTATAGTTTTTGGGTTTTGGTTGCATTTTTAGTCGTCGTAGTCGTCTTCACTTTCTTCATTTCTTCTTTTTCTCTTTTTTCCACTTAAAAATGAACATAACGACTTTTTTTCGAGTTTTTGTTTGAACGAAGCAAAGAAATAAAAAAAAAGATGGGAGGCATTGTTGAAAGATTGAAAGACAAACCTTTTTCTTTTGCGCATTGAAGGAATAATATTCACAAAAATATTTTTTTTTGTGACTCAAATATCAATGACACCAGGAAGAATAATAATAAAAAAAAGAAAAAAGTATGACATTGAGAAAAGTATAAATTACATTCTTTTATTATTATTTATAAAAATCAATCCTCGTTTGTTGAAGTCGAGTTTGAATATGAAAGAGGAAAGCTACTTTTCAAAAGCATTAAAAAGGGTTCTCGAATCGATGTAATAAACTGGAGGAGCACGGAAGTTAATTAGAATTTTTATTAATAAATTTCGCGGATTTTAAAAAAGTTTATTTAAAAACAAAATAAAGAAATTCGTTGGAAATAATTTCAATTTGCAAGACTCAGATAAAATTTTTTTAATTGAAATGTTTTTCTTTATTCGCAACAGCTATGCCAGATTATTCTATCACTTTCGATTCATAGCTTTATCAAGTTGGTTTGCAAACTCTTTACTTTTTTCAGTTGGTGTTAATAATTCTCTTTGGAAATTTATTTGAGGTATCGTCGAAGCATTCATAGAAGAAATATTATAAATGAGTGAATTACGAGATTGTTCCAACTGAAAAGAAAAAAAGAATAGTCAGCTAACATCAATTTTGCTGAGGATTAGCCTTAATCGAACTTTAAAATCCGAATATGCTTCCAAAAAAAGAAAAAAGATTAATCGATTTTTTTCCAAAAAAAAATATTTAAAAATAGAATTAATAAATATTTTTGGCAAAATGTCTCGGATTGCAAAGAATAAAAAGATTTTTCAAGAAAAAAATTTGAGAAATATAAAAAGTTTGAATCAAAACTTACCAATCTAAATTCTCCCAAAACAATTTCATTTAATTCTTCCAAAATTTTAATTCGCTTTTGTAAATCCGCAATCGTTGATTCATCTCTCTAAAATATGACTTTTTATTGTTAGAAAGTATGCATTCTTCTAAAGCTCAAGTTTTTTTCTTTCTCTCGCTAATGGAGTTTTTGAGATTATATATTCTTGAAGCTTTATTCCTAACATTTTTGACATAGAAAAATAAAACACTTTTTATATATTTTTGTTTGTCTAAAAATCATTTAAAAGCAGCTTCCATAAAAAACGTTCGTTCGTTCAGTTGAACTTTGGATTCGAAAAAAGAAAAAAAATTATCTCACGTTCCAATCTTTTTTTATATCTAATAAATCCGTTTTTCTTCTTCTTTTGTATTCGAAGAAATGCATTTTTTAAAATTAATCGATTGTCTTATTTTGAATGCACATTTTTTTTCTTCAGCAAGGCAAACCAATATCTTCCACTTTTTTATTTTCATTGCTTCTCTCTTCCTCAACTTTTTTGTTATAAATTTGCATATATAAATAAAATAATACCCTTTCCTCCCATTTTACATACTCACCTTTAAATGTAGCTCTTTCTTCTTTTTATCTTTCAATTCTTTGTCCATTTCAAGCTTAATTTTTTCATTTTCTGCTATCGTTGAATTTGCGAGCTTCAAATTATTTGATAACATTTCGCTGAGTTTTTGGATTCGTTCAAATTCATCTTTATTTTTGTGAAGTTCAATCTGCAAAAAAAATATTAATCTAATTTTTTAGATATCTAAAAATGGCCGAGGATGCTGAATTAATGGATCTGAGTCAATTGGATTCCATTTGTCCCACAAAATTTCGACGAATGTTAGTATTTGGCGGAGGCAAAATGGCTTTAGCCATTGTGGAAGGAATTATTAAAGCTGGTCTCATTTTTTTGATTGTTTGGAAATTTTTATATTCAATGAATGAAATATTTTAGGTTTATTATTAAAAGAAAATATATTTATTAGTGTTCGAACTGATGGCTCAGCTAAAGTTTGGAGGGTAAGTTCTTTGAGTTGAGAAGTTTTTGGTAGACTGAAATTTTTATGTTAATTTTTGTTTTATTTTTTCAAAATTTTGAATGAAAAATACTAAAAAATACGATTTGAAGATTCATCATAGCTTTGCAAAGCCATTTAAAAAACTGAAAGAAAACTCGAAAATCGAAACAGAAAATTTTTATAATTAAAAGTTTTTCATTGCACAAATGTGATTAAAAAATTAATGTGCACGAAAAACTTTAGTTTAGAGCTCCAAGTTAAATTTTATTTAATGGTTCTCTAAAATTTTAGGATCTAAATTACTCCAATATTTTTACAAACAACAACGAACTTTGTGAAGCTTCTTGGTCACATGGTAAACTTTTTTAATTTACCCTTCCTCTAACTATAATATTTTTATTTATATATTCTAAACTTATAAATAATATAAATATATTTATAATTTTTTAGATCCAAAGTTCTGGATTGTTTTAATCGCTGTAAAACCCCAAACTCGTTTTGCTTTGTATGATCAATTACACGATGATATGGCATTTGATCGAATAACTCGAAGCTTTATTGATGGTCAAATGCTAGTTATTAGTGTTTTAGCTGGAGTGGATACAATTCGAATGAGAGAAGAATATTCCACGAGACTTTTTTATGGTGGCCCTATTTTACGTGTCACTCCAAATACCGCGTGTGCGATAGGTTCAGGAACAACCCTAATTTGTTCCGATCAAGCCACACCAAGAAAATTCGTGGATATTGGAATAGAATTATTTCAATCTGTTGGAAAAGTTAAAGAAATTCCAGAAAGTTTGTTTGATGCTGCAAGTGCCATTTCAGGCAGTGGACCAGCTTTTGTGAGTTTTTTTAGATTTAAGATTTATTTAATTTTCGAAACCCATAATTTTTAATTTTTGTATTGAATGAAAAAAAAAAGTAAAAAAGTGCATTTTTTTAATGTTTAAAAAAAGGCTCTAAAATATGTATTCAAAAACCTATAATCTTTTTTTTCAAGTTCTGAACTTTTTCTTTTTCTTCAGATTTTCATGATTATCGAAGCCATTGCTGATGGCGGCGTATCTGTAGGCCTCCCTCGAGAATTAGCCATCGATTTAGCAGCAAATATGGTTAAAGGCGCGGGTGATTTGGTTGCTACAACTCAAGAAGATCCAGGAAAACTTCGGGGTGATGTTTGTTCACCCGCGGGTACAACCATTTGTGGCATTCGTGAACTTGAAAAGGGCGGAGTTCGTTCAGCTTTTATTGAAGCTATCATTGCCACCAGTGCTGTCGAATGTTCGAAAATCTTCGAATCGAACTTTCGAAGCTTCGATTCGAATTCGAATTTCTTCGAATCGAATTTCGAAGTTTCGATTCGAAATTCGAAACTTTCGAATCGAATTTCGAAGCTTCGATTCGAAAAATCGAATCGAATCTTCGAAAAAGTGAAGTCATTAATAATAAAAAAAAATTTTGAAAATACTTTATTATATAAAAAAAAACAACAAAACAAAAGACAACAAAGATTTATAAAAAAAAACAATCAACAATTAATAATAATTAAAAATCTTCTGTTTCACTTTCACTTTCGAAGACCACAATTTCATTTTCATCATTAATTCACGGAAGGATTCAGCTTCAATTGCAGAAAATGGAATACCATATTGACAAACAAATCTTGTTAAGCATCGATCGAAATCTCTATTACCATTTGATTGCGGAAAGAAGTCAAGTTTTTGTTGTTTTGCTGGTGGACCATTATCATCAGTAATGCTAGTGTTTAGTTTATCAGAATGCTTTTTTTCAATATGTTCTTTCCTTCCTGATGTTGTTCCTGTTGCGTTTACTTTATACTTCTTAATACAGTACTTGCATTCATAGAATCCATTAACTTTTACAAAGTGAATTTTAGCAACTGACATAATTTACAGGAAGAAGAAAAATTGTTAAACAAATGTCAAACAAAAACTTTGCAAATCTGTTGAGCTTTTGCAGCAAAAAAGTTTGGCGCCAAAAAGCTTGCGCCAAAGTCAAATCCATTGGAATGGCGCCGATTCGAAAAAATTCGAAATTCGAAAGCTTCGAATCGAATTTCGAATGTTCGATTCGAATTCGAATTTCTTCGAAACGAATTTCGAATGTTCGATTCGAAATTCGTATTTTTCGAAATTCGATTCGTTCGAAGCTTCGAATTTCGAAATTCGATTCGAAATTCGGTTCGAAATTCGATTCGAAATTCGAAATTCGACAGCTCTGATTGCCACGGCTGCTCGATCCAAGCAACTTCGATAGAGAAAAAAAAATAAAATGAAAGAAATTTAAATTATTTGTAAATAGAATTTTTGAGAGAGAAAGAAAAAACTAGGGTCAAAGGAAAAAAAGCAGCTTAGAATTTTATTATTTTGCATTTGCATTCCCGTAAAAGAGTTTTTTTTTATTTTAGTTTTATTAGTTAATTTTTAGTGTTTTTTTTTAGAGTATTGCGTTTAGTTGGAAATAAAACGTGTTTTTTTTTGATAATTTTTTTTGTTGTTGAAAGTAAAAAGTATGGGTTTCTTTACCCAATTTATTTTATGTCTGTTAATCGCTATGTTTTCTCGACGAAGGAGATTTATATTTTTAGTTATGAATGTCGATGGAATGAACCAAGCTCAAACTCAACAACAGCAAATAAATAAGCGGAAAAGGCACAGACCTCGAACATCTCAAATTCGGCAGGATCTTCGAAAAGTTGTAAGCTTTTTTTAATTCAAATTTTCTTACACACTTTTTTTAATTAATTTTTTCACAATTAAAAACAGTGTTTTTTCAGCTTGAAACAGCTATACTTTCCCCAAAATGCAAAATTCTACCATTATTTTATAAAAAAGATGGAGTATATTCTGGAAATTTATACAATATTCTGAAAACCCTAAATCCTCCTGAAATTGAATCATTTCTAAAACTTAATAGTTTTGCATTGAAATCATTAAACAATCGAACGAGAACTTTTATGATTTCTGGTGATAGTGGAGGTTCTTCAAATGATGCAACGGCAAAACCAGAAAACCTTAAAATTGAATTTTCAACTAAATTAAGGGCAAAGGTTATGGATACTATAGCTTATGTTGTGAGTTATTTTGTATATAAAATAAAAAATTTTTTCAAAAATTTGTTATTTTTTTCTAAATGGAAAATAATATTTAATTTTTTAGGATAATTTACCCTTACTTTCTTCCGCCGAAAGATTATTTCGAAGAGCTTCAGTTTTTGGTAGAGTTGTGGATGTATATTTGCCTCCTCCACGAAGAATTTCACAAAAACAACAAATGTTGCGTGGATCCTTTAAAGTTATGCACGCTGGTTATGGATTTGTTCAATTTACTTCTCCACAGGCTGTTAAAAGATTTTGTAAAGTAAGTTGCTTTCTTAAAATTTTCACGTTCGATATTTGTTAAATTTTTTAAAAGCAACTCTCACAACTAAAAATTTTATAGCTTAAAGATTAATTTTTTGAAATATCAAACTCATTTAAAAGGTTTTTCTATTACTAAAAAAATATTTTTTCCAGAGATACATAGTTAATAGCCACCTTCGCCGCCATGGCCGTAGTAAAACTCGTCGAAAGCAGCGTGCTCGGGCATTAAGCAAATCTCAAGAAGAACAACTATCAACAAACTCCCAGAATCCCGATGAAGAAGATCAAGACCAAGAATTTGACCCTAATAATATTTCCGGTGGCGCTATTTATGAAGAACACCAAAATAGCGGCAATTTTCAAATGTTAGAATGGTCGGGACATGAAAGCGGCTTGGAATCAGATTTTGAATATTCAAAACGATATAAATCTGTAACTTTTAATATGAGTTACGAAATTTCTTCATCAAAAGAAGAAAATATTGGTGAAGAAAATGAAAAAACAAAAATGCCAAATAAAAATAGAAAAACCAGGCGAAAGAAAAGTGCTATCGGCGAAGCTGTAAGCTTAAAAGCCCTATTTCGAGGAATTCAAGTTTTTCCATTGTAAGTAATTTTTAAATATTTTATATCTGAAAAGAAAATTTTTTTAGTCGAGCTTATCGAAGATTAAAAAAAGAATATTATCATCTTAAAAAACGCGTTCGACAAGCATACACCATTGAAGCTGCGGGGGACATCCAAAACAACAAAGGTGAAGAAGATTCTGATGATAATTATTTGGCATAAAAAATTATTTACTGTTGTTAAAATTTTCTTTATATTAATTTTTTGTAAATATTTGTTTTTTTTTTGGATGCAAAAGTTACTTTTTTTTGTTAATAAAAATTAAAGGGCATTATTTTTCTAATTTTTTGGATCACGATACTAAAATATTTAACTTTTCTTTAAGACATGCCAGAAAAAAAAATCCAACTAAAAAAGTCAAAAAACTTACTTTTTGTTGACTCAACTGTTCATTTAATTTATTCTTTATTTTTTCATTTTCTTCTTCCAAAGCTAAAAGTTGCTGATAATGGGAACGAGATAAATCTTCAATTTCTTTTAAATTTTCTTCTTTCAACCTTCGAATTTCATTTGCTTTTTCCATTTTCATTTTAGTTTCTATTTGAACCACCGCAAATTTATAATCGCTTTGGGCATTGAGCTTTTCGGTTTCCATATCCAAAATTAATTCAGCTAATTTTGTATCATCCAACCGTAATTTTTCTCGAGCATTTTTAACATTGAAAATTTCTTCGGTTTGAATTTTGGTTGAAGCGAATCCAGAAGATTCTGAGTCATCCGTGAATGGAAGAGTTTGGGTTATGGCATTTTCATAAATTGTCGCATTGACACGTAAATATTTTATTCGCTTTTGTAATAACTAAAATGCTTGGAATCTTTAGAAATTATAATGCGCAATTTTTTATTTTTATGCCTGAGATAATGTAGTTTATTATTCTCGCAGCAAAAACCCTTTTTTGCTTGAATTATTAAAAATAATAAAATTTTTAGTGACAGATTCTTTTTTTAAGAATTTTAAAAAAATGAAATTCAAAGCAAACAAGAAAAATAAAACATAAAAAAATTTGCATTTGTATCCATTTTTTTATTATTATTTTCGGCGCTTTTGATACCAAATTTTCTCGCGTGTTTTTTTTTTGCAATTATAATCTATCCTACTTCGTTTATTAAATTTTAAATATTCTAATCTTACCGAGACTTCTTCTAAATGCCCAAATTTCATTCGTTCATATCTTTCTTCAATTTCATGATTTTGTTTTATTTCATCATCCAATTTATTTTTAGTTATTTGCCAAAATTGGTTTAATTTTTCTGTTTCCAAGTCCTTCAAATTTCTGTCGTTTTTTATTTTTTCCACTTCTTTTAAAGAATGTTTGTGGTCTTTTTTGAGCTGAAAAAAAGTAAAAAAATAAAAATGTATTTTTGTGCTTTGAAGCGGCAGAATTTAAAAAAAATTTAAAGAAAAAAGAAAAAAGCTTACTTTTTCGAGTTCGGCACTTTGGCTTTCAAATTTTTTTGTTAAGTTTTCGTGCTCTTTTTGAAGGCGCAAATCTGTAATTTTTTGACTTCGTTCGATAGCCTTTGGAATCTCTTTTTGTGGCTAAAAATTATTTAATTTTTTTAATGCATCTTCAAAGCTTTTATTTTTTATCTCGACTTAAAAATAATAGAAAAAATTAAATAGAGGAACTCACATTTTTATTTTTACTTTGATCATTTATTAAAGATTTTTTTAGTCTAACCACGCTTTTAGGTTTGGATAATTTTTTTATTTCTGGTTTAGATAATCTTCCAAGTTGAGGAGGTTGGAGAGATGCAGGAGCTACAACTTTTTCATCCATCGTCGTCGTTGGCGTGGCTTAAAAAAAGACAGCTGCGAAAGTTTTATAGTTTTATAATAAAAAAAGAAAAATGACCAACTTTATGAACGACGAACTCCAAAGAAAATAAGCAAAGCAAAAAAGTGCAACCAAATTTTTTTCGTTTTTTCATGTGCTACGTAAATTCTTTTATGCTTCATTAAATAATAACTTGTCGCTGTCTAGAAGTGCATTTCAAAGTTGAAAGAAGGAAAGAATTAAGCTTAAATTTTACTAAAAAAATATTTTTTCTTTAATTGTATTGTTTCCAAAAAAGTGAAATTAATTTTCCATTCTCAAATTCATTTTTCGAATCCTATTGTAATATTTCAAAGTCTAACAAATTCTCAGCGAAGAATGCTTTTAATTTTTATTTTGTAGAAAGGAAAAATTATTAGCAACTCGAAGACAAAAGAACCTTGAAGTTTGACAAGATTTTAAAGGGACGTTCAAAAAAAATTTTTTCTTAGTAAGCAAAATGAATAATGATTAATTTCAAGGTCAAAAAAACTTGGAAGTATGTTTGTTTAATGTCATTAAACTTTTGATAAAATCAAAAAAGAAATAAGTGTTGAAAAAAAATGAAGTTCCTAAAGGAAAAAGATTTTTTTAATTTTGCACTTTTTTAAATTTATTTTTTTACTTTGTTTTTTTCTGAATATTTTATTCCGACTTCTTTCATTTTTTTTTATCAACACGCTGATTTGCATTCACTTACATATTGATCCATTAATTAATTTTACATTTTTTCTCTGTATAAAATTCATAATAAAACATTATTTGTATTTAACGAAAAAACTTTAAAAACTTTTTGTAAACACTATTTAATTTTCTTTTTCTTACAATAATTGGTCAATCCGGAAATCAATTTTGTTAATCACACTCTTAAATATGTTTTTGTACAGTACATAATTTTAAACACCTAAAGTTGCACGTTTTTATTTGTAAAAAAGCATGTGGCAAAAGCCGGCATCTTTTAACAAAAAGAAAACCCAACAAATTGTACAACTTATTTTTTTTAGATAAATTTGAACTTTCTTTTTTTACTGAATCAGCAACAACGATGAATAATGCAGCGATGGAAAAAAAGCAAAAAGAAACAATACAATTCTTTGACGCATTTTTTTTTCTTCTCTCTTTAAAATGGTTGTTTAACATTTTTTTAAATATTTTAGTTTCTTTTTTATTGTTTTTTGTAAAAATATGTTAATAAAAAATTATGTTAAGAAACAAGCATAAGTCAAATTAAACATGTTTTAGGATAATAAAAAAAGGTTGGATATAAGAATTTCACCGCTTTTCTCTTATAAAGGTATTATTTAAATTTAAGAAATCATACCAGTAGTAAAAACCTAAATAACAAAGAATAAAGAAATTAAAATATTAAAAATTGAATTTTCACCTTCTTATTACAACATCCCAATACTTTTTTTAAATCAAACCAGAAATATAAAAAGTAGTTTTAAAAATGAATTAAAATACCAAGATTCATTTATTCCTTTTGTGTATCCTGCATTTTGACTATTTTCTATTTTTTTGAAGATTATTTTAAGAAAAATCAATGATAAATGCATTCCAAAAAAACAAATAAAATGATTTATTTATTTCAAAGTCTAACAAACTTTGAAGCATCTTTGCTTGAGAAATACCATTTCTTTTTTGAATCATCGAAAAATTAAGCAATGAAAAAAGGCAAGAAGCAAAAAAAAAATGGAGCAATCGTTCGATTCTTTTTTTTTTCTTCGTAAAAATAGTTGTTGTTTGAAAGTTTTTTTTGAATTTTTTGTTTCCATTTTTTAATTTTTTTTATCAAAAATATTCTTAAAAACCATAAGTTAAAGAAACAGAAGCTTTCATAACAAAAGGCTTTAATAATAAAAATTTTCTTTGTTTTTGATTTTAAAATTATAAAATTTCTTCTCTTTTCAAATGCCCTGACCTATTCAAGATTCCCTCATTTTTATATAAAGTCAAAACAATATGTTCAGATCAATCATCCCGTCCATACCTCGAGTTAGGGGGGTGAATGTTTTCAAAATTTTGGGGGGAGGGGTCAAAAAACAACGTATAATTATACGTTGTTTTTTTTCGAAAAAATTTTTTTTTATCATTCTTACCACATCGAAAAAATTTTTTACGTTAGTTTTTTTCTTCGAAGGGGAGGGAGGGGAGGGGGGATTCCCCCCGGTCCTCGAGGTATGATCCCGTCCGATCTGGCAAGTTAAGCACTGCTGGGCTCGATTAGTACTTGGATGGGAGACCTCCTGGGAATCTCGAGTGCTCCAAGCTTTTTTCATTTTTTTTTCATCTTACTTTTTTTTCCTGCCGCTTTATCAGAGCTGGATATTAATGATTACCTTAAGATTGTAGGGTAATTAACCAATGATAAAATCTTCGCTTTTCATATTTATTTTTCCATAACAAACAAAGAAAGGCCGAGTTTCATTCATATTTATTGTTCACTATTTTTGTTAATTAGAGAGTCATAGAAAAAAAAAGTGATAAATATAAATGGATGGAGAGAGATAGACATACATTTTCATGGTTAAAAAAATAAACTAAAAATATGGATAAAAGAAAAAAAAATGTCGCAATTCAAAATTTTTGAGTTCCATGCATACAAATGTGCTTATGTGCATCAGACATAGAGGAAGACATAAGAAAATCTCGTTTTGAATTAGGCCTTAAATAGGACATATGGATTTTTTGATCGAAATATTTTTAAATAAATATATTAAAATTATTCCCAACAGGATTTTAAATCGCATACACGGGAAGCACCTCAGCTGTGATCAGTTATTTATGAACTCAACTTCCATCAACCATAGAGCCAAGAAATTTAATTTAAAACTTTTTGAATTAGAAAAAAAAATTCCAGAGGAAAAGTGCTTTATTTTTATCATTTTCATGCATTTTTACATCCATTTTCAATAATATTTTTCAAATCGGATCCTATCAAGCCGATTAGGAAACAGTTTTTTATTTTATGAAAACAAGCATCAAGCATTGAGGTACTAAATCTAATTAAATACAATTTGCAATTAGAAAAATGCTTTTTTATAAATATTTGTTTCGCTTTGTAAAAAAGCAAAACTTTCCAAAATTTATTTTAATTTTTCCAAAGCCACTTTTTTAAAAAGAGCTGGAATTTAATTATTACCTCAAACTTTGGGTAATTAAACCGAAGATAAATTCTTTTTCATTCGTTTTCTATCAAAATATAAAATCAGAGAGGATGCGTTGGGGCTTTTTTTTGCTCACTTTTCTCTTTTTCCTTTTCAACCAAAAAATTATACAAAGATAAGATAACGAGCGTACCTACGCTCATTCGAATGTCGATGGATTTTAGAAATTTTAATAATGAAACAAAAAACTTTTTCCCGTTCTAGAGATTTTTTTTTCTTTTTTTGTTACTTTTCTTCTAAAAAATTCAAGCAAATTTTTTCCTTTTAAAAAATTGTGACTTTATTTTCCTTTCTGCTGCCCTTTTAATTACCTCACTTACCGCATCGCAAATATATATAAATTTTACGTGTGTTTGAAAGAGAGCTTAATGGAGGGATGAAGAAGAAAAAAAGAAATCAAGTTGGGTTCATTTCGAGTGGAAAAAAAACAAAAGAAATATGCGCTCATCCTCCCTTTTTATCCTATTAAATTTGATCGTGTTTGTTATTGAGAAGGGAAAAAAAAGTGGTTTTGTTTTGAGCGTCAAATTAATCCCAGTAGACAAAGTTGGAAGTTCACAAATGAACACTGTAGAAAAATGAAAGGTATAAATACGCCTTTGTTTATCTATTTTTATAGTTTTCATCATCTTTTTCAAATAATAATAACATTAATTAATTTTAAAGTTATCCCGGGTATAAAAATTTAAGTTTTATGGATAAATATGGGTAAACCAAAGTCATTTGATAAAAAATCGATTATCTCTGTGGAGGAAACAAATGCGAATGAACTTTGCACGGATTGGCGAAGTATTTATGTTGCAGCTGCTTTATCTTTCGTTGGTAAGTTCTAAACCTCGAAACTTATATTTCTATGCTTATTTAATTTTTTTTAAGGATCCGCTCAATTTTCACTTTACTTCAGCGCTTTATGGCCTTATTTACAAACGGTAAGCTTTAGTTTAAAAAAAATCAGCAAATAAAACCTTTGATTTTTTTTGATTATAGCTTGACAAATCAGCTACCGAACAATTTTTCGGTTACATCGTCGCTGTATATTCTTTGGGCCAAATTATTTCATCACCCCTTTTTGGATTTTGGTCAAATAAAATAAAACAAGTTGGTGTGCCACTTTATGTTGGACTGTTCCTTATGTTTCTTGGAAATGCATTTTACATTGCCCTTGAATTGGTATCTTTTCCAAAATGGCTGATGTTTTTTGGCAGATTTATTAATGGCGCAGGTTCCGGGAATGTAATTTTGCTTCGAACTTATGCTTCCACAGCTTCAACTTTCAAAGATCGACCTCGAGCCATTGCATTTGCAACAGGCGGGCAAGCTTTGGGAATGACTTGTGGACCCATCTTTCAACTGATTTTCACGCCATTAGGATATCCTGGATTTAAAATATTCAACAATTTTTTAACCATCAATCTTTACACTGCTCCAGCATATCTTGCATGTGTCATGAATATTTTTGGCGCAATTGCATTAAAATTTTTATTTAAAGAAAATTATGCTGGAATTATTAAAACTGAAAAATCTTCTGCTACACATGATTCAAAGTCTTCTGTAGCCCCCAAACTTCCCATGTACGATATAATCGCAGTTTTTATTTGTTATTTTACTCGCTTTACTCAAATGTTTATAAACACAAATCTTGAAACCATTGGCAGCGCTTTTTCAATGATGATGTTTGATTTTTCTGAAACTAAATCCGTGACTTTTACTGCTGCTGCACAAGGTTTAATTGGAGCATTTACATTTATAACATATTTTGCTTATATCGCATTCAATCTGGAAAATTAGTAAGTTTTTAGATTTCTTACAACGAAATTTAATTTTTTTTTCTTTTAAAAATTTGGTTTCGCTTTGAGATAAATTTTGTCAGAGGTTAATAAAATTTATTTCAGCATAAGTGCTCGAAAATCTTGCATGCTTTCCCTCATCGTTTTGATCCTCTTCCATCTCATTACTTACTCATGGCCTTTCATTCCTGGAAATGTGACCATGTTCAGTGGTTCTTCAACCACCAACAATCAAACCCTTGGATGCAATATTGAGAAATTTACATGGTGTCAAAGTCTCAAACCTGTGAATGTATATCTTTACTATGTTGCATATATCATTGCATTGGGTTTTGCATTTCCCATCATGAATATTACTACTACAACGCTATTTTCAAAAATTTTGGGCCCACGTCTTCAAGGAACTCAACAAGGAATTTTTCAATCTGCTGGAAGTGCAGCAAGAATGATAGGTCCCATTTCCATTAGCATTCTTTACACTTCTTATGGCCCTCGAATGGCATGGAATATGGAAATTATTGTGATAGGTGCAACATTTATTAGTTGGTGTGTGTTTTATCCACGCATGGTTGCTCTTAAAATTCCTCCATCAGCCAATAACAACAATGAAAATGCAACCTCATCACCAATAACTTCAATTGAAGAAGCTATATCAAAATCATATTCAAAAATGAGCTCAAAAACCCTTTTAACAATGTCCAAATCAATGCCATAATAAATAATTTTTATTCAGTCAATTTAATAAATACGAGTGCCTTTTTTATATTAGTTTTAGAAATTTTTGTTTCTTTTTTTAATGGACTTAAATTTTTAATTATTCAACCATAGAAAGATATTTAATGATTTTAAAATAAAATTTAAAAGAAAACAAAAAACCATTTAATAACATTAGCATTTCAAATCTCCAAATTTTTAATATCAATATTTTTTGAAAACTTTTTTATTTTTGATTTTATTTTTTATTTTTTGGTTGTCAAAAAACACTTTTATTCGAGAAAAAAATTCAGAACAAATTGGAAAACTCTTTTTGAATACCGTTGCCATTTTTTGTAACTTTTGCTTTTCTTTTTCTTCCCATTTATAATTGTTTTATAAAAAAAAATATAACTTTTATTTTCAAAAAAATCAAAATTTACAAAGAAAGAACTTTACTTTTATAAATTAAGAAATTACTTTAACAATATTAACTTTATTTTGTGGCAATGTACTTTCTTGTTGTTGTTGTTGTTGATGTTGTTTTCGAAATGCCACCGCTGCATTATTCGTTGAACTTGTTTCTGATTTAGAATTGAATGGATGAAGCACAAATTTTCTGTATGGCGCGATCACAATCAACGCCACTAAAGGGTTCGCAACGGGTGACCAAGTATTAAGTAAATTTAAATAATAAAACCACCAAGGCTGAGATAAACCAAAAATTCTTCCGACTTGTATAGCCAAAGTTGAAACTCCACTAGTTAAAAATGGAACTATAGCTTGAAAAAAGAGAACAGTTTGAAGTTGTCTTTGACTTCGACGATTTTTATTATTTCCACCAATCATCGAAGAATTTTGTTGTTGTTGGGATTTTTGCAGTGATTTTAAGCTCCACATTTTTAGCGAAATTCGTATGGTACAATAAATTACGATTGAATACGATATAACTACAGTAATCGGAGTGATATAACTATTTATCGATGTTCGACTTGTATACATTACTCCAAAAGCTGGAGGTTCTCCATCTAAACCAATCCAATCAGTATTAGCAAATAAATATTTAACTGATTCTTCTAAATCTTGAGTTTGTAATTCTCGAATTAAAACTGTTAACGAATAAGCTAATGGCCCAATTCCAGCTGCCAAACATAATAAAATAAATGGAAAAATAGTTAATTCATGATTATGACAAATTATTAAATGTCGATATATGAATGTCACGGGCGCAGTAGTAACATTATAAACTCCAAAAAATATTGCAATTGTAGCTAATATAGTTGTCCATGGCTGAGGTGGAGATGAAATCAATCCAGCAACGATGTGAAAAAATATTGGAGTATCATCATGCCTGAAAAAAAAAATTATAAAAATAGTTATAAATAAATTGTTTTTCAAAGTTACAGTAATTCTTTGACACAAAAACACCAAAAAAATTTAAAAAATATGCATGAAAATACAAAGCTTTTTTTCTTTAATTGTTTTATTTTTGAAACCAAAGAAAGTATGTGAGTATATTTTAATTTTGGGGAAGCAGTAACCACCTGACACACCACAGCGCAATCATTTTCAATCAAAGGCGGAGTAGAAATGGACAAGCTCAATCGCGGTGAGAGACACAAATTAAGGCAAAGACAACGGGAAAATGACAAGAAACCATGAATTTTTCGATTTTTTTAGAGATTTTTGATAGTTAATGCCTTATATAAAAATCTGGAATGGGTTTTAAGAAAAAGTGTTGAAAGGGCGTTTTTAAGTTAGGTAATTATCTATCTTTTCGTACAAACAAATTAAAATTTCATAAAGAAATAAAAAAATGGCTCTGGACTAACTTTTTGTCATTTTGGTGAAAAAACGCGTTTATTTTGCTATCTAATTCATTTGGTCCACTATTAAAAATACAAGAACTGGTTTTTAAAAAAATGTGTTCAAAGGGCGTCTGTAAGTTAGATTCTAAGCTACAACTTCGTACAATCAAATTTTAATTTCATAAAAAAATAAAAAAATGGCTCTGGACTAACTTTTTGGTACATTTGATGCATCAAAACTACACTTCCAAATGCCTTAAAAAATTGGTTCTTTTACGTAAACATATCTCTCAGATATTGTTTAATCACCTCTCTAATTTTTTAACAATAAAAAATATTGTTTGCATCTTCAAATTAGTAACTTTATGGCCGAGAAGAAACAAGGTAATATTGCTTTCATAAAAAAGTCATTGCTTTTGCCTTTGTTTGACATTTTGGCAACATGCAAAAAGAATCGTCTGCTTGCCATTTGTACTCCGCCATGATTACGCTGTGACACAGCAAGAAATTAAATTTATAATCTACAGTAGCTTTTTGTGGCCATAAACTATCAGGAGAGAAAAAAATTAAAAAAATTAAAAGCTTTTTTATTATTATTATTTTTGATTTACAACATTTATTTCTAAATTTAAAATTTTCCAGACAACCGCCAATTGTAAAAAAAATTAAAATTAAAAGATTTTCTTTCAGAAAATAAAGGAGGAAGAAGGAAGTGTTTCATATGTTTTTCTTGGAATAATCGTAAAACGTTAAAAGCTTCACGTCAATAAAAAAATGGAGGAAGGAAAAAAATTATGCAAAAATGAAGAAGAAAAAAAGTGTAGCCAGCAAGTTAAGTTCATGGTGTATTTGAATGGGGCATCGTTAAAAAAAATATGGGACAATCAAAAGTTAATGAATGCATGTTTACAAAATAGAGAAAAAAGAGGAAATAAAAAAACTTTTTAAGTTTTTAATAATAGGATTTTTTAAGTGTTTATTTTGCAGGGTTAAAATTTTTGTGTATGGACACAAACTTTTTTTCTTCACAAAATTATTGAAAAAAACAAAATCCGCCAACGCTTTTTGAAATAAAAAACGACAAAGAAAAATGGATATATAGAAATTTTTTTGTTGCGTTGACGGAGGTTTAAAAATGCAGAAATAAGTGAATATAAAAAAAGGAAATATCAATTTCGAAATAATTTTTATCGTCAACGAAAAAAGAAATTAAAAAATCTATGAAATTCTTAAAAAAAAGTTTTGAAAAAAAACTTACATTTTTCCACTAATTGGTTGACACATAGTTAATACCGAAATGGTTGATAAACAAACATCTATAGCAATATGAAATGCAAAAACTTTTCGATATGATTGTAACATTTTTGTTGATCGTTTTGTAACCGCAAAAATTAATAATGCATTAAAAATCATTGCAAATATAAAGCTCACACAATAATTATAATAACCTATTTGGCGCAAATGCTTTGGTAAACCAAGAGTTGCTACAGGCATTTTTGTGGTGGAATATTAGATTTTTTTCGTGGCAGTAAAATTAAAACAATTTTTATGGCAAAAAAATATAGAGACGTTTTGTCGGAGAAGAATCAAGAAAATTTTGTTGTTATCCACGAAAAAAAAAAATCAGGTGGAGCAGTAATAAAATTAACTTCCAAAAATAAAAGGAAAATTAATAAACGAGGTCGAATAGCAATGGTTAAATAAAATTTCTTTCGTTTTTTTCGTTCTGAAATTGTAAATTATTAAAATAAAATATAAAAGGTAAAAAAAGTTTTATTAGGTTTTATTAGGTTTTATTACTCCAAAAACTAAACTCCGCGCAAAAAGAAAGAGAAAAGTACACCCGTAAAATTAACATATAAAAAATATATAAAATAAAGTAACTTAAATAACTTCATTATATCCTTATATTTGTCGCTTGCTTTTTTTTTCCTTCAAGGTAATAAATGGTTTATTTTATTTCATGAAATCACTATACTTTGGTTTTTCAAGCATTAAAAGGTCACAAGTTAGAAGCAAAGCAAAAACATGCTACAAAGAGATATTAAATTATATTTAAGAAATAATCATCCCGATGTATAGAGCCCGCCAAAATGGCTAGCTATATAAGACTACGGTAGGAAGAAAAAATAAAAAGAGGGAAATTAAGAGGTGTTTTCCAAAAACATAAAGAATAAAATAAAAAAATTAGTTTTTACTTTTTGGTTTTTTTTGTTGCAAATTCAATAAGAAAAATTATAATTTTATTTTTTAAAAAAAGTATGTTTGAAAAACAAAATTAGGTTTAGAAAATGAGATTAAATTAGACAATTATTTGGTCCAAAATCCATAGCTAATTTATCATTTATAATTTTTGGAAAAGAAATAAAAAAAGTATGGAAATTTAATTTAAAATGTTTTTCTTTATAAAATTTGAAACATGTGAGGAGGGGTAAAAATGGTCAAGTTGAACTTTGTTAGAAAAATTTCTATAACAAAATGAAATTATTTAAAATTAGCAATTTGATTTATTAAAAGCAGAAAAAAGGACAAAGATTATACGAATGAAAACGTCACTTTTTTGGAAACTTTTGGTTCGTCAAAACATTAAAACTAAATGAAGATTGTGGGTGGCCTCGAATGGAAAATAAAAGCCTCAAAATTAAAATTCTTAAAAATTTGCGAAAAATCAAAAGCAAAAAAAAATTTGAGATTTTAAACGCATTTATTTGCCAATTTTATAAAAAGAAAATAAATAAAATAAGATTATTTACTCAAAAATTAACTATTAATAAAACATCTTCTTGGAAAAATAATAATAAATATGCAAAAATTGTCGAAATAATATTTCTTATATTGCTACTAAAATTAATTTATTTACTTGTCTCTTTTTATTGTATAACTATTATATTTATTTTTATAAACAGTTTCCATATTTTTTTTTTGAAAGACATTTATTTGTTAATATTTACTCTTTTACCAACTCCCGCTGCAAAGGGCAACGATAATAGTAAAAATGATGTTTGCATATTTGGTAAATTTAAATTTTATAAGCGTGACTTATTTTTTTTGTATTCATTGCTTAAAATAAAATAACAAGCATAAAATTAAAATTTTAAAATTTCCAACAAAACATACATAGAAAAAAAACAACGTCAAATGATAATCATGAGATATATGTGTCTAATTATATGGTTTTTGTTGCAGAAAAAAATGTTAAAAATTTAGCAATGAAAAATGAAATATATTTATTTTCTTGGTTTTTGTAAAAAAAAGAAACAACTTAAAACTTTAAAAAATCTGAATGCACTTTAAAAAGGATTTTTTATACTTTCTTGGAATGTTATCAGTGACTAATCTTCTCTTTGAGGTTATCCACTAGCGAGAAGATGTAAAAATAAAATAAAACCACGGCCATTTTGCGGATCTTTTTCAATTTAAAAAATTTTAAAGAAAAAAATAATAAGAAAAGAATTTAATAGTTTTTTAATACATTTCTTTTTTCATTAATTTAAGTTAAGATAGAAAAAAAAAATAAGTAACATAATTGGAGTGGTTTTGAATATTTTTTTCATTGCAAAAGAAAAAATACTAAAAGTAAAAGCACATAGTTTTTTAGAAACTTTATATAAAACTCTTTCTTACTGTAAAATCCACCTATTTTTTCTTTAACGATAAAGCAAAAAATTTTATTAAATAATTTTCCTAAAAACGATAGCTTTTTATAAACATTTTTAAAGAGGAAATAGAATAGAAAAGGAATGAAGGCTACGTGTTCATCAATATTTATGCTCATTACCGCATACTATTTCTCTAAACTGAGTAATGGAAACAAATTATTTACGGTTCAGTTTCCTTGTTTCTTCTAATAATGATTAATCATGACTATTGTGACCATTTACACACTACATCCGTTTTAATGTGCGTCAAAAAATTCATTATTAAGAAAAAAGAACAAAAAACTTTTTAATTTTTTTATAAAACAGTTTAATAAAAAAATCTTAAACCATAATACAGAAAGAAGAATTTTACTTCCCTTAATTTTATTAAGTTTTGCCCTTAAATAGTTTTGTGTGGAAAAATGGTTTTTGTTCTTGCAAGTAAAAATATAAATATATAAACGCGTTTATGTTTACATTAGTTTTCAAAAAATTAATCATTCATCCTTGTGCATTCATAAAAAACGATTTATGTCGTATATTTGTCGATATAAATAAACATATTTAAGTTATTTTCCATTTTACAAACTTCAAAAAATAAAATAATTCATTCTTTTTTTACTAATGGTCACTCATTCACTTTTCCATTTGTCGTCTGTTAGTCAGTCAGACGGTCAAATTAAGCAATTTTCTATCTTCTTTTTTTGTTACAACGAAAAAAAGAAAATGAAAACCATGACCTCAAAAAAGGTACTCGCCATCAGTCATTTCATTTAAAACTTTACTTTTCTATGTGGAAAAAAAGCAAAAATATTGGTAGTGGATTAACAAGTGCGGAAACAAGTTGTGAATGGAATGGAAAATAAACCCACATTTTTTTTGGTCAAAGGTAACTTTTTTTGTAAACAAAAAAAAGCAGGTTGGTTCGATTTGAAAGAAAAAAAAGTGAACATTTTGTTGTTTTTGGCAGTGAAAGTGAAAAGTGTGTTTAATCCCATCTAAAAATAAGTTACTTTAAACTTTTTTTTGTTTTAATTTTCTCTTCTCTTTCAAATCGATGATTTTGATTTTTTCTATTTTATTAATTTACTTCAAAGCTGTTTTTGCTCAACTACAATGGCCTCCACCTCAAATTACTAGTCCCATGAATACCGCAAATGCAGCTTCCTATGGTAATAGTAATCGATTTCCATTTCAATCCAATTCTCTCCCACTGAATGCCATCAGTGGAGGAAGTCAAGGTGGTGATTTTCCAATTTTAAGTTCCATGGGTTCAATGAATTTTCCTCGAAGTAATTTTTTTCGAGGCAGACAATCACCACAACAAATATCTCAAATGTCTCCACCACAAAATTTATCGGATGTCAGTGATGACAACGAAAATCAAGTGACATTTCAACCACCTGTTCAGCGCCCACATTTACAATTACCGCAACAGCAACAACAACAACCTTTTCGTAATTATCCACCACGAAGTTTTTACATGGGAATAAATCAACAAATTAATCAAACGCCATTTCACCAAGAAAACCCAAGGCAATTAGGTCAAAGAAATTTTCAACCAATAAATTCTTTATTTCATCAAAATTTACCTCCACCTCAATCGCCCCATCAGCAACAACAAACTGTAAATAATAGTGTTCAGAGAACGCCATCGTCTATAAGTCATGGTGGAACTTCAATGTTTCATCAAAATTTACCTCCTCAACAACCACAACATCAACAAAACCCCCAGCAAAATCAGGAACTTACAAATTCTTCTCTTCCAGAGACGACGTCATCAAGTAATCGGAGTTCATTACCTAATTTTTTAGATGATGCTCCAGAAGAAATTATCACTGAGGTTTGTTATTATTTTTGATGTTATTCAAAACTTAAAAAATTGAATCTAATTTTTCTTCGCAAATATTTTTATTTTTCCATTTTAATTTTTAGTTTAAACGAATTATTCGACAACGAAATGTCACATACGATGATAAAATGAAAGAAGTTGAATTATTAGTTTCAAATAATCTCGATGAAACTCATCGAAAATTATATCATCAATTTATGAATGAAACCGATAAAACCCAGCAAACTAAAAGAGATGCCATTCATAAAACTGTTGAAGGAATGTCAGAGGAAGCTCAAAAGGAATTTAATAAAATTTCTGAAATTTTACAAAATTCTGATTTCTCATCTGAGGAAGAAAAATGGAATAAAATTTTAACCATTTATGGAAATCTTGAACCATCGTTGAGAAACGAATTTGAAGAAAAATTTAAATCATTGGTGTAAAAATTAATAACCTCTGAGAATTTTGTAAATTCTATGTAAATATTTTTTTATATTATTTTATTTATTAGATTACAAAAATAAAACTATAACTTCATAAAATCTTATTAATTTTTTTTTACTTGGAACGATGGACTTTTATTTTTGTGTAGTCGGGAACAACGAGAAATGTTATTTCAGTCTAATGTTTTTTCCTAATTCGTTTGTATAATTAAAAAAATTAGTTAAAAAACCATTCGGATAATTAATTAAGTTGTTGTTATTCTGAAGAAATTTTTTTATCCATAATTAAGAAAATTAAATTTTTTAATCTTTTAAATTAATTAACCAATAATTATTTCTATATAAGCAATTTTTTTGTATTTAAAACTTTTCATAATTATTTTTTCTAACCATCTCTGTTCTGTGAAAGAAAGTACATACATAAAAAAATGGTTTTTGTTACGTATTTTATTATTTTAACTTTTATTGAATGCATTGTCTATTCATTTCATTTATCCACGTTAATATTATTATGGTTCAAACGAAAAACGTCTTTTAAAGGATCATTTTATAATATTTTTCGAATGGTTTTTGTTGCTGATATTGCTTTATTTTTGATTGTAAGTTTATAAAATACATATCCCAGCCTCTTCATCGAGCGAGTTTTTGGCTGCCTGGTATGGGCAAGGTTGGGCAGCTAAAAGCTGGTGAAAAAAAGAGACCTCGTTTTAGCTAATTATATTTCATAAGGGGAATTTCAGATAGGGGCGTGAAAACAGAATAATTCTCCTCAATTACGTATATAAGAAACTTTTCGTTTTTATTCTCTAGAACTCTCATTTTTAACATAGAATTGCCCGAAAAACCGTTTTAGGAGTTAATCCTCCTACCAATATTTGTGTAATTGAATATATTTTTAGGGAGTTATAAGTTCCAGAATTGTTCTATTGTTCCTTGAATTTTTTAATAATAATGGTTATCTCTCTCCAATCCTTTATAATCTTACTTCATATTTTGCTGTAATGCAATTCCTTGGACATTTATTGATGGCGTTCAATCGCTTTACATTATTTTGGATGTCTTTTAAGCATGAATGGATTTGGAGAAGTAATTGGTATATATATTCTTTGATAATATTACCATTTTTTAATGTCTGTTATAGGCTACATTTACCTGGGGCTTTTATAATTACCGTTGATAATAATGTAATTCTTTCATTCACAGATAAAAATTTATTGGCATTTGCTTTTTTGATATCAACAATAATTTATATTACTACGACTTGTATGGCCGCCGTGTTAAACTTTTTATCTTTTATTAAATTTTATTGGACCAAACAATCTGGAAATTTGATTCATGGAAACGAAAAAGGCTTATTTTGTAAGTAATTTTTTATTATAATACTTTTTGTAAGACAAAAAAATAAGCCATTTTCAGTTATAACATGTTTAATTTTTTTTGCACAAATCTTTCGACTTGGCTATAATCTCGGACGATCACAGTTTACGGATCAAACAATGATAGCGTTGCTATCAGCAATTTTTCCTTTAGTTAGCGATATTTTTGCATGGACTGGAAGCATTTCACTATTTTTATTAAGGTAAGATTTTAATCGTTTCATTAGTTTTAGTAGTTTTTTTCGTTTGTTGCAAGTTTTGATAAATATAATTTTCTTTTCAGTCGGACCACGAGGAAAGAGTACATTAAATTTTATATGTGTAAAAAGACGATCAAAACAAATTCCAATTCAAATATCACAATTTTTAATAAACATTAAAAAAAACAAGTTGTCCCTAAATGAAGAAATTGTTGCGGTGAAGCAATTATGACGTACCTCGCTTAATCTTGAGAACTAATTTCTTTTTTATAAAAATGTTTTTTCTTTCTAAAATTAATTTATGGTTTTTTGTTTGTTTGTTTATAACTTCTTTTTTTTCTAATTATTAAATACAAATATTATGCGTTAAATTGATAAAAAAAATTAATTTAAACAAAGTTTAAAGTCTTAAAAGTTTTAAAATAAATTTTAATTTTACGACTATAAATAATTGTTTCATTTCTGAGTTTTATTTTTTAATTATCAAATTGATTAGGCAAAGCCATACCGTTTATATAAATGTATATATTTTTATATTTGTTTAGAAAAGCCTTTTTTTCACACTATTTGTTCCACACTTTTCTTTACATTTTTTTGGTCATCGTTGATTTAAGATTTTTTGCTTCTTCTTTTAAGCATGTTTTTGAGGAAGAAAAACCATAACTAACAGACGCGCGTTTTTTTTTTGTTGGTGAGATTTGTAAACAAATAATGACAGCGATTCGTTTTTTGTGTAAACTAAGAAAACCAAATATATATGTTTTTGTCACTCTAGGAAAAGCAAAATTAGAAAACTTTAAAAAAATAAATGTTTTGAAAATTCCTTAGCTAAAAAAGTCAAAATAATAGTAAAAAGTTGTGAAAAAAAAAGAAGTTTCGAGTAGTAAAATATTTTCCACATTTCTCTGAAAGGCTCGAAGCTTGTCTCGAAGAAAAAATAGTTGAAAACACGTTTTTTCAATTCTTTGATTCCATATTTTTTAATCTTTTTGCTTTTCCATTCATTTCCCTATTTTTCCTAATATTTTTCCATGTTTTCATGCGATGAGGGTTTTTATTTCTCTTTTCATTCATCAAAAAAAAGTATTGCAATATAGGAAGGAATGTGTCGTCGTCCAACTGACTTTTTTTCAATCACAAACTTTTTTTGTCGTCGTCGTTAAACAACAACAAAAACGTAAAAAGAATGAAGAAAAATTGATTGATTTTTTCCTTTTTTTTCTTTTTCTTTTTCTCCCACCAAAATAAATAAAAATAAAGTTTTTTAATTGTTGTGTTGCGTCGTCGCTTTTTTTGGACTTTTTTTTATTAGTCAAATTTTTTGTTTTATTTATTAAAAAAATTTATTTAGGTAAAAATCCTATTTAAAGTATTATGGATTTTTTTGGTCAAATTCGTGAAGGCATAGCTCGAGCTGTTCATGTGACATCGAATAGTCAAATATTTCATGAATTCCCTGATTGTTCCATTTTATCCACGACTAATAGAATATCTATTAAATTAAAAGATCCATTGATGTAAGTTTGATTCATTAATTCAATAGTTTAATAAAACTAAAAAAATTCGTACTCTCTTGCAACGGAAACAAAAAAAGCAGGTTTTATCTTTGAAAGAATTTTTTTTAAACTTTTTTAGATTATTTTAGGCTTAAAATAAAAAATTATCATAACAAATTTATTTTTTACTTTTTTTACAGTTACAATGCCCTTCGAGTTCATTGGAGTCCTGAAACCACATTCGATGCCATAACTTTATTAATTCGAAATGAAGAAAATCGAAAGCAAACTTTAATGACTGCAGATATTCAAGCGGGTGTTGGAATTCTTCTCAAATCTGGTGGGGGGAAACCAATCATGACTATTAGGACTCCAAATCATGATCCTCTTTCTTTGGGAAAATTAATGCATCCCGCGCCAGCAACAATTATGAAAGTATGTTAAAAATAATTTTTTGTATCGATTCGAAATTTTTCAAAAACTTATAAAAATTTTAGATTATGAAACAAATCACACCAGTTGGATATAATTATTTAGTGATTCGAACCCCATCAAAAGAGCCGGTAATGAAAATAGAAAAAGTTTTAGCAAGTTTATATCCAATTGGAAAAGCCATAGGCGTGATTGGAACTAATTGTGTTTATTGGTTTAAACGAATGGATGGAACAGTTTTGGGTTATATTAGACCTAAATTAGTTATGAATAATAATACTTTGGTTGTTAAATTTACGTAAGCTTTTTTTTAATTTCGTGTTTCAAAAAATCTTTTTTTTTTGTTATTTTTTTTCTTTTTGTTATTTTTTTGAAATTAAAAGAAAATTTACATATTTTTGGATAAATGTTTATTAGAAATTTTATTTTTTCAGAACTAACAACACCGATGTTCAAACTCGAGCAGCTATGCTTGGAGTAGCTATACTGTTTACCATAACTGAAGCATATCCCCAATTGAGAGCAATGCTGGATGAATCAATGAAAATGAAACCAGCATTAACAATTCGTTAATAATTTTGAGAAAAACTTATTCAGGAAATATAATATTTTTTTATTTGAATAGACAATGAAAATTAGTATTATTATTTTAGTGATATTATTAGAAATTAGATTCACGGGTTTTTTTTAAGGGTGGAAACGGGACGACTTTTTCCAGTCCCGTCCCGTTTCCACCCTTAGTTTTTTTAGTTCATTCTTATTATTAAATTTATTGAAAAGATGAATATCAATTTTTTTATTTTCCTATTTTTGCCAGTAAAGACAAAAAAAACAAAATATTATTATCCCAATTTTTATTATTATTATTAAATCCTATTTTTCGAAGTTCATATTGGCTGCTTTCGCTTACAAAATTTTTTTTTTAATTGTTTGCTTTGTTAGTAGTAAAAAAAGAATTTTTTAGAATACCTCAATGAATTTTTCATTTAAAAAAATATTTAGCAAAGATAGACGACACGACACTCAAAAATTACGGTATTTTTTTTAAACTACGAAAAAAGCTTTCTAAAAGTAGGTACGCTCAAATTTTTGGTTTCAATGCAACAAAAAAAGAGAAAATGTCGTCAAACCTGAAAGAAAAAAAAATCTATGGTTTCAAGTTTAAACAAAAAATTTGTTCAATCACGAGTAATTTTTTTTTGTTTGGTGGAAAAAAAGAGAGAAGGAAAAAATGAGGCGGATTGACGCAATTATTCAAAGAGATCAAAAGCATTTTTTATTCTTCAACTCTTTTTTTTTTTTTTGACAGACGAGCAGCTAAAAGCAATCAATGGCAGCCGAGAGAGCAAATATCTCCTCAAAGAAATGGAAGCCGTCATCGCTTGCTTGCTTTTTGTTTCATTTCTTTCTTTTTCGTTTTTTGAAGAAAAGAAAATAGTTTAGAGTTAATCTAAAGAGGCAAAAAGAAAAAAAAAAGAAAAAAAGAAAGGAACTTGAAAGTTGAAAGCCATGATCACCATTTGTTGTTAGTCAATCAATAGATTGATGAGGGTCGACCCACACCACCAAGAAATGAAAAAAAAGCAATAAAGAAAGAAACAAAAAAGAAAAAATAAGAGTAAGGGTAAGTAAAAAGAGGGCTGAAAATGAGGCGGGCAAGTTTGAAAAGCAAGCGAGAGCAATAAACATCTGTGTTTAGTGGCTTTGACTTTGGATTTTTGACGTCTTTAATGTAGTCTCTCTTTTTTGTTTTGTTATAAAGAAGCGATAAGGTAGAAAACGAATCGAGTTTTCAATAAAAAAAGTTTTAGTTTCTTCAAAAAAGAATTATCTTCGAAGGAAAGTCTTTATTTTTTTTTTACTTGCTTTGAAGATAATTTTTGTTCGCGTGCTTTTAATGAACCATTGACCTTTTTTAAGAATGGCTTGATTCCAAAAGCTACTCAAGTTTGGTTGTAAAAAAATTTATGTCTGATGCTTTTTCTTTTTTTTTTTTTAATAGACGACTTTTTATGGTGTTGTTTTGTTTTTATTTTGCAGGAAAAAATGATTGTCAGAAAAGTGCAAAAAAATAATTTCTTTTCTTTTAATTTTTTTGATAAGGCTCGAATCATCCAAGCAATTTTTTTGTCCTTTTTATTTTGATTGATATAAACCCTTTTTGAATGCTTTTTATTATTGTGTCTATTATCTGGAAAAAATAATTATGACTTTTCCAGAAAAGAATATATCAAACCTTTTGTTTTTAATTTTGTCTAAATTTTTTTATTGAGATGCCTAAAATCAAACTTCTTTTTTTGAAATCGAAAAATGCTTTTATATTTTAATCCAATTAGGAATTTCTAATTCATTTTTCTTTTATTTCAACTAATTAAAGCGAGAAGCATAGTTATCAATAATAAATTTATAAAACCAATCACGTGAATTTCAAACTTTGTTTTGAATCAAAAAAGATGCGCTTTTCTACAGCTTTTTCAATTCCAGCAACTTAAATTTAAAATTTTTTGCCAAAACAAAAACAAAAATAAATATAAGGAAAAAAATTTATGACTATGAATGACGGATTATTTATGACGCCTTCATAGTCGTCATTAGCAATAGAGATCAAAAATTGATCATTGTTTTAAAAGAAACAAATATCTTTAAAAGTTTGTTTATTTTCATTCGCTTCAAGGGTTTTTTTTAATTTATTTATGTAAAGAAAAGGATCAATTCAAAGGCGTTATTTTTTAAATTTTTAATTAATAATTATTACCGAAAATTGTTGCTTATTTTTGTTAATTTTTTATAATGTGTGGCATTTTAAAATTTTGATTCCTTTAAAAAAATAAATATCGATGTTAAAACACTTTTTTGCTGTATTTTAATTTTTGTTATTGTTTTTCAGGTGCAATCTTGCTTTCCACTCAATAATAGGGTTACAACAAAAAAAATTTATTTTCAAAGCGAATTCATACAAACTTTTACATCCTTGCACCTGAAGTTTAAAAACAAAAAAAATGACCGTAAGTTTTTACTTTTTACCCTCCACAATGTGAAAAGAAAAAACTTAGTTATCCCTAAAAAATTTAAAAAAATGTTTTGATTTTTTCAGAGATTACTTTTCCAACTCTTCATTTTCGCAACCATTATTCTTATTGTTTCTTCACTTTGTGCAAATACTGGAAATCATTGCACTGATACTGGTTGCCGACTTAATGGTGGACAATGTAATAGTGTTTGTATTTGCATTCAACGTCAATCAGCCGCGGAATTACTTTTAAGTGGACGATTTGATTCACTTTAAAAAATAACTCTTCTTTTTGTCATTAAAATTCTAGAGTTTTCTAAAAATTTAAATTAAAGTATGTATTTTTAAAAAAATAAGATTTTTATTAAAACTTTTTAGGATTTTTGTATTTTTTAAAATACGTATATTTGTCTATTTTCCAATGTACAGATTTTTAGTATAGTTTTTTATAGTATAGTTTAGCCACCACATTTTAATTTTTATTCATGACAAAAACGGCCATCAAAAACTTTACTTTTTTTCTTTAAATTTGTTTGCTAAAATTTAATTTTTGAGAGAAAATTTAGTAAAAGTTAAAAACGGGTAATCCACCAACACTTTAATATTTTTTGTACTTTGTATGTATTTTTTTTAAAAATTTTTGTAAATTTTTTTAATGAACTTTTATTAGTTTATAAATTTTGTGATAAATATGTTTATAAAAAAATTCAGTTAACAACAGTATGAGCAAATTTAAAGTTAAGCATCACAATATTTTTATATTTTAACTTTTTTATGAAAACAAAAATGAATGAATGAAAACTTTGGATAAAGAAGAAACAAACGGTGCTCTTGCGCTAAGCTTTGTTGCATTTTCTTTTCTTCGCAACCTTTTTAAAAAAAAATCGATAACGATGGATATTATTTTGAATTGTAATAAAAATTTCTTAGACAAAAAAAGAGAAAAGGGCAAATTTGTAAATATTCTTTCTTTTTTTCGCGCCATTTTTTTTTCTTCTTCAAATAGTAAAAGCGAAAACAAAAAAAGCTTCTTTTTTATATGTTTTGTACCATACGTGGGCACGATGGTGTGCTTCAAAATTTTTGACAACGATACCCCTTAATTTTTAAAAAATTTTCATAGGGTCCTCCCTTTGCTACATTTTTTTTGATATTTTTTGAACGTTACCCCATAATTTTTAAACAGAAAACAAAAGGCTCCTCCCTGTTCTTTTTTTTCAAATTTCCGAAAACCTCAACGCTACCCCATTACCCCTGGGTGTGTCAAAACACACCCAAACACACCCTGTGCCCATGTGTGTTTTGTACATAGCTTTTTCAATTTTTTTTTCATTTTTTTTTGAATTTTTAAAATCCTTCTTTTTTTATTTTTGTTGCGCATTTTTGGTTTAAATGGTTAAGAATTTTTTTACAAATCGAATGACAGAAAAAAATAGAAAAGGAATAAAATAAACTATATAATTTTTGAGCGGCATTTGAAAAAACCGACACCAAAATTACCAGCTGAACTTGTCAAACGTTCAGTTGGACGACCACAGTTAAGGTCGGGGAAATGAAACGAAAATACCGCCAAATAAAAAAAGAAAAAAATGATTATGAGCAAAATTTGGCATGAAAAATAATAGAAAATTTCTTTAAATTGGATCCAATATTTTTAAAAGATTTTTAAAACAAACTTTGAACGATGTCTATGAAGAAATTATATTTCTTTTAAAAATTAATTAATTTTATACAGTTTTTTTGTGAGACATAATATTGATCTTTAATTTTTGATTTATATTTACTTGGTTTGAAAAAAATAATATCTCATCGTTAGCTCCAATATAAACTTTGCATTTTTTCTATTACCCTTTATTTACAATTATTTTTTTATTTTCCATTCATGTGAAAATTTTTTTTAGATATTCATACTTTTTTCGATCATATGATATTATAAAAATTAGGGTGGACCGGGTAGATCTACCAGTAGAATCTACCGGTAGATCTACCGAAATCTACCGAAAAAAATTTCAAATCTACCGAAATCTACCACGCCACCAAAATTTAAAAGAAGAGGTTCTCTGAGTTTTTTAAGCGACAGTTATGAATTAGAAGGTTCTAAAATGCATAAAAACGATGTTTTCTCTACTTCCGAAAATTTTTCACTTTTTTTAACAGGGGAGAGTGTATGATAGGAAAGTAATAGCTTGGTCCACCTTGTTGAAAAATTGAAATTTTTTTAAAAGTTTGCAAAACCTATTTTTCTGCCCAGAAATAGCCTTATATTCTTAATTTTGTATTCCTTGATTCATAATCCCTTTCATTTTCGAATTTTGGACTTGCGGTAGATTTCAGTAGATCTACCGGTAGATCCACCGGTAGATCTACCGGTAGATCTACCGATTTTTCAATCTACCGGTAGATCGATCCACCCTAATAAAAATCCCTTTAAAAAATAAAGAATATCCATCCTTAAAAAGCAAACAAGCTAAACCAAATCCATCGATTTTTATTCATAAAATCACAAAAGCACAGCACCTTGCTGTCGTTGTTGTTTTTCTATTTTCGCAAATAAATAAATAAAAAATTTGCGCTTCTTTTTATTATTACACCTTTTATTCTTCCTTCTTTCACTTTTTTTTGGATTTTTCGTTTATTTTATTGTTTTGATTTTATCCTTCCTTTTTATTATTCTTTTTTTTGTTGTTGCTTTTGTTTATGCTTTGGTTTCATTTTATTTTGTTTTGTTGCTTTTTTTTCGATCTTTGCCACCCTTGGTTGCTTGTGGTGGCGGCGGCGGCTGCCAATAAGTATGGTTAAGATCTTTTTTTAAGAGAAAGAAAAATACAACCCTAAAATTTTAAGGATAAAATAACAACAATTGTTTAGGATTTGGGTATTTGGCTTGGCTCCTCTTATCCGTCAAAAATTGAAGAAATACAAACTTTTTTTAACTACCAAGCCAGTTGGAGAGAGAGAAAAAAAGGTTACCTTTAATGAGCCGAGTCGAAACTATAAGCAAACGAGCGATAAAACAAAGTAAAGCATCGCTGAAAAAAAAATAGAAGAAGAGAAAGAGAAAAGGCTACATTCGGATCATTATCTGCCACACAGCCTGCCATGTTTAAATGGATCAAATTCGATTTTGAGACATATTACCTTTTTTTAAAGAAAAAAAAAGTTATGTCAAAATTTTATATGAAAAAAAGAAATTTTAGCATAGAAGAGAGGGATTAGCTGTCAGCCATTTGATCTTCAAATTTTTTGATTAAAATATTTTAATCCTTGAAATTTATGATTTTTATCATTGAAAAATGTTATATAATTTTTTTTCTTCTCAAAAGTAAAAGAAATAATGAAGGAAAAAAAGGGATGTGGGTTTTTATTGGTTTTTATCACTTTTAAAAAATGGTTAGCCTTATTTTTTAACTTCGAATAGCGAGGAAAAAAACGTGAAAGCTATTTTTATGTTATTGTTGTTGCTCGCCATTTTATTAAATTCCAATCTTTAAAGTATATTTGGATAATCGATTACGCGTCGATCGTGTTTTTTTTCTTCTAACATTTTCCATTTGATTTTCTCATGTTCTTTTAAAAGCTATTTTCTTGAATTTTCCCGAGCTTTATTAAAATTTTCAAAAAAACAAAGTCAAAAAATTAGACTTTTATAATGAGACTACTTGAAACTTTTCCCGCCCAAAAACACATACCTCTCTTTTTCTTCAAATGTGTTTCTTTCATTTTATTCATATTTTCTCTTCTTTTTTTTTTTTATCAAATTTAATCCCAATTAAAAATACATATGTTTTAATAATTCATAATTAATTTGACCTGAGTAGAGTACATTTGTCATGTTTTGCTTCGCCATGTACAATTAATAAAAGAACATCGAGGAGGAGGAAGAACACCCAAATCTCTTTCACCTTAAGAAAAAATAGAGAAAGATAAGAATCTTAATGTTCTCGAATATTTTTTATTGTTATCCCTTTTTCCCTTAGTTTTTGGAAAGATAAAAATGGAAGAAAAAGAAAGAGAAAAAAAAGAGTTATATTTGCATATATTTTTAGAGATAGAAATAAAAAAAATTGATTGCCTTGCCTGTCTGTCACCGCGCAATTTCCATTTCCATTTCCATTGCCACAAGGAAAAAAATGGTGGAAAAAAGGCGCTGCAACAAAAAAATGAATGAATCACGGCTGTATGTGATTTATTTTTTTGTTGCCCTTTTTTTGCCTTTTTTTTCGTTATGGCTCATTTACGTCGAAGTTTTAATGTTATTTTTTTTTTCAAATGCGTGAACGAAAAAAAAAGCAAACAATGAAATTTTCTTTCATTTTTTTTTTCTTGCTACATATCTTTTTTTGTTTCTGAATGTTGTTTGGCGTGATTGATTATTGGCAGAAAACAAAGTTAAAAAAAAGTTATAAAATTTTCAAAGATCAATTTCGAGCTTTTTTAAAATATAATTTTTTTTCGCATATTTTCGAAGTGTTCTTTTTTCGAGAGAGCAATTCGCTGGATTAAATTAGCTTTTTGTTTTTTTATTTTTCGCCAAAAAAATATTTTTAAAATAAATTAAACTTTTTTTTCTATTCTCTTTATTGATTTGCATTTTTCGTTAAAAAGTTTATTGAGCTTCTCAACAAACAAACAAAAAAAAACAAGTAAACATAAACAAGAAAGTATACTTACTTATACTTACTTTTCGGAAATTAGATTAAAGTTAGAATAGAATAGAATGAAATGGAAAATAAAGAAGCTTTTTTAAAATGGGAAAGAAATTTGGAAGAAAAGTGGAATGAAAAAAAAGCAATAAATTTAATGCTTTTTTGGAAGAACAAAATTTAAAAGTTTTGTTTTTGAAATAAAAATTTTTTCGCGTGTTTTTTTACCATTTAGTTTTTAAATTTTAATTCTCGCGACAAAAATTAAATTTTTTCTTAATTTTTATATATTAAAATTAGTAATTTTTTAGAACGACTTTTTTAACCAGCAAAAAATTAAATAAATGCGACCTAAACTTATCGATTCCAATCCGCCTCAACTTCCAAAAATTACCACGACGATCTTATCCTCATCTCGATCGAGTCTAACAACTCCATCAATAAACAGGCATCGAGCTTCCTCTGCAACATCTCGAAGACCCTCAAATGGACCTTCCTCAAAGAATCGTGCCCGAGGATTATCAACATCTGGGCCATCAACTCCAGCTTCCAAATTAACTTTAACCCCTCCAGCTTCAAATTTAAATTCAAATATTTTAATTCCAACTTATTCACTTAAAAAGAAACGAAATAGTAGTAGCAGTGTAGCATCAGCATTGGTGGCTTCAATAAATCGAAGTTTACCAAATTCACCAAAAAAGATGCCACTTTGTGAGGTAGGTTTTCGAAGTTTACATATTTTAATATAAAATAAGGGGAACAAAAAATTATTAAAATAAATATCAAAATAAATTTTTCATAATTTTAAACAAAAATAAATATGCAAATTTTCTAAATTTTTTATCTATTTTTTTATTGGCACTTTTCATTTACTTATGATTTTAAAAAACTTATTTTTTAATTGTTCCAAGCAGAAAAACACTAATCACAAAAATTGCATCCATGCAGAGTTTCGATGTTTTTCTTGGTTAACTCTAAGTAACTATTTTTTTTTCTTTCCACCAAACCTTTACTCAGTCTTTAACTTTTCGATTACTGGTTTTTGTTTTTAAAAAAAAGAAGATAAAACATTATTATTTAATCGGTCCTTAAACCAAATAAAACTATCATAATTTTTTTATCCGAGAACCACAGCGTAATCATGGCGGAGTACAAATGGCAAGCAGACGATTCTTTTTGCATGTTGCCAAAATGTCAAACAAAGGCAAAAGCAATGACTTTTTTATGAAAGCAATATTACCTTGTTTCTTCTCGGCCATAAAGTTACTAATTTGAAGATGCAAACAATATTTTTTATTGTTAAAAAATTAGAGAGGTGATTAAACAATATCTGAGAGATATGTTTACGTAAAAGAACCAATTTTTTAAGGCATTTGGAAGTGTAGTTTTGATGCATCAAATGTACCAAAAAGTTAGTCCAGAGCCATTTTTTTATTTTTTTATGAAATTAAAATTTGATTGTACGAAGTTGTAGCTTAGAATCTAACTTACAGACGCCCTTTGAACACATTTTTTTAAAAACCAGTTCTTGTATTTTTAATAGTGGACCAAATGAATTAGATAGCAAAATAAACGCGTTTTTTCACCAAAATGACAAAAAGTTAGTCCAGAGCCATTTTTTTATTTCTTTATGAAATTTTAATTTGTTTGTACGAAAAGATAGATAATTACCTAACTTAAAAACGCCCTTTCAACACTTTTTCTTAAAACCCATTCCAGATTTCTATATAAGGCATTAACTATCAAAAATCTCTAAAAAAATCGAAAAATTCATGGTTTCTTGTCATTTTCCCGTTGTCTTTGCCTTAATTTGTGTCTCTCACCGCGATTGAGCTTGTCCATTTCTACTCCGCCTTTGATTGAAAATGATTGCGCTGTGGAACACCACTTTTTTTATTTTTAAATAAAACTTTATTTTTCAAGTGACCATTGTCCCTTTTTTTCTCTTCGTTTTTCTTTTATTTTTTGGTTTCCATTTTTGTCTATCTTTAAAGTTTAAAAGATTATTTATTTATTATACACGCAAATTTTCTTGTTTTATTATTTTGTCATTGAAATTGAAACATCTGCCATTCATTCCATTTTTGATACATATTATTTATAAAATATACATATAAATATATAATATAAATTTTTATGTGATCCGATCCTCTCTCTTCTCTTTTTTTTTCTTTGGAACATACATACATATAATTTTTAATGGGGCGTCGTGGGTTTTTAAATATGAAACATATACGATTTTCTCTTCTTTAAAATTTTTTTTGTTTGATTGCGCATTTTTTCTTGTTTTTGTCGTCGATCGTCAAAAATAAAATAAAAGTTGCGATCACTTTTCCTTCTTTTCCGTTTGGATCATCGGTTTTGTTGTTTTCGTTGGATTTGAAACTTTTATTTTTCATTCCATCTCGGTATTTTCCGTATTTGTTTGTTATTCGAATACAAAAAAAGGTTTTTTCATCTTCTTGATCCTTTTAATTCCATTTCACTTTTATTATACATATTTATTTCTTCTATTTTTGTATTATTATTACTTTTTTGGGTGAAATTTTTTTTGATTATGCAGCTTCAAATTGCTACAACTGAAATGGATAAGGTTGGTTTATTGAAAATTTAATTTTTTTTTTGGGCGGTATGATTGAAATAATTATGGCATGGCGAGGACATGAGTGAAATGGATGATTTTATTAAAAATAGAATGAATAAATTACTGAATAGATATTTATGTATTTTCATGGTGAAACTCTAGAGCTATAAAAATAACAAAATTTTTAAAATACTCATCGAATCAAAACTTTAAAATTAGTTTTTTCGCCTAAATTTTAACAAGAAAATTCAAAAATGTTTTAAAAACTTTCTTTTTATTTTCTTAGTCTTTTTTCAACCTTTGAACTTTCTTTTCCATCCAATTATTCACGAAAAAATTTTACTCAACACATGTGATATGCTTCCTTATTTTTTTTATGATTCGCCGATATTAATTTAAAAAAGTTTTCACAGCTTTGCCTCTTTTTTTTTCTCGGTTCATGTCTTTCTTTCCCTTTCTCACTTTCAACATCATCATCATCATTAGCCAGTCAGATTTTCCCACGATAATTTTTTTTTATTTTAACTTTTTTCTTGCTTTTCGACCGCCATTTTTTTTTGGTGTGTTGTCTTTGGATGTTTGCATTTTGTGTTGATTAGCACCCGATCTATTTTATTTATGTCTTCTCGCAATTCAATTTTTTTTATTACTTTTCGGTTTTCTCGCTTCTTATTTTTTTTTGAATCAAAAACTTTTAAAAGCAACCAAAAAAAGAAAGTTTTTTTCCTCAAATTTTTTTAATGTTGTTGACAAATGAGATTATCAGTGTAGTACCTTTGCGTGAATGTGTGCATTTATTTTTATTTGACCACCACCATTTTGACTTGACCATCCATCACAAAAATGTATTTTTATATTTGTCTCAAACATTCATTGACTTTAATGAAAATAAAAAAAAACTAATATACTTTTTTATTTTTCTTCTATTTTTAACTATGTAATATTTTTAAGTTTTTGCGACCGAAGAAAAAATCATCAGAGTATCGAAGAATTTGAATTATTTTTTTGTTAAGTAAAAACTTTTTACTTTTGCCTGTTTTTTTTCTCTGGTCATATTTCTCTCTTACTTCTTTTTTTTTCTTCTCCGTTTACTTAGTCATCATTTTTTTTACTGACCGAAAAAATATGAAATGAAATGGATTAAAAAACCGATATAGGCAATCCTAAAAAAAATGAGTAGTAGTTAGTTGGATTATCTGGTTAAAATCAAGGGTAGCCAGCGACAATACCTTTTTGATCCAAAAAAACTAAGGGTGGAAACGGGACGGGACGAAAAGTTTGGTCCCGGGACGGGACGGGACATGAAAAAGTCGTCCCGTTTCCACCCTTAAAAAAAACCCTTTAATTTAGATTGACCCTATATTTTTTTATGAATCAAACATTTTTTATTGCTTTTTTGGAAAAAAAGTTTTAATTGTTAGTTAGTAAAAATTATTGGAAATGGTTGATTTTTTAATATATTATATATTTAAAAAAATTAAAAGCTCGTGGCGAGACTGCTATTTACAATTTTCTTTACCAATAAAACATTTATTATTCTCGATTTTATAAAAAAAAATTCTTCTTCAAGTTTCTATTTTTCAAAAAGGTTTACAAAATCTTTTTTTTGTTTTTCTTTCTTTACTGTTCACAGATTATTAGGTTTTGAGGTTATTATTTTCTTTCTTTTAGAGGTGTGAAGAAGTGTAAGTTATCATTAGAGATCTCGTATTTTTGTTTTCTTTCTCACCTTTTCAAGTATTTCTCCGAGGTTGTAAAACTTTTCTCAAGGTTTTCCAAAGTTTAAAACTAATGCCACTGTAGGGTTGTCGAATTTCCCGGGAAATGGGAAAATGGGGAAATTTCCCGGGAAATTTCCCGGGAAATTTCCCGGGAATTTTCCCGCTACAAACCTTCACAAAGTCTTACAAAGTTTAACAAAGTTATAGCAACTTTTGTAGAACTTTGTTAGACTTTGTGAAACTTTGTAAGGGTTTGTAGCGGGAAATTTCCCAGGAAAAATCGGGAAATTCCCGGGAAATCTTTTTTGACAACCCTATGCCACTGTCGTCAATGTTTAATTTTTTTTCTTCATATACAAAATATAATTTCTTTATTTTTCCATTCGAGACGCACAAAAGTTTTAAATTTCATTATTTTTTTAAATTTAAACAAAGTTTAACTTTCATTTTTTTTCTCATAATCATTGCCGCTGCCACTGCCGCTGTCACTACCGAACATGTTGTTTTTGAAAAAATGGAAAAACAATAAACATTGACCCTTCCTTGTCTGTCTGTAGAAAAATGAACACAGAAAGATTTGATCAAATTTTTTTTCTTCTTTTCCTTTTTTCTCTCCCTTTAGGCATTTCAAATTTTGGTGAAAGAGCGAAAAATAACTTTTTTAGTTTAGTTTTTAAAGATCACATTTCAATTTTTTTCTTTCTCGATTAAAATGATTTTGGAAGAAGAGGGAAAAAGGAGCCAACGAGAATTGATTCTTCCAAAACGATCAAATTTAATTTTTATTATTTATTTAAAAATGAGTTTATTTCATTGAAAAAAAGAAATAAAGTGTAAACTAAAAGTTTTTGAAGTCTTTTTTCCAAACTTTAATTTGCCAGATTTTTTTGCTTCAAGATATTTTTTTAAAAACGATTAGAAAAACTTCGATTGCTTTTTAAAAATTAAAAAAATAGTTTTAGAAACATTATAATTTTTGAGCTATAAGACGTCAGAAAGCATCCATCTATTTCGATTTAAAAATACTTTAAATTTCTCAGGATTTTTTAATTTTAATTTGCTATTTCTTTTTTTACAGAAAAACAAAAAAAGATTTGTCTGTCAAAAATGTGGCAATTGCTGCTTCAGCAGCTCATTCATTCCTTTTTTCTTTTTCTTTTTTGCGCGGAAGTTCTTTGCTAGTTAAAAAATAATTGTTGCCAACTAAAAAAATTCATAAGTCTTATTGGATCATTATTTTTTTTCAAATCCATCGGATCGATTACTTTTTTTGGCGGGATATTATTGCATAAACGATGGTTGAAAAAAAAGAATAATTGATGAGACTTTGATGACGAATTAATTCAATGTCTAAAATTCCCGTGGACCCAAATTTTTCTTGGAACATTTTTTTGCCAATAATTCTTTCTAATTCCAACAATCCTTGTCAAATATAGTAGTCCAGCCTTTTTATTCCTTTTTTTCTGACACCTGCAAAAGGACGAAGCAAAAAACGATGATTACAAACCCAAACGCATAGTAAAAAAGCGATATATCTATTTTATTTCCTCTAACTCCTCTATTATTATTATTTTTTGCGCATCAATTTCAATTTTTTCTAGTTTTTTTTATCTCTTTCAAACAAAAAAAAGTTTTTTGTGTGTTGCAATTTTTTTGTTGCATTTATTTTTTTTATCCTCCAGCGTTTAGTATCTATCATCCCTTCTTTTTTTTTGTTAAGAAAGAAATGAAACCTTTTTTTGTTTGTTACAAAAACGAGAAAATAAGAGCCACAAAAAAATAAAACTATGAAGAGCGTCGTCGTCCACTACGGAAGAAAAAAGAAAGGAAAGCGATACTTTGGTATTGCAATAAAAAAAAAATCAAGTAACAGCAGCAAACAAGGAAGGAAGCATGAAACCAAATAGCCAGCGAGCGATTATCACACTTTTCTCACATTTTTTTTTGCACCATGAAAAAAAATTGGGCTTCGAAAAAATTATGAGTTTATTTTGTCCTTCAAAATTTTTTTTTGATTTGAATTAGAAACTCTTGAAAATTTCATGAACCGTAACTATAATCATCGTCATTAAGTATTTTTTCGAGTCTCAATTGGAAAATTGAAGAGATTTCCTCCTTCCTTCGGATTTATTTTAAAGATTTATGGTTTAACGCTTTTTTTTAGAGAAGATCCCTTCCGCATTTTTCGGGTTTTGAGGATTTTTAGAGATGTGAAGAGAAGAAGAGCCATACTTGACTTTAATATCAAAAAAAGAAGGAAGAAGAGAGAATGAATGATTCGGCGCGAATTTTTATTTTGTTTTATTTTTATTCATAGTTCTATTTTATTTTATTTTTTTGATTGAGCAATATTCTCTTTTCTTACTTCTTCTTTTCTTTTCTTTTTGGTGTTATGTTTTTATGATTCAACATTTTTTCTTTCTTTCTTTTATTCACCAAACAAAAAAAAGTTTCAGTGGCTTCAAAAAAAAAACCATTAAAAAAAACACACCATTGAAAATCAAATACATAGACGCCTTCCGAAAATGGAAGCTTTTAAAAAGTTTCTTTTTTTTTATTGATCTTTTCTGGAATTTCTCCTAATTTTTTATTTATTTATTTATCTACAACCAAAAATGCATTGATATATGTACATTTTTTGGTTTTTTCTTTTTGAAACAGAATTTTTTGTTTGTAAATGCTTTAATTTTGAATTCTAACGTTTAGTGTAAAAAATTGATCAAAAATTTTCCCAAACATCTTTTTTTGAACATTTTTTGGTTGAAAATAAAGAGATAAAAACGAGGCGAAAAAATAAAATAAAAACATTTGTAGAAAAAAACTGTCTTTTTTAAAATTTTGATATCGGCATTAGTTTTCAAAACATTATCTTCTCTTTTCTGAATTTTGCTTCTTTTATATTTTGTTTTATTTTGCGTCAAAACAAAAAGCGTTACTTTTTTTCATTGTGAATTTAAACAAAAAACCTTAGTTTTGCAAAATCTAAATTATTTCTTTCTAAATTTTATCGATCGCATTTTTTATTTTTGGCGGCAAAAAATTTTTGTATTGAACTTTTTTATGCTTTTTTTTATAAAAATTAAAAGACAAAAATTACATAGATAAATTCTAACATTCATGATTTTTGTTTTCTTTTGTTTTGACCATCATAAAAGCCAACACTCTTATTTGCTTTCGTTTTTCCTCTTTCATTCGCAGCAATTGAAACTTTTTTATTTATTTTTCAAATGGCGATCGACTGTTTATGGCTTGTAAAAACAAAAATATATTTTTAACATATTTGAATAATAAAAAAAGGCAAGAAGCAAAGCAACTAACTCACCCGATGATTTTTTCTTTGAATCTCGACTTGTCGTTGTTGGTCGAAGTTATTCATCATTATTTGTTTCATCCTCCTTGCCTTTAGTAGTTGGTGGTCCTCTTCGTTTTCGAAGCTTCTTCCTCTGCCTCAAAAGAAGGAGACTCTCTTTCTCTCCCACGTGTTTCTTTATTTTTTTCTATTTTTTTTTTGATATTTCCAGATGTGAAATATTTTTTTTAATTTATTATAATTTTTCTTCTTTCTATCTTTTGTCGTCGTGTACTTTTAGCGAAAGATAAAAAAATGACCATTCCCATATTTTTTCCATTTAAATTTTTAAAACAATAAATTTTTCGCTTTTCGCTAAAGTTTTTTTTTGTTTTTGTTAAATTTTCATTCATATTTTTAAAGTTTTTAAATTTTTTTATTGTTTAGCTTCAGCGGCATCTTTGTTTTGATAATATTTTTCGTAAAATTTTTACGAAAAAAAGTAATTATTCCAATAATTATTTTATTTTTATTTTTCTGAACGCTTTTGCTTCAAATTATGAATTATGGAGCGACGTCTCAATCGACGTCGCTTCCCAACTCCCCAAGAACAAGCAGCTTTGGTAATTGCTGAAGCAATAAATAATAATAAACATGTAAGTTAATTTTGGGTCATCAAATGTCAAGTCTCCCTTTTTAAAATTATTTTATTTGAAACTAAATATGGAAACAAACAATTACTGATTAATTCTTTACATAATAAGAAAGTCGTGAATCAATAAAATTACCAAACAAATTTTTTTTGTCTCTCTTTATTTATTGACGTGAATCAAATTTTTAAAGGTTTAAAATTTAAATCTTACTCAAAATTTGGTCTAATCTTTTTCAACTTTTTCTGAAGTCTTTATTCTTTTCTGACTCTAAAATCGATTTTATTCTGCAAATTTTTTTATTTTAATTATTATTAATTTTTTATATATAATTTAAATCCGCAGATATCATAGTCTCATGTCAGCCATTTATTTTTGTCATTCCAATTTTTTTACTTTATTAATCAACAAGCGAGTTTCTTATTTTTTACAAGCTTCTTTCTTACTTTTTCAGGATATTTTATTGCCCATTTTTCAATCTTTGTTTTTGTTTTGTCTTTCAATTTTCAACGAATTTTAAACCAATTTTCATGTCTCTTAAATTACGTTTCTTTTCTTTTCCAAACCTTTGTTTTATATTATTTTTTTGCATTTTAAATTTATTTTTTCTTTTACCATTTTGCTTCTATCCAAAAATATTAGCTTCATCTTTTTCTACTTTTTTCTTCACTTAGAGAGCCAAATAATTTATGGGGTATCAAAAAATAAATTTTAAATAGAAAACATTTTTTTGCATCATTTTTACTGACCGACCCGACCCACTCTGGTCCGCCAGCTGTTATTTAAGAGACTGACAGAGTTAGCTTAAACAGAACCAAATTGAACTAAACGCTTTTTTTTGACAAATGAGTGATTGTTCACTTTAGGCAAGCGAGCTAAAAGTGACTTAAAAATGGACCAAGTCCAATCCCACGGGTCCTTTTGAACCAAAAACAAAAAAAATATTGGACACTAAAAAATGAGTCTATGCCATCAATATTTTTTTCTCTCTCTCTCTCCTTCTCGAACTTGTCAATATTGTTTAGCAGTGGTGTTGAAAAGTGTTTCCATTCTTCTTCATTTTTTTCGTTCAAGTGGAGCTTTTTTCGTTTATAACGGAAAAGTCCTAAAATAAAAAAGAGGCGCCATTCAATTGTTTCCTATTTTTGGTTGTCCTATTTATTTATATTTTTGTTTTAAACTATAATTATTAATTTTTTTATTCAAAAAAACTTATATTCGAAACAAAAAAATAAAGGGCTTTTGGCACTTGAAACAAGCTTAATCGGGACGCCTAAAAACTCTGGAACTCTTTTGGAACGACGGCCTCTGCTGAAGATTATCTTTCAAAAGTTTTTTTATTTTGAATTCGTCTATGAACTATTTTATTTAATCTAAAATTGCTCTAATTTTAAAAATATTCAAATTTTCTAATTTATCTTTATTGTTTCGTTTCCGTTTGTTAGTTAAAAAAAACATGGTATATTTTTATTATTTGGAAGAATTAAGTTCAGACGAATCTTCAACTTCTGATATGTTTTGGGAGCCAAAAGAAGTTCGGGTTTGTGAATTTACTTTTTATAATTTGAAATTTAATTAAATTTCAATTTCTTCGAATTCTTTACAAAATTGATTTTGCTTTTCATTTTTTTGATTTTACTTGATTTCATTTTTTTTTTGAATTTCTTAATTTAATTGACTCGTTTTTCTGCTTTTATTACGGTTCATTAAGGATCGATGTTGATGGGAAAGAGTGAGCTATCGAATGATAAAAAGAAAAGGGGAACAGGAGCGGGTAATTGATATAATTAAAATTTGTAAAGTTAATTCGAGGATGTGAGTTGGTTGAATGACAGTGGTCAAGAGTGGGAATGTGAGTTGAAAAAACAAACAAATATGTATGTTTCTTAATGATGGATGAAAATTACCAAAATTAACAAGAAAAAAATCTCATGTCAAAACTCTCAAAAAAATAATCTAAAATGATTTTAATTTTAATACCATTTTTTCTTTCAAAGAAAAATTTGAGAAACATTATATATATTTTTAATTATTTTCTAATGTTGCTATGCCAAGGTTCATCTCAAACACCTGCCGTTCTGCATAAAAAAAAGAAGAGAAAACTCACTCATATTGAAGAAGCACTTTTTTTCATCCCTTAATTACCACTCACTGCAAAGAAGAAGAAGAAAAAAAATAAACTAAAAGCAACGATGGTCACCTTTTTTTCAAGTATCATTTATTTGAAAACAATCTTTTCTCTTTGCAATATTAGCTTAAAGCAGCTATCTTCCCTTCCCGTCTTTTCCGCAAAATCACGATAGCCAGCAAAAAAAAGCTTTTTTCCCGCTCAAAATTTAAAAAAAGCGTTTTTTTCTATCAATGAGTAATAATCATCCTCACATTGAAAAAAAAAACTGGACACAAAGTTTTTGAATTTTTTCAAGTTTTTAAACTTGAAAAGAAAAAGAAAAAGAAAAACTTGAAGCTTGAATAACAGCCAGCAACTTATCGCCGTCACAAATTTTTTTTTCAGTTGCTTTAAAATTGTTGATTTTATGATTACTCGTTTTTTTTCTTTCTTTTTATTCTATTTCTTACCTCTGGCAACAACTAAAAAGAAAAAGAAACATTTTTATTTCTACCTCACACTTGCTTACTTATTCGATTTTGCGTTTTTGCTTGCGCAGAGGGTTGTTGGTTGGTTTTACCTTTTCATTCTTTCTTCTTTCCACCCGACTGACGGACTAACTGACTAGTTGAGTAACGAAAGAAAGAAAGACACTCTTTTTTTCTATCAACACAAAATGAAAGCACAAAAACAATGTATTTTTTATTTTTTATTTTTGTGGTTAGTTAGTGCGGCCTTTTTTTATTGTTACAAAAAAGAAGAGACACAAAAGCCAACTTCACTCAGTTGCAGCTGTCTGTCACCATACAGGTGTGTTCCGTCGTCGTCGTGGTTGTCATTGTTGTTTGTAAGTGTAAGTGTCCTTCTTCTTCCCCATATATTTTTTTGTGCGCTGCTGTTGCAAAAGCAGCAACAAGAAAAAAAAGCAAGGGATGAAAAAGTGAGCGCGCGCAGGTGATCATCGTCAATCTTTCCTTGCCGCCTTTTACCTTGACTTGTCTGTCGGATGACGACCGACCACAAGCGGCGGCAACCCACCATCGAAGATGATGAAGAAAATGACAATGAAACCCAAACACGACCAACCATCTTTCTTCGTTTTCCACCTTCGTTTTTTTCTTTGATTGCGGTGGTACAAAATCTTCTTCATTTTCTTTCCTTTCCTTAAAAAAATTTTTCTTTCCATCAAATCAATATAATATAATAATAAAAAAAATACCATCGCTACCGCTGCTGCTGATTTTATTTTCGTTTTGCGGTGTGTAGTCAGTCGTTTTTCAGTTTTTGTCGTCGTTGATTGCTACTTCTTTCTTGCGCATGTGTGTTTCACACAAAAGCATAAGAAATAAGCAACAACTCCAACCTCCATCATCGACGAAGGAAAAGGAAAAAAAAAAGGACCAAAAACGTTTAGGAAAAAAATAAAAATTTTTTACGCGGGAGCGAGCGCGCAGGCTCAATTTTTGTTTCTATTTTATTTTTTTATACGCAATTTCTTTTTTTTTTTGAGCTGCAATGGTGACGGAATTTTAATACATATTTTTATATTACTTTTTTTCGTGATTTAAAAAGAGACCAAATTATTTTTAAATATCTAAAATCATTGTTTTTTTAGAACCACACGATCAAAATAAGAAAATAAGAAAGAAAATTAATTAATTTTTTTATTTTTCTTTTCTTACGAACGACTTTTTTATATTATTTTTTTACTTCTGCTTTCTGCATTTTTTCAAACAAAAAAAGATTCCTTCAATTCTTTTATTTTTTTGGAACGTCGCAACGCATCCATCCCTTTCCTTCTATATTTTCTTGATTTATTTTTTAAACAAAATCGAAAAATAAAAAAGTGATTTCATATTTCACTTTTTTTGTTTGTTTATTTTTCTGAAATCCAATTCTTTTAAAGTTTTTTCCGATTTATTTTTCTATTTCATTTTTGTTTACGACGACGGAATGTAATATTATTTAACAATGGCAAAAATGGCAAGTTTTTTTCTTCGTTTATTTTTTCTTTGTTTTTTTATTACAAAAAAAATATTTGCATTTTTTTTTTACGATCAATCGGTCTAAGTTGATGACCGTTACGAGTGTCTGTTTTTTGTTTTTTTTATTGCGGAGGGCTTGCGTCATTATCTGCATGTTTCTTTTTTCTTTTTTCAAAGGAAAATATGCAAATAAGTTATTTGTTTTTTTTTGTATGAGAGTAACTGAGAAAAGAATGAATGAATGAGAGTTTTGTTGTTGCTGGTTTGTATGTATGTTTTTGTTTTGGCATGTAAATATGGGGTACTGTGTAATATTTTCTGACATGAGTGAAATTATAATGTGTTAAGGAGCATATTTACGAGTTTTTTTCTTGATTAAAAAATTTTGTTTTGATTGATTTTCTTTTAAACTTTGACTTCCATTGTAATTTTTCGTTTTTCAAATAACATTCATTTTTTTTAATCAAAAAAATTTTTTTTGTATAGTTAAATTTTTTTAATATTAAATTTTCCTTTTTTATCGTTTTGATATTCTTATTTCACCTTAGTTAAAGCCAACCGATTATTATACCAAATCATTACATCATTGCTTCCACTTTGTATTACTTTTATGGGTCTCCTTGCGATACTAGTTATTTTCTTTGGTGTTTTATAAGCTTCTGATTATGTACATATGTTTCCTGAATTATGTATATGTACCATTAAGCTTTTTTCCTTGTTTTCTTGATATTTTTTGGTTACTTAAATTAATACTCTTTTAATACCTTTCACATGGAGATTTTTTATTTCTTTCATTCTTTAAGCTTGTAATTAACACAACATCATTTTTAATAGGCTGTTAGATTATTATCATCATCAGTAGCTTCGTTAATTTTAATTTTTCTTATCACACCCAACAACCATTATTTCTTTGTTCTTTATTTTATTTCTTTTTTTTTACTTTTGAGAAAATCAAAAATCAATAAAAATCAAGCAGCGAGAACGACCTTTGACTTTTAATTTTTCAGACCTTTAAAAAATATATGGTCGGCTACTTTCTCGGGGATTTTGTATTAGTAAAGGTATCAATGATTTTTCTTTCTTCTTTTTGTTATTGAAAAAAAAATTATCGGATCAAAACACTTCAAAAAAAATCCTATTTTTCTCAATGATTCAATATTTTTTTCAAAGGAAAAAAGCTTTTTTTTTATTTCAAACTTTTGAATGTTGCATTTTTTCCATTCATCTCTCTTTTTTTTGAATACATGCATTCTAAATTCCAGTATAATCAAAGAAAGAAAGAAAGAAAAAAATCCATGATTTCTTTTTTCCACAAAATTCCAAACAACCAAAAAATAAAATAAAAAACTCGACCGATTTTATCGCAAATCTTTTTTTTCTCCTTTTTTTAAATATTTTTTTGTTTTGTTTGAAGTGAATCTTCCCAAATAACTCTTCTTCTTTTTTTTTGGTGGAGCGGGATAGATAATTTTGAAAAAAAAAACTGGATCGAGAAAATAATATGAAATAACATATAAAAAAAATTTTTTTTGATAGTTAAAAATCTTACTTACTAAAACTGAATTTTAATTTTTTTATTTTTTGGCTATAAAAAATCTAAAAAAAAAAGAATAAAAAAATAAAAATAAATGAGGTAGTCAGTCTCCTTTTTTCACATAAATAAAAATCCCGCTGATTGACTAACTCTCCTTTCAATTGATCTGATCCGACGATCCTCTCTACTTCTCTACTTTCTATCTTTGAATTAAGCCGATTTTAATGACAAATTTTAGCGGCTCATTTCTATCTGAAAAATAATTTATAAAAAATATAGTTAGTCGGTTAAAATTAAAAAAAGTTTTTTTGATGCGCAAAAAAGTAAAAAAGATTTTTTTTTTGGGGAATTGTTATTGTTTTTTTGAACTTTGAAATCTACCATTTTTTATTCTTTTTCAAAGTTGATCGGAAATGAAAAATATAAAAAATTTTGTTGTGTATTTCAAGGTTAATGTGAGAATACAAGGGGAAGTGGAGATTTACCTTGAAAAAAAAATATATAAAAGAAAGTGTTATTTTTTATTTTATTTTATTGTTATGTTTGTTTTTGAAAAAAATCGAATAAGAAAATTTTTAACCTTAGCAAAATGGTTCTCATAGAATTTTTTCTCTGCAGGACTCCATGTAACAAAATTGAAAAAACAAAGAAATTCATGGGAATGTAAAACTTTTATTTTTGTTAAAAATTAGTTCCATAAATTTTATTTTTTTCACTGTACAAGAAAGATTTAAAAAAAACAAAGAAGGAAGAAAACGTAGCATCAATTAAACAAATTGTTTTTTTTATTTATTACTAATGACATTTTTTTCCTTTGAAGACTAGTCCTGACTTCTTTTTTTTACATTTTCTCATTTAAAATTATACCAATTAAGGGGAAAAAAACAAAATCAAAAGAAAATATTTCTTAATTGCAACAAATCAATTTAATTTTTTTTCAACGCATCCGTTTTTTACATTTTTTTTTCTTGATTAATTTTGAGTTTCTAAAGATACTGTATTCGCACAAATGCTAAAAACTTTTTTATTTCCTTCAAAAAGCTCATAAAAAATTCTATCACCTTTTTCCTCTCACCTCTCCAATCAAAAAAGAAAAAGGCAATTGTCTTGATTTCTTGATTTTTTCTTTCTTGCTTTCACCTTTTTTGGGGTTTGGTTGGTTCTATTCTATATATTGTTTGCGGAAGCTTTTGATTTTCGTCACCTTTTACACACACACATACACTCCCATATTTGGGAAACTAACTGCAACCAAGAAAGCAAAGCTAAAAAGCAAGCACTTTAGACCCTCTTATCAGTCATCGCTTGCTTCTTCTCTCTTTTTTTTTATTTCTCTCTCAGTTTAACTACCTTCTTAATGGCTCTTTCTTCAAAAACGAATAAAAAAAACTGTGTTTAATGTTTACATACTTTTGTGGTTGATTGGGTGTTGGAAGAAAAAGCATAAAATAAGAGAAGAAGTAAAGAAAAAATAATTTCAAGAAAGATTGAGAGAGAAAAAAATAAGGCGTGAAGAAGAAGAGAGGGGTTTGCTGCTTTAATCTTTCTCGTTTTTTCTTCTTCTTTAATATCTTTGATTTAATTCTGCAAATTTGGGGGGAGAAAGTGGAAATCAAAAAAAAATATTTTGGTGAGAAAAAAAGAAATGAAAAATAATTAAGCAAGTTTTTGATAATAAAAAAATATATTTAATTGAATTATTCACGCTTTTTTTGAATGAAAGAAAAAAATTAATGAAAAGGAAAAACATAAAACAGGAGCAAAGAAAGTGGAAAGATAAGAAAATTCAAGAACAGAATAAAAATATTTTTTGCAAAAAAAGAAAGTTTTTTAAGAAAAAAATTTGGGGAAAATTTGCAAAAAAATTCTTCCATTTTGAAAACGCCAGAAAACAGTTTATGTCTCTAAGTCAAAAATTTGGGTTATAAAATAGCAACAACAAAAAAATGCATAAATTTTAAAAAGAAAAAATAAAGTTTCTAATTTAACATATTTTTAGGCCAAACTTGAACGCGTATTAGGATGTACAGCATGTCCATCATCATTTGCCATCGATCAAACCACTGGCATGATCGCCTATGCCGCTGGGTCAACCGTGGTTTTACTCACCAAAAATAATGGACAATTTCATTTTGTTAATAATTCTAAAAATAATATAACATGTATAACATTTTCTAAAAATGGTAAATATCTTGCAACAGGAGAATTTGGAAATTGTCCCATGGTTCGAGTATGGGAAATTTATCGAGAAGGCACCTTTCATGGAAGCCAAATAGCTGAACTTAAATATCATACCCTTGGAGTATTATGCGTAAAATTTAGCCATGATTCACTAAACTTAATTTCCGTTGGAATTCAACATGATAAATCTGTGGCAGTTTGGGATTGGAAACATCAGCGAAAAGTGGCGGAAAATCGTTTGACTTCCCAAGTAAATGCCATGGATATTTCGGATGATGGAAATTGTTTTATTACCGTTGGCGTGAGACACGTAAAATTTTGGATGCTTAATGGCAAAGATAAAGCATTGAGTGGAAGATCAGCAATTTTAGCGGAACAAAGAAATAATACTTTTTTGGATATTTGTTGTATTCCTGGAAATCGAGCCTTTGCTTTAACCGATACAAGATTGTTGGTGGAATTTCATGATAAAAAGGTAAGATTTTGAACTCTCAGAAGAAACATGAAAATTGAAATTTAGTAAATTTTCGTGTTATAAACCACAAATTTATTTGTTGAGAAATAAATATTCTTTGGTTCAGTTCCGAAATTTTCTGTAAAATAATTTTATAAAAAGAAAGTTGTTTTCAAAATGACTTTAAAAAAATATATTTTGTCATTGAAACTAGAGAATTTTAAAAAACATAGATTCTCAACACACAAAAAATTGCTTTTAAAATAAATATTTCAGCTTCGAGAACTAAAACTCAATTTTTAAAAGGTTTAACAAAAGAAAATTTTAATTTTTAAGAAACTAAAGTTTTTTATACAATTTTTTAAAACAATTTTTTATTTTAGATTATAAACACATTCGAGTTAACAGGGGAAATCCCATACTCTATTACTCTTGGCCCTGACAATCATCTCCTCATAGGATTTTCAAATGGCCACGTTCGAGCTATAAACACCGAAACCATTGAAGTTCAACAACTTCCCGGTATTCCTCATTATCTCCACCATGATATTTCCACAGCTTCCGAACATCAACAATTTTATCAAGAAGGAATAAACGCAACCAAGGGAAATGCTCGATTCCCCGATGTTAAAGCTTTACTTTTTCATTCCAAAACTAAAACTTTAACCGTTCTTTACTCCGATCGCTCAATATATCAATGGTTAATAACAGAAAAATTTGGACAAAGTTTATTAATAGGTCATCGAAATCATGTGGGGGCTATATTGGATTTAGAAATGGTTCCCAGAAATCTTCCATGGCTTCAAGCTGGCACATTTATTACGAGTGGAGTGGATGCAACAATAAGATTTTGGAGTTTAGAAAAAAATTCTCCAAATAATAATGAAAATATGCATCATGATTCAAATAATTTAAATAATTCAACCATTTTAACAACAAATATTTTATCACCTGAATTAAGAAAAGTTTTATATTTAAGTCCTGATGAAAAATTGTTAAGTGATAATGCAGATAGTAAGTTTCTTGGTTAAAGAAAAATATTTAAAAAAAGACGAATATTTCCAAAAATAAGGAAATTAATGTAAAAATTAGCCTAAATATTTTTAACTTTAGATTTATAAAAATTTGGCTAATTTTTTTTTCTTAAATCAAATTCTTTAATAATAAAATTAACATTTTTTTGGTCATGCTACAACAGTAAAAATTAAATATACTTTTACTGTACGATGTCCATAAAATTTCAGAAAACATATTAATTTCCCTTTTTTTCGATAATGAAAACAAATAAACTTTATTTAATTATAATTTTATTTTATTTTGTTTTTTAGACCATTCTGGTATGATCTTTTCCGATCCCCTTGATTCCACAACTGGAGCTCGATGCTTGAAACTCAGTCCAGATGGTCGACATTTAGCTGCAGGATTTAGAGATGGAAATTTAGGGTGTGTTTTTTTACTCTATTTTCCTCCCGCAAAAATAAGCATTTTTCTATTATTAATTTTTTAGAGTTTTTGATATCACCACTGACAAATACGAACAATTAATTTGTGTGGAAGCCCATGACGGGGAAATGCTTTGCATCGAATATGCAGATCCCCAAAAAACTAATGGAAAAACTTTGCTAGCTTCTGGAGGCAGGGATCGTTTGATTCATTTATATGATGCAGAAAATAATTATTGTCATTTAACTACCGTTGAAGATCATTCATCCTCAGTAAATTCAATAAAATTTGTTCCAACTTCAAATGGATTTGAAATGTTCACGTGTGCCACAGATAAATTAGTTGTAATTCGTCGAATTACTTTTGATTCAGAAAATTCACCTTCAGGTAAGGGCCGCGTTTTTTTGATATTTGCTTTTTCTAAAAAAATATTAAATAAATCCTAAACCAAAATTATTTTTATTTACAGGAATAATTTTGGAGCGAATTAATCAATTTTCTTCCCAATCCGGATTAAATTATCTTACAACTTTACCGGATGGAAATCAGCTCATTGCTGCGTGTCAAGATCGACATTTACGAACATATACGATAAATGGAAAAATTAATAAACAAGTTAAAGGCACTCTTTGTGAAGAGGGGACTTTGACGAAACTTGCATTAGATCCATCTGGAACTTATGCCGCTACAGTATGTTCTGATCGATATGTATATGTTATTGATGTAGCCACCGGGGAATGTGCAGCAGTATTAAATGGTCAAGCTGATTGTGTTACTTCCATTGCTTTTACACCAGATTGTCGGTAAGTGTCTGATATAATTTTCGATTTGAGAGCCTAATTTCAAGGATGAATATCAATTTTTTTAATAAAGATTTGAACTCTTTGAAAAAATTTGCATAAACTTTAATTTATTTAATTTTCTTTAACCCAAATTAAAAAACCATTTCGTTTGAGACAATAAAAATTTGAATATTTTTTTCCAAATTCATACCCTTCATATTTCTAATTTTTCAGTATTACTTTCTAAAGCCCCTAAAGCTCACTTTTTTTCATTTTCTTTTTTCGTTCAAATTTTTATGATCTTCGAGGAACAAAATTTTTTTTGTTGCTAAACTAAAAATGTCAAAAAGCTTAATCTTGCGAAAACACAAGACAAAAAACTGTCAAAATACATAAAAAATTCTTTTTCTTTTTGACTTTTTTCCTTTTTGCGCAATTTTCTTCAATTTTAGCTCTTTTTGTCTCTAAAAACAAAAACTTGATTTTTATATACTATTTTTTTGTTGGTTGGAAACAAAATTAAAAACAACATATTTTTGGCTAAACTATTTCTACTCTTCGAAAAAATTGTTCCCTAAATAATTTATTTTAAATGTTTAATACTCAAATAACTTTATTAACTCGAACCCCTGAAATTAATGAAGGTTGTCTGATTGTTGAAGTTCCAAACCTCAAAAATAATAATAATATTGATTTGAAGCGAAGAAAAACTTTAAAAAAGTATGGAATTTTTTTTAGATTGTTATTCTTTTCTTAAAATCAGGTTTTTTGAGACCGATATTATAGTTACCTAGAGTCAGTCTCACAACAAATAAGCTAAAAAAAATTTGTTGTGTGGCACTTAGCTTTATTTTTTTCCAAATTAATTTAGTGTTCTAGAATCTCGACTCGAAAATCCTTAAAATTTTGTTTTGAGAAAATTTTAATATTTAAAGGGACATAGCTATTTCATGCCTTTTCAAAAATTTCGATACTGGGGCTGATAGGAACAGTTGGGGCGGCGCGTGTTTGAATTACCGTGTCACTTCTGTCTTACACGGTAATTCAAACACGCGCCTTACCAAATGTAACTTTCAGTCCCCACTATCGAAATTTCAAAAAAGGCATGAAATAGCTATGTCCCTTTAAGTGACTTTTTTGGAATCTTTCCCAAAAATTTTAGACATTTTTAATTCTTTAAAGTTTAAACCCAAAAAATTTTTATTTATTCATTTTTAGACGCTTGGTTGTTGTTTCACATAGTGGTTGTGTATTTGTATGGAGATTATCAAATATGTTAACCAAACGAATGACAACAAAATTAGGTAAAACTGAAACATCTTCTTCATCATTAACAACAACAACGGGCGGCAATGGAGGTGCTCCCATAAATGATCGGTGAGTAAAAAACTTTTTTTATTGTTTGTTTATTTTACAATCATACATAATTATTTTTTTATTTCCATTTTTTTTATTTTAAACGAGAATGTTCTCACATGAGATTATTACCTCCATTTTTTTTTGATAACCTTTTTCTTCCCATTTTTTTTTCTTTCTTTGTGACGTAGTTTTTTTTACCTTCGCCTTTTAGCATCGTTATTTCTTTTTTCTTATCATTCTTTTTTATTGTTTTTTTCTCACCTTTTTTTTCTCGAAAGCTTTCATATTTTAAGTTTTGAGTAAAATAAATTTTTTTTCTTCGAAGTTAACGGTGTGATTTTGTACGATGTTTTCAATAAGTTTCAAAATCGATCACTTAAAAATTAATGGGTCTATTTCTTTTTGTTTTCGCTACAAGAGTTTCATCTATAATTTATGTACAAAATTTCTTTAATATTTTTATAGGGATTGTTGCTCCATTTTGAAATTTTCAAAATTGGGTGAAAATAAAAGAGTGAAAGAAATTTATATTTGTAACAGTCTTTGGAATTACCAAGGTCGAGGATGATTCAAAGCAATTTTTCGTAAATTCGACCATTTTGTTATTTGCCACTTTTGCCTTTTTTTACTCGCAAAAAGCAATTTTTAAGAAACTTTTTTTTTTATTTAAAAACTCCAGAAAAGAACGTCAAAATAATTTTTTTCATTGATTTCGTCCCTCGTAATCGATTTTTATTGTTTCTTTCTTCTTCATTTTTTTCTCATCTCTCTACCCTAACAACAGATTCTTTCCCAAACCCATAAAAAGCTGGTTGGTGCTTCGAGGTCTCGATTTTTTTTTATATTTATTTCACTCTCGACTGCAGCGACCCACTTTTTCTTTCTTCCTTCCAACTTCTCGGATTCTCGCTCGCCTCATTTTTTTTTCTTTTCACTCCACTACTTTTCTTTATTCTAAGAGGATCGTAAAAAATGCGCTAAAAAAATATATCAATGATTTTATAATAAATATAATAAATTATTGTTGTTACGCATTTTAAAGGCAGGCGAGAGATTGCGCTTTTATGACGCCGAAAAAATCTAAAAAAACTAAAAGAAAATTATTTTACCAAGTAAAAAATTAAAATAGAAAATAGAGAAAGAGAAGAAGAAAAAGATACTCATCAAAAAACTAAATAAAACTAATAATAAAAATATCTTTGCGCGAAAAATTATATAATTTATTTTTATTATAAAATCTTTTTTATGCATGAATGAATTAGAACTATAAAAATATATATTAGAAATTAGATATCAAAATCTTTCTTTTTTTTCAGATGATTAAATTTATTGTATTTAGAATATCTGAAATATTTCCGGTTGAATCTCTCATTATTTTTTCTGAGAGATAGAGTTTAAAAAAATTATGGTTGAATTCATTTTTAAACTGCCGCATTTTTAGTTATCTTTCTTGGTTTCAAAGTCTTTAAAAAAAACCCCCCAAAAAAAATTAAGGTTTTACTTTGTTATTTTCTTTCTTTTCTGTTTTTTTATTTGTTGATTGATTTTTGCTATGTAAAATTTTTTTTACTTCGCACACAACTGCAGCTAAACTAACATTATCTTTCTTTTTTTCACGTGGTCCCGGAATTGCTGATTCCATTGCTTCTATAAAAACAATATTTGAGGCAGCTGCAGCGGTTTTTTTTTGTTGTTGGGTGTAATGTTTCTGTTTTTTCTAAAAATTTCGATTAAGCAAAGTCAAAAAATAAAAACCATTGATTGTATGAATAAAAAAAAATAGAAAATTATTGAATCAGCCAAAAATCGATTCAGGCTTCTTTTTATTAATTTTGTAGCAAAAAATTTATTTTTGAACTTTAGTCATTTTATTTTTACGTTTTTTTTTTCTTTAAATACATACACTAAACGATTTTCCAATTTATTTTTATTCATTCAATTTCCTTTCTCTCACTTAAAACCCAAAAAATCGATCGCTCAACTACTTAACTTAAAAATGTACGTACATATAAAAAAAAAGAAACGGTCAATAAAGAAGATGATGTTGATGATTAACCAACAACAACCATCGACCACAATATTTTTTTTTGTTTGCGTGCAAAATAAATTACATTTTTTTACTTTGCATTTTTGCGTTTGAAATTCCTAATCTTCTTTTTTTTCTTTCTTGATTGATTTTTTGTTTTTTGTAATTTTTTTTAAAAGCAAAATAAAAATCAATCAAATTTTTGAGAAATAGAAATAAAAAAACTTGACTCTTTTGTGACTTCTTCGCCTCGCCAAAAATCAAAATGGATGATAGACAACAACTTTTTTGAATTTTAGAAGAAGAAAAACCATTTATCTTTTTTTCTAGATTTTTCGTATTTTTTGTGGAACGAATATCCAAAAATTATATTTTTTTTTTGCCGCCGTTATTGTTACAGGATTTATTGGTTTTTGGAAAAGTAGCAATTTTTCACAAAAAAAAAAAGAAAAAACGATTAAATTTTTATTTTAAACTTTTTTTTCAAAAAAAAAACTAAACTATCTTTTTCAAGCGATCTGTCCTCATTTTTATTTTAGTCGTCGCTCGTCGCTCGTCGCTCACTCGCAAACGTCGTTTAGTAGTAGTTCGCTTGCTTGCTTGTTCGGTGGTGGCAAAGGCGCAGCAGCGTCGACAACGTTGATTCTCCCTTCTCACAATTTTTTTTCTGATTTTTTCCCATTTTTGTTGTTTCCCCTCTCTGCTCTCACTCACTCTTTTGTCATTTTTCTTCTTTTCTTCTTCTTTCTTTCGTCGTTTAAAAATATATATATATATGTATAAAAAATTACATTAGTTTTTTACTCACTCAAGCGAATGGGATAGATAGAAAGATAAATGGATTGAATATGGGCGATAAACGAATAAGATGCAAAACGATTTTTTTTATTCTTTTTGATATTACAATTTTTTGATTTTTTTTAGTCATTTCCAAAAAAAGAAAGAAACTTTCGCACACCTGTTTCTTTTAAAATTTAAAATGCTTTTGAAAAGATTAAATGTTCGCCGTAAGACCTTGAAATTAGTTTTATTTTCTTCAACTTTTCTCAAACATTTTAATGTGGCTTTCATAGAAAAAGATTTCTTTAAACAAAATTGACTTTCTTCGTTCTTTTTTTTGACCCATCTGAAAATTTCAATCTTCTTAAAAATCATTTTTAACCCGAGCGAAACGGATGTAACAAGGCAAAATGCCTTTTTATAAATTTCATTTTACCTTTTTACTTTCAACTTTTTTACATACCTGCTGTTTTTCTTTTTTATTTTTTCCAAAGATTTTATTTGTATTTTTGGCAATTCAATTCAATTTTTGATTACACATTTTTTTTCTATTCTTCCAAGACCTTGAGATCACAGTTTTTTTTCTTTAACGTAAAAGTTTTATACTCTTTTTTTTTTATTTATATTTTTTTTTGCATACAGTTTTTCATCCATTGCAATTTGAAACCAAAACCGGTATTTTTTTTTTTTACATTTTTTTGATAGGTTTTTTTGGTTTTGATTTTTCGTCCCTTTCCTTTTTCGTTTTGTAACCAGCTTAGCTCTTTGACCTGTCAAAGCTTTTACTTTTTGATTTCGTTCCTTTTTTCTTGCTTTTTTTCATTTCAATATTTTTTTTTGCTTTTGATTTGTGAAAAATTAAAGGAATTGGGAATAGGAACAATAGTTTGAAGTCTTTTTTAGTTCAATTTTTTTTGTTGATTTTCGAAATCTAAAAAAAACTTGATTTCTATGTTGCTTTATTGAATTTGTTGATGGTTGTAAAATTTAAATATTTTTCGTGGTTTGTTTGTTGTTTTTTAGGCAATTGTTTAGCTTCTTTTTTTTATCTTGTTATAATTAACAGATGTTAACATGAAAGATAGAAAGAAAAAAACATTCCTTTGTTGCTAACGATAAAAAAAGCTTTATTTTATTTTACTTGAATCAATAAAACAGCTTTCATAATCTTTTCTAAAAATAGGTTATTTAAAAATTATATATCGTGTTAAAATTCCATGGCTTACAGCAATTAGATAGATTGCAAAAAATTGAAAATCCCTAACATAAAACTTTAAAATTTATTTTGTATTCCTATTTTTTATGATGGATATTAAAGCCTTTAAATTTTGTTATTTTAAATCCGGATGTCTGATCAGTTTTTATATTAAAGAAACAGCCTTTTTTGTTTTTGTATTTCTTATATCCTTTTTAAGTTCATTTCATTTTTTGTGCCGATGTTTGTCTCTTTTTATATTTCCTAATTTTTTCTTTCTTTTCGATATATGTCTTTGATGTCTCTTTAATTTTTTACAATCGATATTTTTTGTTTTACATTTTTTGTAAATTTTAGCTTTCTAAATTTTTTACCAAATTTTAATCCATTTCCCTCAAATTTTTAGGTGTTCTACCCCTGATTCATTAATCGAAAGTGGAAGTGATTCGGCTTCATTTATTGGTTCATCAAAGAAAGATCCACATCGAAGTGGCGGAGGAGGTCCACAATTATTAAATGCATCAGGAAGTGAATTTGGTTCATTAACTTCCATTCAACAACTAATTACCCAAGACGACGATCTTGATAGTGGTGTTGGAGGAGGCGCAGCAGCTGCAGCCAGTGCTCGACAGCAATTTTTATTGCCACCTGTTATAATTAATAGCGATTCAGAAATTTCTTCTGCTTTCAACGATTCAAGGTAAGTCAAAAAATAACAACAAAATTTTTTTCCCGCCAAAAAAAACAGAATTGAAAAAGGAGGTTATCGGTCGGCTGCCTCGATATTTTTATTTTTTGCTAGCGTGGCTGGCTGCTCGCTTTTTTGGTTGTTGGCAATCGATCGATCGCGCTGGCTGCAAGGTGGAAATATTTCGTCAGAAAAAAAAATATGGAGGTGGAAGAGAAAATACATTGAGGGTGATTCTGAGTCATCAAAGACAAAAAAAATATTGCCCCACATTTATATATTTTTTATATTGTTTCAAAGTTGTTTTTGGACCATAATTTTTTTTTCTTTTGACGCTTTTTGACGGTTGCTTTTTTTGCTAACAAATTTTCTTTTATTATTCCTTTGTTTTTCCATTTTTTTTTGATTCCTGCATAAATATTTTTTTATGCCTTTTGTATTACCTGGAAAATTTTTACCCTATTTTACAGCCTTTTAAAAAAAATTACTCCTGTTTAAAACGCTTTTTTACGCTTTAATTTAGAGTTTTCGAATCCCTCAAAAGAAAATATTTATTTCGCACCAAATTTGTTTTGTTTTGACTTTTTGACGACAGCTTTAACTTAACTTGAGTTGTTTAAGCAAGCAGCAAGCCAAAAAAGCTGACAAAAAGCTTTCCAAAAATTTCACAACCTTTTTTGTTTTTCACCTTTCTTCTATTTTCTTTTTCTTTTTTTCGGCGCCAAGAAACAACAAACATTCCAAAAACAAAAACGAACCAACAACCATCCATCGCCATTCAAAATATATTTGCATTATTTACCGTTAAAGGAAAGGAAAGAGGTTTGTGAGAAAAAGGAAAGCAATGAATGAAACCTTTGCTTATTTTTTCTTTTCCCTCATTTTTCTAACTTGTCTGCCACCCGATTGACAGAAACAAACAAATATAAAAAAAATTCACTTGACTTTTCCGCCCTCCTTTTTTTGGAACGAACACATACAAACGAACGAATGTGTGATTGATTGAATTATTTTATATTTTTGACCCTTCGAAATACATACATATCATAAAAAAAAATTTCCTAACTTCTTTATTTTTTTTTTTATCAGTAAAAAATTATTATTCATAAAAATGATTGATTTAAAAAAAAAAAAATTTTTCTGTATTTTTCTAAGAATTCCAAAAAGAAATTTTTTTACTTCGCAACCTTAAATATTTTTTTTAAATCCCACCAAAAAAGTTAAAAGTATTTAAATTTCCATATATTTTTTTTAGTAACTTTGAAATTCGTCGACTTCCAACTCGTTCCACAACAAATTTAAATTCAATTGAATTTGGAGAAAGTGAAGACCCAAACATGATTTCAACAACCCATCAACTTCCCCCACCTTCGGGTGCTTCATCTTCATATGCTTCGAGTAGATCCATGTCAAATATTCATCATCGATCATCGAATGCTTCACCTCAAAGAGCTCGAAGAAAATGGGATACTGGTGGTGGAGCAACCGAATATAATACTTCTCCACCAAATAATAATAATGGACACGTATATCAACAACCTATAATTCCTAATAATCCACAAATAAATAATATGATTGGAAATAATTCACCTGGAGGAGGAGGTGGCATGAGTACTTCCATTTCACTTCAAGGCCTTCGAAGTCATACAAATTATGATTCCTCACCTTTGTCAATTTCGTCAGGGCATGGACCAAAAAATAGTTTTGCTCCTGTTCCACAACGAATTATTCCTGGAACTTATACCAATAATTCATCCAATAATCAACAGCAGTTACCGTATCCAAATAATAATTCTGGAAATGGAAATGGACAAACATCAAATTTTTCTTCAAATTCAAATTATTATTCAGAAGAAAATAATTTTGATCGTTTAAATGCATCAAGAAATTCATTAACTAAAAAATTTATGAATTTAAGCAGCGCCAATAATGGAAGTAATGGAGGTGGATATGGAGGAGGAGAGCCAAAAACCGTTTGGACTCCCCAACAACAAAAATATGATAATAATCGGAGGCCATCAAATTTATTTAATAATTTTTCATCCACTCCTTCATCAACAGCAAGCAATAATCATGGGATTCATCGAAGACGTAAGTTTTATGTTTTTTTGGATTTTTTTAAAGTAAAAAATTAAGTTGAAAGTTTTTTTGGAAGCGCTTTTTCGTGGCTTTTTTTGAAAACAAAAACATTTTTAATCTGATTGTAAAAATAACAAAAAAATTCAAGATCTTCCAAGAGCTTCCTTAATTTTTTTTGTTATAAAAATAAATTTTATGTTTAATTAACATTTTATCGAAAATTAACTAATGTTTTTACGTTTTCTTATTTTTTTGAAAAATACAATAATTAACAATTTATTTTTATTTTTTTATAATTTTGCATACCTAAGTTTTATATAATATTTTTTGCTTCTAATTTATTTTTATACTTTTTTGTAGAGTCGGAAAAGCTTCCCTCTTCCGTCTCTTCTTCAGCTAATTCTAACATGGAATATACAAATACAAACACTCCATTGACTCGACGCTTATTTCAACAACGTAATTCATCCAACACTAACATAAATAATATATCATCATTATCTTCACCAATTGATTCATCAACACCTAATTTAACAACTGCAACCCCATCCCCAAATGATCAATTAATAAATAATATTCAAATGAGAAGAAAAAATTTGGATCGTGCAGCTCGTCGACGATTAACCGTTTCAGCGTACGCAGATATATCAAATGAAGGGGGCCAAGGAGGTGGAGGACTTCTCGGTGTTTCAACACCCTTGAGTCCAGGAATGGGAGGAGGATTTCCACTTAAATCTCTTCAAGGTGAATAATAATAAATGAAAATAAAAATTTAATTTTGCTTAATTAATTTTTTCCCTTTGTTTTCCCTTATTTTTTTTGTTCTGTACTGTGAGAAAAATTAATAATAGCAACAAACATATTTTTTAGTTTTTTTTTATTTTTGGCTAAAAATAATTTTATGTCCTTAGTTTTTTTAGTTTTACAATTTTGGTTTTATTTTCTAACAAAAAATGCAAAAATTTTTATATTTTTGTTTAATGTTTTGACATGAAAAAAAAACATTTTCCCGCAAAGATTACATATTTTTTATTTAAATTACAAGCTTTCGGAAAAAATTTATTTTCAATGTTCCATTCCCCTGTTTTTTATTATTATAAATATAAATTATATAAAATTAATACTCCTTAAAAAATTTTTTTAGAAGAAGACTATGAATCTTCCCCATTGCATCTTCGTTCCCAAAGCCCTTCATCGCTTATGCTGAATCTCGAAAGCGAAAATAATCGTTCTCGACCAAGTTTGAGAAAAAATTCTGAAATGGGTTCCACAATCTCTCGAATCACTCCATCTTCATCGAGAACAAATTTGCGTTCCATGGGTTCTACAACGATAAATAAATCTTCTCAAGCGTTAAATAAAATGTTGGAAGCTAAAGAAAAATTGAAAAAATCTCAAGAAAATTTAGCTATGACTATTGGCAGTGAAGATATGGTGGATTCTCCAACTTCATCCAATTCTATGGCAAGATCAAGATCGATAGGAAATTTGAGAGTTCCACGAACCCCCGATCATTTAAATAATACTTTCAATGGATATGAGTAAGTTCTAATTTTTATTAAGGAAAAATCACAAAATTAATATTTTTTGGTTTCTGTTTCATGAAAATCAAAAATATGAAATTTCGTAGACAAAAAAATGTGGATTTTAATGGTGAAAAAGAAAAAATATTCCATGTTTTAAAACACAAAAAATGGAGCTTTTTGTTGCCCAATTTTAAAATCCCCTATTTTTTCGGCGTTGAGTTAAATAAATTTTAATGGAAAATCCAAAAATTAAAATTGATAAATTTTCGGTTAAAGTTTCAAAAATTTGATTTCAAATTTCTTTCTTTTTTTGAGAATTTCCGCTGATCTTTATAAGTTTGGTAATTTGTGATTTTTATTTCTATAAATTTTTAGTGAAAGTGGCTTAAATGATAACAAAAGACAAATGGCTCGAAGTGTCACCAGTCTTCACAATAGTAATGAAGACGATTCCTTCCGCCATCCAGATGAATTTACTTTGCAAGCTCAATATGGAAATGGAGGAAGTAATAGTCGAAGGCAAAGTTCCAGTCGATTAGCAGATAGCATACGAAATTTACAAAAGCTTAGCAATCCTGATCTTACAAATGAACATTTATTTGAGCCAGCTGAAACAAGCTTTGGAAGTGGATTTAATAATTCTTCGGGACTTAATGATTCCAATAATTCTTCCTCAGCTGCTCCATATTATTCCACAACATTGCCAAAATCTATGCGAAAGGGAGCGGTTTCAAAAAGAGTTTATAAAGCCACGGCTGCGGCGAGAATGGATCAAACTAGCGAATCTGATAGTAATACATCGGATCAAACTCCAAATGGAAATAATGGAGGAAATGGACTACCATTTTCTGGAAATTATATTAAAGCTGCTGGAAGTGGATTTATTCGAGCTAGTGGCGGACCTTTACGAAGTTCAAGTTCCGTTGAAGCGGGCAGAGTTGCAACGAATCGAAGAATGTTTGATTCCATAATCGTTGGTGGAGGCGGTGGCTCTCAACAACCTTCCCAAATTCAACAACAACAACAAAATCAGCCACAAAGAAAAGCCCCAAGTTATTTAGTTCAAAAAATTAATCAATATGATGCAGCGTTTGTTGGACAAGATAATGGCATTATAGATGATTCTTCTTCACCCAGATCTAATACAGCTTCAGCGTCATTTGATGTTCCCATGTCAGATGAACATTCAAAAAGTTAGTTTAAAAGCATTTTATTTTTTTGAAATTGTAATTCAAAGGAAAAAGGAGAGTTTTGAACGTTGTAAAAAAATGTAAAGTTTTTAATTTTGAGACCCAACAAAAAGAAAAAAAATATGAAACTTGAAAATTTTTGCCGACGTGCAAGGAATTCATAGCTTTTCTGGGTGCAAAATATAATATTTTATTTCAAATCTCCCAGGACATAAAGAACGACCTTAGAAAGTTCGATTTATTTCTGAAATTTTTATAAAAAAGTTCTAAAGAAATTAACCCACTAAAAAAGTTGGATATAAACCTAGTTTTCGTTTGTTTGCAAATTGCAACTTCTTCCTCGTTTTTTTTTCATAGCATGCAAGACTCTCTCTATTCCATTCTTTTGATCACATAAAAAAAATTTAAAACTTTTTTGACAGCTAGCTGGCAAACTTTTTCATTTGATGACAACAAATATTAAATATTATACTCAAATATTTTATATATTTTTTTCAAAAAGCAAAAAAAGTTTGAAGTTTGCTTTCCTTTTTCCGCATAAAATAAATATAAGGAGAGGATCCAAGAAAGACCTCGATTTTTTTTTAATATTAAATAAAAAAATAAGGAAAACCCAAATCAAACGATTCATCCTTCTCAAAAAAAAGAGTCAAATAATAAATAGCCAACGGGGAAAAAAGGAAAGATTGTTTTCAATGTGTCGCCCAATAACTTCAAGCTTTAAAGTTTTTTCCGGTTTTCTAGTTTTTAGAGAAGAAAAAAAGCTTTGATCTTTCTTTCTCGCAAAAATCAAGGAAAAAGGGAAAGTGACATAGGATATGATCCTCCTTCTCTTCGTTTTCATCTTCTTCCCTTTCTTCATATTATTTTTTTGAAATATTTATCGGTCATCAATGTCACACTCATCCCATTCATTTCGATCACTAGTTTTTTCTTCTTCTTTTCGATTTTCCCATTTTCTTGCCTCAAAAAAACCAAAATGTTTAGAAAACTAGACGACATTTAAAGTGAGGAGAGGCAAGCAGGATTCAGTGTAATAATGTTTTGTATTTGTAATTTTACCCCCTAGTGATTTTCATGAGATTCTATTATGGCTTTTTTCATGGCTGATTTTTTTTTCTTCTCTCTCTCACGCATGCATTTATCTTTTTTTATAATTGTTTTTGTGGTTGTTGTTGCCGCATGTGTCTTTCTTTCGGTCTCTCTTTCTCTATTTTTCATTTATAGGCATTTTTATCATGTGAAAAAAAGGAAAATAAATGGAAAAAATTATTTTAGAGGGATGTGATTTTGTTATATTTTTTTTACAGTTCTCACAATTTACGAAAATTGCAAAAATAGAGTCGAAATAAAGTCTTTTAAACAAAACTAATTTCTAGATTTTTGGCTCGAAAAATGCAAAGTTTATGATTTTCGTAATAAAGCTTTTATTAAACAAAATCCTATACTAATTTATTTCCGAAATTTATTCTGAAAATATATTTTTTTTACTTAAATCAATAATTCAAGAATGTCAACTCGCATTTTAAAATTTTATAAAATTTAGAAAAACCAAAAACATTTTTTTCTTTTCAAAAACATAAAAATCCATTTGAAATAAACGATTGATTCAAATATTCAAATAAATATTTGCTCAACTATTTTTTTCTCTCTCATTTCCCTCCTATTTTTTGTTTTGTTATGATTGTTATTACATATATTTCCATTTCCGACATTTGCTCATATTTATTTTTATGTTTGAGAACACTGTTTTTTTTTTCTTTTTGCGGCAATCCCATATTTTTTTCTTTTTATTCCATAAAAATTTTTTCGGTGCGCAAAAAAATGAAAAAAAGAAAAAAGATATTGTCTCGAAAAGATGACACAACAGAGTTTTTTCCCCACAATTCTCTATGCTTTCTCTATCTTTTTTTATGGTGAGTCGATTTATTGCTCATGAAAAAAATTTTTCTCTCCTTTTTTTGGAGAGAGTTTATTACTTTGTTTGTTTATTTAGCTTTTGATGATGATGACTGATGATGATATAACAAAACACCCTTTAAATCACTCATTTTTACATTCACTTTTTTTTCTCGATTTCCGTCAATGCTCCTCACATGTCAGCAGCAGCAAAAATAAGCATTGTTTCCACCTTCCAACCTCCTCCTCCGTCGTCCAAATATGAGAGGTCTTATAAAAAATTTCTTTATTTTTTTTGATAAAAAAAAAAGGAATAAGAAACAACCGATTAACTTCGCATCTTCTTTCTTTTTTTTTTGCCTTGTCATGCCTTTTTTTTAAGAAGACTCAAATCAGGCGGACGGCCGCATTGTCGTTGTAATAATAATAATAACTGACACGGATTAACCTTTTTTCTTTCTTGAATCAATCTATAATATTTTTTTTTATATTGATGGCAAAAAATTTTTGAAAATTTTTTGATTCTGGCTTGAAATATGTTTTCTTTGTTTGTCGGAATTTTTTAGGCAATGAAAAACTTTCATGTTTTTAATTCCATTGTTTTTTACAAGCTTTTGTCTTGTAAAAAAAAATAAAACTAAAATTAAATTTAGTGTCATGGTTTTCTGAAATTTTAAAAAGTTGTGGTTGATTATATTGTTCTCGCTGCAAAAAAATAAAATTTTCCGCTTGCTGCCTTTTTACTGCTTTGATTTTTCGCTCAAAAATTTAAATTTTTCTCAATTTTTTTTTTTGCCAAATTTATTTTCAATTTCTTTAAAAACATTTATTACATCGGAATGGATACCCTTTCAAAATCCGTTTTTTCGATAACTTTTCACTCTTTTTCTCAAAACCCATAAATAAATAAACATAAACCTTTTTTCTTCGCGCTCAAGGCTAGCTTTTCCTATAATCTTCTTAATTTTTTTTTTAAATATTTGAAATTGAACTCTCTAACTAATCAAATAATTTTCCTCCAATCTCAATCGCAAGAGAAATATTTATTTCATCGATCGTTAGCTTTTTAAATTTTCTTTCTCTCGTTTGCTAACTATTTTTTTTTGTTTGGTGGTTGACTCTCGTTTTCATCCTCTGCTATTTTTTATAATAGTCCACTGTTCAGAGCCGACTGCCCCTTACTCCTGTTCAAATAAAATAAAAAAATGGCTTCAAGCAGTATAAGCATGAGACGAAGAAATGTAACATTTACAAATCGTCCACCTCAAATAGTTCGATATTCATATCATGCTGGACCAGATGCCTCCACTTCATTAACATTTGGTAGTTCATCAGCAGTTGGAAAATTTGCACCTATGATTTCTTCTTCTTCTGAACCCATGTATCAAAATACAACAAATAATACTGATACGTCCTCATCAGTTTCATCTTCGCCTCCTCCACCAATTTATGATCATGTTCCTCCAAATCCTATGTCAAATTTTCCCAACAACAATTCACTTCCAGCACATAGTCCCAGGGCGATCATTTCAGCCATCAATAATAACAATAACAACAATAATAACTTTAAAATACCATTTCGAGATATCCCTCCTCGAAAACTTTCCCTTCTTCCAATTGGAAAACGATTTTCTAATCCTCCTCCTCCTCATCTTGTTGTTGGTGGAAATAGTAATTATCGATGGGCAAATGATGAAGGAATAGAAAAAATTGATGTTATTCAAAAAAATAATTCTGGTGTCACTCATGTTAATATTGGAGAAAGCAATAATATAAATAAGAATAGTAAAAATAATTTTTATGCTAATGAAGAAGTTGAAGAAGAAGATGATGAAGATGAAGGTTAGAAAAAAAAACTTGAAGTTGAAGTTATTGGATAATTTGAAAACTAAAATTTAAAAAACGGATATTTTTCATCAAAAAAAATTAATTTTTAGAAAAGTTTTTACAAAAAATATTTAGACCATTAAAAAATGGCCCAAAAAATAAATAATAAATATTCTGCTCAGGATCTGAACCTAAAATTTTCCCCTTCCAAACCCGGATATTCCTAAAGTTTACTTATCTATATTTATAAATTTTTTTTTAGAAATGGCGATGCATCTTTATGAATGTATTGAACAATTTAATACAGCATGTGATAAAATTCTTGGTGCAAGGCAATTGGTAAGTCCCATTCAACAAAAAAAATACATAATTCCAATAATTCTCGAACTAATTTTTTCATTCAATTTTTTTAAGATTGATACTGATACATCATTAACTTCAACTGATCGAGATAAACTTTTACGTCTTGTAAATAAATCGATCACAACCGGGCGAGGAAGATTGGATACATTTGATTCATCACAAGCTCCAAGCGTTCCTTCATCAAATCGAACCACCACTTTAAGTGGAGGAACAGGAAGTAATGTTTCTATGAGGTAATCAACAACAAAAAAACACACAGAAATTAAAATTACCGTAGGATTCTAAAATTTGGATTTTCGTCGCAGGATCTAAAAATATAAAAATTTGTTGAACACCAAAAGATTGCAAGTCCGATTTTCAATGGCAGCAAATTCTTTTTTAGAAATCATAAATTTATTTTTTTCCTTTTAATTAATTTAAATATATATTTTTTTAGTGGCATCCCTTCTCAACAACATCTCGCTTCTCCATCTCCAACCCCATCCGAGCCAAGAATAAGTATTGATGCAAATTTTATAAATCGTTATGGACCTCAAATTATGCACTTATTACAAGAAAATATGTCAAAACAAAATTAATTTTTATAATTACTTTTTTAAATTTAATTTTCATTCGTGCTTTTATTAACGAAAAAAATATTGTGTCTCAAAAAGAAAAAATTATTTTTTTATCTCTATTTTTTTTGTTTTGTTAAAAAAAATATTAACACAGCTGCTCAAAATCACATATCCATTTAATTGGGTCACTTTTATATATATAGTTTTTTTTTTAAATATGGATCTTCCATTTTTTTTTGTAATCCAATTCTCTCTATTTTATCATCATTCACTCCATGAATATAAAAATTTTGAATATCTGTGCATCCAAAATTTTTAATTATTAAGAGAGAGTCTACCAGATTTTTTAATGATTTTAGAAGGAGGCGGTCCATTTTTTTTCAAACCCATTATTGTAGCTACACCAAATGGTTATTTACGATGAAAAAATATGCTAATTTTCAATCTTTTGTTAAAAAATTATACTAGATATGGAATTATGAGCTCTCGAAGTTTGAGGCATGTCTAACCTTTAAAAATTCGGTTAAATTCACCCATGAAGCATAATAATTTGATTTTTATCCAATATTAGGTAATCGATTCAGGGCTTTCTAATGGCCTAAACCATATATTTAGATATTGTATGAAAATGAGGAGAAATTTGCATATTAAAACTTCAAATTGATGCCATCTTTTTTTCGGATTACCCACGAACCCAAAGAAAAATACCATATATTCCCCAGAATCTCCTCTATCGAATTGGCAAGAAAAATAAAAAAAAGTATGCACTGTTAAGGATTTCCATAGATAAACGTGCTCGCGACCACCATTTTTAATGGGGAAAATGGTTTCTTTACCATTCTTCCTTTGGGTTTTGGCGTTATGTTCAAATTGTTTTCATGGAAGAAAAAAAGTGAATGAAAGGGAAAAACACCTTTTCCCCACTAAAAATGATGGTCGCGAGCACGTTTATCTATGGAAATCCTTAACAGTGCATACTTTTTTTTATTTTTCTTGCCAATTCGATAGAGGAGATTCTGGGGAATATATGGTATTTTTCTCAGGGTCTGGAGGTGCGGCGAAAAATAAATGGCATCAATTTGAAAAATAATTATGCTTATTTCTTGCCATTTTCATAGAATATCTAAATATATGGTATACACCATTAGAAAGCCCGCAATTAATTACCTAATATGGGATAAAAACCAAATTTTTATGTTTCATGGGTGAATTTAACCGAATTTTTAAAGGTTAGACATGCCTCAAACTTCGAGAGCTCATAATTCCATATCTAGTATAATTTTTTAACAAAAGATTGAAAATTAGCATATTTTTTCATCGTAAATAACCATTTGGTTTAGCTACAATAATGGGTTTGAAAAAAAATGGACCGCCCGTTTTAAAAAATCTGGTAGAGTCTCTCTTAAAATCAATCAACAATTTTTGTGCCTTAAAAAACATTCATTTAATTCAAACATCGATATTTTGTTTTTCTTTATAAATATTTTTTTTTGTTTCCTCATAAAAATGCCTTTTTTCTTTTTTGTAATCAAAAAATTAATTCACTTTTATCTTTTTTATTATCTCCATTTTACGTTTGTTTGTATGTAAAAAATAAAAAATACTAGCCTTATTAAAAAGCAAAAGTGTGCATTTAAAAAAAAACAAAGAAAGAAAAATCAATCTCGACCGCTTCTTCCAACACCAAAAAAATATTAAAAAAAGAAACAAAAAAAGGGTTGAAGAAAACACAAATGATGCCATAGATTCTCAGCTCTTTTGGTGTTTTACTTTTTATTATTGCTTTTAAACTTTTTATTTGAGTAAATTTTTAACCCAGTAGCCCAAAACCATAATAATTTTTTCAATCTGATAAAAGCTTACTCCAGAATTTGAAATGTTATTGTTTTCGCTCAAATTCAAAAAAGTTGGTGGAATTTTGGTGTTATCAAAAAAATGAAAATTTTGTAAATTTGAATAAAATTTTTCATCAACTTGATTTTTTTTTGTCAATGCTTTCAAACATTTTGTTCATTCATTTTGATCAATCAATCAATCAATCAGCTGCAACGTGAGAAAAATGAAGTGGTGGTTGATTTTCTTCGCCATTTTTATTGGAAGCTTTGGTTCAACAAATTGCAATGAAAATGTAAGTTTATTTTTCTTTTCATTTTGTAACTAATAAACGATGCTTCTTTTTTTTAGCGAATCATCGGTGGAGAACTTGCACCAAATGGAATTTATCAATTTCTTCCACATTTATGGAGTGCTTTTGGAAAAAACCATCACGAAGAAGAAAAATTCCTTCCCAAAGATAAAATATACCCTGGTATTCCTTTCAATCCTGTTTTAACTCAAGTAAGTTTAAACCTTTAAGTTTTTCTTTTTTTGCTCTATGGATTTGCTAACTATGTACATATCGTTTTTTAGTGTTCATCAACAATAATTTCTGCTCGACATATCCTTACTGATGCTCATTGTGTTGTTAATGCTGGTGTTAATTTAATGTAAGAGTTTTTAACAGTATTTTTGGTTATGCTTTATATATGTTTTTTAGTAATCGAAGTTCTCCTGTCTATGTTGATGTTCGTCCAATGGAAAGCATGAATGAAATAAGAAATAACAAGATTCCGTTAACAACGCAACTTTCAATTCCATCAAAGATTTACATTCATCGTGGATTTAATCAAATATTCCTATACAATGATATTGCAATTCTTGAATATCCTGAATATGTCAATTTCAATTATGAACCTATCAAGCTTGCTAAAGATTATACTGACAATTATAAAGAAAGCGCTATCGCTGTTGGTTATGGACTTTGGTCTTATAATCGTAAGATGCTTCTTCTGTTACTTTGCTACTTATAACTTTTTATATTTTTTTAGCTGATACTAATGAAGTTGATGCTATTGCTTCTCAAGGTTTACGTCATGTTAATGTTAGTATTCATCCACCTGATCCTGGCTGTATATCAGAAAATTTTAAAGATAATAAAGAAGCAATCAATGAATTCAAGTATGTAGCAAATGCAAAAAACAAAATCTGTGCTGGTAATCGTTTACAACGAGTTGATCATGGTGATTCTGGTGGACCTTTACTTTTGAAAAGACGTAATGAACTTTATCAAATTGGTCTCGCTGAAGCTATTCTTATACCAAAGGAAGATGTTGCAAAACCGGGTATGTTTGATTTTAACAAATTTTAATTTAACTTTAACTTTTCTTTTCAGCTATATATACTCGTATTTCATCATACTGTCCATGGATTGAAAAAGTAACAAAAGATGAAGTCAAATGTGTCGTTTTACCACCTCCTGATCCGATGCCTCAACCACAAAAACAACAAGTAACAACAAATGACGCCATGGCTCTCAACTCTCTTGGTGTTTTACTTTTAATTGCTGCTTTTAAACTTTTATTTTGATGTATATACATATTTGAATCTTGTGTAATTAGAAAACTTGAGTAAATTTATAAATCTTTTGTAAACTGTAGAAATAGAAGGGATTGTTCGAATACTTCAGAAAAGCTGATTCTTTGATTAAGTTTTTCATCACAAATTTTTGGGATATCTGTCATTTTTTAGTTCAAAAATACAAAAAGTAATTTGCTTTACCGTAATCCATTTTTTTTCTCTCTCGAGCGAATGAGATCATTATTGAATGAATATCTTTTCGAAAGCATCAATGATCAAAGAACAAAGACCCAACTCACAAAATAAAAATGATGACGACAACGCCACGAACCAAAGAAAAATTTTTTTGTTACCCATTCTTTATACTCTCCATACAAACCCAAAGAAAAAAAAGAAAGGCTTTTAAAAATCTGTTTGTCCTCGCATTTTTTTTTACGACGTGTCCTATTTTCTCTCTTTCTCTTTGCTACATATCATATTTATGCGGCGGTGTGCCGCACACAGCCGCACACATTTTTTTGTTGTATGCCTGCCTCAAATATTTTTCCTTTTTTTTCGTTAAAAAAAATGTGAACACCGCCACCAACCAACCAAGAAACTAAAATAAAACCATTGATTAGATCGTTTTTATTCTTTATTTTTTCCCTTTTTGTCGTCGTCGTCGTTCTTTCTCTTTTTCTGCCCCTTCCTTTATTCTCTGTGCTTTGCCATAAACAACATCACTATTTTTTTTCCTTCTTCTTTTTTTTGTGTTTCTGCTGCATTTTTTTCATCTTTAAAAAAATGGTTTTGAAAAAAATGGTTTATTATGGCGCGTTTTTGTCTCGTCTCATTTTTTCTTCATCTTCGCGCTGTCTAAGGTGCTGCTGCTGACAATGAGAGGGATGGAGGAGAGTTGGTTCAATGAATGATATTTTTGAGTTATAATTTTATGTATTTACGCATTTTTATTCTTTGCTTTCTTAATTTTTTTTCAAAGCTAAAAAAGTTTAACTACAAACTTTTTTAAGTTTTTTTAACTAACTAGCACCATAGTTCATTTATTTTTTTGCGTATTTTGCTTTTTTGCAGAGAGAGAGAAAACATTTCTTTGAAGCCCTTTGTTACCCTTCTCTATCCACCAAGTAATTATTGAAGTTAAAATACGGGCTCTATCGTAATATAGGCGTCCGAGATTTTGAGAACTGATAAAAATGGCCAAAAAATCAACCTGAGACTAAGTCTTAGCCTTAGCCTAAGATACTGAGCCTAACATACTTCCGCCCTTCGGGCGGAAGTATGGAAGCCCAAGCCTAAGCTTAAAGCTACATCAAAATAGAGTTAAAAAATCTCGGACGCCTATATTAATTCGGCGCCTAAATTACCCCTTCGGACGCCTATATTACGATAGAGCCAAAATACGTTTTTAAAATTATTATTTAGGCTATTTTTGTTTTATCGAAAAATTTTAAAGATACATTTTTTTCTATTTTAACAAACTACAATTTTGTTTTATCTCTTTTTATTTTAATAAAGCCCCATATACTTGTGCCTAATGTTTTTTTCTTGATTTTGGAAAACCTTTTTTAAAAAGCTTTTTTACCATACCTTTTTTTGCCTTTTCTTTGATTCGTAAAAATTCGTTAAAATAAAGTCAAAAAAAAATTTTAGGCCAATAATCAAACAAGGGTGTAATTAAATAATTAATTATGACCCGATTTACTCATTGCGTGGTATATTTTTGTGAAACCAAACATTATTCAGTATTGGATCGACGAACAATAAATGAAAAAATTACTGTTGGAAAAAATATTTTTATTGATTTTCCTGTTCGAAAGGAACCCTTTGAAGCTATTGTAAGGGCACTTTGTGAAACTAAAATTGAAGCAGAAAACAAGGTTAAATTATTTAGTGAAAATGGAATTGAAGTAAGGGTTTTAATTTTATTTATTTCATACAGCATATTTTTGTGTTGAGATTCATTGTAAAAAAAATACATCCTAAACAAGAAAATTATAAAAAAAATGCTATGAAAATTTATTCTTTGAAAAACCAGCTTTTAACTTTTAATTTTTGAACTCTTCTTCAAAAAAATCTTTAAAATTTTCTTTGATTTTTTTGTATCATCGAAAAAAGAAAAAGTCATAGCACCCTCCATTTATATTGATAGAGAAACGTGGAGACGAAAAGAGCGATGATGGTCAAAGTTATAATTTTTTTTATTTCATTGATAAAAAGAAAGAAAAATTAAACTTCATTGTTTATTGGTTGCCTTTTTTGGTCAAACAAACATTTTAATTCTCTCTTTTTTTGATCTTTGAAAGTTTTATTATGAATTTTATGTTTTAACTTTTTTCCTATATTTTTTTTTCGGGGTTTTTAAAATAATCTTTTAATAATAAAAAAAATTAAATATGAAAAATGAGTGCCTTAAGGAAATTTCATAACCAATAAAAATTATTATTCTTTGACGCCGCAAGATAAATAAATAAATTACATGATTAAAATTTTTTTTATTATCATTTTATCCGAAAAATTTTCAGGATTCCAATAATGGAAATGAAATACAAAATGATGAAGAAAATCATCGATCATGTTCATGGTCGCCTGAACCACTTTTAAAGGATGACCAACAATCACAACAACCACAACAACCAAGTAGCAATAGCGGCGGCGGAGGCGGTGGTAGTGATGAGCCCAAAAGTCAGTTTTTCTCTTCTTTCTTTTTTGTCCACCCTAAAATATATTTTTAATAATCAAATATAAAAATTTTTAAAGATTGCAACAACCATCAAAATAATAATAATATTAATAATAATAATTATGTGACATCGGATTTATTTTGTGATGTTATGAATCGAGTGGTAGAAGTGTTACAAGGAATTCAAACAAATTCAGATAAAAATTTGAAAGATTGTATTAAAGAAATGACTAAAATCAATCAAAATTTATTAATTTCCGTCGTCAGCGGAGGTGTTGGAGATGGGGATTCTGAAACTATTATTGATAGAAATAATGAAATTGAAGAAGAAGAAGAAGGAAATAATTCCAATGAAACTGAAGAAATTCCAAATCAAGTCAAAGAGAGAACTCAAAAATCAACAACCACCAAAATTTCTGCGACATCGATTCCATCCACTAAAATAGCAGCAGCAAATAAAGCACCTCAAAAAACTCCCACCACAACAAATTTAAATATGCCTCAACAACAATCCAAAAATCATCAAAGGTCTCAACAAAGTGTTGTTTCCTCTCTAAATCCTCGAATGAGTGGATGGTCGACTTCTCATCATCATCCATTAATACCTCCTCCACCCCCACCTTCAGCATTAAATCCAGCGATAGCTCAATCAAATATATTTTTTGAAGATGATATTGGTGGTCCTTCATGGGAATTCGTTTCCCGTGAAAAAGTGGATGAAGTATTTGAAGATTGTGAAAATTATAAAATTTTTGCTCGTAAAATTAGTTATGCCATTTTTGATTTAGATGAACAAAAACTTAAAATGAATGAAAGAAATAAGAAAAAAGTTAGTGAATTAAGAAAAATTATTAAATTAAAATATCCTAGTGAAAGGTAAGATTTTGTAAAACATTTTCTCAAAAAAAAAAATAAATATGAAAAAGTTCTTGGAATTCCAAAAATTAAAAAAATTACTTAGAGTTTCGAAAGGAAAAAATAAAATTAAATTTTTAAAAAAATTCCTTAAATTTTTGTTAATTTAAAATTTTTTATGGCCTTGATTAGAGAAAACAAAATTTGATTAGATACTAAAGCTGAAAAAAAATCCAACGGTCTCGAATTGAAAACAAAACTTATCCTTTCAAAACCAAATTCTACCATTTATAATATTCATTTTTGAATATTAACAATAAAATAATATTTTATCTTTGCAGGCGAGAATTTGATGATATGATTTGGAGGACATGCAAAAATGCTGTCAATAACACCACTTATAATGAAGCCAAACGACGAAAGCGACACCCAGCTTTAATGTTGGGAACCGAATCAGCGGGACAAAATTTTTTGGCAAGCAATTATGATTATCAAGAAATGACCCCATCCAAAAAGCCTTATGATGTTCCAGGGCAACAGGAATCCTTTTTCAAAGCTGAACCACGAAGTGAAATGGATTTATAAAAAATGAATGTAAAATATTCCATAAATTTGTTCTCCGAAAATTTAATTTAATTTTAAAAGAAAAAAAGTGAAAAGAGAGAGAAGAAACAAAATTTGTTTTGAGATTCCTCAATTTTAAACTTTTACATACCAAAAAAAGGTTTTTATTTTTTATTGATTTTACAGGAATTAATCACTCATATTGAGTTTAATAAAAATCCTTTTAAATGCGCCATTACTTTCTTTAAACTTTATTTGTAACAAACACAATTCAAAATGCCATAAAATTTTTGAAAAAAGTCAATTATTACAGTTAGAAAAAAACTTTTGAAATCATTTTTTAGTTTCACTTGTTTTTCAACCAAAAAAAATTAGAGAAAATTTGCATAAAAAATAAATGAATAAATAATGCTTGATTTTCGTATAAAAGCAATGAATGACACATTTTTTTCTTTTCATTGTTGTTTCAATTTTCGTCATCGTCGCCGCCGCTTCTGGTCGCTCGTTCGTTCGTGTCAAAAATCATGAAACTCGTCTTCGTCTTTCTTCTGGCTGCTGCTTCTCTCATCCTTCAACTTCCATTTCTTGAAGCTCGTGAATGTCCAATGAATTATGAATGTGAAACCAAGAGCTCCAATTTTAAACCACTTTATCGTAAGTCAATTTTTCAAAAAATTTGTGATTTCTACTAAAATAAATATTTATCATTTTTAGCTCCATCAGAAAGTATTATTTGTAATGGTAAATGTGCTGCTTGGCAATGCTTAGTTGATAAAGTTCGATATCGTGTTTATGGATGTGAAAGTGATAATCAACATATTTGTGCAAACAAAGAAGGTTCAGAATATTATATTTATGCTACCTCTGCTAATGAACATACTACTAAGCTTCAAATGGAACAAAAGGTTGCTTTTTTTATATATAAATAGTATAATTATTTTATGTATTGTATTTTAGCTTCGTGGCATTATTGTTGATCTAAAGGACCTTCGTGATGGTGAATGTGATCCAATCAAATCAACTAAACCACCCAAGTCAACTAAAACATGTCAAAAAGGTCGAGGATGTGCAACAAAAGATTACAAAGTTTTACCACGTAAGTCATTTTTTTCTCAATACTTTAAATTCAAAACATGTTGTTCATTTTTTAGATGACATCAATGAGGTTGAATGCAAAGAATGTGTTATTCGAAGTTGTTTAAAAGATGGTGTATTTTATTCTGAAGCTGGATGCGAAAATGAAAAGTATGTTTGCAATGCTGGTGACATCCTTGTTCCTGACGTAAGTTTGTTTTCTAATAAGAAATAACTTTTTTGTTTACTTATATATTGTTATTTCAGCTTACAAAGCTTCGTGGTGGTGAATGTGAACCTAAAGGTCCTATTGCAACTACTGCTGCTACTATTACAACAACTTCAAGTGGAACCAATGACTCAAAATATGGAGCTTTTAAACTTCTTGGAATGATTCTCTTTGGTTGGATCTTCTTTGCTCTACTTTGGTAACCACCTAAATTCTCTATGTTTCGTCACTCCATGTCATCTTCTTTTTATTTGTGTGTATGTAATAATAATTAATAATAAATATTTTAACTAACTTAACTTCTTTCAATTTACTATGTTGCTTTTCTGTATAAAATATAGGGAGTTCTAGAAAGATTCTTGTTCCCATTGAAAGCTACACGAGTTTAAATAATATTTATTAACAAAAATCTAACACTAAAAACAATTAAAAAAAATCAACCTATTATTAATTTTCAACTACATAAGATAAATCATAACAACAAAGAATTAGATAGTATATGGTTTCGGTTTGACCAAATAGCGGAAAGTTCGTTTGAAAAGAGAGCCACGAGAAAATTTGTGACGAAGATGGTGAAAGCGAGGTCGACCAAGTTCTCTTTCAATTTGTTGATAGTTCTTTGCAACATTAATAATATCCAATGGATCATAATTTAGTTCATCTTGAGAATAACATGAAAGATCAGTGCTGAAAGAACGAGAAAGGTTAAAGTAAGCAACATCAATAAAAAGTAAAAACCTTTTGTTAACGACATCGTAGATCGAATGATTCTTCTTCACTTTAGATAAATCATGTTCATTAAATTTAACATTAAGCATTAATGTTTCTGGCGAAGCACCCCATAATCGTAATAATGTAGCTTGAGATGCTAGGTCCACGGCAGTTGAAAGAGTTTCACCAGCACCTATAAAACAAACGATGAAAAAAGGCAAGAAAATAGTAATACTCACATTCACCAATAAGCTTTTGATCAGCAAAAATACCAACATAGTAAAGCGGAATGGCAGAATTTCCACCACTCTTATGCATCAGTCGAGGTTCCACATTTTCAGCTTTCAAGTATTTCTTTGCATATTCAGTTACCACTCCCAACGGGTTCCTAAATGGCATGACATCTTCTAATGGAATTGAAACAGCCTTTGAAATGATCATTTCAATAACAGTTTGTTGGCGACGTTCAGGTGATAGAACAACCAGGACAGATTTGAAAGCATTTGAAAGAGTTGAATTGAAAGGTGGAAATTCTCCAGTTCGAACTAAGTGTTGCATTTCCAGTGATTGAGCCGCTTCAGCTAGTACATCGTCATTCGTTAACCCATTTGAGATAGCTTCAATAAATTGATATGGAGCATTTGGAAAGATTAACGAAAAGTAGCCACAAATGATACGTTGAAGTAATTCTTCGCCTAAAACTAAGTTAGTTAATAGATAAGATTAATGACAAAGAACGTTAAAGTATTGTACCTTCTTGAGCCAATGTAACATTATCTTCGCGTGATTCAATTTCATGCTCTAAAGTTGGTTGAATATTTGAAGCTTGATCAGCGACATCTTTTCGAGTAAAAAATGTTGGATTTGTTAAAGCTTTAATAAAATGTTCATTTTCTTTATCTTCTCCATGTACACGATGACGAAAAGCAAATAATTCTGATGGATAATTCCTGAAAAAAAAGAAGGAATGAGATAGAAAAAATAAACGACAAAATATGAACATACCAATTAGGCAAAAAGGCACGATGAGTAAGAGGTTCAGCACCAGCAAGAATTCGACGATGATATAAATCTTTTAAGAACCCTTGAGTCCATCGAGCACGTAAACCACGACCTGAAAAAATAATAACAACAATAATCAAAGCATGTCCAAAAAAAGGTAAAACTTACTTGAGCATGTAAAAGATGTAGTTGCATTGTTAAGCAAATTTACACGATTGAACACTCCGATCATGATGAAAGTTTATCTACCTATATAAAGCAGCAATTGATGAATGCAAAAAAGGTTTTTTTTAAATCTAAAATCTGTAGCAAAAAATGGAGGAAGAAGAAACCATTGAAAAATTGAAGGATCTTCAACAAAGAAAAAAAAAGCTTTGATTTTGAAGAAAAAAAGTAAGCAACCGCAAAGTAAATGTTCGTGTTAGGAATTTCGAAGATGGTTGATCCTTCAAAAAAAAATGTGTATTCAAATAATTTTTTGGCTCTAAAAATTCAAGGTTAATAAATTTTTAATAATAAAATTCGTTTACAATAAATTTATCATTTATATTTTCATGGTTCATTTAATTACTGTATCAAAGAAAGTTAAAGTAATGACGATGAGAAACTTTCTGTCTGTCGGGAATGTTGCAACACAAGAAAAAAAACTTACAGTATTTTTGAAAGAAAGAAAATCACTAATTTTTTTTGGATTTTTTTAATTTTAATAAATTAACAAAAAACTAATTGTAATAGAAAAAGCAAATGTTAGCTGCTGCCTACAATCTTTAAAATTGTGTGCAATAAAATAGTTGGGAGCTGATGTATTTAACTAAAAAAATTTATTTTGGGACTAAAAGTTTGAAAGTTTGATAACATTTTTTTTTGAAAACAAGACAGACGCATAAATATTCCTTTATAATAAATGTTTGATTTTAGGTTTTACTGTAATACCAAAATGTTTAAAAGTGTATTTTATTTCTCTACGAATTTTCCTCGTCGCTTCACTTTTTTTGTTGTTGAAAAAAATTTGTTTCATTCATAAATGTTTTTTAATGCAAAGAAATAAATTTGTTTACATACTTTTTTTGCTTTAGCAAAATAATTTTTTCCACAAATAAATACATATATTCACACATATATGTAGTGTGTAAAACAATATTTTTTTATTTTATTAACGTATATTTGCAACATCAAAGCAGCCAAAAAAAAGAATTTGGTCAAAAAATGTTCAAACAAACAAAAGGTCAAAAATCTCAATTTCAATTTATAAACATTATTATCGTCGCTTACTTCTTTTTTCTTTACTACTTTATTTTGTTTGATTTTTTTTTGTGCAAAATTAAATTTTTACGTACTTACTTTATACCGAACTGAACTGACTACTAAAAACTTTTTTTTTGCTTTAGCTTTTATTTTTTGTTTGTTTTATTGCGTAAAAATTTTTTTTTTGCGAAGAAAATAAAAGAGAGTATGTAAATCAAAAAAAAAAAGTGAGTCGTCGATGGATGAAGCAGGCGATTGACCGACGTTACGTCATCATCACCACTTTTTTTTTGAGGAGAGAGGACATTGGAAAAAAGTGATGATGATGAACTTTTTTGTTTTGAATTTTTTCTTTCTTTTTCACAAATAAAATAACTTTGACCATTGAAAGGAAGAAAGAAAGGCGGAGGAAGATTCTTTAGTTTTGTGTTGTTGGTCAGCTCACTCTCGATGATGGTGGAAGTCGATGGATGGATGGATGGATGGATGAACTTCATCAACATCGTTGTCGACGTCGTTGTCGTCGCGTAACGGGATTGAACTCACTGCCTGCCTCCTTTCTTCGACTTGATTGTTGTAGTTGTTTGTTTGTTTGATTTTGGTGTTGGTGTTGCTTCGGATTTTCCTCCATCCTTTTTTGTTTGTCGTCGTCGTCGTCATCGAGGGTCAGTTACGTTCCGTTACGTTACTTTTTATTTTTTTTTTGTTACGAAACAAATCTCAAAAAATAATTCGAAAAAGAATAAGAAAAGAAAAAACATATACCATTAAAAAAAGTTGTTATTTTTTTTGTCTTGTTGCCCAGCGGCAAAGAAAGGTTTTTTCTTTTACCTTCTTCGATTTACAACTTTCTTGAAATTAAAATTGTGTTTATTACAAAATACTTGGATTATCAACTTCGTCGTAAATATTTTTTTATGAATTTTTTTGGATTTATGAAAGAAAGAAAAACAATAAATATTTTTTTTTATCAAAGTTCATTTTGTAAAATAATTTTATTATTCAAAAAAGTGATTACTGTAGAATTTTTCAAACCTCTAGAAGAAAGTTTTTATAAATTGGATGAATTAATTTTATTCAAATGATGAGCTTAAATTTTTCGCCTAATTTGCCAGCCAGGTATGTTGTTTTGCAATTATTATTTTTTTCATTCTTTCAACTTTTAAAATAAAATTTGAAACCAAAAAATGGACGTTAAAATGTATAAATAAATAAATGATTCTCAATAATTTAAAAATTTTATATAATAAATAGTCTTAAATTTTTAAAAATAAAATTCAGCTAAAAAAAGTTATTTTCGTTTCTGAAACTAAATTTAGATTTAATTCTTTTTTAGTACCATCAAAATAAAAAAAATCATACATACGTAATCGCGCATCCTTTTTACTTTTTTTTTATATAAAATCAAGAGTAAAAAAATATCCGTTTTTGAAGCTAATTTTGGGTATCATTTTTTTTACAAGAAAAAATGAAGGAGTTGTGAGTGACGTCTGCTTTTCTTATTTTTACAATTTAGAAAGAGAGTTAGTTCCTTTACTTACTGATAACAAAAAATACTATTTATTTTTTTCGTATAGTTTTTACCTTTTTTTTCTGGCGATGCTTTTCAAATTCCGGTTAAATTTTATATTTTTTACTATCATTTTTTTGCTTCTAGACATCCTCTTATTTTGCTTCCACCAATTTTTTTATTTTTCAAAAAGTCTAATTTCTATTCCACTTTTTTTAGCAAACTTTTTAGCTTAGTAAGACACGTCGTCTCCGTTTTGGAGGAGACTGATTAGAAATTGATAATCATCATCATCATGAGACAAGACAAGGACGACGACGATGATGTATGTCTTTGTGGCTTTGTTCTAATAATGTTTGACAGCGAATTTTTAATACAGATAAGAAATAAAATAAAATAAAAATTAGCCGATTGGTGGTTAGAAAGAAAGAAAAAAAAATAATGAGAAGTAAAAAAACCCACAACTAATTATTATCTTTTTTTTATTATACTTTATTTTCTTAATGATGAGGTTTGGGGTTGTTGAAGCTGCTTAATTTTTTTTTTTAATTTTCATTTAAATGATTTTTTTTCTCTTCATTAGAGTTAAATTAGACTTTTTTTGAGGTTAAATTTATGTAATTTTCTTTAAAAAAGCTTCCAAGAAAAAAACTTAGTGGATAGTAAGAATTTTTTTAAACACAAAAATTTTCGGGATTTTGATAGAAATTTAAAATGAATACTTGGTTAACGAACTGAATTGAAGCTGATATGAGAAAAAAAACTTGAGTGTCGTGAATATTGGAAAACGTAAAAAAGAGATAATTTGTAATCAATAGCAAAATTATAGTTTAACGTTATTTTTTGTTTTGCAAATTTGAAAATTTCGTTCAATTTTTTTTCTGAACAACTTTATATAATTCCAATTTGCATATATTTTATGTCTTTCTTCATTTTTTTCACGTCGCTTACCGTATTTCTTCCATGCTCAGTTTGCTTTTGCTTTTTACGTTCTTTTGCTGATGCACCTGTCTCTGTTGCCTTTCTCTCACCTTTTTTGTTTATTATTTTCTTTCCACAAAAAATCGTAATTTTTACATTTTCTGCTTTTTTCATTAGAAAAGGTCACTTTCATGATGCATTTCCATATTTTTTTTTGATTATGCTCGAAATATTTCTTTTGTTTTTTGTTTGCCAAAGTTTTTGTTAGTTCGATTCGATTATTCCTTTCTTTCTAAAAGCGCTTAAAAAAAATTTTCTCTTCCTTTTTTTTTATCCTCTACGTTTTTGTCCACTGACCATTGACGACGTCACATATTTACATAAAAATAAAATTTTTACGTAATATTTATTTAAAAACTTTTAAAATAATATATTATATTCTCTTCTTTTCTTTTTTGCTTTTTTTTAATAAACTCTCAAACATAAATCAAACAAAAGCTTCAAAAAAAAAGGAAGAAAGAAAGAAAAATAAAACGGAAAATGAACGCATTTTTTTCGCGCACCCTCATCGACTGACCGTTGCTTGCTTGTTTGCTTGCAAAGCGACTTACTTACTTGGCTCTCTTGACTATCACGGACGGAAAAAAAATAAGAAGGGTCAAAACAAACATTATTGGTTGTGGCTGATCGCTGCTGGTCAACGTTCGACATCGATGTCGATCGCTGCTTTCTTTTTTCCTCGTTATTACGTTAGATCCTTAAAAGCTGTTCTTAAAAAAAAGGAAAAGAAGAAATTGAGCCGAGTCGAATTTTTTTTTCTCTTTTTCCTTTCTGATTTCACTGACCACCACTTCCCCGCCATTTTTCATATTCATCGACGTCGACGCCAACATTCCCTGTGGCGATGGAGGCGATGATGGTCAACAGAGAAAAAAAAATGTTGTTGCGCAATAACACAAAACAAAATAAATAAAAGCAGCCCAAGGAGTCGATAAAAAGAGATGGAAAATATAGAGAAATTTAACGGAAGAATGAGTGAGTAACAACTAACACAAAAAAATTTTTATCCTTTTTTCTTTCTTTTTTTTGTTTGTTCTTAGTATATTGAATTTTTTTTTGGGAAGAAAAAAGTGTTACTTAAAAACACACAAAAATGCAAAAATACAAAATAGTAAAAAAAGAGGAAAGAAGGATCGCTTACTTTTTAGTTGAATTTAAAAAACTTTCAAAAAGCAACCGATTAAAAAAAGGGAACAACTTCTCATTTTTTCTTCTTCAATAATTATGCAAATTTATAAGAATAAAAATATATTGAAAAAATACAAATAAAAAAATTCTAAATTTTTTGTAACTCTTAGAATTAATTCTAAAATTTATTCATTTTTTTAAATGAAATTTTTTTGAACCATACAGAAATTTTCTTTTACAGATCAACTCGAGGAGCATCCAAACAACGAAGGGATCAAATAAATATTGAAATACAAAAGCTTCGAGATTTATTACCTTTAAATGGATCCATTAAAGATCGATTATTTCAACTTCAAGTTATGTCATTAGCATGTATATTTATTAGAAAGCAAAGATATTTTCCACATAGTAAGTTTTTTTTCTTTCTCACAAAAATTGCTAAAAATAATTTTTGCAACGAAAAGTTTTAAAATATGTATATTTTCGATGTGTTAAAAAAAATTTCACTTCGGAATTTATAATTAATTATTTAAATTTTTTTATATTTATTTTAAAAATATTTTTTAGTTGCCCAAACTTGCGAAAAACCTATTTATCCTATATTTCATCGACATCTACCATTGCCTAAACAATTTGACGGGTGTAAAGCTTTAAGAGGATTTTTACTTATTTCAACAAGAAATGGTAAATTATTGTATATTTCTGAAAATGCTAGCGAATATTTGGGGTATTCTGTGGTAAGTTTTTTTTTCTTCACTTTTTTATTATCTCTTTTCCCTGCCATTGTCATTTTTTCTTTTCTCTTTTTGTATGCGACACAAAAATGGAGAGAAAAATAAATGCTCTTTCTGCTTATGTGTGTCCCACCCATGGCTGGCAGAGGTCATTTTTTTTTTGACTTGCTGTTCTGGTTTGGCTGTTTTTTCTTTTCTCTTTGCTGCGTGCGACATACCATTCGAGAGAGAATTTTACGGGCTTTTCGATGGTGTGTGTCTCTTGGCTGCTTACAAGATAGGGGAAAGAGCTAGAAAAAAATAAATAACATTAACTTATGGTAGGTACCATCGGTCTCGTAGTGTAGTGGTTATCACGTCAGCTTTACACGCTGAATGTCGCCGGTTCGATCCCGGCCGAGATCATTATTTTTTGCATTTTTTTGAGTACGATAACACCCAAACACTTTATGGATACCACCCAGCATTATGTATGCCATTCATTTCCTCGATATATGTCAAGAATATGCACTTTTCTTTCCGTTTTGAAGCTAAAAAACCCTTTTTTAAATAAAAAATAAAGCAAAATAACATTTTGAAAATTTGTTTTGGATGAAAAAAATTATTTTAAAAATTGCCACGAGAATACCGTTTTTTGAAAGTTTCGAAAGGAAAGCTCAATTCTTTCATGGAAAAATCATAAAAATGGAAAACCATTTTAAAATTAGAATAAAACAAAATATTTCTCCATAAACATTCTGGAACAATTCTTTAAAAAAGAGCCTCCTCGCATTGACAATTATAAAAATTGCATTTTTTGATCTATCTTTGCTTTAGGCGGTAAGAGACAAGCTTAAAAAGAAAAAATTGAGAGAGAAAAAAGACATATGTTTCAGGGAATAAAAATAAACATTCCTAAACGAAGTTATCTAAATTAAAAAAAAATCTGTCCTGATCGGAAAATAAAAATTCCATTAACCTTTTTTTTAAAGTCTTTGAAATTTCTTTAAAAATTTCCTTAAATTTTTTAATTTTTTTCTAGGAAGAAATAATGTGTCAAGGTGATTCCATTTACGATCTCGTCGATACTCGAGACCATTCGGCCGTTCAAGCCGAACTCCTTTCTGGGCCTCCAACAGTATCAACAACAACAACAAATTCGAGTAATAATAATAATAATAATAATTTTCCTGATGAAAGAGTATTTATTTGTCGAATGAATCTTTCTCGAACAGCTAAAAGACACATTCAATATTATAAATTTATTTTGGTTGAAGGTCGATATTTACATCCAATTGAATATTATCAAGCTTTAAATTCAGTTCCAAATCCATCTGCACCCATTCAGCCTATTTTTGCGGCATTTTGTCGACCATTAATTAATCCAGAAAATGCTGAAACATTGTCAACTGGAAATACATCGATTTTTAGAAGTGTACATTTTATGGATATGAAATTTTTACATTTGGATGAAATGTAAGATTTTTGAACTTTTTTTTGTAGGCTAAAATTGTAGAATAAATTTAAATAACCAAAAACTAAATATTTTCCAAACTAAAGAAATGTTATTAATTTTTTTAAATTTAATTTTAGTTAAGAAAATTTGGTTTTTCCTAAAATTTAAAATTTGGTTGTAGGCCCAACAACCACAAAGTCTTTATAATTTTAGGCTTGAGAATTTATTTTTGTTAAAATATAGTCCTGCAATTTCAAATTTTGAAAATAATGTTTATTTGAATATTTCAGAGGTGCATGTTATCTTGGATATAATGCCCATGAAATGGATGGAATGTCTTTTTATCAATTACTTCATCCATTAAATGTTCAACAAATTTCTTCTAAACATAAACTGCGTAAGTAAATATTTATAAAAATTCAAATTGCTATCTTTATTATTTCTTGATTTCTGGAAGCCACAAAAAAAATTTTTTTGTTTCCCTTAAATATTTTCCACAGTATTAAAAATTGTCCCTCAAACTTATTTTTATTTCATTTTCAAAAATTGACAGTTCCCTTTTTTGACAACAAAAAGATGAATCATCAGAAACACATACTTTTCAATATTTTTTTTCTTCTTATTTTTCTTTCGAAAGTTCAAAGAGCCTTTAAAAAGTTGTTTGTACGTATGTTTCTGTTATCTTTTTTTCTTATTTTACTGTAAAAAAAATATTGAATTCGTTGTTTCTTTCTCCAATCAACAAAAAACCTTTATATGTTTTAAAAGGCGTGTGGAAGTGAAAAAAGGTAGGGAGAGACGAGGCAGAAAAGTGTTGCCTCAAAAAATGAAAGAATAGGATTTTTTTGATGGGTGTAAAAAAGACTAAACAAAATTAATGTAGAGAAAAAAACTAAAACCCAAAAAAGCTGTTTTAAAACTATAGTCAATGAAAAAACTAAGGAAGCAATTATTATAAAAATAGATGAGATAAAAAAAATAAAAGTAGCAAAAAAAAGCACTAATTAATGAACCCATTATTGCAATGTAGGAACAAAAAGTTTTGTTGTCAAAAAGAATAACCACACCCAAATAAAAAAAAACTTAACTACACAACAAATTTTTTTTAAAGACCAAAACTAAAAATAAAGCAAAAGCAGAAATCGGAGATTTTTTAAATTCAAAAAATCCTAACAAAAAATAAATTTAATTTTTTAGTTTGTCAAAATAAAGATGGTTCGGCAATTACTCTTTTAAGACTGCAAACAAGAAATGGAGATTTTATTTGGTTGCATTCGGTATTTGTAATTAAAGGAAATATAATTCATTCATCTCAGCCTCCTCATTCATCCTCATCGTCATCGTCGACTTCATCAACTTCCTCCGAATCAACCAATAATAATAATAATAATAATGGCAACCGAAGAATTCGACATTTAATTCATGCAACTTTTCAAGTTTTAACTGAGCTCGAAGCCGCTACGTTGCAAGCTAATGAATGGATTTATGCTATAAAACAACATCATTTTTCAAGAGAATTTTCTAAAGATGATTTATTTGGTGATGAATCCATTTCACCTGAATCTTCTGAATCTGATTTTAATTTGAGTGGGCATGAATATGGAATAAATGAAATTTCGATTTCAGGTTAGATTTTCGTCGTTGTCGAAAGAAAACTTTTCCGTGAACTTATTAATTAATAAACTTTCCCGTAAATTACCAAATTATTTTCAAAAATTTCACCAAAAACCGAAACAAAAAAAGTTTTAAAATCAAATTTGAATTTTTTTATTTAACAAAAATTACAAATTTTTTGAGAATAAACATTTTTATGTTTTTACTATCTATTTTTTTAAAAATCTTTCTCAATAGTAAAATTTTGGTTTAAAAAAATTTGGCAAAAAACTAGCAATCTTGGAAATTAAAAAAGTGTGATTTTTTCTTTAAATATTCACATCGGTAAAAAAAATTGCACTTTTATTGATTTTTTTGGTGTTAGTTTTCTTCCAACAAAAAGAATTAATATAAAGACTTTAAATTATTTTTTTGCAGGAGCCTCCGCCGCATCGAAAAATGCTAATTCCCAAATATGCGTTGAAATTCCATCATTTAAAAACCCAATAATTAATTTTCCAAATAATATGCAACAAAAACAACAACGTGCGACAGCAGCGAATCATCATTCCCTTATGACTCCCGAACAACATTCATCACCGGAATCCAATTCAAGTTTATCCACAGCAGCCACAAAGCAATCATTTTGCTTGGATTCCCTTCCAAATTTACCAAATAATTTTTATGGTTCAGATGATGCACATGAAATTGTGGCGTCAAATTTGCATAATATGCCTTTGCCTGAATTAGGAGATGATTTGGATGAATTTTTTCGACAAGTTGAAAATAATTCTCCTCCTCCACCTCCATCCCATCAAATTTCCCAACTTCCCCAACTCAGGGGAATTAAAAGAGAATGGAATGAAATGTCTTCTTCAAATTCAGAATGGAATAATAATCATTTGATGAATGATCCATTATTATTTTCTGAACCCCCATTATCCCAGTATAAACCTCAAAGGCATCATAGTATTCAATTTGGCCAATCTGCCACTGAATGTAACAACAGCAATATTAATATTAATAATAATTTTAATAATTTATGGAATAATGAATTTGTCGGCCACAGTGTCCACAATGGCATTGGTAATGTTGGAAAAGGAAATAATCATAATCATATTATTGATGGAAATGGATTAGGAGGATTTCTTCATTATGAACCCTTTCAACAACCTCAACATTTACGAAATCAAAGACGACTTGGAAGTTGGGCTGGATTGGAATCAGCTTGAAAGAGAATAGCAGACAATGAGGTGAAGTATTTTTCTGCTTAAAACCTACTCCGATCAAGGCTAGTCAATGAAACTTATTTATTTTTGTATTTATTCATCTTCTAATTTTTTCAACTTAAAAATTAATCGAATTCATGAAATGAAAAACTTATTTATTTTTGTATTTATTTATTAGCACTCAAATTTCTGTTTTATTTTAACTTATTAAGAAAATTAATTTAAAGAGGAATAAATTTGCTGTAATTATGCAAATACATATTTTCTTTGGTCGTCTTTCATTTTATTCCGACTTTAGTATACTCAATTTTATTTTGGTAATGTCACATGTATGATCGTCTTAATACTACTACTCTACTTTATGCTCTGATTTATGCAATGATTCATTCAACATTTATTTTCTGTACAAAAAACTTATTTATTTTATTGTCTTTCAATTATTTTTATTATTGTATTTTAGTATTTTTGATGGTTATTATTATTATTTTTTATTTATTCATTTATATATATTTTGGTCTCTTGATAAATAAAATTTTCAATAATAAAAATATTAATTCAAAACAATTTTATGAAACAGGAAAGTTAAAGCAAAATAATTATAAATATTACAAAATGAAAAACCCTAATTTATTAAAGTAGTATCTTAGTAGTTTTGTCATGTCTTGGAGCAAAGCAGCCAGGTGGGTGGATGAGCATTGGTGTTGAATGGATACGAGATATCGGGAATGTATTTCAGGTAAATCAAAAAATTTATTTTTTATAATTTCGCTGGGCTAATAAATAGTTTGAAAAAAAATAATAAAAAGCTCCATATTTTTTTTGTTTAGGAGGGCAAATAATATATATACAAATAAATATTCGATATATTCATGTAAATTTAATTTCTATCATTTACTGAAAAAAAAGGTTTTGGTAAAAACTAAAAAAAGATATTTTTTGAATTACCTTATTTAATGTTTTCTGGTCTATCTGTTAATGGTTCATCATAAGATATTTCGGGTACATCAGATTCAGGTTCTCGACAAGTCTCTCTATCTTCCATTTTTTAATATTTTAACTTTGAATTAAAAAAATATTTAATTTTTCAAAGAAACAATAAAAATTTTCGAACAAAACAAAATTTTATTTTTGATTGACCCACTTTAAAACAATGAAAAAAAGCTTTTACCAGTGTATTTATATTATTTTTTCCAAACGAAAAAGGTTGTTAGAGAGGTGGCACGCCCCTTCCTTAAAATGTGTCACAGTATTTGATGATCAAAGAAAAATAATAGAAATGATAGAGAGAAGAAAAATATTTTTTACGTGTAACAACATTCCACCCTTCTCTTCCTTTTCTTTATATATTTTTGCCCAATTTTAACTTGCATAAAAAATAAACAAAACTTGATCTTTACTCAGAAAGAAATATGAGGGAGGTGTGCTAAAATATTGGGTTTATTGCTTTTAATTGCTCTCATGTTGCTTTGATTCAATGACTCGTTTGTTCACCCGGAATTTGATGTATCAAAAATATATGGATACTCTTTGAAGATAAAATTAGGTTGATCAAATTTGTCCTTTTTTTTCACTCTTATCAAGAAGCAACAATTAAATGAATCATCCCTCATTTTTATGCTTTTATTTTCTTACTGACAAAATATTCAAAGAAAAAAAATAAGGGAACAAATACACAGGAAAAAGCAAAAAAAAAATTCTATGTAAATTTTCAATTTTGAATAGAACCTTCAAAAATTTCAAAAAATATTCTTTGTTTTCGTCGGAAAAAATTTTGATGGAAAAAAATATTTTTTCGAATTCAAAATATTAAAACATGGGAATTGTTTGCTAGAATAAATGTTTTTTTTTCAAATGTTTATCTTAAAATTTATTATTTCCAACAAAAATAAACACAAACTAATTAAAAATGAGTTCTCTTTTTTCTTGTAATCCTAAAATTTTTTCAACCCATCGATTTGCAAAATTATGAATTGAATCTTGATTTCGTTTATAATAAATTCCCAAAGCCAAAGCTCCAATCAAAGTTGTTGCATAACCAATTCGGCGTAAAAATCGATCTTGTTTTTCTCGTCGCTCAATAACTTCATGGTATGGAATTCGAGTGAACGTAACCATAGAATATAATGGAATCCATGAATTTGGAAGCCATTTATTCATCCATAAATCAAATTGCTTTCGAAGTTTATAACTTTTTTTATTTACCAAATCTTTGAGCTTAAAAAGAAAATTACTTTTATTATTTTTTTCGTTTGTTGAATTTTGAGTTTTTTTAGTGAAGCTACAGTTTGTTTAAAATTTATTTTTCGGTAAACTTCGAATTACTAAAAAATAAGGGTAAGTCATTTTTTGTTTAGTAATTTCGATTAAAAAAAATTAAGAAATACGTTGCATAAGATTGCTTACAATTTTTTTTCTTTAAGTTTTAAGAAGCTTTAATTATTAACAAACAAAAAATTATGAATCATTTTTGGTTATCAACATTTACAAAAACTCTAAAGTCTGCTGTTAAAAATAAAGTTAGAAATTCCTTGAATTCCATCAAAGCATCAAGGAGGAAGAAAATTGACACCATTTAATCATGATAAGACAAAAAAATGGTTTTATAAAAAAAAGAAAGGAAAGGAATGTACATAGAAAATAGATTAAATTAGAAATTTCGTCTTAAAAACATTCTTCAAAACATAAACAAAAAAACGCCATAAAACATTTTGATGTATTTTTAGCATAAATTAAATCTGTATTATAATTCATTAAAAACCAAAATTTATTTTTCTGTCTTTCTTAAAGAAAGCATTCAAGAAAATAAAATAATTTGTTCGGAATCTTTTTGGAAGGCTCTTTTTTACTAATAAAAATTTTCACGCTTTTAAACCAAGAAAATTTTTACAGCTTATTTTCTAAATCCCAGCGCAATAATATTTAAATATCGCAAAGATGCAAGCGATATAAAAATTCTTTTCAGTTAAGATAGTCTCATTACTTTAAATTTGCATTTTGGATATTTTTTATCTCGATGTTAGTTTTTGCCTTTTTTTTTCTTTGGGTTAAAAAATCAATATTTTCATACCTCATTGTAATTATACATAGCCAAATCATTAATGGAATGGGCATCTTTGCAACGACGAAGTGAGTAAGCATCCAAAGTTTGACCTTAAAAAATGCAACCAGTGTTCTTACTTGGCCTTTTGGTCGCGCCAAGCGCCGCGCCGGGCGCCAGAAAAATGAAAAACCGCGCCAGGCACCGCGCCACGTGCCAGCCTTTAAAATTTTGAGCACCAGCGCCGCGCCACGCGCCAGAAAAAAAATTTAAATAATGACCAAAAACATTAACTTTTTTATTTATTTAGTAAGATATACTTAAAATAACGCTATATTTGAGGTTTTACTAAGATTAAATCAATTTTTTTCTGGAAAATCCAAGCATTTTAAAATTTAAAAAAAAATTTTTAATTTTTCTCGCGCCACGCGCCGCTCCGAGCATCGGATTTCTGAAAAGCCGCGCCAAGCACCGCGCCACGCGCCAGCTGGCGCGCGCCGGCGCGTGCCGGCGCGGCGCGGGTGCGGCGCGAGTAAGAACACTGAATGCAACCAATAAAAAAACAGAGAACCTCCAAAAAACTGTAAATTTTATCAGTAAAAAAAATATTTACCAATGTCACCATTAAATTCAGTTAAAATTTCACTTAAAACAAGGCAATCTTCAAATCCCTAAAAAAATAAAATTAAAATTAAGCCACGGATTATTATTTTCGTTTTTGGTAACAAAAAAGAAAATAAAGAAAATAGAAATGACTCACAGCATTCATACCTTGACCATAAAATGGTACCATGCTATGGGCTACAAAATAAATGAAAAATTAGCGATTATGGTAAAAATATTGTTTGTATTTTTGTGTAATAATTATGAGTCACAAAACAAAGGCGCTCCTTTTTTCTTTTGTTTTTATTTTTTAGTTTTTCGGTAAATAAACCAAAAGCAAAAAGTTTTTGGGACAAAAAAATTTTTTTGGAATCAAAAGAGTCGGGTAACATACTGGGGCAAGACGGGCGCGCCCGGGGCTCGACGGGTCGCGCTCAAAAAAATGGAGGGTCGCGCACCAAAATCTTTAAAATCTAATGGTAAAAAAAATTCGATGTGGTACTTATTAATATTTGGAAATTTTTTTTTGAGAAAGACCACAGGGCATACCCTTTGGTCAAAAAGGGGTCGCGCAAAATTTGAAAATTTGGCGCCCTAAGTTGCCCCAGTATGTCCGGTAATAAATTTTCTTTTGTCGGAATTCCAACCATTAAAATGGATCGAGAAAATTCAAATTTTAGAATTTAAAAAAATCTGTGCTAAAAGTAATTTTTTGATTAGAAATTTTTTTCCTACATAAAAGCAACGAAAAATGAAGCTGTTTTTAAACAACTTTGTCGGCAAATTTAAGAGTTTTTATTTAAATAAAAAAATCCCAAGAATTTTTATATTTTGTATGCAAAAATTGCAATTTTCTAACCAAGTTTTTCTTTAACCTTTTTAAAAGTAATTTTTTAAATTTAAATTTGTTATTAAAAAATCTGTTTTCTTACCTGCATCACCCATCAATAAAATTTTTCTTTCAAAACTATGAGGCTCCGATTTAATTGAAACCAAAGGCAAAGGTTTAACTCTTCGAAAAGTTTCAGTAATATGTTCAGGTCCAACAACTCGATAAGCATCGGGGAATTGTTTTTGAAAAAAATCCACCACGCTTGCATCATCAAACATTTCTTTTTCAAATATTTCAAATGGTGCAAAAATTGTTACAGTAAAAGTTTTATCACGATTTGCGAGCGCAATAAGGGTAAAATTTCCTCGTGGCCATAAATGGAATACATTTGGTTCCAAAGCATAGTCGTTATTGAGGGGAAGAATGTTAAGTTCAACATAGCCTAAAAAATTAAAACTTTAATGGGAAGTTAATTAGTTAGGGTTATAAAAATAAATTCTAAAAGAGAAAATGCAAAAATTCTTTACTTTTTTCTTTTTTGCTTACAAAAAACTTTGTTGATAAAAATCAAATTTAAGATTTGTTGGACGCAGGAAAGTGTAATAATTAAGTTTAAATTTTTGTGTATTTACCAAACAAAAAATTAGTTCCAAACCGAAAATCAAAAAGCTTTAAAAACAAATTTTTATAAACAAAAACAGTTTAGTTTTTACTGTTTTATCTTTTCCATTTTTCGAAGCGAAAACGCTGTGTCTCAACTCAAATTTTTTTTTAAAGTTACAATTTACGAATAGAAAAAATAATTGAAAAATGTTTTTCTCTAAGTTAGCTTTCCTGAACTTACCATGTTCAATATATTCTTGGGAATATTGAAATAATGGATACGCCATTAGACTTCTACGAACAGCTGAATGTGCTCCATCACAAGCAAGAATTAAATCAGCTTTAACTTCAATCATATTTCCAAGACTAAAACAAAAACATTCTTTTTTATTTAAAAAAAATTGCGTTTCAAGTCAGAAATATTTTTAAAAAATTTTCCTTACTGATTAACAGTTAACATTCCAGTTTTAGGAATAGCTTTAATAACTTTATGTTCAAAAAAGAATCGAACATTAGGAAATTTTTCAGCTTCAGATATCATAACTTCATTTAAATGTCGACGATTTATGGAAACTATATGTTCACCCGGTTGACCATAAGGTTGCCGATGTAAAGTTTTTCCATCAATATCATGAATTAATCGAGCATGCATTTCAACTCCTACAAATTATTGTTTTGGTCTTTAGAAAATTTTGTTGCCGAGCAAAGGTCAGTTAGGCTAAATAAAAAGCTTTACCTTGTGTAACTATGTAATCTTTAAGTCCAACAGCTTCCAAAGCAGATTTTCCACGATGTGATAATGCCAAATTGATACTTCTACCTTGGACATGTTCCATTTGGCGAATGTCTAAAAAAGATAGAGGCTTTAATTTTAAATTTATTTTGCATTTTAGAAAGCAAAAAAGGCCAAAAAAATAATAATTGTTTACCTCTTCGAAATTCATATACTTCAACATCCCATCCTTTTTTAGCAAAAAAGCATGCATTTAATGCTCCAACTAAACCTGCACCAGCGATAACAACTTTAGGCATTTTTAAAAAAATGAAGTTCAAAATTTTAGTGAAAAATCAATCAGTCGTCAATAAAATAAAAACATAAAAGTATCTAAAAATCGAATCGAATAAAAAAAAGTAACAAAAAAATAAATAAATATTCGACTCACAACAATTTTAATAGGTTTTGATTAGTTAGTTTTACCCATTGCGACTATGAAATTGCAATACTTTGTTTTTCAATGAAACCATGTCTCGATTCACAAATTCGATAACGATCGGGAGTTTTACTTTCTTTTCCCTTTTTTTATTCTTTTTTTTAGAGATGATTGATTATCGATGGATGACATTAATTGACGGACTTTTTTGTCTATGTATGTGAGAGAAAAAAAAACGTTCAAGTTTATCATCAATAAAAGTTGTAAAAAAATAACTTTCGCTTAAATTTAAAAAAAAATTGTAAAATGAGGCGATAAACAGAAGATCGACTTAAATAAATATTTGTTAAATATAATAGGGATGATGAGAATCTTGATATAAAATACAATAGATTTAAAAAAAATTGTATTAACTAAAAAATAAAGAAAAAAGAATTCTCGATTTTTTTAAAAATGTGCATTTTGTAGCCTAAAATTCAGAAATAGACTATATAAAAAAATCGCGGAGAAAGTAAATTCAAAAGAAAAAAAAAGTAAACCCAAAACCGGAGAAATTATTCTTTGAGGGGTGCTTTCTTGATTTTTTTTCATTATAGCTCCGCCGCTTATTTTCATCATTATTATTATCGAGTTTAAAAGATTTAATCCTCTATTTTTTTTTTGCTTTTTCCTAAAATCGGCTTTTATATCTTTGTTCTTATAATTTTACTGCAATAATTTTTTTTGTTCATAGACATTAAGAAAAACTTTTTGCTTTTTTTAAGTTTAAAAAAATCACTAATTCGCTTTATCACTGAAAGGATAAAAGGCGTGGTGGCACTTTAAATTTAAAAGATTTTCTTGCATCTTTTTAGGCTTTGTGGTTGCCAAAAAAGTAATTTACTTTGTTTTAGGCCCAAAATTATTTTAGCATAATTTGTGTATTTGAACTTTGATACTGTGACATCATCACATCAATTGGCAATGAGAAAGAATGTATATAGAATAGAAAAATCAAACAAAGAAAATTTTTTAGCGACGGCGGAGGATGCTGCTTCGGATTAATTTTTTCATTTTCTATCTTTTCTTTTTTTGGCTGAGAAATGGCCAAATTTTTTTTTTGATTAGAAGCAAAAAAAAGGCCAAAGTAGAAAAAAAGAAAAGAAAAAAAAGTGATAAGATACAATGAGGATTAACAACACAATAATGTGATTAAGTTTCCACTTTTCCATTCTAATGGAATGAATGAGTGTCACCCATCAACACCAAAAAAAAGAAGAAGAAAAATTCTTTTATTTGATTGAAACAAAAAAAGAAGTATGGAATTTAGGGGAATTAACATTTAAAAAAATTTGGTAGAAAATATTTTTAATATTTTCTTAAAACTTTTAGTGGCAAAATAAATTGAAAAGCAAAAGTTAAGTTAGAGATTTTGAAAAATTTAAAAAACGTCTGTTTAGGTAACAAAAAAATCAATAAAAAACTCTTTCGAATCTATTCATAATTTTTGTGCATTTTTCAATTTTATTTTTTCAAAAATAAAATCGATTCCAACAAGCAAAAAGTAGGATGATATATTTTTTTATTTTGCACACAAAAAAAGGTTTTCAAATTTAAATTGACAACTTATTTATTTTAAAATTTAACGAAGGAAATAAAATAAAAAAAAGTAAAATTAAAATATTCAAAAAAAAAAAGAGAAGAAACATTCAAATCAAAAATATTATTACTAAATCTTTGGTGGTTTATTTGCGGGCTTTATTTTACGCCATTTTTTTTTCTTTTTTTCCCAACACTTTTTAGAAATTTAAAAAAGGTCAATAAATCGGCAAAAAGCGTAATGGTGAATATTTTAAAAAAGAAAGATTTGAAAAGAGCAAAAGCCAAACCACACAAAAAAATGCAAAAATATGCGAAACATCGAATGCTTTTTTGGGCGATCGATAATTTCTTAAAAGAAAAAAGTCTAACAAAAAAAAGCCAAAAGGATGCTCAAAATGTTTAAAAATGTTAAAGGTTATTTCAGCAATAGCTTTCATAACAAAAAAAAAATGAATAAAAACAAAAAAACACGGCAGTTCGTTGCAAAAGGATGCTTTGCTTTTTCTATCCTTTTTTATAATATTTCGAAATCTTCGATGTATTTCTCTATATTTGATTTTTTGTCTTTCTTTTTTTGAATATTTTATTAATTTTTTTTTGGATTTTAGCGTTAAATATCTTTAACATCTTGGAAAATTTCATAAAAAGTAAAAATTTTAAAATAGCTTTTTTGGCAGAGTGATGATGGATATTCATAATAGAGGAACCAATGATGATGATGCATTGAATAACCAAAATGAAGCAAAAAAATAAAACATCAACGATGCGTGGAAAACTTACATGATTTAGAAGAATTCGATCTACTCAGAGAAACAAACTTTTTCATATTAAAAAAAATTAAAAAAAACTATTTATTTGAAAGTTAAAAATCGTTAACAAACCAAAAAAATATATTAAATATTTAAAACTAATTTTTTTAAAACTCAAATTAGCTACTTTTCTTCCACATCGAGCAAAATTGTTTTTCAGCGGTGCAACAACATCATTTTTTTTCAACCAGAAACCTTACTAATAAAAAATGAAGTAAATTTATTTTTAGGTAAAATTGTTTCAATCAAAGCTTTTCGATAACATGTAACAACTGTGAGTTTTACGATGCAATTAATTGGTGGAGAAAATGCTGAAATGAGTGTTGGGGCTTCACCGGCCCAATATACTCGAACATTTAATATTATAATTACCATATCAAGGATTAAAGGAATTACAATTGTGATGAAAGGTGTCAGAGCCTAAACAAAAGTTTATAAATTCAAAATTATGCGCAATTCTTTAAAATTTTAAAAATAAAATGTTTGAAAAAATTTCATTCATAAAACCAAAAAATTAAGGTTTTTTGTTTTAGAAATTTGCAAAAATTAAAGAAAAAATGCGACAAATTTTATAATTTATTTTATTTCCATAATTTTCCAGTTAAGACCTACCTCTACGATTAAAACAATATTTATTTGTCCTTGATGTTTCATAGCTTTTTTCGTGTGTTGCGGTTTCATTTTTTTAAGTTTAATAAATATTGAAATTGCACAAAACCAAACGAGTGCATATGAAGTGGAGATGATCGATACACTCAACCAACCAAAACCATAAATTTTTTCTCTCTGAAAAAACACTTCTTTTTTTTCTTTGCATTTTACCTTTTTTAATTAAAATTTATTTGAAAAAAAAATGATAAAAATTGCTTACAAATGGAAAAGCTCCAAAAGGAGAAAGGCTTCCATCCACCATAAATTCAGTTCCATTAAGTAATGGAGCATAAAATAAATCATCTTTAGCTCCTCGATTTAAAATTGAATCAATCCAAACATATGAAAATCCACCGCAAGCAATAAACGCAATAAAAACAAGACCAAGAAAACCATAAATATTGAGTTTATAATCCCTGGAAAAAAATAAACACAAAAAAAATCAAAAACCCCTCAAAAAAATCTTTACCAACAAAGAAGCAAATATCGATATAAAAATTGTATCGAAGCATTAGTAATAGTAAAATACATCATAAATACATTAGGGATAAATGCCCATGTATTCCATGGAAATGGAAAACTCCCTGGGATTCCTTGAATAAAAACAAAATATATTCCATCTATCATACTTACAGACTGAAAAAAGAAATGATTGATGGATGGAAAAAAATTTATTTAAATAAATAAATTTAGAAAATTAGATACTCAAAAAAATTAACATCGAAGACTTTGAAAAAAAAATTAGAGTTTGCAAAGTTTTGAATTTTTCTTATCTTTCAATTTTTAATTAGAGAAAAGCTATATAAATTTTTTGAGATCCTCATCATGAAAATTTTTTTAACACAAAAAACCGAAAAAAATAAATAATAAATTACGGTTTATCGGGTTCGGCAACGAAAAACATATATTTTTTGTTTTCCGCTGGGAGAGCAACAATTACTTATTTAGCAAATTTTTTTTCTTTCAGTTTTTCTTGTATTTATTTTTCATAAAAATAATTAACTTAAAAAATTAAAAACTCACAGGTTGAGCAGCAGCCATAACAATACCATATCCAATATCCGTAAAACAGCCAAGATATAAAACCTTTTTATAATTTTGCAATTTTTGTGAAGATTTATATTTAATTAGAAAAAATAATAAAATATTTAATATTATTCCCAGCGGTGACATTATTGCATTTAAATACCATTTTAATGTTCGAAGATCCATGCTTTCTTTTTTCGTGAAAGGGTTCCAGGGAAAAGCAACTCAAATTTATTAAAATTTTAATTCGAGAAAAGTAAAATATTAAGAATTTCTTCGAGGAAGTCAAAGAAAATAAATTTTTATTCTAGAAGAAAACCAAAAAAATTTACCTGCGGTTAAAGAAAATAAAAATTCCAACTATGTTTTTTGTTATTTCTTTTTTTTAATAATTAAAAAACCCATTCGTAAAAAACAATAGGCGGGTAGCAAATAAAAAAAATAGAACCATTTTTATTAATAAAAAAAATTTTTCTTCCAAAAACTGCTAATATTTTAATAATAAAAAAATAATTATGGAGTTAATAAGCTTGGGGGCGTAAAAAGAAAAATCATAAAGAAACATTCTTGCTTTGTATTTTTTTATTTCCTCGTCAATGGAATGAACTCAGTTTTGTTTTTTTTGCTTTTAAGTTAATTACTTGTAAAATCATTTTGCTTTAATGATTTTTTTCTTTTTTAAAAATACCAACAAAAAAAGAAAAAAAAAATTTTATTGAAAATTCTTCCATTTCCTTTTCGACGCCAAATAAATAAGAAAATGGCAAATATAAAAAGGATCATAAAAAATTCAACAAAAAATAAATGGAAAAATTTGGAATACTTAATTATTTTTTTGATAATTCTAAACAATAAATTAATTTGTTGCATCAAAACACTTAAATCAGAGAATCGATGATTATTTGTTTGAAATAAAGTTTTTTTTACCAGCGCCTTCCTTCCTGATTTTTTTGTACAAAACTGAAGAAAAAAGCATCTTCGTTTTTTTATTGAAACATGAATAACACGTTTTTAGAAAAAAACTTTATTTATTTTTTCAATAAGAAAATGATAAAGTGCTGCTTCTTCATTGCTGACTAACATGTTTAAGAAGAAAAAAAAGCACTGTTCGAAACAATTTTTTAATATGAAATTTTCTATCTTTGGAAAACAAAAAATCAGAAAAAAATTACAAATAATTTTGCTTTATTTTTTTAATGTTTATGTTTCTATTCAATTTCTTGGATTATTAGTATTGCAAAGTTTGTGTACCAACTTTATTTTCCTTTTTGGATGTGTCAATAAAATATTAAAAAGAAAATGATAATTATTTATTTAACTTTAATTTAACATAAGAATCCAAAAACTTTTATTAATTAAATCCACCAAAAGTCATTGTTGTTGGGACGACAGTTGAATTGTAACGAAAATTTTGAGTTTCAATTATGGCCCGCTGAGTTGTTGTGGTTGTTGTTGTTAAAGTTGATGAAGGAATGGAAGGAGCAGTTGTTGTTGAGGTTGGAACATTTGTGGTTTTTGTTGTTGAGCTGTTTGGAGATCCCGCAGTTGTGGTGGGAGATGAAGTTGTTCGATTACCAGTGACGGCGGCAACATGAGGAGCTAATGAAGTGGCGGCTGAAAGCTTGGTTTTTTTTGTATACCCGAACCAATCTGAAACGTTTCCATTATCGCTTCCAACAGAACACGAGGAAATGTTGAAATAAAAGGGTTGCATCAAAGATGGTTGTTGTTCAATGACGGAGAAATCATCAGGATCAAAGTATTCTTCAGTGATAAAAGAGTTAGCCCACTGGCTAACCTCTTGGCCATACGCGCAGCTAAAAGAAAGCGACATTTTGAGGAGGGTGCCATTTGCAAATATGAGGTCGTTTCCACACCATCCATCATAATTTCCGCTGATACCGCATAATTTCCTTTCTCCCCAATACTCCGGACAATCGGGGATACTTAAACACATGGTGAAGGTATCTGTATTCAAACTAATATCAACGGAATCAGCAGCTGAGAGGATAATCATTTGGTCCAATTCATTAACGTGAACAAGAGCAGCACCATAATAATCAAAAACTATATGAGGAAGTTCAGTTTTGATACCATCAATAAACAATCGGTGATAAACATCCACAAAAATAGAAGTACCATAAATCTCGAGTTGAAAGGATTCAACGACTGTGAAACTAAAAAACAAAGTTAGATTAGTGTCAATATTTTCATTTTTAAAAATAGCTTACTTGTGCTTATTTACGAAGTTTTTAACTTTCATCTGATAATAAGGGAATTCGGGATTTTCACCACAAGGCTTCGAGAAGATTACCGGGCAAGTTCCACTGTAATCAAAGTGGCTACCATCGAACGTTCGATAGTGGGGATCGCCCTCCGTACAAACGGAACGGCGAACCCGACCACATTTATTTGATTCAAGTTCGGTTGTTGCTGATTGAGTTGTGGTAGTTGGGGCTTCACTTGTCATCATTGAAGTTGGTTCATCAGAAGTTGTGGTAGTTGAAGATGATGTTGAGGATGGCTCTTCAAAGGTTATGGAAGTCGTTGAATCTTCAGAAGGAGTGAATGTGGATGGATCAACATATGTTGTAGTAGCTGCTGAAAATGTATTAAAAATGCTATTAAACTCTTTGGTGATTGTATTTTACCCGATGAAGTTGTCATGAAAGTTGTGGGGTCTTCAGTTGTATGTTCATCAATTGTTGTTTTACTTGGTGATGTGGTTGTGGAAGTGGTTGGCTCAACCGTTGGTTTTATTGTTGATGTAAATGTGGTTTGCATTGTAGGTTCGGGAGTTGTGGCTAAGCTTGTGGATTGCGTGGTAGTAGATGTTGGTTTAACTGTAGCTGATGAACTTGTGGAAGTGAGCATGGAAGTCATTGTTGTTGTATATGAACTACTTGTTGGCAATAGAGGTGCTGGATCACGGGTTGTCAATGGAAGTGATGGATCACGGGTAGTCAATGGAAGTGATGGATCACGGGTAGTCAATGGATGTCCTGGATCACGGGTAGTCAATGGAAGTGATGGATCACGGGTTGTCAATGGAAGTGATGGATCACGGGTAGTCAATGGAAGTGATGGATCACGGGTAGTCAATGGATGTCCTGGATCACGGGTAGTCAATGGAAGTGATGGATCACGGGTAGTCAATGGATGTCGTGGATCACGGGTAGTCACTGGAAGTGATGGATCACGGGTAGTCAATGGATGTCCTGGATCACGGGTAGTCAATGGAAGTGATGGATCACGGGTAGTCAATGGATGTCCTGGATCACGGGTAGTCAATGGAAGTGATGGATCACGGGTAGTCAATGGATGTCGTGGATCACGGGTAGTCAATGGAAGTGATGGATCACGGGTAGTCAATGGATGTCCTGGTTCACGGGTAGTCAATGGAAGTGATGGATCACGGGTAGTCAATGGATGTCCTGGATCACGGGTAGTCAATGGAAGTGATGGATCACGGGTAGTCAATGGATGTCCTGGATCACGGGTAGTCAATGGAAGTGATGGATCACGGGTAGTCAATGGATGTCGTGGATCACGGGTAGTCAATGGAAGTGATGGATCACGGGTAGTCAATGGATGTCCTGGATCACGGGTAGGCAATGGAACGGATTTTGACGGACATTCACAACTTGAATACCTTTCCAATGGCTTCATGTCTTTTCTAACAATACACTGGTTTACTTCGCTATCAATAACGAAGAAACGTTCATCTAAAAGTGTTTAACTTAATTTCTCGTAGATATTTCCATTTAAACTTACCTTCAGCTCCCGAAGAAAAAATTAGTAATAACAAAAGCAAAAAACTTTTTATCGCCATCAGCATTTGGTTTGCCTTTATGAGGCAACTTTATAATTGATAATTTTTACGTTCATTCAATTTCTTTTTATACCAACATTTTTTGTTTTAATAAAGTGATTCAAAATCATCAAACGTTTAATTTTGCTTTAAATTCCTCTGTTATTACGTATTTGATGGTTTGTAAATAATGATAAAGCTTCAGAAAAAATCACGATTTTCGTTAAAAAAAATTTTAATGGTTCATAACTTTGGAATTTTTTTGTTTGAGAGGCAAAAAGAAGAAGCATAAATTTTTTTTTCTCTCTAACCGTGGAAGAAAGCATAGTCATGTTTGTAGTTTTGATGAATAAAATATTGCAAAATCAAATACTTCATTTAAACAAAGCAAGTTCTAAATTTGAGGTAATAGATTTAGGAGGTTTTAAAGTTTGATTTTTATGAAAATAAAAAAAATGGCCTTTAATTGAATCTCTGATAATAATAAAAAAGCAGAAAAAAAGAAGGGTTAGTTTTTTCTTCAAAAAAAAAACTGCATAAAATTAGGATGAGTGATGAGAATACTTTCTCCACGATTTGTTTAATTTGATCACAATCAAACAAACGAAATCGTGAAAATGAAATGGTTGCTGCTGATTCTCTTTGTTTTTATTGGAAGCTTTGGTTCAACAAATTGTAATGAAAATGTTAGTTTTATCTTTCACTTTTTTTATAACCTGCTTTGCTTTTTTATAGCGTATTGTTCATGGAGAAAAAGCACCTGATGGACTTTATCAATTCCTACCAAAGTTAAAAATAGGATTTCAGATGCAATGGGACGGATATGGTATAATTCAATATAGCTGGGTAATTTTTTTTATAATCCTTTAAACTTTCCGATCAACAATTTTTTATATGTTTTCTGTACTATTTTCTTCTTTTTTAGTGTACATCAACAATTATTTCACCTCGTCATATTTTAACTAATGCTCATTGTATTATCGGTTATGGTCTTGATTCATTGTAAATTAATTTTTTTGACTTACTTTTTTAATAACAAGAATATATATTTATACTTATTTTAGTAAACATCCAATGCCAATTTTCATTGATATTCGTCCAATAGAATATTATGGTGATGGTTTTTATGATCAAAATATTGATATATCGAAATTTGGAATGGTACAAAAAATATATGTGCATCGTGGATATCATAGATACCTGTTCATATATAATGACGTCGCTATCTTAGAATTTCCTGAATATGTCAAATTTAATATCACGCCTGTCAAACTTGCAAAAGATTATGTTGATGATTACAATGATACTGCTATCACAGCTGGATATGGTTATTATTTATACAATTGTATGATTTGTTTTGATATTAACATCTTCACTTTTTCTTTTTTTTAGCTACTACCAAAAAAGTAATACATAAAGCTCCTACAACATTGCTTCATCTTAATGTTGGTATTCATCTGTACATTCCAAATTGTTTACAAAATGTTTTTATTAATTATCCACCATTTATTAAACCCAAATTATACCGGGATAATGCAAAAAATAAAATGTGCGCTGGTAATATTCCTATGCAACGATTTGATCATGGTGATTCTGGTGGACCTTTGCTTTTTGAAAAGAATAATGAAATTTATCAAATTGGTTTAATTGATTCATTTTTTGAAAACCCTGAAGATATGATGGAAAAACTCGGTAAATATTATTTTGATCATTATTATGTTTTTATAACGGTGATTATTATTTTAGGAATATATGCTCGTATTTCATCTTACTGTCCATGGATCGAAAAGGTTACTAAACAAGAAGTGAAATGTGTATCTTTGTATGAATTACCTCCACTTGTTCCAACACCTCAACCATCTCGATTGATTCCAACAACAAAAACTCCAAAGCCTCAACCAACTTCATTACTTCAAACACCAAAAACATCAACGAATGAAAACCCAAATGATGCCATGAAACTCAACTATTTTGTTTTTGGTTTACTTTTTATTGTTGCTTTTAAACTTTTTATTTGAATATTCTTTCATTTATAGACTTGAGATCCTTTATTTCTGTAGCAAACTTTTTCTCATCTTTTATGAACATTCATTATAAAAAAAGCCTTTCTTTAACAAACGTCGAAACATTTTAAAATGATTAAAATGAAAAACAATAAAAAGAAGAAACAATATTTTCTTGCATGCTCGAAGCCTTTTACACAATTCAAAATTATTCATGACCAATAAATATTTATTTTTGCTTTTAAGTTTTTGAAACTATTAAACAATTAACACTTTCTGATTAAGCATCTTGAAAAATAAAGCTTCCTAGAAGCAAATTTAATTGTTCATAACTTTGGAATTTTTTGTTTTAGAAGCAAAAAGAAGAAGCATCTTTTATTTTTATCACAAAATGCTCATCAGTCATCATTTTGATAAAAAAAAAATAAAACCGTTAACGCTATTCTTTGGTTTCCAATGAAAGAAAACTATTTTTTCTTCGAACGACGTTTTTCATGTTAGTCAGCAAATAAGAAGCGACCCTCTATTACAAAATCTGAAATTAACTTTTCTTAGATTTAATTTCCAGTAAAGATTTGAATTTTTAACATAAATGATAAAGCATCTTGAAAAAATGCTTCTTTTAAAAACATCTTTGGTTTTTCATTACTTTACAATTTTTATAGTATTGTAGTTTGAGAAAAAGGAAAGAAAAGAAACATAATTAGTTTGTAAATAAATGAAAAATAAATTAACATCATTTTTTAATTTCGTAATGAAACAGGAAAAGTTTATAGCAGTTGAGAAAAGGCTACTTCCATTTGTAGAGAGAAAAATGTACTTGAAAAAATTTGCTTTCACCAAAACCAAAAATGGATTTATTTTTCCTTTTTGACGGATATCAAAAAATTAGGATAATTAATGCTTTTTCGTTTAAAAAAATTTACATAAAAATATGTGAAAGGCAGCTTCATTGATTGTAAACTTTCATCAATCGATCATAAGTAACTTTTGAAAATGAAGTGGATGTGTTTTTTATTCTTCTTTGGATTAGTTCTTGATGCAACAAATTGCAATGAAGATGTTAGTTTTTTTTAATCTTTTTTCAATCTCTAATCTTATCCCGCTCTTTTTTTTATAGCGTATTGTTCATGGAGAGAAAGCACCTGATGGACTTTATCAATTTCTACCTGATTTAGAAAATGGAGAATTATTGCGAAAGGAAGGATACTCGGTGATTTCATTTGGCATGGTAAGTTTTTCTTAATCTTTTTTTTTACTCTGGACGTATACTTCTACGATATAGTGATTCTTTTAATTTTATCAATATTTTTTTAGTGTTCATCAACAATAATTTCACCTCGTCATATTTTAACTAATGCTCATTGTGTTGGCGGTTATAACATTCGTCCATAGTAAGTTGATTCTTTTTATTTAACTGAAGTCTTGGGTAGTAATATTTTTTTTATAGTTTGCCTATCATGCCAATTCTCGTTAATTTTCTTAATATAGAATATTATGATGTTAATGTATCAAGAATTGGAATTCCGTCAAAAGTTTATATTCATCGTGGATATCAAAGATACATTTTTAATTACAATGATATCGCTATATTAGAATTTCCTGAATATGTCAAATTTAATATCACACCTGTCAAACTTGCAAAAGATTATGTTGATGATTACAATGATACTGCTATCGCTGCTGGTTATGGAAATTATATATACAATGGTATGATTTGTTTCACAATATAAACTTTAATGCTTTCAATTTTTAGCTACTACCAACAAAGTAATAGATAAAGCTCCTACTTCATTGCTTCATCTTAAAGTTGGTATTCATCCATTCATTCCAAATTGTGTAGGAAATTTTTATATTAAAAATTCAAAACTTTTAAAATCTCAAATGTACAATAGCAATGCAAAAAATAAAATGTGCGCTGGTAATATTCCTATGCAACGATTTGATCATGGTGATTCTGGTGGTCCATTGCTTTTTGAAAAGAATAATGAAATTTATCAAATTGGTTTAGTTGATTCACTTTTAGAAAATCCTGAAGATATGATGGAAAAACTCGGTAAATATTATTTTGATCATTATTATGTTTTTATAACGGTGATTATTATTTTAGGAATATATGCTCGCATTTCATATTATTGTCCATGGATCGAAAAAGTTACTAAACAAGAAGTCAAATGCGTATCTTTGTATGAATTACCTCCACCTGTTCCAACACCTCAACCATCTCGATCGGTTCCAACAACAAAAACTCCAAAACCTGAACAACCAACTCGAATGCTTCCAACACCAGAAACATCGACGAAAGAAAACTCAAATGATGCCATGATTTTTAATTCTTTTGGATGTTTACTTTTTATTGTTGTTTTTAAACTTTTTATTTGAATATTCTTTCATTTATAAACTCGAGATCCTTTATTTCTGTAGCAAACCTTTTCTCATCTTCCATGAACATTCATTATATAAAAAAAGCCTTTCTTTAACAAACGTCGAAACATTTTAAAATGATTAAAATGAATAACAAAAATAATGTAACAATATTTTCTTTGCATGCTCGAAGCCTATTTATTACACATTTTAAACGTGTTCGCAAATATGTTATCGGAAATAATGATGAATCTTTTAACAAAACAAAGATTTTTTTGTAGCAAAAAATTGTTTAAAAAATTGACACAAAAAATTTTCAAGTCTAAAAACAAAAATGATGCAATGAAGATTAACTCTTTTGTTTTTAGTTTAATTTTTATTGGGGTTTTATTTTGGATTTTAATAAACAATTAACTTGGGTAATTTCAAAAGCTTTTGAGTACAGGAGATTAACAAAAAAAGCAACCTCATTGATGCGTTCATAATCTAATGGTTGAAAACGGTCAAACCAAAAAAAGGTAAAAGTATTTATTTTAAAATTTCATTTTTAGTTAGTAGTTTCATTACCGAAGATTTAGGCCTTTGAGCCAAGAGAAAGCTGGCTTTGACTTTTTGCAACAACAAAAAAAAGAAGTTTCATTACTTTATTTTTAAAACTCTAAACACAAAAAACTAAACAAATTATAAATAATATTTTTAATTAAAAAGTTTGTACAGTATCAAGATGTTGCGAAGAATCCGAAACTTTCACATTTCGTTTTCCCTTAATAAAAAAATTAAACAAAAAAGTTAAAAAATATAATTTGAAAAATTCTAATTTAAATGTTGAACTACAAATAAAATGAATAATCATTACACCTATGTGTTGTAAATGATAAACAATATCAGAGCTGTAAATTAAAATCAATCGTTTTTCTTCGTTTTCAGTTGTTGCAGAAAAATAATTTAATATAAAATAAAATAATTGAAAGAATGAAGAAATTAAAGCTTGATAAATTAATTTTTTTTGTTCCATTTTTTCTTGTTTCGTCGTTTTTGTTGATTCATTTCTTTCATCAAATAAATCATTATTTTTTGTTGTTGATAAAGAAGATTTATACATTGAAAATGCAATAAATAAAATCATGAGCCCCGTGAATGATGAATTAAAAATCACGCCTTTAAAATAATATACTTTTCAAAAATTTAAACATTGTGAATATTCATCATCCGTGCATTGAAAAGTAAAAAGTACATAACCGTCGATGAGAAATGGAAATACAATTAAAAAAATAAGGATTAAAGAAATTTTTAATGGAGACCAAATCTAAAATTAAACGAATTTTTATAAAAAAAAAATAGTAAAGTTTTAATAATTTGTTGTCAACAAAGGATTTTTCTTTTATTTTGTGGACCTATTTGCTTGTGATTATTAGACACTGGAGACAATTAATGGATTTTACTCCAATTTTAAATTTAAAAAAGATAATTTTAATATTTGAAAAGTCTTTGGTAGATTTTTTTACTTTTTTTGAAGTAAATTTGGCAAAGAAAAAAAAATTATTGTAAGCAAAAAACAGGAAAAAATATGTCCAAAAAAAATCAATTTAAAAAAATATTTAAACTTTAAAAATAGCTTGCGTTTGTAAAGTATCAAAGCAAGCTTTGTTTTTTTGTTAACCGCTTTTTTTTATTATAAAGTTTTCGTCGTTCACTATTTTTTTATTTTTTTTTTTCACTTATTTTTTTAGTCTGCTTTGTTTTGTAGAAAACACTCAATTCTAAGCTTTATTTTCTCAAAAAATTTAAAACAAAGTAAAACCCTTTTTTTCCAACTCACTTTAGGATGAAATTTAGGAAAGGCTAAAGCTGTGCAACGATTAAAATAACATTCCATAAAGTTAAAAAATAAGTGCTATACCATCCATGAATCACCATTCTCATCATATATGCTCCATCATCGCTAACATAAAGTTAATTAGCAAATTTGATTAAATCAAAAATATAACCAATATTTAAAATAATATAATATGCATCTTTAAAATGATGGTCGCATTTTAATAATTTTATTGTTAAAAATATTACAATAAAAAATTCCCATGTTCGAGTAAAATATGAAATTATTTCAGCGATGATATGAATAATTTGGAGATAACCATGCTCGGCCATGGCTTTAAAATAAATCGATAAACTAAAAAAAAGAAGGAAATAAATATTAAGTTTTTGGTAATGGATTTTGTGATACAAAAAAGAAACTTCTGTCATTTGAAAAAAAGTCGCATATTTAGTATTCAAAGAACTTTTTTTTTATTTCCAAAAAAAAATTACTGTAATGACAAAAAGGTTTTTTTCAACGATAAAAACCCGAATAATTAAAGTTTAAATTTAGATAAAAATAATTTCAAAGAAGAAAATATAATATCCAAAGGAACGGAGAAAGTTATTTTTTTTACTATAAACTTTTTTTTGAAGCTTGAAAAAATATGTGAATGACGCTTGTTAGTTTTATGAAAGCTTTTTTTTATCTCAATGCTTTTTTTTGTTATTTGCTGCTTCTGTGTGAAAAACCAACTACCTTTTTTTGTATGAGTCAATTCATTTTTTTCTTTTTAAGACGAGTTCTCTGAAATTTTTGTTCGAGTTTGGTAGACGAATTTTTTTGGTTGATTTTTTTGACTAGGATTGTTCAGAATAGTGTAAAAATGTATAAAAATGGAGTAGGACCTTCAAAAAGTCATCTGGATATTTATAATTAAACACTTTCGTGTTGAAGCTCCGCATTTCAAAACTATTTATAAATATCATGTTTTTTTTTATTCTTCTTGATTTAATTAGGTTTTCGAGGATGGGGAATCTGATGGTAATGCCACTTTTTTAAAACACCTTTGTTATTATGGAGATACACCACTACAATGTATTTTAAACCCACATAACTTTTTTTCTGTAACCGCGCCGATGAAGTTAGCTATGCCATAATATCTTACAAGTATTTAGCTTTAATATAGTTTAACTAACTTTTTCTGGCAAGTGCCGGAACATCACTTTTCATAGCAAAACATGCGTGAGATTACAATTTGTTTGCGGGGAAAATGGTTTTTTTCTTTCTCTTCTTTTTCCTTCATCAAATACTTTTAGAACAAAACGCCAAAAAAAGAAAGAAGAGAAAGAAAAAAACCATTTTCCCCGCAAACAAATTGTAATCTCACGCATGTTTTGCTATGAAAAGTGATGTTCCGGCACTTGCCAGAAAAAGTTAGTTAAACTATATTAAAGCTAAATACTTGTAAGATATTATGGCATAGCTAACTTCATCGGCGCGGTTACAGAAAAAAAGTTATGTGGGTTTAAAATACATTGTAGTGGTGTATCTCCATAATAACAAAGGTGTTTTAAAAAAGTGGCATTACCCTCAGATTCCCCATCCTCGAAAACCTAATTAAATCAAGAAGAATAAAAAAAAACATGATATCAGTAAATAGTTTTGCGACGCGGAGTCCCAACATGAAATTGTTTAATTATAAATATCCAGATGACTTTTTGAAGGTCCTACTCCATTTTTATACATTTTTACACTATTCTGAACAATCCTAGTCAAAAAAATCAACCAAAAAAATTCGTCTACCAAACGCCTTTTGAAAATTAAAAAAAATTCAGAGAATCCGTCTTAATAATTATGTTATGTGGAAAAACACAGAAAAAGCACAAAAAATGTTAGTTGTTTTACAAAATGCAAACATAAACGAAAGAAAATAAAGGTTCATCCTCACTTGTCCCAAAATTTTCGCGTATCACGCGAAAAATATTTCACTTGTCCCAAATTTGGCGAATTGCACACCATGCCAAGCTGAATTTTTTTATCAAAGAAAAGACTTGAATTTTGTACAAGCTTCTATGATAATTAACATAAAACCTTTAAATTAACAAAAAAAAATAGGTTAATGCAGTATTTATATATTGTTTATACCTTGCCCTGGAAAAAGAAGAATTTAAATAAGATTTACGAAATGGAAAATTTATTTTTTTAATTTTTACAAATAAGCTATCATTTAAAAATTTCAGCATTGAAGCACAGTAAATGCTTAATTAAATTTTTATTTTATTCATTAAAATTTCTAACTAAAACATGGTTCATTTAACTACTAAAAATGAAAGTTTGCGGAAAAAAACCGGATAAAAACATTCTAGAATTATTATGCTTGAAATTAATAGTAACGAGGGCGCTGCGATGGATGAGCCATGATCAATTCTGTCAAGGGAGCATCTTCACTTGCTTCATTCGTAAAAAAACAAGGAAAACTACAATTGAAAATCCTTTGGAGGAACGATGATTGCGAAGGGGTATTTAAGTTACTTTTGTAGTTTTTGTCATTATCATTGCTAGCTTTGCTATCATTTTTATATCCATTATTACTTCCATCATCTCCATTGTCACCATCAAAGTTACTTTCTTCAGCTTTTACTTGTTCTTTCACCTTAAATATATATTGAAAAAATTATATATTTATAAAATGCTGAAATACCTTTTTTCTTTCTTTTTCCTTTATAGCTTTTTTTGTTCTCTTCTCGATAAGGGTTTTAAGGTCATCTGCATTTTTCCGGGTAACAACTTCTTTAATCTTTTCACAATTTTCAACTTGTCCAATTTTAACTTCAATTTTTCTTTTAACATCGCTTTCCCACAATGGGCTAACATCTTCACTAAGTTCCAATGGTGAAAAAGATAATTTTGATTGTTTAGACATGTAGTTTGAAAAATCTTGAGGTGGAGGAGGTTCATGATTTATTACCACTTTTTGCGAAATTGCTTGGATAAAATCTTCATAATAGTCTGATTCTTTAGCTTTTGGGTTTTTATTCTTGGCTGAAAAATTGTTAACATTCATTCTCGGCAATATTTCTTTTTTTAGCTCACATTTGGTCATATCAACTGATCTTGTTGCTTCGCTTTTCAACATTTCCTTTCCCTTTTCCAAAGATTTATTAGGGCGATTGATTTCATCTGCCCATTTTGTAGCATCATCATGCAAGGCTTTGGCTTCTCTGCCCATTTCGTCCATACCATTGCAAAGCTTTTCAAGTTCAAGGGTGCCATAGTAAATTTCATTAGGTTCAAATGGATCTGGAAGTCCAGCCAATCTTTTATCCAATTCAGCTGCTGATGACCATTTAGATGATATTGATGAAGATTTGGGTTTTTCCCTTAAAGGTTCCATCAAATCGACATTTTTTGGCTCCATATTTCGGGAATTCCTCTAAACACAGAAAAATTTATGGGAGGTTCCCATCCTATTAAAGTGGTTAGTAACTATTTCAAAACTAATTATATATCATTATTTAATGCTATTTATCATAATATCTTGGCTTTTTAACGATTAATTAGCATAATTTAAAGTTTTTCGCGAAAATCACAGTTTTTTGACTAAAACTTTTTTTCCATTCAATGGTTTAACTATGAAACTAGGAGGTGCAGAACTTCAGAATATGACAAATTTGATTTTCCTTTTTATATTTTAACTAAAGTTATTGGGCTTAGAGAAAAGTTGGCCCCGTTTGCATTATTAAGGTACCATTTTTTTTTTTCAAAAATCGATGAAAAAATTTTGCAACATGCATTTTCCCTTCCTTTGTCGCACTTGCTCAGTGGTGGAAGGCGGTGTATTGAAAGGTTGATGGAAGTTCGAAACCGCGGAGATGTAAATAATTTTTTTGAATATCTTTAACTATAAAATGGAGGGAAATATTATTAAAATAATTTATGCTAATTTTATAACATAATTAGAATAATAAAAAAGCGATATTTATCGAAAAATTAGCATATTTTTAATGTTTTTGACCAAATTTGGGGTAATGTATCTTTGGTTGATCGATCTTTTGGTGGATTTTCGATGGTTTTTGTATTTATGGATTTTGGGTTTATGGATCTGTGAGTGGATTTTTATGGATTTTTACCGTTCTTTGAGTGGATTTAGAAAAATTCTTGGATTGATTTTGAATGATCCACGGGTTGATTTTTATGGATCTTCGGGTGGGTTATGATAGATCCTTCCGCGGAATTTGAATGATCCTTGGGTGAATTTCCATGGATCTTTCAACTGTTTTCGGTGGATTTTCGTGGATATTTTGGTGGATATTAGGAGAGCTTCGGGTGGATATTTGACTAAGGTAGATCGAACTTTTGGTTGATCGATCTTAGGGTGGATGTATCTTTATGTGGATTTTTATGGATCTCTTTACTGTTTTGGGTGGATTTCTCGGTATCTTTGGGTTGATGGATCTTTGGGTTGATGGATCTTTGGGTTGATGGATCTTTGGGTTGATGGATCTTTGGGTTGATGGATCTTTGGGTGGATTTCTCGGTATCCTTGGGTTGATAGATCCTTGGGTTGATAGATCTTTGGGTTGATGGATCTTTGGGTTGATGGATCTTTGGGTGGATTTCTCGGTATCCTTGGGTTGATAGATCTTTGGGTTGATGGATCCTTGGGTTGATAGATCTTTGGGTTGATGGATCTTTGGGTTGATAGATCTTTGGGTTGATGGATCTTTGGGTTTATGGATCTTTGGGTTGATGGATCTTTGGGTGGATGGATGATAACTTCCACTTCAAGGGGCGCGAAGCGCCCCTTTTTTCATTCTCCTTACTACATATTTGGTATCAAAATGAAGAGCTCATTCTTATCTATTTTAATTTATATTTTTTTTTTAAAAACATATGTGGATCCCGTGTCACTGGTTCCTCTAAACACAGAAAAATTTATGGGAGGTTCCCATCCTATTAAAGTGGTTAGTAACTATTTCAAAACTAATTATATATCATTATTTAATGCTATTTATCATAATATCTTGGCTTTTTAACGATTAATTAGCATAATTTAAAGTTTTTCGCGAAAATCACAGTTTTTTGACTAAAACTTTTTTTCCATTCAATGGTTTAACTATGAAACTAGGAGGTGCAGAACTTCAGAATATGACAAATTTGATTTTCCTTTTTATATTTTAACTAAAGTTATTGGGCTTAGAGAAAAGTTGGCCCCGTTTGCATTATTAAGGTACCATTTTTTTTTTTCAAAAATCGATGAAAAAATTTTGCAACATGCATTTTCCCTTCCTTTGTCGCACTTGCTCAGTGGTGGAAGGCGGTGTATTGAAAGGTTGATGGAAGTTCGAAACCGCGGAGATGTAAATAATTTTTTTGAATATCTTTAACTATAAAATGGAGGGAAATATTATTAAAATAATTTATGCTAATTTTATAACATAATTAGAATAATAAAAAAGCGATATTTATCGAAAAATTAGCATATTTTTAATGTTTTTGACCAAATTTGGGGTAATGTATCTTTGGTTGATCGATCTTTTGGTGGATTTTCGATGGTTTTTGTGTTTATGGATTTTGGGTTTATGGATCTGTGAGTGGATTTTTATGGATTTTTACCGTTCTTTGAGTGGATTTAGAAAAATTCTTGGATTGATTTTGAATGATCCACGGGTTGATTTTTATGGATCTTCGGGTGGGTTATGATAGATCCTTCCGCGGAATTTGAATGATCCTTGGGTGAATTTCCATGGATCTTTCAACTGTTTTCGGTGGATTTTCGTGGATATTTTGGTGGATATTAGGAGAGCTTCGGGTGGATATTTGACTAAGGTAGATCGAACTTTTGGTTGATCGATCTTAGGGTGGATGTATCTTTATGTGGATTTTTATGGATCTCTTTACTGTTTTGGGTGGATTTCTCGGTATCTTTGGGTTGATGGATCTTTGGGTTGATGGATCTTTGGGTTGATGGATCTTTGGGTTGATGGATCTTTGGGTTGATGGATCTTTGGGTTGATGGATCTTTGGGTGGATTTCTCGGTATCCTTGGGTTGATAGATCCTTGGGTTGATAGATCTTTGGGTTGATGGATCTTTGGGTTGATGGATCTTTGGGTGGATTTCTCGGTATCCTTGGGTTGATAGATCTTTGGGTTGATGGATCCTTGGGTTGATAGATCTTTGGGTTGATGGATCTTTGGGTTGATAGATCTTTGGGTTGATGGATCTTTGGGTTTATGGATCTTTGGGTTGATGGATCTTTGGGTGGATGGATGATAACTTCCACTTCAAGGGGCGCGAAGCGCCCCTTTTTTCATTCTCCTTACTACATATTTGGTATCAAAATGAAGAGCTCATTCTTATCTATTTTAATTTATATTTTTTTTTTAAAAACATATGTGGATCCCGTGTCACTGGTTCCTCTAAACACATAAAAATTTATGGGTGATCTCCATAGGGTTAAGACGGTTAGTAACTATCTCAAAACTAATTATATATCCATTATCTATGGTATTTATCATAATTTTTGGGCTTTTTAATATTCAAATATACTGAAAAGTGTTTTTTCACGATTTTAGCAGTTTTTTGACTAAAACTTTTTTTCCAACATATGCTTTAACTATGAAATTTTGTTACGACGTATGCGAACTAATATGGAATGGGATTTTCCTTTTAGTTTTATCAATAAAGCATCTGGGAATTTCTAAAAACCCGTGGAAAGAATTATTTTAGCATCCATTTTTTTTTTTCAAAATCGATGAAATTTTTTTGCAACATGCATTTTCTCTTCCTTTGTCAAATTTGCTCAGTGGTGGAAGGCGGTGGATTGATAGGTGGAAGAAAGTTCGAAACACAGGAGATGTAAATTATTTTTTTGAATTTCTTTAACTATAAAATGGAGGGGAATATTATAATTAATTATAAAAATAATTTTTGGGTATATTTGGTTAATAAATATATGGATAATTATGGAAAATTAGCATATTTTTTATATTTTTGACCCCAAACAATTATAAAACAATGGAAATTATTTTTAAAAGGGTTTTAAATAAATTTTTGCATATTTAATTATTCAAATTTGGTTGAAAAATTTACATAAATAATTGTTTTACTTACAAAATGGTGGATAAATTTGGATCTTCAAGTGAATTTGGTTAATATTAGAGGAGTTTAGGTAGAGAGCAGAGATGGTTTGTGTGGATTTTCTCTCATATTTTGGTGAATTTTTATGGATCTTTTGGTGGATTTTATCTTTGGGTGGATAATTAAGGGGGTAAAGATGGATTTCAACGGATCTTTAGATAGATTTTAGGGAAAAGTGGGATTATTTTAAAAGGATCTTTGCGTTGATTTCCATAGATCTTTCAACTGTTTTCGGTTAACTTTAATGGATCTATTTAATTATTTTCGGAGGATCTTAATGGATCTTTTAATTGTTTTTAGTGGATTTTCATGGATCTTTTGGTGGATATTAGAAGAGCTACGGGTGGATATTTGACAAAGGTTGATCGATCTTTTGTTTTATTGATCTTTTGGGAAATGGATGTTTGGATGGATCTTTATATACCTTTTGGTGGATTATGATGGATCCTCGGGTGGATTTTTTATGGATTTTTGGGTGGATTTTTATCGATCTTTGAGTGGATTTTAAAAGATTTTTGGATGGATTTCAATGGTTTGGGTGGACTTTAATAGATCTTTTTATTGTATTTGGTGGATTTTAATGGACTTTTGAAGAGCTTCAGGATCCACGGGTGGAGAATCTTGGATCTTTTGGTTGATCGATCTTTGGGGTAATGTATCTTTGGTTGATCGATCTTTGGGTGGATTTTCGATGGTTTTTGTGTTTATGGATTTTGGGTTTATGGATCTGTGAGTGGATTTTTATGGATTTTTACCGTTCTTTGAGTGGATTTAGAAAAATTCTTGGATTGATTTTGAATGATCCACGGGTTGATTTTTATGGATCTTCGGGTGGGTTATGATAGATCCTTCCGCGGAATTTGAATGATCCTTGGGTGAATTTCCATGGATCTTTCAACTGTTTTCGGTGGATTTTCGTGGATATTTTGGTGGATATTAGGAGAGCTTCGGGTGGATATTTGACTAAGGTTGATCGATCTTTTGGTTGATCGATCTTAGGGTGGATGTATCTTTAGGTGGATTTTTATGGATCTCTTTACTGTTTTGGGTGTATTTCTCGGGATCCTTAAGTGGATGGATCTTTGGGTTGATGGATCTTTGGGTTGATGGATCTTTGGGTTGATGGATCTTTGGGTTGATGGATCTTTGGGTTGATGGATCTTTGGGTTGATGGATCTTTGGGTTGATGGATCTTTGGGTTGATGGATCTTTGGGTTGATGGATCTTTGGGTTGATGGATCTTTGGGTTGATGGATCTTTGGGTTGATGGATCTTTGGGTTGATGGATCTTTGGGTTGATGGATCTTTGGGTTGATGGATCTTTGGGTTGATGGATCTTTGGGTTGAAGGAACAAATTCGTCACTTCAAGGGGCGCGAAGCGCCCCTTTCATTCTTTTACTATACATGTTTTGTATCAAAATGAAGTGCTCAATTTCCTTTATCTATGTGCCTATATTAATATACGTGGATCCCGTGTCACTGGTTCCTCTAAACACAGAAAAATTAATGGGAGGTTTCCATCCTATTAAAGTGGTTAGTAACTATCTCAAAACTAATAATATATCATTATTTAATGCTATTTATCATAATATCTTGGCTTTTTAACAATTAATTTGCATAATATGTGAATTTTCGCGAAAATCACAGTTTTTTGACTAAAACTTTTTTTCCATCCAATGGTTAAACTATGAATTTTTGTTACGACATATAACGAAGAATATGGAATTTGATTTTCCTTTTAGTTTTATCAATAAAGCATCTGGGAATTTCTAAAAACCCGTGGAAAGAATTATTTTAGCATCCATTTTTTTTTTTCAAAATCGATGAAATTTTTTTGCAACATGCATTTTCTCTTCCTTTGTCGCATTTGCTCAGTGGTGGAAGGCGGTGAACTTGCGAATGGATGAAAGTTCGAAACCTCTGCGATGTAAATATTTATTTTGATTATCTTTAATTATAAAATGTAAGGGGAATTTTATTAAAATCATTTATGCTAATTTTTCAACTTAGAAAAAAATGGATAATTATGGCAAATTTGAATATTTTTAAATTTTCTTACCCAATTCATTTATAGATCTTTAAGAAATTATTAATTAAATATTTTTAAATAATTTTTTGCATATTTTGGTCGCAACTCTTTTTTTATATTCATAATAAAAAAAATGCAGGGCTTTATTGATTTTTTTCTTTTCGTTGATGTACTGATTAGTCACCAAAGTGTTCAAAACAGCGCGAAAAAAAAAGGAAAAAAAATGTGCGGTTACAGTTTTTTTTTATTTTCTTTGAACTCACTCTAAAATAATAATTAAAAAATTCTAGAAAATTCATACGTTTTAAAGTTTTTTTTGAGACAATTGTTTACCAAATTTTTTTTTACATTGTTTTGAATGTTAAATGAGCGGCATGCATTTGTGGCGGCGACAAAAAAAATACAAAGAGTTTTTTGTTTGAATAATTCACAAATTATACGTTTTTAACCAAGCTTTCTTCTTACAAGTGTCAAATTATTTTTATTTCTTAAAAGTTTTAATGAACCACCAATTATCAAACAATTATTCCTTTAATATTTTTGATGTCGCACTTCTGTGGAATTGTAAATTATTTTTATTTGTCCTTTATGTTCTTTAAGAGTATTTGAATAAATTTCTATCCTTGAATTGCTATCGATTTTTTTTATATCAATATTAAAAATATTAATTATCTATTAGTTAATTAAACCCAAAAAAATTATGATTTTCAAAAGATATCTTTCTCAAAAATTTGATTACAAAATTTAAAAAATATATATATTAAAAATTCAAAAAGGGAAAAGGCAAACTATTTTTTTTACTTTTTCTTTTAATGAAAAATAAATATTTCATTGGAAAAAAATTGCGCTGCTTCTTTATCGATTGATTTTTTTCTTTTTAGTTTCAATGCCAAAACAATCATTTTTTTGCGCACCCATAAATAATGACACGCTCACATAAGCCTTTTTTTAGCACAATTGTTTTGACAAAAAATTCTCAAGGTGTGAATAGCGCTCTTTTTTGTGCCTTTTCCTTCTTTTTTTAGGGACAAAAAAAGATTGCTTTTAAATGCAAAAGACAGGTTGAATATGTATGTTGGAAGATATTGCTTTTTTTCTCTTTGAAAATTACGCATTTGTTTCAAACAAAGATCAAAACTCATATTCAAAAAGGCAAAAAGACAAACATTTTTTATTTTCACTTTAATGAAAAAGGAAATTTTTTTTTGCAAAAATGTTTTCCTTCTTTTTCTCCCTTTTATCTTTAGTTTAAATGGCATCAATCGATTTTTGCGCAACGATAAATAAAAATACGCGATGCAACTGTTCAAAAAAATGAAATGGAACAATAAAATTGCTTTTAAAAATTTTTTTTTCAATGGTTAAAGTTTCTTTTATGTTGCTGAAATTAGTTTGTGATATATTTTTAAAGTAAATAAATTATTTAAAGACATGTTTATTAAGCAAATTTACCAACAACAACAACAAAACCGATTTTCTACTAAATTGCAAAGATTTGAACTTTAAATTATAGAAATTTTTAAACATACATACAATTTGAATACAAAATTTAACAAACATTAAAAAAGACATTCAAATTAATAACAACAACAAAAACAAACTACTACACAAAAATTTTCAAAGAATTGCAAATTCTTACAAATAACTCCAATGATTTACAAAGTTCAATAAAAAGACATAAAAAGTTTTACAAAATCTGACAAAGGTTTAAACGCAATTTATTTTTATTTATCAAATCTCTCAACACCGATGGGCGAAATATTTTACAAATGGTAAAAATCAATGCTGACAATCAAACTGCCGGTGAAATAGCAAACTTATTAATAAAAGAATTTCATTCAACTTGATTTTACAGAAGTTTAATTTATTTGGTTTTACATTTGTTTTTATGGCGCCATGCTATAGATTTTTTTAAACAATTTTTGCATCTCAATAAAAAATAACGTTAGTGTAAAACCAAATAAATTAAACTTCAGTAAAACTAAGTTCAAATTCTTCTATTAATAATTTTATTAATTCATCAACAGTTTGATCACCCGCATTGATCTTAATCATTTGCAAAATAAATCGACCATCAGTATTAAGAGATCGATTTAACAAAAATAAATTCCTTTTGTATTGGCTTCCTTTATGCCCTTTTGTGGCATTTTTAACAATTTGATGGATAAAATATTTTGATCTCAAAGGAAACACTAACCAATATATTAAAGAGAAAATATTAAATAACATTAATGCTTGCAACCAAAACCAAGAAATAATAAAAATCATTTCAACAATCATATTGTTAGCCAATTTGCAATCAACAAATTTTCTTGACATTGTGGTTAATGGACCCTGACCAAGCTCACGAATGAGGAAGGTACATACAGTAACCCGAGGGAACATTTCAGTTTCACCCCATTCACGACCATTTAACAAATTTTCGATGATTTTAAATCCATATATATCAAATTTTTGATCCCCAACGAGAATAGTCAACATGACAAACTAAAATGAGATTTTGTTTTTAAAATAGCTAATTCAGTCATAATAAATTACTTACAATTATGATGTTATTAATGATATTCATCAATTTAACACATAAAAATGATCGAAATAAAAATTTGCCGCTTATCAATTTTTTTCGACGTTGATTTGAACAATTTTTGAAATGTTTAAGGTAACCTTCAACAAATTTACACTGTTCGTTTACATTAATCAAATAATTTTCAACAATAGCATTCATAAATATTTCGAATTTGAAAGCTAAAAAAATGGAATAAAAATAAAATGTTAATAAATTTCATAGTTTCATCACTTACTTGAAAATTTATTGATGAAATTCCAAAATAATCGAGGCGATTGCAAAATTAGTCCCATAACAAAAAAATAAAAAGGAATATACTGAAATAGTTTTTTTAAAAATATTTTTTAAATCCACTTTTTCAACATTCAAATTTTTTATATCCTAAACAATTAACAAAAAACTTACTGGATAATTTATCAATTTTCTGTTCTTTGTGACCAGTTCATGAAGTGGAGGATATGAGGCATTACCAACAAAATATAATGGGCCATGGAGGCAATAAGCATTGGCATATGTGTGCCAGGATGAGGGCCATTCGAATTTCGGCCAACAGTCAATTGGAGTTTTAAACCACTCCAATGAATATACCGAGAAACCAAGAATAAATAAACCATAAGCGGTAAATTTATTATTGAGTTTATCGATGAAGGTTTCATCGTTTCTCTTTTTTAACACATATTTCAATAAATTTTCAGTTTTCATTTTAGAATACAAACAAAAATTGAATAAAAAATATTAAACAAAAAAAATGTTCTCAACATTGATAAAAAAATAAGCATTTTTTGGCCAAGTGTGCTATGTTTGTTAGCTAAGTTTTTTAATTTTGATTGAATATATTTAAATTTTTCCGTTTATTATAATTTTTTTTGTTATGAGTGTTAAAATATATTTATTACTTTCAGGATGATTCCACGCCAAGTACAAAAACCCTCATGTTCATATGAAATTATCAATTTTTCATCAAATCATCCTTTAATGTATGATATTTCAAACGATGATGATGATGTTGGGAATAAAAAAAAGCGATTGAGGCTTGGAATAATGAGGGCAAGTAGAGGTAGTGCTCAATCCACTAATGCTCGCTCTCAACCTTCATTTATCCCTATTTTTTTATCGAATTCTTCTAAAAAACCTTTGATGCCAAATTTTGATTTTGTTAGCAGTTCTCAAAGTCCAGCATCCACTCAACCTTCAAAAAATATTGTGTATGTTTTTAATTATTAAAGCTTTTTTATTTTTATCATATTCTTATTTTTTTAGCTCGGAATATTCTCTTTCCACTAATCATTTTAATAATTCTTCTATCAATTCTTCAATCAATGTAAATTCTTTTTTAAAAAACTGTGATCAAATTAGTTCAAATGAATTGCTCAATTTAAATGATCATTTTCGAAATTGTGATCAAACTCTTTCAAATCAAACAGTTAATGTTAATTATTTTTTTCGTCAATGTGGTGAAATAATGCGTTCCAGTTCGGAGAAGAGAATACCCCAGAACGAAACTGTATCCAGCATCAATCCAAATTTTTATGATTTTGGTGACATAAAAAAGGATGCTGGAACTTTTTCCTGGGCATTTCATAATGCTCATACTCATTTGGAAAGGCAAAGATTTAAAGAAGAAGCAGAGAAGGAAAGATATCAGCTTATGGTTAAAGCTGATTATAGAATGATCCCTGTAATATATGAACCTGAGCAATCAATAACCGAGGAGTAAATTAATTTTATGTCTAAAAAAAACTCAAAACTAATTAAAAATTGTTTTTCAGACTTCAATTTTTCCAAAAGCAATGTTTGCTTCACCCTCCTTCAATAGCCTATAAAGCTGATGATCGTGATTTACGTGATTTCATTTGGGAAAAGGAGGAACTTCATACTTTTGCTTTTGGATATCAACAGCCACATGAAGCAAAGTATGCTACACTCATGGGTCGACAACTTGAAGCTGAAAGAAAAGCTAATATTCGTAATGGTATTAATGATGATCCTTTTAATCAAAATACATCACAAATGAATCAATAGTAATTTTTATAGCTTGAAATATATATACTTTTTAATTTTCTTTTTTTAGCTCAAATTATTTAAAGCAAAAAGATTTCTTTCCACTTAATTCAAGCGATGTACAGAAAGTAATCAATGATTATAAAAATCTTCAAGCAGAATATTCATCCAATTCTTCAATAATAACATTTCGAGAAGAATATTTATTTAGTGAAAATAGCAGATTGTAAGAATCTCTCTCTTTTTTACCCAATTATTTTTCTACAATACTTTTCTTTTTTTAGATCCACAACTTTTGGAAGTAACTTTTATCTTCATAATTTATCTGATGCAATGATGAAGGATTTTATTCAAAATAATCAAATATCTATTAATGATTCTAAAATAAGCTTAAATGGAAGTAATTTAGTTAATGATAGTAAAATTGGAAAAACCTTTGGCATTTCAAATAATTCTACCATCAGCCTTCATCCTGATTTTGTTGAACATTGTGACATTAAAGCAAATGCCGGGCCTTGCGCATTTGCATATGGAATTAGCAATCCCATGGAAGTTAAGAAATTTAAGGAAGAAGCTGATATAGAACGTGAAGAGCGAAAACAAAAAGCTTTATATCGGATGCATCAAAAGCCTCCACCTATTTCATATGAAACTAAAATGGATGAATTGTAAGTTTAATATGCAATATGTTTTGTATAAACTTAATAACTAATTCCAGATATGAAGCTTATCAAAAACAATGTCAAAAGCCAGAACCCAAGGCTTTTAAAGCAAAGCCAAAAGAAATTTTAAATGATACTCGGTAAGATAATATCACACAAAACATATATATTCCAAGTTTTTATTCGATTTTTTAGACAAACAACAAAAAAAATATCAAAATCTTTCTATGAAAAAAATCATGATGATCCATTGATGATTCAAACCCTTCGAAAGCAACGTCGAGAATTAGCTGAAAATAATTCCACAATAAGCTTAAGACATTTTAAACGTTGCTTGGAAGAAACATATCGGTAAGAAAAATGGAAATATTTTTTGAATGATTCCAAAATCAAATTTTTAGTAAATGTAATCTTTCCACTTCTCTTTATGATGAAACTGAATCATTAATGGTGCATATCCGTCGTCAACAACGCAAGGCTTTAAACCAATCCACCATTAGCTATAATGAAAGTCGATTTTGCCTTTGGAATTTAAATTCATCCCAAGATTTAAAAAATGCAACATCTGATAATTCCACATTATTCTCAAAAAATCTTTATCGAGATTTAAAAACTAAAATGGCAAATGATTCTACAATTAGCTTAAACCCAAATAGTCTTTATCCGGATCCAATTGAAAGGGAAGAACTTCCCGCTTGGGCGTTCGGAATCTCAAGCTTACGAGATTTGAGAGGCTTTTTTGAAGAAAGACAAGAAAAGTGTGTTGTTGACATTTCAACTCCAGAAGAAAATGTCAATTATGAATTGGATTTTGAGCGTTTATCAAAAATACTTCAAATAGTTGAACGATGTGATGATGAGATGTTTCAAAGTGAAATAACTAATGAAAATATTATGAAATCGTCTGGACTTTCCCCATTTTCATCTGATACAAATGAATTTCCTTCATCGTATGGTCGTGAACTTAAATTTATTAAAGAACAACTCAAAAAGCTTAAAATTAAAGAGCATGAAGAAAATATGTATCAATTAGCTTTAAAATTAGAAGAGGATGCGCGAGTAAAAGATTCAATTGAAACTGAGGAAAGGGAAGAAAGTTTCAACAATCTTATGAATGACTATGAAAATGATTGGCAAGAACAAAATTTTGATATTCAAAATGGCCGTGATATGGATAATGCGGAAATTCAACAAAGATTTTTTGGTGGCGATGATCAAAATGAATCAGATGAAGGTATATAATATTTTTTGAAAGAGAGAATTTTTAAAATATTTATTTTTATAGAAAAATGTGAAATAAAAATGGCAATAAAAGCAAATGTTGAACAACTTCCAACTCAAGAAAAATGTGAGCGTATTGATAGTTTATTTGCTGAAGGATTGGCTATGGATAATCTAGAATGTAAGCATTTTCCTTAATCCCAAAATCATAATATATATATAATTCAAATCTTTAGTTGATAAAATCGAAGCAAAGAAAAAGGTTAAAATGGAAGCTAAAGAAAAGAAAATTCTTGAAAAGGAATCATCAAAACAAAAGGCTAAAATTGAAAAAGAAGAACGAAAACGAGAGGAGATAGATAAAAAGGAAGCTATGAAAAAAGCGAAACTTGAAAAGGATTCAGCTATACAACGTGAAAATGCAAAGCGAGAAGTTGAAAAGAAAAAGGCTAAAGAAGAAAAGAAAGCAGTTAAATTCGTGAGTTTTCAAAAATAGTTGATGATTTTAAAAACTTTAAATTTTTAGTCATTGAATCCATTAAAATTATTTTCTAAAAAGCCTAAAGAAACTCATTTGGATGAAAATGAATATGAATTTCCTCCTCAATCATGCGATGATTTGATTGGTGGTGGACAAAGAAAAAAATCACAAGATACAAAAGCTAAAGAAAAAAGAGCTAAAGATAAACAAATTTATGAAAAAAGCAAATCTCAAAATAAATCAATTCCTACTGATAATAATGATAGCACTATGTCAACTGATAATGAAACTGAAGAAAATTCTTCTTCTGCTCCTTTAAAACGAACTAACAAGAATCAAGCTAATGAAGTAATTTTTATAAAAAAAGAGAAATGTTTGAGTATATATAAAAAAATTTTTAAGGTTGCCACTAAACGAACTAAAGTTGCATCAGAAAATGCTCAAGTTGATTCGATTTCTTTGGAAGCGCCTGATGCGCATGGAAAAGTTGAAAGGGTAATATTTATTTTAATCATTTTTATCAAAAATATTAAATTATAAATTTAGGCGGCTTCCATGAATTCTTTTCAACTTGAAAGCAATAATAATACTCAATTTGATAATGGCGAAGGAGATGTTTTGCATCATGTATTTATTGAACCACCAAATTTTAATGGCGTTACATTACCTCTTGAAGTTTATCGACAACTTAGACCTGATGAATACTTGGGTGGCGATCATATTTTAAATTGTTTGAGCTCAATGGCAGCGTGCGGATCTGGAAGAAAATATAAACGGATTGGTGTTCTTGATCCTTTTTATTTGATTGATCCTCATCCAATAATTGATGAAAACGTTTTACGTATTAAAAATTACTTGAAGGTGTATAACGAAAACCCTGATTTGGTTTTATGCCCTATCAACCATGGTAATTATCACTGGACAATTTTAATTGCCGATGTAAAAAAACGTAAAGCCTTTTATTATGATACCCTTCGTGATGGTTATTATCGCGCAAATTTTACTCCTTCTGAAAAACAAAAATGTGAAAAAATTCTTAATGATTTATCTTCTGCTAATATCATTCCAAATAACATTCAATTGGTTAAAGCTCCCACAACATCATATGATAGACAATTGGATGGTATTAATTGCGGCCTCCATGATATTCTTATACCAGAATCGTATATTCTCAATGTCGAATCCCGGCGTATTCCTGCATTAGATATGATCGTGGAAAGAAACAGAATAAACTATGTTTTGGAGCGCCTTGCACGATTGAACGGTTCTGGATGTATTTTAAGAATAAATATACCCGAATGGCCATGGAGGACTTTTGAAGATTTAATAAATCCATCAGTTCCTACAAATCAACGAATTAATGCTAATATTCCGAATGATAATGTTGATCGTTTAACGCAAATTGAAAATGATGATTATGAAGTGAGGGATCAGATTGGCTATGATAGTGATGAAGAAGATGAAGAAAAAGGAAATTATGAAGGCCTTTTCTTTAATAGTGTTCGAATGTTATCTGAAAACACAAAATTCAATGATGTACAAGTCACCAACTTTTTGTGCTCCATGGCTGGCCATGCATCAAAAATTGTATTCTCCCGCATAACTGTATTAGATCCTATTTTTATTTCGGCATTTAAAAGGGGGAAACCACTTAAAATTAAGGATTGCCTTCGAGTATTTCCAACAATGCCGGAGTTAATTCTTTGCCCCATTCCATTGCAAGATAATAATTGGACAATATTAATAATCAATTGCAATCTTGAGACAGCTTTATTTTTTGATCCCCTTCCGTTGGGAGCTAAACTTGGTGTAGTTTTTGGTGAAGAAGAACTAGATATTTGCACAATGATCATGAATGAATTAAAATCCACAAAAATTATTAATGATAATATTAATTGTGAGCGAGCTCCTTATGATTCTTTTAACTATCAAGAACTTCATGGAGATAGTGCCTTTAATATCATGCTTATTGCTGAACATGTTTCATTCTTTGGAGAATCTATGTTTTTTGAAAAGGATAAACTTAATATTAAACGAGAAAATGCACGTTTCCGTGTTTTGTTGGCAGGATTGTATCTTCTTAATCTTGAGCGTCAAGATAATGAACATATTAATATTCCAAATTGGTTACCAACATGTTTTGAATATATTGAAGATCAAGCTTATGCTGTATTTCCTGATGAACCTCGAGATCTTTTGGAGAATAATGATTTGATTCGACAAATGAATGTTGCTCCTCCATCAACGCAACGTATTACTCAACTTCGAAGATCACAAAGAGTTCTCCCAAGAACAGCTAAAACTAAACAACTTTATGATGATAAACGAACAAAGCAGATCAATTCTCTTCGACAACAAGGAAAACCTGTTGCTCTTAATAGTTCAAAAATAAATCCAGAACGTCATTACCTTGGCCCAATGAATATCCCATGCCGATATAAATGCGGTGCAATGCTATTTAAAGGTGAAACAAGTAATGCATGCTGTAGTTATGGAACAGTACCCATACCTAATGTTCCACAAATGCCTCCAATATGGGAAGCCATTGCTGCACATCCAGAATTTTGGAAACTATCTACCCAATTCAACAGCTTGATGGCAATGATTTCAACTTCAGCTAACGTAAAACGTCACGCAGATACATTCAAAGTTGAAGGAGAACTTAAGCATACTGCAGGTGATTTAAATCCGAATCTTGGTGCCAATCCAATGTTTGTTCAAAATTATACCATTGATTCAAATCAAGCTTGTGAAAATAGAATATCTGATCTAACTCATAAATTACATTTTAAAGCTGAAGATGCTGTTAAGCATAAAGAACTTATTGGCTTACTTGAAGCCATGCTACGTGAATGCCATCCTCTCGCAAAGATACTTGCAAACACGAAAGATATTCTTGCTGAAGTCGAGCGAAAGGCTGCACTTGAAAACAAAGTCCTTCGAAAATTTTATTTGGTGTGGGAAAGTGGAAGTGAAAAAAATACAAATCCTGGATGCTTCACATTACCAACTGTAGGGGGGCAAGTATTTACTCTTTATCATGCTGAAGAGGACAGTGAAAGACCCAAAGGTATTTGGTTTGGTATTTCAAAAGATGGAAGTAATGATATTCGGCATATTCCACATTACAACTCATACGCAGATGCAGCAGCTTATCCTTTAATTTTCATTTATGGTCAAGAAGGATGGCGCCCAGGAATGAAAAAACTTAAACCTGCTGTTAAAAATTCATTTACTAATAAAAAAAATCCTCTCATTGTCGCTTCTTCTGCACCTCAACATATTCAAACTCAATCAACTGTAAATGCTCCCATATCAGCGTTTACTCAAGCGGCGGCGCCCCTAAATATTTTATCTGATGATAATTATGATATTTTAAATGAAAAAGGTTTATGTAGTGATTCTGATGAAGATTTTGATGAATGCGAAGATGACTTACCCAAAACAACTTCAAAGAAAAGAGAAAATATTTCTTTAAAACAACATTATAGCTCTTTGCCTTTTGATCGAAATGAAAAACAACTTAAAGAATTCAATCCAATGAATGGTTTAAGAGAGCTTACTCAAAAATTTTACATCGGTGCATGGCTTAATGTTCAAAGGCAAAGGCTAGATTGGATTGAAAAATTGCAAGCAGCTGAAGATAGACAAAAACGTTATGATCAATGTAATCGACTTCGTGAAGCTCTTCAAGCTAAAATTAATCGTGATGAAGCACTTCGTGGAAAAGAATTAGGAAAAATTATTCTTCTCAACAAAGATTTCCGAGGTAGCCGCCGCTATATGGAGGAACAATTTAAAGATAACATCGCGATAGCTAATCGTTATGGATTTCCTACTTTATTTCCAACATTTACTGGAAATCCTAACTGGCCGGAGATCACTGAAAATCTTCGGCCTGGAGAAACTTGGATTCAACGGCCTGATCTTACCGTTCGTGTTTTCAAATTGAAAGCTAAAGAATTTCTTAAAGATGTAATTGAAAGGAACATCTTTGGAAAAGTGCTTGCTTATTCCGTATCATTGGAAATTCAGAAAAGAGGTATGCCTCATTTGCATTTGCTCTTAACCATGGAAGAAGGTTATAAATATAATGATCCAACAGAACTTGATGATCTTATTACCGCCCAATTACCAGTCATGCCAGATGAAAATGATACTTCTTATGATGCCGAATATCAGCTCCGTTATCATGATAGTGTATTAAAATTTATGATGCATGATCCAAGAAAATGCAAAGGTATTTGTGGCCCAGGAAAGAAGGAAGGAATTTGTTCAAAAAATTTCCCGAAGAACTTCTCGGATGAAACTGTTATAAGAACCGATGGATTTGCTGCATTGAAAAGACCCGCTGATCGACGCGAAATTGATACTTTTCCAAGTGGAAAACGTCGCAATATTCCAATGACAAATCAACATGTGGTGGCACATAACCGTTATTTAATACTCAAATACAACTGCCACATCAACTTGGAACACTGCGGGGGTCTCAAATGCGTCAAATATTTGTATAAATACATATACAAGGGCAATGATCAAGCCTTCGTCTCAGTTCGTGAAATTAAAAATTCACCTGATACAAGCAACAAAGTGGATTACAATGAAATCACTCAATATCGCAAGATGCAGCTAATGAGTGCCACTGAGGCTATTTTGGGATTGATTGGAATGTTCCGTTGCAAAAAATCTCATTCCGTTGAAGTACTTGATGTTCATCTGGAATCCGAACACAACGTAGTATTTGATCCCAATGATGATGAAGAAACCCTTAATAAATTGACTGAAAATGATGGAGTTGAGGAAGATGATAAAGCTGTTTCTAAACTTACTGCATTCTTCAAATTAGTGAATGATGAATGTGAAGCTTTTATTGTTAATCCTTTTATTTTTGATGATGATGATAAACCTCGATCAATGGATTTATATTATCATCAAATTCCAGAATACTATCGATGGGATCAAAAAAATAAAGAATGGATTCGTCGAAAGAATGAAGTCAAAGTAGTTGGCCGCTTGAGATGCATATACCCTAGCGAGGTTGAAAAATATTGCTTGCGTGAACTATTAAGGTGTGTAAAAGGACCAAGCAATTATGGAATTTTAAAATGGTACAAAAAAGTTCAATACAAAACCTTCCATGAAGCTGCAGTAGCTCGAGGCCTTTATGTTGATGATAAAATGTGTTATTCAACTATGGAAGAAATTATTTCATCTTACATGCCACGAGATTGTCGAACTGTATTCGCATTGCTTTTAATTTATAATCAACCAAAAGATCCTGCAGCTTTATGGAATGATCATTGGAAAAGCCTCATCGATCACAATCCAGATATACCCGAAGAAATTCGAATTCGAAAGGCCCTTGCTCACATCGCTTCAATTCTTTTTCATCATCAAAAAACCCTCAAAGATTTCAATCTTCCTGATGTCTCTGAAGATGATCTCATAGATTCCATCAATAATGTTTTTCCAACTGAAGATAATGATGGTGAAGCAGATTATAAGCAATTGAATGACGAACAACGAGCTTTTGTTGACAAAGTCATTGAATCAATCAAAAACAAAAAAGACCTTCGCCGATTACGCCTTTTCTTTTTGCAAGGTAGCGGTGGTACGGGCAAAACTTTTGTTTACAACACTTTAATTCGAATGCTCCGAGCACGAGGCTTAAAAGTTATTGCTGTTGCGTCTACTGGAATAGCTGCAACTTTACTTGATGGTGGTACAACAGCTCATTCTGCTTTCCACATTCCTCTTGACATCCATCAAGAACCAAACATCCCAAAAAACTCTCCTCTCGCCCGTTTAATTCGTGAAGCTGATGTTATTATTTGGGACGAAGCCCCAATGCAACATAAATCTGTCCTCAAGCATGTTGCAGGACTTATCAAGAATTTGGTTGGACTTGATGAACATCATTCAAAATTCGGAAATAAAACTGTTATTCTTGGTGGTGATTTTAAACAACTTCTCCCTGTAATGAGAAATGAAAGTGCTCGAGCATCTTTTGAAGCTTCATTGTTATGCTCACCTCTCTTCAGAGACAATTTCAAAATCCATACTTTGAAGACAAATGTAAGAGCTGCTGATGATCCTAATTATGCAGCATGGATTAATGATGTGGGTAATGGACGTAATCAATCAACAACTTTTGGAATTAATAAAGTTCAACTCCCTGATGATATCGTTTTTTATCATCCTCAACCAGTGATTGATTTTGTTTATCCACCAGAATTTTTCGAATGGGATACTAAATCACAAAAATACCTCGATTATGTTTCTGAAGCAGTATTAATGGCACCTTTAAATCAAACTGTAAAGGATTTAAATGAAATGATTATTTCAAAGTTAAAGGGTGACCATAAAGATTATGTTGCTAACAATATTATGACATCGACCCTTTATCCAGATGATGAAATATTACGTGAAAATTTTACTTCAGAAGAACTAGCTAATTTCGAACATTCTTCAATTCCTTCAAACACTATTCGTTTAAAGGTTGGTACAGTCGTTATGCTTACTCGAAATATCCTTATTCTACTTGGTTTATGTAATGGTACAAGGATGGTGGTAGAAAAAATGTACGATCATCATATTGCATGCCGTATTCTTACTGGAAGATCAAAAGGTTTAATTTATCCTATTGTTGCCGTTTTAAACAATTTTTCCGATCAATCCGATGATTCTTTACCTGATTTTACTCGAATGCAACTTCCAATTCGACCAGCCTTTGCTATTACCATCAACAAAGGGCAAGGTCAAACTTTGAGAAAAGTAGGCATCATTTTGTATACGGACAGTTTTTCTCATGGGCAATTTTACGTTGCTGTGAGTCGTGTTCGTGAACGTAAAGATATTCGAATATTTGTCAGGCAACAAAATACTGGATTTGCTGCAAATGGTCAAAAAATTCCTCATGCTCAAAATATTGTATTTAAAGAAGTTTTAACCGCCATTAAACAACAAGCTGATGATCAACAAAAAGACATGAATGCACAACAAGTGAAGGCTTCACAACAGCAAATTTTTAATGATGTTATAGATGTCATTGATCAAATTAATGACAATGTGTATTCACCATTATCAACACCATCAGCATCTCAATTTCGTATTGATGTAAATTCAGCGCTGCCAATGTATGATGTTACACATTTAACACAAACCTTCCAATATCCATCATCAGTTATAAACAATGTCTCAAGTTCCCAGATTTCTCAGCCACAATATCGCAGTGCTAATGATTGTTTAAAGCTTAAAAATGTATTTAATGATTGTTTCTTGATTTCCGCAGTAAATGCAATTGATTTGATGAAAGAATTGAAGGATTCCTTTCATAATGTTCCTGAAAATGATGCAGCATCACATCACGAATTAATGAAAGTTTTGAGTGGTGAAGTTCCTGATGTGCAAGCCTTAAGAAACTCATATCCAAATTATCGATATAATCCCAACACAAATGATCAGCATGATGGTTTTGAAATGTTTTCGACATTAATTCAATCTCTTCACGAACTTTCAAGAAGCCTTTTTGAATTCCCGATATATACCTATCATGTATGTGAATGTGGAAGAGTTCCACAACAACCAACCATGGGATCAATGTTGGAATTGAATGTTGTTAATTCCTTAACTAAACAAGTGACTTCAACGTTCGATGGAATGTTAGAAAATTTTGTTGGGCCAAATGTAATTACCGGCTTCATGTGCACACAGCAACATGAAATCGTCTCAAATGATGTTTATTCTTTCACTCGAAGTCAAACTTATCTTAATGTCGGAATTAATAATGTTGATGCGACCGGACAGCCACGCTTCATTGCCTCTAATTCTTTGCATATAAATGGGCATGAAATTGGTGGTGCTAAATGGAAACTGATTGGCGCCATTCAACATATTGCTAAAAATCGTCATTATGTGACTTGGAGAAGAAACGAGGATAATAAATGGATTGTTATTGATGATAGTAATTCTTCCATCGTTTGTAATCGTTTACTTGATGACTTAGCCAACTATAGATGTTTAATTTTTCAAAGAATATTTAATCACGAACAACTTAATTCTCCACAACAATTAAATATTGCCAATAATGATGCTGATGCTCAATTGATTAGTGAACAAATCAAAGCTTATTTTAAAGTTCAAGATGATGCAAATGAAATTTGTGATGATTATGATGATGATGTTCAAGAAGAAGTGAAAGAACAAGATGAGGACGAAGAAGATGACGAGAAGCTTTTCAAATTGGATGACTGAAACTAATATGTTTAAAAAATTTAATCTGTTACTTAGTTTTATTTTTGTTTACTTTTTTTTATTGATTATACGGGTGAATAATTTTTTGTTCTTTATATATTAAACTTGGTACAACTTAAAATTACGGGTGTCTTTTATTTTTTATTGTGATCACATTTTTTTGTGCCTTCAATTTTTCTGTGCAATGAACTATTTTATGTTTTGAATGTTTTGTTATTATTGTTTTATAAAATATTTAATTATTATTATATCAAATTGAAGAACTCATTCTCCTCTATTATAATTTATATCTTTTTTTATATACACATTTGTGGATCCTGTGCCACTGGTTTATTACTGGAAGAATATTTTGATTAGCATCTCATTTGTAAAATTATATGTCAAAAAGCGCGAAAGTTATTATATATAATTTGCAAGCATAAAAAATCTTAAAAGTTATTCTAAAATCTAAACACTAAAGTCAATTTTTTTAAAACTATCTAAATATTTTAAAGAAAAAAGGAAATATAAAATTTTTGAATGTTTTCTATGGATTGTATGTTTTTTTGCGCTTTTATTAATGGCATAGAATGTTAGTTTTTTTTTGTTCAATATGGAGCTCTGTTATTTCCGCAACCTTATCAATTTTAAATATTCAAACGTATAAACTTGTTTGACAAAAAAAATCAAGAACACTTTCTAAATTATTTTATTATTAAATCAAAAAAAGTTTTAAAAAGTTCAACAACAAACAACTTGGTTTTTTGTGGATAACAAAAAACCTTTCTAAAGAAAATAAAAGCTTTAAGAAATTTTGAATGAGGATCTAAGGCGCAAGAATGAATATGTTGCAGTACGGCTAGCTTGAAGTTCATGAGTGCATGATTTCACAAGATAAAGGATAAAAAAGCCATTCACTGTGAAGGCTTCTGTATAGCGCCATAACATTTCAGCTTCTTGTTCATCTTCTAAATTAACTGTGCCGGCATCACTAAGAATTTTACCAGCTTCAGGATCGGTAAGAGAAAGATCATATTTGAATTGTTGTAAACCATTTTGAACCAACCGATTTAAAAATGCTTTACGACGGGATGGTAATAAATCAATTAACCATAAACAGATTGAAAAAAAATTAATAAAAATTGCTGCAATGATGATAAACCATGAAAAAATAAACATAATTTGTATGTGCTTTTGTGGAGCCAGAAGGCACATAACTGTTTTAATTGAGGTTTGCATTTGATAGCCAGCTCCCAATTCTTTGATGTAGAAACGACACACGGTTTGTGTGGGGAAGATCGTGGAGTTGTCAGTCATAAGTAATTCGTAAATTTTTTCAATACCAAAAAAACTTCCTTCGGCAATAAAAACATTCAGAATGTAAAACTGAAATAAATTGAACTTAAAAAGATGTAAACAAAAGTATGTGACTTACGGCCAAAACAACAATAAATAAATTGGCAATTTTAAGCAAGATATAAAAAATAGCGAAATGTCGGGTTGTGAAATAATCAATTACATCGCAGAAATGTTTTCTTTTAATTTCAATAAGAAATAAACTTTTAAGCCATCTTCCTAAATGATGAGGAAAGACTCCATTATGCTTGGCTGAATTGTTCTTAGCACGAAAGCGTTCTCTCGCGCTCAGCTGATTGCTTGGATTGTAAAATGAAGAGCTTTTGCTATATCACTTTGGGCATAGATAGTGTATGTGTAGCGGTTTACCCCACGGTTCTTGTTATGGCTCAGATATTATTAAAATATGATTTATTTATTCATAATTCATAACTCTTTTTAACAATAAGATTAGAGAGAAAAGAGAGATAATAGAGATGAAAGAGAGCACGAATTTAGGCTTAACTTTTGCGAGTTAGCCTTTCCATCTTTTGACTTTCCTTCGAGTCATTCTTGAGATTGAGATGAAGAAGAATAATGTTGACCTCACCTTTGGGGTTTATATATATTTTTCGAGGATGTTTAACTCCGCCTTTACTCTAGAATATTCTTGGATGTTACCGTCAGATCATGCTTCCTTGTGGCTGTTAGCCTTTGTACTTGTCAGCATGATCAAGCCCTGCCGGTATTATTCATCAAGTCAAGATTCCTAAAATAAACTGTACATACTTATAAAAACAGCTTAAGAATCTTTTTGCGTCTATCGTCAGCAAAGCCGACGATAGTCGTTTGATCTTGATTGATTTAATTGCTATCGGCATTTGGCTTTTTGACAGCTTTAGAATTTTAACTTTAGATTAATTGCCATGTCAAAGTGACAAGTCAAAGAACGAGTAAAAGAAGGAAATGCACTTTTAAGTTGGAATAAAATTATGCAAATCAATGCGCCCATGGTCGCGCATTACAGGATGATCGAAAGAGTTTTAGTTAGTATTTAGTTTGTATCTGTGTTTTAGCCAGTGGCTATCGTTTAATAAATATTCCTTAATATCCTCTTCTTATTCCTCTTCACTAAAAAAGATTAAAAAAGGAAATATTAAAATCGTTCGTTATCTTTTCAATTTTTTGAGTCAGCTTGATCTCTTAGATCTTTGGGATTATTTGGATCTTTTAGATTCTTTATGATCCTGCATTTATTGCCTTTATTAAGCATGCAAATTATTATAATTTCATTCCTAACTCTCGTGAAAATAAATTTTGCTTTCATTTTTTACATTTATGCCATTTATTTATTTTTCTTTTTTCACATGAAGGATTTTCGAACGCTACCACTCAAAGAAAATTACTAGGAAGTAAAAAACTTTATTTATTTTCCAATTATACAAAAACATGCAGGAATATAGTTATAATGGACTTAAATTTAAAAAAATTTATAAACAAAGAAAAAAGAGTTTTGAAATTGGCTAAAGTTTTAACATTACTCAAAATTTCACTTTTTAAGCATTTTTACGAAGTTTCATGGAGTCTTTCTTCCATTTTCTCAATACTTTGGCCACAAATTTTGAAGCAATGGTTGAACCAAAATTTGATTCAATTACTTTCATTACTGTTACTCCATCAATGGAGAGCGTTTCTTTCATCATTCCATCGATGTGGTGATCTTTGAAAGGTACATCCCCAAACATAAGTACAGCTTTGATGAATTGTTTCGGCGCACAGACTTTTGCGGCTGCGACATTTGCGGCGCGACAATTGCGGCCCGACATTTGCGGCTACGACACTTGCGCCTTTATAAATTTTGAAAAACGACATTTGCGGCTTTTTCATTTAAGCTTCATTAAATTCATTTATATACATCCATACAGTTATAAATCCATATTGTCATATACCAAATACACTTGGATACACCTAATACATTCCATTGATTGGGATATACTAGAAGTACTTGGATACTCTCTTTAAACCCATACACCATGTTAATGAATTAATAAAAAAGAATTCCGAATTTTTAAATATATAAATAAATTTTTAAATACGTAAATAAATGTATAAACATATTTAAAAATACAAATAAAAATTCTGAAATATAAAATGAGAAGTATCATTCACCAATTTAGAATATTCCAATATATTTTATTTACTCGGAACACCGGTTATACTAAGACGATGAGAAACTTAGCCTAACATAGAATCCCCTTCGGGTGAATCTATGGACTGAGATACAACCCAGGGTTGAAGTTTAAGCATATGGGGTGTATTGGAGGTATGGATTTATGAATGTACCAAGCGTATATATGTGGATCCTTTAGAGCCGCAAATGTCGGCCGCATGTGTCGCGCCGCAAATGGTAAAGCCGCAAAAGTCGTAACCGCAAGTGTCGGGGCGCAAGTGTCGCGCCGCAAATTGCAAAGCCGCAATTGTCGTACCACCATTGTTTCTGGCCAGAAAACCAAAATAAACACCAATATAAAAGGTTTAAAAGGTTTAAAATACTCAAGATCAAAAACCAAAACCATAAAAAAATATAAACTAATTCATTGTATCGATTAAGCGGCTGAAAAATGAATTGTAAATAATATATAACACTTTTTTGACGAAGTGAAACTTGATTTGGCATAAACGCAAAAGTTATTTTTTGCATTTACAAAATTCAAAATACAATTTTTTGGACTAGAATTTTTTTCTATGCTTTTTGGGTCATAGAACAGGGGCCTCGATGTCATGATAATATTTTAGTTATGAATTTATGAAATATGCAAATTTTCCGTAACCAAAAATGTTTTTTATAATATTGACAAAACGTAAAGCGTATATCAAATTCGAATTCTACGGCCAAAAAATAGATTAAAATATGTGGAGAATCCAATTCTGGGGTCAAGTTTACCTGGGTTGGTTTTGGTTCATCGTTTCATGGCGATTTATGTTAATTTTAGGATACACATAAATTTAATGTAACCGAATAATGCGTTTTAGATTGACACTCATTTTTTTTTTAAATGATAATAGAAGAAATTTGACAAGAAATAGAGCTTAAAAAATTACAACGGGTTCTAACGCTAAAATGAACAAAACTCTAGATAATCATCTCATCCGTCTAAATGGAGTTGAAAATCGTGATTTTTGACTCAAATTGACCCTATGTGTGAAGTTTTTTAGGCACAAAAAGAAAACTTTTGCGCTTGTTCCAAATCAAGACAAAAAAGCTACACTTTCTCATAAAATGTATCGTCAAAAATGCAAAGAATTAATAAAAAAAGCTTACAATGGCGCATTGCACAATAAAAGTCATGGATTTGCCGGAAGTATCATCCATACGCTTATAATCACAGAAAGTAACCTAAAAAATATGAGTTTAGAACTTTTAAAAAATAATTTGGAATCAACTAACCCTTGGAAATTTATCACTACTAGGCGCTACGCGGAGAAATCTAGAAATTTCATATCTCTTTAATTGAGGCATCGAAATAAAAATATCATACATTTTTATGGCTAAAAAAATAAATAAAAAATACTTGGAAAATAAAAAAAAATAAATGCAATTCAAAAATTTTGATTTCCAACTAAACCAATGAACACATGTATTAAGCTTTGATGCAAGAAATTAATGAATCTCGTTTTGAATTAGGGATTGAATTGGAGATATGGATTTTTTGTTCCAAATATTTTTCTTATATTTTATAAGAATTAATGCCAAGAGGATTTTGGATTCCCCCCGCTGGATGAACCTCAACTGTAAGCCATAAATTTTATAAACACTTGCTTCAAGCTTTGATGCAAGAAATTAATGAATCTCGTTTTGAATTAGGGATTGAATTGGAGATATGGATTTTTTGTTCCAAATATTTTTCTTATATTTTATAAGAATTAATGCCAAGAGGATTTTGGATTCCCCCCGCTGGATGAACCTCAACTGTAAGCCATAAATTTTATAAACACTTGCTTCAAGCTTTGATGCAAGAAATTAATGAATCTCGTTTTGAATTAGGGATTGAATTGGAGATATGGATTTTTTGTTCCAAATATTTTTCTTATATTTTATAAGAATTAATGCCAAGAGGATTTTGGATTCCCCCCGCTGGATGAACCTCAACTGTAAGCTATAATTTTTTATAAACACTTGCTTCAAGCTTTGATGCAAGAAATTAATGAATCTCGTTTTGAATTAGGGATTGAATTGGAGATATGGATTTTTTGTTCCAAATATTTTTCTTATATTTTATAAGAATTAATGCCAAGAGGATTTTGGATTCCCCCCGCTGGATGAACCTCAACTGTAAGCCATAAATTTTATAAACACTTGCTTCAAGCTTTGATGCAAGAAATTAATGAATCTCGTTTTGAATTAGGGATTGAATTGGAGATATGGATTTTTTGTTCCAAATATTTTTCTTATATTTTATAAGAATTAATGCCAAGAGGATTTTGGATTCCCCCCGCTGGATGAACCTCAACTGTAAGCTATAATTTTTTATAAACACTTGCTTCAAGCTTTGATGCAAGAAATTAATGAATCTCGTTTTGAATTAGGGATTGAATTGGAGATATGGATTTTTTGTTCCAAATATTTTTCTTATATTTTATAAGAATTAATGCCAAGAGGATTTTGGATTCCCCCCGCTGGATGAACCTCAACTGTAAGCCATAATTTTTTATAAACACTTGCTTCAAGCTTTGATGCAAGAAATTAATGAATCTCGTTTTGAATTAGGGATTGAATTGGAGATATGGATTTTTTGTTCCAAATATTTTTCTTATATTTTATAAGAATTAATGCCAAGAGGATTTTGGATTCCCCCCGCTGGATGAACCTCAACTGTAAGCTATAATTTTTTATAAACACTTGCTTCAAGCTTTGATGCAAGAAATTAATGAATCTCGTTTTGAATTAGGGATTGAATTGGAGATATGGATTTTTTGTTCCAAATATTTTTCTTATATTTTATAAGAATTAATGCCAAGAGGATTTTGGATTCCCCCCGCTGGATGAACCTCAACTGTAAGCCATAAATTTTATAAACACTTGCTTCAAGCTTTGATGCAAGAAATTAATGAATCTCGTTTTGAATTAGGGATTGAATTGGAGATATGGATTTTTTGTTCCAAATATTTTTCTTATATTTTATAAGAATTAATGCCAAGAGGATTTTGGATTCCCCCGCTGGATGAACCTCAACTGTAAGTCATAATTTTTTATAAACACTTGCTTCAAGCTTTGATGCAAGAAATTAATGAATCTCGTTTTGAATTAGGGATTGAATTGGAGATATGGATTTTTTGTTCCAAATATTTTTCTTATATTTTATAAGAATTAATGCCAAGAGGATTTTGGATTCCCCCCGCTGGATGAACCTCAACTGTAAGTCATAATTTTTTATAAACACTTGCTTCAAGCTTTGATGCAAGAAATTAATGAATCTCATTTTGAATTAGGGATTGAATTGGAGATATGGATTTTTTGTTCCAAATATTTTTCTTATATTTTATAAGAATTAATGCCAAGAGGATTTTGGATTCCCCCCGCTGGATGAACCTCAACTGTAAGCCATAATTTTTTATAAACACTTGCTTCAAGCTTTGATGCAAGAAATTAATGAATCTCATTTTGAATTAGGGATTGAATTGGAGATATGGATTTTTTGTTCCAAATATTTTTCTTATATTTTATAAGAATTAATGCCAAGAGGATTTTGGATTCCCCCCGCTGGATGAACCTCAACTGTAAGCCATAATTTTTTATAAACACTTGCTTCAAGCTTTGATGCAAGAAATTAATGAATCTCGTTTTGAATTAGGGATTGAATTGGAGATATGGATTTTTTGTTCCAAATATTTTTCTTATATTTTATAAGAACTAATGCCAAGAGGATTTTGGATTCCCCCCGCTGGATGAACCTCAACTGTAAGCCATAATTTTTTATAAACACTTGCTTCAAGCTTTGATGCAAGAAATTAATGAATCTCGTTTTGAATTAGGGATTGAATTGGAGATATGGATTTTTTGTTCCAAATATTTTTCTTATATTTTATAAGAATTAATGCCAAGAGGATTTTGGATTCCCCCCGCTGGATGAACCTCAACTGTAAGCCATAATTTTTTATAAACACTTGCTTCAAGCTTTGATGCAAGAAATTAATGAATCTCATTTTGAATTAGGGATTGAATTGGAGATATGGATTTTTTGTTCCAAATATTTTTCTTATATTTTATAAGAATTAATGCCAAGAGGATTTTGGATTCCCCCCGCTGGATGAACCTCAACTGTAAGCCATAATTTTTTATAAACACTTGCTTCAAGCTTTGATGCAAGAAATTAATGAATCTCATTTTGAATTAGGGATTGAATTGGAGATATGGATTTTTTGTTCCAAATATTTTTCTTATATTTTATAAGAATTAATGCCAAGAGGATTTTGGATTCCCCCCGCTGGATGAACCTCAACTGTAAGCCATAATTTTTTACAAACACTTGCTTCAAGCTTTGATGCAAGAAATTAATGAATCTCATTTTGAATTAGGGATTGAATTGGAGATATGGATTTTTTGTTCCAAATATTTTTCTTATATTTTATAAGAATTAATGCCAAGAGGATTTTGGATTCCCCCCGCTGGATGAACCTCAACTGTAAGCCATAATTTTTTATAAACACTTGCTTCAAGCTTTGATGCAAGAAATTAATGAATCTCATTTTGAATTAGGGATTGAATTGGAGATATGGATTTTTTGTTCCAAATATTTTTCTTATATTTTATAAGAATTAATGCCAAGAGGATTTTGGATTCCCCCCGCTGGATGAACCTCAACTGTAAGCCATAAATTTTATAAACACTTGCTTCAAGCTTTGATGCAAGAAATTAATGAATCTCGTTTTGAATTAGGGATTGAATTGGAGATATGGATTTTTTGTTCCAAATATTTTTCTTATATTTTATAAGAATTAATGCCAAGAGGATTTTGGATTCCCCCCGCTGGATGAACCTCAACTGTAAGCCATAATTTTTTATAAACACTTGCTTCAAGCTTTGATGCAAGAAATTAATGAATCTCATTTTGAATTAGGGATTGAATTGGAGATATGGATTTTTTGTTCCAAATATTTTTCTTATATTTTATAAGAATTAATGCCAAGAGGATTTTGGATTCCCCCCGCTGGATGAACCTCAACTGTAAGCCATAAATTTTATAAACACTTGCTTCAAGCTTTGATGCAAGAAATTAATGAATCTCGTTTTGAATTAGGGATTGAATTGGAGATATGGATTTTTTGTTCCAAATATTTTTCTTATATTTTATAAGAATTAATGCCAAGAGGATTTTGGATTCCCCCCGCTGGATGAACCTCAACTGTAAGCCATAAATTTTATAAACACTTGCTTCAAGCTTTGATGCAAGAAATTAATGAATCTCATTTTGAATTAGGGATTGAATTGGAGATATGGATTTTTTGTTCCAAATATTTTTCTTATATTTTATAAGAATTAATGCCAAGAGGATTTTGGATTCCCCCCGCTGGATGAACCTCAACTGTAAGCCATAAATTTTATAAACACTTGCTTCAAGCTTTGATGCAAGAAATTAATGAATCTCGTTTTGAATTAGGGATTGAATTGGAGATATGGATTTTTTGTTCCAAATATTTTTCTTATATTTTATAAGAATTAATGCCAAGAGGATTTTGGATTCCCCCCGCTGGATGAACCTCAACTGTAAGCCATAATTTTTTATAAACACTTGCTTCAAGCTTTGATGCAAGAAATTAATGAATCTCATTTTGAATTAGGGATTGAATTGGAGATATGGATTTTTTGTTCCAAATATTTTTCTTATATTTTATAAGAACTAATGCCAAGAGGATTTTGGATTCCCCCCGCTGGATGAACCTCAACTGTAAGCCATAATTTTTTATAAACACTTGCTTCAAGCTTTGATGCAAGAAATTAATGAATCTCGTTTTGAATTAGGGATTGAATTGGAGATATGGATTTTTTGTTCCAAATATTTTTCTTATATTTTATAAGAATTAATGCCAAGAGGATTTTGGATTCCCCCCGCTGGATGAACCTCAACTGTAAGCCATAATTTTTTATAAACACTTGCTTCAAGCTTTGATGCAAGAAATTAATGAATCTCGTTTTGAATTAGGGATTGAATTGGAGATATGGATTTTTTGTTCCAAATATTTTTATTATATTTTATAAGAATTAATGCCAAGAGGATTTTGGATTCCCCCCGCTGGATGAACCTCAACTGTAAGCCATAATTTTTTATAAACACTTGCTTCAAGCTTTGATGCAAGAAATTAATGAATCTCGTTTTGAATTAGGGATTGAATTGGAGATATGGATTTTTTGTTCCAAATATTTTTCTTATATTTTATAAGAACTAATGCCAAGAGGATTTTGGATTCCCCCCGCTGGATGAACCTCAACTGTAAGCCATAAATTTTATAAACACTTGCTTCAAGCTTTGATGCAAGAAATTAATGAATCTCGTTTTGAATTAGGGATTGAATTGGAGATATGGATTTTTTGTTCCAAATATTTTTATTATATTTTATAAGAATTAATGCCAAGAGGATTTTGGATTCCCCCCGCTGGATGAACCTCAACTGTAAGCCATAATTTTTTATAAACACTTGCTTCAAGCTTTGATGCAAGAAATTAATGAATCTCGTTTTGAATTAGGGATTGAATTGGAGATATGGATTTTTTGTTCCAAATATTTTTCTTATATTTTATAAGAATTAATGCCAAGAGGATTTTGGATTCCCCCCGCTGGATGAACCTCAACTGTAAGCCATAAATTTTATAAACACTTGCTTCAAGCTTTGATGCAAGAAATTAATGAATCTCGTTTTGAATTAGGGATTGAATTGGATTGGAGATATGGATTTTTTGTTCCAAATATTTTTCGTATATTTTATAAGAATTAATGCCAAGAGGATTTTGGATTCCCCCCGCTGGATGAACCTCAACTGTAAGCCATAATTTTTTATAAACACTTGCTTCAAGCTTTGATGCAAGAAATTAATGAATCTCGTTTTGAATTAGGGATTGAATTGGAGATATGGATTTTTTGTTCCAAATATTTTTCTTATATTTTATAAGAATTAATGCCAAGAGGATTTTGGATTCCCCCCGCTGGATGAACCTCAACTGTAAGCCATAATTTTTTATAAACACTTGCTTCAAGCTTTGATGCAAGAAATTAATGAATCTCGTTTTGAATTAGGGATTGAATTGGAGATATGGATTTTTTTTTCCAAATATTTTTCTTATATTTTATAAGAATTAATGCCAAGAGGATTTTGGATTCCCCCCGCTGGATGAACCTCAACTGTAAGCCATAATTTTTTATAAACACTTGCTTCAAGCTTTGATGCAAGAAATTAATGAATCTCGTTTTGAATTAGGGATTGAATTGGAGATATGGATTTTTTGTTCCAAATATTTTTCTTATATTTTATAAGAATTAATGCCAAGAGGATTTTGGATTCCCCCCGCTGGATGAACCTCAACTGTAAGCCATAATTTTTTATAAACACTTGCTTCAAGCTTTGATGCAAGAAATTAATGAATCTCGTTTTGAATTAGGGATTGAATTGGATTGGAGATATGGATTTTTTGTTCCAAATATTTTTCTTATATTTTATAAGAATTAATGCCAAGAGGATTTTGGATTCCCCCCGCTGGATGAACCTCAACTGTAAGCCATAATTTTTTATAAACACTTGCTTCAAGCTTTGATGCAAGAAATTAATGAATCTCGTTTTGAATTAGGGATTGAATTGGATTGGAGATATGGATTTTTTGTTCCAAATATTTTTCTTATATTTTATAAGAATTAATGCCAAGAGGATTTTGGATTCCCCCCGCTGGATGAACCTCAACTGTAAGCCATAATTTTTTATAAACACTTGCTTCAAGCTTTGATGCAAGAAATTAATGAATCTCGTTTTGAATTAGGGATTGAATTGGATTGGAGATATGGATTTTTTGTTCCAAATATTTTTCTTATATTTTATAAGAATTAATGCCAAGAGGATTTTGGATTCCCCCCGCTGGATGAACCTCAACTGTAAGCCATAATTTTTTATAAACACTTGCTTCAAGCTTTGATGCAAGAAATTAATGAATCTCGTTTTGAATTAGGGATTGAATTGGAGATATGGATTTTTTGTTCCAAATATTTTTCTTATATTTTATAAGAACTAATGCCAAGAGGATTTTGGATTCCCCCCGCTGGATGAACCTCAACTGTAAGCCATAAATTTTATAAACACTTGCTTCAAGATTTGATGCAAGAAATTAATGAATCTCGTTTTGAATTAGGGATTGAATTGGAGATATGGATTTTTTTTTCCAAATATTTTTCTTATATTTTATAAGAATTAATGCCAAGAGGATTTTGGATTCCCCCCGCTGGATGAACCTCAACTGTAAGCCATAATTTTTTATAAACACTTGCTTCAAGCTTTGATGCAAGAAATTAATGAATCTCGTTTTGAATTAGGGATTGAATTGGAGATATGGATTTTTTGTTCCAATTATTTTTCTTATATTTTATAAGAATTAATGCCAAGAGGATTTTGGATTCCCCCCGCTAGATGAACCTCAACTGTAAGCCATAATTTTTTATAAACACTTGCTTCAAGCTTTGATGCAAGAAATTAATGAATCTCGTTTTGAATTAGGGATTGAATTGGAGATATGGATTTTTTGTTCCAAATATTTTTCTTATATTTTATAAGAATTAATGCCAAGAGGATTTTGGATTCCCCCCGCTGGATGAACCTCAACTGTAAGCCATAATTTTTTATAAACACTTGCTTCAAGCTTTGATGCAAGAAATTAATGAATCTCGTTTTGAATTAGGGATTGAATTGGAGATATGGATTTTTTGTTCCAAATATTTTTATTATATTTTATAAGAATTAATGCCAAGAGGATTTTGGATTCCCCCCGCTGGATGAACCTCAACTGTAAGCCATAATTTTTTATAAACACTTGCTTCAAGCTTTGATGCAAGAAATTAATGAATCTCGTTTTGAATTAGGGATTGAATTGGAGATATGGATTTTTTGTTCCAAATATTTTTCTTATATTTTATAAGAATTAATGCCAAGAGGATTTTGGATTCCCCCCGCTGGATGAACCTCAACTGTAAGCCATAATTTTTTATAAACACTTGCTTCAAGCTTTGATGCAAGAAATTAATGAATCTCGTTTTGAATTAGGGATTGAATTGGAGATATGGATTTTTTGTTCCAAATATTTTTCTTATATTTTATAAGAATTAATGCCAAGAGGATTTTGGATTCCCCCCGCTGGATGAACCTCAACTGTAAGCCATAATTTTTTATAAACACTTGCTTCAAGCTTTGATGCAAGAAATTAATGAATCTCGTTTTGAATTAGGGATTGAATTGGATTGGAGATATGGATTTTTTGTTCCAAATATTTTTCTTATATTTTATAAGAATTAATGCCAAGAGGATTTTGGATTCCCCCCGCTGGATGAACCTCAACTGTAAGCCATAATTTTTTATAAACACTTGCTTCAAGCTTTGATGCAAGAAATTAATGAATCTCGTTTTGAATTAGGGATTGAATTGGAGATATGGATTTTTTTTTCCAAATATTTTTCTTATATTTTATAAGAATTAATGCCAAGAGGATTTTGGATTCCCCCCGCTGGATGAACCTCAACTGTAAGCCATAATTTTTTATAAACACTTGCTTCAAGCTTTGATGCAAGAAATTAATGAATCTCGTTCTGAATTAGGGATTGAATTGGAGATATGGATTTTTTGTTCCAAATATTTTTCTTATATTTTATAAGAATTAATGCCAAGAGGATTTTGGATTCCCCCCGCTGGATGAACCTCAACTGTAAGCCATAATTTTTTATAAACACTTGCTTCAAGCTTTGATGCAAGAAATTAATGAATCTCGTTTTGAATTAGGGATTGAATTGGAGATATGGATTTTTTTTTCCAAATATTTTTCTTATATTTTATAAGAATTAATGCCAAGAGGATTTTGGATTCCCCCCGCTGGATGAACCTCAACTGTAAGCCATAATTTTTTATAAACACTTGCTTCAAGCTTTGATGCAAGAAATTAATGAATCTCGTTTTGAATTAGGGATTGAATTGGATTGGAGATATGGATTTTTTGTTCCAAATATTTTTCTTATATTTTATAAGAATTAATGCCAAGAGGATTTTGGATTCCCCCCGCTGGATGAACCTCAACTGTAAGCCATAATTTTTTATAAACACTTGCTTCAAGCTTTGATGCAAGAAATTAATGAATCTCGTTTTGAATTAGGGATTGAATTGGAGATGTGCGATCGCGGCAGCGATGCATTCCCAAAACATCCTTTTTATTGCTGCTTCATCGCTCTCCGTTAAAAAGAGCGTCGAAGCAAGCATTTTCTTCACTTGTGAACTATCCATCGAAATGTAAACAGCCGATCGGCCGATCTGTGCTTAATAAATATTGAAACCAAAGGACTTAAATTTCCTATATTTTACATGGGGGCTCTAGCCATCTGCATTGCTGAAAAAGCAGTGTATGTATCGAAACTGTCATCTATTTAATGGTGTTTTTTACCTCACAAGTCAAAAACCTAAAATTTTCACCATTAACTTCATCGTCGCTTATTTTTTTGCCGGGAGGGATCGCTGCATGGTATTTGCGATTTCCTTAATTTTTATCTTAATTTATGCAATAATGACCACATCAAACATCTGTGAGTCTACGCCAAAAATGTGTCTCACATTGTTGTTAATTATTCATGGTCAAAGAAATCTCAATGTTTATTTTGAATGGTCGCTGTTACGAATCAAGATAGTTGACTACCTCGCCTTTGAAATGGCATTTATGTATGGGCTATTGCTAGAAAGGATACGTTAAATTCCGTGAGAGATTGAGATGCCTAGCCACCGAAACTTGGATTTCTTTTGACATCATTTTCATCATGCCATTTATTGCTCATCAACATACTTTTAATATTACTGAACAACAATCATGGGACATAGTGAACCGCAAAGTTTCATCAAAAAATACTTGGTCATTCGTGGATATTTTTGCTTCCTTAGAGCCATCCGTTGATCCATTGATATTTCGGCAACGCCGCTGTCATGAGAACAGATAGTGAAATTCCGGTGTCACTAACTTTGCTTCCTCTAATTTTTGATTGTTTGTTAAAAAACCTTAATCCAAAAATAAGCTAAACTTAAATTGTAACTTTATTTGAAAAACTTTTGAAACATTTCATATCGTTTGAAATTGTTACTAACCCAAACATATTGTTAAACTTTTCTCTTCTTTTTGTCGGGAGTGTGCGATCGCGGCAGCGATGCATTCCCAAAACATCCTTTTTATTGCTGCTTCATCGCTCTCCGTTAAAAAGAGCGTCGAAGCAAGCATTTTCTTCACTTGTGAACTATCCATCGAAATGTAAACAGCCGATCGGCCGATCTGTGCTTAATAAATATTGAAACCAAAGGACTTAAATTTCCTATATTTTACATGGGGGCTCTAGCCATCTGCATTGCTGAAAAAGCAGTGTATGTATCGAAACTGTCATCTATTTAATGGTGTTTTTTACCTCACAAGTCAAAAACCTAAAATTTTCACCATTAACTTCATCGTCGCTTATTTTTTTGCCGGGAGGGATCGCTGCATGGTATTTGCGATTTCCTTAATTTTTATCTTAATTTATGCAATAATGACCACATCAAACATCTGTGAGTCTACGCCAAAAATGTGTCTCACATTGTTGTTAATTATTCATGGTCAAAGAAATCTCAATGTTTATTTTGAATGGTCGCTGTTACGAATCAAGATAGTTGACTACCTCGCCTTTGAAATGGCATTTATGTATGGGCTATTGCTAGAAAGGATACGTTAAATTCCGTGAGAGATTGAGATGCCTAGCCACCGAAACTTGGATTTCTTTTGACATCATTTTCATCATGCCATTTATTGCTCATCAACATACTTTTAATATTACTGAACAACAATCATGGGACATAGTGAACCGCAAAGTTTCATCAAAAAATACTTGGTCATTCGTGGATATTTTTGCTTCCTTAGAGCCATCCGTTGATCCATTGATATTTCGGCAACGCCGCTGTCATGAGAACAGATAGTGAAATTCCGGTGTCACTAACTTTGCTTCCTCTAATTTTTGATTGTTTGTTAAAAAACCTTAATCCAAAAATAAGCTAAACTTAAATTGTAACTTTATTTGAAAAACTTTTGAAACATTTCATATCGTTTGAAATTGTTACTAACCCAAACATATTGTTAAACTTTTCTCTTCTTTTTGTCGGGAGTGTGCGATCGCGGCAGCGATGCATTCCCAAAACATCCTTTTTATTGCTGCTTCATCGCTCTCCGTTAAAAAGAGCGTCGAAGCAAGCATTTTCTTCACTTGTGAACTATCCATCGAAATGTAAACAGCCGATCGGCCGATCTGTGCTTAATAAATATTGAAACCAAAGGACTTAAATTTCCTATATTTTACAGGAGATATGGATTTTTTGTTCCAAATATTTTTCTTATATTTTATAAGAACTAATGCCAAGAGGATTTTGGATTCCCCCCGCTGGATGAACCTCAACTGTAAGCCATAAATTTTATAAACACTTGCTTCAAGCTTTGATGCAAGAAATTAATGAATCTCGTTTTGAATTAGGGATTGAATTGGAGATATGGATTTTTTGTTCCAAATATTTTTATTATATTTTATAAGAATTAATGCCAAGAGGATTTTGGATTCCCCCCGCTGGATGAACCTCAACTGTAAGCCATAATTTTTTATAAACACTTGCTTCAAGCTTTGATGCAAGAAATTAATGAATCTCGTTTTGAATTAGGGATTGAATTGGAGATATGGATTTTTTGTTCCAAATATTTTTCTTATATTTTATAAGAATTAATGCCAAGAGGATTTTGGATTCCCCCCGCTGGATGAACCTCAACTGTAAGCCATAAATTTTATAAACACTTGCTTCAAGCTTTGATGCAAGAAATTAATGAATCTCGTTTTGAATTAGGGATTGAATTGGATTGGAGATATGGATTTTTTGTTCCAAATATTTTTCTTATATTTTATAAGAATTAATGCCAAGAGGATTTTGGATTCCCCCCGCTGGATGAACCTCAACTGTAAGCCATAATTTTTTATAAACACTTGCTTCAAGCTTTGATGCAAGAAATTAATGAATCTCGTTTTGAATTAGGGATTGAATTGGAGATATGGATTTTTTGTTCCAAATATTTTTCTTATATTTTATAAGAATTAATGCCAAGAGGATTTTGGATTCCCCCCGCTGGATGAACCTCAACTGTAAGCCATAAATTTTATAAACACTTGCTTCAAGCTTTGATGCAAGAAATTAATGAATCTCGTTTTGAATTAGGGATTGAATTGGAGATATGGATTTTTTGTTCCAAATATTTTTATTATATTTTATAAGAATTAATGCCAAGAGGATTTTGGATTCCCCCCGCTGGATGAACCTCAACTGTAAGCCATAATTTTTTATAAACACTTGCTTCAAGCTTTGATGCAAGAAATTAATGAATCTCGTTTTGAATTAGGGATTGAATTGGAGATATGGATTTTTTTTTCCAAATATTTTTCTTATATTTTATAAGAATTAATGCCAAGAGGATTTTGGATTCCCCCCGCTGGATGAACCTCAACTGTAAGCCATAATTTTTTATAAACACTTGCTTCAAGCTTTGATGCAAGAAATTAATGAATCTCGTTTTGAATTAGGGATTGAATTGGAGATATGGATTTTTTGTTCCAATTATTTTTCTTATATTTTATAAGAATTAATGCCAAGAGGATTTTGGATTCCCCCCGCTGGATGAACCTCAACTGTAAGCCATAATTTTTTATAAACACTTGCTTCAAGCTTTGATGCAAGAAATTAATGAATCTCGTTTTGAATTAGGGATTGAATTTGTTGTGTATTAGTCATTGTAAACTAACGTGTATTTAAACTGCCGCCAAACAAGCGCGAGTCAATCTCCATGCAGCCAACTCTCAATGCATGTTACTCGCTAGCCTAATATTTGTTTGCTTGTTTGTTGTCTCTTGTTTGTAATCAATAATAAAACTAACTTTATCTTTTTGAGTGATTGCTGATTCCATTGTTATTGTTGTAAGGATACAACAAACTGGTGACTAGAGTGTGATTCTTATCTACTGCTTCTCTGCTCGTGCTTTTCTTCAATTCTGGTCGCTGCTGATTACTTTGTTCGGATCTTGGGATAATTTTGCTTCAAGAAGAAAATTCAAGATGCCTGATACTGAAAGTTCAACACCGAAAGAAGTTGACGAAACTGAAAAGGGTCTGAAGAATGCTTCAAATGATACCGCTTTGATGATGGCTGAAGTGGCCAAAGCGCTGAAGATTCTTGCTGCTCATGGAATAGCATCTCAAAAGAAAGTTTTCCCGAAATTGCCTGAATTCAAGCTGGATCTTTCGGATGTCAATTATGCTGGTACATGGTTTGAAAGAAGTGAAGCTGTGTTTGGACTCGATGCTGATATCTCTGATATGGACAAAATCAAGTTGGTGATAAATGCTATGGATAGCTCAACCTTCAAGAAAGTCAAGAGTGCAATGCTTCCTCACACATCAAACCTCTCAACTTTTGGTGATTACAAACTGTTCAAGTCTACGATGATCAACCTCTTTGATAAGAAACAATCCTTGTTTGCTACTCGTTTTGCTGCCTTTCAACTGAAATGGGATGATCCAGAAAATGAATCCTTTGATGAATACTGTGGTCGAATCCTGCAAAGCTCATCGCAATTGGATTGGGACAACTTTGAAGAGAACGAATTCAATACTCTCCGCATGATCATGGGAATGCAACATCGTGGCTTGGAACAAATTCGTACTATGGTTTTGGCTCAATTGAACAAAAACGCTCGTATGAAGTTTGCTGACATTCAACTGATGGTGAACAACGCAATACTTACTCGAGAAGATCAACGACTTCCTGAACAAAGATCTGTAAATTTTGTAAGAAAATATGAAGATCAAAGAAGTAAGAACCTGGAATCAAAGATGTCAAGTACTTGTGGTTCGTGTGGTGCTCTTCATGCTCGTGATAAATGCAAGTTCAAGAATGCTGTTTGCTACTCCTGCAATCTTCGTGGTCATATAGCAAAAGTTTGCGAAAGATCTAACAAAGTGTCGGATGAACATGATAATAATGGTTATCAAAAGAAAGCTGTTTACCAATCAAGCAACGTCAAGGACATTAAAGAAGTAAAATTGGATTCTCGTATGGTCTCTCAACCAAAAGTGGTAGCCTCTTGTGCCGCTCCAAGTGCTACTGTTCGTCCAATGATTCAAATATCTGTTTATGGTACACCTATAAAACTTCAACTTGATACTGGTGCTGATGTTACGATCCTTTCTTTGGATGCGTATCAAGAACTTGGTAAACCTGCTTTTGATGGTCCATCACTGTTGGCTCGTGGCGTAAACAAAGAAATTTTCAAGCTGAATGGTTCTTTTCTTGCTGATGTAAGGCTCAACGGTCAATCAAAACTCATCTCTCTTTGGGTTGCTGACGTGGATCAATCTCTTCTTGGATTGGATCTGTACAATGCCTTTGGTCTAAGACATATTCCTATGGATGGAATTGTATGCAATATGGTTGCTGAAGAATGTATGGCTCCTGCTGGCGCTATGGAAGAAGTCCACTCAACGTTCAAATCACTGACCGAGGAAGGGATGGGACATGGTAAGAAAGTAAATGTCCATCATCATCTAAAGGAGGAGGCTGTTCCTGTCTTTACGAAACCTCAACGACCATCAATGTTTGCTGATGAAGTGATTCAAAAGGAACTTGGACTAGCTGATGCTGAATCTCGTTTGACTACTGATGTTCAATCAATGTCTGAACTGGAAGAAGAAGCTTCAATGGAATCGATGGCTCAAGTAAAACATGTTTCTGTTTTACCCGTCACTGCTACTGATGTCATTATGGAATATGAATCAGACGAAGATGCAATAAGAATATGGGATTCTTTTACTGATGGTACTTCATCGCCTTTCAATCATGATGGAAGAAATTCTCTGGGTTCCGATGTCATGATGAACGATCAAGTGTTGACACCAAAGAAACTTCGTGCTCAAGTGATTGATCAACTTCATTTTGGTCAAAGTGGAATCTCTGCTATGAAAGCTCTTGCTCGACAACGTGTTTATTGGCCAAGAATGATGAAAGATATTGAATCTATGGTTATGTCTTGTTTCTCCTGCTCTCAACGAAGGAAGAACTTCATCAAGAAATGTGATGGTGCTCATGGTCCAAATGTCAAATTGAAAAACTGTGTAAATGATCTTTTGCTAGCTCAACGTACCGCCCCTTCGAATGCAACACCTGGATGTGTTACTCCTGCTATGGCTCTCCTTGGTCGTGAATTACGTACGAACTTGGATCTTCTTCGTCCGCCGCAAATGGTTAAGAATTATGGACCTGATGAAAAGATGAAACGCCAATTCGATGATCAATATGATGCTCGTCTTCGTAAATTCAAGGAAACAAATGATGGTTTAGATGAACATGGATGTTCTGATGCTGTTAATGTTTCGCTCGATGCTCAAGAACTGATGATGGATGTTTCTGCTCCTGTTACTCCAACAAGAGGTCAAACCTTGCCTCATGTGACTGATCACTCTCAAATTAACTCAAGTGATTACGAAACAACACCGATGGCTCCCGTGATGATGAATTCAAATGGAATTTCAAATGGTCGATGCTCACCGCAATCTCGATATGCTACTCGTGTTCGTCGTCCAATTGATCGTCTCAAAGTGGATCCGTCATGGATATCCTGCACTACGTTTACTAATTAAGACTTGTTAGATATTTTAATTGTATGAGTTCTTAAGTTAGTGTGGAGGGATGTTGTGTATTAGTCATTGTAAACTAACGTGTATTTAAACTGCCGCCAAACAAGCGCGAGTCAATCTCCATGCAGCCAACTCTCAATGCATGTTACTCGCTAGCCTAATATTTGTTTGCTTGTTTGTTGTCTCTTGTTTGTAATCAATAATAAAACTAACTTTATCTTTTTGAGTGATTGCTGATTCCATTGTTATTGTTGTAAGGATACAACAGAATTGGAGATATGGATTTTTTGTTCCAAATATTTTTCTTATATTTTATAAGAATTAATGCCAAGAGGATTTTGGATTCCCCCCGCTGGATGAACCTCAACTGTAAGCCATAATTTTTTATAAACACTTGCTTCAAGCTTTGATGCAAGAAATTAATGAATCTCGTTTTGAATTAGGGATTGAATTGGAGATATGGATTTTTTGTTCCAAATATTTTTCTTATATTTTATAAGAATTAATGCCAAGAGGATTTTGGATTCCCCCCGCTGGATGAACCTCAACTGTAAGCCATAATTTTTTATAAACACTTGCTTCAAGCTTTGATGCAAGAAATTAATGAATCTCGTTTTGAATTAGGGATTGAATTGGAGATATGGATTTTTTGTTCCAAATATTTTTCTTATATTTTATAAGAATTAATGCCAAGAGGATTTTGGATTCCCCCCGCTGGATGAACCTCAACTGTAAGCCATAATTTTTTATAAACACTTGCTTCAAGCTTTGATGCAAGAAATTAATGAATCTCGTTTTGAATTAGGGATTGAATTGGAGATATGGATTTTTTGTTCCAAATATTTTTCTTATATTTTATAAGAATTAATGCCAAGAGGATTTTGGATTCCCCCCGCTGGATGAACCTCAACTGTAAGCCATAATTTTTTATAAACACTTGCTTCAAGCTTTGATGCAAGAAATTAATGAATCTCGTTTTGAATTAGGGATTGAATTGGAGATATGGATTTTTTGTTCCAAATATTTTTCTTATATTTTATAAGAATTAATGCCAAGAGGATTTTGGATTCCCCCCGCTGGATGAACCTCAACTGTAAGCCATAATTTTTTATAAACACTTGCTTCAAGCTTTGATGCAAGAAATTAATGAATCTCGTTTTGAATTAGGGATTGAATTGGAGATATGGATTTTTTGTTCCAAATATTTTTCTTATATTTTATAAGAATTAATGCCAAGAGGATTTTGGATTCCCCCCGCTGGATGAACCTCAACTGTAAGCCATAATTTTTTATAAACACTTGCTTCAAGCTTTGATGCAAGAAATTAATGAATCTCGTTTTGAATTAGGGATTGAATTGGAGATATGGATTTTTTGTTCCAAATATTTTTCTTATATTTTATAAGAATTAATGCCAAGAGGATTTTGGATTCCCCCCGCTGGATGAACCTCAACTGTAAGCCATAATTTTTTATAAACACTTGCTTCAAGCTTTGATGCAAGAAATTAATGAATCTCGTTTTGAATTAGGGATTGAATTGGAGATATGGATTTTTTGTTCCAAATATTTTTCTTATATTTTATAAGAATTAATGCCAAGAGGATTTTGGATTCCCCCCGCTGGATGAACCTCAACTGTAAGCCATAATTTTTTATAAACACTTGCTTCAAGCTTTGATGCAAGAAATTAATGAATCTCGTTTTGAATTAGGGATTGAATTGGAGATATGGATTTTTTGTTCCAATTATTTTTCTTATATTTTATAAGAATTAATGCCAAGAGGATTTTGGATTCCCCCCGCTGGATGAACCTCAACTGTAAGCCATAATTTTTTATAAACACTTGCTTCAAGCTTTGATGCAATAAACACTTGCTTCAAGCTTTGATGCAAGAAATTAATGAATCTCGTTTTGAATTAGGGATTGAATTGGAGATATGGATTTTTTGTTCCAATTATTTTTCTTATATTTTATAAGAATTAATGCCAAGAGGATTTTGGATTCCCCCCGCTGGATGAACCTCAACTGTAAGCCATAATTTTTTATAAACACTTGCTTCAAGCTTTGATGCAAGAAATTAATGAATCTCGTTTTGAATTAGGGATTGAATTGGAGATATGGATTTTTTGTTCCAATTATTTTTCTTATATTTTATAAGAATTAATGCCAAGAGGATTTTGGATTCCCCCCGCTGGATGAACCTCAACTGTAAGCCATAATTTTTTATAAACACTTGCTTCAAGCTTTGATGCAAGAAATTAATGAATCTCGTTTTGAATTAGGGATTGAATTGGAGATATGGATTTTTTGTTCCAAATATTTTTCTTATATTTTATAAGAATTAATGCCAAGAGGATTTTGGATTCCCCCCGCTGGATGAACCTCAACTGTAAGCCATAATTTTTTATAAACACTTGCTTCAAGCTTTGATGCAAGAAATTAATGAATCTCGTTTTGAATTAGGGATTGAATTGGAGATATGGATTTTTTGTTCCAAATATTTTTCTTATATTTTATAAGAATTAATGCCAAGAGGATTTTGGATTCCCCCCGCTGGATGAACCTCAACTGTAAGCCATAATTTTTTATAAACACTTGCTTCAAGCTTTGATGCAATAAACACTTGCTTCAAGCTTTGATGCAAGAAATTAATGAATCTCGTTTTGAATTAGGGATTGAATTGGAGATATGGATTTTTTGTTCCAATTATTTTTCTTATATTTTATAAGAATTAATGCCAAGAGGATTTTGGATTCCCCCCGCTGGATGAACCTCAACTGTAAGCCATAATTTTTTATAAACACTTGCTTCAAGCTTTGATGCAAGAAATTAATGAATCTCGTTTTGAATTAGGGATTGAATTGGAGATATGGATTTTTTGTTCCAATTATTTTTCTTATATTTTATAAGAATTAATGCCAAGAGGATTTTGGATTCCCCCCGCTGGATGAACCTCAACTGTAAGCCATAATTTTTTATAAACACTTGCTTCAAGCTTTGATGCAAGAAATTAATGAATCTCGTTTTGAATTAGGGATTGAATTGGAGATATGGATTTTTTGTTCCAATTATTTTTCTTATATTTTATAAGAATTAATGCCAAGAGGATTTTGGATTCCCCCCGCTGGATGAACCTCAACTGTAAGCCATAATTTTTTATAAACACTTGCTTCAAGCTTTGATGCAAGAAATTAATGAATCTCGTTTTGAATTAGGGATTGAATTGGAGATATGGATTTTTTGTTCCAATTATTTTTCTTATATTTTATAAGAATTAATGCCAAGAGGATTTTGGATTCCCCCCGCTGGATGAACCTCAACTGTAAGCCATAATTTTTTATAAACACTTGCTTCAAGCTTTGATGCAAGAAATTAATGAATCTCGTTTTGAATTAGGGATTGAATTGGAGATATGGATTTTTTGTTCCAATTATTTTTCTTATATTTTATAAGAATTAATGCCAAGAGGATTTTGGATTCCCCCCGCTGGATGAACCTCAACTGTAAGCCATAATTTTTTATAAACACTTGCTTCAAGCTTTGATGCAATAAACACTTGCTTCAAGCTTTGATGCAAGAAATTAATGAATCTCGTTTTGAATTAGGGATTGAATTGGAGATATGGATTTTTTGTTCCAATTATTTTTCTTATATTTTATAAGAATTAATGCCAAGAGGATTTTGGATTCCCCCCGCTGGATGAACCTCAACTGTAAGCCATAATTTTTTATAAACACTTGCTTCAAGCTTTGATGCAAGAAATTAATGAATCTCGTTTTGAATTAGGGATTGAATTGGAGATATGGATTTTTTGTTCCAATTATTTTTCTTATATTTTATAAGAATTAATGCCAAGAGGATTTTAGATTCCCCCCGCTGGATGAACCTCAACTGTAAGCCATAATTTTTTATAAACACTTGCTTCAAGCTTTGATGCAAGAAATTAATGAATCTCGTTTTGAATTAGGGATTGAATTGGAGATATGGATTTTTTGTTCCAAATATTTTTCTTATATTTTATAAGAATTAATGCCAAGAGGATTTTGGATTCCCCCCGCTGGATGAACCTCAACTGTAAGCCATAATTTTTTATAAACACTTGCTTCAAGCTTTGATGCAATAAACACTTGCTTCAAGCTTTGATGCAAGAAATTAATGAATCTCGTTTTGAATTAGGGATTGAATTGGAGATATGGATTTTTTGTTCCAATTATTTTTCTTATATTTTATAAGAATTAATGCCAAGAGGATTTTGGATTCCCCCCGCTGGATGAACCTCAACTGTAAGCCATAATTTTTTATAAACACTTGCTTCAAGCTTTGATGCAAGAAATTAATGAATCTCGTTTTGAATTAGGGATTGAATTGGAGATATGGATTTTTTGTTCCAATTATTTTTCTTATATTTTATAAGAATTAATGCCAAGAGGATTTTGGATTCCCCCCGCTGGATGAACCTCAACTGTAAGCCATAATTTTTTATAAACACTTGCTTCAAGCTTTGATGCAAGAAATTAATGAATCTCGTTTTGAATTAGGGATTGAATTGGAGATATGGATTTTTTGTTCCAAATATTTTTCTTATATTTTATAAGAATTAATGCCAAGAGGATTTTGGATTCCCCCCGCTGGATGAACCTCAACTGTAAGCCATAATTTTTTATAAACACTTGCTTCAAGCTTTGATGCAAGAAATTAATGAATCTCGTTTTGAATTAGGGATTGAATTGGAGATATGGATTTTTTGTTCCAAATATTTTTCTTATATTTTATAAGAATTAATGCCAAGAGGATTTTGGATTCCCCCCGCTGGATGAACCTCAACTGTAAGCCATAATTTTTTATAAACACTTGCTTCAAGCTTTGATGCAAGAAATTAATGAATCTCGTTTTGAATTAGGGATTGAATTGGAGATATGGATTTTTTGTTCCAAATATTTTTCTTATATTTTATAAGAATTAATGCCAAGAGGATTTTGGATTCCCCCCGCTGGATGAACCTCAACTGTAAGCCATAATTTTTTATAAACACTTGCTTCAAGCTTTGATGCAAGAAATTAATGAATCTCGTTTTGAATTAGGGATTGAATTGGAGATATGGATTTTTTGTTCCAATTATTTTTCTTATATTTTATAAGAATTAATGCCAAGAGGATTTTGGATTCCCCCCGCTGGATGAACCTCAACTGTAAGCCATAATTTTTTATAAACACTTGCTTCAAGCTTTGATGCAAGAAATTAATGAATCTCGTTTTGAATTAGGGATTGAATTGGAGATATGGATTTTTTGTTCCAATTATTTTTCTTATATTTTATAAGAATTAATGCCAAGAGGATTTTGGATTCCCCCCGCTGGATGAACCTCAACTGTAAGCCATAATTTTTTATAAACACTTGCTTCAAGCTTTGATGCAATAAACACTTGCTTCAAGCTTTGATGCAAGAAATTAATGAATCTCGTTTTGAATTAGGGATTGAATTGGAGATATGGATTTTTTGTTCCAATTATTTTTCTTATATTTTATAAGAATTAATGCCAAGAGGATTTTGGATTCCCCCCGCTGGATGAACCTCAACTGTAAGCCATAATTTTTTATAAACACTTGCTTCAAGCTTTGATGCAAGAAATTAATGAATCTCGTTTTGAATTAGGGATTGAATTGGAGATATGGATTTTTTGTTCCAATTATTTTTCTTATATTTTATAAGAATTAATGCCAAGAGGATTTTGGATTCCCCCCGCTGGATGAACCTCAACTGTAAGCCATAATTTTTTATAAACACTTGCTTCAAGCTTTGATGCAAGAAATTAATGAATCTCGTTTTGAATTAGGGATTGAATTGGAGATATGGATTTTTTGTTCCAAATATTTTTCTTATATTTTATAAGAATTAATGCCAAGAGGATTTTGGATTCCCCCCGCTGGATGAACCTCAACTGTAAGCCATAATTTTTTATAAACACTTGCTTCAAGCTTTGATGCAAGAAATTAATGAATCTCGTTTTGAATTAGGGATTGAATTGGAGATATGGATTTTTTGTTCCAATTATTTTTCTTATATTTTATAAGAATTAATGCCAAGAGGATTTTGGATTCCCCCCGCTGGATGAACCTCAACTGTAAGCCATAATTTTTTATAAACACTTGCTTCAAGCTTTGATGCAAGAAATTAATGAATCTCGTTTTGAATTAGGGATTGAATTGGAGATATGGATTTTTTGTTCCAAATATTTTTCTTATATTTTATAAGAATTAATGCCAAGAGGATTTTGGATTCCCCCCGCTGGATGAACCTCAACTGTAAGCCATAATTTTTTATAAACACTTGCTTCAAGCTTTGATGCAAGAAATTAATGAATCTCGTTTTGAATTAGGGATTGAATTGGAGATATGGATTTTTTGTTCCAAATATTTTTCTTATATTTTATAAGAATTAATGCCAAGAGGATTTTGGATTCCCCCCGCTGGATGAACCTCAACTGTAAGCCATAATTTTTTATAAACACTTGCTTCAAGCTTTGATGCAATAAACACTTGCTTCAAGCTTTGATGCAAGAAATTAATGAATCTCGTTTTGAATTAGGGATTGAATTGGAGATATGGATTTTTTGTTCCAATTATTTTTCTTATATTTTATAAGAATTAATGCCAAGAGGATTTTGGATTCCCCCCGCTGGATGAACCTCAACTGTAAGCCATAATTTTTTATAAACACTTGCTTCAAGCTTTGATGCAAGAAATTAATGAATCTCGTTTTGAATTAGGGATTGAATTGGAGATATGGATTTTTTGTTCCAATTATTTTTCTTATATTTTATAAGAATTAATGCCAAGAGGATTTTGGATTCCCCCCGCTGGATGAACCTCAACTGTAAGCCATAATTTTTTATAAACACTTGCTTCAAGCTTTGATGCAATAAACACTTGCTTCAAGCTTTGATGCAAGAAATTAATGAATCTCGTTTTGAATTAGGGATTGAATTGGAGATATGGATTTTTTGTTCCAATTATTTTTCTTATATTTTATAAGAATTAATGCCAAGAGGATTTTGGATTCCCCCCGCTGGATGAACCTCAACTGTAAGCCATAATTTTTTATAAACACTTGCTTCAAGCTTTGATGCAAGAAATTAATGAATCTCGTTTTGAATTAGGGATTGAATTGGAGATATGGATTTTTTGTTCCAAATATTTTTCTTATATTTTATAAGAATTAATGCCAAGAGGATTTTGGATTCCCCCCGCTGGATGAACCTCAACTGTAAGCCATAATTTTTTATAAACACTTGCTTCAAGCTTTGATGCAAGGAATTAATGAATCTCGTTTTGAATTAGGGATTGAATTGGAGATATGGATTTTTTGTTCCAAATATTTTTATTATATTTTATAAGAATTAATGCCAAGAGGATTTTGGATTCCCCCCGCTGGATGAACCTCAACTGTAAGCCATAATTTTTTATAAACACTTGCTTCAAGCTTTGATGCAAGAAATTAATGAATCTCGTTTTGAATTAGGGATTGAATTGGAGATATGGATTTTTTGTTCCAAATATTTTTCTTATATTTTATAAGAATTAATGCCAAGAGGATTTTGGATTCCCCCCGCTGGATGAACCTCAACTGTAAGCCATAATTTTTTATAAACACTTGCTTCAAGCTTTGATGCAAGAAATTAATGAATCTCGTTTTGAATTAGGGATTGAATTGGAGATATGGATTTTTTGTTCCAAATATTTTTCTTATATTTTATAAGAATTAATGCCAAGAGGATTTTGGATTCCCCCCGCTGGATGAACCTCAACTGTAAGCCATAATTTTTTATAAACACTTGCTTCAAGCTTTGATGCAAGAAATTAATGAATCTCGTTTTGAATTAGGGATTGAATTGGAGATATGGATTTTTTGTTCCAAATATTTTTCTTATATTTTATAAGAATTAATGCCAAGAGGATTTTGGATTCCCCCCGCTGGATGAACCTCAACTGTAAGCCATAATTTTTTATAAACACTTGCTTCAAGCTTTGATGCAAGAAATTAATGAATCTCGTTTTGAATTAGGGATTGAATTGGAGATATGGATTTTTTGTTCCAAATATTTTTCTTATATTTTATAAGAATTAATGCCAAGAGGATTTTGGATTCCCCCCGCTGGATGAACCTCAACTGTAAGCCATAATTTTTTATAAACACTTGCTTCAAGCTTTGATGCAAGAAATTAATGAATCTCGTTTTGAATTAGGGATTGAATTGGAGATATGGATTTTTTGTTCCAAATATTTTTCTTATATTTTATAAGAATTAATGCCAAGAGGATTTTGGATTCCCCCCGCTGGATGAACCTCAACTGTAAGCCATAATTTTTTATAAACACTTGCTTCAAGCTTTGATGCAAGAAATTAATGAATCTCGTTTTGAATTAGGGATTGAATTGGAGATATGGATTTTTTGTTCCAATTATTTTTCTTATATTTTATAAGAATTAATGCCAAGAGGATTTTGGATTCCCCCCGCTGGATGAACCTCAACTGTAAGCCATAATTTTTTATAAACACTTGCTTCAAGCTTTGATGCAAGAAATTAATGAATCTCGTTTTGAATTAGGGATTGAATTGGAGATATGGATTTTTTGTTCCAAATATTTTTCTTATATTTTATAAGAATTAATGCCAAGAGGATTTTGGATTCCCCCCGCTGGATGAACCTCAACTGTAAGCCATAATTTTTTATAAACACTTGCTTCAAGCTTTGATGCAAGAAATTAATGAATCTCGTTTTGAATTAGGGATTGAATTGGAGATATGGATTTTTTTTTCCAAATATTTTTCTTATATTTTATAAGAATTAATGCCAAGAGGATTTTGGATTCCCCCCGCTGGATGAACCTCAACTGTAAGCCATAATTTTTTATAAACACTTGCTTCAAGCTTTGATGCAAGAAATTAATGAATCTCGTTTTGAATTAGGGATTGAATTAGAGATATGGATTTTTTGTTCCAAATATTTTTCTTATATTTTATAAGAATTAATGCCAAGAGGATTTTGGATTCCCCCCGCTGGATGAACCTCAACTGTAAGCCATAATTTTTTATAAACACTTGCTTCAAGCTTTGATGCAATAAACACTTGCTTCAAGCTTTGATGCAAGAAATTAATGAATCTCGTTTTGAATTAGGGATTGAATTGGAGATATGGATTTTTTGTTCCAAATATTTTTATTATATTTTATAAGAATTAATGCCAAGAGGATTTTGGATTCCCCCCGCTGGATGAACCTCAACTGTAAGCCATAATTTTTTATAAACACTTGCTTCAAGCTTTGATGCAAGAAATTAATGAATCTCGTTTTGAATTAGGGATTGAATTGGAGATATGGATTTTTTGTTCCAAATATTTTTCTTATATTTTATAAGAATTAATGCCAAGAGGATTTTGGATTCCCCCCGCTGGATGAACCTCAACTGTAAGCCATAATTTTTTATAAACACTTGCTTCAAGCTTTGATGCAAGAAATTAATGAATCTCGTTTTGAATTAGGGATTGAATTGGAGATATGGATTTTTTGTTCCAAATATTTTTCTTATATTTTATAAGAATTAATGCCAAGAGGATTTTGGATTCCCCCCGTTGGATGAACCTCAACTGTGATCGATTAATTATTTATGAAGCATTGAAACAATTTAATCGAATTTAAAACTTATTGAATTAGAAAAAAAATTGCAAAAGAAAAGTGCCTTATTTTTATGATTTTTTTTGTATTTTGACATCCATTTTTAATGATATTTTTCCAAACGCATCCTTTGGTGACGATTTGGAAGCAACCAAAAATTAAACTTAATAGCAAAAAATGTTTTGATAAAGGAAAAAAAATTCCAAAATCATAAGTAATGAAACTTATAAAAAACTTTGTTTATCACAAGTGATAAATCACATAAAAAGCTACAAAATCGGTAACATATTTGTTTAGTGAAAGATAAGGCTCAAATCGAGTTATGTGGTTTTGAAAATCAAAATACCTATGTTAATGAAAGTATGAAATCTAGAAATTTCATTTCTCTTTAATCAACAGAGCTACCAATGCAAATCCCGATCCTCATTGGGAATGTTATAGTCCTGGGAGACGATATAATGAAGTACAAAAGCAAAAACATCCTAGTTTATGTATTTTTTATGCTGATTCTCATTATAAATCTATTACAAGTTTAATAAGTAAATAAAAGCATTGATTTTTTTTATTAAAAGTTTTAAATTATTTTTAATCCTTGTTTGTTTTGTTGTAAATGTGTAGATATTCTAATGTAATAAATATATGCAAAATTAAAAACAAAAAAATTACAAATTTTTTATCAAATTGCTACTAACCATTATTAATAATTATAACATAAAAAAATTTAAAACCATGAGTTTGCGCGAAAAAAGTTAATAAATTTCGCCTGCGCGAAAATTCTGCTTGGCATGGTGTGCAATTCGCCAAATTTGGGACAAGTGAAATATTTTTCGCGTGATACGCGAAAAATTTGGGACAAATGTGGTCCTCCCGTTTTTATTATTATTTTAATTCAGGCAGTGGCTGTTGTTGGATTTTAGATGCATTTTTAGTTTTGATTAAGAAATTTGAAGAAAAAACTGACTTTCAAAAAAATTTAAGGTCCAGGAAGATTTTTTTCCATAATCAACAGTATTTTTTTGATTTCAAATAAACCCTCAAAAAATCAAAAAATTTTCAATGTTTTTATTTTTATAAATCACAAAAAAATGTATTTCCAAAAAATCTTCTATCATTTTTTAAATTCACAAATTTTTATTTAAAAATAGGATATTTTTCTTTTAATTTTGAATAATCCAATGATGGAGCAACATAATCTCCACAATTATTTGGAAATCCTTTGGGTGGAATAGGCATTTGTTCATGTTCACCTATTTTTAATGCAAAAGCCATTCCCGCCATTTGATGCAACATTAAATGACAATGAGCCAACCACCAACCAGGATTGGTTGCTCGAAATCTTATAACTATATAACCTCCCATTGGAACGGATACTGTATCTCGTAAAGTTGGAAATTGAGTATTCATATTTGGTATTTGTCCATTGAGCCATGAAGAATTGCGAAAAGTTTTTTCATTGCAATGCTAAAAAAAAGTATGGAAAAAATTAATTGGAAAAGTTTTGGTTTTCAAAGTTTAAAAATTAAATAAAAAAAGTTTTTTTTGGCTTTAAAAAATACCGAATAAAAACATAAAATACCTAAAAAAAAGAATCTCAAAAAAAAAACTAACAAGCTTAAATAATGTTTCTGAAACCAATTTTGTATTTGGAAAGTTTTGGATTTTGGTTATCTTAATTAAAAAATAAAAATTCGAGAAAAACTATTCAAAACTAAATTAATAAAACTAACCAGAGTTTCTTCACAATTTATATCTTGATTGGGTTGTTTAACAAAATTAGTTTCATTATATTCAGGAAAGCCCATTTTTAAAAGATAAAAATGGGTACCCTAAAAAATTAAATAACTTCAATCATCAAATTAGAAAACGACAAAATGCTAAAAGTTTATTTTACATGAATATGAAATGGATGAGCATAGCCATTTGTGTAACCGCCACCGTAACTGAAAAAAAAATTAAGTTGGTTTTCTTCTGTCTAATTTTTCTATCTAATTTTTTTTCTTACCCCATATTATAAATAACCATTTGAACAATATTTCCTAAAGTTATATTTAAATGATAAAAGCAAAAACATGCATCATCAAATCTTGCATCACTTTCGGGCGGGCAAGCTTGGCGATCACAAGGTTTAGCAAATTCCTCTAAATTTTGTTTATGGAAATATGGAATCCCTCGAGGCATTTGATACATCCATCCATTCATATGACTATCATAATGCATATTAATAAAATATTCTTCAAATCCAGTTTTAAATTCGCCATTGGTGGAAAGAATTTCTAAATCATTGGTTGATTCTAAAGCTTCAAAATTATTTGCATATCGACAATCATAACTATATTCTCGAGGATATTGTTTAAAAGGGCAGTTTAAAACTAGGCAACGATTTTGAGATGTGCATCGACGAGTGTGATACCAATCAGCTAAAAATTTGACTGAAGTTGCCTAACATTTTTTTTCAATTTTCCAAACACTCACGTTTAAGTTTCTCAACTCGATTACTATTTCCATTAAAATCTTCATAAAATAATTTTGCTCCACCAAAATATGGCTCAATTTTTCCTCCAGTTTTATTATAATGCTCCATAGTTTCAATAATAATTGGATAAATTTTTCTTTGAGGATTTGTTAATCCTTCAATAAGAATATCATATCTTTCGCCCGGGTTTATAATCATCATATCCGTTTTGGTTGCTTTTATTGGTTGACCATCTGCTGCAACTACAGTGTATTTGTGTTCATCAATCGTTATCATCATCATATGAGAGCTGGCTCCATTTATAACTCGGAAAAGGATATTTTCACCTGAAAACTTTTCATGAAATTTGTTACTAAAGTTAGACACATTCTTTAAATTTAGGAAAAGCTTTTGAGGCAAAATATTTAGTAAATAGAAATCTTTTATTAACACATATATACTATATTACAAATAACAACAACAATAAACTACAATAATAATTTACAAATAAACGACAACAACAAAGTAGCAAATAGCACCAGGAATCAATAAGGTATGTATGTTCTCACAGAGAATAACATTACAAAATTACAACGATAATCACAAGTTGATAAAAACAAAAGTAGCGAAATCACATCCTTTTCTTAAAGCATATAAACTTTTTCCCATATGAATTTGCGTAACTTTTTCATCTCCGTTCGACTAATTTGTGGACAAACATTTCGTATATAATCAGCTGTTTTAACTTCAGGTGCCACGATCTTTAATATAAAATGTATTGCGAGTGCAGCTATTACTTCACCATTTGAACCCCATATAAATTGAGGGCATATGTACATATCCTAAAAAAGTTCACGAGTGTTATAAAAAAGAGGTAAAAGAAGACAGTTACTTGTAGCACCATAGTACAAAGTTGTTCCATTTCAAATTCTTCAAATAATCGAGGTTGATAATCACGTAGTAGACTGAGATATCGAAAAAGTTGTTGATGAACTTTTGGCGCACTTGTAAAATGCCATGATGGTGTATTTAACATTTTTCTAATTTCATCAAATTCATTCATTCTACCAGCAATTCGTTCATCTTCGAGTAACAAAGGAGTTGATTGAGGATGAAGGATTCTAAAAACACACTTATACAAAAGCATACGAGAAAGCAACAACAACTTACAAATGTGAAACGTTTAAAACATCTTCAGCCCCAGTATGATGAGTATCACCTTCTCGAGCACCAGCAGAACACATACAAGCTCTTGCAACAGCCTAAAAGTTTTATATGTTTTAATATTTGAGATTCATGGATGAGTAATAAAACAAGCTACTAACAAATTTATCATAAGATTTAATCAAATCAGCATGTTTCATAGATAGTCGATAGAAGTATATCACAGCAGTACATGTTGTCTCGGATTTGCATTGGAGTCGTATACCTATAAAATAACTATAATAACATGAAATGTTACAATAACAAGGTGGTGGCAAGGATTGTTAGCAACTTTTCCTCAACATGATCATGGAAAGGGAGACTTCGTAAAGCTGCATAACATGAACTTATGATGAAATAAAAAGCTCTATGGATGATTAGTTGAAAAATGAATTTTAGCACGTTTGAGTAACTTTGACTCATACCATCTTCCATATATTTCCATTGAATTGACATTGATCAAAGTTGTTGAACCCATACCACCACCATCACGAATAACAAAAAAATTCTTACCCAATTCAATTAGATGTCCATATGCTTCACGATAAGCTTGATTCTTTATCATATTCTTTACCAATAAAAGTTCTTCTATCTTTTTTGCGACGAATAAATAAAGCACCCGTAAATGAAAAAATGTCTATCAAAAAGCTAAAGTTGATTTTATTCGTTTCTTTGGTAAGCAGCAAAATCAAAAAAAGCTACTACGAGCAACTAAAAAACAGAGATGTTAAAAATACATACATATTACAAATATCTCGCAAAAAATGGATAACAAAACGCGTAATTAATTAAATATTTTAATAATTGAATAAAGTTAAAGATAGATAGCTGAATCAAAGATTGTCCTTGACATAGAAAAAAATGTGGATTTTTTTTTTGGTTGATTAAAGCTTTTTTCGTTTTAGGATTTTTTTCGGCGGTAGACCGCCGTTTATCTAACAAAAATAAAGCAGGCACGATTGATATCTGCTGAATTGTCAAATAAAACAAGCTCACAAGAATTACAAAAAGACCACTAAAAAAATAAAAATTGAAAAGTTGGAAAAAGTAATAAAGGCTTTAGAAAATATTGAGCTTTCCAATGGCGCTTTGAAAGCTGCCGTTTGAATAAAAAAGCAAAAACATTATTTTGCTTTTCGTAAAGCTTTTTCTTTGTTTGTTTTTTTGCATTAAAAAATTATTAAAATTGTTATTGAAAAATAATACAAAATTTATAATTTTTTTAAACTTCGACAAACCTTTGCGAATTTTAAATGTTTCCAATGGCAATGTTTCAGGTCGTTCAAGAATATCCATTTGATTATGCCTAAAAAATTTTAACATAATTATTCCTAATTTTTACACACCTCCAAAGGTACTTTTCCTATTTATGTTTTATGCTCGAAACATACCATCCATGTTCATTAACAAGTAAAGTCCTAAGAGCCACAGTTCCACCAATGGCACCAAAATCATAACTTCTTGTTGGAGCCCAACAACGTCCAAGCTTTTCTAAATCAAAGCCCCATTGCCATTTCATAGTTCGCCATCGTTGAGCAAACCAAATATAATTTGAGGTTGCTACGGTCCAGTCCTAAAAAGCATGATTTATTTTTATTTATTTTTTGTGATTTAAAAAGCGGGATAATAGACTTTTTAAAGAAAAAGTAAAAAATGCATATCATTATTTAGGTGTTTTTTTGAAAGCAATAAGATAATAATTCTCTAATTAATGTTACTATCATAAGAGAGTAATTATTTTCAAGCGATTATTTCCAAATTTTTGTTACTATCATTGGATAGTAAACATTATCAAGCGATAATTTGCAAATTTTTGTTACTATCATTGGAGAGTAGTCATTTTCAAGCGATAATTTGCAAATTTTGTTACTCTCATTTTTTTGCATTCAAACATTATCCTTTCTAGTAAAACAGGTTGTCATTCCATGTCAATTTACTTTTTCATTCACAAAAAAATGAAAGGAAAAAAAATTTACATAAAACTATCTTTCATGCGCAATCAAAAAAAGGAAAAGAAAAAATTTACATAAAATAGTTTGAGCATCAGCTTAGTTACAAAAATTGTTATCATTAAAGGTAGCTGTAACATTTACTTGGCGCGCCGAAGGTGCGCCTTTTTGTCTAGTTTTTCATTAATAAGCAATGAACAAAACTAATTTTCGCATTTTTAATTCTTTCTTATTAAAACTCACTTGTAAAACCATTGCATATTCTCGACTTGGAATAACAATTTCTTCTTCATCATTTCCCAAAATAATTTTTTCTTGTTTTTCTTTTTTAACTATAAAAGCTCCCAATAATCCATAACCTTTATCCATTCCCAAATGGCCATGAATCCAATGAGTTCCAAAAGTATCCGCAATAAATCGATATTGATATTTAGTTTGAGGTGGAATAGGACACTGTTGAAGATATCCCACTCCATCGGTATACCATAAACCTTTTTTATCGAGGCCATGAACATGAAGAGTCATGGACGAAGATAAAAGTTGATTAAATATAGTTAAAATTATTTCAGATCCATATGGAACAACAATTGGGTCAGCGGGGACTTTTCCATTTATGGCGTGGACGACTTGATGAAGGCCGTGTAATTGGAGCAAAGAAGAAAAATTATGATAGCTGGAATTCCATGAATATGAAGCTTCACAAGGTTGAGTTTGATCCGAATCTCGAACATACCAAGGCATCTGAAATTATTTTTGGTTTGGGTTTTTAAGAATAATAAACAATACAAATTTTTTTGGATTAAAAAATTAATAAAAAAATAAATTAAAAATTTTGGAACTTTAGAAATTTCAATCCCCGAAAATCTGGAAACTCGAAATTTAAGTTTTTTATTAATAAAAAAAAGGTTTGATTTTAAATATCCATAACGAAACCAAAAAAAATGCGGGAAAAATGTAAGTTTTTTTTTAGCATTTACCTCTTAATTTAATTTTGTGACTTTTTTTTGTGTCAAATATCTCAAAGGAAAAAAATAAAGACAAACCGATTGAAATTGATTTGGATCATAATCCAGCACTTCAACATGACCATTTTCGCCATCAGTGGACATGGTTAATTTTTCAGAAATAATTAATTCAAATTCATAAATTCCATCGACTCTTGGAATAGCTAATTTTAAAGGTTCAGCAAATTCCGAAAAACTTTCAACAAATTTTATGCAAAAGAAAATTACAAAAATATAAAACAGCGACGTCATTAATAAACTTTTTTGATGAAACATTTTTTTCTAAATATAAAACGCAGACTATTTTTTTCTTCGCTTTTTTTGATTTTTTACGTTACTTTTTCATGATTATTTTTTTTATATTTCTCTCCTGCAAAATTGAGGAAATACCTCTCTTGAAACTGAAGTCCCGCCGCCACCGCAGCGATTGCAAAAGCTGCAAATGCAATTGAGACGCCACCTCCTTATTTTTCTTTTTATTTTTCTTGCTCTTCTCACTTTTCAAAAATCAAATCAAAAAAAATTTAGAAGCATAGACGCAAACATTAGCCTTGAGTATTGACTCAATATTATTTAAGAAAGAGAAAACTGCTTATCAATTTCTCAAACAAATAAATATACTTTTTTTTGAATAAAAATAAACTTTAATTTCTTCACGTTTTTTACACATAAATGCATATACTTTTTTAATGTACAAATAAATAAATAAAAACTCAGGTTTAAATTTCATTTTTAAAAGTTATTTTTTTGGGTAAATCGAATTTCGTCTAAAGTTGGTACATTCATAAAAAAAATTTGTAAAGGTTCCAAAGTCACGAAGAAAAAAGGTGAGAATTTCTCAAACAAACAAAAAAGACGGTTAAAAATCTTTTTATTTAATTTTATTTGTGTTGAAGATTATAAGTTCAAGATCAAGTTCAAATTCGAGTGAGTCTGGGTTTCATTAACTCAAAAAGTTTGTAGAAAATCACGCGTATACGAAATTTGCTAATAAATATTTTTTGCAAATAAAATTCTGGAGAATTTATTTTTTGCATTTATAAATTTTCACTAAATCAAAGTTTATTATTTATTAATCCTCAAATTTTTTTTTGAGCAAACACAAAAATACAATTTTCAAAAGTGCCTAAAAATTAAATAAAAAATACACACATATTGTTGTAAAAAAGAAAAACACAATTCGACGACTATTTATTTATATTTTTTTTTGCTATCAATTTTCTTTTTATTTATATTTCCTAATTTTAAGCTTTAAGTCGAAGAGGTTCAGTATGTGGACTTTTCATATATCGTCGAGAAGCTCGAACGCATTCAGCCATGGTTGGAGAAGCACGGGAAATGGAATTCGTCATCCAATAATCTGCTAATTCTTTTTGTTTAACTTCAAGCGATTTTGATGGAGATTTTGAAGTCTAAAAATAATAATGTGCATAAATAATTATTTTAGCTTTTTCAAATTTAAGAATTACAAGCGATTTCATAATTTTCATTAAGAAATCGCTTGTCTTGCAACAGCGAAAAATATTATAATTTTCTATGTTTAAAAAAAATCTTGTAAAAAGTCTTATATGATAAAAAAAATTTTCTCACCTCAGATAATTCCAATGCCTGTTTCATAAAGGATGCGGGTTCAACCGAGCCATAATGAGCAAAGTGTGGTGCAATTTCAGTTAAACGATGTCGAACTTCTTCCAAATTATCATAAGGAAGTGTACGGCCTGCAACTTCCGAAAGGGCTCGAATAATTCTCCAATCGGTTCTTCCTTCGCCTTGTGGAGCTACGGCATTGTAACCTTTTTGGGCTCGACCTTCAGTATTTACCCAAGTTCCTTGCTTTTCTGTGTATGCTGCTCCGGGAAGGACAACGTCAGCTATTTCAGCTCCTGAATCTCCATGATGGCCTTGATAAACAATAAATACATCTTCAGCAAAATCACTGCGTTTAAAATTATGTTCATCTGATCCAAGAAGATATAAGAATTTAATATTTTTCTTATTTGAATCAAATTTGGAAATTGGTTTATAACCCAAATCAAGGGCTGCTACTTGTCCAGCATTTCGATGAAGGATGTTAAGAACCTTTCGGCCTTCTATAAAAAATAGTTTTAATGTTTTTGAAATGTTAGAAATCTTTTTTTATTCTCAAAATCGCACTTTTTTAAATTATTCATTTTTCATAATTCTTTAGGCGTTTTTTGAAAGTAATTAAATTACAACAATAATTCTTAAATTTATGTTACTATCATTTGATAGTAAACAATTTTAAACGATAAATTAAAAATTATTGTTGCTATTTTTTTTTTAATTTCGAATGGAAAACAATATTTTCCATTTTTGAATGTACGATGCCTTTTTTGCATTATTTTTTTATAATCACAAAAACTTACCACTTTGGCTGCTTAATTTATCAGCAAGTTTTTGAAGTTTTCCAAGTAATGCATTTCCATCGGGGCCTTTAAGAGCATCAACACCAACAATAATCATAGGACGTTTAGAATTTTTTAGGGTTTCACCAAACGATCCTTTTTTACCCGAAGATAAGTCATCGATGGCAGAAGCTGAAGGGCCAAGATATTCAAAATCATATGTTAAATCCACATCCGATCCAATAACTCCGATTTCAATTTCAGAATGAATAAATCTGAAAATAAAAACAAAAAATAAATATTTTTTAGAAGGCATTAAAAATGTAGCAAAAAGCTAGGGATTATTTGTTACTGAAAATTTATAATTCTGAAAACTAATAATTTTATTATTTTTTTTCAAATTTTTTATGCAAAAAAAAATATTTTAAAAAATTATGGGTTTACTTTTTTTTCAAATTTAAAAAAAGTTTAATTATTTTACATAAATTTTTTTTGAAGGTCAAGGAATTTTGAAAATTAAAAAAATTGCTTGAATAGAATTAGATATCGCAAAAAAGGAAAATTAAACGAAAAAAATATGTAAATTTTACAAATAATTTTTTATTAAAAAAAATCTCTTACGCTTTTCGAATTCTTGCATTTAAAACGGGTGCTTCATATCTTGGATTGGTTCCAACGAGCAATAGCGCATCGGTATCTTCAATAGCCGCAATGGAATCATTTAAAAGATAATTGGATCTTAAATCAATTCCTCCACTTCCAGTTGGATAATCTTCTTCCGTAAAAACATTTTCAGAATTATATTTATTTGCTAAATCTTTTGCAGAAATAAGCGTTTCAGCATCATTTATTCCACCAGCAATTATTGCAATTCCATTGGCGGGGGATTGGCGAAGTTTTTTAGCCACCGTAAAAAGAGCCTCTTCCCATGTACTTTGTTCGAGATGGCCTTCATGTTTAATTAATGGAATAAGAAGCCGTTGACGACGCAGCCCATCCACAGCGAATCTTGCTTTATCACTGATCCATTCTTCATTAATATCATCATGCATTTTAGGAATTACACGAAATATTTCTCCACCTCGACTTGAAATAACGATATTTGAGCCTAAAGCATCCAAGACATCAACGGATTCAGTTTTTCTTAATTCCCATGGACGAGCTTGAAATGAATATGGTTTATTCGTTAAAGCTCCAACAGGGCATAAATCAATAACATTTCCAGAGAGTTCAGTTGCAAAAAATTTCTCGACATATGTTCCAATTTGCATATCACTTCCACGACCAGTGGTACCAAAATCTGGGACACCTGCAAACAAAAATAGATTAAATATATTTAATTTAGGGTTCAATAATTTATAATTTATTGGGAAAATAAAGAAAAACGAGATATTTGCTGTAAATTATCCCATTATTTAAAGAAGAAGTTATAAAATGCGAAAAGTAGCTTCGTAAAATCAAAATTAGAAAATTATTTTTGCATTTAAAAAAAGAAAAAGATAGTAACAAAAATTTGCAAATTATCGCTTAAAAATGTTTAGTATCATATGATAGTAACATGAATTTTAGAATTATTTAAATAATTTTGTTACTGTCAAAAACGCATAAAGAATGTAAGAAAATAATGAGCAAAGCGAACAAAAAAATTTCTTTACTTTTTAAATTTTTTTATATTTCTTTTAAAAAAATGAGTAAAAAATTAACAAATTTGTGTTCAATTTGGATAAATTTCAGCAAATTAACTCAAGACTTAATTTTAACAAGGTATTTAAGTTTGGGTTAAAAAATATTAATTTTAGGCAATGATCCATCCTTACCTGCCACTTCATTAGCAAATCTAACACATCGAGTGCATTGAATGCAACGAGTCATAATTGTTTTAACCAATGGTCCAATATCTTTATCTTCCACTGCTCGTTTACCATCATATTGAACTTGAAGCCGTGAACGATCAGCTCCAAAAGCCATGGATTGATCTTGTAAATCACATTCTCCACCTTGATCACAAATAGGACAATCTAATGGATGATTAACCAACAAAAATTCCATAACCCCTTCTCGAGCTTTTTTAGAAAAATCCGAATTTGTTTTAACTCTCATTCCATTCATTACAGGCATAGCGCAAGATGCTACAGGTTTAATGGATTTTTCTACTTCCACCAAACACATTCGACAATTTCCAGCAATTGATAAACGGTCGTGATAACAAAATCGAGGGATATCTACTCCAACCAAGGCACAGGCCTAAAAAAATAATATAATTTAATTTTTTGTGGTTTTAAAATAAAGATTTTTTTGATGAAAAATCGAAAACGTTTTTAACAAAACTTCAAGATTTTATTTCCTAAAACTCTTTTTCTTATTTAAATTTACTTTTCCAAAAATTAAATCATAAATATTTTTAGCAAAATATTGAAATTATTTTATAGCGTTTTTTTTTAGATTTTTTTACAAGGTTTTCTCTTTTTTTTCTAAAATTTTTAACTAAATATCAGAAAATTTAGCAATTTTTGACTTTCAAACAAAGTTCAATATGCATATGAATGGCATGAAACATACCTGAAGAATAGTCATTCCAGGATCGCATAAAACTTTTTTATCATCAATAAAAACTTCAACTTTTTTTGGTGGTGCTGCTGCTGCAGTTTGTTGATGGCGAATTGCTGTTGTGGTTGCAGAAGCTACTCGATTTTGAAGAGACCATAATCGAGTACCTAATTTTGTTGAGCTATTACCTAGCAGCATGGCTATAAAGAAATATTATTCATAAACATTTAAAAAATTAATTTTACGATAAAAAAATATATAAATGCGATTTTTAAAAAAACGCATAATTTTAATTTTAAAAAAGATAAATTAATTAAGTCACATTTTTTTTTTCAAAAACCAAAAAGTTATATAAAGAATATATAAAAAATCGAGTACAGGAATTGGAAAACAACAAAAGAAAAAAAAGAACCAGGAAAAAAGTATCACAGAAAAAACAAAAAAAATTTCTAGAAAGAAAAATTTTAGCAAGAAAAATAATAGTTTTTTTTTGATGAAAGAAGCCCCGCCACAAACAATTTTTTTTGAGTGTTAAAAAAATATTTATATATACAAAAGTGAAGCCCGAATATTAGTTAGTCAATATTTTTTTTAATAAATAGTAAATTTCATAAAAAAAAGGTTTGGAATCATAGTTATAATATTTTTTTGATTTAAAAAATTTGAAAATAAATTAAACATGATTTGAATCTGCAATACGAATATTAGGATTTGCATGTGGATCAAATAAAGGATTATCATCTGCATTTCCTGAATGTCTACCAATAAATAAAAATAATACTATTAATCCTGCTGCAATTATTGCTATAGCTGCAACACGTTTAATTGAACGTGGAACACTTCGAACTCTTAAAAAAATATATATATATAACAGTGGAATTTAAAAAAAGGCCAATGACGAGAGAGGAGAGTTCGCGAAAAAATGATAGTAAACTTACTGAATATGTCGATCCCCGCCAAGACGTTTAGCATATTTTTGATCTGGATGATCTTCATCTCGTGGATCTGGATTAAGTAAAGGTCGTCGATCATCTGAATGGGATTTGGTTCGAGCTGAAGAAGAAAAAAAAACTTAGATAGATATTTATAAATCTTTTCCAAAGCCAAAGTGACGACAATTTCGGTTCATTTTTTCAAAACAAAAAAAAATTCTATCGGAATAAATTCGTTTCAAGAAGGAAGATATGTGTTTTTGTTTGAAAAAAAAAACTTACATGTAAAAGTATTCATTTCAATTGGATTATTATTATCAATATTAACGGAATACGCCGTTTCATGATCTCGTGCACTTAAGGCTGGTGTGGCCCTTCCACTTGCAGGCAAAGATGGAGGATGTTGGAGATGTTGGTGATGGTGGTTTTGAAGATGTTGAGGAACATTAGCTTCAAATTCAGGTCTCATATCTAAACCCATTCCATTTCTTCCCCAATTAACTGTAGCCAATCGAGCTTTAAGCTTTTCAATCACTGGAGAAGTTTGATTTGGTGAAGGAAAAATATTATCCAAACAACTGGGACATTTATAACTTGCGGAATTTAATGGTAATTGGGACATACGAGAATTTAAACAATCCCAATGAAACACATCTAAAAATAATTATTTTTTTCGTTAGCAAGCTAGTTTTTAGAAATAAAATTTAAAAAAGCTTACGAAAACATTTCAATCGAATGGTTTCGGTTTTTTGCAAAGGTTGAGTGCATAATAAACAATTTGGATCATAATCACTATCAGTCAACCATGCAACATAAGTTTGAACTACGCACTGAAAAAAAAATTATCATGGATTAATTTGATGGTTTTCTTCGGATATATAATCTATAGAAAATTATAATTTATTCAATTCCAAGAATATATATAAATTTCGTTGAGATAAAAGTGAATAAACTCAGTTTTTCTTTTAAATGTTTAAAGAAGCCCCTTTTCTATAATTCGGATTCATGCTTTTTATATGCTTTAAGAAAGGCTAGAATAAAACCATGTATTTTAATTTGCTTGGCAATACCGAACGAAACATGCAAGAATTAGAGCCTTCATAAGTCAGTCAAAAAAAGTCTATCAAATCAAACATTTTTTCCACATTTTTTTTATATATTCTTTTCAAGGGATTAAAGATAAGTTAAATCTGTGAGAAAAATCTGAAGGTATAAAGAAAAAAAGGAAAACTCACCGAATCATGATTTGAAATCAAACAGCTTTCACAAACATTTACACGATGTTCAAAACAAAATAAATTTGTTACTTTTCGTAAGCTGCATTTACATAAACCCATTTCACTGGAAAAAAAGGAACTCAAAATCAAACAATTCTTAAAATTAAATCTAAAAGTTCAGCCAAAAAAGCACGATCAAAAACAAAGTAAAAAAGTATGCACGTTTTTGTTTACCAAAGTTATGTTTTAAGCTCGAGAAAAATCACGATTTTATTGATCAAAATTAAAGTTTTTTTGGGTGATTATTGTTTGAATCCATCGTGGCATTAAAAATCAGTAATTTTTTTTATTGAATAAAAAAATCAATCAAAGAAAATAATCAAGATAAATAAAAAAAAAAGCTTGAAAAATCTCACAAAAAAAGAAAGAAAAATTTTTTTTATGCGACGTTGCTGTTGTTGTTCATCCAATTCAGCAGCAGCCAGCCAGCCAACAACCAACCATCGCTGATGCACACACATAAAATTCTCTATCTTTTTCTTGGAAAGAAAAGCAACCCTGAATCATGGCTGCAGCGGCGGCAGAAATGCTGAGATGGTTTTGTTCATTCAAAAATACCAACAAAAAAAAGTTTGATAAATTTTAAAAACAAAAATATAATAGTTAGTCTTGTAAAAAAATAATGAAAATTAGGCTAAATTTTTTTATTTATTTAAAATAAACATGGTAAACAAATAAAATTAAATGGGAATTATATCAAATAACATAGGATTTTTAAAATGATCCTTCATAGTTTCTTTGAAATCAATGGGAAGTTGGTGAAATAAATAAATTTTTGCTCCTGGTTTCATATTTTTCTAAAAATTAATTATTGTAATTTGTCTTTTTTGAGAAAGCTACGATAATTAGATATTATCTTACTTCAATAAATTCAATAAATTCATTCGGTTCGAGTAGAAAATCATTTGGAAATTTTGTAGAAAAACAAAAATATTCTATTTTATTTTTAAATTTCAAATTATTTAATATTTGAGAAGTTTTCTCTGTAGTTATTGGGCCACAGTACATGCTGAAAATGGGTTTCTTTTAAAGACAACTAGCTAAATTAAAAACATATATTTCCGAATTAATTACGATAAAAAATAAATAAAAAAGCCATAATTTTTTAAGTAAAAAAAACTATAAAATTGTTTTTTGTATCAAACTCTTTTTTCTCTCTCTGACTTACACAAAATGTCGCAATTTTGGTAATTCGCACATAATTTCTTCCAAACTTGCTAAACTATCATTTGGTTATTTTACTTGCAAAGTATGAGATTCCAAAGATTCAACATTTCCAGATCTAACAAGAAATTGAAATTCTTTAATAGAAATATTTTGGTCTCGAATTTGCAAAAACTTTATATCACATTTTTCTATTTTTGGAATAAATTTTGAAAGTTGCGTTTGATCGGTTAAACAATAAACCGATAAAGAATTTGAAATAAATGCTTTTTTGAATGGCGAATCAGAAAATAAATTTTCTTTTGAAATATGCATCGATTCTCGATCAAAATCAATGAATTCGATTTTTGGACCATCTTGATTCTCAAAAAATCCAAGAGCAAGTCGATGGCAAATTGGAATTTGAATTTGTTTATAAAAAAGTTTACAAGTTTGATAAAGTTTTTGAAGCGATGAAAGTCGAATATTTTTTAAAACATAATTAATTATAGTCGCACGAAATGGAAATTTTTGCGAATGAGAATGCTTGAAATTTGTTTTTACAAAAATATGTTTTTCAATTTTTGGGTTTTCTTTTAATTCTTTTTTCTCAAAAACTGGAAATTTAATATTTTCAAAATCCATTGGATTTTTCCATGGAACATAAATTTCTGGATGGCCCAGTTTTTTAGTTTCTTCTTTGTATTTTTCAAGCATTTCTTTGTCATCCAAAAATAATCTCACATATTTCGAATAAACTTCCAACATTGCCTGAAAAATGGCTTTAATGGTAAAAACTTAGTTTTTAATTTGCTTACTATAGGATTTTTATCACTCAAATATCCGATATAAAGTTTCCACATATTTTTATTTAAAACATTTCTTCCAATTCGATGTTCGATATTCATGGTTATAAACTCTTCGTCTTCAACTTCAAGGATATATTTGAGCCATTTTTCATCGTTCCCATTCACAGACATTTTTTTATTGAAAAGGTTCAAATTTTTTTCATACATTGAAATTATTTCTGGGGAAACGGGGCAAGCTAAAAAAAGTGTTTATAAAATTTAAAAATATATATAAAATATTTACATGAATATTTGTTGTATAAACGAAATCTATCTTTTAATCGTTCATTGGGAAATGAAAATTCTTTTTCAGCTAAATCATAATTTTTCATTAATGCTGCCTGATACGCTTGTCCATTTTCAGAAAAAAAGAATTTAAGCATCAACTTTATATTCTATAAAACAAAATTGCTTTAGAAAAAAAAATGTACTTTTTTTTCTTCGCTGCATTAAACTTACATTAGGACAGCAGAAATGCAAAAAGAAATGATGGGCACCTTTTTCAAATACAATTTCAGCTTGTTGCTGACCTTTCTTAGAAGTGAATGGATTTTGAATACAACTAAATATTCAAAGTTTAAAAAAAATTTATTTGCTAATTTTAAAAATATGAATTTTAACAAAAAATAAACAAAGTTTAAAAAGGCGATAATTTTCAAAAAATATATCGAAAACATTTAATTTAATATTGCTTTGAAAAAAAAACTCTAATTTAGAAATTTTCACTCTTAAAATAGTAAAGTTTTTCTTCGAACATAAATTGCAACTTATATAAAAAAATTAAAAAGCAAAAAAATCTTTCAAAAACTTACTCATATAATTCATTCCATAAATCAAATGTAATAAAATAATTTTGACTAAATTCATCCAAATATTCAAATTTTTTATTTGGATCTAATTCGATTTGCTTTTTTAAATCTGAATAAACAACTTGATATTGCTGAGGGAAAGCTTCAATATCCAAAGTTGTTGGATAATCATCCATATTTTTTTCTTCAAAATTCTAAAATAATGAAAAGTTTTTCTGAAACAATTTTTTAGAGGGCAAAAAAATGAACAAGACAAAATTACTGTATTACCAAATAATTAAATTTTCTTTCTCCACCACAGCTGCTCTTCCACAAACGAATATTTACAATATAAAAAAAATTGCAACCACTTGAAAAAAGAGGAAAAACAAGGGAGATTCAAAATGCTACACACCTTAGAAAAATCTTCTAAGAATTATTTCCCTCTCTTTTTTTGGGCCAAATATCTTTGTGATGGTGATGCGAACTTTTTTTTTAAACCATTCACTCATTTTAGGTTTGAAATCTGCTCTGTTATTGATTTTATTATGGCTTTGCTCATCCATTCTTATTGGAATGATGGCCCATAAAAAACCGTCACATACATCGCATTGCGCACATATTTTTTTTGTTGGTTGAAAAAGCAAAAAAACAACAGCTTTGACCTGATAAAGCAGCGACCTCCCATTCTAATATCATTTTTTGTTGTGTGGCATTGCGGTTGTTGGCTTTGCAAAACAAGAAAGTTATGATTGTTGTCATTGGGAGAAAAATCTTCGTATTTTCTGTCTATTTTTAAATACAAAAAATGAATTTTTTTTTTGATTTATAGTTTAAAAAATGGCGCCAAATGTTTTAAAAAATATTTATCTACTTGGTTGTTATATCGCTATTTTAATAATTTCCCTCTTTTTTAAGACGAGTTCTATGAAATTTTTGTTCGAGTTTGGTAGACGAATTTTTTTTGTTGATTTTTTTGACTAGGATTGTTCAGAATGGTGTAAAAATGTATAAAAATGGAGTAGGACCTTCAAAAAGTCATCTGGATATTTATAATTAAACACTTTCGTATTGAGACTCCGCGTCACAAACTATTTATTAATATCATGTTTTTTTTATTCTTCTTGGTTTATTTAGGTTTTCGAGGATGGGGAATCTGATGGTAATGCCACTTTTTCAAAACACCTTTGTTATTATGGAGATACATCACTACAATATACTTTAAATCCACATAACTTTTTTTCTGTAACCGCGCCGATGAAGTTAGCTATGCCATAATATCTTATAAGTATTTAGCTTTAACATGGTTTAACTAACTTTTTCTGGCAAGTGCCGGAACATCAATTTTCATAGCAAAATATACGTGAGATTACAATTTGTTTGTGGGGAAAATGGTTTTTTTCTTTCTCTTCTTTTTCTTTCATCAAAAACTTTTAGAACAAAACGCCAAAAAACGAAAGAAGAGAAAGAAAAAAACCATTTTCCCCACAAACAAATTGTAATCTCACGTATATTTTGCTATGAAAATTGATGTTCCGGCACTTGCCAGAAAAAGTTAGTTAAACCATGTTAAAGCTAAATACTTATAAGATATTATGGCATAGCTAACTTCATCGGCGCGGTTACAGAAAAAAAGTTATGTGGATTTAAAGTATATTGTAGTGATGTATCTCCATAATAACAAAGGTGTTTTGAAAAAGTGGCATTACCATCAGATTCCCCATCCTCGAAAACCTAAATAAACCAAGAAGAATAAAAAAAACATGATATTAATAAATAGTTTGTGACGCGGAGTCTCAATACGAAAGTGTTTAATTATAAATATCCAGATGACTTTTTGAAGGTCCTACTCCATTTTTATACATTTTTACACCATTCTGAACAATCCTAGTCAAAAAAATCAACAAAAAAAATTCGTCTACCAAACGCCTTTTGAAAATTAAAAAAAATTCAGAGAATCCGTCTTAAAGCTTTTTCCCTTCATGTCCCATAGAAATCATTTATTTTTAAATTAGAATCATTTTTTAATGCCTTTTAAATAAAAAGAAGGATCGATCGTGAAATCTATTTTTTACCTAATTTTTTTCTTTAACCTTAATTTTTTTTAAATGAAAATTCCTTAACTTAATTAAAACCATTAATTTCAGAAAATCCTATTGAAGCCTTTAAAAAAACATTGAAAGCTATGCCAAATTTTATTGTTGAATTCCTTGCAAAAAAATGGACTAAATTTTTGCCTGATCGAGTTAAAAAAGGCATCGCTGAAAAGGCTGCTGCTGCGGCTGCTCATCAAAAAGAAGAAAATGATGATTCCATAAAATCGATGGAAAGTTTTGAAAATATTATTGAAGCCCAAGAAACTCCCCAAAAACAACCACAAAGTTCCGAAATGGAAAAATCCGAAATTAATTTTGATTCAAAAAATAAAGAATTAAAAATGTTAAAAGAAAAGGTTGAACTTTATGAAGATTGCGTTGAACGATTGGTAATAAAAAATAAATTTTTTATGATTGCAAAAAAAAATCTAACTTTGTTTTTTTTAGGCCGAACAATTGGATCTCATTGAAGTTGAATACAATAAACGAGAAGCTGAAATGCAAGCAGAAATTATGAGCTTGAAAAAAGTTAGTCACTTTTTCCATTGGTTTTGAACACATTTTTATGATAAAAAATATTTACAGTAAAAAAATAAATAAATAATTAATTATTTTTATAGGCCCTCATGAAATCCAAAGCTTCAGTCAAAGCATGAGAAGCTAAAATATTTTTTTTTACTTGAAATCGAATAGGTGTTCGTTTGAGTTTGAAACATCAAAAAAATATAATAAAACTTGCTTTCTTTTATGATATTTTATTTTAGTAAAATTTAAATTTTAGCTTATGTATTTTTTTGTAATTTAACCGATTACCGACAGTTTTTTTTTAAATAAATAAAATACTTACAAATGAAATATAAAAATTTTCTATATTCTTTTTCTCCAAATCAAAATACATTTTATAATTAAACAAAGTAATTTCAATAAAAATTTGCCAGAACATTTTAAAGAAAACTCTTGCCTTTGTTTTTATAGAAATTTTAATTGCTTTTATTTAGCAAAATGCTATAATCAATTAATTGTATCCCATAATTAGAATAGAAAAAAAAAATTGCGGAGCTACATTGGGATTCAAGAGTTTTTATTTAACATATACATGAATAATTAACGGTTTAGAAACAACTAAATATTTACTTTTGAAACAATTTTCAATAATATTATTAAAATATGGAGTAGGGAATTGGAAGCTAAACGTTGATCCAGCTATGAGGTTTTTCTAAAAATTCTCACAAAAATAAATATAAAAAATTGTTAAAAAATAGTTACTTCTAAAAATTCACAAATCTCATGAGGCTCCAATAAAATTCCAGCTCCTCCTCCTTGTCCAAAGTTTTCCATGCTTGAAGAAGAATCAACAATAAAAATGATATCCATTGCTGGTGTTTGACATTTAGGCATTTTACTTACAGCATCAATAAAATCTTGTGGTTTTCGTGATGGATTAAATTTATGTACCATCATTTGTTTGTGGCAAAGAAAAAAAACCAACATCGTCGTTTTATTGTATTTTGCGTGTTTTCATACAATTTGCATGTTTGTGAAAAAAAATTAATGTAAATTTTCAGATTCTTTCATTCAACTTTATTTTTCTATGATGTTTTTTCATTTTCAACACTTCGTCGAAAATCAAAAGCGTGTTGTGTTCTCTCAAAGCAAAAGCAACTACGACGACGATGTCAAAGAACAACAACAAATATGGAAATGGTAAAGAATATCAAATGATTCTTCGTCGAGCTGCATCACCAACATGTTTAGAAGTTCAAACCAATGCATCTGAAACTGGATTCAAAACAATCAAAACTGATAAAGGAAGCGAACGAAATGCGTAAGTTCCTTACTTTTGTACTTACTTCCAATAACCTTAAAACTTGTTCATTTTTTAGGACAACAACAACGAATATCATTCAATCACCTATTCCTGTTACCGCTACACGTGCACAAACTGCTCGAACTATTGTTGTTATGAGACATGGTGAACGAATGGATGATTTATTTGGTCGATGGTTTGAAAGTTGTCAAGGCAAAAATGGAATTTATCGTCAACGTGATCTCAATATGGTTGGTTAACTTTCACCCTTCTTGTGCTTTATAATAGCTTCCATGATACTTGTTTACTTGTTTTGTATGCTTTCAATGATATCTTCTTTTTTTAGCCCTCTGATGTTTCATCTCTCAATCGACCATTGCACGAATATGAATGTGATACATCTTTAACTGTACTTGGCAATGTATTAGCACAAAAAGTTGGACGTGCAATGTTTGTAAGTGGTCGACCTCCAGATACCGTTTATTGTTCTCCATCATTTCGTTGTATTCAAACTGCTGCTGTAGCTGCTTCAATGTCTGGTAAACCTTTCAAACTTCGAATTGAACCTGGTCTCTTTGAAAACACCGATTTATATCCTACTTCTCCACCTAAATTTCTTCGTGTTGATGTATTAAAGAAAGCTGGATTTGATATTGATGAAGATTATACACCTTATTACAAGCTTAAAGATGTATGTTTACTTTTTTGGGTTTCCTTGATTTATGTTTTTGTGGTATTTGTTAGCTTCCATATCTTTTTTGGTTTATGTTTTGTATAATCGTTAGTCGCATTTGCAAACTTTAACCTTGCTTATTGTATCTTTTCACTGTTACCTAAAGACTCCTTTACTATATTCTCTTCATTTTCAGCTCTTTTCCTATCATGAACCCAATAGCAAATACAATGAACGCGTTCAATCTGCTCTTCAATACATCGTCAACAAATCAGCATCTGGTCGTGGAACCGTTTTGATTGCAGCTCATGCTTCAACCGTTGATATTGCTTATGGTCTATTTCATCCACGTTTTACTAAAGAACCTCGAAAGACATCTGCTAAGAATCTGATCGCTATCTCTGAACCTATTCCATACAGTGCAAATGTTACTTTTATGAGAACAAAAGATGATGAACAATGGAATTATATTCGTGAAGGAATTCCACCAATTACATATCGAACATTTTCAAATCGTCTCAATCATGAATTTATTGAAAGAAACTATGCTCAATAAAGAAGTTGATGAAATTTTGTAAATTTTATAATTTGTATGTATGTAATTTTGCTATGTAAGAAATAAAGGTTTTAGACATGACAAATTTATTGAATTTTTGCTTTTTCATGGTTAAAAACTAAATTAAGCGATGGAAACGAGAAAATTTTAAGCTTGTTGTTGTTGAACCATTAAATAAATTTCACAAACAAAAACCCAAGAAATGATAATCCGCAGCAAACAAGGATTGCTACGAATAAAATAAATACCAAAGAAATTAATAAAAAGCTATAATTATCAGTTTCATTCCAATCACCAAAAAAATTAACATTTTTTTCTAAATTTTTATCTACGAAGCTTTGGAAAGAATTTTCATCGATTCTAAAAAAAGTTAATTCGTTGAAGAAGATTTTTCTCTTAAAAAATATTACTTTTTATTATTAATTAAAATGACAAATGTGACATTGAACTTTGGATGGTGGTTAGCTTCCATTTCATTTCGAGAAGGTGAAGGATGGTGATTTGTATGATTATAATAAAAATTATTTACGATGTTATTAATTTCTTTTGGAACGCTCTAAAAATGATGTCATTAGTAAAAGTGAAACAAATTCTGATTAAATTTTTTTAGTTTTCGCCTTTTTCGAAAAAGTCTTCTTTTTTTTTTTGAAAAAAATGTCTCTTTTGTTGAGTTTTAATTTTTTTCAATTTAGAGATTGATAAAGCGACAAAAAAAATTCTTTTATAATTTTTTTGCGGATATTTTAGAAAGAAAATTTTCAAATAAAAAAAGCTTACTTTATCTCCCCAAGGTGAATAAAGATAATATGGTTGATCATTTAAAAAGATAATAGCACTGAAAAAAAAATAGCCCCTTTTTTGGGCAAAATTAGCGACAAATTGTGCGTTTTTTAAGCAGCCCCGCGAGTGAGCATGTCTCTTATATAGGCCAATGGAGTATACTCTTATTAGCTTTTTTGTATCAAAATTAGGCCATTCTTATAAAAATTTAGGGCGAAAAGGAAAAAAAATTCAACAATTAATTATATAAAAATATTTTTGTTAGCGACCGCCAATAACTTTTTAAATCATTTTTCTTCAAGTCAAAGACCTGAATGTCCAAAATTTAGATACTTTGAAATATCAAGGTTATATATACCGTATTTATTACAGTACTTCCAACTCGGTTATTTCTGATAATATTGTAATTATTAAATTACAACATTAGAAGCTCAATTGCTCCAAGTGGAGTTACGCACAGCCATGCCGCCACCTTTAGAAATAACCAATTTGGTTTAGTTCGTATTCAACCAAGCATCGAACCTATATTAAAAAGCTTATACGAAAAGAAAATGATTTGATATTGTGCGCCAAAGAACCAAAGAAAAGGAAGTTTGGCCTAATTTATCCCCTATTATATGCAAATTTAGGCCGTTTTTGTAAAAAAAAGAACATTGTGAATGTTCCTAGTTAATTCCAAACTCGTATCAAATTTAGGCCATTGTCGCGCTTTTTAGGACGGATTTTTGGTTGTAACACGATGGCCGTCTAAAAAGGGGACAGTTTTTTTTTCAGTGAGTCGGAATAGTTTTATTCGTAAATAAATCATCAGAAGATTGACTTTCATTTGGAATTGGTTTGATCTCAAAATCTTTTGATCGACGACGACAAAGTGAAAAGCTACTTTCATCTTCAATTCCAACAATTGCGGCATAAACTTTGCTGCAATTATCGCTGCTTCTTGAAATATCAATTGTTGCTGGAGATGTCAAGTTTGCATTTTCTAATAAATCATAATCTGCACTTGATGGAAGCCTAGAATTTTTGGATGTGTAAAGTGTAGCTCCGCCATTGCTTAATTGTAGAGTGATCGCTGTGTCATTTCTTGGTTCCATTTGAATTTCATAAAACAAATGTTGATTTTTTCTGACAATTCCTATAAATTTTAAAAATACACAATTCAAATTTTTTTTCCTCATGGGCTAGTAATGTATGTGTGTACCTGTAGTGCATTTTTGTGACAATGCCAAAGTAACGGATACTTCACAAAGTTGAAAATTTAATAAAGCTGGAAATGATTCAGCTAATTCAGCAAAATTATCGAGTTTATAATATTGCATGCATGAGGGATTCGATGCTAAAAAAAAGCAATTTTTGTAATTTTTTTTATTTTAAATCAAAATAAAATTTACCCCATTTAACGAGATTTACTTCAGTCATATTTCCAACACCAATGGTAAATAAATTAACTCCCAAACTTTTTAGCTCTTCAACTTGAGGTGTGCTATCTTCGTTTCCTAGTCCATCCGTAAGTAAAATAGCAACTTTGGGAACATTTTTTCTCCCAGAATCGACAAATTCTTGATGCGCAATAACAATACCAGAAGCAATATTTGTGCCATTATTCAAATATGGAAGATTTTCAGCCGATTCAAAAGCCAAAACCAAATTATCATTTAATGGAAATGTTAATTGAGCTTCATCCCCAAATAATACAATTCCTACTTGAATAGTATGTTGAGAACCTAACCCAGCAATAACTTTTTTAAGAAATATTTTGACACGTTCGTAATTCTGCTGATCATCTCTATTAATGCTGGCGGATGAATCAATAATAAAAATTATATCCATTGCAGGTGTTTGACATTTAGGCATTTTATTTACGGCATCAATAAAATCTTGTGGTTTTCCAGATGAGTTAAATTCTTTTACCTTAAATTTTATTTATAAAAAAAAAGCTGATTTTAAATTGAAAAGATTTTTTTACCCATAAATTAGCTTGATCGTTGACACTCATCGGAACCGGAGATGAAGAATTTAACAATGATTTTAAATACATTCGCGCGGTAACCACTGAATTCAATGGAATTCTTAAATCTCCATTTTTCCAATTTAAATCATCGAAAGTAACATTCATTTGTGAACGAAGTTGGTCACCTTCAGCAGAATTTTGTAAATTGACAAGCTTGTCTTCCGTGATTTGCCAAATTCCACTTCGACCTTTATCCGAATCCCAAATATTTCTATAAAATTAGTTTTATTTTTCGAATATTTGAAGAAAGCTTATTACTGTAAATCATGTCCATCTTTGCTTTGAACAAATGCAAGTCGACGAAGGAATAAATTATCGTTTGGAAAAATGCAAGTATCTTGAAGCTTTCGAATTGCTGCAGTTACAACATCTCTTCCAATTGCAAATTCAGCATGAATTGCATCCTTCCCAAAAACATCGACAAAAACAAAAGCGAGAAAACAAAAGTTTAGAAGCATTAATTTTTTCAATGATGATGGAGTTTTAAAACAATAATGTTTTTAGACGCATTGAAAAAAGGAAGATTTTATAAGCTTTTTCCTCCCATCATTTTTATGATGAATCGAAACTTTTTTTCTTCTCATCATTGGTGTGATTAGTAATCATTAAAAAAAATTTAAAAAAACTGGCGTTTCTTCAGCAATTAAAAAATACAAAAAAAATAAAATGAAGCATCTTTATTTTTCAAAAAAAAAATCGTAGGCTACCATTTTAGCTTTATTAAATAAAAAGGATATGACACACATTTTCTCGTTTGGTGAAACGATAAAAAAATAAAATGTAAAAGTCCAAAGTTCATTGCAAAAATTTTTTTTGTTTCTCTAAACAAAAAAAGCAAAGAAAATTTTTAAAATGAATCAGTTTTCAAAATAAATAATAAAAAATTTGCATATTTTATAGCAAAAAAGCTATCAATCAAGTGATTGTAAAAATCAATTGAAAGCATTTTTTTTTACAAATCAAGCAATAAGTTCGTCGTCGTTGTTTGGGTGCAAAAATGAATGTTAAATATTTTTTCTTTTTGTTTTCACTGATTCTTTTCTTCAATGATCAAATTTTGTGTCTATCAAACAACAAAGACTTCAATGAAAATGTGAGTTTATAAATTTTTGAGGGATATCTTTTTATATGCGTATCTTTTTTTTATAGCGGGTTCTTGGTGGAAATGCAACTGATCCAGAAATGTTTAAATTTGTTCCAAGTTATCGAAGAATATTTCATCAATTTTCTGAAGAATCAAATATAACAACATTATCGGATTCTTGGTTTTGTTCATCAACAATTATTTCAAAACGGCATCTTTTAACTTCTGCTCATTGTGTCACTAAATCGCCAGAATACGTGATTGATGGTAAAGGAAAGTAAGTTTTTTTCTTCTTCTCTCAATATTATGATAGTGTAAAAAATTGCTTTTATTAAATCTTACAAACTGCCTTTATCCATTTCCTATTTAAAAAAATTCACTTTTATATTTTGTTTTAATTTAACGATTATTATTTTTTAGCTTTATTGTGGCAGCTTTTGTTCTTCTTGATTTTCGTCCTAAAGATGAATTTATTTTTGATAGCAATATAAATCAATACGTTTTTCCAATCTCAAAATTTGGCATTTCATCTCAAGTATATGTTTATGATGTAAGGTGCCCAATATGCTCTAAGAAAGATCTTGCAATAATTGAATTTTCTGAACATACCAAGTTTAACATTGATCCTGTTCTTCTTGCAAAAGATTACGAAGAAAGAAATGGTGATATTGGAATTGTTGCTGGTTATGGAGAATACATATGTAAGCTTTTCATTTTTAATTAAACTAAATGGGGGTTAAACCTTTTAACTTTTTTTCTTCTTATTCCGTAGCTTTATATTAGTGAATTTTGATATTTTAGCCGAAGAAAATGGCAAGCAAATTCGTAAAGTTCCTAGTGATCCTCGACATGCATATATACCTATATTTGACAATTGTAAATTTGGTCCTATTATTTGTGCTGGTATAGCAAATCTTACAGTCAGTGGAGGCGATAGTGGTGGACCGTTGATGATTGAAAGAAATGGAAATTTTTATCAAATTGGTATTACTTCAGCTGGTGGTGTTAAAGATAAACAAGGAAATGGTGAATTTTCTTAAAAAATATACAATTTTTTAGTTAAAATCATAATTTAATTTTTACTTAACAATTTTCATTTTAGCCTGGTTTACTCCAATTTCAAATTATTGTGAATGGATTGAAAATGTGACAAAAAATGAAGTTCAATGTCATTCGCTTAGCGAAGTTATTACAACTCCACAACCATCAACAACGACAACTTCTCAAAAATCGACGATGCCGCCAACAACAAATAAAACTACAATTGAAATTTATCCACAAACACCTCTTTCTCAAATTTATGATGGAACAACAACGAAAGGAAATAATAATGCAACATCAATGATGAAATTCAATATTTTAGTTTTATTTGTATTCTTTTTCAATGTATGTTTTAAATAAATGAATAAATGTAACTATCTTAAAAATATGTAAAAATGCGCGCTATGGCTGCTAAATAGAAATGAATGTTATTTCAAGCTATGTAAAACATTCCCACCACTTGCAAGTTCAAAAAAAATGCATATTTTTTTCATTACTATGAACATAGATATATTCTAGAAAAATAAAGTCTTAGCAGCAATAGTTTCTCAAAGATAGAAAAGTTAAAAAATAAATTAAAATGAAAAAAATCGTTATAAATATTTTTCTTTCCTTTTTATTTTTATGATGATGCAGAATTTTATTTCCTTTTTTTATTGAAATGATTATTAACCGTTAAAAAATTTAAAAAAAAAAGCGGCGTGCTTCCAACAAAACCGAATCACTAAATAAAAAAGCAAAAAGAAACATTTTTTGCAAAGAATCACCTTCTACCGATATTATTTAAGTGTGGGCATTATCTTTCCATAAAATGATTGCGGTTTTTAAAACATTTGTTACTCATATTTAAATATAAAGCTTCAAGCCGATTCTTCTTTATAATTTTTAAAATGAAGGAAAATCAAAATCATCGCAAACATATTTTTAAATTTTATATTCATCAATGGCATCATCAATGTTATACGATTAAAAATAAATCATATTTTATATTTGATTCATTACACCATTCAACTAAAAATTTTTATATAAAAGCGATATGAAAATGAATTCAAAATCACATTTTCAATCATCATCAAACATGATGTTTAATAAAGCGTTTGCTTTACTTTTCTTCTATCTTTTTTTTAACAAAGCCAAAGGAGGTATGTTTCGAAGAAAAAAATGTATTTTAAATTTTAACTTTAAGTTAATTTATAGCTTATTTTTCCACGTATTACTTAATTGAAACTTCAATTGGTGTTGATACATTACATTGTCAACGTTTTCCTGGAAAACTTCCAGTAGAATATGAAACATGTCTTACCGAAAAAGCCTGTCGAGATCAGACGTCAACTACAATAACTCCTCCACCTGAAAACCATTCAATTGCAACTACAACTCCTCAACCTGGAACCCATTCAATTCCAACCACAACGACTATAACTCCTCCACCTGGAACCCATTCAATTCCAACCACAACGACTACAACTCCTCCACCTGGAAACCATTCAATTGAAACTACAACTCCTCCACCTGGAAACCATTCAATTGCAACTACAACGACTACAACTCCTCCACCTGGAAACCATTCAATTTCAACTACAACTCCTCCACCTGGAACCCATTCAATTCCAACTACAACGACTACAACTCCTCCACCTGGAAACCATTCAATTGCAACTACAACTCCTCCACCTGGAACCCATTTAATTCCAACCACAACTCCTCCACCTGGACCTGGCATTTCAACAACTCCATCTGTTCCGGAATCCGACCAATGCCAACAGTTCCGAAAGGAACTTTGCATTTCGGGTGATCCCCATGTACGCACCATTGATGGCGGTCATCTAAATCTTCATACTACTTGCCCTTTTGTATTGAGTAAAACCGGTGAAGAAATTCCAGATAGTGAAGGATACTTGGTTAAAGCTAAGAATAAAAGAGTTATTGGCCAAAAGTAAGTACCTATTGATTTTTAAAATTCTATTTATCTTAATTTATTTTAATTTTTAGAACTACGATAATTGAATCCGTGCAGATTGAAGTCCATAACATGACGATATGGATGAACGTCAACGGTGATTTATTTGTTAATGAGCTACGCCATGATTTTCCATATTATTATTATGCATCTCAAGAATCGTCAAATCCATTGATTTCCTTGGTAAACAACTCCAATGTCTTCGTCCTAACTACTCCAAACAATATATGGGCAACCTTCACACCAAAATCACTGAGTTTTTGCATGTCTTTTGGGGATTGCAGTAAATATTTTGGATCAAAAGTGATTTCGGGTATCGGAGGAAATTTCAATGGTAACTGTTTGGATGACGTCCAATCCATTGATGGAGTTATTTATCAGGCTAATGAAACAAGCCATTGTTCTTTTGCAGATACACGCATGTTAAACTGTTAGTAAAATCGTACATTTTTTGATGACATGTTAGTAATTTTTTGTGATGACAAACTTTTTGGTGACAGTCGTGATTGATGACAAGTTTTTGTGTACAGACGTAAATGATGACGGGTTTTTGTGTACAGACGTAAATGATGACAGGTTTTTGTGTACAGACGTAAATGATGACAGGTTTTTGTGTACAGACGTAAATGATGACAGGTTTTTGTGTACAGAATGTTGAAAAAAAAAGAATCGAATGTTTTCCATTTTATATACAAAGGAGAAAAAAAATTAAGCTGGCTTATCAGTCAAAAAAAAGTCCTAAGTATTGCATAAAAAACTTCATGGAAAATATTGCAAGCTAATGTGATAGGCGAAACTATAAACTATTTAGCCATGGAGAAAAAAAAGAAACGCTTATTGTGGTTATCAGCTAAAAGAACAACAGACAGACTAGTCTCAGAAAATAAAACCCAAAAAAAAGATAGAAGAAATATTTTGAAACAATTAAAATGCTTCTTCGATGATGAAGAGAAGAACGAACAAAAAACAAAGGTTAAAGTCTTAGGTTATTATTTCGCCATCCAAGAAGACTTTTTTCTTTCATCAATTAAATCGACACCATTTTGTTTCTGCCTTTGAACAAAAAAAATCTTAGAAATCAATCATTGCAATAAACACACGTTTTTTGTAAACGAAAAAGAATTTTTACAAAATTTTTTGAAAGCTTTGTCAAAAATAATAAAAAAAACCTTTTAAAAAATGCGTCGAAGCTGTTGTATCAGCCAATTGATAAACAAATCTAGCAGGATAATAAGGATCTGCTATTCCATTAGCAGATTGACAGGCACCATTCCAACAGAAGCCTTTCACTTTTAATATCCAAATTTTCTAAAAGTCTTATGTATTGGTTTTTCGATTTTCTATTTCTTCAGTAGCTAATTCGCAAAAATGTGTGGATAAAAACATTCATCCTTTAAGTATTTATGAATGACATAAATTTATTTATTTATTCATTTAACAAAAATAATAAGCATCTGGTAAAATTAATTTTTTAGTTAGAAAAAAAGAGACAAAAGAATAAAGAAGAATTATCACAATTTTTTTAGCAAACAAAAAATAATAAAATCTTGCTGGATGGATTCGGGGATTTATGGAACCAGCGAACGAAAATGATAAAAAAACGAAAGCCATAATTTAGATAATAGAAAAAACAAGGAAAATAAGACACGCATGCATATTTATTTTAAAGGACGACGAAAAAATTGCAAGCAAGAAAACATAGGAAAATAATTTTTTGTTTGACAAAAACACAGATTCATAATCGCTCAGCAAAAAAAGAAAAAAGATTCATAGGTAAATTTTGATTGCTTCTTTTCGCTCAATAAAATCGCAACAGCAGCTTGAGATTAAGGCTCTTCTCTCTATTTAAATAATAGTAACAATAATAATAAATAATATTAAAGAAAATCCATCCATGTCCATTCATAACAACAACAAAAATTTGATGTTGAAGGAATAATAAAAATAATAATAATGTTGTTGTCGTTGCACGCCATTAATAGACATCACCGCTACACTAATATAAGCCAAGTCATAAATCATAATACAAAACAAAACAAAATAATATATTTATTAGGCAGCAGCAATAGAATTAATTATTATACAAAAAAGTGAATTTAAAACAGTAATAATAAGAAATAAAGTTTCTTTTTGAAGGAAGAAGCATTGAATAATTCGTTTCTTTTCTTTCTTTCTTAATCTTCTAATTGAGGATAAACACCTTCAGAGATTTCAAGATCCTTTTTGCTTGGAGGAATAAGATGCTTTGGAAGATCCGATGGTAATTCATGTCCTTCTAATTTGAGATTGATCAAGTAATTTGCTAATGCAAATTCATCAGCATCCAAGAAACCATCTTTATCAACATCAGCAAGTTTCCAAATTTTACCAAGAACCGAATTAGGAAGTTTTGATTTGAGCATATGTTCTTTAGCTATTCGACCTAAAACAGTTAACGATTAACATTTCGTAACCCTCACAAGAGACTTACCATTAACTTTTCCATCAATAGGATTAAGGGTATCAAATTGTTCATCAAACTTGAAACGATCACGAGATACAACCCATTCAGATTCATCACGACCTTTATCAAAGCCTTCACCTTTACCAAAACCAAATGGTGTTTCAATTTCTGAAGCACGATCAAATGCACCACCACGAACTGTTTCACGATCTTTTGAACCTGTTCCATTTGTTTCAATTTGTATTGCTTCTTCTCTAGGAATTTGATCCATTAATCGAGCTAAAAAAGAATCAATCATGAATAATGCATATGTGTCACAAATATTACGAAAACAAATCACAAAAAACGTTTAATTTTGTAAGAAAAAATGAATCATTTCCGTGTGAAATTTTGAATTGCTGCTATTGCGAAAGAAAATGCAACTTTTGTAAAGAGAAAAAATGTATGCAAACAAGACAAATAGCCTTCAAACAATGTGGGTACTAACGGATCTTCCCTTTTCATGGTAAATCAATAGACTCAAAAAGTAAATCAAGAAAAAGAATATGTAATTCGTCAGTGGCTAATACAACTAACTTCAATCATTGCTTTAGTTATAAGTGATGATGTTAAAGATAATAAAACTTTTTTGCCTCTTATATTCCCGTTTAAAGCAAAATACTTACCAATATCAGTTGCAAGCATACCATCGACAACTTCAAGAAGTTTAGGCTTGATAGGATTAAATTTGGTAAAATCAGCATTCTGTAAATGTTCCCGCATTTTGTTGACATCAGGGAAATCACCAGGAGAGATATTGTGTTCACGTTGTAATTGCTCGTAAATTTTATCCAATTTTGCAATAAGTTCCTTCTTTTTCTTTTCTTTACCAATCATGGATGGCATGCCCTTGCGTAATTCAGCAATAATGTATGCATGAACTTTGGCTAATCTTGCACGTTTGATTAAATCATTGAGTTTTCGTAATGCAGCATTTCTTGGTAGCGATTGAAGATCGGAGAAGAGATCATGTTGTTCATCTTGAAATAGCCGACGATTGATATCATAATGAAGTGGTTCATCCCAAAATGAACCAATATAAACACGAGATACTTCAGGAGTTTTGAATACTTTTCCTAACGACCACATCAAAGCTCCATAGACCCTCATAAGTTGTTGATGATCAACCATATCAGATTTGTTGAGAACAATTCGGATTTTATCTTCATTACCAGATAGTGCTTCAATACAACGTTTGAATTCATCAGAAATATCCAATTTATGAGCATCAAATAACAAGATGATACGATCCACACGTTCAGCGAACCATTCCAAGACGCCACTGAAATCATAGCCACGATCCAATCTTTGTTTTTCACCAGATAGAATACCAGGAGTATCAACGATGGTTACACTTTGAAGTACTTCATTTTTGAGAGTGGAACATTGAAAGCGATTGAGAAATGCATTACCAAATTTTGATAAAGCACGAAATTGTTTGTTTGCATCCACAACCAATGCATTTCCAGGAACAACTCCATCTTCATCACCATACATAACAGAAATAAATCGATCGGTTGTTGGTTCAGGTCCAATCCGGATACCAGGAAAATCATTCTCAAGCAGATATTTAATGAAGGTTGTTTTACCAGTTGAATATTGTCCAACAAGAAGGATCATAGGTTTGGCGGTGAAATCCGGATCATCTAAAAGTGAAAGGATTAGATAATGCAAAGCAAACAAATCAAAGAAAACTCATACCTAACGCAGGTGAATGGAAATCATGGAATTTGTAATGTTCTTCCAACGGTAGAAGCTTCTGTTTGTAGATCTTCTTAAGGCCATCACTAACAGTTTCAAGCACCTGAAAATAAAACACGTTAATGATGATGAAAACAAATAAAGTAATAAAAGGCTCAAATATCCCACTTCACTACCAGCAGTAATCTGTTTTTTCCTTGTCAATGTGCCAAGAATTGAATTTCTCAAAGATGCAGCAATCGAAGGCAAAGGTGAATGACGTTTTTTTACTAAGCTAGTATTATTTTTACTATTCATCGTCCTCTTCGTTTTTCCAAAAAGTCAAGAACTTGTACAATGAGTAACAACTAGCCCTGCTGCTGTTGATTCGAAAAAAGACAACTTTCAACAAGCAAAAAGCAAACACTGACAGTTTTTTTCTATTTATCGATCATCAAAAATTATATGAAATTTTGTTATAAGAATAAAGGCGGAGAGCGAGCAAAAAATTCAAAAGGTTTTTTTGCCATAGTTCAAAAGCATCAGATAGATAGCAGACCAAAAAATATATATAAACGAAATAAAAAGCCCACTTACACTCATTGCACCTGCCGGTGGTTTTTCTTTATTTTTTGTTATCGCACATCCCATTTTGAAAGAATGAAACAGCGACGGTGAAAGGAAAGTTCAAGCAAAACAAAAATATGAAAGAGAAAGAATGTTGCATGCTTTTTTCATTCCTAATCAACTCATAAAATTTATGCAAAAATCGAAAAAAATTGACAAGCGAAAAAATTTAGAGCCTTACATTAGTTTTTCGACTATGCAAACATGATGTCACCAAAGTAGTTATGATATTCTCATAGATATTAGGGAAACAATAATAACCAACCTCTTGATCCTTTTTCTTTGTATTATTTCCAGATAACCATGAAAACATTGTAAATACTTCTTTTGATAATTAGACGATAAATTACAATGATCACCAAGAGTTTGCTGCGCCTAAAAAAGTAAAGCGTTAAAATGGATAAAGGTTAAACATAGTGAACGACAACAACACGAAGAAAAAAACGCAAACACAAATGTACGAAATAAAAAATCGTTTTTGGTTTCAATTCAAATACAACCAAAGTTCAATCATAAATCGATTTCAATCGGAAAAGGATGAAATCCAAAAAGGGAAAGAATGAAAAAAATTGAAAAAAAAAGTTGGGATAATCCTTGAAAAAATCCAAGTCAAAATAGAAAGAAGAAAATTGAAGAGAGAAAAACACGATGATACGACAATACACGCAAACAAGGTTTTTAACGTTGGAAATTGATTGAGGTTGAAAAAAATTGAATTAATCACGGGAAATAAAGACGTGGGCAACAAGTATGAAAAGAATGCATTGCGTCAAAAAAAAAAGCTTCCACAAGACTGTCGAGAAAGGTCGATGATATCAGCTTTTTATTGGGAGGTAGGAAATAAGAAATTACTAAGATTGCTTAAAACGGCAAAAACTTGATCTCAATGACTAAAAAACAAACAGCTATGAGCAATGAAGAAAGAGAATATATTCAAAATTGGTGGAAAAGGATTGTAGCAACAAAAACAAAACTGTTTTAGAAAATGCTGAATACTCGGAAGCATAAAAATCCAACACGACTAATAGCTTTTATCTTCTTCATTAAACTCAAGTCTAAAATCACAGAAAAAAATTAAGAAACTTTAGTGTAACACTTGAATCAAAAAAGTTTGCAAGGAAAAACAATTACATAAAACAAAAAAAGACCCATTCTCAAGGAAAAAATTTCACCAAAAAGTTTCAAAATCACGAAAATAACGAGATGGAACTCCGCCTTTATTTTTCAACAAAAAAAAACCTGACTCATCGATTTAAAACCACGACAATGGGTTTTTTAAATTTCGAAAAAAATAAAAAGGTTGCAGTAACTCATTCATTGATTCAACAATGAAGGAAAAAATGGGGAGAGAAAGAAGAGAAAAAGAGAGATCACATCATCAATCGACATACAAAAAAAATATTTTCAGAGCGGCTGTCGTTCGTTTTGCTTTCTCGCTTGTTGTATGTTATTCCAATAAAGAGAATGTTCTATGAGAGAAAATAAAAGGGAGAAGCCAATACAGAAGCACATAATAATAAAGCAATATAGAAGCAAAAGCAATAATAACAAAAAGGGAAAGATAAAACAATAGTTAGTTTTTTTTGTTCGTTCATTCCTTTCCTCTTCCATTTTTAAACATTAGTGATGAATATATTTATCGAAATAAACAACTCCCAAAAAATAAGAAAAAAAGAAAGGCGTGGGAATGACGAGGAAAAAAAGAAGGGAGGAAATAGTAACACATGTCAAAAAAGCAGCAACAGCAGCATTAACACCCAAATAAGACATATTAGGGGAAGGCATGAAAATAAAAATAGCGATGAAATCTTTTTTGGTTGAAATAAAAAATAAAAACTAAAAATATTTTTAAAGGAGAATGCCCGACGCGTGGAAGAAGAACTTTTTTACTTTTGCTGTCGAACAAAAAAAAAGTTGGAAAACTCCACAAAAAAAGTCTCAAAACGAATCTTTAGCATGGGAAAAAAGTTTTTTCCGTGAAACATTTTTTGAAATAACTGTTTTTCCCAAAAATAAGCTTGACTTTGCTTTGGAGCTTGAGTTTGTTGTTCATTGAATTGCTTCATCAGATTTTTGTATTAAACTCTACAACGTACATATTTCAATATCGTCAATAATTTTATCAAAAAATCAACCATGGGGAAAATGAACAATAGAAAACAACAGAAGACGACAAAGACGAATGGACCAAATTCAAAGAATTCTCAATGTAAGTTTGAAGCTTTTGTGATTTCCATATATTCTATGTCTTTACACACATTTCCATTTTCAGCTTTACCATTCAACACTAATAAAGGTCAACACATTCTGAAAAATCCTGGTATTGTTCATGCTATCGTCGAGAAATCAGCTTTAAAAGAAACCGATATCGTTATGGAAGTTGGTCCAGGAACTGGTAATTTATCAGCAAAGATTTTGGAACATGCTAAGAAACTTATTGCATTTGAAATTGATACTCGTATGATTGCTGAATTAAAGAAAAGATTTATTGGAACGTATGTATCTTTTGCCATAAAAGCTTGTTTAAACTTTGGTTAATTTTTAGAGCTTTACATAATAAACTTCAAGTTCGAGCTGGTGATGTTATGAAGGATGAAGATTGGCCTGTGTTCGATGTATGCATCTCCAATTTGCCATATCAAATCTCGTCACCATTTGTGTTTCGCTTATTACTTCATCGACCTTTACCAAGATTTGCTGTACTTATGTTTCAACAAGAATTTGCTGATCGACTTGTTGCTAAAGCTGGTTCAAAATTATATTGTCGTCTCTCGGTTAATGTACAATTACTTGCTAAAGTGGAACATTTGATGAGAGTCAAACGTACAGAATTTCGTCCACCACCAAAAGTTGATTCAACTGTTGTTCGAATTGAACCGAAAAATCCTCCACCACCAATCAACTATCAAGAATGGGATGGTATTTTAAGAATAGTATTTTTGCGAAAGAATAAAACTTTGAATGCTATCTTCAAACAATCGACTATCTTGGAAATGTTGGAGAAGAATTATAAAACTTTCTGCAGTATCAAAAATAAGGTAAGGAATTTTGGATATTCAAGCATTGTTGTGCGAGTCAGAAACTTGTGAATGTTCATTGTTTACAACCTCGAATGATGATTGGTAAACTATTACAAGTTCATTCGCAGCATTGCCATTATTTCATTGTTCACTAAACTATAACTTGTTCCTTTTCAGCCACTGGATCCTAACCTTGATATCAAAAATCTTGTTGATGATGTTCTAAATAATAATGATTTTGCAAACAAGCGTGCTCGAACAATGGAAATTCCTGAATTCTTGGCTCTCTTGCTAGCCTTCAACAAAGCTGATATTCATTTTAGTTAAATCTTTGTGTTTTGTATTTGTTATTATTTTTGTTGAGTTTTAAAGTTGTTTAATAAAGTATTTCAAAAAGCATGTTTTTTCTCACACCATCATCACCTTTTGGGGAATCAAAGCATTTATTACAAAGAAAGAAAAAGGTTTATATTTATTACTTCTAAACACAATATTAATACTACAATAATACATACTAACAACATACACAAAGGTTAAAACATTAACAATTTACAGTAAATAAAGGAATGGTAAAAAAAAACGTTAAAGTGGAGTCCAAAAGCTTCCATCAAGCTTGATAGCTTCAATCCAATCATCACAAATCGATTCATTTTCCGAATCAAGAACAATTCCACTACAGGCAATAACAGCTTCATCATTTCTCACAACAAAACCATTTCCAATAAAAGCATCAATTCGAGCTGATTCAGCTATATATTTTCCATTTCGATCAAAATGTTGAATTCTTCCAGTTTTATCAAGAACAAGGATACCATTTTGATAAGGTTGAATACTTCGAGGAAAATACACTTGTCCAGCTTCTTTACCAGCTTCAGAAAAACGTTTGGTTATTTTTCCTGTTTCAGCATCGAGCAATACAAGTTGTTGTTTTGAATAAATGTTATTTGGAATTGAACATGTTGCAGCTACAAGAGTATTATCATCCAAAGAACAGAGGCTTTGAAAGCATATTTCATCTTCACCGACGAGTTCATCCCAACCAAGAGGAACTTCTAATGTTGTCCTAAAATAAGGAAATAAAGATAGTGAAAGAGTTACAAACAAAGAGAAAAAAGAATGTGGTGCAAATACAAAGGATGCTCTAAGCAATAATGACTATAAAAACACATGTTCGCAAAGATGAACCAGAGCTTTTGCTTATTATGTATGATAGCACTTTGAAAAACGAATTATAACAGAAATGAAAAAGATGTTAAGCTAGCCATGTAAACGGTATCATTTTCACAAAGTATGCGACCAAATCCTTCTAACATTTACTTCCCAGAAGACACGATACAAAGAAACTCACTTATAAATAAAGAATTCATCGGCCCCTTTTGGAGGTTGTTTTGTCAAGAAAACATCACCATTTGAAGCAACAGCTAACGATTGGATTTTTCCATCAATAAATTGTTCATGTTGAATATTACCATTCAAATCCAAAATTCTAAATTCTGTTATATCTGCGTGATCTTCACATTGAGCATGAATAACCTGAAAATGGATGGTTTTAAAAGAAGAGAAATTCAAAGATGCAAACTTTACCTTATTTTCATGAACGATCACTTGACAATATGGTGCATATTTTTTAGGAAAAATATTCGTATTTTCAACCAATACTTTATCCTCTTCTGGATTAAGCTTGAATAAACCACCTTTTGATGCAATCCATATATTTTTATCACAATCAAATGCAAGTGAATATGGTATTGTTATACCTTTGGGAGTTAAATGAACCATCATTTCTTTGAGTCGTTGATGATTTGATGTTTTTGATGGTGGTTCAGTCATCGTTGATATTGATGTTGTTTTTGCTTGACGGATTCAATGAAGAGAAGATTTTTTGGTTGAGATGAATTGAAAGAAGAAGAGATGAAGAATAAATAAGTGAAGCAAGTTGTTGGCTGGAATGAATTAAGTCTGTGAAAAATAAAAATGAAAGAGACGAACTTTGATGAATGAATGAAGGAAGGTTGAGATTCAACGATGATCAAAAATCGAAGACCAAATTTTTTTTTTGAAAGTAACATGGATGCGGGAAAGAGACCTTTCGCCAATATTGCCATATTTGTAATTTTTTTTTTTCTTCTGCGCAGCTAAAGCAACGTTTTTGTTTTTTGACAAAATTTTCGATGGATTCTAATGTTTGTTTTCAATATTGCTATTTCTGGCTGCAACTTGCTTTTCTTATTTACCTTATGACTATCACTAACCTTTAGTATCTCCTCTACCACTAATCTTAACTACTTCCTTTTTGGTTACCAAAAAATTAATAATTATTATTCGTTTTGAACAATAAAATTGTTTGTAAAAATTACAAAACTTTTCAACTGAGTCTCTAATATTTTAACATTGCTTTTTTGTTGTCATTCTTATAGCTTTCAAACTACATGTGATGATTTACAATAATATCATCCTCCTCCAATTACAATTCATATATTTCTCTCGATATAAAAAAAAACAACAGCAAGTATTTGATGATTTGCACATTGTCGTCTTTTTTATTGTGATTTACCGACCTAACTTTTAATGATGAAGTTGATTTTGTGTATCGCATTTTTTAAATCAAATATTTCCATGTCATTGATTTTCCAATATCTCCACCACCACTTAATGAATATCCTTTTTTCGTTTCTAACAAAAGCATCAATTATTTTTTCTTCTCTCTGCATCTTTCCTTGTATGTTTATAAAAAAATTCTTTTTTTTCTCTCACTTTTTTTTTATTTGCTTTGCTTTAGTTTCTTCACCCAGCAACAAAGCATTTGAAGAAGATGTATTGTTCAAACAACACGTAATCGTTATTTTTATTATTTTCCAGTGCTTGAAGATCAATAGAAACTCTTCTTTCTTTTATTCGTTTAAAAAAAAGCTAATTAGAACGAAACATCATGAAATTTCATCAAACCTCTTCTCCATTTTTTTGTTGTGCATCGCATCAAACTGGTTTTTGATCGCTAAACAAAAAACTTGTCATTATAGAGTGAATTCATTTCAATTTTATTTTATATACATGTTCAATATCGGATTGTGTGTCACCTCTTATTTTACTTGTTTTTGTGTCTATTTGATTTGAGTTTTTCTTCTTCGTGGATCCATTTCAATCAATTTTTTCCCTTTCGTATTTTGTACGCTGCGTTGATGGATCATTAACCATTACTTTAATACTTTTAGTTGTTAGAATTACCTTAAAAAGTCTTATATTTTTTTGTTTTTAAGATATGACAGAAAGCGATGATGGAAGAACACCCAAAAGTGAAGCCTTAGAAGAAGGTGAAGATGTTATAAAAGTAGTCGATCAAGAAGGTTCTGAGAATCTTAAAGAAGCAGCCGATAAAGCAGAAAGAGAAAAATCAGATTCCAAAACTGAAGAGAATCCAGGATTCGATGATGATGATGACTTTGGCGATTTTGAAGAAGCCTCAGCCAGTGTCGAACCTTTCAAAGAACCAGAAGACCCATTTCCAGAAACTCCAACAAAAGCAGCAGATTTTGGTTTTGCAAAGTTTGCTGAATCGCCTAGATTAACCCCACAAACTTCATTTGAAGGAACTGTATGGTTTTGGAATATAATAATTTTTCCAACTTAGGCATTATGTTTTAGACTGTAAATATACCTTCGATGAATGAACTATTGAATGATGAAGCATTTTGGGATTTCGAAGACTCCGCTGCAACATCGATGGTTGAAAGTGAAGTTGAAGCAGTTGAATATTTTACTCCTTTTGATGATGGACAATATTCTGACAATATCGTATTGCCAAAAGTGTATTTAGAGTATGCTACTTACTACCTATCAACCATCTCCTTTATCCATATATCCCATTTTTAGGTCACTAAAAATTTGGTCAGAAATATGTTTCGTTGAAGATACACCAGCTCTAAAGTTTCAATGGAGTAAATCCAAGCTTTATGAAGGAATGTTAGCCGCATTAAATATGAACAGTGCAAAAGCAACTCCACGTGAAACGGTATCATTCCAAGTGATGGTTCCAACTTCACCATTGCCCCTTCAACTTGATTTACCTGAATCTAGATTTAAACCATCGTAAGTTTTACCATAACTTATCTAAAGGCTATTTTTTTTTGTTTATTATTGCACCATTATTTTTGCCTCAATATTCGAAATTCGAATCCAATGCTTAAGCTGATTTCAGTGATGACAATAATATATCGCATCAAAAATCTGCTACAACAACTTCCATGGCACCAACAACGACAGCAGCAGCCAAACCCACTAATGAGCAGCAGTTGCCATCATCCTCCTCAACTGCATTAGATTCACTTTCAGTTGAACCAGTTAATTTTGATTGGCATTCATCGGGTCTTTCTAATCCTCTAACTGGTGCTTGTGAGCTTTTTTTTTTAAAACTTTTATGTTATTACTTGCTTTTTGAAGAAGCAGTTGAAAAGTTGGAAGGTGCTTGAACATGCTAAGGCTTTGTATTTTTGATAGGTATTATTAATTCAAAGCTTAATTTTGAGCATAAAAAGATTAGCAAAAACAACATGTCATCAACCTTCATCTACAAGCAACCGTTTCAATAAAAGCTTCTTGCACCTGTTTAAACAATTTTTACTAATCTTCATTCTTTCCTTTTCAGCCATATCTGATCTTTCTGCTATACTGGATTGCAATTATGAAACGAAAAATGATAACAATAGTGATTTATTAGAAAAAGAATTAGAACGTCTTGGGCTTGGTAGATCTTCAACGACTCCAGAAACCCAAGAACTTACATTTGGCAATAATACGTAAGTTTTCTTTGATTCATCGTTTTCATTCTAATGCTTTCATCCATTTTTTAGGTTAAATTTGGATGATCTTCTTCGACCACAAACGGGTAATAAAAATGGAAACAAAGTTGTTGCTGAATTATCTGCTGATGCTAAAGCTCTTCTAAATGCTTTACCAAATTATAATTTTATGTTATCAAAGATGCTCATGTTTCCTGTAAATAAGTAACACATATCAATATCATTGTTTATTTTAAGTCTTTTGTATGTGTATGTATTTTTTTTTGTTTGTTTGTTGTAATAAATATAACTGTGATAAATTTGTAATTTTCATAAACTTTGGTTGTTTTGTATAAAGTTGAAATGCAAGCAATTTTGGTTAAAAAGTTAATCAAGCTAACGTGGAAAACATCGATAAAAATAATAGAATTCATAAAAGAAATTAAATCAATCCAAAAATGAGTAAAGACACATATCAAAAAATCAATTTATTTCCATTCCTATTATACATACATACATATTAAAAATGATTACATAAATACTAAAATTCTAATCTAATCAATAGATACACAGTAATTATTTAGCTTCTTTTTGATTCATCTTTGCTGGATTTCTTTTTACTTTTGGTTGACGATCCTTCTTTTTTAGATTCTTTTTCACCATTTTTAGCAACGAGACCACCTTTTGATTTGATTTTAGAAGATTGAGAATTTTTGGATGAAGCTTCACCAACTCTGAAAAAGTAAGATCATTAAACAAAAAATCATTAATATCCATGATTTTCCATATGAAACAATTAAAGATGCCATAGCTTTTTGTTATCAAGGCTTCCTCGAAAATTACAGTGAAAATTTGATTGAATTTGCCCACAAATATGAAATGGATAAACTTATTGAAAAAGCTGGCGATGTTGGTACTAAAAATATTAAAATCACCAAAGAAAATTCTAAAGGTCAAGTAAAATATTTCGAAATTGAACATAATTTTCCTTTCCTTCAAGAAATTACAAATCAAATTAAAAAATTCTTTTTACTTTGATTTCTTTCCTTTTTTTTGGTGTTTAAATTTATACAAAATATTGTTATTTATTTTATTTTTTGAACGCTTTTTTCTTCTTCTTCTTTGTTTTAAAGAGTTCTTTTTTTTTTCTCACTTTTTTGTATACCAAAAGAAATAAAAACAAAAAATCAAATGAGGTGATGAATGATAGGAAAAAAGTGGATATGCAGAGATGGAGAGCAGTGAGACATGGATTGCACTTTAGAAATTGTTGTATTGCGGCAAGGTATGGCGAAAAATAACCATTATTTTAAAACTCCACCAATTTTCGAATAATAACTCTCATTTCATACATTATTTTAAAGAGTAAATCGTATACTGGAAGAGTTAAAAATAATCTTATGAATGAGATCATAAATAGAAGAAAGTATAAATAGTTGGAAGCGTAGAAAAGAAATGATAATAAACGTGTTTTCATATTAAAAACATATAAGGAAACAAGCGAGAGAAAAAAAAGGGTAAAAAGAAACATATGTGGATATCCAATAAGTCATTAGTTAAAAGGTACATATAAGAAAAATTTCAATAAAGTCACCAAAAAAGATAAAAGCAACAACGCTACTACATCAAACGAGCAAAAAATCTTGCGAATAAAAGCCGGCAACAAAAAAACAACATTTTTTGGCTTTGCAAGCGCTTCCAGAAAAATCAACGAGCAAAAAAATAGTTTGAGAATGGAAGAAAAAAAGCAACAAAAAAGAGTCGTCTTCCATGATTTTTCTTTCATCTTTTGCAAATCAAAAATATATTTATGCCAAAATTGAATTTGACTATTTCTTCGATTTGTTGATGCCATCCATAGCTGCCGTTTTTCATCTTTAAAAAAATGCATCCACATAAACCAATCATTTTTAGTCATGCATCATGACAGTATGCTTGGGATATCTCTTTGTTGATCACATTCTTCTTGGACTATGTATTCTCTAACTCTTGATAGCATAAATCTAATAACAGAAGATAAACTTCAAACAAACAAAAAGAAAAACTATCAAAAGGTTGGTAGCAGTAATCAAAAACACAACTTTTAAAACGTTATTTTACTCACAAACTCTCTAATCCTCCTTTTTAATTTGGAGTGTCGTGTCTGTTTGTTTGTATGTCGGTTCTGCTTTTGTTTTGTTTTGTCCCGATAGTCTAGATCAGTTTTTTACGCTGATTCCGAATATGTTAGTCTCACGCTTCGGAGAGTCAAATATGTCCATGTTTTGACCAATTTAAATTTGCATTTTTTGAAATTTTCTTGACACGAAAGTTTCCCTTTGTGTTTTTTCTGTTGCATTTTTGGAAGTGAAAAATTTGTTTTTCTCTGATTGTCTGCATAGTTGTTTTTGGTAGGATATTTGATTGTGTTTGGGTTAATATTTAGTTTTTTTGGGTGGAGATTTAGTTATTTTTGGTGAGATGTAAGATGGTTTTCGGGTGGAGATTTAGTTGTTTTTGGTGAGATGTAAGATGGTTTTTGGGTGAATGTTTAGTTATTTTAGGTGGGATGTTTAGGTGGAGATTTAGTTATTTTTGGTGAGATGTAAGATGGTTTTTGGGTGAATGTTTAGTTATTTTAGGTGGGATGTTTAGGTGGAGATTTAGTTATTTTTGGTGAGATGTAAGATGGTTTTTGGGTGAATGTTTAGTTATTTTAGGTGGGATGTTTAGGTGGAGATTTAGTTATTTTTGGTGAGATGTAAGATGGTTTTTGGGTGAATGTTTAGTTATTTTAGGTGGGATGTTTAGGTGGAGATTTAGTTATTTTTGGTGAGATGTAAGATGGTTTTTGGGTGAATGTTTAGTTATTTTAGGTGGGATGTTTAGGTGGAGATTTAGTTATTTTTGGTGAGATGTAAGATGGTTTTCGGGTGGAGATTTAGTTATTTTTGGTGAGATGTAAGATGGTTTTCGGGTGGAGATTTAGTTGTTTTTGGTGAGATGTAAGATGGTTTTTGGGTGAATGTTTAGTTATTTTAGGTGGGATGTTTAGGTGGAGATTTAGTTATTTTTGGTGAGATGTAAGATGGTTTTTGGGTGAATGTTTAGTTATTTTAGGTGGGATGTTTAGGTGGAGATTTAGTTATTTTTGGTGAGATGTAAGATGGTTTTTGGGTGAATGTTTAGTTATTTTTGGTGAGATGTAAGATGGTTTTCGGGTGGAGATTTAATTGTTTTTGGTGGGATGTTTGGGTGGAGATTTAGTTGTTTTTGGTGAGATGTAAGATGGTTTTCGGCTGAAGATTTAATTGTTTTTGGTGGGATGTTTGGGTGGAGATTTAGTTATTTTTGGTGAGATGTAAGATGGTTTTCGGGTGGAGATTTAGTTATTTTTGGTGAGATGTAAGATGGTTTTCGGGTGGAGATTTAGTTATTTTTGGTGAGATGTAAGATGGTTTTCGGGTGGAGATTTAGTTATTTTTGGTGAGATGTAAGATGATGTTTGGGTGGAGATTTAGTTGTTTTTGGTGAGATGTATGATGATGTTTGGGTGAATGTTTAGTTATTTTTGGTGGGATGTTTGGGTGGAGAATTAGTTATTTTTGGTGAGATGTAAGATGGTTTTCGGGTGGAGATTTAGTTGTTTTTGGTGGGATGTAAGATGGTTTTTGGGTGAATGTTTAGTTATTTTTGGTGAGATGTAAGATGGTTTTCGGCTGAAGATTTAATTGTTTTTGGTGGGATGTTTGGGTGGAGATTTAGTTATTTTTGGTGAGATGTAAGATGGTTTTCGGGTGGAGATTTAGTTATTTTTGGTGGGATGTTTGGGTGGAGATTTAGTTGTTTTTGGTGAGATGTAAGATGGTTTTCGGCTGAAGATTTAATTGTTTTTGGTGGGATGTTTGGGTGGAGATTTAGTTATTTTTGGTGAGATGTAAGATGGTTTTCGGGTGGAGATTTAGTTATTTTTGGTGGGATGTTTGGGTGGAGATTTAGTTGTTTTTGGTGAGATGTAAGATGGTTTTCGGGTGGAGATTTAGTTGTTTTTGGTGAGATGTAAGATGGTTTTCGGGTGGAGATTTAGTTGTTTTTGGTGGGATGTTTGGGTGGAGATTTAGTTGTTTTTGGTGGAATGTTTGATGTTGTTTTCGGGTTGATATTTAATGATGTTTGGGTTAAAATGCGGTTTGGGACCCGAAGAACCCAAATGTGATTAGGAATGGACCCCGAAGGGGTTGTTAATATGTATGTTGCCGAATATGAGAGATGGAAAGCATGACCCAGAAAACTCATTGAATATTCCTGATGATTTTTTTGTAAAATTTAGGAGGTCTGCCGAAGGCAGGGCTCCAAAATTTACCATGAAAATGGAAAGTAAGCCCTAGACTCTGTTGTTTATTTTAATTGTATTGTTGTAGACACGCATTGATGTTTTCGTACTCTTTTTTTCCCAATTTTGCACCCTCAAAAAAACACATAATCTCCCCTTTAATAATTTTTTAGAATTCCTTAAAACAGATTCACTCTCTAGGTTTCTCAAAAAATATCTTAAAGTGTACAATCTCCACGTTTTGTTTTGATTGTAAAAATGTAACGGTTTCGAAGATTTTCTTTGTGTGATTGTTTGTTTTGTTTGAGGGACTTACCGAAGGTAAGGCCCCAATGTTCTTGTATCATACAATAAAGAAACAAAACAAAAACAATGAGTAAAAACGTAATATACATTAAAGAAACAATAAATTTAAAAAGTATGTAATCAAAACATATGAGAATCCATCAGTGAGTAAAGCAAAGCATAAGAAGTTAATATTGAACGATCATACACCATCTTATAGTTGAACATTGAAGACTTCAATCATCATCAGCTGGAGGTGCTAGTTCCTTGAATTTTTGAGCTTCTTGTTTGACACGTTGAATGTATTGGGTCCTAAAAAATGGAAGAGATGAGACAAGTATATAGGAAAAGCATGAAAGTTGGAGCTTTGATATCACCATCAACTATTTGAGAAACTTTATCACCAAGCCAATGTGTTGTATCACTTCACATCTAACCATAGTCATAGCTCATAACAACAATGATAAACGAAAAGGTAGTAAAACATACTTGTTTTCTTTACAAAGTTTATAAGCTGGTCCATTAGCAGGTGAATTCAAATTAGGATTATCCAAGAGTTCTTGAACACCAAGAAGAATTTGTTTCATTGAATGTGCAGGAGTCCAATCAGTATTGAATAAACTGAGACATACAGCACCAGATTCATAAACATTTGGATGAAAGATTGGTGGAGTAAAAGAGCATTTTGGTGCAGCACCAGGATATGAATCATCGAATACCAAGTTCAACTAAAATAGAAGATAAAGTTAGTTTTGAATCATGAAAAGACGAAGGAGTTACATACTTTATAAACGCCACCTTCCCATGGAGATCCAACTTTCCCAGGAAAAGAACATCCCCATTTGAATAAATTCAAGCTTCCATCAGCATTTTTTGAAGGTTTTGCAATAAATCCAAATGGATGATCCTTTCTCCATACTTTTCTTTCTTCAGCCAAACGTTTAGCAGCCATTCCAGACATGATGAGTTTGAGCTAAATCTGAAATTAAGGAATGTAAAAATCAATCAAAGAATGATAAAAACACGAAAACAAAACAAAGTTCATGAAGAAAAAAAGAAGCAGGCAAGTAACTAAAGAAAGTCAATCAACGAAAAAAAAGCTTTTGATAGCGTTCTTTAAAAATTTCAAAGAAGTATCTTTCGAAATCTTTCAAAATTTTACAAAAGTCTTTGAATGTTGCGGGCATCAAAAATAGAGTTCACTGTTTTCGTGGCTCTCTCTCATTTTTCCCTTTCTCTCTCTCGCGCACTTTTTTTTCTTCGTCCAAAACAAAATCTTCGAAGATTTTTTTTCATTCAAAGTTTTGCTCAATTTTCAGCTGCTGCTACTTGCTTTTTTGTTTTTTCAATTAATCAAACAACAACAACTTTCATCGTCAAATACTAACTTCTGCTTCTCATCATGATGCATCAACAACAACAACAACAACGTTCTTCTCTCTTGATCTTCCTTCTTGGTTGTGCTCTTCTTGCTGGTGGTGTTCTTGGTGCTGCTATTCCATCAAATTCAACTGAATCTGAACCTTCTCAAGTTATTCCTTCATGTAAAGCCAATGCTGTATGTTATTCAAATGAAGAATGTGGTGGTAAAGGTAATTGCTTTGGTCTTTTTGTTGGTAAGTGCAATTGCAATGCTTGCTTCAACTTGATCTCATGTAGTGATGATTCGGCTTGTGGCGGCCTCAAAGGTGCATGCAAATCATCTCAATGTGATTGTTTCGAAGGTATGTTTTCTTCTTTCATTGTTTCTTTTTGATAGTTATTGTTTTACTGGTTGTTCTTTCTTTGCATAATCTTTATTTCATTTTTAGGTTTCAAATCAAATGGTTTTGCTCATTTCACCGATGCTTTATCTCAACTTTGCAATGTTAAACAATGTTCTCATGATCGTGCCGAATGTTTTGGTCTTCCATGTCACTCTGGTCGATGTGTATGCTGAGAAGAAGAAAGAAGCAGCACCTGATAATAAAGGGCTAACTATGTAATTTTAAGCTTTTTAATGTTGTAATTTTTGTTTACATTGTATAATTTTAACTTCATATAATAATAAAAACTTTATTTATAAATCTCATAGTATTCTCTGCGAATCACTGATAAGAATATTGGGCACTTTGGCGATGACTTGTTGCTTTTTTGATATATCAAGCGGTAGCAGCAAGATGTGAATGTAGTTGAACAAAATTTGGAGGAAGCAACAATATTTGGTTTTGAAAAAATCCAAACTTGGTTTGAATCAGCAACATTATTTTGTTTTCATCAAGGAAATGCATGTCTGAAAATTTGCGTTTATGTAAGATTGATTGTTGATTCACCCAAACGTTAGAAAATAATAGGGTATTACTCGCCACCATCTAATAGCAGGGTTAAAGTAACTAAGTTGAAGAAAATTTTTAGTGGATTTATCAATTGTAATTTAAAGGCTCCTCCAAAAATATGTTTAACATTTAACTTGCCATCATCATTTTTGTAAACTCATCAATTTTGTTTAATCCAAAACCCAAAAAGCTGAGAGATACTGTTGAGATTAGGATAACGCCTTCAGCGTTGCTAATTTGCTGGCACCATGCTGCTCAACGTGAAAGTTTTCGCTCGCGCGTTTTTTAGTCGTCCAGCTTCTCTTCAAACAAAAAATCTTTGATTTCTCCTTCTTCTCAATGCTTCACTTTTTTTTGTTCCAAAAGGCAATCTTGTTTACATAACTCACTATTCCACTATGCTATGACAAGCATATGGAAGCAAAGGAATAAGAACTTTTTAGGCAAATAATCTCACTGCACTCTTATGTCGTTAAAGCATTAATTGACGAATCTTTCATCCCTGATTTTAAACTCATTTTCTCTCCTTATTTCATGTTTTCCGCGATTTCAATCCTCTGCCCATCAAATAAAACACCAAGGCTTTTTCACACACAAAACTTTATGAAACTTCATACATCAAAAAGTAAAACAAACAAATCTCAACAATTAACATTTACAAGATTATTTTTTCCTAAGTTACATACAAAAAAATACTTTTTGGAACATATACAAATAATACAAAAGTGGAAAGGATAATTAGTTAACAAAGAAAAAAGCAGGGTTAGTAACAATGAAAAAGATCCCTTATATTAACATGATATAAATAAAGTTGAAATCCATCAACTCTTCTTATCAGCACCAGCAGCCATGAAACCATTTCTTCAGCCTCGAGATGCAACAAAGGTGAATGATCGTTCAGATTTCTTTACACGTTGATTGGGACGAGATGAATCATCATAAGTATCAGAATCAAGAACCGATGGAGGTGTTGATGAAACAGGTTCAACAAAGAGCATAGCATGAGGTTCGATATCATTTGAATCAATTGAATGACCATTTGATAGACGAATACCAGAATCAGAATCAAGTGCAGATTCATCCATACGGGAAGCATAATTGAGGATTTCACGAATACGACGAGCAAGAGGCTGAAAAGAAGAGCATGATCAATACCGAAATACTGAAACGAAACAGTAAACATACAATAAGCTCTTCAGATTTATGTTCTTCCGATTTGAGTCGACGATCAAGATTTGCAAAATCATCTGCACTTCTCAAAACAGATTCATCATGCATTGGCTCATTTGTTGTTGAAACATCCGTGGCTTCTTCTTCTGATGATTGCATTTCAGACCGAAGTAATGGTAGAGCATTTGATGCAGCAACAAGAACGATAAAGAAGACACCCATAATTTTGAGAGACATCTTTGAAGTTTTGAAGAGAACGAGAGAAAAGTTGAAGGTAGAGTAGAGATAAGATACGGATCTGAAAAATAAGAACATTAATACTCGAACATGAAACAAGCAGCAAAAACAGCAAACTCGCAAATTTGGAGATGGAACTTGAAATTAATGGTACGCATAAATATGGAAGTAAGAAAGAAAATAAGAGGTGTTAATGAATCAAGTCATCAAAGACATCGAAACAAACAAATTTATAGGTACCTGAAGATGGAAAAAGGCCATGGAGAAAGAAGAGAGTAACACAAAATGGAAAAAAGGATCAAAAAGGGAGAAATCGAGAATGGAAAGAAAAAAGGAGGTAAGCAAGATGATGAAAAATATTTCAAAGGCATCAATTCAAAGGAATGAAAGTTTGAAAGATGAAAGACAAAAAGTGAAAATGAAAGCTTCGTCATTTTTTTAGGAAGCAAAAACGCGAGGCAACTTTTTTCACAAGTTTTCAACACGAAATTGAGTGGAAACTTTACTCTCGCAGTTGTTTGAAATTCGAAAAGAAAGTTCGAGATTGAGAAATTTTTAGTGCGCAAAAAGGAAGCCCACGATTATCTAATGTTTTCAATGAATAACAACTGTTAAAGGTTTTTGGTTGCATCGTTTTTCGCCCGTATCTAATAAGTCTTTGTTCCACAAAATCATAACACAAGAAGAATTTTTATCTAATTAGTTTTATTATTTATTACATAAAAAAATTAAGCATACATATAAATAAATAGAAACCCAGAAAGAGAGTATGAGGTGGTTTTTACCAAAGACGACCAACGAACCAACCGATGAGAATCATTCCGACAATCTTCAAAGCATCATTCTTCGAGTCAAAGATTCCATTAGGATCACATTTTCCAGTACGAAGCTTGGTTACCTAAAAATGTTATAGTTAGTAATAAAATTTGCTTTGCACTAGCTATTGGAAGAGAGTAAAATCATCATTCACAATAGAAAAACTTGAATCCAAAATAAACTTACGTCAATTGCATCATTGTCGCCAGAGCTGCAAACAAAAGTATCATCTTTGCATCCAGTTTCACTATACCATACTTCATTCTTGATACAGCGTCGAGTATCACAGTCACAGTCGGCAAGTGTAGGTGATCCTAGAAAAATTGTATTTGAAAAAAAAAATACAAAAAAAAAACATAACGTACCAGCTGGAGCTCCAGAATCTTTTGTTTGACATTGTTTGATTTTAGCACACGATCCCCCAATTTTTGGAATATCAAGAGCTTCAAGAGACGGAAGATAGATGAAAGATGCAAGAGCAACCATGAGAACGATGACGAGTTTCATTTTTGATTTGAGATGAGAACGACGAAGAGCGATGAAGATCGAATGATTCGAATGAATACAACTGAAAGAAAATCGTGGCAAGCCTTTCCTTTTATACGAAAATTGAGGATCATTCATTTTTCCGTTTTTTTATGCAAATACTTCCTAGTAATTTTGATTGTTATTCCGTACAAGCCTGGAAATCTATCATGGGAAAGTTTATAAAAAATGAAAAAATTAGCATAAATGTGAATGAAACTGCAAAAAGCTTTCATTTTATAAAAATGAAGCGCTGGTGAGTGGCTGATGATTTTTAGTAGGCCAAAAATGCCTAATGGATCCAAAAATTTCAAAGGATACAAAAAATTCAAAGGATCTAAATTTAGTGATTGTAAGGAAATCATTTTGGATTTTTCTATTAAAAATGTTAGGGAAATTTTTTGAGGAACTTTTAAAACATTTTGAAAGTAAGGTAAATGCAATGAAACAATGATGAGTGGCGGTGGACTCTAAGTATCAGAGAATGCTAAAGTATCTGAATAAAGGATCTAAAGGATCCATATATGCCAAATGTTTGCAAAAAATGAATTTCACGGCCGGCCATAGGCCGGCGGCGTGATAAATGAATATCAAACTTTATTTTATCAGAAAGAAGCGAGTGGAAGTTGTCAGTGAGGGGCTTTTAATTATTTTGGGTTCTTTAGAAAGATTGGGTGTATTTTAATTGCATTAATGTAGGCAAATATTGGGCCATAATGGTAGCACTTTGTGCCTGGGAAATTTTAAGACGAATTTTTCATTCCTTAAATAAGTATTATTAAAAGCAGTAGAGACCTTATTGGTATTTTTATCGCTGGAGTAACGACATTAGCTGCCGATGTGAGAACTTTAGGTGTATGGGATGAGAATCTTAGATACCAAGACTGAGAAGGATAAAGATTTCTTGCCATACGGTTTCAAACTATGATTTTTATAAAAAAAATTACATAAATTTAATTGAATTATTAATTTTTATAAAAAATTGTGTTCAAAAAATAGAGATCGCGGCCCGGAGGGCCGCATCTTGCCTAGTTTTTATGAATTTTCGTTGTCGTTGTTACATTTGTGGCAGCGTGAAACAAAAAAATTTCAGCGCTTTTTTTTTGAAGTCTTTCTTGACGATATCCTTGAAAAATATTAAACCCATAAACATTTCTCCTAATAATCATCAATCAATCAATAAACTTTCTTTTACGTGCAAGAAGTCTATTAGAAGAACACTTATTTACGGGTCTTTTTGATTGTTTTACGAGTCTAATATTGTTGCTAATCCTTTTCCTTCAGCTTCTGCTTCAGTTATTTGGGTTTTATTTGTGCTTTTTTAAAATCGTCTACCAAAGCAGCTGCTAATTTTTATCGAGATTGAAGGAGTCAAAGTCATCAATCAATTGCTGCTTGATTATCTTACAAAACTGCCTTCAAGTTTTAATGTATGTTACACACATAAACAACTACCAATCAATAAAGACTTTCTTCAATCAAACATATTTGTTGGAAAAAAAGTTAGCCTATTTCGAGCTTGAATCACATCAACTTCAAAATTAGATTCCCTTATAACGAAGAACAAAGTCCCAAAAAAAGTAAAGACACATTGAAAATACAAAAATCAATTTATTACTAATAATCTTTTATACATACATACATATTAAAAATGATTACATAAATACTAAAATTCTATCTAATCAATAGACACACAGTAATTATTTAGCTTCTTTTTGATTCATCTTTGCTGGATTTCTTTTTACTTTTGGTTGACGATCCTTCTTTTTCAGATTCTTTTTCACCATTTTTAGCAACGAGACCACCTTTTGATTTGATTTTAGAAGATTGAGAATTTTTGGATGAAGCTTCACCAACTCTGAAAAAATAACATCGTTAATCAAAAAATCAAGAAAACAATGAGTTTGAATCAACAAAAATATTATCCAAAGATACAGAGTAGTCATCATGAATCCAAACTAACTTACACGGATTTTGACTTTTTACGATCACGAGAACGTTTTTTCTTCCTAAAAAATAACGAAATGAAAGAGTAACACAAAATAATAAAAATCCATACTTTGATTTTGAATCACTTGTATTTGATGGTGGTGCAGGAGAAGAAGAAACAACATTAACAGGTGGAGCAATCTTCGAAGTATCAACTGATTTCTTTGATTGAGATTTCGTTGAAGCAACAGTTGAATCAACATCAGCTACCTTTGATGATGGACATTTTCTTGATGATGAAGCTTTCTTTTTTCGATGCTTATTTCTCTTCTTTTTTAATGATGAACTTCCACTACCACCACTTTGAGGATCACGATTAGGCGAAGCTTTGGATGATGATGAAAGAAGATGTTCTTTAGATGCTTGTTGAGTTGTGTGAGTTTGATTTTGAGTGACAGAAGATGGAAGTTGAGTAGCTTGAATAGATGATTCATTATGAGTTTCTTGAGTTGTAGCTATATGAAGAGATCGTCGTTCAACTTTGGGTCGCTTTTGAGATAGTTCATTTGTAGCATTTTGAGTTTTAGAAACTTGTTTGGTTTGAGTTTGCTCCGTTTGAGTTCTGGTGGAAGAATTTGAAGGAAATATTGGCATAACTTCACCATTATCCATTGTCCGTGTTTTTGATTCCTTTTTCTTCTTCGTTGAACTTCCACCTTTGCTACTACTTTCGGAATCATTCTTCTTTTTCTTTGCCATAGATTTCTTCGTTCCAGAGGAATCATGCGTTTTTGAAAAGCTAACTTTAGTTTCTTGACTTTCTAATTCACCATGCTTTCTCTTTTTCCCACCAACACTTTTTAAACTTGGATTTTCAGAAGATGCATTAATTTGACGACTTTTAGATGTTCCACTAGCTTGAGTTTCATCAGAAGTTTGTTGAGTGGAAACATGAACCTTTTTCTTCCTAAAATAATGAGACATTTGATTAATCATTTCAGACGCGGTGAAAAAGATAAGTAGCTTACTTTTTTGCAGCCGAATCTTTACGAGTTCTTGAACCACGTGAACCAAATGGACTATCAGATCTAAAAACAACCCGTTTACAAGCAGCGAAAAAAGTAGTTAAAAAAAGACAAATTTACTTGTTTCCTTCTTGAGTCTTTTCGGTTGATACAATCTTGTCAGCTTTACTCGTTTCCTTGACTTTTTGATTGATAGAACGGCGAAGATTGCGAAGTTCATCATATTGATTATTCTTCCTAAAAGCTTTATAATCATTAGTATGTTTACTTAGTTGCATTAAAAGATTACGTTTTCTTCTTTTCAGACTTTTTACTACAGCTTGCTTCAGGATCTTTGTTGGATGGTTCTTGGGTTTCACTTTCCATCACTTGAGTTTTACTAACAGTAAGTTCTTTGCTTGGTTTACGTTCTGAAGGTTTATCACGTTTGGAATTAGCTTTTTCTTTTGCTGATGTTCGAGTGGTAGTTGAAATCTTTGAATCCATGCCAGGAATATGAGAAAGATTTGGTTTTCTTGAAGCTTTTGATTGAGTTTTAATGGAGTCTAAAATGCAAATGGATGATTGATGAATAAGCTTCGTAATCAACAAAGGTCCAGTAACAAACCTTTTCCTTTATCTTGAACTTTCTTTCCTTTTGATTTGGATGATCCATCTTTAACTCCAGCTCGAACAACATCATCACCTGGCTGAAAAGAATATGTTAGTAATAAAGTAATTCGAAATGAAGATTAATATGTACACCAACAAGAAATATTATGAAGTCGAGAAAAACAAACATACATTTCCCATAGTTTTTGTCTTCGTCATTGCCTTAGTTTCGTATGCATTATTGTTAGATTCATGGAACGTTTCTTTCTCACTTGCTTGAGTTCGACTGAAAATTAATCATTAGCAAATTATAACCATGTTAAATCAAGAACATACTCAGCTTTAAGCTCTTCATGCTTTGTTTGAGGCGTTTCTTTAGATGGAGTAAGTTTAGCAGTAGATTTTTCACGACTTTTTTCTTTCTTTGCTTCTTTACAATGTTGAGAACTTTCTGAAATGGCGAAACATAAGTATATTTAGTTGTTTATCCAAAAAATGATTACCCTTCTTTTCTTCGACTTTTTGAGCAGCAGCAGCATTTGACGGTTCCATTTTCTTTTCATTTCCTTTGAATCCACCATCTTTTGGAATTTCTGAATCTTCAGCAGATTTGAAAGCAGCCGAATCAGATGGTTGTTGTTGTTCATGACCTTTAGGTTGTTGTTGCTCGGATTTTCCAGCATTTGATGGAGGCACAAAGTTTGTTCCAGCTGTAGAGATATCACGAACCTTTCCATTTCTTTCAGGACGAGCTTTTTTATTTCGAGCTCCACATATAGTTAAGGCGAAGATCATACCAATGAATAGCCCCATAAACCATTTTGAAGATTGAAATAAAACTTGATTAAAACTTTCAAACAAATCCATTTTCTTGAAACACGTTTCGAGTTCAAATCAAGCAAACACAATGATTTTAGAGTGATGATCATCATCATCGTCAACAAAAAATATTATTATGCAAATTTTGGAAGTTGCATTCTTTGTGAATGTGGAAGCAACAAAATCGAAGTAAAGAAATGATGAAAGTTTTGAAAATGTATGGAAACAAAAGAAGAAGAAAAAGGCGGTATTCGCTTGGAGAGATAGAAATGGAAGGAAAGATTTTAAAAATTGTTTGGGTTACTCAATTATTTTTCTATCTAGCAATAAAGAAATCTGGAACTAAAGCTAAATATTTGTGTAACATGGAATCAGAAGCTAATATATTTTTACTGCTTATTCTTTTAACTTTATTTACATACTATGAAGCATTCACCATATACACCTAAAGCCCTTTATCATGGCTAAACGTTCTTTTATGAAAATGTATTTTTATTATATCAAAAAATTGTTTTTCCTATTCAAATCGTATTTATTTCTTGCATCATCTTTCAATAACAAAAAATTAACTAAACCAAATCTCTTTTCTCTTTTAATTTATTTTTTTAGTTTTTGGAGAATGAAAAAATTAGTTATTCTTGGAAGTGGATGGGGCAGTTATAGTGTATTACGAAATGTAAATCGTAAATTTTATAAAGTTATTGTTATAAGTCCAAGAAATCATTTCTTATTTACCCCTTTGCTCACGAGCACCACAGTTGGGACATTGGAATTCAGGTAAGTAAAACTAAATTTCTTTGTTTAATTTAATTTTATTGGTTGATTCTTTTGAAGATCCATAACCGAACCCGTAAGAAATGTTGGATTTCGTGATCCACATGATTTTCATTTTGCTGAAGCAATTAAATGTGATTTTGCTAACCAAATTATTAAATGTAAAAATACCCTTGATAGTTCCATAGTTTCTGAAATTGAATATGATAAACTCGTAATTGGTGTTGGAGCATTACCAAATACTTTTAATGTTCCAGGTGTTCGTGAACATGCATATTTTTTAAAGGTTTGTTCTTCCTCCAAGTTTGGAGATATAAGAAATAAACCGATTATAGGAAATTGTGGATGCTCGAAAAATTCGTGAAAGAATTTTACGAAATATTGAACTCGTTCTTGAACCCCAACAATCTCGAGATGAAATAAATCGTTTGCTTCATACGGTTATAGTTGGAGGTGGACCAACTGGGGTTGAATTTGGTGCAATTATTAAAAAAAATAATTTTCAAAAAAGCAACAGTAAAAAACTTTTATAAATATTGAAAATAAAAAGAAAGAAAAATATTACTTCTTTTTTATTATTTATTTTTGATGCCAAATCATCCTCACAACGAAAAAGTTTTAGGGATCAATCTTTTATTTATTTATTAAAGGTGTGGAAAAGTAGAGGAACTTCGAGAGTTTTAAAATGCCAGGCAAACTTTTATTATGCATTGTGTGGCTTGTTGGTTTTTGAGATCATAAAAATAAAACGAACTATTCTATTTGTTTGGTTTAATTTTAGTATAAAAGCTAAACTTGACTATAAAATGGTCACAAAAAAAGGTTTAACGAAACAAAAAATTTTTTTTGAAAAATCAAAAAATTTGTTTGAAAATGGATGTACCTGAAGAAGTATTAACCAATGAGCAGTTAATAAAACGACCAAAAACATTGGGGAATGAAAATGGTATTTAAATATAATTATATTAATCCAAAAAATCATAATTATCTTACTTTTTTAGATGACGAAGAATAAATCAGACCTCTACCCTACAGTATTACTCCTTGCTTTTCGCTACAACTGTTCCCATGGTTACAAAATATATTATTCATTATCTTTGACTTTTATTTAATTAATTTAACTTTAGCTACGGCAAAATAATTGCGTTTGATTGATAGAAGCTTTGAACTTTTAAAATATCCCGAAGCTCTTCCAGAAAAAAAGTAATAAATTTTTAAAATAAAATTTTTTTCTTCTTCGAACTCTTAATTAAGCCATCTTGATCTTTTTTTTATTAAAATTTTTTACTTTCAATTTACAAAAAAAATAAAATAATAAAAAGAGAAATAACCAGCTTTATAAGAAAGAAAAAGAATAAAACTTGTCAAAAAAATCTAAAAGAAATAAACCGAGAAAATATTTTTTATATTTATTTTTTAAAAGTTACAACACTTTCATAAAAAAATTATTACAAATTTTAGCAATTTTTTTCCTTCAAAAATTACAGTTATAAAATATTTATTTATATAAAACTAATTTAAATGTCCAAATCGATTGATGGTTACACTGGGTTTGTATTTGGTATAACCAGATGAGCCAAGAGGCTTTTTTGGAACGGGTGGTGGAGGAGCTGCAACAGCTTTAATAGGGACAATGGGAGGTTCTCGAGTTGGTATTGCTGCTGTTGTTGTTGCTGCTGCGGCAGATGGTGCTGGCGGTTCTTCTCGTTCACTTTCCGTGGCAGTTTTATCTCCCTCCGATTCGGTGGCAGTTGGAGTGGAAATAGATTTTTTCTTTTTAACAATTTTTTTAATTATAATTTTTTTCTTAATTATTTTCTTTTTCTTTGGCACTCCTCCCGCTGCTGCTTCATCTTCATTTGTAGAAGATGCAACTTTATCTGCATCAGAGGAATCAGTTTTAGTTTTGAGTGATTTTGATGGAGGAGCAGCTTCGCCATCCGTATCAGACTTTACTTCTTTTGCGGCGGCAACCTTCGGAATTGCAGCTGCTTTTGTTGCAAGATCACTTTTCGCCCCTCCAATACCTGCTGCTTTAGCTCCAAATCTCGATGCAGGCTTTTTCTCAGCTTCATCTTCAGCCACTTTTTTCACTTCGGCATTATTAACTCGTTTTTGTTCTTCATCAGTTAATTTAGCAGAAATACTTGGAACTTTACTTCGAGGATAAACACCCCTTGGTTCAGGCTTATTATTTACTTCAGGTACTGTTGGTTGTGGAGGTTCTTCCTTTTTACCCCATTTTCTTAATGTTTTTGGAGCTGCTGCGGCTGGAATTGGCTCAATCACTTTCTTTTCTTCCACGGCTATTGTTAATTTTCCTGGTGCAGCTGATTTTTTTACTGGTGATGCAGGTTTGGAGGAAGCAGCGGATGAAGTGGCTTCAGCTTCAGGATCGGTTGTTGGGATGGATTGTTTCTAAAAAAATATTTTTTTGCATTTGTTTGGTAAGAAATATGCGTCCGTTTTTTTCTTCTTCTACTTACCCTATAAACTTTCATTGGTCCTTTTTTAGTTGGTGCTTCAGGTTTAGGTGGTTCAGGTTTAACTGCTGTTGCTGATGCTGCTGCTGGTGGAGTAGTTTTAGTAGCAGAAAAAGGTACAACGGGAGCTATTGGAGCAACAGGAGTGATTCTACTTTTAGGTGCTGCTTTCTTTGGTTCTTCTGGTTTCTTCACCACTGCTGCTGGTGGTGGGGCAGCTGCTGCAGATGCAGCTTCCGCTGCTTCGGTTATCCTTTGCCTTCTTCTAAGTTCTCGTCCTGAAAAAGGAAATTTTCTTTAATTTTATCTCTTTGAAACTTCTTTTTTGACTTTTGGATATTTAAAACTGAATAAAAACAAAGTTTTTTTGTTTCCTTTTTTAACGAATTTTAAACTGAAATTCGTCGGATGTCATGAAATTATTTTCTCTCAAATAAATTAAAAAATAAACTTACTAATATCTTGATTTCTAATAGTAGCATTTTCAATTTTATGCCTTCCTTCAGGCAATCTTAAATTTATACTAACTTTTAATAAACCAGTATTTTGTGTTATTGCTTTTATCATATCTTTTTCTGCCACGGTTGCAAATGAAACACCTTGATTTACCGCTTTAACTTCCTCCAATGTTTCACTATTTAATGCAGCTTGAAATAATTTTGCAAAAAAATCTCCACTTAAATAATTTGTTTCAACATTGATACTTTTTAATGATTCATTAATTTCAACAATTTCTAACAAATTCTGAAAAATAAAAAAATTAATTATATATTTATTTGGAATTATTAAACTGTCTTGTAATTTCTTTATTGGGAAGTTTTAAATATTTATATTTAAATAAAAAAAACTTTGAAATATATTGTAAAAATTTTTTTAGAAACTGCATCGTCCTTTGATGATGAGCGGAAAACTAAATAATGGCAAATTTAAATTGCAAAATAAATCAAAATTTGTCTAACCAAAAAATTTAACCGAACTTAAAAAGCAACCAATAAAAAAATGAAGTAATTAACTGAATCTTTAAAACGATAAATGTGTTTGAATTCGATATTTATTTTTAAATAAAATTTTTATATATTTTTTTTTAAATTTAAACTGGATACAAATAATTATTCGGGATTTTTTGGTTTTTAAAACTCTTAAAAACATTTTAATGATTATTTTTTTTTTAAACTGAACTATAAATTTCCATGTTCCAACCAATAAGATTTAAAGAAAAAGAAAAATTATATTTTTTATCAATTGAGCCATCAAAAAAAAATCTTTAAATTTTAGAATATTTTTTCTAATAATTTTTTTGGAACCTATTAAAAACTGTTTTAGAAAAATTTGATGTGCTTTTGAAATTGCAATCTAATTACTTCGAGTTAGCTTTTTATATTATTTCTGCAAAAAACTGCATTTCCAATTTCGTGTATTAAAATTTTTTTTAAACTTGTCTGTTGAAATAAAAATATGGAAAAAAGGAGATGCATATTTTTTTAATGCAAAAATAAATAAAAACTGTGAAGATCACTTTGATGTTAGTTCAAAATTTTTTTTTGCTTTATTTAAATATATTTTTTTGCAATCGCTTTGGTGTAAAATAAAACTGATAACAAAAATAATAAAACAAATAAAATTTATATAATATTAACTGGATGAAATTTTTTTTATCAGATGTTATAATTAAAATTTAGTTAAACTGTCTTCTAAAAACATATTATTTTTTTAAATTTTATTTTCCTTTAAAATTGTTTGTTGGAATCGCAACAAAAAATGCGTTTTAATTTTTATTGCTCCTAATTTTGAATAAAACTGAATTTGGGACTTGAACACTTTTATATAAATCTGTTTTTTAAAACTGTTGTTTAGAGAAACTACCTCTTCAAAAATTAATAATATGCATTTTTCGGCTGAAATGGAAATAAAAACTGACATTTCTTTTTTTGATGGTAGAGGATATTAAGAAAAATAAAATATATTTTTTAATTTTTTTTAGTTGCTTTTTATTTAAGCATGATTAAAGGAACAGTCTCACTTTGGCTTTTTGAAATTTGAAATGCCGGCTTTTGTCCAATTCAGATGCTAGCAGAATACAAAAGCCTTTGTTCCAATACTTAGAAAGTTTTTTCGATTTTTTGTTTTTTCTGATGATGCACCTATGTAGCTACTCTTATAAACACCTTACGACCACTCAGCATATTAAAATAAATTAATATTGTTAATATTAATGCTACTAGCCTTCATCATGTAGGTGAAATCTTCGAAAAACAAAAAATCGAAAAAATTTTCTAAGTATTGGAACAAAGGTTTTTGCATTCTGCTAGCATCTGAATTGGACAAAAGCCGGCATTTCAAATTTCAAAAAGCCAAAGTGAGACTGTTCCTTTAAACTGTTACACAAAAAGAAGGATATTTACATAATTTAAACTGCATCCATTTGTATTGATGTGCATTCTAATAAATTATTTAATTTTAAACTGTTTAAGCTTAATTAAATTGGATGCGAATGAGAATACCTTTTTTTATTTCGAAATAAGCATTAAAATCTTGAAATTTTTTAATTTTCTGATAACTACAGACAAAAAAAAAGCCATTTTTTTATTCATAAAAAACTGTCAAAAGTTTACTTTTAAATCAGTATAATAAAAACTGTCTTCATTCGTGTCCCTTGGTATCATAAAGAGTTTTTTTCTTGTGTCTCTTGTTACAAACAAAAAAAGCCAATCGTTTCCATATTTGGCGCTATTTTTGTGCTTTAGAAATGTCAAAAATAATGATTTTTAAAATTTTAACTGGTGTGATTTGCATAGGGTCATTATAAAAAAAGAAAAAAAAACCAAATCCATTTTTATCGCCTGTTTATTTGCTTGCAATAAAAGCGCAAAAGTTTTTTAAAATTAAAACATTAATAAAAACTGGGTTGTAATTTTTTACGAGTGTTATAAAAAGAATCAAAAGAAAACCTTTTAGTATTTTTAGCAACAAAAAAAAAATTATTTTATTTTATATGCCTTTAATATTCTTTTAGACATTAAAACTGTTAATGACTATTTGTTTCGGTATCTGTGATAAAAAAAAAACTGGCACTATTTGTTTAAGTTTGTGATAAAAAGTAAAAACAATTTTAGCCATTTTCTTTTTATTTTTATTAAAAACTGATTTGAAGTGTGTTGTACAGTTGCAATAAAAAGATAATAAATTTTTTTTGATGTTTTTGGTTACCAAATAAAAACATTTTACTGATTTTTCTTACTTGTTTTTTTAGTAATTAAACTGTCAAAGAAATATTAAAATTAAAACTGAGATCGTTAGTATCAATTTGTGATAATAAAAAAAACAAATTTTGTTATTTTTATCCTCTGCTTTTTTGGACATTGAAACTGTTAATAAAAAACATATTTTTTAAATTTTAACTGGGTCCCTTTTTTTATGTGCGTTATTATAAAGAAAAAGGAAAAAAGAAAAGTCTCTTGATTTTCCTATTTTAAAAATGATTTTTCTGCGTATTTGTTTTTGGATTAAAACTGTCAAGATCTATTTTTTTCAATAAAAACTGGGTAAATTTGTTCTATTTTGTTATAAAACCACGATTTTGCTGGTTTTAATGTGGGCTTTTTTGTATTAAGACCAAGAAAAAAGAATTTTTTTTAATAATAATAAAAACTGATAAGTTGTTTAGAATGCGTACAATTTTTTCTTTTTTGGCCTTATTTTCGGGAATTAAACTGAAGAAAGAAAAAACTTTTTTGATTTTAAAATCAAAATTAGTCAATAGCTATAAATCGGATTAAATATAAAATAAATATTTTTTGGTTCATTAATAAATAAAAACTGGAGCCCCTTATGCTGGACGGATGCGCAATAAAAAAAAAACTTACACCAATATCATTATCATATAATCCCATATTAGCTAAACATAATTTTTCACAATATGTATTATCCCTTAATGCTTCAATAATTCTTTTTATTTGAGGCACGGGTGTACGTTTCATATTATTTAAATTAATTGCAGTTAATTTTGGATCATTATTTAATAATTTTGATATTACATCATCCACATTTGTATCATTATCAGGTTCGGATGGGCGAGTTTGAGGGGGCAAAGATGATTTGATTGGAGTATCATCAAAATCACCCATAATCCTTTCAGCTTCATCCCAACTAATCATTTGATTTTCATTCATTATTTCTGCAAAAAAAATAAAGTAAATTTTAAGTAAGATAAAACTGTCTTGGGCTTATTTGGGCGGAGGAAGAAGGGAACTTTAAAAACTGTATCTTGGGTTTCTCGATTGGATGGAATTAATCATAAATTAAATATTCATAACAAAAAAATAACTGTGCATTTATTTAAAAGCGTTTTTCTAATTTTTTGGTTTAAGTTAAAACTGACGGCGGTGCGAATAGGGGTAATCGAAAATAAAAACTGCGAGTGATATTGTTTGTTTTTCAAGAAGAAAAAAATTATCCAAAAAAAACTGAATTTTTACTTGCCTCTTTGTTTTTTTTCTTCTTTCTTAAAATATTTCTTTTAAAATTATTTTTTTAATAACTGGATATTCAAAAAATTTAATTAAAAATCCTACGATTTTTTGTAAATTATTATTTTTATTGGGATAAAACTGTCTATTTTAAATAGTTCAATGATAAATGAAGGAGATATTCTAAAAACTGGACTCGCTCCTGCAGAATGGATGAAATCAACAATAATAAATAAATTATTAATAAACCAAAATAACTGTGTTTTTTATTTAAAAGATTTTTTAAATTTCGGGTCAAGTTAAAACTGAAGCCGAGAAAGATCTGAGGCGATTAAAAATTAATTTTGCAAACTGACATGGGACTCTTTTTGATTTAGAAAAAAATATTATTTAAACTGTGTAATTTTTTAGCATTGGAATTTTAAAAGATCATTTTAGAATTTTTTTTTCAAAAACTGAAATTTCCTTTGATTTTGCAAAAAAGCTACTATTTTTATAATTTATTGTTTTTATTGGGATAAAACTGGATGCTTTGAACAATTTCGAAGCTACGTAAGTGATTTTATAAAACTGTTCCATTAAAAGGGTGCTCGAAAAAGCAATAAAATTTGTCAAAAGTTAAAAAAAAAATTTTCTAGTCGTTTACTTTTAAAGGAAACTATTATTATTAAAAAACTGGATCTTAAGATTATTCTTTGCTTTTAAAAATATTTTTATTATTTTTTTAATTAACTGTTCTTTCCTTCAACTGATTTACAAAAACCATAACTTTAATATAAATTTTTATCTTCTATAAACTGAAATCCCATGATTATTTTATTACCAAAAGCTTTTATTATCAAACAAAATTTCGTTTAATATTTTAGATCAATAAAACTATATAATTCTCCCTGCATCATTTTGATTAAAAAAACTGTTTAAGTTTTTAAAATGATGGTGAGCGATTAATTTCAAAAAAAAATTTAGGCAGATTTATAGAATTTTTTTATAACTGTCTAATTGCATTTTTCATAAAAACATAAAACTGTTTTACAATTAAATATTCGCCCATTAAGGAAAGGGCAAGAAGATATTATATTTATTAGCAAAAAAACTGTATTCCGATCAGGGCTGCTCGATCTTGCCTTTTGGGCAATCCGAACATCCGATCGCCGAACAATGTTCGGACAAAATGGCCAAAAATCCGACCATCCGAACTCCGAACCACGATCGATCGAGCAGCCCTGATTCCGATAAAACTGGGTAATATAATAATTAAATTAAAAACACGAGTTTTAATGAAATAAGAAACTATGTTTAATATTATTAAATTATTTTTTTCTGCGGTTTTTAAACTTTTTTATAAAAGTAAAAGTTGGCTTTTTTTAAACTGATAATTTGAAAAAATATTGGAATTTCGGCCTACTTTCAATAAAGGCGAATATAGGAATCTTTAAATATATTAAAAATAATTTTTAAAAAAAACTGTCGAAGTTGAAAATCCCGTGCCATAAAAATTGTTTAAAGAAAAACTGTTCTAATTGAAAAATTGAGGTTACGCCCGATTTCAATAAATCTTTTTCAGGAAATCAAAGATATTTTATTTTTATTTTTAGCTACCTAATAGGGTTTTATTTAAAAGCTTAAACTGAGATACGATGATTTACCATTGCGGCAGTAAAAGCCCTTTTTTCTTGATAAAAAATAAAAATAAAATCAAAACTGCAAAGACTCTAAATTTGTTGAGATAAAAATTTTATTAAAGGGAAAATATTTTCGAAAAAAATGATGCAATGCTCTTTTAAATAATATTTTTTCATAACTGAACAAAAGTTGATTCTGATTTTAACACAAAAACTGCATCAGAACAACAAGGGTAGACAGTTTAGTTGATTTATAAGAAACAATTGTTAATTTTAACTGAGTTCCATTTAATTCAAAAAACTGTCTAGCTGGATTATAAAGATTATAGCATCTTAAAAAATATAGAAAGAACTGAGTTGATTTTTTTGCTTTGTACAAACACTGCCATTGTCATCAATGTGCCAATAAAGTATTTCATATTTTTTAAACTGCATGTCATCAAAAGTTTGGTTTTTTTTATATTTAAAAAATAGTTTTTTGCAAGATTTAGGGACTCTCTTTTTTAAACTGAATCTGAATAAAGGCGGGTTTTTAAAAAAATCAAATTTAACTAACAAATAGTAAAAGAATAAAATTGTATTATGCTGGAATTTTTGGCAAATATGAAATATAAAAAATTAAATAGGAAAATTAACTGAAAAAATCAAGAATAGTGTCAATTTTTTAAAACTGTTTTTTTGGCTGAAAGGTTTTTAAGCAAAAAACATTTTAAATGATTTTTAAATCGTTATCGAAAACTAAATTAAACTGGCGCGTTTAGTGTCGATGGATTTTTTGCAACTATAAAAAAATCTAAGAATAAAATAAAACTGTGTCGGACTGTTAATTTTGGGTAAAGTCGAAAAAAAGGAAGAAAATAACTATAAAAATAATGGAATTTTTTTAAAACTGTGTCGTTGGACAACTTTGCAAAATCAAATTTAATTAATTTTATATTAAAAAAATAAAAACTGATGGACCATAAATGGAATGGAAAATTTTAAACTTACTTAATAATTCATTCATATCACCATTATCTCCACCATTTCTAAGTTCATCGATGGCTGCTTCAAAATCCGCATCGGTCATAATTCCCTCGAATTCATCCTCTTCCTCCGCCATTTTTTTTTTGGAAGGTGTTGTTGGTTTTTTACTTTTTTTTGTTCTTTGACTAACTTTTTTTTAATATTAAAAAAGCTGGAAAAATAAAAAAGGGGATTAAATTTAAAATTATACAAAAAAAGCGCGAAATAAAAATAAGTTTTTAGTCATCGCGAAAAAAATATATAATAATTTTGATGATTGAAAAGCAAACGATAGATTTCAAAAAACTTTTTCGACGATGAAACATTTTTTTTGTTTGACGAAATAAAAATTTTCTCAGTCGCCTACGATTTTTTCTTCAACGATGATTTATTTGTTAAGTCAATCAATGAAATAAATAAAAAAATAGGAAAAACTTCGAAAATAAAGCGATACTTGACAACCACGTAAAAAAATATATACGGAAGGAAATACAGGAAAAAAAAGCTTCGAAAAATCCCCATCCACAGCAGCAACAAAAAATGCTTGAAAAAAAAGTCAATGAGTTTGTAAACACTTAAAAAATTTGGTGAAGTAAAAAAAAAGAAAAGGTCGAAAGTTAAGTATCGAAATCTTTTCTTTCGTTTTTTTTTTGTTGCGGAAGAAAGGTAGGAAGAAAAACTCTTGAGCGCGGAAAAAAACCGAAAAATAAAAAAGGCCTGAAGAAAAGGAAAAGCTAGTTTTTTTTAAATCTAATTCACGGGAGATGTTTCTATTTTTGTAAAAAACTTTAAAAATGAAAATCCAAAAATACATAATCTATTTTTTCTCTCGTATACATACTTTTAAAAAAACTGAGACTATCACACATTTTTTTTGAAAGAGCGAAGCAAGCGTAAGAGTCGATGAAAAAAAAGGAAGAAGTGAATCAATGATGATTGTTATTTTTTTTTGATTTATGCAGAAAAAAAATGATAGTGTCGATGTTGTCGTTGTTGGTCGTTGAATCATTCTTTTTTACGTTTTTGGAAGTCACGAGAAAAAGATGAATGTAGAAAAAGAGTGTTTTGGGAAAAAAAACTGGGAATAAGATTATTTTCAATATAAATTATTAAAAAATTTTTAGGCCCAATAATGGAAAAAAAAACTGCATTAAAAAAACATACATTTATGTTTTTAATAAAGAGTTCACTTATAAACTGCGATCTTCCGTAATAGGTGGATATTTTTTTGATTTTTTTTAAGATACGAAAACTGTCAAATGTTATCATAACTTAACTTCCTAATCTCTATTATTAAATAAATTTTCAAAATACAATTTTTTTTGTTAATTATAAAAACTGTGCCCAATGCAGCGATATGAAATTCACAATCTTAGAATTTTTTTCAGGTTTTTTCATTTATAAACTGTCAAGTTGCGTGTCTTTGTTTTTTTTAGAATAATAAAAATTAAAAAAACTGTTATTAATAATTTAGGATAGTAATTAAAAATTTAGAAAAATTAGGCTTGAATAAACTGCGACATGTCACTGTAGTTGGGCTTTTTATGTTTAAAAAATTTAACTGCATGTATGCGCTCACTACTTCATCAGGAGGCATTAAAATAACAAAGAAATATTTAACTGAAATAAGGTAAAAATTCATAAATTTCTATACGAATTAAAGCTTGAAGAGAATAAACAAAAAATAACACGATTTCTATGTATTTTTTTCTAAAATTTTATCTCAAAACTGTTGTAAGCGCTGTACCATAAAATTTTTAGGTTTTTAAGATAAAGAAAACTGAAGTTGAAAGTTTTCCTAAAAATGAATATCTTTAAAAAGAAGTTAAAAGTCTTTCTTAACAAAATTTGGCTTTTTGGTTTTAATAATTAAACTGGATATATGAAAGCATCGAATTGGCAAAAAAAAAATCAAGATTGTAAACTGCCACGAATTCAAATATATTAAATTTTTCTTAGAACAAAAACTGTAAAAAAAGTAATAAAACAACATTCAAACGTTTAGGGTTTTGATGTGGTAATTTATAAACTGTTGAATGGCGTTATAGAGTGTTATTAAAAAAGACTAAACTGATCTTTAATTCGGTGGAACAAAGTCAAAAAAGTTTGGAATAAAACTGTTTAAAAAAAACAGAGTAATAACGTAATTTATGTTTCTGATTTTCAATTCTAAAACTGGACTATAGCCAAATCAACGGAAAGAATAAATATACCAAAAAGCAAAAAAAAAAATCCAAAAAGTAAACTGAAAAGAGTATTTTACACTAAAAATACCAGGCTTATGCAAAATTAAAATATAATCACACTTTTTTTTTATGCACGGATTTGGCTTTAATACAAAATGTTGAACCAAAATTTTTAAAAGAATAGAAAAACTGGAAACAGTGGGTGAAAAAGTATACATTATTATTTAAACACTTTTATCTTTAAAAAAAACTGCATGAGATAAAAATAAAGAAGAGATTATCTTAAAAAAGATTTAATTATGAAGTGGTAGCTTGACATATTTTAAAAAATAAATATAAAACTGATATATATTCAGTCCGAAAGTAGAATATAAAATTTGGAAAAGCGCAAAATTTTATTCTTTTTTGTTTTGAAAACCAAAAAAAACTGCAATTTGTCAATTGACTTTAATACTCGGATGGAAAAAAACTGTAAAAAAAATGCGAATCCTGGCCCCATTCATTATTTTTTTTGGTTAAAACTGGCACTTCGACTGCGATGATTGATATTTTAAGAAAGTTAAATTGTAAAAAATGAAAATCCCATTTCACTGATTTTTAACTTTGTAATTTATAAAAAAAACTGCTTTCTTTCAAACAAATGTTTTTAAGAAAATTAACTGAGTAATCAAAAAACATAAGGAAATCAATTACCACGAAGAAAAAAAAATATAACTGTGTTCTCGAGCTTCTCGTTTGTATTCAAAAAATGAATTTTTTTTTGACAAAGACTAAAGTTTTCCAAAGCTTCCAACCAAAAATCAATGGAAATAAAAAAACTGCAAAAAAAAAAAAATCAACTTAAATCCATCACTAACTAATGGTCTTCGTCGTTGATTCGAGAGGACTTTGACCAATTGGCGTTTTTTTTTCATTACTTCCTTTAATTTTTTTTAAAACAATGCTACTCCCAAAGTCTCAACTATTCTTTTTTTTTTTGATAGGCTTCGGTTGTGTCTCTCAACTCATTTATTCTTCTTTTTTTTAAAACCAACTGCCAGAGCCCCAATGTTATCCAGCCAACTATGCAGTGGTGAGCCAGCCACTGTCAAAGTTGTCTATCTTTTTATTGTTTCTTTCTTTTTCTTCTTCTTTATTATCGCTTCCTTCCTTACTATTTTTTATTTTTTCATTTCTACGACTAACGAGCAAGCAACTATCGCCAGCAAAAAAAAAGCCAAGAAACGAGTGGCGGGGCAAAATAAGCCAGCAAAGCAGGCAGGCAATAATATCCCACACCTTTTAAAAGAAGAAAAAAAAAGTTATTGCTTGTTTCATAAAAAATGTAAAGAAAAAATTGAAACAAACAAATATAAATGTATGAATTTTTCCACCGGCGCGGCGTGTAGGTGGATGGCAAAATAAATAAGATGTTCGCTATTATTTTTATGCATTAAACAACATCTTGAGAAATAAAATATATAATAAAAACTGAGCCTGGACAATATTCATGAACGAGGCTAACTGACTTATTTTAAAATCGGAGATTTCATGAAAAAATTCCGAAATGCTTAGTTATTTAAAAAAGTTGAGTAACAGTAATATAGATAGTGAATTTTTAGGACAATTAAGCAAAAAAAGATAAAAACTGGATTTGTCTATAATTCGGGAAATTTTTTAAATTAATTAATGCTTTATGTAATGAAAAAAAAATTATCATAAGGAAATATCAAACCCTAAAGAATAAAACTTTGGATAACTAGACACGTACAAAACTAAGATGAATTTTTCAAAGAAATAATTTAAAATTGAGCTCTACGAAGTTTTTTACAAAAAAAAATTGTGTTAAATCAAATAAGACTCATAAAAAATTTAAAGAAATACTTTTTTGTGTTTCGTTTTTATAACTGTTTACTGGTGTTTTAAATGTGATTAAAAAAACTGATGGAGTTTAGAGGTAAATTATTATTTATAATTTAATATTTTTAAAAAGATTTTTGTAAAAAGTAAAATTTCAATTTCTGGTTTTATAAAAAAATTAAAACTGAATCCGGCAAAAATAAATTTTAGAAGTAATAAAAAAAGTAAGCTTTAGTTAAGCTTTTTAAAGAAAAATATTATTAAAACTGCTTTACGAGAATTTAAAGATAAAAAATAAAACTGAGTTGAAATGGAAAAGCTTTAAAAATGGGATATAAAAAACTAAACTAAATTTTATCTTAAACGTGTTTTTTTTTTGAATAGATAAAAGTTAAGCCCTTATGAACGTTTGAAGAATCACTTTAAAGAAATAAATTCAAGGACCACATTTCAAATATTTTTTTCTTTCTCTCTCAAAATTGTGGGATTTATTGACTTTGAGAAATATCCAATAATGCAAAAGACGTCATTGTTTCAAAAAAAAATCAAAAAAATAATAAAAAACTGTTACTTTAGTTCTTGAAAAAAAAAATGAAAAAAAGAAACTGGAAAAAAAGTTTTAGTGGTTTTGCAATAACATATTCAAAACTTTGAGAATTGGAAAAACAAGAATCGCTTATTAATCCATTCTCTTTTTCGCGGGGGAAAGAAACTGAAACGTAAAAACTGGAGATAGTAAAAAAAAGCACCCCAAGAAACTGTAACAAAAATAACAAACTTGCAATGATAAATTTTGCAAAAAAACTGTTTTTTTCTTCAGATTTACACATCAGAAATCGTGCTTAGAAATAATAATTACGAAATCAAATGTCTCATTTCATAAAATTTCATCAAAATGAAGAAAGCAAAAAATGTTTTATAAAAAGAATTGAAAGCTGCCATAATATTTTTTTGTAGAAAACTGTGATGAAATTTTTGCTCAAACAAAAGTCCAAAATCATTAATCCCCAATGATAAAAAACTTTGAAGCCAAAAAAAAGAATGCAAAAGTATAAAAACAAGAATGATAAATTTCAAAGCTTTTCAAGATCTTGCAGCAACAAGCTTTTGATGAAACAAAAGCAACAAAAAAAAGAATCAAATATTTTATAATAAAAAAAAAACATGGAGAGACTTGCTTGAGACTAGTTGAAAACGAGCTCTTCGTTATCCTCCTCTCAATCTCATCTCGTCGCCTTTTCTTTTTTATTTTACTTTTCGATCGATCTTCCACATTCTTTTTATTTTCTTTCCTTCATTCTTTTTTCATTTTATTTCGTCGTCGAAAGAAAACAAACTTTTCTTCTATTTTTTTTTATTTTTATTTTCAATCAAGCAACAACAAACATGAAAAAGAAAAAGAAGAAAAAAAATTGGATCTTTTCTTTTTCCTCAAAGAAAATTATATATTTTTTTGACGACAAAAAAACCTTTCACATCCCATCCCATTTTTTTTTTAGTTTCGTGTCTGTCTTCGTCGTCTTTCATTTATCCACAAATTTTTTCTTTTTGCGTCTTCGTCGTCGTTCTTCGGGCTCGTTTGCTGACTTGACTTACTCGATCGCTTGATTGTTTGATTGTTCCTTGACTTGGCTGGCTGGCGTCTTTTTTTAAAAACTTTTTTTCTTTCATTTTTTTGTTCCGGAAAAATCAGAGAACTTCGTAGAAGTAAGATTTGATTTATTTTTTCTGTTCGGCTGCTCTGCAAATTTTAAAAATAAATGACAACTGCGGATATAATAAAGATAAAGAAAAAAAAGAAGAGAAAATTGTAACACACAGCCACACATCCTCCATCCATTCATTAGCTTTCATTATTTTCTCTATCCGATGCAGGGAAAAGCTAGCCATTGCGGTTAGAAGAAAAATCTTTTTTTAAATTGATTGATTATTGTCTTTGGGATTTAACCTTTGCTAATTTTCCTATAAACAAATGTTGGAAAACCCATCCACGGTGCAGTTTTTTTGAACAGTTTTTAAATCCATTTTATTGTTATCAGTTTTATTTTTGTAACATTTTACGGTTCTTATGAACGTACAGTTTTTTTTCTCAATAGTTTTTTATTTGATTTAAAAAATAATAAATATGCAAAAAAAGAATATTAAATCTAAAAAACAGTTATATCGACTGTGAAAGAGAGATTTCAGTTTCTAACAATAAAATTTAAAAGTAATAATTGACTAATGAATGGAAGAATGAAGACAAACAAATAAATAAATAAATAATGAAAAACAACTAAGTTGATGATTGTTTGATAAACTAAAAAAGGATGAAAGACCAAAACAAATATTTTGTATTTTTTGTTTTTATTGCGCTTGGAAAAATACAAACAAAGATGACAGTTTTTTTGGAAAATGGAAAATGTTAACCATCGTAAACAGTTTTGAACAAAAAAAAGATAACTTTTTATAAAAAAAGAAAACATTTTAAATTATTAAAGTTTGGAGTTGGAAATTTGAATTGTATCCTAGATGGGATTTTGTATTCAGTTTTTAAATTTGACAGAAAATTTCAAAAATCATCCAGTTCTAACAATTTTGCGAAAAAACCAAGAGTTTTTGAAGACAGCTTTTAAAAATGAAAAAAAATCCACAAAGGTATTATTTTTTTAGCCTAACATGCTATATAAACAAAAAACAGTTTAATTTTTTTCTTTTACGAACCTCCCAAATAAAATGTTTGTTTTATAATTTTATCTGGCCCTCGAGTTAGATTATATTGCAATTTTAAATAAATTACAAAAGAAAAAATGAGGAATAAATAGTGAAGTTTCCAAAAGGTGTAAAGAGCCTGAAAAAGCAAATCACAGTTTAAAAAAAAGATATTTATAAAAAGGTTTTCAAAAACGCTTCTTTTCCAAAATTAAAGCCCTACGACCTCAATGTTCAGTTTAATATTGCTTTTTGCCCCATGTCCAATAAATAAAAAAAGTTTTTTGATGTTGGCTATTTTCCATACCAAAAAAAAGAAAAAAACAATACAGTTTTAAAAGAATTTAAATAAATAAAAAAAAATAATTAATTTTTTTTTAAAAAGAAGAAAAGGAAAGTGAAGGCTTCTCCAAATCACAAAAAAAAAAGATACTCAGTTTTAAAATTAATTCGTTGTCGTTGAAAGATTTGAAATTACAGAGCCATTATTGTTGTTAGCGAATGGATTCGATGTTGTTGCTGCGGCATTGGAATTTCCACCACCGCTACCACCAACGGCATCAGCAACTATTTTAGAATTGAGTGCAACAATTCGATGTCGATCTATTTCAGTTCGAAGTCGTTCCACTTCAAAACGAAGACGTAAATTTTCTTGTTCGAGTAAGGCTGCTCGCATTGCCACTTCATCTTCCTAAAATCGAATTACAGTTAAAATATAAAATATCCTTTTTTTGATGCATCAGTTTTTCTTTTTTTATTTTATAACAAATATTCCTTCAATTGAAAAACTCAGTTAAAAATTCTTTAAATCCCAGACAATTCCTAATATCTCAGTTTTTTTTAATACAAAAGAAAATTTAAATTCTATGCTAAATTTTTTTATTATTATTCAAAATAATTATTTGACAAATAAAAAATTTTTTATATTTTTTTTTTCACCACTCTCACGCTTGAACAAACTAAACAGTTTTAAAAAAAGTAACATTCCAATAAAAAAAATTGGCATCTAATTTAAGTCTTCACAAAATAAGTGTCAACACAGTTTATATATTTTTTAAATAATAGAAAAAATATTAAACAATCGAATTCATTTACAACAGTTTTATTAAAAATACTATTAATAATTTTAAGCCCCCTTTTTTTTTTATGATTTTTTATAGCCACTTGGCTACCTACTCTCCAGTTTTAATAAAGATTTATTTTAAGGAAAAATTTGTTTATTAAATTTTTAAATTTTTTTGACAATATTGGAAAACAGTTTTTTGTCAAAGTTAAAATCAAATGGATTTCATTACGCTAGCATAAAATTATTCTCAGTTTGAACACCTCATAAATTTAGTAATCTATGACTAAACCTCAAAGATCCATATTATTGCCTGTGTTTGTTTTTATTTGAAATAAAAAAATAAAAATAAAATGAAAACCCAGTTTAAAAAGAAAAATCGAAGTGTTTCAAAAAAGCTACAAAAAAGGGTGGTAAAACTTTTAGCTCACCACGAGAAATTTAGAATATTCAGTTAAATTTTAAAAAAATGATTTATCTTGAAACTCAGTTTATTTTATTATTTAAACCAATATGTATTTCCTTAAAATGGTATGCTCTTTTGATAAATAAAACAGTTTAATAAGAAAAATAATCATAAACCTAATGTAAAAATAAATATCAGTTTTTTATAAGAATATTAAATAAATTTTTTCATTCGCCGACGGGCAAATACTGGTTCAGTTTTAAAAAATCTTTATTTATAAAAAAATGTTTGTTTTCTTATTTATAAAACCTTTAATGAGCATATTACGCCTCCTTTCAAAAGCTCTCTAAAGATGCAGTTAATAAAAAAATGAAAAAAACGAAAAAAGTTGCAGTTTTTTTTACTTGAATAAAATTCAAAAAGCAATCTGCCTTAACGCCTCTCCTCAGTTATAAAAAGACTACAAAATTAAATTAATGAAATATGCATTTTCGACCCAAAAAAATAACGATTCCATATTTTTATATATTTTATTAGATGCGATTAAAAATAACTATAATTTTTTTTTATTTCTAATGAAATCCTCCTTATTGACTTTCAACTGAAGTAAATAAAAATTTTAAAAAATAAAAAATTCCATTCAGCCCCTTTTCACAGTTTTTTTTTGTAAAATAATTTTTGGCAAAAGACAATGGCCTTAAAATTCTTTCGAATTTCTGCGATAAAACATCAATCCAGTTAAAAAAATTTAAAAATTTTTAAAATAAAATCAATGACAAGTAAATGTTCCAGCAGTTTTTTTTGTTAATTTAGCTTTGATTTAAATTTAATGAATATTTCTTAAATATCCAGAAAGTTAAACGTCCTCAGTTAAAAATATTACATGATTAAAGAAGTAACATAATGTCAAACAAAACAAAAAAGTGGAATCTCAGTTTTGTTTTGCCAAGTAAAGAAAGTCATGGCAAAAAAAAATTGACTAACATTTTTTTCTTCTAAATAAATTTCCTCATCAAGTTCGTTGCTTCCAGTTTAAAAAAAGTGTAAAAATTTAAATAAAAATTTCATTCACAAAAGTGAATAATAACTCAGTTTTATTTTTTTGCAAATTAAACCCTTTTGCTAAAAGTTTTAAAAAAAAACCTTTTTTGATCAGTTTTACTTATAAATAAATTTAATTTTCTCCTCCACAGTTTTTTAATTCTCCTTTGTAAAATTCCCTTTACTAACAACGAATTCAGTTATTCTGTTAAAAAATACAAATAATATATTTAAAAAAACTAATAAAATTTTTTACGCACAACAACATTTATCACATCTTTTTTTTGAAGTCAGCCTTGATTAAAAGTTTCTTAAAAATGCATAATAAATTTTTGGCAGTTTTACTAATTAGTAAAAAATTAAATAATATTAATCAATATTATGGGAAGTAAATAAAACTTTAAGTAAATCTCACTTTTAAAATCAAACACAGTTTTTTTTAAACAATTTAGCTCATAGTAAGTTAAAGATCACTTTGTTCTATTCAGTTTTATCTGTCACCCAATCTTTTTAAATTATACACAGTTTTTTAATTTTATTAATATCCTAAATTACACAGATGCAGTTTTTTTCCAACCCTAAGTCATAAATAAATGTTTCTTAGAAATACCTGAGCTTTTAACAGTTTCACTATACATAAATTTAATTTGAATTTTATACAGTTTTTTAAAAATATTTTTATAAAATCTCCATTCCCCTTCCTTACCTTTCGCTTTCTTGAATCTCGACTTCTTTTTGCTGCATCATTATTCTTTTTTCTTCTTTCAAAATATGCTTCATCTCGAACTAATTCCTTTCGCTTTTTTTCACCTTTGCTTGGACTCGATGAAGATCCATCATGATGATGATGATGGTGGTGATGAGATTCGGAGGAGCTATTGCTACAGCTATCACTATCCGAAAGTGGTCCATAATCCGAAGTCGTTGTTGTTGTTGTAGTTTTAATATTATTTTTTTGTGAAGCCGAAGCTGCTGCTGCCAATAAAATAGAATCAGTTAAATTTTTTTGTTGTTGTTGTTCATTCACCGAAATATATGCATCGTGAAAAAGTAAATCTTTACAAAAAAAATTTGAATTTATAAATGGATTAAAATTATTATTATTTGTTCCATTTATTGTTCCATTTGTTATTGTTGAATTTGAATGATTATTATTATTAGATATTGTTGGGTAAAGGCCACCATAAATGGGTTGAGATAAATCAATTGGAAGAAAGCGCTGAAATAAAAAAAGGTAAAAAATATTACAGTTTTTTTAAAGATTGTTGAGACTTTTAATTTTAAAAAATTAAAACAAAATAATAATAATTGTACTCAGTTTATTTAGCCTCATTTTAAGCCAGCTCCTCAGTTTAGAAATAAAATTTACTTAAAAAATAATTTTAACTTAGTTTTGTTTAAAAAAGCAGTGAAGGTCTGCTTTGATACAGAAAAGTCATATAAAAATTTAACTTTAGTTTATTTTTCGCCGACGCTAATCGAAATCAACAGTTAAAGATAAAATTTTTAGCCCAAAAAAATTTTTGACTTAAAGGGACATAGCTAGACATGGCTCAGGGCCCAAATTTTTGGGCCCGGCCCGGCCCGGCCCTGAAGAATTTGGCTTGGGCCCGTCCGGGCCCTAGGGCCGGGCCGGGCCAGGGCTGGGCCGGGCTTTGAGAAAAATTGTCAAAAAAATTTTAAAAGGTCAAAAATGGGAAAAAGGTAGTTTTTTTTAATGGGAAATACTTTTTTACGTAATTAATGAATTATAAATTTAGTTATTTGATTAAAAAACCACTAAAGAATATTAAAAATTATTTTTATAAAAATTCTTATTGTTAAAAAAAAGGATTATTTTAAGAAAATTTAGATAAAAATTGATGAAAATTCATTACTTTGGGGAAAGTTTGACCATTTAAATCCGATTTTATTAAAATTTTTCTTAATTTTGTATAAAAAAAATTTTCTCAGGGCTTTGCCGGGGCCCAGCTTCAGGCCCGGCCCGGCCCCGATCTAAAATTTTTGGGCCCTGGCCCGGCCCTAGGGCCGGGCCGGGCTGGGGCTGGGCCGGGCTTTAGGGCCTCGAGCCATGTCTAGACATAGCTATTTCATGCCTTTTTTGAAATTTCGATACTGGGGACTGAAAGTTACACTTGGTAAGGCGCGTGTTTGAATTACCGTGTAAGACAGAAGTGACACGGTAATTCAAACACGCGCCGCCCCAACTGTTCCTATCAGCCCCAGTATCGAAATTTTCGAAAAGGCATGAAATAGCTATGTCCCTTTAAAACTATTAGTCAGCAAATTCCATGCAACAGTTATGCTTTTTAAATTAAAAAAAATGCTTGCCAAAAAAAGAAATTTTTTGTGCAGTTTAATTACCATAAAATTAATTATCAACAATATAAAAGATTTTTATGATTTTTCTTCAGGAAACCAAACCAAAGATGCAGTTTATCGCCTCAAAACCAAAAAAAGCTCTATCAGTTAAATAAAAATTTTCATAACTGTAAAAAGGTTTCCCCCAAAAAAACTTGATGGTCAGTTATAATTTTTTTAGACTTGTCAAGGTGTCTAAATTTGGTTCAGTTTTTAATATCAAATTCTAAAACTTTTTTTTTTCACATTGAAATTAGTAAAAATCATTATTTTCTTGGTATTCAGTTAAAAAAAATTAAATAAAAATTATTATGATAGATCTTTTTCAGCCGCCAAGCGATGTAAGAACTTTTACAGTTTCATATTCGATATTAATATTTGATTTATGTTTAAAAAAAACAGTTTAAAACTTTGATTTCTAAACTTTCAATAAACATCCTGTCCAGTTAAACCTTAAAGACCCCAATAAAAAAATATAACCAACTTACAGATGGATTAAAAGTAAGTTGAGTTTGTTGAGTTAATGACGACGTCATTTTCTTGAATAACTTGAAATCAGTTAAATAAATAAATTAAATAATAAATAAACAAAGCAAAAAAGAGCCAAAAAGAATAATGAGTTTCCAAATTAGTCGGAAATAATAAAATTTTAATAATCAAACACGCGTTATTTACAAATAAATTTTTGATGAATGAAATGAAAGTTTCTTGTTTTTTTTGATTGGGATTCTTTTTGTTTCTGGATAAATCTGAAAAAAAAGCGAACATTGTTTCGTAAGAATAAAATTTTTAATGAATGATGATGGACGAAGAAAAGAGGGGCCTTCTTCGTCATTTGTGCGTGGAAGGGGATAAAGAAAAATGGACAACGAAAACAACAAAACACGAGTCATGGATAAAGTAAAGAAACAAAAAAAACATGATTTATTTTGTTTAAGAAATATATAAAAATCACGCGTGAAACGTGGATGTGATTGGTCAAGGAACAAAAAAATGATGGAAATAAAATAAACAAAAATATGGTGATTTTTTTCCGATTCAGTTTAAAAAAAATAATAATAAAGAATTAGAAAAAAACATAGAAGCTAATCAAACAGTTTAATTATTAAAAGCTTCGAAATTGAGGTCATTTTCTTCTTTCTAAAACAGTTTACTTTTTTTCCCATCGAATTTTAAAAATCTTGCATAAAGAAAATTTTTAAAAAGCAAATAAAAAAATATTCCTGACAATGAATTTAATACAAAAGCCGCAAAAATGGTAAAAGATTTGTTAAATTTGAAAATTTTTCTTAAACAATGTTAATTGGATCCAGTTTTTTATGAGTAAATATATAAAATATTAAGAAAAAGATCTTCATTTTTCATACATGATCAACATCAATATCAGTTTTTTCAATATTTATAAAAAAGTGAAAATGGAAAAGCATTGAACAGTTTAAAAATCAAAAACAAGAATCAGTTAAAAAACTAAAAAAAATTTCTTGAAAAACACCACCAGTGTTAGAGCGTATTCAGTTACTACCTTTAAAAAGATACAAAATAATTAAATAAAGAACTAAAGACAGTTAAATTAATGCCCATTTTAAGAAAATGATGCTTCTTGTAATATATTTTCTCAATACAGTTTTTTGATTTATGAATTAAAAATAAATGTTTTTTGCCGTACTTTTTAAAGCCAAATTTAAAATTTTCTATGCCCAATATGCATTCAACTCAGTCTAACAAATATTTAAAAAACTTTAAAAGCCGTTAACAATCGTCGCAGTTTTGTTAAATATATTTAATCATCAAGAAATAAACGTTTTTTTAGCAACGAATGAAAAACACAGTTTTGCCCCATATTTTAGACATTTTGGATATAAAAAAATTCCCCTACTGAATTCGTCGGGCAGTTTTGAACTTTAAGACAAAGTATCGTAGAAAAAAAAATATTTCTAATTTCGAGCGGTATAGTTTTATTCTTTTTTGGAATAACGTTCAGCTTGAAACCTATTCCATTATAATTAATTATAATTGATCCACAGTTTTTATAACATAAAAAATATTTATTAAGACAAATACCTCCACGTTTGTGTTCAAACAACGTAAATCTCAGTTTTGCTTCTTATCTTGAATACGCTCCGTCATAAGATACAAACAGACAATTTTAAAATAATAAAAAAACAAAAAAAAAGTTTTTAGAAATCCAGAAAATGAATTTGGGTCAATTTCAAGAAAAATATGCCACAAGCAAATGTGCCTCCAGCCAGCGATGGCACAATCACCTATTTTCTTTCCTATCTTCCGGTAGCTTTTTTTGGCGCCAAATAACCTATTCAATCAGTTTTTACAATAGAAGAAAAAAGAGTTAGAAATAACGAAACAAAACAAAAAATAATAACAATTTTCATGGATAATAAAATTTGTTTATACATTTTTACCAAAGAAAAAAAAATAAGAGTGACCATCACAAAAAAATAAAAATATTTTGACCATGAGCATCCATCCATCCAGGAGAGAGAAGTGGAGGAAAAGGGGATTAAAAACAGGGGGAGAGAAATCGAAAACAAAAAAAAAAGAACGGCGAAAGGGAAAAGGGGAAAAAAACTTTTTTTTTATTGTTGCTTCGGTGTAAATTCAAGCAAAATCACGCAGCACAGTGGCGGCGGCAGAAGGAGAATAAGCCGGTTCCGTATAAAATTTAATGCGTGTGCATAAATAAATTTTTGATTGAAATCGAAAGTATAGAATAAAAAAAACAAGAAAGAAAAAAACTTTTTATATCGGGTGCAAGACACGAATGGCGGCGGCGACCGGCAGAAACGAAAAAAAAACTTTTGCTTTCGATGGTGGAGAAAAAAAGAAGTAGCCGATGAATGAAAAAAAAATTGCGGTCAAAATCATCATGAAAATGATGATGATGATGGCGAAAGTAAAAAAAAGTTTTCCATGTTTTCAGTTTTAGTTTTTGTTTTCAAAATGGTGCTGGTTCGTTCCTTGCCTCCAGGCAGAGGCATGCAAGCAGCGAAATCAATGGGGAGATCATCTGATGAGAGAGGAGAAAATGAAAGAAATGGATGGGGTTTTATTTTCGGATAAAAATCATCGTCGGATTTTTTTTTCAACGGACAAATAAATATAAAAGTGAAAACGCAAAAGCAATAAAAAAAAGCATGCGCGAAAAAGAAAGTGAAAATTGGGTCACCGCCATCATTGAAAGAAAAAAAATTGAAATTTCATGAAATGCATGTGTAACTTTTTTTATATATGTATATATTTTCTTTTTGATTTTGAGAAGAGATGGATTTCCAGTTTTTTCTTTTTCTTTTTTCATTCAAATTTTATTTTCGTTGTCGTGGAGAATGATGAAAATAATAATTTGAAGAAAAAGCGAAAGTGAAAGTGAGTGTTTGTATAAAAAAAGTTTTGAGAAATTTCCAAAACCTTGAAACCATTGCCACAGTTTTTTTATAAACTTACAATGTTCTGGTAAAAATGGTTGTAATTAACTTTGCCAGAACTTTTGATTTTTTAGATGCCAGTTTTATTTAACAAATTTCAAATTATAGAACAGTTTTTTTTTGTCATAAAATCAGCTTTCGAATATTCATTTTAAAATTTTCTTAATTAATTCAAAATCAAATCAATTCAGTTTTCTAAGTTTATATAACAAAATACCAAAGTTATGTCAGTTATTTATTATTGAGTCAATAAGAATTTTTAAATCACAGTTTTTTTTGAATGTTCGACTACAATAACAGTATTTTTTTGTCTTGAAAAAAGTGGCTTAATGAAATTCAGTTAAAAATATCTTTCATTTTTTCAAATTTCAGAGATACTTTGCTTTTTATGCTGAAAACTTTAAAATATGTCAGTTAAAACCAAATAATATTTAACTTCAACAGTTTAGATTTTTATCAACAAAAAAATTATAAAAGTTTAAAATAATGATATATGTTGGAACAGTTTTTTTCCATTCATCACTCAGAATATTCAAGCATATTTGCACTATTTAAAAGTTTTGTATCAGTTAAAAAAGAGCTAAAATAATTTTGTTTTGCACATAATTAAGTAAATTATTTGAAGGTCAGTTAATTAATTTGGTAGGCGAATATTTGAATTGGAAAACAGTTTAAAAAAAGTAAGGAAAATACTTTAAAGTAATCAACAGTTTTTTTTAATAAAAAAAGCTTTTCCTTCAAAACAGATTAAAAAATATTGGTTAGAAGCTTTTAGATTTTGTAAGTATTTTACAGTTTTTAATTTAAAAAAAATATTATATTGCTTCGAGTAAAATACAACGCAGTTTAATTTTTGGTTCCCGTGTTCTGTTAAGCTTCAGTTTAATTTTAAAGTTTTTTTGACCAAACAAAAAGGTATAAAAGAACTCAGTTTTAAAATTTATGATTCATCTTGCCTCAATAGACAGTTTTTAAAAAAATAAAAAATCTTTTAAAAAAGGCCTTAAAATATTTGGATTAAATGTATGGCTTTAATTCTGATCACTCAAGTTTCAGTTTTATTTTATTTACGCCGCCGATATTTTATTATTGTGACAGTTAAAAGTTTTTAATTTTTTTTAAAAAAAATAAATGTTTTTTGTTAAACAGTTTAAAATAAAAATAAATATTATGTAAGCTTTAAATGCCAGATTTTTGCAAATTATTTTTAAGATGTGCTGAATCACGGATTGACATGGGAATGACACCATTTTTCTAACTCTCAGTTTATAAGCCACACTTCCATTAATGCTTCAAAGTTTTAATGCCCATGCTTAAAATGACTCCACAGTTTTAAAATTTACTCTTTTTTTTACGTTTAGAAATGCTAACTAATCTCGCCAATTATTAACGACAACATTCTTTGATCGCCACTGTTGCCCTTTCCACTTTCTTCCATTTTTCCATTTCCTTTTCAATCCAAGATCAAAAAAAAATTAAAAACAAGTTACGTGAATTTTTTATATTTTTATTTCGGAATTATTCTTTTGCTTTTTTTCGTTTCTCTTTTTTCTCTTTTTACTTTTGTTTGTTAGTGAAAATAAAAAAAAATTTAGGATGGGATTAAAAAAAAGAATCGGTCATCATTGTATGAAATATTATTTTTTTTTATGAAACACAACAAAAAGTATGACAAGATATTTCAGAAGCAGATATTTCAGAAGATTTCTCCCTTCTTTTTCCCTTTAGGCTATTTTCCATTCTCTATTTTATAAATCCACTCGTATTCCCCCTTTATTGAAGCTGTTCTGCACTTCGCCTTGCGATTCGACTCGCCTCTAGGTCATGGAACCAGTCCGTGCCGGTCACGAAAAAAATAAAAATAAAATATCGACGTGTCATTCAATAGCCGCAAATAATGAAAGTCTTTTTTCACTTTCATGTTCTCAGTTTTAGGCTCAAAGCCAAAAAATAAAAAAAGTGAAAACAAGATTTGTATTCGCAGTTTTTTTGAACTAATAAATTTGCATATTAAAATATTTACTTTACGAAAGGACAAATAAAAAATATCAAGAAATAGTTTTAAAATTTTCGTTTATAAATAATAAAGACAGTTTTATTTTGCACTTTTACGGAGGCATAAAGTTGATTAACAAAATCAGGAAAGTTTAAGTGAATCTTGATTTTATTATTTGTATGCCAGTTTAAATTATTTCAGCATAAAACAGCAACATCAGACAGTTTAAAAAAAGTTTTTAAAAAATATGGCGTCGTTAATTACATAAAAATAAAAACAACTTGCAACAGTTTATGTTTTTGTATTTTTTAATATTTTTGAACATATCTTGTATTCTTCAGTTTATTTATCTACAATGAAAGGCAAAAAATATTAAATTTTTAAAAACTTTATTAAAAAAAAGGAAAGAGAAAACTCAACAATGTGTACGTTGCTCACAGTTAAATCTAATAATAAAATTAATAAAAATTTCTGGAAATTTTGAATTAAAAAATAATATTCCTTCAAAATTCGAAGGTATTCAGTTAATTAGATTTCCTTCATCATTGATAGCTCCAATAAGTTGTTAAAAAGTCATATGAAGAAAAAATGATATTAGTTCCGACATAAATGCATAGAAAAGGGATTTCTAAACAGGCCTCTTCCACGGGCCGGGTTTTGCCGGCCTGGCCCGGCCCGGCCCGTCTTGATTTCGGCCCGGCCCGGCCTGCGGTCCTTTTGGTTTAGGCCCGGCCCGGGCCGGGCCGCGGGCCGGCCCGTCAATTTTTTTTTTTGCCTTGGTATTCCCTTTGATTTTTTTTCTTTTTTTAGAAAATGGTCGGCCTCGGCCGGGCCGGGCTGGACGGGCCGAAGGAAGAGGCCTGTTTCTAAATTAGTTCAAATTTCAGTTTTTTCCAGGGAATTCGTTATTATTCAGTTTATTAATTTTATTTTCTAAGTTTTGTTCTAGAATTTTGAGCTTTATCATGCCACAGTTTTATTGGGAGAAATTTTAAGACCTTCTTTTTTATTCGTTTAACGTTTCTAATAATCAGTTTATTATTTTAAATTTTTTTTCGAGACTATCATAATTCAGTTAAAATAAATTATAAAACAAAAAAATACAAAAATTCTTTAGAAGGTCAGTTAATAATATATATTTTATTTATAAATAAGTTTAATATTCATTCAAGTTCACCAGTTTTAAAAAACTCAAACAATTATTTGGTAAATGCTTAGAAATAAGTTCAAATCAGTTTAAAAGCTTGATTTCCTCCATCACGGATAACCCAAATGACAGTTTATTTTTTATTAGTGACAAAAAAAGTATTTAAATTATTCAGTTTACTTTAAAAAAATTCAAAATTCATGGAATAAAAAACAGTATTTAAGTTATTATAAAATTACAGGAATCAAAGAAAAAAGTTTCAATTGTGGTCTCAGTTTTCTTTTATTTAATAAAGTTTTTATTACAATTATTAATCAGCATTTTTATTAGGACTCTCCAAAAACACAGTTTCAAAAAGAAAAAAAATATAAATAAAAGATTACATAAAATATTGTTTAACGTTTTTACCAATCACGCAGTTTTAAATTAAAAAATTATAAGAATTTTCCATTCAGTTTATAAAAATATTAATGTTTTCCGTATAATTAGATGTTGCCTTATTATGAGCTTTGATCGCCTCCATCATCGGAAGCTCGAACAAGCCAATAAGTTAAACAATCACCTTTTCCTTTAACCGTGATGGTTCCACGTTTTTCCATAATAAATGGATCTTTTCGTGAACTCAAAGCTGCATGAAATTCAAGAGAAGTTTGAATTTTTCCTGCCTCTCCAGTGCTTTCCATTCGAGATGCCATATTTACCTAATATATTTAACAATGACAGTTAAAACTTTATTAAAATAAAAAAAAGTGGGCTTACAGTATCACCAAATAAACAATATCTTGGAGCTATGAGACCTACGACTCCAGCAGCAACCGGGCCCGAATGCAATCCCCAACGAGCTTCCATTTTAAAATCGGGATTATGTGGGAGTTTATAATGGCTTAAATATTGCCTCATTTGTAATGCAATCGTTGCAATAACTTTAATATTTTCTGTTCCATTTTCATTTGGTACACCCGAAACCACCAAATATGCATCACCTAAATAATAAAAAATTAAAAAATGAAATTAATGATTTTGAATTTGAGAATAAGAAAATTTAGAAAAAAAGACCACTTTTTTTAAAGCATTCCAGTTTTAAATTTTAAAGTTTATATAAAAATATTGACAATATTTTTTTTCTTCAGTATTTTGTTTTTTGAAAAAAGTTAAAAAATAATATCGAAAGTTGAGCTCTTGAAAGAAAGAAAAAAATAATGCAAAAACAGAAATAAAGTTATTAGTATTTAAAAAATCTTTTATGAATATCGCAACTTTATGTACAGTTTTTTTTCGGTTACACCAAACCATTTTTTTCTGGCTATTTAAAAAGCGCTAAAATGGATAAAAATTCTGATCATGAATAATCTCAATTCAGTTTCTTGTTTGAAATTCTTTTAAAAGAAATTGTGAATGCAATAGAGGTGATACATTTCTTGTTACAGTTTATTATTTTTAAAAAATTTCCTCGAACAAAAAAAATCTGAATGGTTATTTGCCAAATCGATAAATACACAGTTAAAAATGAGATAATTCTAAAATATTTTTTTGGGTACGTACGAAAATAAACTTTTATAATTAAAACCCCCAGCATTACAATTCCCTTATCAGTTTTTATAAAATAACAAAATGGGAAATTTAAAAAATAAAAAAAATTTCATAAGTATGAACAACGCCAGTTTTAAAACATAAAAATCGTTATAAAAACTTTCGAAAGCTTCTTTGCAGTTTTTTATGAATGCCATGCTCTTTTTTTTTGTTATTGCGTGGTAGCCGATAATCTTTATCTTCTCACCGAAATACCCTCATATCCCTTTTTAGAAAAAAGCTCTAAAAATAAGGTAAGTGCAAAATTTCCAATGGTGCCATTTCTCTGACCCAAACTCAACTTCAGTTTATTATTTTTTGCTTTAAAATTTCTTAAAAATATGTTGAATGATAAGTCAACCACCTCGATAACAGTTTAAAAAAAATTATAAATGATTTTAAGTATAAAAATTTGATCTTATTTTTTTTATATCTTCTTCCAATCCAACTTCCAGTTTTTTCAAAATAAAATTCCCCCTAAACAAAAAACAAAACATGAAACTCACCAATGGTTTCAACTTTGTATGCATCGGTTTGAGAAATGATTGCATCATAACCGGTGAATAAATCATTTAAAAAATTTACTATTTCCATGGGCGTTGATTTAGAACAAATTGTTGTAAATGAAACAATATCCGTGAATAAAACGCTTGAAGAATCAAAGCCTCGTGGAATTACGGGTCGTCCAAGTTTAAGATCTCGAGCAATGTCCTTTGGAATCATTTGGGCTAAAAAAAATAATATTTATTTTATTTATTTTATTGTAAACATTTTTTAAGCAAATAAAAGTAAGAGATCACAGTTTTATTTAAAAAAAAAATGGAAAAAACTTCCTTATCGCCGTCAAACACGCATGCTCACAGTTTTATTTATTAAAGAAAAATTTAATCAAACTTTTTTATTTTTAAAAGCAACATTAATGCTGTCCAGTTTTAAAGGAAAAAATCAAATAAATAAAATTTTATGAGTTTTACGAAAATTAAATCTTCAAAATCAGTTATTTTTATTTTTAATTTAAAAATATAATGAATTGAAAAAATAAATCTGTTCAATATTTATTGTCATCACCAGTTTATAAAAAAAAGCAAAAAAGGCATGACAAACTAACAGTTTTTTAATGCATTTTTTTTTGTATACATTTTTCTTTATTTATTTTTTTTAATTTAAGAAAATTGTATACAATTTTGTAAAATTTTCTTAAAAGTTTAACTAAACAATAATTTCTCAAAGCCTATGACAATAATATTGCAGTTTTTTTAATAATAAAAATTTGATGAAAGATCAAAATTGCACTTTTTGCTTTGATTTTTATTCCGACGACAGCAGATTTTTCATATTTAAAGAAAAAAAGCGTTGCAACAGTATGGATAACAAAATTTTTTTAAGAAGAGGAAGTTCTTGAATCAGTTTTTTTAATAAAAGTTTTACAAATCATTAAAAAATATACACAGTTATTTTGTTGTTTCTTATTTTTTTCGATATTTATTTTAACGTTGTTGTTTTTACTATTTTTGCAATTTTGCAATAATATTAATTTTAGCACAGTTAAATTTTTAAAATACATATTTTAAAAATCATTTTCTTTTTCAACATTTTTAAGTGGCTAACAGTTTTACTTATATCAACAAAAATATTAGAAAAAATAAGTGATCTAAGGCGCTTATTATTTTTCTTTCTTTTGTATATTACGATGCAGTTATTAAATTCTAATAAAATTCTTGGGATTTCTTACTTACAGTTTATTTATATGTATTTTATTTTTTTTTGAATTTTTTATAACCAAAAAAGCTCAAAGGATGAAAGAACCAAATGCAGTTTGTTATTAAATTATCACGTGGATACGATGCGATAGTTGCGATTTTGCTAAATTTTATTTTTTAAATGTGGATAATCAAAATCAGTTTTTTTTATAATTTTTTATTTATCCCGGTTTCAAATAACTCAGTTTAAAGTTAAATGGAGTTTGTTAGAAAAAAGTACAATACTTATAAAGGTCAGTTTTTTATACCAACGATATTTTTTAGGAAATTAAAAAACACGACTCAGTTAATTTTTATAATATTTTTAAAAAAATTCAGAGGTTTTTTTCTTTCTTACCTTTTAACAAGACAAAACAGGAAGATACAGTTTTAATTAAAAATAAAAAATAATACGAATAAATTAAAAATTAAGAAACTTTCTTCCTTTTTTCCGGTTTTTTTTTTGCATTTTATTTTATAGCCAGCCAATAAACAGTTTTTTATATTAAAATTTTAAAAAAATATTGAGTCCTAAGAGTTATCCAAGAGTGACTTTTTTTTGAATTCCCTCGAAAACAAAGCAAATTGTTTAAAGGTCACAGTTTTTTTTAAATACCAAATGGCATGGGTCACAAATGCACCTTTTTTGCTTTTCCAATACTTTTTGAATTTTTCCATTCTTTTTTTTATTCCCATCAAAGGACAAAATATCCAGTTTATTCTTAAAATATTTATTAAATTTTAGAGAAATATTATTTTTATTAATTAATTTTAATTCTATTTCGCCATGTAAATAAAATACTCAGTTAAAAGTTGTATGGCAAAACTAACGAAAAATTCTCTCAATAAGCCGCGTTTGCTTTTTAATGCCTTTTTTAGCATCGAATTTTTATAATTAAATTTTTTTAATTATCGAAAATTCTATTAAATTTTTTTTATACTATTCCTATTTAAAAAAACTCCAGTTGCATATACAGTTTTGGTTTGCAAAAAAAAATAAATATCCCCGATTTTCCTTTATTTTTTGTTTTCTTTCTTTCTTAACAAAGTTGCAAAATAGTTATTCTTTTATTGTAGTAAAAAACATAATCCTGGTGACAGTTTTTTTTAATTTCCCTCATTTAAAGGTTGAAACAGTTATATGATGTCATTAAATAACCAAATGGTAATGGTTTCTCTAAGAGACAGTTTGCATTTGGATCAAAATTTAAAGTTTTTTTTATATTAGCCAAAGGAAAGGCACACCAGTTTATTCTTTATAGTTTCAAAAATGGCCGTGCCTTTTATCTTCTTTTTTGCAATTAGCATTTGTAAACAGTTTAATTTTGTAATATTTTTTCTGAACCTACTAGTAATCAGTTTTTTAAGTATATTATTACCTACCATTCCAACAGAATATAATCTAACCAGTTTTTTTTTGTTAAGTTTTAAAAACCCGTCAACAGTTTATTTTTTTTTAAACCCCTTTAGTTTTTTTGCCTTCTTTGAAATTTGCATCCTACCGCTATACGCAGTTTTTTTTTGTTTAAATAATTTCTTGAATCCCCCAAGTACTTAAAGCTCATTAGTTTTTTTACCTTCTTTGTAAATCTTCACGCATGTTAAACTGTACGCCGCAGCTTGCGCAAGCCCCACACTTTTGTCTTTACTTTTGAAAATAAAGACAAAAGTGTGGGGCTTGCGCAAGCTGCGGCGTACAGTTTAACATGCGTGTTATACAGTTTTTTTTATTAAAATAATATTTTTGAATTCCAAAGTACTCAGGTTATTAAGTATAATTTTTCCCTTCCTTTTCTCCTCTCAAAACCCTCGTGTTTCTTACCTAAAAGTCGATCAGCTCGAAGTTGGGCTTCTTCCAATAACCGAGTTCGTTCTCGAACTTGCTTTTCCAAACTATTTGCATGTTGATCCATAATTTGTATGATAGAATCCACCAATCCTCCCCGAACTTTATAAACGGTTGAAAATAATTTCTTTACTCGTTTTATAGGTGGCCGAGAAATTGCATCCTCCGACCAACAAGCTTGCATCAGCTGAATCATAGCCGGGTGATGCTCTTTCTCGATTACTTTTGGCAAAGTTGGTCGAAGAAGTTGACGAGTGGGATTTCGAATTTTATTGATTATTACTAAAAACAAAAAAAAATTTAGATGCCAATTTTAAAAAAAAAATTCTAATAAATAATTTTCAAAAAAAAAGCTAAACTGTCTCGGTGAATTTAATTTGACAGTTTTTAAAAACAAATTTAGTAAAAATGCCCAATGATGATTCTCCGTTTTTTATTTGACAAAAAAAAAATTTAAAAAAAATATAATAAAAATATTATTACCCTTACCTTCGATAGGAGTTTGAACGTCCGCGTATGGATGTTGACGAAATAAAACTTCAAAGAATAAAATTCCCAAAGAATAAATATCTCCCATTCGACATAATAATTTAATTCGAATTTGTTCATTTTTACTCATTCGAATTAGCTTTGGACGAATTGGTGGAGCTTTCCTCAAAAATTCGGGAGCACGGAAGAGGAGTTCTTCTAAAGAGGAATAAATACATTGTATTCAACATCAAAAAATTCATGCAGTTTTATTTTTCACATATTTTTAAAAGCGCCTGTTGGAAGGACACCTCTTAACATTATTATGCAGTTTAAAGTTTAGTTTTTTGAGTCAAAGTATTTTTTATTGAAATAACCAAAACCCATTCTACTCAGTTTTATGTATCTTTTTTCAAAAAATTTAGAAAACAGTTATATAAAAATTAAATTTAATGCTGTATCATTTTTATCCCTAGTTAGATGAACCTCGCCAGTTTTATTCCCAAATTTTAGTTTTCAAAAAGTGTTTTTAGAAATGTGTTATAATTTAAATTACAGTTAAAAATTTTAAAAAAATATTTGAGATTTTTTGTTATAAAAATTATGTGAATCAAATAAATCCCACAATTTAAAAAATGTAAAATTGTGAAACCTCGTTCATAAAACCGAGAATAATCCGATAACACAGTTTTTTTTAATTTTATCAAGCTGATGATGTATTCACAGTTAAAAAATTTTTTGTGGAATTTTGGAAGTATGAAAAAAATAATATAATTTAACGATTTTAATTGGCTTCAAATTCCTATGCCCAAACCATATGACTGTTTAAGTTAAAAGCAAAAAATAATGAAATGTAATTTTTAATTCTTTTCTTTATATTTATCTTTCGACAGTTAAAAAAATAGAAAATTCTTAATTAACAATTTTTTCAAAAACCGAAAATATTGTTTATAAAAAGTCCATCTACGTTTCGCTATGCCAGTTTTAAATAAAGGTCAAATTATTATTATGGCCATATTTCGTATTTTTTCGACAGTTAAATTCAAAAATTTAAAAAAGTGAATTCTAATGTCTTTAACCAGTGAATAAAAATGTCAATTAAGTTTAAATTGGCGCCTTTGTAATCATCATCGTGTTCCAGTTTTAAAATAAAAAACATACATATATAAAAAGTTAAATAACCAAATACGAACTACTCACTGATCAGTTTTTAAAATTTTAAATCTTTTCACAAATGAATTTTTAAAATTAAAGAATTATAAATTTTTTGAAATAATTACCCTTACCATCTGGATGTTCATTCAATGGCCGAATGCCTCCATCATTTTTATACACGGAATCTTCAATAATATCCTCAATTAAATTATTATCCTTCCAATCCTCCAATAAATCTTCCATTCCAACTGAAACCAATTTAACTATGAAATTTGCATCAATGACACAATTGGATGTAGTTAAATTTCCGTGATATCCTATAGGAGCATTATGCAAATAATCCAAACCCTATAAAAAGTACAAGAGTTTAAAAAGAAACCAGTTTTATAAATTAAATTTGTAAGTGCTTTTGATACAGTTTTTTATTTATTTTTTTTAACTCTTATAAACCAAAAAAGTTTTTGTATTAACAAGAAATTTCAGTTTTTGTCTATCAGTAAAAAGAAAAAGCCCTGGAAATTCAAAGATTTTTTTTCCCCACAAATTATGGCTAATGCAAAAAATCTCAGTTAAAATAGCTCTTTAAAAAAGTTCTAATTTCGACAGCTAAAATAATAAATAAATATAAAATATTTTTGCATTGAAATATGAAAACATGCAGTTTTTTAAATTAGCTTTTAAAGTCAAAAATTAACAAAAACCCAAACAAAAATCCTTTAAAGAAAATCCCAGTTTAATAATTTAATATTCCAAAAAAAGTTGCCCGTTTATTTTTGCAAATAAAACTTTTGAAAGTTTTAATTTTTTATAGTTTTGTGTTAATAAGAAACTTAAAAATAAAAAGTTAAATCTAAAAACAATCTTTATTAGACCGCTTCCCAATTATCAATCCAGTTAATCGGAAAAAATAAATATTGAGCTTATCAAGTCAGAGCTGTTCAACTCAGTTTAATTATTCAATATTCCTTCAAACTTTCAGAACAATTTTTGCTATCAAAAAATATGGATAGTTTTATCTTTTTTTAAATTTTGATTGACCCATAATTTGAAGATGACAGTTAACTTTGCAAAAATCTTAAATAATAAGACCGAACTCAAACAATAATAGATTCCAGTTAGACAAAAAATCAAATAAATATTAAGCACAAAAAGAATCAAAGTTGTTAAAATTTTAGAAAAAAATTAATTTCCAAAAGATAAACAGCTGTACAGTTTATAAGAAAAAACTACCACGAACCAAATTCATGGCTCAGTTAAATCCAAAAAAACTTACATTAATGATATCCCGTAAAAAAGCAGTTTTAAACTTTCCATCCATTCTCATTTCAGGATTATGCAAATATTCGCTCAAAGTGCCCCTTGAACAAAATTTTGATAAAACCAATAATTCATTCGTTGGATTATTATAACATAAACCAACGATGGGATTTATATTATCATGAACCAATTGTTTGAGAGATAATAAAAATTGAGCTTCAGTTTGATCAAAATTAATATTTTTTAATTGTTTAAATCGTCGAATTTTTACAATATTATTATAAACTATCGCAGTTTCACCATATCCACCCACGTGTCTCATAAGCCCTGAGGCAGTGCTGAGTTCACTTTCAGATTTATGTGACATTGTTCGAGGGCTGTTATCATCCTTCACAATTTCAACCTTCTCAATAGGTATGTGCCATGAAAGGGATGCAACGGTTTTATTTGAAGTAAATAAACGACGAAGACCTCTGGAAAATAATAAGCTCAGTTTTATAAATAACTTTTAAAAAAAAATCGAAAACAGTTTTTATGTGTAACTTAAAAATCAGTTCTTTTAATTATCGTTTGCAAGAAATTATTATGTACAGTTTTTAATAACCATAAAAAATTTTTCACCAACTCAAAAAAATTATTTCGCAGTTTTTTTGCTTATAAAAATAGCCAATAATCCGAAGTCCCTATTTTATATGCAGTTTTATTTCCTAAAACTATTTTGCCATATCTAATGTTAGGAACAGCAATAACACAGTTTTCTTTGATAAAAGGTTGCAAAAAAATTTCAATTACGAAAATACAGTTTTAACTCAAGGTTTTATAAAATTATCAAAACCCTTATAAATAACTCAGTTTTTAACGAAGCTTAAGTAATTTAAATTAATAAACTTTTTTTGTGGATGAACATTTAAACAGTTTTTAATAATAATCTAATTTTTTTTAAATAATAACACATGGAAAATTAAAAGATGATCAATACAGTTTTAAATTTTTTGAATTAGATATAAAGTTCGGTGATAAAAATCGAAAAAGAAAAAATGTCTCATTGGCATTAAAGGAACATAGCTATTTGATGCCTTTTTTCAAATTTCATTTTCCCGCAATTACCCGCAAGCGTAAAGATGAAGCGAGCTTTTTTCCGTGCAAGTTTACTGTATTACACGGAAAAAAGCTCGCTTCATCTTTACGCTTGCGGGTAATTGCGGGAAAATGAAATTTGAAAAAAGGCATCAAATAGCTATGTTCCTTTAAAAATATTTAGCCGTGAGGTTATTCTCACAGTTTTTTAAATCAAAGATAAAATTAATTTGTCCGCTATCCATTCAAGATACCAGTTTAATAAAAATTATTTTTTAAATTGCCTTTTGTTCCTATTAATAATATTAATTTTTTATATGATTTTCTATTGTGATATAAAATGTCGCAATTGAGCATGATCTAACAGTTTTCTAATAATAAACAAAAAGTTTTTTTTAAATACAAAGAAAAAAATGGAAGAAACAGTTTTAAATTATTTAGAAAAAATGTTAATAAAAGTTCGAAAGATAACTCAAAAAATGGCTTTTGAGGTTATAAATTTTTTTTGTGCAGTTTTTTTTTGAATATCCATAAAAATTTGTGGAAACTACTACATATAAGAATAGCCAAAAATACAGTTAAATTTAAAAAAATATAAAAATAAAAAATTTAAAAAAACATACCCTCGCTTTTTTAAATAAAATAAAATTCCACCAAGAATTACGATGACCGTAATACTTCCACTAATGACATACCATTTCGAATAATCACATTTATATCCTTGAAATCCACAGGCGGGTTCAGTCGTCAAAGAAGTCAAAGAATTTTTAAGGATAGGATCGAGATCAGTCATTCTCAAGAAATACGTAGTTTTATTTGCGTCGGTTATATATTTAACGGGCCAAAGTTTAGCAACTTGAAATATTCCATAATCTGCGTCATCTTTTATTTCATAAAGGCTATAAAATGGAATCCTTTCATTACTGGAATCCATTTCAACCATTCCCGAAGCTCCTTCAAAATTTATTCCAGCAATTTGATGGAACATTAAAGTTGAATTTAATGTTGGCCCCATAAATCCCATTTGTGTGTAAGTTTGATTTACAGCCAAAACAAGCAATTTCAATGAATCATAAAGCACGAAAGAATGAAATGCGGCATTACGATTTTGAAATACATTTGAATTATTTGCAAGTAAATCAAAAAATCGCGTGGTTGTATTTGTTCCCATTTTATCGCTATCAATCTAAAAAGAATCGATGATCGGAATGAAGAACAGTTTTAATTATTATTGGGCAAAAACAAAGTAAAAATGGAGTTTTAATAATAATAAAAAATTATTATTAAAATTAATTCTATTTTTTTTTTAAATCTCAGGTCTCATGAATTTTTTTAAAAAACGATTTCTTTTTTTGGCTCTAAATCATCGCCAGTTTACTCCTTTCTTTGTTTAAAAAAGATCGAACATTATCGAAAACTTTTGTTAATATTTTTTCTCCAAGGATTTTCAAGAGATATTTTTATTCACTCTCAAAAAAAGAAGCTTTTTTCTTGCGTTTCACCAAAAAAATGAAATCTTACTGACGTAAGTAAAGCGATGTCAGTTTTAATTCTTTCCACATTACAACAAATTGTTCAGTTTTTAAATTAAATATAGCAAATAAAAGAAAATATATCGCTTTGCTTTTCGTTTTCTTTTTTGTACTTTCGAATTGATCATACTTCTGAGAATTTTGATTACAAACTAACATATGGAAATATAGTTTCTTTAAAAATGATAAATTTAATATTTTTTGCATAACCAAATTACCTCCGCACATAGCTTACACCAGTTTTATTGTATTTAATTAAAATTTAACATAAAAATGCTATGTTTTTAAAACCTTCAAAAATAAAAGAGAACCTTAAACGCAGTTTATAAATTTTAGGATGAAAACCGAAAGAAATAATTTTCTCTAACAATTTTATTTTTTTAAAGTCGTTTGTACTTATTGTATATATCAGTTTAAATTTAAGAAAATGCAAAGTTAAAAATCCTTAATGAAAATTATGATTATTTAGTTTAAAAAAAATTATATGAAAAAAAAAATATATTAACGCATTTTGCCACTCCACAGTTAATAAAAAAAAGAAACTTACAACAAAGCATCCAACAAAATCCTTTTTAGTTTTTCCATTAACAACCGTGGAAGCCGTGTAATTTATTGGATCAATGGTTGTTTCAATCCATGGATAATTTTTATCTGGATCTTCATTGATCCATGGCAAAAATATTACATAATCCGTTGTTGTTACACTTATTCGGCGCAAGTGTTGAAGGAGGATAAGATTTTCATCCAATGTGTCACCCATCAATAAAATCACCACTAAAAACAATTATTTGGTCAAGGACAGTTTTTAAATAACAACAAAAATTTATTTTTTCTATTAAAAAAAAGAAACAAATATTTTATTTTTTTATGACTTCTTTTTGATCATGCCAGTTTTATTTTTAAAATAAATGCATATATTTTGATGCAGAAATCAAACCCTTTTTGAAAAGGCGCAGTTTTAAATATCCTTATAATAAAAATAATTTTTGTTGTAATTTGAAAAACCCTTTTTCTATTTTGTATTTGTTAACTTTTTTCCCCAAATTTTTTATTTTAATTTAATTAGCTTTTTGATTAAAAAAACGATGTTAAATATGCACAGTTTAAGAAATTTAAATAATATACTTAAAAAATGCAAATTTTATTTTATTTAAAACTCTATTATAATGGCACAATTTATTTTCTTCCATATTTTTTTTCCCAAAAAGAAATGGTAAACCTCTCATATTTTTTTTAAATAAAAAGGATGTGATTGATAACAGTTTTAAAATATCATGAAAATGCATAGACATTTTTTAGATTATAAAAAATTCCTTTTCTTTTAAGTGTCTTTAGCTTTGCTCTTAGTGTGTTCTTTCCACTCTTTTTTCCAAACAATTTGCGTATCCGAAAAATGTTCTTGATGCCAGTTTAAAAAATAAAAAAAAATATTAAACAAAAGTTCTTTTTTTTACACAGTTTTACTTTTTTATTTATTTCCAAACTGGGTTGTTTTCTCTTTTTTTCCTTTATTTCTTTTAATAAATTTTTTTTCTCCATAAATCGCCATTCTCATTATTTTTCTCTTACCTCGTGTAAATCTTTGAACATCATTTGGATCGACCATGCCTTGAAATTCATACCAAGATAAATTGCTGGAAGGTAATTCAAAATTCTTTGATTGAATATTATTTGTATTTAGCAATTTAATTAAATATAAAGCTTGTGAAACAACGTTGTTATCTCCAGCATTATAAAACAAAGCAATTTTATCCCAACTTAATTCATCCAAAATTGTTATAATTGAATCACAAAGTGTATTCGCTGTAGTTGGAGCAATTCTCGAAACCGGTGATGCAGTTTTTTCATTTTTTACTGAAGCCGCGTATGTAATTACTGGGAGTTGCCAAAGTGTGACTAATTTTGCCACGCAATCAATATCTAAAAAAATAAAAGTTAGTTTGGGGGAAATTAATTTTTGAGGTCAAAAAAAGTGAAAAAAAATCTAATAAAAAAAATTTAGAAATCAGTTTTAAGAAAAGAAAATAAGGGGAACAGTATACATATTCAAAAGTCCCATATACACTGAAAAAAAGTCATGGAAAAAACTTGAACAAAACGGTGTAAGATAATGGCACAGAAATGTGTAAGAAGTAGTCATTTGGGCTGACCATTGTGGAAGGTTATCTTCCACAACATTTGATGAGAAAAGGTCACATTTTATGGGTAAAATATCTCACACACGATATGGAAGAAAAAGCTCACAGTTCCGGGGAAAAAAGGTAACAAAACTTGTGTACGCTTCAAAAATGATGGTTGTATTGAAATTCTTCCCCATAGGATTGGGTTTTCCCCTATTTTACCGCTGTTGGTATATTTTCCTCGTTTTCCGATACTCTCAAATCCTCCACTAATATCACTCTCTCTCATTCTTCCTTCTATAGGCAGTATGTATTTTTAATAGCTTTATTAAGCACAAACAAAACATCAACAAAAAACAAAAACATTAAACTTAACAAACAATAAACGATTGCAGCTCATTGACGTTCTTCTCCATCTTCATGTTGTTCTTTAGCTGGAAGATCATTTTCTTGTTCTTGTCGATCTGTTGAGGCATCATCATTTTGAACTTGAGATTCTGCATGGTTGGAAAACAATTAAGCAGCACCATCGACAATTGGTTGAGGTACAGGAGTAGTGACAAGCTCTAAAAAAGACATATTGAGTAAGTTATAAACATAAGTAAACCAACCTTTTTCTAAAAGTTTGAGAAGTTTTTTTCTACCAGACGTAACTCTTTCGGTGAAGCCCATCAAGTATTCCAAGAAGTACATAAGTCCAGATCTTCTTTGTGACGACCATATGCAGCTTGAAGGCGTCGATCAGTAGAGCATCTTCCTGTTAATCCTTCTTGGCGACGATCTTTCTAAATTGAAGCAGCTAGAGATAAAGTTTTGTAGACGATCACTAAAAAGGATTCTATTAAAGCAATATGATGAGTTATGGAACTTACTTGCATCCCATTAAGCATACCCAAACTGTGTCAACCAGATGTATTGGACAATAAGGAGTTGATTTATAAGCTAACATACAAGATCATGTGTCACATTCCTTAAAACAAACAATGAATAATGCTGTTCATCAATAAAGACGTACCAGTGGTAGAGCATGGTGTTGACTAACAGCGTGAAATCCAAGCGAGCATGTTGACGAACAAGAGTGGCAAACAAAGAGTTAATCGTGACTGTGATCTGAAAAAGAAGGAGTACATAGAGAACAACAAAGTGATTACCTCGATGAAAAGATGTGAAAGATTCTAACCATGGAAGCGACACTCAGATTCGAAGGATCAGCTGTAGAAAGTTATCATGTTGACAACCCAGATACCAAGAGATAATGAGAGACAGGATGGCGGTAAGCAGCAAGTCAACCTGAAAATGACGAGCAGACGCGAACAAAAAAAAAACAATAAAAAAATACCTTAGAATGAAAAGTTGAAGTAACATCGTTGATATCCTTGAAGTTTGAAAGCAGTTTATGACAATCATACATTGATAAGCATCGAGATAGCTGAAGCTCAGTTGACATTCATAACACATATTAGAAGCAAAAAAAGAACTTAGAAAAATGACGAATACTTTTCAAAGAGAAAGAGAAAAAAAGTGAAGAGAATGAAAGTTTGAAAGAAATGAAAGCGAAAGAAGATTCGAGCGGGCAAGCATTCTTTCGTTGCAAGATCCTTATTAGCCTGGGAAAGCTTTTTTGCGTCTGTTTGATCCACAAAAGTTTGTCATAAATTCTACAAGCTTTGATGCTAATAATGAAGAGCTTTGATTTTTTTTCTGGCTGCTATACTGATCAATTGTGTCATACAAAGCTTAATCGCGATTGCCTTATAAAGATACTTCATTGTTTGGATCGCAACGAAGTATGTCGCCTTTTCAATGAAGCAAATGATCAACGCCTTTTGGATGTCTATGGAATGTTCCAAAAATATGTTCACGCTTTCATGGTTATTGAAGAAACATTGTTTGTCAAGTACCTGGATGGTCCTATTGGTATCACTGTTCATCGCTCAAATGTCGGTCAACCTTTTATCAACGCTGTTGTGCATGTCGCAAACATGGATTGCTTAAAGAAAATGAAAGTAACTGGAAAGATTATCTTTAATGGCCTCGATGGAAATGAACTTCAAAGCTGTTACACAGCGCTCGATCGCCACCTGACTCAACGTACATCAATAATGTTGGAATATCAAGCATGCCACATCAACGTCAAACAGTTAGAAGTATTTTGTAATGGATCCGACGTAAATGAAAATATTCAACATGTTGTTTTTCGCAAAAATTGTAGCTTTGCAGAAGGATTTCAAGCTGTTATTCAAGTAGAATGTTTGTCACGAATTGCTTTATCAAATAACCCAAATGAACTTGTTATTGACGCTCGCCAAATAAATGATGTTTTTAACTATGTTCGTCGCCAAAAGCCTCTTCAATGTCTTGAAATCTGCTGCGTTGCTGACTTTGACACAAATTTGCTCATCACTTTTGTCCTCCAAAACATCGAAGAAATGGGAAGCTTTGCTGTCTTTCCTCTCAATCATGATCGACGCAACGAATTCAACACAGAATTGTCATATTTATTAGGCTTTGGCCATATTATTATGTTGAAGAGGTTTATTGCAGTTACAAGAACAACAACAAACTGGATGTACGACATTGAATAAAGGAAACAAGTGCCTAATGCTTAATTATTTTCAATTGTTACTTTTTATCGCTTATCTTTTTTTGTATGTTGAAGTCGAAATAAATGAATGTCAAGTATTTCATGCCATAAATAAGTCTTATGTCTATAAAAATATTCAAGATCTTGTGATTAAATCATTTTTTGCAGTAGGAAAAGTTCGGAGGGCATCAAAAAAAAAGAACAACGCAAAAAGGAAAAATTGATACAATGCTAAAAAATAAACATCGGCGGGAATGAAAAAAAGAAAGAAAAAAGCAAAAATCTAAAAAGGATATATTGCTAAAATAAACATCGGCGGGTAACAAAAAAATGAAACAACAACGCAAAAACGAATGATGATGAAAAAAAGTTTGAAAAAATGAAAAGAAAGTATGTAATTGGTGGCTTTTTGTACCATTCTGCCAAGTTTCCCATACTTTTGCGACTTATTTGAAAGTGCATTGTTAAAAATTGGGGAAAAATTAAACATTGATTCGATAGTTGATATATTTTCTACAAAAAATATGAATACTTTTTCATAAAAGGAACAAAAATTGTTTCTTTTTTGAAAATTCCGTCCAATAATCTGTGGAAAAGTTCTCCATTATTAGGTGTGTGAAATTGTTATCCACAAAAATATGAAAACTATTCCATAAAAGTAACAGTTTTTGCTACTTTATTGAAACGTCAACATGAAAGTTTGTTGTAAGAACTTCCACCATTAAATTGGTGCTTATATCTTACACAAAATATTGGTGAATTAGGTATCTCTTCCACATATTTTGTTGACCATACTTCACTACTGAAGCTTGTGCCAAAAAATAAAACTTACGACTTTTTTTCAGTGTATGATATAACGACAGTTTTTTAAAAGTGTGTTTTATTTTGAACGATAAAATTAAAAGCTCAAAAAAAACTCGACAGTTTTAAAGTATTATGAAACAACCAAGAATTTTGGGAATAAAAATAAAAAAATTGAAATAAGGAAAAAAAGAGGACAACTACAAACAAATACAGTTTTAAAGAAGAAAGAAAAAAATGAAAAGTTGGAATTTTAAAGGTTTCTTCCAATAAAGGTTATAAACCACAGTTTTTTTAACAAATGATTTAAATCTTGATAGTTTTTTTTCTAACTTCAAGAAAAATCATCTCACAAGGGACCTTTTTTTGGTGATTTTTCTCTGGGCTAAATCTGCTTAGCCCAAAATGTTCTACACATATTTTTAAGACTTTTCGGAAAATTTTACGTGCCATGGGGAGAGGAGAAAAAAGTTACAAGCTCCCAAAGTTTTTAATGATCTATAGGGAAACCCTATGAGTCAAAAGCGTCTCATAGGGAAAGCCTATAGATCGATAAAACGTTAAAAATACTTTAAAAATTCATAACTTTTTTCTCCTCTCCCCATGGCACGTGAAATTTTCCGAAAAGTCTTAAAAAAATGTGTAGAACATTTTGGGCTAAGCAGATTTTGCCCACAGAAAAATCATGTAAAAAAGGCCCCTTGTCAGTTTTAAAATGCTTTTGAAATTATTTCAAAATTTGTTGAGGAAAAAAAGAAAATAAATGAAATGTTGAAGAAGAATGACGAAATCATCTAAGACAGTTTTTAAGAAAAAATAATAATAAAAAAAATTTTTCGTAAGTTCTGCTAAACTTTATCTCCTTCAGTTTTTTTTATAAATAATTTAGATTTTAATAATAATTTTTATAAATTAAACAAATACGCGCAGTTTTAAAATATATGAAATTATTTCATAATTATTGGGAAAGGGAAAATGAGAAATTCATAACTCAAATGGAATGGCCGACAGAACTATATCAAGACAGTGTTTAAGAAAAATATGAATTTTTAAAATATTGCAAAAAACGCAAAATCACAGTTTTTTTAATATGACAAATCGCCTCAGTTTTTATTTATAGTTTACCAAATTTTTCATCGAAGTAAAGATATAAAATTTAATGTTTTACTTTCGAAGGGAAATAAAAAAAAGAAAAGAAAGCTCATGAAAGTAAAAATTGGATAACAACTCAAAACAGTTTTTAAGACAAAAAATATGAACTCACGAATTTACAATTGGTAAAACCTTGCGGAGTTTTTTAAATCGAATTGTTTTTAAAATTAGAAATTATTTTTCAATAATAAAAAGAATCGTTCTTCAAGTCAGTTTATAATTTAAAAAAGCACATATAAGAAAAAAAGCTACAGTACCCCCTCCATAAGCGATGTTATACAGTTTTTAAAAATATCTTTTTATACATAATAACTTTTTTTTAAGAATAGCATTTAATAACCCAGAAAATTAAATATTAAAAAAGCTGGTAAAATAATGACAAACCTTCTGAACAATTGGGTCCAAGAAGAGCAGTAATATTTTTAACATAATGCAACTCTGAAACATAATCCAATCCAGTTCCATCTTTGCAACCGCTTCGAAATTCAAATCTAAACAAACTTGGATTATTACAAACAGTTTTTTGGACACACAGTTAAAATTTAAAACTAAAAAGTCATCTTTTTTTCCGTCTGTCAACAGGTTAAACAGTTTTGTTTCAAATCTCCCTAATACATAAGTTGTTTTGCAGTTTTACCTTTATTTAGTTTTGTTCTTCAAAGTTTTTATTCAAAAAAATAAAAATTTCCCAAAGAACTTTAATGAACAAAAAAACAGTAATAAAAAAGTGTCATCAGTTATTTTTTTTAATACAACAAAAATGAAAGTATTATATATAAATAATAATTGCGACGATTGATGATGTTCTTTGTTGTTTTTAAAACAAAGAAAACAAAAAGCGTCATCTTGCGTTTTTATAATTTATTACAGTTTTTTTAAATAAATAAATAATTGTTCAAAGCTTTAATGGTTTTTAACATAGAAAGAAAATTACTATTGAATCAAAAACAGTTTTTTATTATTAGAAAATTTGACAATTCCAAATCTGCAAGATATTACCCAGTTTTAAAAAAAACTTACTGAAATGAAAGTTGTGGAATAATATAATTATTTTGTAAAATATCATACAAAGCCAGTTGAAGCACTTGTGGATCAGTGAATTCACTACATATTGCGCCGATCTTTATCTGCAAAAAATTAAAAGGTTTTAAAAAGGGAAAAACAAAACACTAAAAAAGAAACAGCAGTTTTATTAATAATTAATTTTTAGCGAGAAATAAATAAAATAAATTTCTTTCTGGGCGAAATTACTAACAACAGTTTTATGATAAAAAAAAAATAAAAAACCTAATCAGGAACTCTGAACTCAGTTTATTTAAAATGTCTACCTTTTGTAAGATTCATTTTTTGTTGTTGCAAAAGCTAAAAATCTCCTCACACAGTTTTTTTTATTTCATAAAAATCATGAAAGATTATTTACTAACTCTATAGATGAATTTTGAAGTCATCTTCACGTACCATCTAACAGTTTTAAAAAAAAGTATTTAGCCAAAAAAACATGGACACCACCAATAAGGATAGCCTCAATTTCTCCATTGACAGTTTAATAAAAAAAATTTAAATTCCCCTCAAATCCAGAAATTTTCTGAGCTCGACCTTCAAGAAGGACAGTTTGAAACATGGTTATTCAATACCCTGCCACAACCATAACAGTTTAAATCAATGAAAAAAATAATTAAATTATTTTACTATTATTTTTTCTTAAAACCTTGTAGCTAACTTTGCGAAGTTTTTTTAATTCAAAAAATATTCTTCACGAAAATCCAAAATAAAACCCCTTCCTTACATTTACCGTAGACGATGATGTTGAGGTTTGTTGACCTTTGACGACATGAAACCAAAAACATAAAATTAACAAAATTGATAGAGAAATCATCAATAAAAATATTTTTCAGTTTCTTTCAATAAAAAAAATAAGCTACTTTTTAGCCAAAAATATAAAAAATAAAAAATATTACAATAGTTTTTTATTTTTCAAATTTCTTTTTTTTAAGATAAACCAAAATTATTTTATTTAATCGTTTATATTACAAAAGAATAAAATCTAACAACTAAAATCTCTAAGCTTTTTTATTTTAAAAAAATAAAATAAATAATTACCCATTTTTCTATTCTTTCATTTTTTTTATTTATTTATTTCGCGTGCCTTTTTCTTCTTCTTTCGAACCTGATGTTTCCGTCCTTTGGCGGCAGTTCATAGTACTATTGCTGCTGCTGTTGCTGTTAATACGGTTGCTTAGTCTGCTGCTGGTGCTGCCTAGTGATGATGAAAGCAGCAGCCAAAAAAGCCCCTATTTTTTGATGATGAACTTTTTTTAATTGTCGTCGTTACTTTCTTACTTTACCATTTTATTATTATTATTACTTATTTCTCAAAATCATCTCTTTTTTATTTTTCTAAAACGGTGGTTGTGCGCAAGATAACTCACTTATAAAAAAGCTACTTTTTTTTAATTGTTTGAAAGAAAAGAATACTATGAGAAAAAAAATAGATAATTGTTCTCATCCGTTTCTATCCGAATTACCTTTTTTTCCATTTTTCTTCTTTAGGCTTTAGCGATTGGGCTTTCTTCCCGACCTAACAAAGCCGGAAGAAATCAGATAAACGACAAAATCTAGAAGAAATCAGATCAAATTCTGACAATATCAGGTAGTAATAAGGTGAATCGCAGTAGGCTGAAAGTTTCAGGTAAATTCCTTGACTTATTCAGGTAAGCGTCAGGTAAACGAAAGAAATCAGGTAAAATCTGAGGAAATCAGGTAAACTACATGCAGCAGCCGACAGAAAACAGGGAGGAAGTAAGGGGCTTTTGTACCTGAGAGCGACCTGATTTCTTCCGGCTTTGTTAGGTCGGGTTGTCGTTAGGGTTGGCAAATGTTAATTAACCGGTAGATTCACCGGTTAATTAACCAGTTAATTAACCGGTTATTAATCGGAGGCATAATTTACCGGTAAATTAAAAAAAGTTTTACCACAGGGAAAACCCTTTGCTACCATTTTCCAAAAAAAAGAGACATGGGTAACCACGTTAAAGTGTTTATTTCTCCCATTTTATCGTTAAATTTCTCTAAAATCCATCATTTTTCGTCAAATAATGGTGTTTGCTCTATAAAACACTCATTTCGTAACATTTCGTAAATTTTTGTAGGCTTTCGTAGTAGCGGTTAATTAACATCGACACCGGTTAATTAACCGGTTAATTCACTGGTTAATTAACCGATTTTTATTTCACCGGTAAATTAACCAACCCTAGATAAGGCTCATAAAGCGGGAGAGGAGCTTCCATTTTTAAATGGAGATACAAACATCGAAGAAGGAATTGATGTTGCTCGTGAAGAATTTATTCAAAATGGAAGACCAGGTATGCCACAAGTAGCAATTTTAATAATCGATGGAGAACCATCGCTTGCTGAATGGTATATTCCAACCGATGTAGCAGCTAAAAATCTTAAGAAAGCTAGTATAATTTTATTTTCTGTAGCTGTGGGAAATTTTAATTATGCGAAAATGGTTGAATGGGGTATGATTTTTTTTATGATAAAACAAAATAGATTGATCTAATTTTAGCATCAAGCCAATGGGAGGAAAGGAGCGTCTTCGTTTTGGGTTTTTAAAACTTTCGAAAAAAAATTGCATGTTTGTTTGCGCGATTTACTCCCTCTTTTTTTGCGTGTATGAGTTTTACCTTTTATAATTTTTTGACATGCTTTTCTCTTTTTTTGATATTGATATTTTTTAATAAAGAAAGGTTTATGTATTAATTTAATATAAAAGAAAAAAATGCTAATCCTAAAAGTTAAACCAAAATAAATTTTTTATTAAATAAAATCACAAAATTAAGAACAGGTAATATTAAATAACATAGGATTCTTGAAATGATCTCGAATAATTATTCTAAAATGGGGAAGTGAATGAATCAAATAAATATAAGCTCCATGCATCATGTTTTTCTGAAAATAATTTTTTTTTGTAATTTCTTAAAAATTTTGTGATGAAAAAATCTTAAAAATATTTTTACTTCAATAAATTCAGCAAATTCATTCGGTTCAAGTAGAAAATCCTTTGGAAATGTTGTAGAAAAACAAAAATATTCTATTTTATTTTTAAATTCATAATTGTTTAATATTCGAGTTGTTTGTTCAGTAGTTATTGGGCCACGGAGCATCCTGAAAATGAGTTTGTAATTCATGTGGAAATAATGATAGAAAAAAAACCTAAATCGCTTATTCCATATTTTTAGAATTTTTTGGGTTCACTTTTACATACATTTATTAAACCCAAAGCTAAATAATTAAAAAATGTTTAACAGACTTACTTTAAATGCCGTAATTTTGGTAAATGACACATAATTTCTTCAAGCGTGACCAAAATTTCATTTTCTTTTTTAATTTCGATTGTATCCACATCTAAATATTCAACTTTTCCCGCTCCGACAAGAAATTTAAACTCATCAAAACTTAAAATTTGATTGTAAATTTTCAAAAATTTTATATCACATTTTTCTATTTTTGGAATAAATGTTGAAAGTTGCGTTCGATCGACTAAATAATAAAACGATAAAGAATTTGAAATAAATACTTTTTTGATTGGCGAATCAGAGAATAAATTTTCTTTTGAAATATGCATCGATTCTCGATCAAAATCAATGAATTCAATTTTTGGACCATCAGGACGCTCAAAAAATCCAAGAGCCATGCGATGGCAAACCGGAATTTGAATTTGTTTATAAAAAAGTTTACAAGTTTGATATAGTTTTTGGAGGATTGGAAGTCGAATATTTTTTAAAACATAATTAATTAATGTGGCTCGAAATGGAAATTTTTGTGAATGAGGACACTCGAAATTTGTTTGAACAAAAACGTGTTTTTCAATTTTTTGATTTTCTTTTAATTCTTTTTTCTCATAAACTGGCAATTTAATTTTTTCAAAATCCATTGGATTTTTCCATGGAACATAAATTTCTGGATGGCCCAGTTTTTGAGTTTCTTCCTTGTATTTTTCAAGCATTTCTTTGTCATCCAAAAATAATCTCACATATTTCGAATAAACTTCCAACATTGCCTGAAAAATGGCTTTAATGGTAAAAACTTAGTTTTTAATTTGCTTACTATAGGATTTTTATCACTCAAATATCCGATATAAAGTTTCCACATATTTTTATTTAAAACATTTCTTCCAATTCGATGTTCGATATTCATGGTTATAAACTCTTCGTCTTCAACTTCAATAATATATTTGAGCCATTTTTTATCGTTGCCATTCACAGACATAATTTTATTGAAATGGTTCATATTTTTTTCATACATTGAAACAATTTTTGGGGAAACAGGGCAAGCTAAAAAAGTATTCCAAAAATTTAAAAATATATATAAAAAATTTACATGAATATTCGTTGTATAAACGAAATCTATCTTTTAATAGTTCATTTGGAAATGAAACTTCTTTTTCAGCAAATTCATAATTTTTCATTAATGCAACAGGATACCAATATCCGGTAGAGTGATATAAAGATTTATGCATCAGTTTTATATGCTAAAAATATATTATCTTAAGACAAAATGTTTTTTCTTTCGTGAATTCAGAAATAAGCTTACGTCATAGCAATCTTCATGGATAAAGTAATGTTGAGCACCTTTTCGAAATACTATATCAGCATCTTTTTTTCCTTCTTCTGTGGTGAATGGATTGCGAATGCATCTTAAAATAAAAGTTAAAATTAATATTTTTACTAAAGAAATAAAAGCTAATTTAAAATAATTGTGATATATTTTGGTTGAAAACAAATTTCCCATTTTATAAAAATTGCGCTTTAAAATTAGTAAAAAAAATTCGTTTTTTTTCTTGGTTGCCTTAAAGATCATACAAGCTATGTTTTGGATCAATACAAGCGTTAATAAATAAGAAGAAAAAAGTAAAAAAAAAACCTACCGAAATAATTCATTCCATAAATCATAAGTCATAAAATAATTTTGACTAAATTCATTCAAATATTCAAATTTATTATTTGGATCTAATTTAATTTGCTTTTTTAAATTCGCATAAACAACTTGATATTGTTGAGGGAAATCTTCAATATTCAAATTTGTTGGATAATCGTCCATTCTTCTGCGCGTTCAGAATTCTAAAGTTTTAAAAGAGACTCTACCAGATTTTTTAAAGATTTTCGACTTGGGCGGGCCATTTTTTTTAAAACCTACTATTGTAGATACACCAAACGGTTATTTACGATGAAAAAGTATGCAAATTTCTCATCATTTTCATAGAATATTAAAATATATGGTATATGCCATTAGAAAGCCCTGGATCGATTACCTAATATGGGATAAATACCTAAATTTAATGCTTGATGGGTGAATTTAGCCGAATTTTTAAAGGTTAGACATGCCTCAAACTTCGAGAGCTCATAATTCCATATCTAGTATAGTTTCTGGTCAAAAGATTGAAAATTAGCATACTTTTTCATCGTAAATAACCGTTTGGTGTATCTTCAATAGTAGGTTTTAAAAAAAATGGCCCGCCCGTTTTAAAAAATCTGGTAGAGGCTCTCTTAAAGGAACTATTTTATAAATAAACCTATTTCAACTAAAAAAGTGAGCACAATGATCAAATAATTTAGTTTCTTCATCCACACTTTTTCAAGAAGAAAATATTAATTAAAAAATAGTAAACACTTGAAAAAAAGGACGGAGTGGAAAATCTCTACAGGAAATTTTGAAAAATTACCTCTTTTTTGTTATATTATTGCTTATTTTGGCCATTCATTTTTGTTTGAGCTGTGGAAATATTGATTAAATTTGTGACTTGTTCAAACATTCTTTGCCTTTTTTAGTTGCTACTACAATAATGCTACAAAAAAACTATAAACAAATCTCAATTTCCCATACTTTTATAGTCTTGAGAAACCACAGCTATGACACAAGAAGGAATAATACTAATGTTGTCGCATCAAACTAAATAATAAGCACAACAAGAATAATTCATGATACAAAACAACACAAAAAAAAACATAATTATTTATTATTAGGCAGCAGCAAATTAATTAATTATTATACAAAAATGTGAATTTAAAACAGTAATAATAAGAAATAAAGTTGTTTCTTTTCGAAGGAAGAAGCATTGAATAATTCGTTTCTTTCTTTCTTAATCTTCTAATTGAGGATAAACGCCTTCAGAGATTTCAAGATCCTTTTTGCTTGGAGGAATAAGATGCTTTGGAAGATCCGATGGTAATTCATGTCCTTCTAATTTGAGATTGATCAAGTAATTTGCTAAGGCAAATTCATCAGCATCCAAGAAACCATCTTTATCAACATCAGCAAGTTTCCAAATTTTACCAAGAACAGAATTAGGAAGTTTTGATTTGAGCATATGTTCTTTGGCTATTCGACCTAAAACAGTGGATCACAACCGCAATCAGTGAGGAAAGTTTAATTAAGGTGGCGGCAGATTCTTAAAAAGATTTCATCTACTACCGATAATATATTACAAGAATCATTGTCCTAACCGTGAAGTTGGTTAGACAAAGAATGTTCCTTTAATGCCGTAGAATTGACACAATAATAAATAGTAAGTATTTATTCAGGAACACAGCTGTTAGCTGAGCGGTAAGCTAACAGCAACAAAGACGATACAGAGTAAAGTGAAATGTAAAGTGAAGTGCTAACTACTAACAAAACAATGAAAACAATGATTACAAAATAGGCTATGCAGCGAGGCTTCCACAATCCATACGAGACCATCAGAAAGCGCCATTTTGAATGCTTCGTGTTGTCAGAGCCACAACACTCTTCTCCCTCCTATTTCAGCATTGCATCTTCATTCAGCATTGAGAATCTTGAGTTGCAGTGCCATTAGGATAACGACGATTGGAAGTTGGAGCAAGAGGTTGAGTTCTTCTTTGAGCAGGAGATCTTCAGCAGAACGAGCATGAGATTGACCAGAAGAACTAGCACGAGATTGAACCGGAGAACTTGAACGATATCTAGCATCTTGAAGTACAGTGTCTGCAGGGAGACCACCAGATGAGAATACATTGTTGAAGCTTCTTTAGCACGAACAAGTTGATTGAAACTTTCGATTTATTCCATAAAATCTTCTTTTTGAAAGTCGAGCATATTAGTACCATTTGATCAAGAGAGTTCCATAGATTCTTTACCAAAGAATCTTCTTTGAGTTGGAGATGACCATAAACATGAGTAGCTGTAGAATTAGCTTTATGTTGATACCATATCGACAGATGTACCATCTGTTCCTTCTCCTTCTTTAGAAATCGTGAAGATAGGGATCAGCGAACCAGTAACATCGAAGAGGACCAGGAGTTGTTGTGATCGAAGTTCAGCGACATGAGGATGTCCAGCAGAATTGCTTTTGAGTATAAAGCATAAATTTGATGTTCAGCTGCGATTGACAAGCGAAGTTGTTTCGTGTTGAGAAAGAGTCATACGAAGAGCATAATCAATCAGTTTTGAATAATATTGAATCCATTCAATATGTAGCAGCAGATGAAATTGTCAGCTTATGACGATGAACAAATGTTTGATACCAGTAGTTTGTAGGTTAAACCAAGTATTTAGAACCATAAGTTCGAGCACCAGATGAACAAGATCATTGTGAAGAAATCCAGGAATGAGCAAGAGTTGAGGAACAATTGCGATGGAGACCAGGACGAACTTCTTTAGCGACCATTGCAAGGTGAAGTCACCTATCTTCTTTAGCGACCATTGCAAGGTGAAGTCACCTATCTTCTTTAGCAACCATAGCAAGGTGAAGTAACCTGAGCTTCTTTAGCATCCATAGCAAGGTGAAGTCACCTATCTTCTTTAGCAACCATAGCAAGGTGAAGTAACCTGAGCTTCTTTAGCATCCATAGCAAGGTGAGGTAACCTGAACTTGAGATGAGGTTGATGAACAGAGTCTCCATCCATTTGAATTGTTGAACATCATCAGGAGAGCCTTCATCCATACGATCAATAGTTGAATCAAGCGAAGTTCCATTCCACGATCTGAGTTGCTGTCATTCCATTTTGAAGTTAGCCTTTGGGCATGTGCAGTGACAATGCTGAACCAAGCGACCAAGGAAAGAGCATAATCGGCATGTGAGGACATCCGAACATCAGAAACAAGATAAGTAAAGCAGAGATACTTATTCAGGAGAACACACCATTAGAAACCAGATAAGTAAAGCCGAGATACTTATTCAGGAGATCATACCATTTCGAGATAATTAAAGCAGAGATAATTATTCACGAGATGAACGCCATTTCGAGATAAATAAAGCAGAGATATTTATTCAGGAAATGAACATGGTGTTGGAACATAAACGATATCTGTAGATGAGATCATCGAACACTTGAGTTTACCATATTAGAACATAAGCGGTATCTGTAGATTAGATCACCGGAACTTGAGTTAACAATATTACAGGAAGTTGAACGTATTGCAAGATAAGGTTGATCATTGTGAAGTTGATCAGGAGATGATGATGACATTGATCGAAGCAGGAGGACGACCAATATAAGAATGTTGAACCAGAGGACCAAGCGAAGTAATACGTGCATCAACGAAGACATGTTGTGAGGAAATCCATTTCCTTTAGCTTCGGCAGATATCATCTGCCTCTTCCTCTCCTTCTTCGTTTCCAGCAAGAGCACAGGAGCCCTCTTCTCCTCCTTCTTCTTTGAGATGATGAAGTTAGAGATTGACGAAACATTAAAGCATTGAAGAGTCGAGTACTTTGCACAAATTGACATAGTTCGAAACGTTGCTTTTAACCATAGAAAACATAAGGGAAGAATACTTGAATTTCGATTAAGCTTCTCCATGAGCTATTTACGATAAGCATGATAGCATTTCGGAAGAACATCGAAAAAGTTGTATCAGGATCATGTTCTTTGATTTCCACGTCTGAACTCAGGAACGTTGAGGACGTCTTGGAACATCAGCATAAGAACATACGAAGCATGAGCATAACCAGTTGAATCATAATCAGCAGCATCGAAATCAGTAGGATATGAGCATTTGAAATCCATTGTATTTTTGCACGGAAAATCACAAAACGGAAGGATGGATGATTTTCGCATCGGTATAATCATCGAAACGGTAGGGTATTGGCATCAGATAAATTTGACATAGCTTTTGGATCAAAAAGCATAAAATCAGTATCTTTACCATGCATGAGCTTATCCATAAGCTTACCCAGAAATACGACCAGTGCTTTTAGAGTTGAAACCATAAACTATTGGACATCGTTGTCGTCCTTCTCCCTCTTCTTTGATTGTTTGTAAGTAGCAGCAATGTGACCAAGAACAGTTGCAACAGATTTTGAATCAAAAATCTGGGAAAAGTTGAACAAGTTTGAGGATCACCAAGAACAGTTTCAGCAGATTTTGAATCAAAAATCTGGTAAAAGTTGTAAGAGCAGCAGCAGCAGATTTTGTATCAAAAATCTGGGAAAAGATGAGCACGAGCAGAGCAGCGCAGAGTTGAAATCACTCGTCACCAGTTTGTCCTAACCGTGAAGTTGGTTAGACAAAGAATGTTCCTTTAATGCCGTAGAATTGACACAATAATAAATAGTAAGTATTTATTCAGGAACACAGCTGTTAGCTGAGCGGTAAGCTAACAGCAACAAAGACGATACAGAGTAAAGTGAAATGTAAAGTGAAGTGCTAACTACTAACAAAACAATGAAAACAATGATTACAAAATAGGCTATGCAGCGAGGCTTCCACAATCCATACGAGACCATCAGAAAGCGCCATTTTGAATGCTTCGTGTTGTCAGAGCCACAACAATCATCAAAACAGAATTTTATAGACTACACAAGCATACATATAAACAAACAATAAGGAAATATTCAAGAAGCATAAAAAATTGACTACAAAAATAAACCATCAAAGAAGAGAAAGTAACATCCAATGAGTATCATTCCAATGATTTTAAATGCCATTGATTTATTAGTTCTGAACTGCCATTTGAGGAGCATTTGGTCCCAGAGTCTAAAATGATTTGTTTGTTTATTAAAAAGAGAAAGAAAATAACTCACAGTTTTAGCAATCATCAATTCACGAAGTCGAGTTCTGTCAGAGGCACGTGTGTATATAACTCCAATGTTGTCACCAAGAAAAACAAAAGCATTATTTCCAAGAGTTTGATCAGGAACTGCATTGATAAGTTTGATTTTTTGAGGATCATCAAATTTGGACCACCAATCGTAGAAAGTAAGGTTATAATAGAGATTCTTATAGTGAGCAAGTAGGATAACGTCTGGATTAATCATGCTTACCTAAAAAAACGTAAAATAAAAAGTTAGAAACCGGTGGATGTAAAATCACGTAAAGGGAGTGATGAAGATAAAGGGTAAAATAAGTTAGTGAATGAAGTTATTGATCCCACTTTTAACAAGCAACACGTCATAATGAGAAAAAGAGAAGGAAAAATAAATTAACCCTAAGAACAAATGGAAAAAACACGAATCCTCGAGACAATAAATATTTTTTAAACGATTTTGTTAGTAAAGCAAGTTATTCTAAAGGTTAAAATAATGCGCGAACATAAAGATGTAATATGTTAATGGAAAGAAAAATAAAGGATCCATCAAAAGTTTTAGAAGCAATAAAAATAATTTTCAGAGAAGAAAAAAAGCATGTTGAAAAAAAAGAGAATCATCGAAGCCTCTTCGAAAAAATACAGCTCCACGAAACTTTCGCATCGAGAGCTCTTGACTTATCGTCAGCTATTCTTTCCTTATCACCATCGGCTATTGTCAAAAATTTATGAAAATTCTGTTGCATAAAAAGTTCTTTTTTCTCAAAATAAGAACAATACAAAAATGGTTTATATTAACTTTTTGTGTATTTAAAAGATAACTAGATATAACCCTTTTATTATGATGCATTTTACTTTCTTTTCCTCATCTCTTCTTTTTTTGAAAATTATATTTGATTTTTTTTAAGCAAAATATCAAGCTTCACTAATAAATAGCTACAGAATAATAAGAAGAAAAGTGAAAAGGTTTAATCCCCATTTAGTTCAATTGAAAATGAAAAGCTTACATTAGTATTCTCCATAACCAGCAACAATTCCAATATCACCATTTCTTTCTTCGTAATCTTTTGCAAGAAGAACAGGATCAATGTTAAACTTGGTATGTTCAGGAAATTCAACAATTTCAAGATCTTTCTTAGAGCATATTGGGCACCTTACATCATAAACATATACTTGAGATGAAATGCCAAATTTTGAGATTGGAAAAACGTATTGATTTATATTGCTATCAAAAATAAATTCATCTTTAGGACGAAAATCAAGAAGAACAAAAGCTGCCACACTAAAGCTAAAAAATAATAATCGTTAAATTAAAACAAAATATAAGAGTGAATTTTTTTAAAATAGAAATGGGTGAACACAATACGAAAAATTAAATAAAAGCAATTTTTTACACTATCATAATATTGAGAGAAGAAAAAAAAACTTACTTTCCTTTACCATCAATCACGTATTCTGGCGATTTAGTGACACAATGAGCTGAAGTTAAAAGATGACGTTTTGAAATAATTGTTGATGAACAAAACCAAGAATCCGACAATGTTGTTATATTTGATTCTTCAGAAAATTGATGAAATATTCTTCGATAACTTGGAACAAATTTAAACATTTCCGGATCAGTTGCATTTCCACCAAGAACCCGCTAAAATTAAAAAATATACGCATATAAAAAAGGTTTGTTTCCCCAAAAAATTAATAAACTCACATTTTCATTGAATCCATTGCCTTTGTTGTTGTTTGATTGACTCAAAATTTTATCATTGAAGAAAAGAATAAGCAAAAACAAAAAATATTTAACATTCATTTTTCCAACCAGCAACGACGAACTTCTTGTTTGATTTCTCTCCAAACGAATCCCGCCTTTTTCATCTTCTCTCGTTTCCATCCATTTTCAAAACTTTCATTATTTCTTTACTTCGATGTTGTTGCTTTTCACAATCAATGCAACTTCCAAAATTTGCATAATAAAATTTTTTGTTAACGATGATGATGATCATCACTCTAAAATCATTGTGTTTGCTTGATTTGAACTCGAAACGTGTTTCAAGAAAATGGATTTGTTGGAAAGTTTTAATCAAGTTTTGTTCGAATCTTCAAAATGGTTTATGGGGCTATTCATTGGTATGATCTTCGCCTTAACTATATGTGGAGCTCGAAATAAAAAAGCTCGTCCTGAAAGAAATGGAAAGGTTCGTGAAATCTCTACAGCTGTAACAAATTATGTACCACCATCAAATGCTGGAAAATCCGAACAACAACAACCTAAAGGTCATGAACAACAACAACCATCTGATTCTGCTGCTTTCAAATCTGCTGAAGATTCAGAAATTCCAAAAGATGGTGGATTCAAAGGAAATGAAATGAAAATGGAACCGTCAAATGCTGCTGCTCAAAAAGTGGAAGAAAAGAAGGGTAATCACTTTTTTGACAAAAAATAAATAAATATATACTCATGTTTCGCCGTTTCAGAAAGTTCTCAACATGGTAAAGAAGCGAAGAAAGAAAAGAGTCGTGAAAAAATGGTTGAAAAATCTACTGCTAAACTTACTCCATCTAAAGTAATGCCTCAAACAAAGCAAGAAGAGCTTAAAGCTGAGTATGTTCTTGATTTAACATGGTTGTTATCATTTGCTAAAGATTATTTTTCAGTCGAACTCAAGCAAGTGAGAAAGAAACGTTCCATGAATCTAACAACAATGCATATGAAACTAAGGCAATGACGAAGACAAAAACCATGGGAAATGTATGTTTGTTTTTCGGCTTTATAATGTTTCATATTGTTGTACATATTTAATTACTTTAGTAAAATATCATTCTTTTCAGCCAGGTGATGATGTTGTTCGAGCTGGTGTTAAAGGTGGATCATCCAAATCAAAAGGAAAGAAAGCTCAAGATAAAGGAAAAGGTTTGTTAATGGACATCTTTACACGCCTTTCTTGATTTCGAAGCTTATTTATCAATCATCCATTTGCATTTTAGGCTCCATCAAAACTCAATCAAAAGCTTCAAGAAAACCAAATCTTTCTCATATGCCTGGTATGGATTCAAAGATTTCCACTACCACTCGAACATCAGCAAAAGAAAAAGCTGATTCCAAACGTGATAAACCTTCTCAACGTAAACCAAGCAAAGAACTTAGCGTTAGTAAAACTCAAGTGATGGAAAGTGAAACTCAAGAACCATCCAACAAAGATCCTGATGCAAGCTGTAGTAAAAAGTCTGAAAAGAAGAAAACGTAATCTTTTAATGCAACTCAGTAAACATACTAATCATAATAAAGTTTTTAGGAAGAATAATCAGTATGATGAACTTCGTAATCTTCGACGTTCTATCAATCAAAAAGTCAAGGAAACGAGTAAAGCTGACAAGATTGTATCAACCGAAAAGACTCAAGAAGGAAACAAGTAAATTTGTCTTTTTTTAACTTCATATATCGCTGCTTATAAACGTGTTGTTTTTAGATCTGATAGTCCATTTGGTTCACGTGGTTCAAGAACTCGTAAAGATTCGGCTGCAAAAAAGTAAGCTACTTATATATTTCAACGCGTCTGAAATGATTAATCAAATGTCTCATTATTTTAGGAAGAAAAAGGTTCATGTTTCCACTCAACAAACTTCTGATAAAACTCAAGCTAGTGGAACATCTAAAAGTCGTCAAATTAATGCATCTTCTGAAAATCCAAGTTTAAAAAGTGGTGGTGGAAAAAAGAGAAAGCATGGTGAATTAGAAAGTCAAGAAACCAAAGTTAGCTTTTCAAAAACGCATGATTCCTCTGGAACAAAGAAATCTGTTGCTAAGAAAAAGAAGAATGATTCCGAAAGCAGTAGCAAAGGTGGAAGTTCAACGAAGAAGAAAAATAAATCAAAAACAGGGACCATGGATAATGGTGAAGTTATGCCAATATTTCCTTCAAATTCTTCCACCAGAACTCAAACCAAACAAGTTTCTAAAACTCAAGATGCTACAAACGAACAATCTCAGAAGCGACCAAAAGTTGAACGACGATCTCTTCATATAGCTTCAACTCAAGGAACTCATAATGAATCTTCTACTCAAGCTACTCAACTTCCATCTTCTGTCACTCAAAATCAAACTCACACAACTCAACAAGCATATAAAGAACCTCTTCCATCATCCTCATCTAAAGCTTCGCCTAATCGTGATCCTCAAAGTGGTGGTAGTGGAAGTTCATCATCAAAAAAGAAGCGAAATAAGCATCGAAAAAAGAAAGCTTTATCATCGAGAAAATGTCCATCATCAAAGGTAGCTGATGTTGATTCAACTGTTGCTTCAACGAAATCTCAATCAAAGAAATCAGTTGATACTTCAAAGATTGCTCCACCTGTTAATGTTGTTTCTTCTTCTCCTGCACCACCATCAAATACAAGTGATTCAAAGTCAAAGTAAGGAGTTTTATTGTTTTGTGTTACTTTTTCATTTTATTATTTTTAGGAAGAAAAAACGTTCTCGTGATCGTAAAAAGTCAAAATCCGTGTAAGTTAGTTTGGATTCATGATGACTACTCTGTATCTTTGGATAATATTTTTGTTCATTCAAACTCATTGTTTTCTTGATTTTTTGATTAACGATGTTATTTTTTCAGAGTTGGTGAAGCTTCATCCAAAAATTCTCAATCTTCTAAAATCAAATCAAAAGGTGGTCTCTTTGCTAAAAATGGTGAAAAAGAATCTGAAAAAGAAGGATCGTCAACCAAAAGTAAAAAGAAATCCAGCAAAGATGAATCAAAAAGAAGCTAAATAATTACTGTGTGTCTATTGATTAGATAGAATTTTAGTATTATGTAATCATTTTTAATATGTATGTATGTATAAAAAAATTGAAATAAATTGATTTTTGTATTTTCAATGTGTCTTTACTTTTTTTGGGATTTTGTTCATCTTCGTTATAAGGGAATCTAATTTTGAAGTTGATGTGATTCAAGCTCGAAATAGGCTAACTTTTTTTCCAACAAATATGTTTGATTGAAGAAAGTCTTTATTGATTGGTAGTTGTTTATGTGTGTAACATACATTAAAACTTGAAGGCAGTTTTGTAAGATAAGCAAGCAGCAATTGATTGATGACTTTGACTCCTTCAATATCGATAAAAATATTAGCTGCTTTGGTTGACGATTTTAAAAAAGCACAAATAAAACCCAAATAACTGAAGCAGAAGCTGAAGGAAAAGGATTAGCAACAATATTAGACTCGTAAAGCAATCAAAAAGACCCGTAAATAAGCGTTCTTCTAATAGACTTCTTGCACGTAAAAGAAAGTTTATTGATTGATTGATGATTATTAGGAGAAATGTTTATGGATTTAATATTCTACAAGGATGTCTCTGTCAGAAAAACTACAAAAAAAAAAGTGTGATGAAATTTTTTTTGTTTCAAGCTAGCTTTCAAAAAAATGAACGGCAACGAAAATTCATAAAAATTTGTATAAAAAAACGGAAAAATGAATGATCCTCAATTTTCGTATAAAAGGAAAGGCTTGCCACGATTTTTTTTCAGTTGTATTCATTCGAATCATTCGATCTTCATCGCTCTTCGTCGCTCTCATCTCAAATCAAAAATGAAACTCGTCATCGTTCTCATGGTTGCTCTTGCATCTTTCATCTATCTTCCGTCTCTTGAAGCTCTTGCACCTCTTGGATGTATAAAAGAAAAAACATGTACAACATTAAAGGTTGTTCTCAAAGGTATGTTTTAAACATTTTTTTATTTTTAAAACACTAATTTTATTTTTTAGGTGAAAAAGTTGGCGGCTTTGATACCTCCTGTGGTGATAACTGTGATAGTCGAGGCTGTTTCAAAGATGGAGTATATTATGCTGAAGCTGGATGCAAAGATGTTGTTAAATGGGTTTGCAAAGAAAATGAAAGAACTCCTCCAGCTGTAAGTTTATTTTTTATTATGATTTCCGTAAAGCTATCTAATTTGGTTTTTCTTACTAATTTATCGTTTTTTTAGGGTCTCGCTCTTGAAGATAAAGATTGTGATCCTAATGGAATCTTTGATTCGAAGAATGATGCTTTGAAGATTGTCGGAATGATTCTCATCGGTTGGTTCGTTGGTCGTCTCTGGTAAAAACCACCTCATACTCTCTTTCTGGGTTTCTATTTATTTATATGTATGCTTAATTTTTTTATGTAATAAATAATAAAACTAATTTAATAAAAATTCTTCTTGTGTTATGATTTTGGGGAACAAAGACTTATTAGATACGGGCGAAAAACGATGCAAGCAACACCTTTAATAGTTCTTAGTCATTGTAAACAAGAGATAATCGCGGACTTCCTTTCTCCTCAACTAAAATTTCTCAATCTCCAACTTTCTTTTCGTTTTTCAAACAACTGCGACAGTAAAGCTTCAACTCAATTTCGTGTTAAAAACTTGTGAAAAAGGTTGACTCGCGTTTTTGCTTCCTAAAAAAATGACGAAGCTTTCATTTTCACTTTTTGTCTTTCATCTTTCAAACTTTCATTCCTTTGAATTGATGCCTTTGAAATATTTTTCATCATCTTGCTTACCTCCTTTTTTCTTTCCATTCTCGATTTCTCCCTTTTTGATCCTTTTTTCCATTTTGTGTTACTCTCTTCTTTCTCCATGGCCTTTTTCCATCTTCAGGTACCTATAAATTTGTTTGTTTCGATGTCTTTGATGACTTGATTCATTAACACCTCTTATTTTCTTTCTTAATTCCATTATTATGTGTACCTTCTTCATATTCAAGTTCCATCTCCTAATTAGCGAGTTTGTTTATATGCGTGTTTGCTATTTTTGTCGCTTGTTTCATGTTCGAGTATTAATGTTCTTATTTTTCAGATCCGTATCTTATCTCTACTCTACCTTCAACTTTTCTCTCGTTCTCTTCAAAACTTCAAAGATGTCTCTCAAAATTATGGGTGTCTTCTTTATCGTTCTTGTTGCTGCATCAAATGCTCTACCATTACTTCGGTCTGAAATGCAATCATCAGAAGAAGAAGCCACGGATGTTTCAACAACAAATGAGCCAATGCATGATGAATCTGTTTTGAGAAGTGCAGATGATTTTGCAAATCTTGATCGTCGACTCAAATCGGAAGAACATAAATCTGAAGAGCTTATTGTATGTTTACTGTTTCGTTTCAGTATTTCGGTATTAATCGTGCTCTTCTTTTCAGCCTCTTGCTCGTCGTATTCGTGAAATCCTCAATTATGCTTCCCGTATGGATGAATCTGCACTTGATTCGGATTCTGGTATTCGTCTATCAAATGGTCATTCAACTGATTCAAATGATATCGAACCTCATGCTATGCTCTTTGTTGAACCTGTTTCATCAACACCTCCATCGGTTCTTGATTCTGATACTTATGATGATTCATCTCGTCCCAATCAACGTGTAAAGAAATCTGAACGATCATTCACCTTTGTTGCATCTCGAGGCTGAAGAAATGGTTTCATGGCTGCTGGTGCTGAGAAGAAGAGTTGATGGATTTCAACTTTATTTATATCATGTTAATATAAGGGATCTTTTTCATTGTTACTAACCCTTCTTTTTTCTTTGTTAACTAATTATCCTTTCCACTTTTGTATTATTTGTATATGTTCCAAAAAGTATTTTTTTGTATGTAACTTAGGAAAAAATAATCTTGTAAATGTTAATTGTTGAGATTTGTTTGTTTTACTTTTTGATGTATGAAGTTTCATAAAGTTTTGTGTGTGAAAAAGCCTTGGTGTTTTATTTGATGGGCAGAGGATTGAAATCGCGGAAAACATGAAATAAGGAGAGAAAATGAGTTTAAAATCAGGGATGAAAGATTCGTCAATTAATGCTTTAACGACATAAGAGTGCAGTGAGATTATTTGCCTAAAAAGTTCTTATTCCTTTGCTTCCATATGCTTGTCATAGCATAGTGGAATAGTGAGTTATGTAAACAAGATTGCCTTTTGGGTTCATTTGATGGAGGAAATTATAAAGTATGGGAAAACTTGGAAAAAAGTTTTTGACCATCGCTGACTACTTATGGATTTCATTCATCGTGCAACATACTAACATTCAGCTTGTTTGACTTCTTTTTATCATTTTTCTTTTATCGACACTTCTCGATCCATAAGCTCCTTACACTCCTTCAGTTATTGAGCGCAAAGATGTTCTTCTTTGACTTCTCCTTATTATTCTCTATGAAACTTTGTTGACTGCTTTTTCTTTGCCGCACGAATGAATCCCTTCCGCACAAATAAAAAAGCTAATACCAAAGTTTATGATGAATTCTCTCTACAGATTGTTTGCTTGCCACGCTTGCTTGTTTGAAAAGCAAGAAGAGCAGCCTCTTCTTTCTCTAAAGTTGCTTCTTCCAGTAATCATAATTCATTTTACAAGTGATAATCACAACGAAATGCAACTCTGGAAAAGTATGGTAAAATCTTGATAAGCTTCATTGTGCCAACTGGGCTAAAGAACCATCAAATCGAACTTGGAAAGCATAGACATTAGTGAACCACCACCACTCGAAAAAAAGAACACACAAGAAAAAAGACTATCTTCAAACCATATTTTACAATCAAAACAATACACACTTTAAAATCACAGTTATTTATTTTTTACTATTCACAAAGCTATTTAAAATATGTACCAAAATATTACAAAATTATACAATTACAAAGAAAGAATGTTACAGGATTTCATCAGCATCTAACCATCCATCCATACATTAAACCAAATTATTGAAGAAACTATCATTGAAAGGATCTGATGGAGTTGGAGGAGGAGCAACTTGTATTTTAGGTGGTGAAACATGGATGAATTTACTACCATCATTGGTTGAACATTTGGGTTGTGATGTTACAGCAGCAATTGATGGCCATGTTGGATTTTGAATATGTTCGAACGGAGCTTGGTTTTGATCAGGTGTTGTTTCCATGAATAGATTAGTATTTGCCAATTCCTTGATAAAATCATCAATATTTCTTTTTGGTTCTCCTATTTTTGGCCTGAAAATTGCAATCAATGTTATTAGTAAATAAAAATCTTCAATCAGTTGGAAGTTCACAAAAACGGAAAAAAATGAAAAGACTTACTGGCTAGAATTAATATAAGAATGGTTAGCAAAGTCAAATGAAGCATTCAGACGTGGATTTGAATATGGTTTAGGAGATTGAAATGGAACATGTTGTGGATAAGCAAACGATGGTGGCGGTGGAAATAATCGAGGAGTCGATGCATTACCAGGACGAAAGTTAGCACCAACTGTATCAAAAAATTGCTGTTGAGAATGATGAAGCGATGGTCGAAAACCAAGAGTATCAAATGGATCAGGAATTGGTTGGTAGGGATAGCTTGGAATTGAGGATGGAAAATTCATTGAATGAACAAGTTCAGGTTCCTTTTCTTCAGGTTCAAGGTCGAGAACAACAAGCTTTTCCATGATTAAACCATTTTCAAATCGAAGAGCAGATTCACCCAAAGATACCTGAAAAATAAATGAGGATATAAGTAAAGGAAAAACATAGCGTCGCTTCAAACTCCAAAGAGTTTTTTCAAACAAAGGTACATAAATCAAGCAAAAACATACATCTTTATCTTCATGTTCTTTGGAGCTTTCTTCATCAACTGAAAGTTCATTTTGTCGATTTTTCATTTCCAATACAGTTTGAAACATATCATGGATAGTGGTTACAATTTGATCAGATGTTTGAGCAGTTTTGATACCATAATACATAAACTTTCCATGGTTTTCAACAACAAAACCAAATGCACGATGATCATTAAAATCACGAGAAACGAAAGATATCTTTGAAACAGGAAAGTTATAAACAATGAATGAAGATCTTTCATCACGGATTTTGATGCCATTGACTGAAACATTTAAGATGATACGTTGTTTATGAGCTCCAGCAGCTTTGATAACAGCTTTGAGAAGTTTCAATGCATCCCAACAAATTTCTTCATTTCGAGGTTCTTTAACTTCTGTTTCACCCACGAGTTTTCCTTTGAATTCAACGCCATCTTCATGAAACATGAATGGATCATTTGGTGAGAATGATGAAGCTAAAAAACAAAAGACATTAGTAATCGATCAAAAAGAGGATTCAACGTTTGGAGTAAGAAGATTGCAAAGTTAACAGACTGCTAGAATACGAAGGAGTCTTAACAGAAAACATAATCACAAATTGCGAGCAACACATTGATAGCAAAGTTTCACTCCTTACAAATAGTATGAAACACTTACTTCTTTTTCTTGTTGACGGACGTGCAAGCAAAGATAAACGTAATATACCAGCTGATAAAGATGAAGTAGGTTTGGTATAAGAAGCTGATGATTCGGAAGTGGTGTTGTTTCCTCGGTGTCCAACCATGGTCGTTATCGTGGCTGCTGCTTGATTTGAAATTTTCAAATGATGATGATTTCTTCCCTAAAAAAAGTACTCTTTGATGATTAGTCAATAGAAAAACACGCAAAGATGTAAGTATCTCGGAAAAGAGTAAAAAAAATAATCAAGGATCTAAGAAGGCAAGCATAGAGCAACAAAAAAAAGTGAAGCATTGAGAAGAAGGAGAAATCAAAGATTTTTTGTTTGAAGATAAGCTGGACGACTAAAAAACGCGCGAGCGAAAACTTTCACGTTGAGCAGCATGGTGCCAGCAAATAAGCAACGCTGAAGGCGTTATCCTAATCTCAACAGTATCTCTCAGCTTTTTGGGTTTTGGATTAAACAAAATTGATGAGTTTACAAAAATGATGACGGCAAGTTAAATGTTAAACATATTTTTGGAGGAGCCTTTAAATTACAATTGATAAATCCACTAAAAATTTTCTTCAACTTAGTTACTTTAACCCTGCTATTAGATGGTGGCGAGTAGTGTTAAATTACCGACCGAAAAGTCGGTAATTACCGACTTACCGACCGACTTTTTACCGACCGATTTACCGACCGACCGTTTTTTTATACCGACATTTTACCGACTTTACCGACCGACAAAATTTTCTACCGACATTTTTTTCTCAAGTTCTTATCAGAATTTGTTTTTCTTAAAAAGTTAATTGAAATACTAATTTTTTCGATGTTATTATAACTTTAGTATTAGAAAAAATGTATTTTTGACTAAAAACCGAAAGTTTTGTTTATTTTTTAACTCGAAAAATTTTTTTATACCGATTTATTACTGACCGATTTACCGACCGACCATATTTTTATACCGACTTTTTACCGACTTTACCGACCGAGAGCAATTTCCATACCGACAATTTTTTGAATTTACCGACTTTTTTGTCGGTCGGTCGGTAATTTAACACTAGTGGCGAGTAATACCCTATTATTTTCTAACGTTTGGGTGAATCAACAATCAATCTTACATAAACGCAAATTTTCAGACATGCATTTCCTTGATGAAAACAAAATAATGTTGCTGATTCAAACCAAGTTTGGATTTTTTCAAAACCAAATATTGTTGCTTCCTCCAAATTTTGTTCAACTACATTCACATCTTGCTGCTACCGCTTGATATATCAAAAAAGCAACAAGTCATCGCCAAAGTGCCCAATATTCTTATCAGTGATTCGCAGAGAATACTATGAGATTTATAAATAAAGTTTTTATTATTATATGAAGTTAAAATTATACAATGTAAACAAAAATTACAACATTAAAAAGCTTAAAATTACATAGTTAGCCCTTTATTATCAGGTGCTGCTTCTTTCTTCTTCTCAGCATACACATCGACCAGAGTGACATGGAAGACCAAAACATTCGGCACGATCATGAGAACATTGTTTAACATTGCAAAGTTGAGATAAAGCATCGGTGAAATGAGCAAAACCATTTGATTTGAAACCTAAAAATGAAATAAAGATTATGCAAAGAAAGAACAACCAGTAAAACAATAACTATCAAAAAGAAACAATGAAAGAAGAAAACATACCTTCGAAACAATCACATTGAGATGATTTGCATGCACCTTTGAGGCCGCCACAAGCCGAATCATCACTACATGAGATCAAGTTGAAGCAAGCATTGCAATTGCACTTTCCAACAAAAAGACCAAAGCAATTACCTTTACCACCACATTCTTCATTTGAATAACATACAGCATTGGCTTTACATGAAGGAATAACTTGAGAAGGTTCAGGTTCAGTTGAATTTGATGGAATAGCAGCACCAAGAACACCACCAGCAAGAAGAGCACAACCAAGAATGAAGATCAAGAGAGAAGAACGTTGTTGTTGTTGTTGATGCATCATGATGAGAAGCAGAAGTTAGTATTTGACGATGAAAGTTGTTGTTGTTTGATTAATTGAAAAAACAAAAAAGCAAGTAGCAAGCAGCTGAAAATTGAGCAAAACTTTGAATGAACAAAATCTTAGAAGATTTTGTTTTGGAAGAAGAAAAAAATGGGCGCGAGAGAGAAAGGGAAATAGGAGAGAGAGCCACGAAAACAGTGAACTCTATTTTTGCTGCCCCGCAACATTCAAAAACTTATGTAAGATTTTGAAAGATTTCAAAAAATGCTTCCTTGAAAATTTTGAAGAAAACTAACCAAAGCTTTTTTTTTCGTTGATTGACTTTCTTTAGTTACTTGCTTGCTTCATTCTTTCTTCACTAACTTTGTTTGATTTTTCGTGCTTTTTTCATTCTTTGATTGATATTGTTTACATTCCTTTGTTTCAGATTTAGCTCAAACTCATCATGTCTGGAATGGCTGCTAAACGTTTGGCTGAAGAAAGAAAAGTATGGAGAAAGGATCATCCATTTGGATTTATTGCAAAACCTTCAAAAAATGCTGATGGAAGCTTGAATTTATTCAAATGGGAATGTTCTTTTCCTGGTAAAGTTGGATCTCCATGGGAAGGTGGCGTTTATAAAGTTAGTAACTCCTTCATCTTTTCTTGCTCCAAAATTAACTTTATCCTCTATTTTAGTTGAACTTGGTATTCGATGATTCATATCCTGGTGCTTCACCAAAATGCTCTTTTATTCCACCAATCTTTCATCCAAATGTTTATGAATCTGGTGCTGTATGTCTCAGTTTATTCAATACTGATTGGACTCCTGCACATTCAATGAAACAAATTCTTCTTGGTGTTCAAGAACTCTTGGATAATCCTAATTTGAATTCACCTGCTAATGGACCAGCTTATAAACTTTGTAAAGAAAACAAGTATGTTTTACTACCTTTTCGTTTATCATTGTTGTTATGAGCCTTGACTAGTATAAGATGTGAAGTAATACGACGCATTTGCTTGACGATACTGTTTCTCAAATAGTTGATGATGATATCAAAGCTCCAACATTCATGTTTTTCCTATATACTTGTCTAATCTATTCCATTTTTAGGACCCAATACATTCAACGTGTCAAACAAGAAGCTCAAAAATTCAAGGAACTAGCACCTCCAGCTGATGATGATTGAAGTCTTCAATGTTCAACTATAAGATGGTGTATGATCGTTCAATATTAACTTCTTATGCTTTGCTTTACTCACTGATGGATTCTCATATGTTTTGATTACGTACTTTTTAAATTTATTGTTTCTTTAATGTATATTACGTTTTTACTCATTGTTTTTGTTTTGTTTCTTTATTGTATGATATTAGAGAGTTTGTGAGTAAAATAACGTTTTAAAATTTGTGTTTTTGATTACTTCTACCAAGATTTTGATAATTTTTCTTTTTGTTTGTTTGAAGTTTATCTTTGGTCATCAGATTTATGCTATCAAGAGTTAGAGAATACATAGTCAAGAAGAATGTGATTAGCAGAGATCTTAAGCATACTGTTTTAATGCATGACTAAAAATGGTTGAATGATGTGGATGCTTTTTTTGTTGATGACGATGAAAAACAACTATGGCGTCAACAATCACAGAAGTAAATTTAACATTGGCATAAACATACTTATTTTTTATTAGAAAAAGATGAAAGAAAAAACATAGAAGGCTCTTTTTTGTTGCTTTTTTTCTTCCATTCTCAAACTTTTTTTGCTCATTAAATTTTTTGGAGGCGTTTACAAAGCAAAAAAATGTTGTATGGTTGCCGCCTTTTATTCGTCATGCCTTGTCGCAATACAAAAATGTCTAAAAATGTAATCCCATGTATCACTTACTCCATTCCATCTCTGCATATCCAATTTTTTCTTATCCTCACCTCATAGGATTTTTTGTTTTTATTTCTTTTTGGATACAAAAAAGTGAGAGAAAAAATTGGTTTCTTTAAAACAAAGAAAAAGAAAAAAGCGTTCAAAAAATAAAATAAATTACAAAATTTTTTGTGAAACTTCAAACATCAAAAAAATAAAATAATATTCAGACTAAAAAGAATTTTTTAATTCGATTTGAAACTTCTTGAATCAAAGGAAAATTATATTCGATTTGGAAATATTCTTCTTTGTGTTCAATAGTTTTTTCTTTAATAATTCCAAAATTCTTTTCAACGCTTGCTTTTTCAATAAGTTTATCCATTTCATATTTGTGAGCAAATTCAATCAAATTTTCACTGTAATTTTCTAGAAAGCCTTGATAACAAAAAGCTATGGCATCTTTAATTGTTTCATATGGAAAATCATGGATATTAATGGCATCATTATTAGCTTTTAACATTTGAGCAAAAATTTTAGAATTTTCAGCAAATTTAGTTTTGTGAATGGGAATTGAAAACTAAAAAAGATTTATTGTAATTTTCAGCTATCCACTTTTTTTGTGGCGATTACTTACCCATAATCCATACCATTTATAAAAAACTTTTCCATCAACATTAATGTTTATTTTATTACTTTTTTCATCAGTTTTTATCAGAGCTCGGCGAGCAAGCTTTTCATTAAATTCAAATAAAATTTGGTATAAACTTTCATTTTCCTTGTCAACGGTTGAATCATTTTCGATAGAAGTAAAATAACATTCAAATTTAAAATGAATGGTTTTCCAATTTTGAATTTCAGGAAATTCTTCAAACATGGATTTATTATAAAAGCTTTTACCCACTGAAAATTGAAAATTATTTATTTGACGATAAGTTTCACCAATGTTTATCCATTTATTATCATCACCATCCGAAATAAAAATAATTGTTTTGGCAAAAAATGATGGGATATTATTATTATAAAAATAAAGTATACAAAGTTGTTTTTAATTCTGACCATATAAAATTTCTTTTTGGATAAAATTCAAAGATAAAATTTCCATAATTTTTAAATTCGCTGCCGCTTTTTTGAATGCATCCCTTTTCTTTACATTTATTTATTTCACTTTTAGTTACAAAAGTTTGATAAACAAAATAATTCTAAAAAATTGTTTTTCTCAACAAAAAAAATTAATTTCACTTACAGTAAATTCTTTATTTTGGAAAGAATTGAGATCGAAATTTCCGATCATTGAGTCCATGATACAAAGTAAATTAAAAAAAAAATTAAATTGGAGATTGGAGCTCGCCGTTAAGAAAAAGACAGACAAACTTTTTTATAGTTAAAGAAAAAATATTATAGTTTCCTTTTTATAAATTTAAAAATGAGATTATTTTTAGATGGATTTTTGGATTGGAGAACAACGCCCTTTTTTCGTGCCCTCTCAATAAACTTGAGATTGTTTTTCATGTATTTATACGACTTTTTCTTTGAGGTAATAACCATAATTATTTTTGATTAACCCTAAAAGCATCATCGAATTGTTTTTTTTTTCATCCTTTTGGGGGCATAAGATAAGTATTTCTCAATCATGGAAGGGCTTTAAGCGTTTTATGCGGAGTCTAAGTGGTACTGCAAGAAATTAACTAATAATTTTCTTGATTGTGATTTTTGTTGAAATAAGTCTCTCATCTTCGAGTTTAAAAATCCTAAAATATGGTTAGAAAAAGATAAAGAGCAATAATGATTTATAGGAATTTCAAATTAGTAAAATCAATTAATATTTTTATTTTTCATTGTTATAGAAATTTTCAAACCTTTTCCATTATTTTAAAAAATTTATTATAATTGCTTTCTTTCGCAAACTTTTCACTTTAAAACTAATAAAGAAATAAATATATTTAAAGCAATCAGCACACACTTTTGGTTTTTTTATTTTTTTGACTGACTGATTTATTATTAAACGTCTAATAGATTAAAATCATCAACAGCAGCCACCACAAATGAAAAGAAAAAAGGAAATAAAATATTTTCCATTGAAAATGTCAGAGTATTTTTTTGGGATTTTTAGTTTATTGGCTTCTAATTTTTTTTAATCTCTAGCTTTTTTGTGTCGATTTTTAGTTTTATTTTTCCGGATCGCTTATTCGCTTGCTGTTCGTGAATAAACTTTAAAATAAAAGCTTTAATGAAAAAGAAAATTTTGGAGAAAAGCACGCTTTTCGAAATTTTAGCAAAGGTATTTTTTTGTTTGTTTGAAAAATCAGACTTTCCTTTCTTGATATCTTTTGTTTTATTTTTTGCCGGATAAATAAATTATTTTTAAATAAAACTGTTACAAATTGCAAGCAAATCGAAAATGAATCATTCATTTCTTTATTTTATGATTACCACTGTTTCCTGAAAAACAAAAGAAAAAAGCTTTACCACTCAAAGCAACCAACCACGATAAAAGTTCTTTCATCCAAATCATTAAATCATAAAAAAAGGAAGATAGAAAGAAATCTCATAAAAAATCATTACCTTTAAAAATGAGAAAATAAAGTTAAATAAAGCAAAAAAGATAGACAAAGAATAAGAAGAAAAAAAACTTTTAAAATGCCCATTAAAAAAAGTATTTTGTTGCGATTCTATGTGTATTTCAACTTTTTTTTGTTTTTGTTCCTTTCTTCAAAATATTTTTCAGTTTTAATTTGCATCATTCACATTTATATTTTAACTCTCAAACAAAAATAACCCAACCACTCGCCAATGGCACACATAAACGAATGATAATGAAGCGATGATGGAAAAAAAGCTTCTTCGATGATGAGTGCAATAAAAAAAAATTCTCGAGGGGAGATGAAAAAGAAGAACTAAAACGAAAGACAAACAAAAAAACAGGCGGAGTCAATTTTTGGTTTTCGGATACACTTGAAACATAAAAAGAAGGTTATTTGTTAAAAGCCTAAATAATTTTTTCTTTGTGCCATATTTTTTTTAACCTAAAAAATATATATTTGATTTTTTTCATTTTAACAGCTAATTTATTTAAATTATTTTAACCTTCTCTGACTTCAAAATCTCTCATTTAAAAATTATTTTTTGTTTCATCGCGAATATTTTTCTTTATTTTTCCAAGACAATTATTTTTTATTTCCTGGACCTTTTATATATATTTTTTTGCTATCAAAAATAAATGGAAAACTCAAATATTTTAATTTTTCAGCTAATTAATTCATAACCCTCCACAAATGTTCCACCGTGTTTTGCAACGAATGTTTTCTTAACAATTTTTCTCCTCAAAATCGATTTCAATTCATTTATTTTATTATTTTAAAAATGTTTTTTAATTTTAATATTTCGTCCATATTAATTTTTATAATTATTTTTCAATTATTTATTATTTATGGTGAAAGTTCAGTAAATTTAAGTCAAGTAAAAGTTTGTTCTTTTTCTACTCTTTTTTTTTAAAACGTAGGATTCTTTGGTGCTGCTTTTTTTTTATTTATAAATTTAAGTTACAATTTTTTTTAAGTTTGGGTTGTTTACTTTTGTTTTTGATTAGATTGTTTTTCTTAACATTCTTACTTTTTATTTTAAATCTCATGGGATCACTTTTTTTGAACTTCCTTCTCAAAAAAATCACTAAAAGCTAAAATAAAAAAAAGGAACATTAACTAAATTTGGTTCTTTGAGAAACAAATATTTCTTTTTTCGTTACTTACTTTTTTGGAGACGGCGAGAATTATTTTTGATATCTTCTTGTAAAGACAATGTCGCATTTAAATTTGATAAAACATTTTGCAAAAAAAGGATAATGAGCAAATTAGGTACATACATGTACGTAAGCACTTCTACTGCACGTGCAAAATTTAATTTTATAATAAAAGAGAGATTTATTTTAACATTATGATTCAATTGATTTTTTGAATGCTAAAAAATATGAAAAATATTAGTATTTCAAATTAATTTCACGGTTATCAAATAGTTAGTTAAAAAGCTCTTTGATCTTTTCAATTTTGCAGATACAATAAACCTATTTTAAAATAGGGTTCCGTTGGCGAAATGCGAGGGTATGCTAAAAAAGTTGTCATCAAAACTTTTTGAATTACGATATTTTCTGCAAATTAAATCTAAAACTGCCATGATATGTCACTCGATGAGCTCTACAATATGGCAGTTATCGATTTTTTTTACAAAAAATATCGTAATTCAAAAAGTTTTGATGACAACTTTTTTAGCGTACCCTCGCATTTCGCCAACGGAACCCTATTTTAAAATATCGAAGTAAAGAGACAACAAAGCAGGCCTCTCTTACCATGAATAAATTTTTGCAAATATTTTCTGTTTATTTTTTAAAAAATTTCTCAGAAACAAACTCAAAGATAGTTTTTTCTTTATTAGCATTCAATGTGTGTTGCTTCTTGACCATTTTTATTGAGTTCTTGAGAAGAAGAAAAAAAGCACGAGTTGCATGGTTGCTTTTTCGTAGATGAATAACCTAATAAGATCCAAAATAAAATAATTTGGATTATTGCTTTCGCAAGCAAAAAATGATTAACCCACCAAAAAATATTTTGCTTGCAGAAAAAATAAATTTTTTGTTTCCTTTTCTTTTCTCTTTCAAATTCAATGCTGCGGCTTTTTTAACAAAACAAAAAACTCATTGATTTCTTTAATCTCTTTCTTCCATTTTTTCTCCTAGCTTACCTTGATTTTGGAAAGCAAAAAGCAAAAAAAAATTTAATTTAGTTTATTTTTTATTGTGGATTTGCAAATTGCAATTAACGGAATGGGGATATATTTTTGTCAAAAGAAAAAAGCCGCTTCAATTTAAAGTCAGCCATAAATTTGGTTTTAATGAGACAAACTTGTCCATCGACAACGACGACGACAAAAGTTTGCTTCTTGTCTCAAACAAAAATATTGGCAACAAAAAAAAAAGAATGAAATAGAAATAAAAAATCACAAAAGTCGATATTGGAAATGAAATTTTTTGTTAGGAACAAAAAAGCTAAGGTTTTATTTATTGAAGAATCAAAAAAATAAATAAAATAAAAGCCAAAAAAACATAAGTGCTAAACTGAAACTTGAACAAAACAAATATTTGGTTTTTTTATTAGTAAATTCTTTTCAAAAAAGAATAGAAGAAATAAACAAAACGAAGTTGGCATTGAAAATTGCTGGGGTTTTCGATGTAATTAAATTCATAAAAGAATTAAGTAATTTTTTAGTATCAAAATTTCGAACAACTTTTTTATGATATTTTTGGACAAATATTTGAAATTTTTATTTTTTTTAAACTAAACTTCGTCAAAAAAAGAAATTAAAATATGAACCGAAAAAAACTCATTTATCAAAAAGAATAATTGTTTTTTTATATTTTTTGTTTTGTTTTGACTTCAATACAAAAAAAAGTACGGATGGATTGAAGACATAAGTCATCATGCCCTAGGGAAATATTATAATTTTTGATTTATAGTTAGCTTGTTGCTTTTGTGCTTAACTTAAAAAAATCATAAAAAAAATGTGGCAAAAAATTTATGTTAATAATAAAAAAAAAATTGTTGTTGGTAATTTGAGTTTTTTTTTGCTTTTTGGCTTTATTATTATTTTTCTTTCCCCAAAATACCCCTAATATTTTTTTTAGATCCACGTGGAACATATGGATAAAAAAAATATCACTCATCATGATGAGGCCGTGGAACATTTCGTTCCTGGTTCATCAAAACGATTAACAGAATATTTATTAATGAATCATGATAGAAATGCTCCACCCGATGGTGTAATCGATGTATTTTTTGAGCTTGAATTAGTTCATATTTTGGGTATTGATGAACTTAAACAAACTATGACGGCTTTAGTTTATGTTGATGAGGTTCGAGAAGAAAAAATATATGGATTTGAATGAATAAATAAGTTTCTAAAAATTTTAGATTTGGAATGATCCTTCTCTTGCATGGAAACCTGAAGAATTTGGAAGATTAACAAAAACATGGTTGCCCATGCATAAAATTTGGCGACCTGATTTAATAGTTTTTAACATGTAATTTTATTTAAATAATTTATTATTAAAATTCAATAGGATTTAAAACTTCTGCATATTAATCTTTTGGCGGTGACCTGGTGCTAGACTAAATCGAATCTATTTTTCTTTCAATTTTTTGGAAAACATTTATTTTTCTTTGTAAATTTTTGGTGAAATTTTCATTTAATTTTGGATTACTTTGCAGATGTTTGTGTGCTCTGTTTTATTATTACTTTTTTCTTTTTTTAATATTTGTACGAAGCAAAATTTGCTTGCAAAACCATGATTTTTTGATTCTTGATTTTTTGTGCAAAAATTTTTGTGTAGGATTATTGTAAAACAGAGCACACGAGGGGAGAAGTGGTGGGGTTAAAACTTGAAATCACGAAAAATCCAGGATTAAAGCTTATAGGCTCCAACATGAAGATTTACTTTCAAGTGTTCGTGCGCCCGTTACCATTTCTTCTAATGGCACTGTGGAATGCTCTAATCCTGCAGTTTATACAGTTTCTTGCGAAATTAATATTCAAATGTTTCCATTGGTAAATTAAAATTTTAAACTTTTGAAAAATGACTTAAATAATTTTTGTTTTAGGACAGTCAAAAATGCGCATTGGAAGTAGGTTTTCCTAATCGCAAAAATCAATTTCCCAAATAACAAACTAAATTTTTTTAGATTGCAAGTTGGGCATATAGTGATGAAAAAATTCGATTACATTCTCACACCGAACATTCATTAGATCATTATTCCCCAAATGAAGAATGGCATTTATTGGGAGTTGAAGTGAAAGAAAAGGAATATGTTCATGAAGGAGTTCCAGTTTCAGAAATTCATTATGAAGTTGCTGTACAACGAAAACCATTATTTTATTTTGTAAGATACATTTCAAAGATTTTTTACGGCGCAAATTAAAAATTATTGAATACTCAATACTTTAGTCCCTTGTATCTCTCGCAACGAGATTATTTTATTTCTCGGATTCTTCGCTTCGAGATCGGCAAACCATTTTAAAATTTTATTATTTATTTTTTTAGGTAACTCTCACATTTCCAAGTTATGTAATGTGTGCAACATCGATAGTTGGTTTATTTGCAAGATTTTCAACCACGGGTGAAAGGGAAGAAAGATTCACCCTTGGAGTGTCTGGAATTTTAACCATGGCTGTTTTATCTTTAGTTGTATCAGAAAAAGTTCCACATAGTTCCACTTCCGTTCCACTTTTAGGTAAGCTTGCTTTCTTTTTTTCAGGAATCAATAAAAAAAAGTAAAAAGTAAAGATTTAAAAAAAAATGATTCATTAAATTTTTTTGATTTGCATCGAAAAGAAAAAATCTTCTTCGCATTCATTTTGAAAGGTTTTAATGAGACTCATTTAATTTTTATTATCGGCAAATGAAGGAGAGCTTTGTTTTTGATTCAATCTGCAAATAATCTGTTTTTACTGCTTTTTGGCTTTTTTTAATTTTAAATGAAAATAATAACGACCTATTAATTCGACTTGATCGAGAAATTTTTTATATTTAATTTACGCGCAAAGGATTTTGCAAAATTTCTTGCAATAAAGAAATTACTTTTCATTTGCTTTGTTAAAATCTAACAACAATTGTGCCTTAGCAAAAATTTTCTGAAAAGCAAAACAAAATTAATTTTTAATATTTATTTCCTATTTTTTAGTGGCATATTTTTTATATAATATGGTGATAGTTTCGGTTGCATCAATATTCACTGGAATGGTAATGAAATTGCATAGAAAAGGGCGATTTGGAAAAGAGCCGCCTGCATGGTTATTAAAAATGTGTTTTTTAAAAAAGGAATTATCTGAAAAAAGAATAAATCATCCATTTCCACCCAATCATTGGTTAACAAAAAATAATACCAGCAATAATATTATTCAACTTATTGGACCTAAATTTGATCGGCATTCATTAATATCCACCACAGAATCCAATGATATTTCCACGCATCATTATGTTAAAGGTAAAAAATTATTGCATTTACAAAAAAGACAAAAAAGTCTAAAAATTTTGCATAATTTTTTATGAAAATTTCCCATTATTTTTTTGTGTAATACTTTAAAAAAAATGTTTTTGCTAAGCTTTTGATAAAAAGTTTTTTTGTATGGTTATCAAGATCATTTTTAGGTTCAATAGTAAAAAGCGATGACGAACCTGGACAAGTTTCATTTGAAATCACGGAAGATTATCGGCGAGAGAAAGCTAAATTAAAGCAAAAACAACAACAAAAAAATGGCAATAATGATTCTTCCACAACTACAACCACGACAACGACCAATAATCAATCAACACCAAATAATAATTGTAATCCAAAAGTAATTAAAAAATTAATTGATTTGGAAAGTATGATTTCACAATTAATGGAACACAATGGAATGATCAAACCTGAAACCCTTGAACGTCAATTGGATAGTCGGCGAAGAAGACAAGAAAATAATGGTTATGTTCGAATTAGTGAAAGATTAGATGTATTTTTTATGACCATTTTTCTTTTTGGTGTTACCATTCCCGTTGCATATTTGTTTATTTGTATGTGGGTTTCAGTTACAGATAATTAAGAAAAAAGCAGCTCAAAATTAAAAAAGTTTTTATGTATTTGTAAAATTTTATAAAAAGTTTTTATGTTTTTATTTGAATTATTTAATTAATTAAAAAAATAGAAAATTTTTTACAATAAAAAATATAACTGGATGGATTTTAATCTTAATAATAAACAAAAAAAATATAATTTAAAAGTTTAACGAAAAAAACGATTATAATAGTTATAAGTTATTCTCAATTTTTTTGACATCAAATCAACTTGACAGATTTAGATTTCTCTAAAAATTTTCTTTTCTTTTTTTTACATTTCACTTTTTTCCGTCTTTTTTTAAATCAAGGTTTCCCATATATTTTTCAAGCCCGGCCATAACAGAATTTGGATGAAGATATTCCGGAGCTTCTTGTCCTGCAGCTTCAATAACTTCTCGAATGCTTGAAGCTATACCATTTGGAACGGGTTCAATGCAAAAAGTTATAGCTGTTCCAGGTTGGGTGCGGCCTGTTCTTCCACAACGTTGAATAAATTGCCATTTACTATGAGGATAATCATAATTAATAACCTAAAAAAATAATTTTTATTTTAAACCTCAAATGGCTCAAAACATACATAATTCATTTCATAAACATCAATTCCACGTCCACAAACATTAATGGAAACAAGAATTCTAGCATTTTCTTCTCCAACTTTAAAATCATACAAAGTATCACTGCGATATTCTTGATTATATCCTGAATGGCTTCCAGTTGCTGGAAGTTCAGCAGCAACAAGATTATCAGCAATTAGATCCGCATCCTTCTAGAAATAAATTTTCTCTTCATTATTAATCACTGCTTTCATGATAAAGAAGGCAAAAAATAATTGATAACTTACTTTTGTATTTGTAAAAATTAAAATTTTTGGACATTCACCATTATTTTTTGTAATAATTGATTTTAAATAATTAATTAAAAAATTAACTTTTGATGTTCCTGTTGGAATTGATTCAACAAGATAAGTAATTCGTTGATTACTATCAGCAACGGATTTAATTACAATTCTGTTTTTATTATCGCTATATTGATCAGCAACTTTTTCCAAATCTTTGAGGCGTAAAGTTGGACTAAAAAATAATGTTTGTCGGTTTTCAATCTAAAAAACGAATTCTTTTCTTTCATATCCAATATTTTTTTTAAAACTAACTGAAGGAAATGTTTCATGTCTAAAAAAAGTCAAAATTTCTTGAGGTTGACCTTCAACAAAAAATTTATCTGCTTCATCAATAACAATATATTTCAGATAAGCCATAAATGTATGCCAATCTTTCATTAAACTTAGTAATCGTCCAAGAGTTGCACAAAGAATATGGCAACCTTCTTCCAAATCTTGCCGGCTTAAAGCCGTTCGAGTTCCACCAAAAACTTTAACAACTTTTAGATCGGTATCTATAAAAAATTTAAATGTATATTTATTTTTAGTCTTTTTTTTAATAAAGGTGCATACTCTCTGTCAATATTTTGGCATCTTCGTAAATTTGTGAAACGAGTTCACGAGTTGGTGCAATAATAAGACAAATTGGGCCATCAGTGGGTAAACCATTTTTAGCATTTTCTTTAATCAAATTATCAATAATTGGAATTAAATATGCCGCAGTTTTTCCCGTTCCTGTTTCACTTTGACATTTAATATTAAAACCTAAAAATAAAAAATCATCTTATTAATAATCAATCAAGTTTCAAGAAAGCTATTACCGTCCATGATATATGGAATAACAACTTCTTGAACTTTTCGCGGTTTTATATATCCGCAGCAGTTTTTTATATTTTCCAATAATTGATTATTTAGTTTCATTTCATCCCAAGTTCTAAAAAAATGTAATATAAGTTTTTATTTATTCAAATTTTTAAATTTATAAAACATACTGCAAACGTGAATGCGGTTCATCTAAGCCAAAAACTTCCATTTCTGCATCAGCTTCATAAACAAAGGAATCATTTTTTGGTGGAATCCTTTTTGATGGACCTTTTCCCGGTCCATCATTTCCAGGTGATTGGGGTTGTTGCTGTAATTGATTATTTTTTGGATGTCTTTTTCTTGAACGACGCTTTTTTGGACCATTGCATCCTGGTTGGTGTGGCTGCTGCGGTGGACCATTTTGAGGTTGTTGCCGTTGCTGCTTTTGTTTGAGACGTGCTGTTAAGGAAATTTAATATATATATATAATTGGTAGGATATAAAGCTGTAAGAAAAAGTACTAATTTTTGACTAAAAAGAAAAAAACTTTAAATTTGAAATATTTTTGCTGAATTAAATTTTTTTAGTGGATTTTGATAATATCCAAAATTGATATAACTTTGATAAACTACTGTAGCGCTATACTATTCTATAATTCTTTCTTATCAATATTTTCTTCTAAAATTCATCAAAAACAATTTTATCAAAAAATTTAGTTGCGGAAATGACACAAAGAGTCCAATATGCGATTTTCGTTTTTGATAAGCGTACTCGCCTTTATTGAACAATGAGCAAAAATGAGTTTTACAATGATGACTCATCGTTTAATGATTATTTTTTTTGAAAGACAGCTCAACCAACTTTTTTCAACAAAAAATAAAAAGTTTCTAACACAAAAAACGACTATTATTTTTTCCAAAAAAAGCTCAAAAACATTTAGACAAAAATTATAAGATTAATCATTAATGCTTTCAAAATTTTCAAGAAAAAAGAAGACCCGAAAAAATTTACCTGCTCGAATAATAAAAAATATCCGTCTTTGCTTTTTATACTCATCAATCTCAGCTTGAGAATATTTATTATTTAGTTCCACCATCACTAAAACTTTTCTTAAATATTTAAATGCTAACAAAAACTATTTCCATAAAACTTTTAAGCAATCTAGAAAAAAATAGCCGAACGCGAACGCTGTAAAAAAAGAAAGAGAACAAAAATACACCTTTCAATGTTAATTTTGATAAAGAAAAGAAAAAATGAAAATGAATGTCTTTCTTTTTTTCATTTTCTCGCTAGCTGTCAAGCAAGCCTTTTTTTTTGCTTCCAAAGGTGTTTATTAGAAAGAAAGAAAAGAACTAAGAAACGTGCTTTTTATAAAAAAGGCAAACGAGCAAGAAGAGACACTACAGAGAATTTCCATGGTTGCAACTTGCAACAAAAAATTTATTTGAAAAAAAAAGTGGTGGTGTTGCAACTTTTTAATTGAATTTATACGTTTCTTGATTAAATGCATGGGATTATTGTCTTTTTATATTTATTCTTTTGTAATAGGTTGATAGTACAAAGCAAATACAAAACGGAGGACTTCCTATGGATTTTTTAGTTTAAATTTTCTAATCATATTTTTACCATAACTAAACTTGTCGATTACGTTTTTATTGACCAAAAAATGATGAGCTAAAATTTGTAGTTCAAGTTCATCTTTTTTTATAAAATGAAAAATCAAAGAAACTTTTGAGAAAAAATTATTGCAAATTAAATTGTTTTATAATTATATAAATGTTACGATTTGTTTGGATACATATACTAACATCACAATCTGTATGCTGGTGGACTTCTTGAATTTGCATGTTTTATACTTTTTATACATAATTTTTATAAAAAATCTCAATATTTTTGTACCGCATATTTTTATTTACTTTCTATTGGATATTTGGTCGATTTAATAGGAATATTTTTTCAAACCTTAGATAAATATGTTATTAGCGACGATCAAATTTGGTTTGTCAATGCAAATAATTTAATTCGATGGTATTCCGGTTTATTTCTTGGTCCATGGAATACTTTTTTAGCGATCAATCGTTGCACGGCTATACTTTTTTGGAATAAACACATCAAAATTTGGAATGGTCCATCACTTTTTGGAATGCTTATTTTATGCGTTTTATATCCATTCATAATTAATGGTTACATGTTTAAAGTAAGAAACTTAAAAAAAAATGCAAAAAATTACTAACTTTTTTTAATTTCGCGAGGAGCAAAATTTTATTTTCCACTCAGGAGTCAATTTTTAAAAAAATATTTTTATACTTTTTTAGGATTCTTTTTGCGTTTTAAATCGCGAAGATTCAACTTGCGAAAGCATCGATAAAGAATTATCCACTTTCGAAATGATTTCAAATGGAATAAACGTGATTCTCTCAGCGTTTCTTGGAATTATTACAGCTCTTTCACGAAGATTAAAATTGACAAAAATTTCGGATGTTAAAAGAAAGTTTGAAACTCAACTATTAATTCAATCAATTTTATCTTCGATTTTTTTTGGTTTCTATTGCCTTTTTGGAGTTTTGGTGATTGCTTTGGTTAGGCACCAAAAAGAGCTTCAAGTTACAAATTCTATTTTAATGTCGATTTCGAGCACCATGTTCAGTTGTTATTATATTTATTTTCATATTTCTGCAACCATTTTACTTTTTGCTTTGTCGTAAGTTTTTTTTTGTGATATCATTGTTTCTATGAAAAAAAATCAAACGAATTTTTCCGAAGTATTCAAATTTTTTATTTTCCTATAAGATATTACTTTCAGAGAAACCGTGCGTCAAAGTTTCATAAAATTTTATCGTCTTGATAAACTTTATCTTTATTCTCATAAATTTCGACAAAATAATTATCGACGATCAGCAGCAAACTCAAGAGTTCGACCAAATCATGGCGTTAGCGTTTTTTGAAAACATGATCGTCGTCTCATTTTCCCTAATATAATTTTTCCAATATATTTTTTTTGTTGCATATTTTTGATGAAACTTTATTTTTCTTTGATTTTTTTTAATAAAAATTTAAACAATGTTTTGAGGCACAAAAATTTTAGTTATTTTTAATGGAGGCGATGTTTTTGATTTTGGCTTTGTTGTTGTTGGTGAAACAACTGAATTTTTTCCATTTTTTCTTAATATCCAACTTAAATAATAAAAATTTAAAAATGCCATTTTAAACGTTGGACTAAAAACAAAATGCGTAACCATCACTGCATAATGTTGAAGATGATAACCTATTTGAGAAATATAAACAAAAATTTGGAGCGTTTGAACATCGATTACGATTGAAGAAATATAATTTAAAATAAAAAAAACTAACTGAAAAATCGAAGAAAAAATTGCTTGATAAATTAAACGCCTTTCAATTTTGGCATGCAAAGAATGAATATGAGTTTTATAATTTTTTCGAGATTTAATCATTGAATAACCAATAAATATTCCAAGGAAACTATTAAAAATGGCATTCGTGAGAGTCCCTTTAAAAAAATATGATTTTCGGAAAACTAAACATTCAGCCATGTTGGTTGGAGAACATGGAAAGTTGAGAAATTGGTAGCCATCAATAAGAAATGGAAAAATTAGCATAAAAATAAGGATAAAAGCCATGGAAAATGGAGTCCAAATCTGAAATATTTTTTGCTTTAAATTTAATAACTGTTTTTTTTTTAATTCCCAAGCCCAAAAATATTTTATCTTTCTCAAAAAGGCAAACCTTTTCATGTTTAGTTGAGAAAGCCAAAGCAGTGCAACGATTTAAACAAAGAATGGCATTCCAAATAGTTACAAAATAAGTATTATGCCAAGTGTGAAGAATCATAGAGAAAGCATAAACATCATGATTCAGAGGTAAAGCCCAATTCAATAAAATTGTCAAATCAGCAATATATCCAATATTTAAAATAACAAAATACGCAGATTTATAATTTGATGTTGATTTTAAATATTGAGCACTTAAAAAAATCACCACTAAAAATTCTAAAACTCGACAACTGTTAGCTACAGTATTGGAAGAAACTTTTATTATTTCAACAGTTAAATTTAAATTACTCGACGACATTTTTTGGATTAAAACCAAAAAAAACTTAAAAATGATTTAAGAAAATTACATAAAAAATATATTCAATTTTCTCAAAATTTAATTTTTGTATTAGTGTCTGAGATAATAAAAAAAAAGTAATTAAACATAAAAATTTTTTTAATTAATTATTAATAAAAAGGAGGAATTTTTTTTGTTTCTACCAAAAATTTTCTCACGTTTTTTATTATTATTATATTTAATTAACTTCCTTTTTACAGTATATATTTATTTTGAAATTCAAAGAATGTTAATAATCCTAATTATAATATTATTCCAGAAACGTAATCCAATTAGTTAAAAAAAATACTATCATGAAAAAAAATATTTTTTTTGCGCGTTAAAAAGATTTTAAATAAAAATTTATGGTTCAAATAATAATGAATTACTAACAGTTATTTTAAGAATATTAAAACTTTTTTGCAATGGACAAATTTACTAAAATTTGATTTATTGAAAAAGTTAATAGATCTCAGAAAATTGATAATTTACAAAAAAGAAATAAAAATAATCAAAACAAAAAATGAATGTGAAGGAAAACATAATCAAATTTCACGTTTGTAATAAGCATATATTATTTTTCATTTAATAAATACTGTCATCATTGGAAATGAAGTTCGTATATGAGTTTCAAATACTCGCTTAAAAATATTTTCAGCTGTAGCATGAAATTTGAGGCAAAGTTGGCCATCTTCTTCGACATTTGCCTAAGAAACAAAATATGTTATTTATTTTTACTAAAAATATTTTTTTGTGTGATATAAACATACCTTTAAAAAGTTGACAAAATCATTTGAATCAAAGCTTTCGGGAATTTGTGATAATCCCAAATGATGTAATTTAACAGGAAGTTGAATTTCCTCAAAATTTTTAGATGAATTTTCATTGAAATATTTTGCTGTTGCAATTCTAAAAAAAAATAAATACATACATAGTTTATTGAAAGATTTTTTTTATGTGAAAAAAAGAAAAAAAAGAGAGAAATAATAAATCAGATGAAAAAAGTATGGTAATAAGCTTATTTCCCGTTTTTAAACCATGGGTTTGGCTGCTAGATTGGAAGAAAATGAAAAATTTTCTATTTCGCGAATGAAAATTAAAAAAAATGAGGAAAAATTTTTCGAAATTTTGCGTAAGTAAAAAACAAAATTAAATTTAGTTCAGCCCTGCTTTTGAGCCACCTTACTTACCTCTTTGTTGTTGCATTTGGAAATAAACAAATTAAATCTTCTACGGCTAAATAATTTTTATTGTAATCTTGAATTTTGACAAATATTAAATCAGCCGTTTTAATTTGATTGCATGGCAAGAAATTTAATTCTTTCAAAGTTAATTTTTGACATCCAAGTTTAATATGTTTAATTTCATTCACTTTTTTAATTTTAATAATTTTTCTGAAAATTTTTTTTTGGGATTCATACAATTTTGGGTTAATGGTAATATTTAAAGTATTTGTAATGTAATAATTTTTGAAATTTATTCCATCAATAAATTTTTTGGGATTCGTGCAAAGTGATCGTTGATAAAATGTTGGCTTGGTTTTGCATTCCTTTGAAATTATAAGATTGTGACAAAAAATTTGTTTGGTTCGATAAAATAAATTTTTGCAAGTTTGAATTAAAATAAATTTAAAATCAATGCTAGCCGTTTTGTAAATGTATGTCATCAAAGGCGATGGCAATGAATAAATTTGATTTTGAGATTTGTAATATTTTTTGAATTCTGTCAATGTAATATTTTTGGAATTTGGTTTGATAGTTTCTAAAAAAAACAAAAAAACAAACTTAATTAATATTTATTAAATTTTTCGCCGGATTTATTTGTTTTTATATTTAAACAAAAAAAAACAAACACTTACTTTTTGAATATTCAATTTTAACATTTAAAAATGAAGTTCGAGCTATGTCCACTTTAGAAAGGGATAAATTTTCAATAAATTTAGTTAATCGAGGATTCCATGAACCATTGGATTTTTTGGATTTAACAAATTCAATTAATTCCGAAGCAATTTTGATTGAACCAAAATGTTTTTCAATTCCAATATAATCAATCCACCATTTAGTTACATCCATTCCTGAATCGCTGTTGTCGAGTTTTTTAATTTCATCCAAATATTCTTTTCTCACATCCAAATCAATTGTAAATAATCGACAATATCTTGAATAAACATTAAGCAATTCAAGAAATAAATTTTTGCTTTTTAAAAATTTTATATAAAATTTCCATAAATTTATTGATGTTGGTTGTTTACCAAGGTTCCATTCAATATTTTCGATAGCAAAATTTATGTCAGATAAAGCATAAGAATATTTTCTAATGTGTTGATTTTTGTTAGTTTCATAAAATTGAGAAGCTATGTTATATTTTTCGATAATTTTTGGGGATATTGGTTGCACTAAAAGCTTACAAACATTTTTTTTTAAACTTAAATTAATTAATCTTTTGATAATCGATAATTACGATTATGTATTTAGAACAAGAGACAGAAGTTCTGCAAACCCGAAATCGCGAATGAGGCTTAAAATGAATGATACAAAATATTAATTCTTTTTGTTTTATTTTTAATAAAATTTAAGTATTGACTCATAAAAAAATAAAAAAGAATTTTTCACTCTAAACGTTTGCTTTTAAAAAGTTTAGCGAAATATGTATGTATCACGAAAATGTAAGCATCGCGACGCTAAGTATTGAATATCAAACGTTTTGATTTATGTTGCCTCAAATTTTTACACTTTTGATAAAAGTTAACCTGCTTTAAAAAAAACTTACATGACATCATTTCACATTCATTTAAGAGAAATTTATGATGCTTGTGAGGAAAAGATAAAACCTTTTTAATTCTTTCAGTTGATGAAACAAAATAATAAAAGTCTGAACATACAAGCCCACGAGATTGTTGAATTGCAGAACAGAGGAAATGAAAATTTTCAAGCATTTTATTTCTAACGAAAATTATATCTTCTTGATAAAAACATGATAAAGCTTGAGATTCTATTTTGTTTCTACGAATCCTTAATTTTTTTAAGTTAAAATCACTGAATTGCCGCAAACCTTCACATCTAAATAAAGAAATAAGTTTATTAATGAATTTTCTAATAAAATTAAAAAAATATTTTCTCTTACCTTGTCCACCAAATCCAAAATGGCGGTAAAATAGTTAATTTTAATGCCGTTTTTTGAAGCAAATCCCGTTGTTTCGTAAAGTTTAAAGGATTTTCCAGTGATATTTGATTAATCTCATGAAACGCAACATTATATTCCGCAAGAGCCATAATAAAAAAAATTTTAAAGTAATAAAAAAAATATTTGGAGCCAATAAAGTAATTAACAAAAGTTTTCTTTCAGAGTAAATTTATAATATTTTTTTTCAAAAGAAAAAATAACCAAAATCTCTATCAAAATTGTTGTTGTTGTTTTTCTTCAGGAAATATGTATTAAATGATTACAACTTGACCTATTAGGGCCTCATCAAAATATGAAATATGTGCGTCTGTTTTATTCTTACAAATCAATCCAAAACAAAAAACCCCTTAAAATAAATTTAATTCTTCATCCCAAAAAGAAAATGATGTTGTTTGTAAAAAAATGAAAGCAGACAGTCCAGCCTAAGCCAAGCCATACAAGGTCAAAAAAACAAAATGCGAACATTCCCTTTCCTTATGAGAGTGCACATACATATTTTTGGGGATAAAAATTCAATCGTTAAAAAAATATTATAATTTTGAGAGATACGATTTTCAGAATTTTTATAAAAAAATTCTTTTTTCTTTATGAATTTGTTTTAGATCTCTTATAAATTGACGACGATCAAAATATGTGCAAAGTAAGTTGAAGAAAAAAATGGCGAATGCTTACCATAGTCTTACACATTAACTAAAAATATGAAATTTTCAATTACAACATTAATAAAGTTACTTTTATTTAATTTTAATAATTTTTTTTAGCAAAGAAAGGCTTTTGTTCTGAAAAAAAGCAAGCGATATTTACTCTAAAAACACACAAAAAAAATTAAGTTTTCATTGCATCACAAAAATTTTATGTGTGAGGATTACAGTAAGTTGCATTTACTCATAAAAATCCTGACATCATACTTTTTTATTTGCAAATTTATTTATTCGATGAGTCAGATATGTATTTATTTTTTGTTTAATTTTCTTCCTTTGCATAAGCTGCTGCTTGTTTGTTAAAAAACTACATAATGCTTTTAGAAAATACATTTAAAACATAAAATTTGTGTTTTTTTCAAGGTTCAAAAAGATTAAAAACACAAAAATTATACAAAAATTTTACAAACAAAAATCGTAAAGTTTACTTAGGTTCGAGACAGCCATTATTAATGTTCGGCGTTGCTGATTCATCAAGAAAAAACACTTTGAGCCTCATTTTTTTGTATTTTGTCGCTGAAGAGAAAAAAAAGTAGGAGCCCGATTGGTTTTTATTTTATTTTTATTGAACACATTTTTTAAACATTTTAGGCACAAAGTTTATTTTAAAAAAAGAAACAAGAGTCACTAAAGCAAAAAGTAGCGTTTTTTTTCATTTTTATTCCCGCATGTCTCTTTTACGGTTGCCGCCACTGCTACTGCTGTTTGACGAGGAACAAAAAAGAAGGCGGGTGAAATAATAATAAAGTGGATCAATTTTTTTAGAGACCGAGAGAGAAGAGAGACTTGTATTGTTTCCAACGAAATAAAAAATTATATAAATAATATATAATAGAAACTTTTTAACGATATTTTTTAATCCATCGCTTCCGCTACTAAATATATTTTTTTTATCGAATAAAAAAAGGCTTCCATAAACTATTTTTTGTTCGAATTTAGCTTCGAATCAAACATTTTTTTCTAATTTTGCTTCGATACCAAAATCAAACTTTTTCCCACAAACTTCTTCTTGAAACAATTCCAATTTTATTTATTTATTCTATCAAAATTTAAAATATGGCATCCAGAATAAAAAAAATATTTTCATATATTTTTAAAAATGGCAATGATAATAATGGAATTCAAACCAATACAGATTGGAAATCAATTTATATTGCAACTTTGGTATCTTTATTAGCTTCAATTCAAAGTTATACTGTGGCACCTGTGTTATGGCCATATATAAAATTTGTAAGTTTTAATATATTATTTTTTTTTCCATCATTGATGCTTGCTTAATTTTTGTTAAACTTTTTTTTTGGATTTTAACAAAATTCTTTTTTTTTCGATGAAGCTCTGGGGTTCGTTATTGCTTTGGTAACCAAAAAAACACCAGTTTTCCTGTCTGATAATTATTATTTCTTTTTTTAAATAAAAAAAGGTTCAAAAAAAGTTTAATTATTTTAATGCGCTTAAAATGATGGAATTTTAATTTTAAAAACAGACACAAAAGCTTTGGTTTAAAAAACAACAACGAAAAAATAAATGAGTCATAAAATAATTTTAAAAAGAATTTTTAATATTTTGTAGTTTATTCTTTGACACAGAAAAATGCTAATTTCTGGTGATTTCGAATGAAATCAATTTTAAATTTAAAAAAAAAAGAAGAGAAAATCATGTTCAAAATAATTTAAAAAAAGGAAGGTTTAAAGTATGAATCAGAAAGCAAAGGATTTGAATTTTAAATTTTATTTTTTCTGGATTCACGAGGTTTAAATATTTTTTATTAACTAATTTTGACAATAAAAATTAGACAAATCTGAATCAATAAAAAATTAGCCACTAAAAATTCGAGAAATCGCTTAGTTTTTGAATAAAATTCTTTGAAATTTTTTTTAAAGAATATCAAAAAAGATACTCGCCAAAAAAATTTGATTGACCATAAATTTTTTTTTCAGTTACATCCTACCATTCCTGAAACAGCGAATGGAGCATTTTGTGGAGCTTCAGCTCTTGGAAATGCCATTGCATCAACCATTGCTGGAATATTGGTGAATAAATTTTCTACAACAAAGTTAGTTTTCATCAATTTTTTTTTCAATCCAAAAATTTGGTATTAAAAATTAAATTTTTTTAAACCCCAATTAATTGCCGCAAAAATTTTAACTATGATTGCGGCATTATTTTTCTTTGGTGTCGAATTAAATCCCAGTGCCGCCGTGGTCCTTTTAATTATTTTCCAACTTATTATTGGAGTGGCTGGTGGCTTTGGTAGTGTATATCGTACACATCTTTCCATGGCTACCGAGGAATCAGAAAGATCCAAAGCTTTTGGAATTGCCCTTCTTGCTACAGCTATTGGATCCATTATTGGGCCATGTAAGTATTTTATTTAAATTCATATTTTTTTTTCTTGCTACGACAGTAAAGTAAATTAATTAAGAATCCTTTTAAAAAAAACGTCCAATATATTTCCATGATTTGATTTTGATGTTTTTTTATTTTTTTAGTATCACAAATTTTATTTTCACTTATCAATTATCCAGGATTATCTCTTCTTTTTGGAATTCATTTTAATTCTTTTACTGCTCCAATATTTTTGACTTTTCTTACATCCATTATTGGCGCATTACTTTTATTCTTTTTCTTTAATGGAAAATTACATGTTCCAACGAAAACAAAAAATTCAAATCTTAAAAAGCCCAAAAAATCTGCTAACAACGACGAAAATGAAATTAAATTAACTCGATATGAGAGGTTGACTTCCACATCGGATAGTTCAACTTCAATTTCAATGATTTCTATTTCTGGCGAAGTCGATGCTGAAAATAAAAATGATGAAATAATAATAAAATATGATAAAATTGCTGTAATTATATTAATTTTTACCAAAGTTACACAAGATATTAATTTATTGGTTTTATTGTCGTAAGTCATCGGTTTTTTTTATTAAGGCAAAAAGCGATCTTTTTTTTTGTTTGTTTGTGAGAAGTGTCCTGTCCGTTTGATGAAAGCCAAAAAATGAATAAAAATTTTATTATTTTATCTAACTTTTTAATCATTATTTTTTTCTCTCTTTCCAGTATTGCAATGCCATATGCTATGACGGTATTTGAATGGAGTAGTGAAGATATGATTTTGTTTCAATCAATTATGATGGCTCCAATGGGTATTTGCGCTTTAGCTTTTTCATTTTGCTATATTCGACTTCAATTGGATAAAAAGTAGGTTCAAAAAACTCAAAATATAAATTTTTTTATCTAAAAAATTATCATAAATGCTTGTTTACTTTTTTTAGAGTGCCCGAACGCTTTGCAATAATCCTAGGAATGGGAATATTCTTTTTATTTTATTTTATGACATTTCCATGGTGGTTTTTGCCTGAAACTATTCCATATGCTCATAAAATTGGAGCTCCCGCTTATTTTACTCGTAAGTTTTTGTTTCTTCTGTCATTAAAGAAATGAATTTTATTTTTGCAATTCGATAACTAATTTTATTTTTTTATTTTTTTGGAGTTTCAAAGTTCTCTAAAACTTGAGAATCGAAACAAAAAAATTAATAATTGTTTTTAGAGGAGGAAGCCATCACAGCTTTAGCAACAACCTTAAATCAAACAACAACCAATAATGTTGGTGCCGAACTTATTGGATGCAATGTTAAATATGCATGGTGTTCAAGCACATCTCGAATAAATATTATTGTATTTGTTCTTTTTGCTGTACTTTCAATTGGTTTTGGAATGCCTTTATCTAATATTAATATTGATATATTGTATTCAAAAGTTTTGGGACCTATTAAACAAGGTGTGTTACAGGGTATTATGGCTTCAGCCGGACAAGTTATAAATATTTTTGGACCTATTCTTGTCACGTAAGTTTATTGATTTTTTTGGGTTTAATCACAAAAAAGGCAATTTTTATATTTTTTATGACAAAAATTATAAAAATTTTATTTTAGGATAATTTACACAATATCTGGTCCATTTTGGTTATGGTTATTTGAACTTATTGTAACTGCAATTTGCATTATTTCATGTATAATCTTTTATCCCAGATTAATTTCATTTACTTTAAGAGTGGAAAAGGAAATAGAAAGAAGAAAGAAATCACAAAATGTTTTGTGAATAATGTCGCATTATTTTTTTTTATTGTCGTTACTTCTTAAAATGGGTATTAAAAAAAATTACTTAAAGAAAATATATTTTGCTAATTTAATTTTTCGTCACTTTTATGTAAAAAGCTTTATTGTGCTTTTAAATTTCACATTTTATAAACAAAAAAAATTAGCAAGCAATAAAATAATAAATAAATCTACGATGACCAGCTGCATGATTTTTTAGTTTTGTTCGAAACAAAAATCTATGAATAATAATAAACTCAAAAGCAAGCAAACCAAAACCCAAAAAAATAAAGGATAGAATTTCAAGGTTAATGATGATTCTTTAATACTCTTAACTAAATATAAATTAAAAAACAGAAAGTTAAAGAACTAAATAAAAAAACTAAAGAAAGAAAATAATCCTCAGTTTCAAATACCTTTTTTTTTCTTCTTTCATTCAAGGACATTTACTTACTTATTTATTTTTTATTTTTTTTCTTCTGAAATTTTCTCAAAGAACAACCAACAAAAATATTTATCCTTTTTTTAACTAAAAAAAATAAATACGTTAAAGAAGGTCGTTGTGGCGAAATGTTTTGAACACATTAAACAAAAAATTATACACGCAAAATAAAGAAAAATATATTTCTTCTTCTTCCTGCTCTCTTTTTGCTGCCTTTGCACTGGCATCGACCGACGACTGCGGCGTTGCGACTATAGCACCGGCTGGCTGGTTGGTTGGTTATTATTAAAATAAAAAGTGCCTCGAATATGCTCTGGTTTTTCTTTCTTTCTCTCTTTATATTCGCTTTGCTCTGCTTCGCTCGTGTGCATATTTTATTTTATTGCAGTTGCTGTGTTCCCTTTTTTTTCAACCCCACTTTGACGTCCATTTTTTTTATTTATTGATTTGTTTCATTTCGTCGCCGCCGCAGCCGTAGCCCTTCGTTGTCGTCTCTCTTTAGTTACCCCCATTTTTTTTTTCTTTTGCTGTTTTACTAAAAACTCTATCGTTGTTGTTACTGCTGTCGCCCTTTTTTTTCAATTTTTCAACCAAAAAAGAAAAGGAGACGACTAACGACAACGACGACCCAACTACGACGTTGAAAAAAAAATTATATCTGCTCAGCATCATATATGTTTGTGAATATATAAATATATATATATTAAATAGACCTTTTTTTTCTTCGTCTTTTTCATCGATTAAAAATTATATCCATTCATCCATCCACGAACTTTAAAAAAATCCAAAAATCCAAAAATGTGTTGGATCTCTTCTCTCTTCTTCTTTTTTTTTTGACGTGTCTGTTGTGTATTTGATTTGGAGGCTGTAGTTGCTGCTGCTGCTACTGCATGTGCGCAAAGTAGACGAATAAGAAATAAGAGAACGCAAATTGTTGAATTTTTATATTCTTCTCATCCTTTTTTTTGTTGGTTTGTTGTTACTGCTCTGCTTCTTTTTTTCTTTTTCTATTTTTATTTAGTTTATTTAAAAGTAGTAGACGATGAGATGATTCCAATTTATTTATTTTTTATTCGTGTCGGCTGTGTTGATTTTGGTTTGAACGCTTTTACACATCTTTTTTTTTATATATTACTTTATTGCTTCTTTTTTTTTTTGCGGTTTGTATGATTCAAAAAAAATATTGCTTCTGCTGATGGCGAGTATTTTATTGTGTCTGAGCAATCAAGTCAAGTCATTCATTGAACGACAAAAAAATATTTTCATAAATTTCACGTTTTTTTTTGTTACTGCTTTTTTTTCTATTTAGCGCGTAACGAACATAAACTTATAATTTTCTTTAACATCCAATTACGTTATATTTTTTACCCCAAATTATTTTACCTTTGACTTTTTTTGATATCTAACTTTTAATTTTCATTTTCATTTCTTTCTTTGAAGTTTAAAAACATTTTAATTTGCAGTTTAGTTTTTTTGTTGTTGTCTAAAATTGGTAGTTTAAAAAATAAATTAATTAAGTTACACTTTTTTTGTGCCTTTTTTAGTTTCTGCTTCCTGGTTGTCGTTGTTGCTCAAAAACAAAAAAAATTATACCGTTTACGTTTTTAACATTTTTTTCTTTTGGTGGCAGTTGTCGTTTGGTTTGTACTTTTAACTCCATAACCACCAAAAGCACACGAGAGCTTACTTTGATGGTGTACTTACTACTTCCGTCTTTCTCTTTTAGTTTTTTTTTCTTCTCATTATTTTTATGTATAGCCAGCAAGCACATTTACTTTTTTTAGTGCTTACTTACTTTATTTTAATATATTCACTTCCCTTCATTTTTTTGGAGTTATTAATTTTTAGTTTTTTTTAACTTCCTTGTTTTTATACCTCCTGCCCAAATAATTTTTTTTTTATATTCGAGTTTTATTTTTTTGAGATGCGTGTCGATAATTTCTCTCAATTAATAAATTTAATAATTCCATGCTTTTTTTGTAGCCCATCGTGAAGCTGAAATCTTTGGAAGGAGAAGAATAATCGAACTTGTGTGCCACCAAAATAAAATAAAATAAATAAATATTTATTGTTTATTTATTTTTTTGGATTATTATTATTTCTTTAATTATTTAAACAAAATATATTACTCTACTGAAAAGAAACATTTTCATATTTTTATTCTTTGGCCCTTTTTTGCGAATGGTTTCGTTGTAAAAAAAATATTTATCGAAGAAGAAAAATTTAAATAAAATACTTAAATTTAAATTTTTAAAAAACTATTAAAAATTAAATTAAATTATGAATGATGAAGATGGAGGAGGATATCAAGCTGCTACACCAGCTACAGCGGCTACAGCAGCAACAGCGACGACAACCGAACAGCGTCGATATGCATTGCGTCGACGAAGGTCATATCCCAAAGACGATGATGATGGATCATGTAAATCCACGATGGCTGCAACCGCTGATGAAGCTTTATTTGAACCATCAACAAAAACATTTAAACCTGATTCGCCTGGGGAAGCAAGAAATATAGGACCATCTGGAGAAAATCCGCTTGAATCAACCGCATCAATAAAAGCAGACGATGGAGAAAATGATTCGAATGAGGAAGAAGAAAAAAATCATTTTGAATTACTTTCCGAAGAAATAATACTTGAAATTTTTTCTAAAATGTTTGAAAAAGATTTATTTATCCTTTCATTAGTTTCTCGACGATTTAATCGATTATCAAATGACACAAAATTATGGAAAAAATTATATGAAGAAACTTTTGAATATGCTATTCCCTTGCAGCGATTACAATATGGCAGATTTGATTTTCGCCCTCCTCAACGTTGGAGATCCTATTTAAATCCATGGTGTGAATCTTTTAAACAATTGGTAAGTCTTATTACTGTCACTTACTGTCTTGTCTCGCAACTGTCAAAGAAAAAGCTTTCTTTCTTTTCATTTTTTTGTTTGTGAAAAATCTTTTTTTTTGTTTCCGAAGTTTTCAAATTTGAACTTTGATGAAAGAAAGAAAAAAAAGTGTTTTTCAACCTATTTTTTTTCATTTCATTTCATTTCTCAAAATTCTTTTTCTTTGTTTGGATTATAAATTTGTGTCTTTTTTTAAGAAATATATCCATATTTTTTTTGGTGTCTATGTGGGTGCTTGCTTTTTTCTCAAGAAATGAAGAAGAAAAAAATGAGAACACAAATTAACAAAATTGGGTTTTTTTTCTTCTCGTTTTTGTTATTTATTTATTTCATTACTTTTTTTGGCGCTAAATTTTTTTTGTTACTACTGTAATTATTTTTGAAGGCTTTTATGAATGAGATATAATTTTCTCAATGTTTTTTTTAAACTGGGGACCAAAAAGTCATTTAGGTTTTGGAAGCACCATTTATTAATGTAAATTTAACTGAAACGCTTAAAAATATTTTAGCAACACTCCATTTTTGTTTTTTGGAAAGTTTTTTATAAAAAGCTTAATTTATTTAATGTTTTAAACTGAAAATTGGAACAAAAAAATTTAAGGCATTTTTTTAAACAAAAAACTAATAAATAAGTCGTCCTCCTTACGAAATTACTTTTTGAATATTTTTTCATTTTGAACGAAATTTTTTTTTAAACTGGATGTTGAAGAAGATATGTAAAACTTTGGGTTACTTTTATTTTATCCAAAACCCTTTTTATTTTTTTGTTCATTTTAACTGAATACTTTTAAGATGTTTTTCTAAAGATGTTTTTTAATTATTTCAAAATTGCTTCCCGTTTTCAAGCTCTAAAAGGTTATTTATAAAAAAACTGTAGCTGCCTTGGAAAATTTATTCTAGCTAAGAATTAAAAAAACTTAATTAGATTTTGTTTAAACTGTCAATATGTGTGAGGTATGGGCGAAAAAAAACTGTATTTCAAGCAAATTATTTAATGTTTAAGTAAAGACGCCTGCCTCTTTTGGTTAAAAAAAATTTCCACTTTTTCTGAGTTAAAACAAAAAATGCCATAATGAACTTTTAATTTAAAACAAAAACTGTGTCAGCAAAAAATGGTTCAAGATTCTTGAGTAATTTTTTTCTAAACTGATATCGGTTAAGTACGATGGAAAATAACATCCTTTTTTTATTAAGCTAAAATAAAAAAACAATTATTTAATTTAAACTGTAAGCGAATGTGTTCGGCGGCCATTATTAATAAATATTCCACTTTGCTTGACCTTTAAAAAATTTCTAAGCAGTTGTAACTGAAAGGCAAAAATAAAAATTTATTGTTTTGACAGTTTCAAATTATTTTTTAAATATTTCATTTAAAAACTGAATTGACCAACACTTTCGTGGATTTTTGCCAAAAATATAACGGAATTCAATCAAAAAAAAATTTAAACTGCTTCAGATGATGTTACTTCAAAAGTTTCAATTTTTAAAGGACTCTTTCAAAATAAACTAAAAATAAAATATTTAACTATCATGAATTCTGTTTCTTGTGTTTATTATTTCTTCTCACATTTTTACACATTAATTTAATAACTGACGAGAATTAGCTTCAAAATTTTGTTGAAAAGCTAAATTAAGATTCTTTTATCTTTTTTTATTATTAAACTGTACAAAGAGAATTAAAAAAAACTAAAATTTATATGGTTCACATTTAAAAAAACTGAGATAATGGATATACTTTTGTTTTGTTCCGACCTTTACTTTCATATAAATAGATTTAACTTAAAAACTGAGTAATCAATACAATTTTTTTTATTCTTTAGCGCCGTGGAATTCATGTTCGTCCTGGCCTTGGAGCAATATATCAAACTCGAGGAATCGACCAAGTTGAAACCATCGAAGCTGCTTTAACGCTTGCTAATGCTCGACCATGTGATCGATTGATATTTGTCCATCCAGGACACTACCATGTCACTTCCTTAAACATTGGACCAGGAGTGGAAATAATTGGAGCTTCAGTGGATCCAAACATAGTAAATTCTGTTATTATTGAATCACGAAATGATTCAACAATAATTTTTGGTGAAGGCTCGATTGATTCATATATTGGTTATGTAACAATTAAATTTAATCCAGAAAAAAATTCCAATCAAAATCATGCAAATAATTATTCCATGCTTATTCAAGATGAAGCTGCGCCCATTATTGATCGATGTGTAATTCATTCATCATCGATGGTTGGAGCGGCGGTGTGCGTAAAAAAAGCTATGACTAATCCTAAAATTAAACATTGCTTAATTGCGGATTGTGAAAATGTTGGAATTTTTATTACAGATAATGCAAGCGGACATTATGAAGATTGTGAAATTGCAAGAAATAATTTAGCTGGAGTTTGGGTTAAAAATCAAGCTAATCCCTTCTTTCGAAGATGCCATATTCATCATGGCAGGGATGTGGGAATATTTACTTTTGAATATGGTTTAGGTATGTAATTTTTTTTTATTAGGGAAAAAATATTCTTAAAACTGTTCTCCGAGGTAATCCCAGGGACTCAGCAGACCAAAAAATTTCTAAGTTATTCTACCTGTTTATTTTTTTTATAATAAGGGAATGAAGGTTTTTTAAACTGAATTTGACCTTCCAACTTGGATTTCCTTTTAGCTTTCCCTCTTTAAAATAAGTAATCAAAACTTAATTTTATTTTTTTAACTGTTTTGGTTAGTATCAGATCACTTGGAATTAAAATATATATGTAAAAACTGAGTTAAGAAAAAGCTTTACACTTTTTCGATTACTTTCCATTATAATTTTTGGAATAACCCCTTTTTTTAAACTGTGTTTGTTTTTGACTGCTTTTAATTTTTAATCTACTTTTTTTTATAAATTTTACATCAATAGTATCAGACAAAAAAACTGTTGAGATAATTTTTTCATATTTTCTAATTCTAAATTTTAATAACTTTTAAAAACTGTGTATTTTGATTAGGGAATACAACTGACATTAGTTTTTTTAAAACCAAATCTTAAAAACTGAATTGAGTTTGGGATTTAAGCCCTTACTATTGAATGATGAAAATTTAAAAAATTTTAACTGTTTATTTATGAAAAAAACAGGGCGTTTAGAAAAACTGCGATGAATTTTTCTAGAAATTTAAATTTAATTTAAAAAAACCAAAACTATTTTACTTTTTGCAACATTTGGCTCAAAGAAATTATAATTTTTATTATTTTTTTTAAATGGGTAATTTGACTTTCATTTAATGCCATGTGAAAAAAAATCAATAAACAATTTATAACTTTTTTAAACTGGAATTTTTTGTTTATATTTTTCTAACACTTTTAAAAAAATATTTTTAATTTGCTGAGAAAAAAAAATAAATTTAAATTAAAAAAAATATTTCTAAAGAAGCAAAAACAAAATGTAGTCAATAAATTTAATATTTTAAAAAAATATTTTTTTCTTCATTCGTTTAATTATTTTATTTATAGGTTATTTCGAAAAATGTAATATCCATGGAAATCGAATAAGTGGAATTGAAGTTAAAAATCATGCGAATCCCGTCGTGTTTCGATGTGACGTCCATCATGGTCAAACAGGTGGCATATACGTTCATGAAAAAGGGAGAGGTCAATTTACCGAAAATCGAATATATAATAATGCTTTTGCTGGAATTTGGATAACATCACATTCAGAACCCACAATTCGAAAGAATGAAATTTTCACCGGCCAACAAGGAGGAGTATATATTTTTGGTGAAGGTCGAGGAGTGATTGAACAAAATAATATTTATGGCAATGCATTAGCTGGAATTCAAATTCGAACAGGCTCTGATCCCATTGTGAGATTAAATAAAATTCATGATGGCTTACATGGTGGAATTTATGTGGTAAGTAAACTGAGGAACAAAAAAGGAGAATTTTATAATAAATTATTTAAAACTGAATATGATATAAAAAAAAAAAGGGAGGAAAATAAAGGAGGGTTTGGCTTTTGGATTTAAAAAAATTAAACTGATTTTTATTTGATGTGAGTTGGAGAATATAAAAAGCTTTATTTATTTCTTGGAATGTTTTTTGTTTCTTTTTTTTTATTTAACTGTTTCACGAAATTTGCAGCTGCGGGAAAAAATTCCATTTAAATATCGATTTCTTATGGAAAACTAAAGTTAAACTGAGAAGACATCATTAACAAGTTTTTTATAAAAATATCTTTTATTAATGTCACAAAAAAAGAGAAATTTATCTGTACACTGAAAAACTATCATATTTTATTTCCTTTAGTCAATTAAACTGCCAGTTAATAAGTTGATTTGAAAAAGAAAGTTTTAGTAATTTTTGAAAATATTTATAATAAATTAAAACTGAAATCTTTTCTGCATCTTTTTATTTTCTCAGCGCTTCTGCTTATATTATTTTTTAAAAACTGAATATGCATATTGTGTTGTGCATAAAAATTATCATTACTTTTTTTTTAAACTGCATTGACGTGAGGACGAGGGCGATTAAAAAAACAATTTTTTTCATTTTTTTTTACGTTGAAAGAACTATAAAATTGTTTTTAAACTGTATTTTTATTGGATATAGTGAATAGCTTTTAATATATTCATATTGATCTTCTTCAGCCAAAGATTTTTTAAAACTGTTATTTGATTTTAGAGTGATGATCTTTTATTCTTTAAAAAATTTTAATTCTTTATATTTTTAAACTGCTTTGACCAGTTGAAGGCTGCATGGGTGAAAAAATAATCGCAAATATGAAAACTTGAGTAATTTTATTAAAAATTTAAAACTATTGATAATTTGCACCATTTTTTGTTGAATTTCCCAATCAATGTTGCAAAAAAACTTTTAAATTGGCAATGAAAATAAGCGGATTTTTTAAAATTCTTACAAATAAATAAACTGTCAGAGTTGTGATTATCACAAACATCTTAATAAATTTACCTTATAAAAAAAATTAAAACTGAATAATTTTTTACTAGTAATTTTCGGAATGCTCTTACTATAATTTTTTAAAAACTGAATAGTTTATAGCTACGCGGTGGGGATGTTCTTACTCGCTTAACTTTCATCATGCCCAACCAATACAGAGATGAAAGAGAAAATTCCTTTTCATTTCTTTTTTTTGATTCAAAAAAAAATTGCAATTCTTTACTAGCAATTTTTATTTTAACTGATTTCTTGGTTTCCGAAACAATATTACAAAAAATTTAAGAGTTTCAAAACTGACTTTTATCGATAAAAACATTTTCTTCTTGTTTTTGAGGTTGCAAAAATTAACATTATAAAAAAGATTTTTTAATATGTACAAACTGAAATTTATTTCACAATTAAAAATTTCCAAAAAACTGAGTTGGTTTTTCACTATCAAGAAAAAAATTGTTTCTTTTTTTTTAAACTAAACAAATCTTTTTTAAAACTGAATCTTGGTAAAATTATTGTAAAAATTTTTATTAACTGCGTATTATATTGATACATTTGAATTTAAAAAAAAACTGCAAACGAAATTACAAAATCTTGGAGGAATTTTTTAAAAAGATAAAATCAAAATATTAATTCCCATTTTAAATTTTCAGCACGAAAAGGGCAAAGGTTTGATTGAAGAAAATGAAGTATATGGAAATTCATTGGCAGGAATTTGGGTGACAACTGGCTCATCGCCAATTTTACGTAAAAATCGCATACATTCTGGAAAACAAGTGGGAGTGTATTTTTATGATAATGGCCACGGGCTGCTTGAAGAAAATGATATTTTCAATCATCTTTATTCGGGAGTGCAAATTCGAACTGGATCAAATCCCAAAATAACGAGAAATAAAATTTGGGGCGGCCAAAATGGCGGAGTTTTAGTTTACAACAATGGCGCCGGAGTTTTGGAGGATAATGAAATATTCGATAATGCTATGGCAGGAGTATGGATTAAAACTGATTCTCATCCAGTGCTTAGGAGAAACAAAATTTATGATGGTCGCGATGGAGGTGTGTGTATTTTCACCAAAGGCCGAGGCCTCCTTGAAGACAATGATATTTATCGAAATGCTCAAGCTGGAGTCCTCATTTCCACGGAATCTCATCCAACTTTGCGAAGAAATCGAATATTTGAAGGTCGTGCAGCTGGAATAGAAATAACCAATGGTGCTACAGCAACATTGGAAGGAAATTTTTTATTTAATAATAAATTCGGTGGTTTATGTTTGGCAACCGATGTTCGTCCAGCTTTAAGGGATAATCGAATATTTGATAATCAAAATGCTGTAGAGCGAGCAGTGACAAGAGGATATTGTTTATTCAAAATTAGTTCATGCACTTCTTTCCCTATGCATGATTTTTATCGGTATGTTTGTTTAATAATTATATTATATTTTTGGGGTAATTATAAAACTGGAACATCTTGCACAAGTGTTCGAAAAAATTATAAACTTCTAAAGAAATCTTTTAAATAAAATTTTAACTGTTTTTTTTTAAAACTTTATTGTCAAATATAAAACTGGCATCTTGCTTCAAAGACGGATTTGTTAACTCTTTTTAACTGGAGGAGTTTTATGGGTCATTTTTTTTATGTTAAAACTGTTTTTTTGTGGATAATTTTTAACTGCGAGCCGACGTTTTCTAGCATATGAAAAACTAAAAACCATAAAATTTATTTGGAAACCCTGGTTTTTTTCTCCCAAAATTTAAAAAATTTTAAACTGTGTTTATTTGATAATATTCGCCAATAAATTTTAGAATTAAAAAACTGTCACAGGTATATTCATCGGCTAAGGTTTTGGTGCAATATTTTTTAAATAGTATTTGTAACTGGGATTTTTAACTTTTTGAATTCTTCAAAAATCAGGAATAAAAAAGTTTAACAATTCGTGAATATAAAACTGTGTTTTCTTTTTACGTTTTTTTGTTTATTAAAAACTGCACAGGGATCTACTTTTTTTTGTTTTTTTTAATGTTTTTTAATTGTTTTTAGCAGTTTTTGCGTCAATAATACAACCTTAAAATATAAAAAATAAATAAACAAAACTGATCTTGAATCAATTACGATTTGTTTGTTTCAGATGCATAACTTGCAATACCACCGATAGAAATGCCATTTGCATTAATTGCATTCGAGTATGTCATAAAGGCCATCAAGTGGAATTTGTTCGACATGATCGGTAAGTTTTATATACAAAATTAGATAAAAATTAAAAACTGTGATTTCATTTTGTGTTTTTGAATTAACTGAATGCTATTATTTCTTGATAAAAACTGTAAAATAATTAAATTTTTGCAATTTTTAATTCGAGCTTTTTTTTTTATTTTTTTTAACTAACATTGCGTTGATTTCACTGCGATCACTTTTATTATTAGATAAATTTAAAAAATAATTTTTATAAAACTGATGACGTTCGTTCGTACATCTTCGTAGAATTATTTTTCATAAAACCGAATTTTAAAATAAAAACAAATTTTTTTAAAAGAAATAAAACTGACATAAATCAATATAAATAAATAAATTAAATTTCCATATTTTAGATTCTTCTGTGATTGTGGAGCTGGAACTTTAGAAAAAATGCAATGTCGATTGCAAACTGAAATCCGAGACAATGATACAGTTTATGATTCTGCAACACCAACTGAAACTGAAACATCAGCGGTCAATAATTAACTGTCTTAAACTTTAATTGTTCTTGAGTTCACAAAAATAATTTAATTTTTGCATTTTCGTTATTTTTTTCCAGTATCATTAAAAAGTTTGTGCAAAAAAAAAAACTGAAACATCAATGTGTATTCGGTGGCATAATTATAAATTTTTATTGTTTTAAAATTTTTTCTTTAAATTAGGCTTTTTTTAAACTGATTTTTTTATGTCTTGGTTAGCTTCGGTGGCGTTCATATTTTTATTTGTTGATGATTGGGTGAAAAGGGAATGAATAGAAAACTGAGCAATATTGTTGGTAAATTTCATTAAAGCGTCGCACAACTTTTTTTTCTTGAATAACTGATATACATATAATATGGGATAGAAAACTGCGAAAAATTAAACATTTGTTTTGTAAGCCTAAAAGCCATTTAACAAAAATTAGGTACTTTTTTTGTGTCACGATCAGGACTTTCCAAATAACCTAAAATATTTTTTAAAATTAAAACTGAGCATGTCATAGTTGTGTTTTTTTGAATGTTAAAAATCAATTATTTTTTTCAAAAACTAAACTGAGAAAATTTTTTATAGCATGTATTACAAAAACTGCGGAACAATAATACAGTCTTATTCAAAATTAAAAAAAAAAACTGAAATCTTCTTGAGGGATTGAAAGGATACAAAAGAAATATTAACTAAGGAAGCATTTTTTAAAAATATTATTAAACTGGCATCTTTCTTTTTGTTCCTAAATCATCCAATCATCAAATTAATTTTCTTCTTTAATTTTATTCTTTATTTTTTAAACTGTAAAAATTAATATTGTGATGAACATTCATTCTTGTTCGCTGCTCCTCTTCCTTTCTTTCAATTTCACATTTTCTCGAGGTATTTATTATTTTTTTTTTGTTTTTTTTAAACTTAAGCTTCTCTCTTTTTTTTTGTTATTGTTCTTAAAAAACTGTGCACAATTCTGGGTTAGATTTTCTTATATTATTTTATTTTATGTATTTCGGTGTCGGGAATTCGTTCAATCGCCGTTCCATTTTTTAAATATAAATCTTAATTTTTTTTGAAAACTGTATCAATTGAAAAATCATTAGTAAAATTTGTTAAAAAAAATTCATACAAAATTTAAACTGTTAATTGCCAAATTGACTTTTTGTTAACAAAAAACTATCTGAGCAAACAATACATAAAAAAAAATTTTTCGTTATCATATTTTTTTTTTTTAAACTGAATTTACCATTTGAATCATTTTATCCATATTTTTTCTTTTCACCTTTTAACCTCAATGTCACATTTTATTTTTCTTCCAATCTTTTTTCTTTTAATTTAACTGTTTTATCAAGTTCTTCGTTGGATTTATATTTTTTTCATTTTAAATTTTAGGTTTTTTAATATTTAATTTTTACATTTTGTTTTGGTGCAAAATGAAGAGTTACTTTTATAATATTGTTTATATTTTAATTACTGTGTAGAAAAAGTATTCTATGATTTATTTATTTTGGAAATTAAAAATAAAAAAAAAACTGTAAAAATAATTTTAAATTTACAAAACTGTATCACTTTGACTTTTATTTATTTTTAAACTGAAAAAGGAAGACAAGACAGACGAAATTCAAATCTATAAAATATGGAAATTTTTTCGTAGGTTTAATGCAAGATACATAAATATGTAAACTGTTTTACCATCCACAATTTACCTAAAAAATTGAATGGGGAATTTTTACCATTTTATGTTTCAAAATTTTCTTATTATTTCTGGATCGCAAAAAAAAATGTGATGAAGACTTTAATAATACTTCATAGGTGAGGAGTAAACTGGTATCCATTCGAATTTCGAACCTCAAATATTGGTAAAAAATTAATAAAAAACTTTTAAATTTTTTTATAAATTCTTAGTAAACTGTGTCAATAATCAGACAACTGGGATATCAACAAGATGAAGACAAAAAGTGTTAATATAAATGAAAAAAAACTGTTATGTTGTTTTGCTGGAATCAATAATAACCATATTTTATTTTAATAATAATTTTTTAACTGTGGGCGTCATTAGCACTAGGTATCTCCATTGTTTGGAAAAAACAAAACTGTAAAAAAAAAGAGTAATTTCGATTGTTTTGAAGAAAAAATAATAATATTGAAAACTGTGATTAATTTTATGCTTCTTTTATAAACTGTTGATAACAGATAGGGAAGGAACAAACTGTTGATATTTTATTTATGCCTTTTTAACTGATATATAGCTAGAGTTTTTTTTTTGTATTAATTTATTTTAAACCCATCATCGAAAGATTTTTTTTCAAAATTCAAATTTTGTGTAAATTTTTTCATATGTAATTAATTATGTTTTTTTAACTGTGGAACGAAAAGAGTGTTGGTTTTCTTTGGCGAAACCAACAAATTTTTGGATGGATCAATAAAAATTTAACATTTTGATAACACAAAAAACTGTTTTTGGGCCTTATAAGTAAGTTTTTGAAGGAAAGAAAGGATTTTGAAAGTGAAATTTTTATGATTTTTCTCAAAAAATTTATAAAACTGTGCCTTATTTATATTTCTTTTTTCAAATCTCTCTCTATTCTTTCATTTTTTGAATTTTTTAAAAAAACTGAATAACTCCAAACTTTTGCCTAAAGCAACGCTCCTTTAATTTTTTTAGTTGTTGAATTAAAACAGCGTTTTTTTTAAACTTGAGCGATAACTTAATTTTAGAATTAAAACATGGTAACATTTAATTTAAACTGTGTGTCGATTTGGTGAAAGGGAAAAATGTATTTTTACAGGTTATAAAAAGGTAAAATAAGTAATTTAACAACAGTATTTATTGTTTTTTTATGTCCCATTTACCTTAATGCTTAACTTTTGGATTACATTAAAACTGTAACGATCCGTCCTTAATGGATGAAAAAATTCTGAGCTAAAAATTAAGCAGCTTTCGCCTTTTTAATTCTTAAAAAGTAAAAGAATTTTATTTTGAAAAAAACCATAGCATTCTAAAACGGCAGAAAATACTAAAGCTAAAGTTTATAAATAATTAGTATTTAACTGTGAATAATTATCGTTCCGAGAAATCCCATTTTTTTAGCATTCATTAAAAAATAAACAAAAATTAACTAATTTAAACTGTAACTGATTTAGCATGCTTTTTATCGAAGACTTTCATGCCTGTTTAATCTAAAAAAAGGGAAAGTAATATTAATGAATTTTTCTATAAATAAAAACTGTCTCAATTTCTTGAACACGGAAAGTTTCAAATTTTTTATGAAGGAAGTAAAAAAGAAACTAATTTTAATTCATTCAAGCTAGTCGTAGAAATCATTTATTTATAAACATTTGTCTTTATCCGAAGACACCTTTAAATTTGTTTTTATAAAAACTGTAAACAGGATTTTCTCATTTTTTTTCATTTTTTTTTGTTGCAAATACCATATTTAAAAACTGTAAAAATGTTGTTCAGTTGGCATGAAAACTGAAACCTAAAAAATTTATAAATATTTTTTTAACCTTTTCTTAGTCTATACTATTAAATATTTTGTATAAAAACTGAGCGACAAATCCTAAGGTGGATTTTTGTCAAAAGCGTAACTAAAATTCAAGTAAAAAAAACTAAACAGTAGCAACAGAAAAATTGTCTTGAAATTTTATTTTTTTAAAGTTTACCCATTAGAAATAACTGCAAATAATCTCAAGTATTTAAAAAAAAATTGACGGCACTTTCAAGAAATGGTGACGAATAAACCAAATTAAAATGTTGTATTTTTTTTAAACTGGTTAAAGGTTTAGTTGAAGGAAGGCGTCACAATTTTAGATTTTTATTGAAATACACATCGCTCATGGACGCAACAATATTTTAACTTTATCCCCATTCCCTTCAATTTTACAACGTAAAACTAGCAAAAATCTTGAACGAATTTGTCTGAAACAAATACACAAAATTTAATTCTTTCTATAGAAAAATTAGGGAGTCTTACTTATTCATAATAAAATAAAGCATAGGATTTAATCCACAAAAAATAATCCAAAGTATATCAATTGCCACGGGAATCCAATGAGAGTTGGGTAAAAAATAAGGGCTATAATGCCATGCAAATAATAAAAAAGTTGGATATAAAAATGTTATAAATGATTGAATGAGTAATTTCATTTCATTCTTTTCATAAAAATGCTTATTGTTGTTGGAAGTCGTCATAGTGCTTCGCTGAAAAAAGAAACTGAATTTATCAAAATATATGTAAATTAAAAAAAAACTGTAATGAAAGCAGGGTAGAGGAGAAGTTACATAGATAAAAAAATACAACAAATATTTTGAAAAACTGAAACATTTCCGAAATGCTAGAGTATCATGTAATTTAATGAAAAAAATTGAATGTAATTTTTAAAACTGAGCTACATAAAAGTCGTCTTTCTTTTTCATAAATTCTAACAATTTTTTTTTAAACTTTTAAAACTGAAAACCGAATGCTTTTGATATTTCCTAACTTTTTTTTTCACAAGAAATTGTTCCTTTTTTTTAAACTGAATATCGCAAATCGCAGTTTCACTGTGAACAAATTTTCTTGTTGAACAAACAAAAACCATGCTTGAAAAAAGAAAACTGTTTCTTTGTTTTTTTGAATCAAAATAAAACTTCAAAAATTTAGAAAAGTGCAACATAAAATAAAAATTGAGGATGAAATAAAAAATAAAATTTTAAGCAACAGGCTCATCTAAAGCTGCTTCCTTCTTTCATTCCCGAATATTCCCAACAACAAACTTCAATCAAAAAAAAATAAAAATTATCATACCATGTGTGCGATAACAATAACAATGGCGATATAAACAATAAAAGTCAAAATCAATGTTGGTGCAGACGAATAAAATTCTGCATGCCCCGCCATTTCGCTCCATAAACCATCATTGAGAGCCCAACAAAAACAATTTTTATAAAATTTCAATCCAGTATATGGAGTCATGTAAGCAGCAAAAAATAAAAGGCCATAAATCCAACAACATAAAATCAAAAACTAAAAATAGTGATAAAAAAAGACTCTTGCCACAAAAATTAATAATTAGGAATGTTCGACCTTGAAAAGAAAAGAAAAAAGTGAATTTTTTGATACCATAAATTTTGGGAATTATCAAACTTCGAATCCTAACATGAAAAAAATGGGCTCTGGTTTCACGAGAAATTTTTTTTATATCGGTAGAAAAGCAAGCAAAGTTAATTTAGTTATTAGTAACTTACTTTAAAAATTTTAGAATAATTTGATTTGTATCGTTTAAAAACGATAAATCGATTTAAAGCCAATACCAAAGTTTGTGGAACCAATGCTATGCATGAAGCATTGCTTATATTTCCTGCCAACTAAAACCATCTTTTTTACTAATCAAAAAATTCAAGACAAACTTCTTCAATAAATTGATAACTAAAATCATCGGCGAGAACTGCAACGCCCGAATATAAATGTCCAGTGAGTTGAAGGCATTCAGTAATTCCTATGGATAACATAATATTATAAGCAAGTTTAGTTCGATAATCTTTATAAATTATAAATAACTGAAACATAGCTTTTTGGTGCTAAAAAATAGGGAAGAGAAAGCTTACTGAAAGGAATAATAAATGAATGGGTAATACAATCATACTCAATCCAAAATATACACATCCAACAATCACCCGTTCATTATCAGTGAAATCAAGATTGTATGCTTCCATGATCTTCAAATATGCCAAAAAAAATATCGAGATAAACAAAGCAAACAATACTGTAGCTTGCTTTGGGAAAATATGTGGCACTTCCGCAAAAAAAAGAAGTGATATCACTCAAAAGTAAAAAAAATAAAAAGTTCGTTCTTGCCTGCCTTTTTTTATACCATGTTTTTATGTTTTATGTGTACGCACATATGTTGTTTATAAAAAGCTTTAATAGATTTATTTAATAATAACTTTTCTTCTGTTTTTTGCAAAATTTTATTAAGCTTTGCACCAAATAGAGAGAAAACATTAAAAAGCAATAATTTTATTGTCGTGTATCAAACCACATTTTCATTTAAGCTTATTACCATAGTTAAGTTGTATAACAACTACTACAATATAGTTTTGGAACTTTCAGGAATTATCTTTATTTAGAAATCAAGGTATTTTACTTCTCGATTCAATTGTCAAAAAAAGCAACAACAAAAAAAATGCAAATTTTCAAAAACAAATTTCTTCATCCAAAAAATTTTTCTTCGAGACGTTCTCATAAATAAAGAACTCTCAAAGCGAAAGAAATTGTGCATTGGAAAGAAAAAAAGATCAATGTTTCACTTTTTTCTTTCTTTTTTCTTCGATGATGACAATTCAAAGTCCTTCTTTTTCTTCAATGTTTTCTCCTTTTTTCAACCTTTTTTTGATCCATGCTTTCATTAAAAACTTTCCATGTTATTTTTGCCCTCTAAAGCTTCTATTTTTATCATCTTATCGATTGTCTGAAGCTTGAGTAAAAGCTTTTCAGCTTATTGCTTTTTATTCGCGTGTTTCTCGGGTTTTTCTTGTTCGCGTTGTTTGTATTTATCCTTTATATTCTCCATCCACGTTTTCCTTACTCTAACCACTTTTACTTTCCAGGATTCATCATCAATATGTCTTCAAATCAAAATCAAGAAAAGCAAGAAAAATCAGACAAATCTGATAAAACAGCAACATCCAAGAAAATGAGCTTCTCATTGAACAATCCAAATGATCCAAAACCATCATCAACTACAAACAACAAGAATAATGCAGCCTTGGATGATGACGATGACTTTGAAGAATTCCCAACTGATGCTGGTCATATTGATGCTGTTGATGAAGATGAAAAAGATACCATATGGGAAGATAATTGGGAAGATGAAACCGTTGGTGAAGACTTCAGCACAGAATTGCGTGCAGAACTTGAAAAAATGGGTCACAAGAATATGATCTAATATCAACTCATTCGTCTCCTGGTGATGATCTAATTTATATGATTATATGTTTTCTTCCTTATATCATCAATGTTTTTTCCTTTCTCTCTGTATGTTATAAAATAAATATTTTGTATTCATGAACAAGCTTTGTTAATGTTCCAAATAAACTTTTTTTTCCTTGATTGATCATTGTTTACTTGTGTTATTTTTCTGTATTTTTTAGAGATTGGTAAGAAAAAAAGGGATGATGAGAGTATGTTGCATTATTGCTTACTTCACTGTTTGTTGGTAAACTTCACATGCATGCATAACAACAATGACCTTATTTTGCAACACTTATGTATATTCTTATGGAACAACAACACCTTATAAGCTGCTAAAACTATTATGAAATCACTCTTTTTATTCATCAATACTCGAAGAATATGAGTACTTACAATTTTTTTTGTTTACTATCTTCAAGCTTATCAATGGCGTGAAAAGGTTTTCCATTCCATGATGCATCTTACAATGTAACACAAAATGGTGGTGTGTATCGCTTTGACCTTAGTTAGCAACTACAAACAAACAGTGGCGTGTAAAGAAGGAAAATATGCATTGAAATTTCTTTGAGATTAGTAACAACTAAAGCTATCTGTAATGTCGAAAGTTAAACCATTCTTCTTATTTGTTAACAATTTGCTGATTTTGTTAATTGCAATCATCAGTGTCAACCTGACTATTAATTCGCAAAAGTTCTCTTTGAGTTAAAGACTTTCACGCTATTGTTTTTTTGCCATTGGGAAACTTTTACACATGAAGCGATGCGGTTGATTTGCTATTACAATGCCGTATGTTTTTGTAAGATTGCAACAACAGAAATTTTTCAGCTATCTTTTCATGGCTCTCAAAAACTTTACACGTGAAATAATGATGTCGATTTGTGATTACAACAAATAGCATGGCTAACAGAAGATTTTCAAAGAAAATGATATAGCCAATGTTGCTCTTCTTTTCTTTTTTTCTCGATGCATTGTTGTAAGAATTTTATTGTTGTAACAATTCAACATGAGCTAAACATTCTTTCATTTCTTCGAAACTATCATATTTTTCTTCTGCTGTTGCATTTATTTATCTTTCATGTTTTTATGTATTTGTTCGACAGGCCATCATTATTCATAAGCAACAGCAATGATAAAAAAAGTGATACATAGAAAAATATTGAACATCGCAGGTTGGTTGGTCATTACAACAACAATGGCGTGATCGTTACTCTTTTTTTTAACCCATACCTTTGATGCTTGCTGTGCTTTGCTTTTTAATTTATTGCTAAATGAGAGGTTTTTATATTTTGAGAGCAATGAACGGTGGTGTTTCACATTCATCATTAAATTGTGTCTACTGTCTGATGGACGCATTTTTGTAAAAAGACACTATTTTTATGTTAAAAAAAAGGTTGAGCTCGAGCAATATCAAAAGAGAAGGAAGGACAATTTTCAAAAATTTGTTCCAAAATAAAACCGGTTTTTTACATTCTTTTTTTTGGAGGTTCTTCGTTATGGCTTTTTAGAGAGATAGGAAAGGGAAATGGCCAACGTCCTAATAAAAAACAAGTAAAATTGATTAAAGGCCAAATTTTCAAATTCAAAAAATAAAACTTGGAAGAAAAAAGTATTCCCGCTTGAATTTTTAGTTGTTTTAGTTTCAAACGAAGAAGGAGAAGGTTTATTTTGGGTTATATTTTTTGTTTCCTCAAAAATTTAGTGCTTTTTTAGGCCACTTTTTTCTATTCATTGACTTGAAAGAGCATAAAAAAAAAGCTGATGGCAGAAGAGAAAAAAAATTGAACGCATCTTCTCTCTTTTTTTGCGTTCCCCGCTGCTGTTGCAGCTTGCAATGACACGCAGCCTTGCACGTTTTCGAGAAAAGTCCATTGAAAGCGTTTTTTTTTGTTGTTCACTCTCTCGCTTTTTTTTCTTCTTCTCTTCCTTCCACTTCCATTTCATCAACAAAATTGTTGTCACTTTTTTTATTCTTCCTTCGTTCCTTCAAATTTGTTTTTTTTTGTTTCCGCTGCATCGATGATGATGATACGTGTTCCTATGGATGCTTTTTTTCCATTCCATCCATTTCAAACTAAAATAAAAAAAATTATAGCCCAATGTTTCATTGTTTTTTTGTTTGATTCACTTTCACTTCAAAAAGTGGCTGTCATTTTCTTTCTTTCCCTCCATTTTTTTCCTTCTCGTTTTTGGTTCATCGCTGACACTTTTGTGTTGCTTGCTTTTTGGTTTAGTTCGTCTTCCTCTTTCACGGGTGTCCAACTAAATATAACAAAACCCCATAGTTGGAAAACCTTCGCAAATGTTCTTTTTTAGACATTATCATCTCGAAGGAAATAAACAAGCGTGATTTCTAACACTTACGTAATTACTTGCACGTGAATTTTTTATTATCCATGATGATCATTGCAAACTTTTCAATTTCGTAATAAACTATTTTTGTTTGCACAAAATTTATAACTGACGTGTTTTTAAGTGATTCAGCAACTTAATTGTGATGTTTCTTTTTTGCTTTTGCAACGGAGTTTAGTTTATTGCCCGCTTGATTTCATTCATTTTGAATATTAGTATTCTATCAATTAGAGATAATTTATGTGTGATTTTCTGGCCTACAATGTTTCCATAGTTCTTTAGTTCATTTTAATGGAAAATTGTTAAGTGTTTAGTTTGCTTTATTTAACTTTTCATTTCCCCTTTTTTGTCCATTTTTTGTTGCCTATTTGCAACATTTCATCGCTTTTTTTACCATTAACCTTCATTTTTTGTTCGCGTTAATTAGTTCTATTAGTCGTGAATACCTACTGATAGCACTTTTCCTTCTAGTTTATAGTAGTTTTTTTCTCCCATTCTTACTTTGTTGGTAAACAAGTTCCAATCGTTCACTTTCACTGATAAGATTATTGAAACTAATTATGTGAAACATTCAGACATTATTCACCACCTTTATTTGTTTCGTTCGTGGGCGTGTCGCGACTGGTCAACAATGTTTTTTTATGTTATTCGTTTTTTGCTTTTATAATCATTTGTATTCATTTTAGTTTTGATTCTACATTCTCATCTCTCTCATCATCAAAATGGCTCAAGAATTTGCTGGCAAATGGGACTTTGTCGAATCTGATAACTTTGATGGCTATATGAAAGCTGCTGGTGTTGGAATGATCACCCGTAAAGTTGCAAACAACTTGAAACCTCAACTAGTTTTCGAAGTCAATGGCGATCATTGGGTCATGAAAACTTTATCAACCTTCAAGAACACCACCGTTGAATTTGATCTTGGTAAAGAATTTGAAGAAATTACTGGTGATGGTCGCAAAGTTATGGTGAGCACTTTTTTGAAGTTAATAGCTATCGACTTAAAATGAGATTAAGATGCTCGTCTTTTGTGTCTTTGTCAAATTTTGAGCTTTTGTTACGTTAAAACCACTGGTTTTCTAACTTTCATAGCTTCTTTTGTTAAAAATTGAGACTCTATTGCTTGTTGCAATAGTAAACCTTATTTTCATAATTAATGTTCCATTTTTTCAGAGCACTTTCAACCTTGAAAATGGCAAACTTCATCAAATTCAAAAAGGTACTGATGGCGCAAAGGACTCAACTTTCGATCGGTACATTCAAGATGGCAAATTGATCATTGATATGGAATGTGATGGAGTCAAAGCTCGTCGTGTTTATCAACGTGCTCAATAAGAACATCAGAAAGAAGGAGCAGCTATGGATAGCTTTCGCATATCACTTCATTTATCTTTTGATAACTTCTTTCTTATTTTCTCTCTTTGTCATAATTGCTTAATTTTATTTATTATATTTATATTGTTCATGTAAAAGGTTAAAATAAATTTGTTACATTATTTGCTTGTTTTCGTACTTGTTTTTGGGTTGGGGAAAACTTTTTGATGGATTTTTTGGTGACATCGGGAGATTCAAAAATGAGTCTCGTTTTTCATGTTCAGGTTGATAACTATCACACAAAAAACATAGCAGCATAAGCAATTCGACCAATTTGAGACTTTTGTTTGAACGAATAATGCAAATTTTGAAAATGCCGCGGTAACATTCATTTTCATCGCGTTTTTTCCATGCTTCTTTCCTCTTTTTTTGGCGAGCCAACATTTTCTTGTCTTTCCTCTTTTCATTCTATCAGTCTTTACATTTTTAAGACGATGAAGTTGACGGCTAAACAATTTCTTCAAACATCTCGTATTTGTCATCATGTCGTTAATGGAAAATGGACAACAACACATTATACTCAAAAGTGTCGAAGAAAGGACGAACGATGGAAGAATGTGGACATGTCTCGTGCTTCAGAAGAATATGATGTTGTTATAGTTGGTGGTGGTCCTGCTGGTTTATCTGCAGCTATTCGATTGAAGCAACTTGCTAATGAACACAATAGAGGTATGTAAGCTTTTGGATTTTACACCGCAGCGAGGAGTTTATGCTTGTTATCTGTGTGCTTATGACTAATGTGTTTCTTGTTTCAGAAGTCAAAGTTTGTTTGGTTGAGAAAGCTTCTGAATTGGGCGCTCATACTTTTTCTGGTGCTATTATTCAAACTGATGGTCTTGATAAATTGATTCCAAACTGGCGAGAACAAGAATCACCTATCTTCCAAAAAGGCACTGTATGTTTGTATAACTCATGCTTCTTATTCTTCTTTATCCACTTGTTTTTCAGTCAGAAAAGATTTACATTATGACATCCAAAGGTCGCATTCCTGTTCCAATGTTTCCATTGCTTCCTTTGTATAACAAAGGCAATTATGTTGTTCGTCTTGGTCATGTTGTTAAATGGCTTGGTGAAAAAGCAGAAGAGCTTGGAGTTGAAATATTTCCTGGTTATGCTGGACAAGAAATTCTTTATGATGAAAATGGAACTGTTAAAGGTATTGCAACAAATGATGTTGGAATAAACAAAGATGGTTCACCAAAAGATAGCTTTCAACGTGGAATGGAACTTCATGCAAAATGTACCATCTTTGCTGAAGGTTGTCGTGGACATCTTACTAAACAAATTATTAACAAATTTGGACTTGAAACTCATCCCATGTCTTATGGTATTGGATTCAAAGAACTATGGGAAGTTGAACCATCTAAGCATCAACCTGGTTATGTTGAACATTCACTTGGATGGCCATTGGTGAGTCTTGTTTCGTTTTTACTCCTTTCATTGTTTTTACTTTTCAGACTTATGATCATTATGGAGGCGCATTCATCTATCATATCGAAGACAAAGGACAACCTCTTGTTGCTATTGGACATATTTCAGCTCTTGATTACAAAAATCCTTATCTCAATCCATTCAAAGAATTTCAAAAGTACAAAACTCATCCCAAGGTTTCTGAACTGCTTGAAGGTGGAACTCGTATATCTTATGGTGCTCGAGCTATCAATGAAGGAGGATTTCAAACCATTCCAAAACTTTCATTTCCTGGTGGATGTCTCGTTGGTTGTGCTGCAAGCACTTTGAATGTCGCAAAACTCAAAGGAACTCATCCAGCTATGATTAGTGCTCAAATTGCTGCAGAAAGTATCTTTCCTGAACTTGAAACTTCTCAACGTTTAACTCCTGAAAATTATCAAAAGAATTTTGAAAGCTCTCATCTTTACAAAGAATTGAAGAAATCACGAAATGTTCGTCCATCATTCAATTCAAAACTTGGATATTATGGTGGTTTACTTTATACTGGATTATTCTATGTTTTTGGTCGAGGTATTGAACCATGGACTTTGCATCATGGTAAACCAGATAATGAAAAGCTTGAACCTAAAGAAAATCATCATCACAAAGAAATTGAATATCCCAAACCTGATGGAAAGATTACGTTTGATTTGCTTAGTTCTGTTGCTCTTACTGGTACCAATCATGAAGAAAATCAACCGTCACATTTGACTCTTAAAAATGATGATGTTCCAGAAGAAGTTAATTTGAAGAAATATGATGGTCCTGAATCACGATTTTGTCCTGCTGGTATGTAAAACTTTCTTCAACTTTTTGATAGCAACGTTAATTTGTGGTTTTAGGCGTTTATGAATTTGTTCCAAAAAATGAAAACTCCAATGAACTTCGCTTACAAATCAATGCTCAAAATTGTATTCATTGTAAAACTTGTGATATCAAAGATCCAACACAAAATATCAATTGGGTTGCTCCTGAAGGTGGTGGTGGACCTAAATATGATGGATGTTAATTTCTACAGCTGAATATGCTTTATTGTCGTCTCCTCCTTAGTATCTAATCTAGTATCTCATATGTATTTTGTGTAAAAATTTTTGTATTGTATGTAATCCTAGATATATATTTTGATGATTGTAAGTTTTTTGTATGTAAATGAAAAATAATTTGAATAAATTGTGATACTTTTTTGCTGTTTTGGTTGTTCTAGTTTTTGATTGTTATTATTATTATTATTTTGTTGTTTTTGAATAGTCATAGGGAAGAGAATAGAGGGACACTTGAACATTGGCGTGAAAAAGTCAATCATCCATCGAAAATGAAAAAAATGCATCGTTAGTTTTGAATTGGATTGGATGAAGGAAGAAAGAATCCTGTTTTGACGCATTCAAAACTAACTAACTTTTTTTTCTTTCACTCATTTTGATTTGAAGTGCGGCGCATGAACAAAAAAAGAAAGGAGAAAACCGACAAAACAAAATTGGCTTTTTTTTTTCAACTACCTAACTTTTTGCTTTGTTTTGTTATGACGATTATTTAATTTGTTGAATGGTTTGAATCAATTTTATTATATTTCGATTGAACTTACAAGGTTGAACAACAGCTTTGTGGAAATTTCCGGTTAATTTTTAAAAGTGTATTTTGATGATTGGAATGGAAGTAAGTCTTACTACCGCTTTTTTTTATTTGTTTGTTAATGTTTGGCGTTTACTAAAACCTGGAATCCATGAATCGTTTTTTTTTCTCACTGTGATTCAAGAAAGCAATTAGTTAACCTTTTTTGCATTTTTTAAGTAGGAATTGTCAAACGTTAGCAAAGCTTATACGTGTGAACCTTTTTTTGGATGCAGCCAATAATAACAAAGTGAAGCAAGCCACCTTTTTGGTTTTTTTTTCTTAAACTTTTATTCGAAATGGCTTGGCTTGGTTTAAGCCGAAGTCATCGACTTTTCCAAAAAAGCGAATTAGATAAAGCTTAAAAAATGTTAAACAAGGGATTTTACGGTTATTTTTTTAAATCTAACTTTTTAATATTCTAATTTCCTTTTTTAATGCTCTGTGAAAGCTCATCTTATTTTCCAGTGATATTCCTTTTAATTCTTTATTTGTTTCTTCAATTTTTCATTGATGGCAAGAAATCACATTCACTTGAACCCGATCCTTTATTGGAAGCATGGAATGATTTCGCGGAATTACAAAAACTTCAAAGTGTTGAAGTTAATCGAGATTTCCCAGTCGATGATCGGCTTTATTCAAGTCTCAAAAAATGTGGACACTTTAATGTTTTGGGAAATCGAATGAGTGAAAATTTACAACCATCCGATATTGAAATATATTCTGAAATTGGACATTTAACAACTTTTTGCCGCGTGGATTTAACTTTAGCTTCACAAATTTCAAATTTAACAAACTTAAATATGCATGAAATTATTGGAATTTTTAAGAAAAATTGTTTGGAATCCATGCAAATTAAATCCAATAATCCTACTATTCCCAAAATTTTAGCGGTGATGGGAGCCAATTTAAGAGTAATCGAAAGCAATGTGGTTCATAAAAATTTAGCTTCATGGACTAAAAGTATTATACATATGATAGAAAAAATAGAAAATTATCATCATAAATGGAAATTTATTGTTATTGCACCAAGTGTATTTGTAAGTATGTTTAATTTTTTTTAAAACGGAATAAATGTGTAACAAAAAATAATCTAAGAATAGCTTGCTTGTTCTCGCAGAGAAAAAAAAGTGTTACGGTTATAATTTTTTTTTTGAGATTTATGTTAGTAAATTATTACTTGAATAATTTTTTTAACGAAAAAAAATAAATTCATAAGTTTGCCAAATTTTCTAATTCTTAGCGGGGGAAAGCAATTAGAATCTTGAGTCCTAAAAAGCGATAAGGTAGCTTACTTACTCGATAGCCATGTTAGTTAACCATTTTTTCGTAGCTTCATTTTTTGAAAAGATTAATTATAAAATAAATTTAAGGAAAATAATAATCATTTTTTTTCTTTCAGGACATTGATATCGGTTCCCATACCCATCACATAGCCCACAGAGTTTTGCAAAGCATTCAACTTATAAATCATCGACTTCCATTTAATACTTTAATAATAATAATTCGAAATTCAAAATTAACTTTTTGGAAGCATTTAGCTGATCATTACACATTTTGTCAAAAAATCCATTTAATGTGGCAAACTCATGAAGGCAAAAATGAAGATGTTTGGAATGTTGTAAGTCTTTTTTCAACGGTTTTTTTTGAAGAAAAATAAAAAGAAATTCTTTTATGTAAGTTATAAAAAGAATTTTTTAGCTGGAAGAAAGAATAAAAAAGAATTTTCAATCTGAACATTTTTATACTCATATTATGCCATTGATAGAAGAAACTCGACCAATAAAAGAAGGAAAAACGTAAGGCATTTTTTTTAAATTTTGAGGGAACCACAAAAATGAAAACTTTTTAATCCAAAATCTTTGAAGGGTTTTTTTCTTCATTGAACTTTTAAAAATAAAAATCGGTTTTACGTGTTTCAAAGCCACCTTTTTATTTTGAGCTGAATTTTTTTTTCTGGTCGGGTTTTTTGATATTTGATTGTTTCCCCCCAGATATCCAAAAATCGACAATTTTTTTTGTTTTTTGATATCTTTTTGCTATTTTTTAAAATAAAGAATTCTTAAAGCTAAAAATTAATATTCAGGAAAATATGCCAAAAAAAATTTCCCATAAAAAAAGCTTCCAAAAATATGCTTAATTTCAGCTATGATATTTCTCCAATTAGTCCAGATTGTGTCCATTTTTCTAATCGAGGCCTTTCCCTTCTTCATATTTCAATTTGGAATTGGTTGGTTCAACCCGCGAGACAAATCGAATGGACTCCTCTTGTTCGACCTTTGTATTGCCCTCGGCCGGGTTGTCCATTTTTTGTTACCAAAACAAATACATATTTTTGTCCTCAAACTAAGCGAAAAGATCCTCAGGTAATTATGTTATTTTTTTTTCTTCTCGAGACTCTTTGAAACAAATTTTTTTAAATAATAAATTATTTTTTTTGTAGGAAAAATCAAATGATTTTACGGATGTTTTAATTCTTGGAATGTTATTATTAACTATAATTTTATATAGTTTATTACTTGTTTATATTGCTTTTTATTAAACAGAAAAATATTATTTTTAGTAATAAAAAAAACTTTGTGAATTCTAAAACACATTTTACTAGAAATTACTCACATTAATTTTTTTTCAAATACTTTTAATGCAACTTGTGAAGAATTTTTAATTTTAAAATTTTTAACTTTCAGAGATTTTATCTTTCTTTTTGTAATAGATTTCATTAAAAACGCTATGCTTTTGCATGTTCAAGCTAATCTCAAACAAATTAAATAAATATTTTGTAATTTTTTTATAAATAAAAAAAAGGCTTTGTAAATTTTGGGAATAAGAGAAAACTATAAATTTGAGCATAAAATAATAATTTTGTTTGAAAAAAAGAAAGAAAATGAAACTTAAAATATTCAAAAGTTAAACCAAATTATTAAATTACAAAATCTTCGAGCGAGTGTTTTATAGAAATGGAAAAAACATTTTCCTATGTTTTTTTAGCGCTAACACACAATAAATTTTTCTGCGCCTTTGGTTGATTTGCGCCCGCAGGAAGAAATAGGTATATAGTCATTCAGAAAATCGATTGCTTTAAAGTTAAATAAAAAAAACATTGGCCTTTTGCAAAATATTATGTAACAAAAAAACTGAAGAAGGAACAGAAAACAAATTTTTTACAAACAAACAAATGAAAAAACTCAAATAAGAAAATAAGCCGACTGTTTTTTAAATCCAAAAAGTGATGGGCAGTAAAAAAAGTTACTTTTTTTTAAAGATGTAAGAAATTTATATATGTAACTTTATTTTATATTTTCTCTGCAAGTTGAAGTTGAAAACTTTTCTTTCTTATTTTATGTGTGAATGCGACGTTTTTTCTTTTTGAATTAAAATTACATTGTTTAAAATTAATATATTTGCAAAAAGAAAAATAAGTTTATCAAATGCTTCAAATTTTTGAGTGAGATTCCAAAACTGATATTAATATATCCAGAATGATGTTAGCCGCCTCATCGCATTTTTCTACTATATGTTTTCTATCTTCTCGTTCAATGATACTAAATGTTTGCTGTTGTCATATTTTTTTAAAACATAAATTGTATTTATTCCGAACAAAATGCTTTTATATCTTTTAAGTGAAAAAAAAAACTGATCTTCTATGATACTTTTCCTTTCATCACTATCTCTATTTTGACCACCATCAAAATAAAAATTTCTAAAAACTATTAACAAAAAAATTTAAATATTCTTTCACAAAAACAAAACAAAAAATTTTAGCTCAAAATATTCAAAAATAATTTAATTGCAAAAAGAAACCAAACTAAAAAATGGCGATTAATATTCGAAAATAAAAAACTCTTTTTTTTTTGGGCATCAAAAAACACATGAAGCTAGTTCGAACATTGCCTATTTTTGATTTTTTACGCTCTCTGAAAGCAGCAAGCAACAAACATACGCGCAAAAAATCGATATGTTTAAAATTAAATATCATTTCAACTTGTTGCCCTTTGTGATTTTTGGAAGAAAGGAAAAAAAAGATGCGAAGGCTAAATTTTGCTATAAAAAAACAGTCAAAATTTAAAAAGAGAATTTATAATTATTAAATTCAAAGAATCGTATTAATTATTAAAAAAAATTTTAGCTAAAAAAATTTTAAAAAAACATTCAAAACTAATGTAAAATAAAAAACAAATATATATTTAGATATTTGAAAAACTTTGTTTTTCATCCATTTATTTCAATTAAATTTTATGTTGTTGTATGCAAAACAATATAATTTAAAATAATTCGAATTGGCCTGCTATCAAATGATTTTTCGTCTTTACTATTGTTACCACTCAGAAAATCCATTTTTCATTTTCTTCAATACTTTGTAGAGTTCGCTTTTTATTTCATTCATAAAAAAGTTTACAACAATTTTGCACCTTTTTTAAAAAGGTTGTGTTTTTTAAAACCAAGGATAACATAGTTGTTTTTTGTAAAACAGGATGCGATAGGCATATTTATATACCAGTAATTACCAAATTTCTTTTTAAAAAAATTAAAAGAAAAACGAAACTAAATTATTCAAACAAACAAAAAAACATTTTCTTAAAAAAGTTAAAAGAAAACTGATCTGCGTTTTCGTTGTTGCGAAAAAAATAAAAATAAACAAAATAAAAAGTTTTTCTTTGTATGTATTTTGTTATAACTTTTTTTTCGCCAAAAATGTCATCAGTTTTGGTTAAAAATGCGAGCACATGTGGTGGATTTTTTAAATGCTTTAAAAAGGGTCATAACTTTTTCTGTTAACTCGATTTCTTAATCCAAATATGTAATCAAAGCAAAAATAGCGTCATCTTATTTGCCCCTTAATTGGCTTATCCATATAAATCACAAAAACAAAAACAAAAAAGCATATTTTTTGTTTTCTTTTTATAGTCTTATCAACAAAAAAAAATGGTGGTAGTAATAAAAAAATTTTATTAGAATAAACAACAACAAAAAATAAAGAAACAAAAAAGAAGTTCGCTCTCAAAACTATTCTCAGTTTTTGATACAACAAAATAAAATAATCAGAGAAAATACATTGATCGATTTTTAATTTGCTTTGATTTTTACTTATTTTTTCCGTCAAATATTTTTACATATTTAATTTTTATGCTGGTTTTTAGAAATAATTCTGAAATCCGAACGAATAATGTCAAATTTCCTGGATTTTTTATCTGAAACCAACAACATTTCTGAAGGGGCTCATTGTTGCCTTGAACGAATGCACATTTTTAATTTAACTTCAGAAGATGCTCATAGTATTAATTTGCATATTGCAAGCGTGATTGAAACTTTAAATAAACTTCTTCAAATTATTGCTAATCCACCTTCGGATTATAAAGATAAAGAAAACTTTAAAATTTTATGCGAAGAAAAACGATTTATTCTTATGGATGCTTTAATGCTTTTAAAAGAATATAAAAATGCGTATGAAACTCGATGCAAAGAAGCAAGAAAAATGGCAAAATATATTCCAATTTTTGATGGAACAAAAACATTTGATTGGAAAGAATTTTGGGATCGATTTCAATTTTATGTTGGAAATTCACCTTTAAAAAGTTATGAAAAATTTGATATTTTATTCAAGCATTTGGATGGAAAACCAAAGGATGCGATATCTCATTTGGCTTTTAAAGATGACGAATCTTATGATCAAGCTGTCAAGGTGCTATCGAATTTAAAACTTTAATTAAATATGTTTATTAAAAAAGTTTTATAATGTTTTTTTTAGTTTTAAATGGCAACATTTATTAAAATAAGTTTTTTTATTTATTTAGTTTCATTAATAAATTTTAATGTGTTTGTTTTATTTTTTTAACATTGTCGAAGAAATGGACGAGTCTAAAATTCAAAAAACATGCAAAAATAAGATAAATGTAGTTTAAAATTTGCAAAACTAATTTTCAAATAGATGGTTAAAAATCGATACAATTGTTTATATCTATACCTCTTGGATCGTACATATCCATTTGTAAAATCGCATTTGTGACTTTATCAACAAGTTGGGGGTCGTTGTATTTGATATACCGATGGGGATTGGATGCTAAAGCTTGATTAACGTTTGCATTCTCTGCATTTATTTCTATGATGCCAACATATCCAGGAGTCATGCAGACATTTCGATAAATCAGTGCGTTTTGGAAAGCTGTGCCATCATCATTAAATTGGTTTGTTGTTCCATTCCTTAAAGTAAAAAGCTAAGCTTTTGAAAAGCAACAAAGATTTACATTTCCATAAAAACGACAAAGGCAAGTGCATTGGCTTTATTTCTACGAGGATTATAATATGCAAATGACATGCCATCTCTAAGTGCCCTGTGAAAAAAATAATTTTGCAATAACTTTAACAAAAAAAAAATAGAAACTACTTGTCAAGTGTATTGTTTGCATCAGGAGCATAAATTTGACAATTAATTAGCAAACTTCGAAGAGTCGTTCCAGTAAAAGAGCCAAAATTGGTGGAATACATATTATTTATACTCATAACACTCATACTTGTTCCACGTGGAGCTCCGACTCGAACACCATTGTCCCTCAAAGTATAATTTTGCAATATCTGTGTTGCAACATTAATTTGCTAAATTTACAAATAATTTTAATTTTTTTACATTTGAATTTTAAACATACGTTATTAAATCCGTTTGTATTTGGACAAACACTTCCATCCAAAATGAAGACAATATCAACTGCTCTTGGATAACTTGGAAACGTTGTCGTTGTTGTTGTGGTAGTAGTAGTTATTGGTGCTGCTATAGTTGTTGTTGGAACTTGATTTGGAACTTTGCAAACAAAAGGCTTATTTTTATAACAATCATCTGCATTCCATCGACCATCACTCAAAGCAATCGAACCACAACTATTTTCTCCATTTCTTTGGCTTTTGTTTGGATTTTCTCTCCAATTATTAAAATCACAAACACTTCCATCAGTCCAAGTCCAATTTGGAGGATTAATCATATTTGTTAAACCAATCCAAAAATCAACTATCGGGCCTCCACCAAAGATTTTATTAGCTTGCTCTAAAAAAACAATATTAATATTAAAAAAGCCTTATGAGTGGCAAGAGAAAAACTCACGTGTTAAAAAAGTATTTGTAAAGCCATCATGAACCGAAACAAGATCTCCATTTTCGCCGCTGCAAATTATTTCCGCACCAGTAAGTTGTGTAAGTTCAGAATGAAATGTGTAGCAACTAATCATTGGTCCAACTTTCCAAGGAATGCTTCCTTCTGGGCAAATTCCGAAAGTCATTGGCAATAAAAATAAAAGAATCACCGAAGCAACTAATCGATGCATTTTTAAAAAGGAAATAAAGAACATATATTTCCTTTCGTCAAACAATTTATTTATGCTTATATAATTCAAAAAAAAATATTGCCTTATCAACAATGCTTTTTTTTTTTAATTTAATCTCTTTCATAAGCTTGGGAAAGTTGATAAAAGGTTTTTTTGGTTAAAAAATTTTTACCATTTTTTATTGTATATTATCTTCTTTTTTTGACTTTAGATTTTATTCATCAAAAAGAAATTTTGCAAAAAGGATTTTTATTTAATAAGCAAGTTTTTATTTTTAAAATAATTTATGAAATTGTGAAAGTGTACTTTCATTTAAGCTGATTTCTTACAAACTCCTGAAAGTTTTCTGATACAACTAGCTTCATTATGAAATTTGCTGTCATAAACATGTACGCAGGTGCTATTATATATTTCGGGCATGTCTAAATTAGGGTTCCTGTACCCCCCCGAATCTCGAAAAAAGCGGGGACGGGGACATACCCGTTTTCCAAAATCTTGTCCCCGTCATCCCCGTCGGGGACCAAATTTTTCGGGGACGGGGACGGGTATAGAAGAAAAATTTTTTTTTGATTTTTTTTCGATTTAAAACAAATTTTTTAAGTTTTTTTTCAATATGGCATTGTCGAATAATGTTTGTTTTAATCTTTCGTAAGGCAATCATGTAAAGAACAAAAGAGAAAAATGAAAAAAAATCATGAAAATGTCCACAAAATTTTCATCGGGGGCAATTTCTTTCGAGGACGGGGATTCGGGGATGAAGACGGGGACGAAATTCTTCGGGGACGGGTACGGGGACGGGGATTCGGGGACGGGGAATCGGGGATCCCCGTCCCCGCGGGGGGGGGGGGGGGTACAGGAACCCTAGTCTAAATCCCATGGTGCATAATCAAAAATTGTATTATCAGTATATTGCCATGTTGATTTATTATTGTTTGAAGTAAGTCCAATCCATACCAAATCATAATGATTTAAAATTATATAGCTAAAAAATAATTTTGTTGTTGGATAAGTTTATTTTAAAAAATATATAAAATTTTACTGTAGATAAAGTTGAGTTCTTCTAAGCTATGGACTGAAGCCAAGTGGGAGTTTTTGTTTGTGCAATATTCTTCGGCAGCTGTCCAATTAAGTGAACTGGGTGTTTGAATGTAACAGAATTTGGTTGGAGTAAAATAAGTCCATCCATCCGAACAAATATTTGATGCTGGTGAAGTTAGGGCTTCAACTGGAGTCGTAACTTTTGTTGTTATTGTGGCTGGGCTTGGTTTGGTAGTAATCAATGGCGCAAGTTTAGTGGTTTCTGTTGAAGTTAAGTCAGAATTGTAAATTTTACAAACAAATGGTTTATTTTTATAGCAATCATCTGCATTCCATCGACCATCAGTCAAAGCAATTGAACCGCAACTTTGGCCAGCTATAGGCTTTTTGTTGGGATCTTCTCGCAAATTTTTAAAATCATAGACACTTCCATCCGTCCAAGTCCAATTATTGCCATTAAGATTCATGGAACCTATCCAAAAATCGGCTAATGGCCCTCCGCCAAAAGTGGAATTTGCAATTTCTAAAACAACAAAATTTAATTTTTTTGTTGGAGAAGAAAAAAATTCTAAAAACTTACGAGCCAAAAAAGTATTTGTAAATCCTTCATGAACCGAAGCAAGATTTCCTTTTTCTTGATAACAAATATTTTCAGCAACGATGAATGCTGAATTCTCAGGATGAAAAGTATAACAATTAGGTGTTCCAAAATTTGGCCATTTCATGCTTCCATCTGGGCAAGCATCAGCGGCAGCAAAAGCCAATTGTAAAAAGAGAGGAAGAAAACCAACAACAACAGCAACAAAATGATGCATTTTTCATGAATAAAATTTATACATTTTTCGTTTCTTTTTATACCCATTATTTTGAATACAGGAAAAAGCTATGTTTATTTAATAATAAAATCTTGTCTTTTTTGTTGTTGCAAAACCCTTTGACCCCAAAAATACGGTCGTCCGCTCACGCCCAGTTTAATAAAAAAAATAATGCCAGAGGAGTGTCATGGGCTAGTCCAATCCTTTACTTTTCAATGTTTCTATTTATAATTTAATTTTTTTCTATTCATTGCTTACCATTCGTGCCTACAAAAAGTTTTATATCTTTTTTTTCTTTTAGTTATTACGTGATTTTTGTTACATTTTTTTTAAATATATTTATTTTTATTCACAGAAAATGAAAGATAATTTTATTTTTGTTATTTTTATTGTCATAAAAAAATATGGCAAATATTTAATTTGATTCAACAACATACCACCAAATTCGCTTACAAAAATTTTATTATTTCTTGTTTGCCATGTTTAAATACTTCGATTTAGCACGTTTTTTTTATTTCTTTAAAAATGTAAACCTTTTTTTATATTTATGCATTAAGATAAAATAAAGATTACGCCTATGACGTGTAACATAATAACACAAAAGATAAATATTATTGTTTGAAACAAACTACAAATTTTTTAACGTGTTTGTTTAATTTCTTTAAACTTTGTATTTAGAAATTATCGTAAATAAAAGAAAAATGTTTTATTGTCAAACTTATTTTTTTCCATAAAGTTTAATTAAAACAGGGAATTATGAGAAGTAAAACAAAAACTTTGAGTTTTTTAGAAAGCAAAATGAAATCACTAAAATCTTATCATTATGATTTTTCTCTCCTGAAAAATATTCCATAACCAAATCGTATGTATACCTCAATAGAAACCTTTGAAATTGATAAGAATCTTCCTTCCTTTCTTTGTTTATTGATCGTACAAATAAAAATTTTTTTTCCCATTTTTTATGTCAAATTTTGGGGTGATTAGGCACGAAAAGAAAAGAGTTATCATCAACCAAGACACAAAAATTTAAAAAAAAAACATAAATGTTTATTACAGTATCTATTTTTTAGGAATGCTTTTTAGGCAGTAAATTTTTTTTACATTTTTATTTATAAATTATACCACATTTTATTCATCACATTAAACTTCTTTTTTCATCTATGGAAACATTTTACAAACCCCTTTAAACTCAGTTGTACAGTTTAAATCATTATGAAATACACTTAGAGCATGAACGCAAGGATTCATAAAACCTTGAGGCATTCCATTTGCCCATGGTGCATAATCGACCGTTGAATTATCTGTGTATTTCCAAGTTAATGTTGCATCAGTTGAAAACATACCAGTCCATTTCCAGTTATTTTCCAAGCCTTTAAAATAAGTTTAATTTATAAAAAAAAGAAAAAAAAGATTTAAATATTTACTATTAAAAAAATTTAGTTCATCTGAGCTATGGATTGAGGTCAAATGAGCGTTTAGATTAACGCAGTATTGTTCGGCAGAATTCCAATCAAAAGCTGGAGTTAATAAATAGCAAGCGCGGGTGATATTAGAATATCTCCATCCACTGGAACAATTTCCGGGTATACGAGTGGTAGCAGCAACTTGAGCAGTGGTGGCTTTTGTGGTGGTAGTAATATGTCTTCGCGTGGTGGTAGTAGTAGTAGCTATGGTAGGAGGTGGAGGTGTAGCTTTCGTAGTAGTTGTTACTGGTGCTTCATTAGAATTAGGAACTTTGCACGCATATGGCTTTTGTTTATAACAATTATCTGCATTCCACAATCCATCGCTCAACGCAATTGACCCACAACTTTGTCCATCTTTTGTTGGTTTTTTATTTGGATTATCCCTCCAATTTGTATAATCCCATGGACTTCCATCGGTCCAACTCCAATTATCACCAGCTAAATTTGATGCACCATCCCAAAAATCAACGATAAGACCTCCACCAAAAGTGTTATTTCCTAGTTCTTAAAAAAAATTACGAAATTACAAAAAATTTATGATGCAGAAGGCAAAAAAACTCACGAGATAAAAAAGTATTTGTAAATCCATCATGAACTGAAGTGAGATGACCATTTTCATTATTACATGAAATTTCAGCAGAAATAAATGTTAAAGTATCGGTATGAAATGTATAACAATTTGGTATTCCCATTGGTGGCCATGGTTTAGCTCCTGTTGGGCATGAAGAACCAAAAACCAATGGCATTAAAAATAAAGGAATCACAAGAGCAACAACCATCAACAACCGATTCATTTTTTTTTGCTTGGTTTGGAAGTAAAAAAATGATAATAAACAGTTTTTTCTTTTCTATTTTCTCTAATTTTTATATAAAAACTTAAAGCATATGAAAAAAATACGTCAAGCCAATGGGATTGTCTTATCTTTAAATGCGTATTATAGCTTTTTTTCTAAAAAGACAAAGAATCTTCTTTGTTTTAACCTTTGTATATGAAAATGGAAAAAAATTGATAAGAAAAATAATGTGAGTCCTTAAAAAAATCATCTATTTGAAAAAAAGGGTATTAGAACCTCCGTGTTTTTTTCTCAAGAGTATTGTTTTCGAAAAAAGCATGCATTTTGAAATTAAAATTTTCTTGTGATAAGTAAAATATGGATTTTTTTTTAAATTGTATTAATCGCACACCAACCATTAATTTTATTTCTTTTCTTTTTTTCTCGAACATTAAATATTTTCTGTTAAGTCAAATGTATTAATTTTATCAGTGTTAAATAGCTTTAATTTACAGCATTTATTTTTTAGGTGTGTTGTTCGCATAAAAAAAAGCATCGATACTTTATTTTGAAATTGTTAAATAGTTTTCAATATGTCATTTATGTTTATTAAAAGATTATTAATAAGTTTATTTAAAGCAATTTTTTACACACCCCTTTAAACCCATTGGAACACGTGATATCATTATGAAATTCAGTTTGGGCATGAACGCATGGAATTGTAAAACCTTGGGGCATTCCATTTCCCCATGGCGCATAATCAATCGTTGAATTATCTGTGTATTTCCAAGTTAATGTTCCATCAGCGGAAAATAAACCAATCCATTTCCAGTTATTTTCCAAACCTTTAAAAATATAAATTAAAAAATGAGTCATGAAAAAAATAAATTTACTGTTAAAAAAGTTGAGTTCGCCAAAATTGTGAATCGAAGTCAAATGTGAGCTTCGATTGGTACAATATTCTTCAGCTGTAGTCCAATCAAAAGATGGAGTTAATAAATAGCAAGCATTGGAGTAATAAGACCAGCCAATGGAACAATTACCGGGTGCTCGAGTGGTAATAATTGCTTGAGTTGTTGCTTGTGCTGGCATCGTCGTTGGCGCTTTTGTGGTAGTGGGTGCACGTATTGGGGTTGTAGTAATCAAAGGCGCAGGTTTAGTCGTATCTACTTGAGGCAGTTGATCTGAATTTGGAACTTTACAAACATATGGTTTAGATTTGAAACAATCATCTGCATTCCATCGACCATCGCTGATGGCAATGGCTCCACAACTGCTCCCACTATTTCTTGGTTTTTTAGGATTTTCTCTCCAATTATTAAAATCAAAAACACTTGAATCACTCCAAGTCCAATTTGGTGGATTCATCATATTTGTTAAACCAATCCAAAAATCAACTATTGGCCCATTATTAAATGCATGTTTTCCTTGTTCTAAAAAAAATATTTTCACTAATAAATATTAAAGCTAATTCTCTAAAATTCTAAAAACTTACGAGCCAAAAAAGTATTTGTAAATCCTTCATGAACAGAAACGAGATCTCCATTTTCATACCAACAAGTTCCCAAAGCAGTTGTAAAATCCGTGTCATTAGCATGAAATGTATAACAACTAATTATTTGTCCAACTTTCCATGGTTTAGCTCCTGTCGGGCATGAAGAACCAAAAACCAATGGAAATAAAAATAAAGGAATCACAAGAGCAACAACAACCAACAACCGATTCATTTTTTTTGTTTGAAAGTAAAAAAATGATAATAAACAGTTTTTTCTTTTCTATTTTCTCTAATTTTTATATTAAAAAAAACTTATTAGAACATAAAAAAAAGAGAAGACGACAACGTAGGTGCCTTATCAATTTAGTAGTTTTTTAAAAAAGAAAAGGAAAATAAAAATCTTTTTTTTTACCTTTCTTTCTTTAAATGAAGATACAGAATTAAATTGAGAAAAAGTTTTGATAAGAAAATAAAGTTAAAGCCTTCACAAAAAAATCAAGTTATTAGTACCTCTGCGTTATTTTTAAGAGTCATTTCGAAAAAATTATTTCCAAATTAATGGCTTTCATAATGAAGAATTTATATGATAATAAAAAAATTGGTAAATAATAAGTTGGCATCATATTTAAAAATGGAAACTATTAGAATATAAATTTTAAATAACATCATTTTGTTTGTTTTTGCTTTCTTTTGCGAGATGGAAAAAAAGCTGGTTTATTGTGGCAATGCTTACAAAATAATTTAACATTTGTTTTGTTATTGACTTTTTTCTTGAATTTTTAGAAGTTAAAAAAAAGCTTTTTGTAAATAATTTTTTTCTAAAAAATTTTCTTTTTACAAAGTTAAACGAACAAAAAGTTTTTGTACATCATTTTTTCTTCCTTCGTTTATTTTTTTTTGGTTGTGATTGAAGATTCATCATGATGATCTTTAGAAAAAAAAAATAAAATGAAAAAACATCGAAGATGGCTGTATTTTCCATAATTTTAGAAAGTCTAAAGAAAAAAAAGATTTTTCCTTCAAGTTTCAACAAACAATAATAAAGATTCATCAATTTGTGTTTTAAAAAAAATAAAGAAACGTTGTTTAAAAAAACAATGATGTTTTCTGATTAGTCATTTATTCTTTTCTGCTTCCAGAAGAAACCATTTTTTATTTTCTTGGAAGCAACAAGAAAAATCATATAAAAGGCAAACGAATTTGGTTTAAAAAATTTGTAATTCAATCGAAAAACATAGAAACTTTGAAAACTGAAAAATGGAATATTATTTTTTGCTCCTCATTTTGGCCATTGGCTGTTATGGTGCAGTTTCGGCTAATCCAACCAAGGAAAAACTTGAATTCGCTTTCGACGCCGATCATCACAAGCAACGAGCTGAAAATATGCTTGATCCCATTTTTGATAATTTTACCAACTTTTTACAAGATCGTGATCCAAGGTTCGTAGCTTCCCCGTATAAATTTTTAAACGAGGGTTAAGAATGATTGTTTTTTTAGCATCAGTGTCCCTGTAAAAGAAATCACCACTTGCATCGAAGACGGTGGAGCCACAGAAATTCTTAAAAATTTCCTCGTTGAAGCTATTCTTGAACTCGATGATCATTCCGATGTTCAAAATCGAAGTGATCTATGCAGGTGAAATCTTTTATCCATAAAAAAAAGTTTTTCCTTTTTAATTTCAATTTTTTATAGCAAAAATCGACAAATTATCGCTGGATTTATGCATTGCGTCATGAAAGCCGAAAATTCTCCATTTATTAATACTCTCGTTAAAACCGCTGATTTTATCATTATGGAATTTTGTCATTCTCCATATCTTCAACGACTTGGTGAACTTTTTGAAGATGGAAAAGAAGGTGAAGCGATAAGAAATAAATTGCCTGAAGAATTCCGAAACGCCATCAACCGATTTATTCAAATCATTCATAGCGGGCAAAAACCAACTGAAAAAGATTTTTGTTTACCCATTCGAGTTGCTGAAAGTTATGAAGTTGCTGCAATTCAAAGTCGAATGTTTCAATTTGAATTTCATGGTGCCATTGGAAATTTGGCTCATCTCGTTTTAACCATCAATGGAAATTATCCATTTAAAAGTTATGAAGAATGTGCATAATTAATTTAATAATTGATAGCCTTCGCGCAAAATTATGCTTATTTTGTGTTTCATAAAAATAAATTACTTTTTTATTTAAATAAATTAATCGAAAATAGTTTAAGAATTAAAGCAACAAATTTGAATTAAACAAAGTTGAGAAAGATAGATAATGAAAAACCAAAATAAAACTTAACAAAAATATGAAAAATTTCATAAAGAAACAAGCACATGTTAAAAAATTATTTTTTGGAATTATTCAAATTTTTAAAAAAGTTTACTACCTTTTTAGTTTAAAACAAAAATTTAAGTTTTATGGCTGCTATTTACTTTACGGTAGAATTTCGAATTTAAAGTTTGATCTTTTTCTTTAAAATTAAAAATAATCTTTAACATTTGTTTTTGTAGCAGAAAAAATGTTTCCTTTAAGTTTTGTTTCGATGAACCAAAATCATATGAGTCAAATGTGTTTATTTATAAACTTTACAGATGGTTGATTAATCATTATGATGGGCTGATTATTATTCATTTTGCCTCTTTTTCCTTCTTTTTTTTGCTTCATCGGAAATACATTTTGTGAGCGACCAAAAAAAACATATAAAAACCAGGCAGCTTCGTAATTTTAAAAATTGTAAAAAAAATCAAAAGAAAATTGTTTTTGAAAAATGAAATATTGTTTCTTGATTTTCATTTTGGCTATTGTCGGAGCTTTAGCCGCTCCTAATAGAGGACAACCATGGGAAACGCCTGAATTTTATAAAAAGAAGACAGAACGATGGTTAAGTCCTCCATTTGAAAATTTTACAAACTTTTTACAAGATCGAGGTCCAAGGTTTGTTATTTAGTGCTTCCTTTAAAAAAATATAACCCCAAGTTATTTTTCAGTATCAGTGTCCCAGCAAAAAAAATCACAACTTGCATCGAAGAAAATAATGCCACCGAAGCCCTTGAAAACCTCCTAGTTGATGCCGTCGTTCAACTCAAACTCAATTCGGATATCCAAAATCGAACTGAACTTTGCGAGTAAGTTTTATTTCATTTTCTAAAAAGATTTTACTTTTATTTTATTTTCCAAATTTTAGTAAAAATAGCAAAGTTATCAATAATTTTATGCAATGTGTCGTTGACATCGGAGAATCACCCTTCAGCATTGCTTTATTGCGAGCAGCCGATTTTATTGCTCTCGAATTTTGCCTTTCTACCGATGTTCAACGAGTTGGAGAACTTTTTGAAGATTTAAATTTTGAAATTTTACCTGAACAATTTCAAAAACCATTCCAACGATTTCGAGAAATCCGTCAAAGTGGTAAAAAACCAAGTGGAGAAGATTTGTGTTTGCCCATTCGCATTGCAGAAAGCTTTGAAGTTGCAGCAATTCAAACTCGAAGATTTGAATTTGAAACTCATGGCCTCATCGGACATTTCGCTCATGTTCTTTATAGCATAATTGGAAATTATCCATTCAAAAGTTATGAAGATTGTGCACAATTTAAAAATTAAAATTAATAAACATTGCGTTCTTTGATAATTTTGAATTTATAATAAAAACACAATTTTTTTACTGAAAATTTGATAACAAAAAACGCGTTTAAAATAATACTCAATTAATATATTCAACCAAACATTTCAATTTTAGAAAAAGCAATTATGGTATTTAAAATTTCTGAAAGTTATTCAAAAATAAAAATGTTGATAAAACTAATGTTTTTAATAAAACATTTTTATAAGCAAAAAAACCTTGGATAATTATTTTTTGTTTCGTTATTATCTTTCTTCTTTGTTGCTACAATTTTTGCGTTCTTTATTTTTTTCTTTCAAAAAATAAAAATCATCATTTTTTAAAACATTTTCCAGTCATATTTGAGAAGCTTATAAAAACTGTAACATTTACATTAAAAAATTAATTACGATAGAATTAAGAACGGAAAAAATGAATATTTTCTTTAATTATTATTCACCAAATAACCTTTAGCCCTTTTTTTCTTTTAAACTTTATCATTTTTAAACAGCGTCGAAAAAAAGAATATAAAAGCAGCAACAATATGCTTTTAAAAAAATTGTACATTTTTAAATTCAGAAAATGTTTTGTTGGTTCTTATTTACCTTGGCTGCTTTAAGCTGGTATTCTGCGGTTTCCGCTGCTCCTCACAGACTTTCATATGGCACTCCCGAATATTATAAATCAAGAGCTTTTGAAAAGTTTGATCCTATTTTTAATAATTTTACGAATTATTTGCAAGATCGAAATCCAAGGTTTGCATTTCCCTAAAAAAAAAATTTTTCGAGGATATAATTATTTGCTTATTTTTTTAGCATCAGTGTCCCGGTTAAAGAAATCACCACTTGCATCGAAGAAAATAATGCGACTGAAGCCCTTGAAAACTTCCTCATCGATGCCTTCGTTCAACTCAAACTCGAATCAGATGTTAATGATCGAAGTGAACTTTGTAGGCGAGTTATATCCCAAAAACCTTTTTTTAAAGATTTTAATTTTTTTTTATTATAATTTTTAAGAAAAAATATGATAACTCTAAGTCGCTGTATGGGTTGCATCGTGAATGCAGAAAAAACGCCTTTTATTGACACTCTAATCAAATCAGCTCATTTTATCATCATTCAATATTGTCATTCTCCCTCGCTTGAACGTTTTAAATCTTTAAAATCGGGTCCAGATATGAAGATTTTCCCTGAAGAATTCGATAAACCTATTCAACGATTCCGAGAACTTCTTGCGACTGGAAAAAAACCCACTGAAAAAGATTTTTGTTTACCCATTCGAGTTGCTGAAAGTTATGAAGTTGCTGTAATTCAAAGTCGAATGTTTCAATTTGAGCTCCATGGTTTTTTTGGATATGTTGTTCATCTTGTCATTAGCATCGTTGGAAATTATCCATTCAAAAGTTATGAAGATTGCGCATAAACATTGTAAACTACCACTTAATTTGCTAATAATTTAAATTCCCAATAAATTATTTATAATTTCTTTCAATAAGGAAAATTGTTTTCAAAAAAAATATTCAAACAACACATTTAAATTCTTAAGGAAAAAACACTGATGTGAACAAAAAAATTGCCTACCAAAATAAAAAAAAGATCCCTTCTTAAAATGTTGAGAAATTTAATGAAGTGTTTTACATCTAAAAACTCAATTTTGGGATACGGTAAAAAAATTTTATTGATGAAAAAAATGTTTGTAAAAAAAGAAGAGATTATTATTTTTTATTGTTATTCATCGTATTCGTTTTAAGCTTTGCCTTCATTATTTTCTTCTTTTTCTTCTTCGATAATTCATCATTAATTAAAATAGCTTCAATTCAAAATATTTATAAATTTTTGATATAAACATACTGTAATTTCTTCGTTCCTAAAAACTTAATCATGAGGCAGCAAATTTATTTTTTTTATCGTTTGGAATCTGTATCATCTTCAATTTTAACGAGAGAGAAAAATTTTATTGTACTTTTTGAAATATTTAACAATTATGATGATGTTCTCTGATTACTCATTTTCATTTTTGCTTCTAGAAGAAATTTTTTTGAAGCAACAAAAAATTGTATAAAAGCAAACGAATTTGGTTTAAAAAATTGTAATTCAATCAAAAAAACATTGAAACTTTAAAGCTGAAAAATGGAATATTATTTTTTGATTGTCTTTTTGGCTATTGGCTGTTATGGCGCAGTTTTAGCCGCACCAATCGAAACACCAACAACAGCAACGACAACCACTGAAGTTCCATTATCTCATGAAGCCGAAGAAGCTTTCAAACAAAAAGCTGAAGCAAAACTTAATCCAATTTTTGAAAATTTTGAATACTTTCAACAACGTCCGGATATTGATTCAAGGTTCGTATCTTCCATTTTTTTTTCGAAGTTTAAATTAAAATTTATTATTTGCTTATTTTTTTAGCATCAGTGCCCCATTTAAAGAAATCACTACTTGCATCATTGAAAAGAAAGCCACTGAAGCCCTAAAAAATTTCCTTGTTCAAGCCTATGTCGAATTTCATAAACCTCAAAATAATGAAAAACGAACCAATTTTTGCGGGTAAAATTTTAATTTTGACTTTCTTTTATATTTGTGAAAAATTTCAGAAATAATCGAGAAGCCCTTGAAATTAGTATTGATTGCATCGAAAATGCTGGAAAAGCCCATGCATTTGGAAAAGAATTATTTTCCGCTTCAAAATTCCTCAGTTCCCAATTTTGTGAATCCCCCGAAAATTTTGTAAACATTATGAATTTATTTGATGCTAAAGTTGCGGCGCCATTATTAAATGCTATACCCATAGAATTTCGAAATCCTACTCTCGCTCAACTAAATATGATTATGAAATTTGGTGAAAAACAAAATGAAGGAAATTTATGTTTACCTCGACGCATGGCAGAACTTTATGAAATGATTGCAATTCAATCACAAAAATTTCCATTGGAAATTCATGGTTCCATCGCTCAACTTTTCCATATTTTTTACACTGGCATGTTGGACTTTCCTTTTAATCGATGCTATTAATTTTTCTTTAATAAACATGCATGTTTACTGCTTTTCTGTGACATTTAAAAAATTTAAAATTGTTTTTTTTGCTTTATAAATTTATAATAACCAGAAAAGTGTCAAGTTTTTTATATTTCACAAATGATTAATTAAAGGGTTTTTGAAAGCTCAAAAAAACAAGGTGCATTTAAAAAAATTGTCTAAACTCAATTATTTTCTGTAGAAAAATCTTTAACAAACAAGCGAATAGAATTTGCCTGCTACATTTTTTCTTTGTTATTTTTGATTTCGAAGCTACACCATCATTTTTTATTTTTAAAAAAAATTTAACAACATGAACGAATTCAAAGATAGGCGCTGTCGATTACTAATTATTTTCTCTCTCTTTTTTTCTCTCCCATTTTTTGCTTCTTCCAATGCAAATGATTTATCAAGTTTTAGAAGCAGCAAAAAAAACATATAAAAAGCAAAAATATTTGGTATATAAATTTGTAAAATACAATCGAAAAACATTGATTGAAAAATATGAAGCCGTATGATTTTTTTGTTCTCTTCGTTATGGCGGCTATCATCGGCTGCTATGACGCAGCAATAATCCAAACGACCACAACAACAACCTCTGAAACTCCTCCAACTCTTCCTCCACTTCCTACAATGGTACCAAGTAAATCACCGAAGAAAGCTTTTGAAAATCCTTCTTCATCAAATTTTGATTTTCCTCAAATCGATGATCGGAATAGACAATTATTTGAAAAATCACTTAATCGAATTTTTGATAACTTTACAGCATTTTTACAAGACCATGATCCAAGGTTCGTAGTAATATTTTTTTTCTTGGGTTATTATTATTTGCTTATTTTTTTAGCGTCAGTGTCCCAATAAAAGAAATCACCACATGCATCGAAGAAAATGGTCCCACTGAAGCTCTTAAAAATTTCCTTCTTCAAGCCTATGATGAATTTCATAAACCTATCAACCGTGAACGAAGAATCAATTTTTGCTCGTAATTTTTAAATATATTTTTTTATTCTAAAAACTAAATTATAAAAAATTTAGAAACACACGTCCCCCACTCGGAATTGTTTTTAAATGTGCGATGAATGATCATTCTTTAAAAAATCATACTTTTTTTTCTCGCGAATTTTATGATGCTTTTATGTTTGGTGCTTTACAATTTTGTCATTCGCCAGATAATTTTGCTGAACTTATGAATCTTTTGGATGCTGGAAATATTAAGGATTCATTGCCAAAAGAATTTCATCAATCCCTCATCGATCTTGATAATTTTTATCGAAATGGAAAAAAACAACAAACTATTTCTGAAAGTGAATTATGTTTGCCAAGAAAAATTGCTGAAAGTTTTGAAGTTGCAGCAATTCAAACTAGAAAATTTCCATCAGGAATTCATGGTTCCATCGTTCAACTTTTTCATGTTGTTTTCACAATTGCTTTAAAAATTCCTTTTAAATTATGCTTTTAAATATAAACTTTTTGAATGAATTTTTTTTTGTCGCTAAAATTATAAATGCCAAATGCTTTTCTAAAATAAATAAATAATTTTATATTCTCACAAAAAGGTGTCAAACATTTAAAAATTTTCAAAAATGAATGTATATTTGCATATATTTTTTCTCTCAAAAGCTAAATTGAACAAGTTTTAAAAAAAATTACTGTTTTTATCACCAAAATTTCTGGATAGAAAACAATTTGCATAAAAAATCATTAAGAATTAACAATTTTTGAAGAAAAAACAGCAGAGTTAAAAGACAAAGAAAAATATTTTTCTTCCATGAAATGATAAACTTTGGTTCTTTTAATTTATGTATACTCTCTGTAAAAAAACTTTGTTCTTTTTTTCATCAACATTTAAAATTTTTATTGTTGAAAGAAATTTTTTTAAAGCAAATAACAAAAAATAAAGAAATTTTAAAAGAAGAGGGTGAATAAAAAAAGGTGAAGCATCTTCTTCTTCCAACTTCGAAGAAGAAGATGATTACTAATTATTTTCTTTTATTATTTTTCACGAACAAAAAAAACTTTGGCCTTTTTACAATTTTTTTTTTGGAAATTAAAAAATAAAAAACATAAAAAATGTGTATATAAAAAGTAATAAATTTTTCTTTATCATCTGAAAAACAGCAGCGGACTGGAACTTCGAAAAAAAAATGGTGAAATATACTTGGTTGCTTCTTTTAGCTTTGGCTTTTGCAGTTTTTGGAGTTTATGGTGGAAAATTCCAACATCGCGTCGAAGTTTCTCCACCTCGTCGCCCAGCAGCTAAAGTTCCCATCGATGTTGTTGAAGAAAAATTAAATGGCACTGAAACTTTCGGTCAAGACCCAACTGAACTATTTAATAATGTCCTCGACAAAGTTTTTGATAATTTTACCAATTTTTTGCAAGATCGTCATCCAAGGTTTGTTATTCGCATAAATTTTTTTCACTCGAAAGATTAAAATTTCTAAATTTGGTTTTGTTGTTTTTTAGCATCAGCGTCCCAGTTAAAAAATTTACCACTTGCATCGTTGATAGGTTTGAAATCAATGAACAAATTAAAAATCTTTTGACTGAAATTTACACCCATGTTGTGGTTAACAAATCTGATATTAAAACTCGAGCCAAATTTTGCAAGTAAGCTACATACATACATTTTTTTAAATATATATAGCAGAAATTAATTTTTATACTTAATTTTTAGGCAAAATGTTATTCTTTCCTCAATGATCATGTACTGTGTCGCCTCTACAGTAAGTTTGTTGAAAGTTAAAAAAATTCACAAATTTAATAGAGTTTGGAACTTTTTTCGAATAAGAAAGTCAAATTCTATCGAAACTTTTTTCTTGGCAAAAAATAAAATATTTTCGCGATGAAAACCATTAAAATAATTTAATAAAGGGTTTTTGTTTGATTTTTTTAACCGAAAAAAAGTTTCTCTCTAAAAAATGATTTGTTTGTTAAAAAAAGAACTTCTTTAAGAATGATGGCCCTGGAAACGAAGCCTTCTTTTCATCATTCATGAGTGCCATAGCTTTGGTTAAAAATGAATTTTGTAATGATCCATTCCTTCAAGAACGAATTATTGATCCACTTTCAAAAAGATTCGATTATTTAATCGCTCCACTTCCAAAAGAATATAAACAACCCATTCTTCGTTTCCAAGAATTAGTAAATCCTGGAAACAAACCAACGAACAAAAAAGATGAATGTTTGCCCGTTCGAGTTGGAGAAAGTTTTGAAATTTTGGCTATTCAAACTCACAAATTTGATTTCACTCTTCATGGACAAATTGGAAGTTTTATGCATTTCATCTCAACCATGATTGGAAATTTCCCATTCAAATCTTATGGAGAATGTGCTTAAATTTCTTTTTTTTTAATTTGCTTTCGCTTTTCTAAAATTTTTAATGTTTTGTATTAAATAAATTTTTCTGCTTTATTTCGAGATCAAAGTTTTACAAAAAAACAAAAAAAGAGAGATGAAATTGTTTGTATTGGAAAAAAGTTCCTTGACTTGATTTTTCACTTTTTTCTAATAAACATTTTCTTCAAAAAAATCATTTATAAAAGCGAAAGGAAAAAAGAGAAAGTATCAAAAAAAAATAAGGAAACATCCACAAAAAAATCAGAGAAAAATAAAAAAATTTTAGAAAATTACAAAAATTTTAAAAAAATCCTTTGAAATATAATTGATGATACAAAAAGTTTTTGACGAAATAAAAAACTTGAAAACTTTGCCCGAAAAAAGTGACTTTATTTCTTTCTATTTTTCAAAAGTCATTGAAGAGAATGATGTCGATAACATTGGGTTGCAATAACTTCAAGTAAATTTGGTGGTAATCGAGGGCTACCAAATATAAGTTTTGCAGCTCTGATAATTTTTTTGGGATCATGAGAATATACTTAAAAAAAATTAAGGGTAAAAAAGATGGATTTCAAAATTTAAAAAATAAAAACTAACATTTATCCATGATGGCTTTAATATTTAATTCTTTGAAAGGATGTCGAGAAAGTTTTCGACAATTATAAAATTCTTTAAAAACAAATTTTCTTGCAAGTTTATAAATCATTGATGGATGAAGGTAGAAATCAGATTTTGAGGAAATTTGTGGTTCATCATGAATTGTACAAGTATGAATAAAATTTCTTTCAATATCAATTATTTCAACTCTTTCCCATTCCATTGTTGACGCTGCTGCTGCTAAAAATGTGTTAATTACTGTTACGTTGGCCCTTGGCTAGAACGGTGGAAGCTCTTTACATTTATGAGAGAATTAAGACAAATTTATTTATTTTTCTTAAATTAACTCAACCAAACACCAAAAGAACCAAAAAAATAAAAGTGAAATTAAAACTTTTTAATATTTAAATTTCCAACAAGCGACAGCTTTTTTCTGCCAGTTTTAAAAAGCAATGAATGAAAGAAAATTTTTATTTTCCACCATTCGCAATTGAAAGGTCGAGAGTTGACTGACTGCGCGAAAAAAAAGCCAGAAAGTGTATTGTCGAATCAATAACGATGACCAGCTGCAGCTGTAAAGGTGTGGGTGGCACCCGCATGCACGGGCATATGCAAATTTGGACTACCCAACAGATTCATTTTTATGCCTTTTTATATTTCGAGCACAAAAAAAATAGGTGTGTGAGTTCTTTTTAACCTTTGACAAATTTGAGAACTTGCATCACTTGGAACCACATTTAACCGGGATTTAGCCTCGCTGGCTAGGGAAGCATGAAATAAACCTTGCTTGCGTTCAGCAAAAAAAAAAAAAGAGAACAATTTAAATTTTTGTTTTAGATTTAATTCTTTTTTTTTCTTCAGCAATTCGATTTCAAGGTTTTTGTTCATATATTTGTTCTAAAAAAACTTTTTGCTATGTTTACTTAAAAAGAATGTTCAGTTTTTTTGCTTAAATCGAAATACAAAAAAGTCCTCCCCCTACTCTTGTAAATAGTGATAGACAGTTTAAATTTAAATGAGTTCAAAAATGACTTCAGAACTTTGACAGTTTATAAAGAAATATTAAAATTATTTTTTTTTGTTTCTTTTCATGCTTTTTTATTTCTGTTTTTGATGCTGACAGTTAAAAACTTTAGATTTTAAATATTTATCAATCGCCATTGCTGCAGTTTTGTAATAAATTAAAAAGTTTTTTGCCTCTGTTGAAAATCATTGACTTACGAAATGTCACAGTTTATGAATCAAAGAAATAATAGTTAAAAAAGTGCAATCATTTTCATATTTGATTTTTTTGTTTTATCTTTCTCTTTTTTTTTTACATTCCTTTTGAGTGCTTTTTAGAATAATTTTATTTAAAAATTCATTTCTACGACGTCACGATCGGATTATTAATTTCAGTTATGTAACAAAAAAAAAAGCGGAAGTTAACCATCATTCCCATTCAAACATTTGAAACTCAAATGAAAAAAGTGCATAATAGCATTAATAAAAAAAGAGAGGATTTAGTCAGTCACATAAAAATATGTAGGTAATAATCCGCCTTCTTTTATGTGCTTTTTTTGCCTCTCTTTTCTAAAATAAAAAAATGTTTGAATATTTAAAAAATAAAATATGTTCAAATTTTCGCAAATCAGTATTTTTTTTTTGCTTATTTTTTTCCCATCATTGAGAAACAACACCAAAACCAACATCACAGTTTTTAATTTTTTTATTGCTTTATTTTATTCTGCACCAGTTTATTAATAGCATAACTATAAATCCTAGCAATCAGTTTTAATCTCTTTTTTTAACTTCCTTGATTTTATGCAAATTTACAGCTACCAAAATAATTTGTAATTATAATACACATATCGAATGCTGGAACAGTTAATAAAAAAAATCTTATAGTAACTTTTTTTCACTTCCTTCGCTATAAAAAAAGGCTGGCAGTTTTTTTTTCTCGATCTTCTTTTAGAGTACCTAAAAATATGACTTGTTTTTTCATAGTCAGTTAAAAAATTAATGATTATCGCCGTTACTTAGTTTTTTGTTAAATAATTTTAAAAAAATAAAGGTAGTTTAATAAAAAGAAAATAAAAAAATAAATGCGATATTCTTAACAGTTTAATTTGTTGTAAATTTTATTTTTTTTTCCTGGATGCAACCTTAGAAGCAGTTTCTAACATTTGTCTGATATCTTTCTTTTTATTTGATTCAGTTTATTAGCAAAGAAATTTTCAGCCGCATATCAAGAGAATTAAAATTTTATTTAATAATCTTTGTTTTAAAAATAGAATTTTGATCACCCATACCACATTCCGTTATGACAGTTTTATTTTCTTAATTTATTGTAATTTTTTTATCCCACCAAATTTGTGGTATAACAGTTAAAAATAAAAATTTTGAAAAAATCACGGTTGCTGAACCCAGTTTTTTTAATAAAAAATAAAAATAAAAATAAAAAGGCACTTTTTATTTCAAAAAAAAAACTCAGTTTAATAAACAACAAAATAAAATTAAATAAACAATTTATATATAACCGTATTACTTGAAAACAAAAAAAAGTTTAGCCATTATTTCTTTAAAATTTTAAAGTTGGGAAAATTATTGAAAATATGAAAAACAGTTTAAAAAAAAGAGTAATGGTTATTTCAGTTTTTTTACTCATTTTCTCGAGCACAAAGGAACTCAGTTTAATTTTTAGTTTATTAAAATTTTGTTGCAAAAAATGAATTAAAAATAATGATTTTAAAATTTTTGTGGCAAAAAAGCGAATTGACTTTTTTTTTTTGTTGCAGTTTAACAAAAATTCATCTACTTGAAACAGCAGTTTTTTTAAATTAAAAAAAAAAGAAATAATGGCTTTCTTACATTTTAGTTATTAAAACCAAACTACAACTACGACTACTATACATTTGACAAAAAAGATACAAAGTGAAGGTTTTTTATTCAAATAAGTTTTTTTTCCACGTATTTGTGAAATCGTTGAATAAATTTAAATAATAATAAAAATGAATTAATTGGAATAATAATGGAATAATATTTTTTTTTGAGGAACAAGTCAAAAAATATTTATGTTTGAAAACCGGTTTTTTTGATGATATATTGCATTTTTTTATTCATCATCGTCGTTACATAATAATGGTTGATATCGAGCCCGTTTACTATCATTTGCTTCTTTAGCCATCAAACCCACAATGAAACCAAATCCTGCACCAACGGTTGCACCAACAGCTGTACCAAAACCGGGAATTATTGCTGGAAAAAATGATGAACAGTTTTAAAAGTATAAAGAATATTTAACAGTTTTTTAAAAAATATTTCTTTTTGTTTTGTTTGAAAAAAGCAAAACTTTTTTGTAATTTTTTGATAAAAAATATTTTGATGACAGTTTTTAGAGATTGATTCTTTACTCTTTTTTTAAGCTATTTTTAAAGTAAGAATTTATAAAGGAAAATAGAAGAATTTAATGTTGAAAATTAAAAAAAAATATGTTATGCAGCTAACATGACGAAGGACAGTTTTTATTATTATTTAATAACCCTCAATTAAAGTTACTAAAAAAAGCTTAAAGAAATTTTAATTTATTATTTATGTTTTATCGTTATTTTTTTTCCGTAAATCAGAATCTTTTCCAGTCTTAAAACAAAAAATTTAAAATTAGAAATAATTTTAACTTCCTATAATATATGAAGATTAACACAGTTTAAACAAATAATGTAATAATTGCCAATTAAATACACTCGGGTATCTTCGTATACAGTTTTAAAACTTTTTAGCTTTTGAAAAGAGAATTAACTGATCCCACAGTTTAATATTTAAAAAAAACAATATATTTTACAAAAATCATAAAACAGTTTAATAAATTATTTAATTAGCTTATTTAAAGCTTCGAAAGCATCTTGTCATTATTGTATATCCCCTATTAATCTATTGCAGCCCAGTTTTTAAAAAATAATTAAAAATTTTAAAAGCCCTAATTTTATATTTATTTTATTCAGCGACACTTTAAACAAAAAAATTTATTATTTTTAGGATTGAGACACAAAAAAAATTCCAACGCAGTTTTAGGAAAAAATTTAGAATACCTCGAACATGTCCCAGTTTTCTAATTATTATAAAAGCTGTAATTGAAATAAAGAAAAAAGCTTCAAATAATTCTTTGTTTTAATTTTTCTATCTGTCTTTATTCCAACACTTCTGATCCAAATTAATAATTAAAAAATTCTTTGAGGTTCACAGTTTTTTGAATTCTCAAAGAGAAAAATCTTTAGCCAGTTTTTTACTTTTTTCTCTCTTTGCTAAACATGGAATATCAGTTATAAAAATAATCCCTTTAAAAATAACCTTGGTGTTTTCAGTTAATAAAAGTTCCATTATTGATGATTTTTTTGTTTGTACACCTTTTCACCTTTTTAATGAATTTTTTTTTCTATTCAAACATCAAAAGAGCGCTTCCATCATACATTTTATTTTATTTTTTGTTGTTGAAAATGTAAAATGAAAGAAAATAATAAACAAAACAAAATTGCTTCCAGTTTTTTAATTTCATTAGTTTGACTTCGTTAATAAAAGTGAAGAAAAAAACTTTGTTAAAAATATCAAGTTATTCAGAGTACTCAGTTTCAAAAAATGTGCAAAGAAAAACGAAAAAAATGTTTCTTAATAAATTTCACTAGCAAATGAAACAGTTTTTCAAAACTTTCTGCAGTTTAAAATTTTTTTGGATTAATAAGAAATTTTGTATAAAAATTTTTATGCCAGCCAAGTTAAAACGAAATACAGTTAAAATAAAAATTTAATTATAATTAATATTTGATCCTTAGCCAATACCTTCCCCGACGTTAACGCATTTAAACAGTTTATAAATTCATATTATTTTGGTTTTTAATCGTAGCGAAAGAATAATTTTAAAACACTGAAACTTTCAGCACCAGTTTTAGAAAAATTTAGATTGAATATTGTTAATTTATGAGTTAAAATCTTATGAAAATAAAGGAAACAGTTTTAAAAATTTTATTAATTTTTTGAAAATACAAAACAATTTTTTTTAAATTTTAAGAGTAAACTATTTTTATTAACAAAAATCTAAAAATAACTTTAACCTCCAAAATGAATTTACAGCAGTTTAAATGTTTTACGAATAGAATTTGTATTTAATTCCCTTCTTCAAATTCAGTTTTTACTATCGCCCAAAAGGTATTTTTCTAAAGTAAGCAAACCATGTGACAGAAGATATTATCCTAGTTTTATACAACCTGCTTTTAGGCTCGCTTCTCAATGATGTCCGTGAAAAAAAAAATATTGATTGTTTTTATTATTGTTGATTTATCTGTCCCCAATTATTTGCAAAAGATTTTGAGTGAAAAATAAAAATCGTGAAATCTATTAAAAACAATGAATTTCGGAAAGTTGAAATAAAAAGAAATCTCAAATACAGCTTAACTATTCTTGTAAAATTTCTTATTTTTTTTTGTTTGAAATATTTCGATTTGAGAAATCAAAAAAAATTTCAAAAAGTTATTCAGTTTTTATATATAAAATAAATTTGCATGAAGGATAATAAAGTATTGATTTTTTTGACTAAAACGTTAACTCTAACAGTTTTTAGGAATTAGAAATTACTCTAATATAACAATACTCAATCCAGTTTATTTAAAATAAATTTTTATTTAAGTGACTTATGATACTACAAATAATTTTTGCTTTGTACAGTTTTTAAACAAACAAAATTATAAACAAATAATCATGTGATGGATGCTACCACTTACAGCTTGCTTTTTGGCTTCTCATTCTTATCAGCAAAAAATATGTTTTATTGATTGTTTTTTATTTTATTTTTATGCTTTTTTCTGTCCCTAATTGCTCACAAATGACTTTTTAGGAGAAGAATAGATATTATGAAATTCGATTAAAAAAACAATGGTTTTGAAAATTTCTTAAAAGCAAAAGAGCATAAAGAAATTGACAGTTTAATTTTCAAATGTGAAATTTGGTAAAAGGCATAAAAAATTTTATAAGCAAATCCTATAAATTTATTCGGTTTACAGTTTTAAAATTTTGGATAAAACCTAAACTATCAAATTCAAAAAATAAAATGGTATTAGAATCTGAAAGGATGATTGATAGTAAAATACACAGTTTATTTCTCTCGAAAACAAAAAATTTGGCTTTTCATTAAAACTTTTCTAGCGTCAGTTTATAAAAAAAAGAATTAATAAATAAACTTACTTCCTACTGTAGCACCTGTAATAGCACCCGCTGCAATGGCCGTGGTTCCAAATTCTGTATCTTCACTTAATTCCTTTCTTATTGGAGCAGGTTGAGGTGATTCCATTTTTGATAATTTATTTGATTTTTAAATTTCTAACCGTTTTTCTCCAAAAAAAATGCCGCTAATCGGTTAATTTTTATTTTAAATAAACTTTATCAAACGTTTTTAGTTTTTTTTATCAAATTTAAGAAATAAACTATTTTTCTTTATAAAAAAAAGTGTTAGCGAAATTGAGAATATAAAATATAAAAAATATTGAAAAGCAGGTCGTCGTCGATGGTGGTGGGTTCTTTTCTTTCTTTTTTCTGAAAAGTGACACGCACTTTATTTCCTTTCGTTTCCTTTTTTTCTTTCTTTATTTGGGAAATAGAAACAACAAACACGCAGAAACGTTAAAAAAAAGAATCGAAAGCGAGCACTATTTAGGCGAATAAGAGAGTGAAGGGAGCAAAAGAGAAGAGTGTTGCTCACTTTTTTATTTGGTGTGTGTTACCTGACTAACTGCTGACTGACTGAAACAACGTGAAATGAAAGAAAAGAAAAAATATGAGTACACAAAAGAAAAAGAAATGAAAAGAAAGATAGAGGATAAAAACGTTATATTTTTTTATTTTCGTTGTTGTATGTAGTAGTTGTTCCGCCCTTATTTGAACACAGAACAAAAAATAAAGGTGAAAAAGTGAGATAAAGAGAGAGAAAAAAAATTTTAGGAGACAGAAATAAAAAAAAAAAGAAGTGGAGAGAGTGAAAAGTGATAAAAGCTTTATTTTCTCCTATGTTCAACATAACACAGTTTCGAAATAAAAATAAAAATTTCCATAATGAAAAACTCGACCTCAGTTTCAAAAAAAAAAAAGAAAAAATCACGCACAAAAATAAAAAGTTTTTCGACAGAAAAAAAATGTCGGTTGTATTCTAAAATCGATGGTTTCTGCTATCAGTTTGAAGGAAAGACAAAAAATAGAAAGCAGAAACCACGAGAATGAGATAGAGAAAGTGAATGAGGGAGAGGGAAATGTAAACTTTATTTTTCTGCTTTTTTATTGTTTGTTGAAAGGTATGATGAATAAAATATGTTACATAATAAAAGCAAATAAAAAAGTTTTTAAGAAGAAAAAAAAGTTTAGGGAAGAAAAGAAAGAAATTATTGATTTGACCTCTAAAATGTGTTATCCTAAATAAAAAACAGTTTTTTCTAGAAATAAAAAAGTAAACAAAAAAATACATACAATGTCGGCCCTTCAACTGGATTCATTTTCATCCGTTTCAATACGGTTCCATCCGTTTGCCTCCGGACGTACTTTGCCAAAAGACACGGAAACTTGAAGCTTTTTTTACCTCAATTTTACACAATATTTTTTTTATATCTAATATTCTTTAATATTTTTATTGGTGATTTTTGTTTTAAATAATTAGGAGAAAATATTTGCAATATTGCATTACAAAAAAATAATGAAAGCGACGAATAAAGTCATGTTTTTCCACAACATTTAACATTGCAACGGTTTTTTTGTTAATATAAAGTTGAAAATGATGGAACATTTGGTTTGGATGATTATCAAAAAATAAAGCAATTATTTCTAAGGCCGTTTCAACAGAGAAAACAGCTTTCCCTTTACTAAAAGGTCGTGAATATGCCCCTAAGAGCCCATTATTTTACCGCCAATTTTTAAGAAGCAGAGGAATAATTTTTACGTTTTTTTCTTTTCAGTTTTTCAAATTTTGCTTACAAAATTAAAGATATTTCGCTGGTATCAATCAACTTAAAAATTGATCATTTCAAAGTTCTCCGTGTCAAACAACTTCACAACAGAATCATCCTAGCCATTGAATTTGGTATTAAAGAACTTGTTTCAACTTTAGCGTTTTTTATTACAGATTTTAAAAGTTAATTAACAAATGCCTCTATAGAATCAATTCCGACCAATTTTCTGACGTTCGACTGCGGATTACTCATCTTCAAACATCAACTGGAATTTTCAAAGGTCATATCGAACGCATTGCAGTCATTAAGAATGATATTAAGGATCAAGATAACTTTATAAAATGTTACAAAAAGATGTCACAAGAACGAAGAAGTTCCCGATTTTCATAACAACCTTCTGTGAATTATTCTGAACGAATTTCACGTGAAGTTTGTTATTTTTTCTGTAAATCATTTAAAATTATTTTCTTCAGAATGAGCGACATAGAGCTTTGTCATGTGAACGAAGTCGTAGTGATAATCGCCACAGAAGCGTATCAGAAGGAATTGCTTCAACTTCGCAGCAGAGGAGTCAAAGCAATGTTGCAGCCATTGATGAAGAGGAACAATCCAATGCATTTGAAGGTTAGAGAACGAACCACATTTTATTTAATTAGCATTTTTACTTTAAAATGGCTTGAATATTCTTTTAAATTTTAATTTTTAAGCCGAAGGTGAAGATGATGACGAGATTGACGAAGAAGTTGTAGCTAAAGCTGCACTGCAGAAGATGATGATGAAGAGGATAAAAATGAATACATTGAAGAGCTGGAACAATTTTTTGGTGCAGAAAGTCCACATCGTGTTTGGCTCTTAGGGGCATATTCACGACCTTTTAGTAAAGGGAAAGCTGTTTTCTCTGTTGAAACGGCCTTAGAAATAATTGCTTTATTTTTTGATAATCATCCAAACCAAATGTTCCATCATTTTCAACTTTATATTAACAAAAAAACCGTTGCAATGTTAAATGTTGTGGAAAAACATGACTTTATTCGTCGCTTTCATTATTTTTTTGTAATGCAATATTGCAAATATTTTCTCCTAATTATTTAAAACAAAAATCACCAATAAAAATATTAAAGAATATTAGATATAAAAAAAATATTGTGTAAAATTGAGGTAAAAAAAGCTTCAAGTTTCCGTGTCTTTTGGCAAAGTACGTCCCTAGGCAAACGGATGGAACCGTATTGAAACGGATAAAAATGAATCCAGTTGAAGGGCCGACATTGTATATGAATGGGAATTAATATATTTTTTACATTTGCTTTTGGTAATGACAGTTTTGAACAATTAAATTTAATAAAAATGCACCCAAATTTTAAATTTAAAAAATATATTGCAGTTTTATAGACAAAATTAAACTAAAAAGTTTCAAGATTGAAACATAAATTATTTCCCCTCCACAAAACTTTTCATTTTGTTGTTGTTGTTGATTTTCGTCTTTAGCAAGTTGATGCAGTTTTTAATATTTGTAAAAAAATTAAAGGAAAAAAGCTATTATTAAGTTTGGGTTTTAAAAAAGTAAAAAAAACTTCACAGTTTTTAAAATCCCCAAAATTTTTCATCCCTTTTATTTAATAAAAATTCTCTATATATATTATTATGTATGCACAGTTAAACCGCCAAAAATATATAAGAAATTTCAAATATTTTTTGATTTTAATAAAATGTAATCAAGTTTCAGTGAAAAAAGCGATGAGAAAAATTTTACCTAACAAAATTTTAAGTTCGCAATATTAGTTCTTTTTATGTTATGCTAATTTTAATTCCAGCCCAGTTTCAAAAACCTCAGTTTTAAATTTTGAATTTTTAAAGTTTTTAAAATGAAAGCTAATACTCTTCAGCTTGACCATCAAAGACAAACAATAAAGGCTCAAACAGTTTTTTAAATACTTGAAAGCTTGCACTTGCTCTATGCAAACTCTATCTTTAGCTAGCAACGACAGTTTTATTTTTGAATTTAAAAAGTGTTTTAAAATACACATAAGTTCCCATTCCCTTCATAAAATAAAAATTTATATCCAACAAACTTGACATAGTTTTTGTTAAAATTAACTCTAAATTTAGTAACCTTTATGGAATCTCATAAACAGCTTAGAAATAAAGAATTCAGTTTAAAAAACTACCTGAAAATTAAAACATAAAACACAAAAATGTGACAAATAAAACATTTTAAAATTTCGAAGCAGCCCTAATATATATTTTTTTGTTGCGTCACTTAGCAACTTACATACATATGTCTCATATTTTTCATAGAAATAAAATCTTTTGAAGTTTAAAAAATGTGCGTTGTTTGTTCCACAGCAAATAAAGCCGAAACTACAACAAAAAAATTATAAGCAGTTTCATTCGTTTCAGTTTCAAAAAAAAAAACACTATGAAAAATTAATACAGTTTTAAAAAATAAATAAAGGCAAAATAATGGATTTTTTTCCGCAAATGATTTGAATACGGAGTTATTTTATTCTAAAACCAAAGAATAAATTTTTTATGAGTTTTTTACTAATGCTTAAATTAAAAACAGTTTTAATCTTCTTTTTATTTATTGTATTAATATGCTTGTAATTAATGTGAAAATATTATTACCCGCGTATTAGCCACATATCAGTTTATTAGTTTTGTAAAAATTTGTTTTTTAAAACAAAAAAAAGCAACTTGCAGTTAAATAAAAATAATAATAAAAAGGTTGCTTTTTAAATCGCACTACTTTTTTGGGCGATAGTGAAGCTCGTCAGTTTTTTTAACACAAAATTTTGTGTCCACTAAGCGAAAAACAATTCAGTTTAATGTAAATTCTATTGAATTTAAAAAGCATTTTCGAGATAAAGAACACAGTTTCAAAATTTAAAAAAAAACAAAGAGTGTTAAATAAAAATTAATTTTGCTTTTATAAATTATTGTAACAGTAACTCGGATTTTTTTTGCATTAAAAAACACAAAGAATTAAAATTTGAATAAATAATTGCCAACATTAAGCAACAATAACTCATTTTAAAAAAAATGTGGACGAAATTAATTCAAAAGATATTAATTTCTAAATGGATGAAGAATTGCTTCAGTTTAAAAAATTTGAAAATAATATAACAGTTTCAAAATAAAAATATAATAAAACAATTTATATGTATTATTAAAAAAACTAACCAAAAAACATCCAGTTAAAGAAATAAGAAAATCTATCATTACAGTTAATTTTAAAAAATATGATAAACAATTACATAAAGAAGTTGAGCGAGGAAATCCAGTTTTAAGCACTAAAAAAATAGAAATTTAAACGAAATTGTGTTGTTTCTATGCTTCGGTAATTGCTTGAAATCGTCCTTCATAATTTTTTGAGATCTAAATCTCCAATTTCAACAGTTTTAAGCTAATGCAATGTTTTTTAACATAGTTTTTAATTTTTTTAAACATTTCATTTGAATAATAATAAATAATATCTCGTCTCAGTTTTTAATATAAAAATTAGTGATAAACATAAATTTTTTTTAATGTATCGATAAATGATTACAACAGCATCTCATAATTTTCTAGAGTAATCAAAATACAAAAACAAGAATTAAACCAATTAAACAAATTAAAATTCAGTTTAAAAAAAATTATTAAAATATAATCCAACTTTTTTTGTGGAACAACTCGAAGAACAACGCAGTTTAAAAATTTAGAAATAAAAATAAAAGTCAAAAATAAGCCGTTCACGTTTCGATAAATCTATGTGATTTTTTTGATCCTAATTTTTCTGAAACTTTGCAAAAACATGAAAACTTTTTATACAGTTTTAAAAAAAATAATTAAACATTTCCTCCCTTTTTTTTGTCTACAAATGGTCCAACACAGTTTAAAATATAAAAAAATATTAATAACAGCAATAAGTTATTTTCCATCTTGCATTAAGTATACACAATTTTAGCACATTTTTATAAACCTTCAATACAACACCAGTTTAAAAGAAAAAAAAACTAGAAGCCGCCAGTGAAATAGCAAGGAAGCATCCGCAACAAAAAAGTAAGGCTAAAATCCAAAAAATCAACAAAGAAAAAACCAAGTAACAAAAGATAACAAAAAAAAGTAAAAAAGCAATATAACTTTTCTTGTCGCAGTTTTTTGTTCTCACAAAAAAGTAAAGTAAAGTTGCGATTGATGTCGTCGACGTTGTCATCAGCATCGAATGCTGCAATTTCTTCATGGAAAATAGAAAATACAAATTTTAGCAGTTTTTTTATATTAAAAATATTAAATCGCCATCATCCTGATTGGAATCATGGAGAAGATATTCGAGCGGTATGGATTATTATTTTTTCTTCTTGAAATAATGTAGCATAAACAATTTTAATTTTTTTCCGAACAGTTTAAATTTTTTTTTCATTTATGCTAGTGATAACTTTTATTTTTTAAATCACTAGATTTTTTATTACAGTTTACATTTTTTTTCCGACCATTAGAGTGTAAAAAATTTCCGTACTGCAACTTTTGTCACAGTTTTTTAAATTTATTTTAGTCGTTTTGCTTATGCCCTTCCTCTTTCTAAAAAAAGCTTCCTTTTAATTTATACAAGGGAAACAAAGGAGTACTATTTATTATAAATTCAAATGTGGGCCAATTCGAGCATATTTGCTTTCAGTTTTAATAATTTTTTTCTTTAAATGATTTGTCTGTTAAGAACTTCTCTACCTCTATTCCACACCACCAAAAATAAAAACAATAAGGAAAAAAAATGCTATTCAGTTTATTAATTTTTTTATTTGTAGCTAGAATGGATGCTTTTTTCCTTTTTTTATCCACTCCCATGTACTGATTCAGTTTTTAAGAGAAAAAAAATTTCTTTGTCTCTCTCTTTCCTCATTTCCAAAAAAGCTCCTTATATCTAAATTAAAAAACAAGGATCAGTAGAGTTAATAAAATTCAAATTTACAACAGCAATTAATTGCATTTTTGTTTCAGTTTTATTACCTTTTTTAAATGATAGTCAGGAAAGGGATTTTCCCTTTCTAACAATCAAGCTCAGTTTAAAAAAATAAAAATATAAAAAGTTATCTTTAAAGATTTAAATACGCCGGACATTTTATAAAATGTTTTGATAAATTTTTTTTTGTAATGTCAATAAGAGAAAACTTTCTCTTTTCACACATCATTAACCTTACTACTCAGTTTTAAAAAATAGCTATTTTTCCTTCCAATTTCCTCACAAAAAATTATTATTTCCCATACATTTTTTTCTGAAATCAAAAAAGTTTGGAATTAACCAGTTTAATAAAATTATTTGAAGTTGATGTGGAACGAAAAAAACACCTTAAAACAGTTTTAATAATTTATACAAAAAAAATAATAATGGGACTTTTTTATGTATCCCACCGATAAAGAAGTTGAGTCACAGTTAAAGAAAGAAAAAAATTGGTTTTTTGGTGCAAAATTAATTCTACAAATTTTCGGTAGAATAAGCTACTCACATGTATGACAGTTTAAAAAAATTATTTAAGAATAATTAATAATTTGATCAATATTTCAAAAATAATTTGATAAAAGTTGTTGCAAGAAATCATTTAAACGCAGTTTTTTTAGTTAACAAAGCCACCCGAAGCTAAATGGATTAGTGAGGGAAAGGGATTTTCTTCCAAAATTTATTCCATCAAAGTTACAGTCGCAGAAAATACTTACCAGTTTTGTGTAAAAGTATGGTTTTATTTTCAAAAAACGAATTTAAATAATAAAATTTACCAAAAAAAACAGTTTCAAAAACAATCTAAATTTATCAAACGCAGTTTAAAAAACTTTTTGGAAAGAATTATTCAGTTTTAAAAAAATAAATGTTTTTAGATTCCAATTATTTTTCATTTGGAGTCAAGCATTGTGGCAGACACCTTAAATGAAGCCCATATTAATGGTAATCGTTTTACGCCAGTATAAATTATTCTAGTCAGTTTTGATTTTTTTAGACCAAAAATCTGCTGCTCGTCGAATTATTTCTCAAACGCATTCGCGAGAATTGGCTTTTTATAAGCTTGTTTCTACAACAACAACTCAGTTTAAAAATTTAAAAGTCCCTAAATTTTTTTATGGTCGTGAATGGAATAAAGATCAAGAAGTAAGCAAGTTATCCATTGCGATATTCAGTTTATATATAAAAATATCACTGGAAAAAAAATTTCGATTTTTTTCCGCCAAAGAAAAACTTAGGCAGTTAAATTATAAAAGTTTTTTTCCTTTTTTCAAAAAAATGGGCAGTTTCGAAAAAATAATGAATGAAGAATAATAAAGTTTTTCGACAATAAAATATCCGATTGTTTGATTGATGGCTGTTGTTTTTGGTTGCTGCATCGGGCTTTGATCATTTAGAATAATTCCTGACAGTTTAATTTTAAATTTTTCCAAAAATTTACTTTCGTTTTATGCAATCTTCCACTGTTATGACCGAACTTGTCAAACAATTATAAACATTGGACTTTATTCGAGCAACAGCTCAGCAAGGTATTTCCGGTATAATCATTACAAATATAACATACAAGTAACAATAACATTAAAGGGAAATATAGGCAGGCGTTGAAGTTGACCAGAAGATTAGATCACGAGAGAAGCGACCATTTGATATGTTCTTTTGATATATTCTGTGGCTACAGAAAAGAGTCTTTGTACTTCTGTAGTGACAGGATCACAACATCCACTTTTCTCAATTATAAACAGTTTAATGTTTCGAAAATTATTAGAATTTCTAAAAATTTACATTTTCTCCTTTCAACCTTCCGCCTTTAGCACCCTATGTCAGTTTTATATTTTGAGTTATTTTAAATTGCTAAAAAAAAGTTCACAGTTTGGGGTTTCTCTCACATAAAATTTTCCGCCGCAGTTTATTAATCGCTTGCGCCCCAAATGGCACAGTTTAATAATTATTAAAAATCGAATTATTTTTTTAAGGGAATAATTTTTATGGAAGATTTCACAAATCGATGCAATCCAAATTTTTGTGCACGCCAACCATTTACTCATGAACAAATTTTGGCCTTGATAGATCAAATATGCATTTTACAAACTTCAACAATGTTTATTGAAAATCTTGAAAATGTTTTTCCAGTTTTACCAAACACCGTAAATTCCATGGCGAAATATGCTCAAATGAGTGTGGAAATATTAATGGAAAGAAATTTAGAATTTTTCACGGAAGAAATTGCACGAAAAATTCGTGATTTGGCTCGACCAGAAACTTTGGCACAAATTCTTGTTCGATGCGGTAAGAATTCGAATTTTTTATTATCAAAAAAACTAACATAAAGTAAATTTTTCATCGATGCAAATCCCAATAATTTTTTCTAATTTTCTTTAATCAATAATAACTTTAATTTTCAATTTTTTAAATTTATTTCAAAGTAATTATTGTAACCAATTTTTAATCCATGTAAAATATTTATAAAAAAAACCCACCAAAAAATCAAATATTTTTCTGTTTTTATTATGCAAAACTAAAAATTTAAATTTTGTTATTTTTTTAGTTCTAAAAACTCGAATTTAATTTATGACTTTTGTAAACTTTTTATATTCCATTGCAAATTCAGATTTAGATGACTTATTTCCCGTTTTGGTTCATGGTGCAATTTGGCCTGGAAATGTTCTTTGGTCCATTCACGATAATTCCCAACTTCTTTCAATTGTTGATTGGCAAGGATGTTTTTGTGGTTCACCAACTGCCGATTTGGCTGCACTTTTAGCCATTTCCGTTGATCCCGAAGAACGTCGAAATCGGGAGAATGAATATTTAAAATATTACATCCAAAAATTTGATGAATTTCGTGATAAATCTAAAACTTCCCCAGCTCCCCTTGAATTTGAAGCCCTTCGAGAAGCTTATGGCCGTTCACTTCTTTATAACATGATTGAATTGATTGTTGTTATAATTACAAATCCATTGGATGATGTCATCGAAGGAGAGGGAGAAACTTTGGGAATTATGACTAAAAGATTGAAAGCTTTGATTGAAGATTTATTAATGGAATAAAAAAAATTTTGTGTGAAAAATGTTTAATTTTTTTTTTATTGGAAAAATAAATAAAGGCTTTCGAAGGATTTTTATTTTAATTTTAACACATTCTAAAAATCAAATTGAATTCAGAAAAATCAATCAAAATATTTTGTTAAAAATGAAAAAAAAATTAATTTTAAAATAATTTATTATTCAAAACTTAAAAAAAAATAAATATAATTTAATAATTCAATAAAAAAAGTAATTTTTTAAAAATCAGAAGTTGTAATAAGTGTTTCTGAAGTAGGCGAAGAAGAATAATGATTATCATAATTAGGATATTCTCTAGGCCGCAAATACATGTAAGCATCTTCCACGGGATAATTAGCCCATTCAAGATATTGTCCCATATATGGAGTTTCATCTCCACCACAAGCATACATTCTGTTAAATAATCAATAACAAACTTTATTCATATTTATGTTTATTTTTAATATTAATTTTTTGCACGTCTCAGACTTTAAAAACTTCATGATTATCTCCATTTTTAATTTAAGGAGCAAATGGCAATTGCAATTGAATATATTTATTTACAATTTGAAACTTTTTTAAAAATTTAATCTATAGTTTCATTTTTGCAGTGAAGTCAACCCTTTTAAAAATTCTTAGTGGTTGGTAATTGATAACCACGAAAATTATTAATTACAATAATTGTAATGAGAGCATGTTTTCTAAAAAGGTTTCAATGATTTTTTTTTAATTTTTGTTTTAAAAAACAGAATCATTTTTGCAAAAAATTTTTTCCTTCAACATCGTATTCAACAATGACACATTTAACACAATTATTCATAGCTTCAAATCAAACCAAGCAAGCCACGGCGTCTTTTTTTTATGCATAAAAGGCGGCGGTTTGATACTTTCTTGATCATCAAAAATTTTTTTTTGTTGTTTAAAAAAAGTTTCAACAAAATTTTATTTCATTTGAAACTTTTTTGAAAATTGTTTTTTTTTTCAAACGAAAATGTTTTTATTTCGTTTAATAATTTTCTTAAGTTTTTTAACAACAACTTTTGCTTCGACAAATTGTTTTGGAGACGGTATACAATGGGAATCAAAATGTTATTATTTTGTTAAACAACCTGAAATGTTTGTTAATGCGGAAATGAATTGCACTGAAAAAGGTGGACATCTTGCATCCATTTCTAATGGTTTTGTAAATACTTTTTTGGCTCGTAAGTGGCAGACGATTTAGAGTAAAATAAAAGTAAAGCTATTTTTCAGAGGAAGGCGCTCCATATACGATGGATATGGAAGTTTGGATTGGCGCAAACAGTCTTGTAAATATGGATGTTTGGCAATGGACAGATCAAAGTGTTTTTAATTATTCAAATTGGCAAAATTTAAATATTTCTTCGACAATAAAACTAAGATGTGGTGCTTTAAATTTAACTAATGGAATTTGGAATACCGATGATTGTTATAAACTTAAATCATATGTTTGTGCCACAAATTCTTCGAGTGTCATCCCATCAACTATGCCTCCAATATCACCAACCACTACAACCCCAACTTTGCCTCCATATCCTTGGACAACAACAACTACCACTGCTTCAACAACAACTGAGCAACCAACAACTTCAGGGGTATCAACAACAACTACGACCAGTATGGAATTTCCAAGCACGACTACAAGTAGCTACCAAAATAGCACTACTACAACTTCCACAACTTGGACACCATCAACTGAGCCCACAACAGTTTCTTCCACAATTTTTTCAACTACAAATGAACCAACAACAACAACTTCGAGTCCACCAACAGCAGAAACTCAAACATCAAGCTCATCCACAACATTTTCTTCAACCACTGAAATTCCAACCACCACCTCCTCATCAACGACAACAAATGAGCCAATCCATTCTACTTCAAATACACCAGAATCAACAACTTTTTTCTCAAGCCCTACAACCATAAGAACAACTGAAACTACTTCAAGTTCAACTACCTCTTCCCAACTAACCACAACTGGATTGCCAGCTATTTCCACAACAACTAATTGGGAAAGAACAACAACTCCAATAACTGATTTACCAGCAACAGCATCAACAAATCCAAGCTCAACTACAACAAAAGAAGAAACTTCCACTGCTTTTAGCACAACTTCAAGCTATCCCTTAACTACTAGTACAGATGCTTCAACAACAGCTGAAACACAACCTTCAGAGACACCAGCGTTTACAACAGAAGCAACAACTAGGGAATGGACAACTTCATCATCAACTGATAAACCTATTCTTTCTTCAACAAGCTCACCAGCCTCTTCAACTTCCATTAGTCCATCTCCAATAACAACAAGCACATCTGCTACTACAGAGCCTCCTTCATCGACTGCCCAAACAACTCAAATTCCTTTAACTTCAACAACTGAAGTAACCTCGGAAACCTCCACCGCAACTCAAGAGCCATCAACTACAACAGTCGGAGATTTTACTACTTCCAGTATTTTAACAACAGTCTTAACAACAACTTCTCTGACTCCAACAACATCTTCTGAACCAACATCAGCGACATCATCATCTTCAGCAACTGAAGCTGCTACCACTACAACAACTTTATTCACATTTTCACCAACTACAGCAACAACTATTTCTAGTACCACTGAACCAACTACCACAGAAATTCCAGCTATTCCAACTTCGACAATTGAGGGAGTTACAGCAACAACTCCTCCAATGCCAACAACGACAACCGAAAATTCCATTAGCAGTACAATCGAAGCTCAAACTACCACATCAACTTCACCATTAATTCCTTCAACAACACCACCACCAACTTTTCCTTGTAAAACCTTGAATGGATCATGCTATTTTTTAACTGAAAAACAAATGAATTGGACCAATGCTGAACAATATTGCATTGAAAAAGGAGGACATTTAGCGTCTATTCATAGTCAAGAAGAAATGGGTTTTGTTTACACAAGTAAGTTTTTCATCCAAAAAATGTTATAATAAAAAAAAAAATTTTAGATTTAATTAAAAGCAAACATTGGGCATGGATTGGATTACACACCCAAAATCCTCATTCTACTGAAGGTTGGCAATGGACGGATAACACTCCATATGATTATAATAAATGGGAAGGAGGAGATTTAAACGACTCAACATGTGCTAATGCAAAGCATAAATTTATGAATGATTATTTATGTCAAACTACAACACTTTGGGGAATTTGCAAAAAAATCGCAAAATTAATGACAAAATAATTCGATGGGTTTTAAAAATATGTAATGGGTTTTATAAAAATGTTTCTTTATGTTTGAAATAAATATTTTATTAAAATTTAAATTTGTTGAAAGTTATAACTTTTTGAAAATTGCATCGAAAAAAACTTTAAAAAGAAAATTAGTAAAAAAATAAACCAAATTTATTCCATTTTTTAAAGCTTATAAAAAAATTTTATTTTATCATTCAAAAATGCTTTTAACAGACTTTTATAACTTTTATTTTCGTTTAAATTAGACAAGCTCTTTAAAAGCAAGCATTATCAAAATTAAAAATAAAGAAAATTCTATTAATCTTTTTTTTATAATATTCATGAGTTTTTGGTTTTGTATTTGTATAAAAAAAAGTTTTGAAAAACTTTTTTCTTACATCATTTTTATTTTATTCTAAAAAAATCCAGCGTCATCATCAAACATGAAAATGATGAATCGCCTCTTAACTTTTTTTATTATTTCATTTTTCATCGTCATAATTTTTGCAGCAACAGCATCAACATCAACGCCAACAACATGTTCAAAAAACAATAATGGTGTAAAATGGCAAGGAAAATGTTATATTTTGATTTCAAATGAAATCATCCCATTTATTTTAGCTGAAAGCAAATGTGTTGAAATTGGAGGGCATTTAGCTTCGATTGAAAATGGATACATTAATTTTGTTGTGGCTGGTGAGTTTTGAGAATTATAATTTTTCTGAAAAATAAAAAGTTTTAGTTTTAACCGATTTTTTTAAATTTGGGAATTTCTAATTTCTCGCAAAATTACAGTATCTCAAAAAATTAGAAAAGACCGAAAAAAAATCACAATATTTTTTAAAATCCTAAACCTTTAAAAAAAATTCTAGGAAAACCAAATAACAATCAGACTGCTTGGATTGGTGCAAATAATCTAATTAATTTTGATGTTTGGCAATGGACGGATGGAAGTTTGTTTGCTTATTCAAATTGGGAAGCTTTAGATCATACACGGCAACAACGTTGCGCATCCATTCAACTTGGAGATGGAATTTGGAAAGCTGAAGATTGTTACAACAAAAAACCATTTGTTTGTGAAATTGATGAATGAAACAAATAATAAACCATTTTTAATGTGCATAATTTTATATTTCAACCTTTTTTCCACGGGTCTTAAGAATTTTATATAGTTTTTTTAAATTTGTTCTCTCTTCAATTTAGTAATATCAATTAAAGCAAAAAACAGCGGCGTTTGAATCAGAAAATTAAAGAAACAAATTTGAAAGCAAATAAATTTTGTAGCTGCGAGCAAGCATGTTCATCAAATTAATTAATCATCATGTTCATTTATTTTTTCTTTGAAAACTAACAAAACAATGGTTTCTAACTTTCTTGATTAATATAAAAGTTTCTTTGCAAACATTGAAAATTAGTTTTTCTTTTTCTTTTTTGTAGCATCGCTAAAAAAGCAGGATGATGCTTCAATTTTTATTATATTTCTTCTGTGCTTTTTTAGTCTTAATTTTTGCATCCAAATGTCCACAAGAAAGTTCTGTAGAATGGAAAAATAAATGTTACTTTTTTATTAATAAATTGGATGTGTTTTGTGATGCTGAAATTAATTGCATGAATAATTTTGGTGGACATCTTTCATCCATAGAAGAAGGGTTTACAAATGCTTTTGTTGCTCGTAAGCTTTTTTCCTTTTTTACAGAGTAAATTACGGTATTCAAATTTTTTTAGAAATTGGTGAACCAAGAATCAATGTATCCTTGGATATTTGGATTGGCGCAAACAATCTAATAAATATGGATGTTTGGCAATGGACAGATGGAAGTTTTTTTAATTATTCAAATTGGCAATATTTAAATATTTCTTCAGTGTCACAAAGATGTGGTGCTTTAAGTTTAACTAATGGAATTTGGAACGTTGAAGATTGTTATAAACTTAAGTCATATGTTTGTGCAACTAATGCTGCTGGCGCTATTACACCAACCCCACTTCCTTTGCCAACAACTTTGCCACCATTTCCATGGACCACTACAACAGCTTCGCCAACCGGGAAACCTACAACTTCAGGTATTGAAACTTCAACAGCTAGTTCTCTCCCAACATCTCAAACTTCTACCACCGCTACAAATCCTCCAACATCAGAAACACCAACTTCAAGTATTCCAACATCTGAGCATCCAACAACTCAACAAACAACTGAACCAACAACAGAAAGCTCTTCGACTATTCCTCCAATCACAGTCACCACTCCCCCCACATCTGAGTCAACACCAGCTACAAGCATTTTGACAAGTGAAAATCCAACGACTTCTGGAACTACCATCAATACTTTTTCGCCAACATCAGAATCAATAACTCCAAACAGCCCAACGCCTGAAATTTCAACTACTCCATCGACCGAAAGGACAAGTAGTAACCCAACTTCTCCAACTATGCCAACAACACTCGAACCCACAACTGAATCTACTACACCAGAAATTACCATTTGCCCAGCTGGATGGAAACATTATGATTCATTCTGCTATTCACTAACCTCAGAAAAAGAAAATTGGTATGATGCTAAAGCAGAATGTTTTACAAAAGGAGGAATTTTGGCTTCCATTCATAGTCAAAATGAATTAAATTTTATTTATGGTATTTTTAAAAAAAAGTTTTAGTTTTAACGCTTTAATAATTTTTTATAGAGTTAATGGAAACAAATGAAAAATGGATTGGACTTTATATTACCCCAACTCATGATTCATTTGCATGGATAGATAACACAACTTATGATTTTCATTCTTTGAATGCCCCTAGTGTTGATGATGAAAAATGTGTTTATGCTTTACATAAATTTTACAATGATCTTGATTGTGATGAAGATAAACTTTTTGGTGTATGTAAAAAACATTCTGCCTACCTTCCAACAACCATTGAACCTGAGCCATCTGATACCCCAACTACTCCAGAAATTACTACTTCGATTTCATATCCACCGATGTATTGCCCTTCTAATTGGAGCCTTTATGAACCATCATCTTCATGTTATTCACAAACACCAAATAAAATGACTTGGCTTGCTTCAGAGCAATATTGTGTAGAGCAAGGAGGACATTTAGCATCCATTCATAGTCGAGCTGAATTAAATTTCACCGATGGTAAGCTAGACATTTTGAGATGACGATATATGTTTATTTATAAATCCAAAAAGAAATTTTTAGAATTAATAACAGGGTTTACATGGATCGGATTTAATTTTGTTGATGAAACATGGAAATGGACTGATGATTCAATTGTTGATTATACTAGATGGTATCAGACTTATCCTAACAAAAATTTTAGTAAATGTGTTAATTCCTTATATGCTTTTATAAATGATTATGATTGTGATAAAAAATTAATTTACGGTCTATGCAAAAAACCTTCCATTCAAATTTCAACAGCTACTTTTCTCCCAACAACCCATGAAATTCAGACATCAACTATTCCAACAACTCTAGAACCCTCGACTTCTGAATCTACGATTCAAACTCAAACAACCACTTATCTTTCAACAACCATTGAACTTGAGCCATCAACGGTCCAAACGACAAATACTCCAACACCAATTTATTCCCCAACGACTCCTCTTGAACGCACGACAATCCTTCCACAAAAAAAGTCATGTGAATCAGATTGGATTCAATATGACGTAACATCATTTTGTTATAAACGAACTCCAAATAAAATGAGTTGGTTCCATGCTGAACAATATTGTAATGCTATTGGTGGACATTTAGCTTCCATTCATACTCCAGATGAACTTGATATAATTGACAGTAATAATTTTTACAAATAAAAAAATATTTTTTAAAATAATTTTTAGTATTTGAAAATTATTGGAAATGGATTGGTCTCCATCAAAATGAAGAAAATTTAGAATGGGAATGGACGGATGGATCAGTTACAGATTTTATGCCATGGTGGACCGGAAATGCAACATTAAAAAATGATTATGAATGCGCTGTCGCTTTTGAAGGACATTTTCTCAAAGTTGTTGATTGTCTTAGTGGGGATTCTATTTATGGAATATGCAAAAAAGCTCCAACTCCAGAAACTAACCATATTCCGGATTTCATAAGCTTCGATTAAAAATGAAAATTTTCACCATAAATAAACTGGCGATTTTTTTTTTACAAGTTCGACATAATATTTTTTTCCTCATGTTTTATTTTAAATAAATATTTTTATAATCACTAAAATGAACAAATATATAAAGAAAGTGGGCACTTTCAATAATTCGTTTGAAATGCTGAAGAAAAAAAAGTTTATTTATGGTTAATATTAGTTAGTTTTTTTATTTAGTACAGTAGAAACAGAGAAAATGCATTAGAAGAGTTTTTAAAAAAAGTTAAAATAAAATTTTTAAAAAAACAAAACATTTTAATTAAAAAATCTGTTGGATTTTTTGTTGCTTGATTTGCTATTTTAAAACATCAAAAAAGTCAAATGGTATTAGAGAGATTTTTTAGAGCTACAGTAAGCAGGATTTGGATCAAAGTTTTCTATGCTAAAATCCAATAATTTTAAATTCAAGCTTTTTTTGATTCTTTCAATCAAATATTTATTTCTTTTTGAATAAAAATATATATTTTTCCTTCAATTTAGATTCAAGACAATATTAACAAAAAATAGAAGCATTATTGAATCAGAAAATTAACGAAACAAATTTGAAAACATCATTATAATTTGTATCATCAAGCCTCATCAATACCAAAATAAAATTAATCATATTTATTTCTATCTTTCTTGATTAGTATAAAAGTTTACTTTGCAAACATTGAAAAATTTAGTTTTCCTTAGCATCTCTCTGAAATAATAAAAAGAAGATGCTTCAATTTTTCTTTTTTTTTCTATGCTTTTTGCTTTGCTTTAATTTTTGCGGAAAATTCTTCTGTATCCCCAGAAATTACATCTCCAACAACAACCATTCAACCAATGAAAAATTGCCCTTCAAAATGGACTCATTTTGAACCCACATCATCTTGCTATTCATTGACTCCATACTTAACCTGGGGCAATGCTGAAAAATATTGTGTTGAACAAGGCGGACATTTAGCTTCAATTCATAGTCAAGCTGAACTTGATTTCGCAGATGGTAATAATTTTCCTTGTTGTTAAAATTTAAAAACAATTTATATTACTTTATTTTTTTAGCATTACTTAATTCAACAACAAAATGGATTGGATTTAATTTAGTTGATAAAACTTGGGAATGGACCGATGGTTCATTCGTTGATTCTACTTATTGGTTTCCAAGTTTTCCTAAACGAAATGGTGGAAATTGTGCGAGTTCTTGGCAATATTTTATCAACATCCTCGATTGCGATAACTTCAATCTTATTGGTGTATGCAAAAAACCAGCCATCTAAACAACAACCATTTGATGAGCCGAGTTCATCATTTTTATAAACAAAATTTCATGGTTTAAAAATTTTTTATGTACTTTTTAGAAATTTTATTTTAAATAAAATATTAACTTTGCTTTTAACAAAAAAATCTTCAAACAAAATCTTTCATTCCCGTATAAAAAAGGCATAAGGAAATAATTTTTTTCTTTAAAATTATTCTGCTGAAATGACTGAAAAAAAAGAAGATGAAAACCACTCTGATGTTAAAAATGTCCTAGAGTTCATATTAAAAAGCTTAATTAATGGCTTTCCTATTTTTTACAGGTACAGTAAGCTTTTAACATAAATGAGAATTGGAATATGATTAGTTTTATGCTTTTATAAATTATTCACAACCTGAAATTGAAAAAGATATAAAAAAGTGCTTGTAAATATTTTTCCATCTATTTCTTGAAAAAAATTCTTTTTAACCAAAAAAGAAAAAAGCTATCAATATAAAAAACAACTTTATCAAAGATTGCCATTTTTTCTTGGCCCAAGTTTGTTATTTTTGAGTTGAAAAAAGAAAAAAGTTCATAACTGCGCAGTTTTTTCCATTTTATTTTTCACTTCTCACTTTTACATTCTATTCTCTCATCATCATCGTCACCCTCAGCATCAGCATTAACCTCGGCGGCAGCAGTGGACTATCTATGACTTTTGAAATATTTTTTTGTTGTCTTTCTTTAGAAAAATAAAAAAAATTTGTTCTTCCTCCTCTCTTTTTTTCTTTTCCTTACAAATATACAAAAAAGAGACACTTTTTTATTTTATTTTCTTCCGTGCTTCTTTTTTTCCTTTTGCAAAAAAAAAAAGTAAGTATGCGTTTGTCCGAAACATACATACTCTTGATTCGCAATTTTTTTTTTATTGTGGTGGTGGCCCTTTTTTTTCTTGCTTAGGTTTGGTTGCTTGCTTTCGCTTGTTTTTTTGTTTGCTGCTTGCGTGTGCGCGCCCGCCACTTTTTTTTATTTCTTTCTTCGTTTACTTTTTTTTTGCCAAAATTTTTCTTCCAAATTTAATAAAGTTTATGATTTTATACTCTAATTTATTAATTTATTTACTCATTAATACTTTTTGTTGTTAAATACCGCGTATTTTCTCAGAGGTTTATAGTTGCAACAAAAAGTAATAAGTTGAAAAACTTTTTTAGGTCCAACTTTTTTTTACTAAAAAAACCTTGGAAAAAAGAGAGAGGTTTATTCGTGGAATACCTCAAAAACTTGGAAGTTGGACAAATCATTGATTCTTGGGCCTGACTTTCTTCCTATTATTTTGCCCATTCAAAAACTTAATAAATTTATTCTACAAAAATGACGCAAAATATGTATCGAGTTGGAGGTAAGTACATAAAAGAAAAGGGTTTGAGTTTATATATTCCATCCATCGACTGACTTGGATTTATTCATCCAATTCAGGCTCATTTTTATTGATTGATTAATTTGAGTATATTCCCTTCATTTTTTTTTAGACTATGTCTATTTTGAACAAGCCGCAAATCAACCCTATCAAATTCGACGAATTGAAGAACTTCAAAAAGTATGTGGCAAAAAAACTTTTTACTCTCAATTTTCCCCCAAACGTTGACCTTCCATTTTTTCAGGGAACAAATGGAAATGTTGAAGCTAGAGTTGTATGCTTTTATCGTCGAAGAGATATTCCAGAAAATTTATTAAAAATTGCTGATCAAGCTGATCGAGCTGAAACAAGTTAGTTTGCCACTCAACTTAGAACTCTCAAATTAAAATTGGGTTAAAAAATTTTAGAAACAAAAAGACATTTATTGAATATAAAAAAATCAGCAACCACTGAAACTGCAACTAATGGTGATTCAAAAAATGATGATAATGATGATACATCAAAACAAAATGGTGTTGGAATTGAAGTTGTTGAAGCTAAAGATGAAGGTAAACTAACTAACTAATAGCTAACGTACTTGCAGCGAGACACACACAGTTACCGAAATAGAATCAAAAAAGAAATTTTGGCTTTTTCGATTCTCTTTTTTCATTTACTCACAAAATTTATAATAATTTACTTTTCAAAAAAGCTAAAGTTAAGCGCGGCAAACTTGCTTTTTTAGTAATTTTTTTAAGCAACTAAATTTTAATAAATGTCAAAGATTTGAGATAGAAAAAAGCCAGAAAAATTCTAAATAATTAAGCGTTGTATCGATATTTCTCGATTCAAGTTTTCGACATCTCTCTATTTGCTTTAGAAATATTTTATATATTCCAATTTACCCCATAAAAAAATTTTTCTTTCAGCTATGGAAGTCGATGAAAAGCCCGAAGAAGAAGAAGAAGTTAAAGAAAAACAAGCAGATGAAGAAAAAGCTGCCATTGATGAAGAAGTTGTTGTTTCTGCTGCTTCTCCAACTAAAGAAGAAATTAAAGAAGTCGATAATAATATTATACCTGAACCAGCAGCAACTACACCACCACCAACACCAGCGACGGCGGCAATCACTCATTTTGGTGGATTACCAACTGGCGCGGAAAGTTTATCGATTGAAGAAGTCCATCTTCTTCGACAACGAGAACTTTTTATGTCTCGTCAATGTGAAACCCTATCAGCTACAAATATTCGAGGAAAATGTTCGGTTGTATTTTTAAGTAGCGTTGAAACTCCTGATATGTATTTAAATCGTGAAGATGCATATTTTTATTCACTTGTTTATGATCCAACTAATGAAACTTTGATCGCTGATAAAGGTTCCATTCGAGTTGGAGACAAGCATCAAGCCGCCATGGAAGAATCAACTCCAATGGTTTTAAAAAAATTAGTTGAAGAGCGAAAGCGTAAAGGCCTCGCAGCTTCGGGGGAAGATGAAGAGCTTCAAATAGCTGATGATGAAGATGATGAACCAGAACACAAAAAAGCTGCAATTTTAACTGGCCCACGAACACATGGAAATGTTCCAATTTTATCTGATAACCGTGAAAATCTTTGCTTCCATCCCCATCACAATCTTCAAGATATTGAAATAGATCAATATTTAATTATTGCCCGAGCTGTTGGAACTTTAGCCAGAGCTCTTGAAGGAACATGCGCAACTAAAGTTCCAACTTTACATTCGGCTGCTTCAGGAGCTAGTCGAGATACTACTTCCTTTCATGCTTTAGCATTACTTCATCATGCCGATTATGAAATTGGTAAAGCATCCAAATTTCTTGTACCTCCTAATAAATCCAATCAATATCCAATGGAAGCTGATCAAACTTCTGGGTGTACCACGGTCAATGTTGGTGGTCCATTACTTTGTCGAGATCAACTTGAAGAATGGTCCCCTGCTGAAGCTCATATATTTGCGGAAGCTTTAGAAAAATATAATAAAGATTTTCATGAAATTCGTAAGCATTGTGTAAGTTGTTTTTGAATATATATTTTTTGTTTAACAGCTAAGACAAAAAAGATTGGAGAGGCAAAATGATCAAAACATCGTGTGCTTTCTATCTTGATCGACTGATTTGCACATTCCAAATCATTTTTTCATCATAACTACATTATTTATTTTTTTTAGCTTGGCTGGAAAAGCCATAAGGATCTCGTGGAATATTATTATATGTTTAAAACATGTGGACGATATACAGAAGCACGAAACACTAAAAAACAAATCGCCAATGAAGGGCGACTTAAACAAGTATATATTCCATGTTATAATAAACCTTCACCAAGTCTCATCACTGGTATGGCAGCTGCTGCAAATGGAACAGATAAAATTAAATCACCTATTGGGTGTGAATCATGCGGGGAAGATGAATCAACCAATTGGTATTTCTGGGGTCCTACAGCTCAACGAATGAGAGTTTGTCAAGATTGTTGGGTACATTGGAAAAAGAGAGGTGGATTGAAAAAGCCTCATGAAAGTGGTGAGTTTCATTATTTAAGGAGGAGGAGGAGTTGGAGTTAGTTCGGGAAAAGTTGTTACAAGCTTTCATCCTTGCAAAAAAAATGGACAAATAAAAGCAAACGCATTTCGAAATATTTTGAAAGCTATAAAATTTTGGAATTTGCACTTTTATTTTTTTTTCATTTTCCCGCTAAAATGAAAATGTGTTATAGCACTTCCCAAACTAACTGGGGCAACTTCTTTAATTATATATAAAAACTTTTTACCAACATTTTTTTTTCAGAACGTTTCGATGTTGGTGAATCCACCGCCATTCCTGAAGCATTAGCATTGCAAAAACAAATGACCCTTATAAATGCTACAGGAATTAATCGAGGCACCCTTCAATCTACTGCAGCATTAGCAAATCAAGCTAGAGTTAATCCAGCAGCAGCTGTTACATTATTAAATGGACAAAAGATTGTTGCTGCTTTACCACCTGGATTATTAACAGCTAATCAAGTGGCTATGAATGCTTTAGCTCAAACTAATTCCAAAACTAATGCAACCTTTTTCCTTCATACAACAATGATTTATAAACTTGCAAGAAAATTTGCTTCTAAAGAACTTTATAATTGTCGAAAACTTTCTCGACATCCTTTCAAAGAATTAAATATTAAAGCCATCATGGATAAATGTAATTTTTTTTTAATTTTAAAATCCATATTTTTTACCCATAATTTATTTTTTTAGTATATTCTCATGATGCCACAGAACTTATTCGAGCTGCAAGACTTATATTTGGTAGCACTCGATTACCACAAAGTTTACTTGAAGTTATTGCGACCCAATGTTATCGTCGATCTAATGGTCAATCACAAAGACGTTAAATCAAAAAACAAAATAAAAAAAACATTCTCAAAAAAATATTACAGTATCTCTTATTTTATTTCTTTTTCTCAAAAACCATCCAATTCTTTTCTTTTCTTCTTCATTTATTTGGTACTTTTATAATTTAATTATTTGGTTTATTTTATAAGTTACTTTTTATTATTATTTATTAAATTCAACCAACTATATCCATTCATTATTTTTTCTTCCTCCTATTTTTTTCCGTTATAAACTTCAGATGAAGTCGTTGTGTCGTACTTTTTGTTTTAATTAATTAATTATTATGTTACCAATTTTTTCTAAACATTGATCATTTTTTCTTGTTTTTTCATTATTATTATTTGTATTACTGTTTGCTATATTTCGCTTCTTTTTTTAAAATAAATAAACATGGGTCCAAAAAGTAATGGTGTTGTAAGAATCACACTAACCGTAAAACCTAGCGATGCCAATGAATAATCAACTCACAACCATTCAGAAAATATATTGATTGGAGTTAAACTGAGTTTTCCAATTCATATTCTCTTAGATTCCATAAACATGGCAAAAACACTTTATTTTATCCCTTATTTTTATAAACTGGGCTGAGCATAAATGATATATTGAGTACTTTTTATTTAAAATAAATACAATTTTTATAAAGTAAAAAAATTACCAGTAAACTAAAATTTAAAAAAACTCGTAAAAACTTTTTTTTATAAAGCTCCATTTAATAATACTTTTTTTTCTTTGAAATATATATTAACAATTAACTGTTTTATAAATACATAAAAAATTATGCCATATTTGAATTTTTTAAGGGTCGTTGTTGTTCTGCTGTCGCTGAATTCTTCTTTCCTTTTAAATAATCCAAATTATTTGAAAAATATTGCATTTGTCTTTTCACTGCTCTCTTTTGAATGCTAATGCAACGTCCATGTTGGGTAAATCGGGTGAAACTCGAGGTTATCAAAGCTAAAAAAAAAATGAGGGGAATATTTATAAAATAAAATTTAAAAACTGTATAATAAATCGTTTTTGTAGGATTTAACTGTGCCGAAAATATCAAGGGTATTGAAGCAATTTTTTTTGGGAAAATATTCAATAAAACTGTATTAACAAATTTTGTTCGAAAACAAACTAACCCATCAAAGCAAAAAATCCTCCAATAATAAACATCCATGTATATCCAATTTTAGATAATAATATTTGACATACTGTACTCAACAATATTCCACTGATGGTCTAAAAAATTTATTTGTTATAATTTTTTGTAAGAAAAAAAAACTGTGAATTGTTGCCGTTTTTGGTGTATAAAAAAGCCAAATAAAAAAATGAAATGGTCCTTTGAGTTTTTAATATATATTTTTTTTATAATTTTGAAAGATAAAACTGTAGTCTTTTTTAATTTGGAGAAGGAAAAACAAATAAATAAAAAACTGAAAAGCAAGATGTTTGTTGTTATTAATAATTAATTTTTTTATTAACTGTTTCATGTTAGGGCCGTTTGTACGTTTGTAAAACTGAAACAAAACTTGATTCGAATTTGAACAGATTTTTTAAAAACTTTTTTGAATCATTTTTTTCTTCGTTCAAAATAAATTAAGTAAAAGCTTGGAGGCGAGAGTATTTTTTGCTTATTTATTAATCACTAATAACTTTTAGGGATGTTACATAAAACTGAAAACATTTTTAATAAAAGTTGGATTTAAATTTTTTTGAGGAGATTTTTTGAATAAATATATTTTTATAACTGCGATATCTGACCCAGCCAGCCAGTCAGGCTTCCAACGAAGCGTATTAAAATTATTAATAACTGAGAACTGAGAATTTAGGATGAATGAGGTGCTTTACTCTCTTCTTTATAATATAAATTTTTAATTAATAAAAACTGTGATCTGCCTTTTCGGTTTCTTCTAAATTTTTTACCCAAAAATTTGAATTTTTTCTTTTCATTTTCAAAACTGTCTAACTTCTTCTCTTCTTTCTAAAACAGACAAACTAACTCACTGTAGAGAATATTAAGCATCCATAATTAATGGATTTATGTTGGCTACCAAAACATTTAACAGCAGCCGTAATGAATAAAGTTTGATTTGCTGCTACACACATAAACATTAAAATTAACTAAAAACTAATGAAATTATTTTATTTTTTAAAACTGTTTATTCCTGTTACCGACGGATATTAATAATTTTTTTTAAACTGCATGATTTTGTTGAAGTGTTGGAAAAAACATACCCAAATCATATACATTGGTTTTTCACCAAATTGTGTTAAAGGCATAGTAAAAAGTAAAACTGAGGCAAGGGATGTGGCCATTGACAAAGCAAACTAAAAAAAACCAAAATAAATTCAAAATTAAAACTGTGGTTCTAGCTGTTTTTTTAATTTTTTGTTGGCGATTTTGAGTATCAAAAAAAACTGTCTTTGGTTAGAACTTTTTGTGGCTGAAAATCTTATGTAAAAATTAATAAAATAAATTAAAACTGAATTGGTCCACGACTTTTGGAAAATTTATGACAAAAAAAACTGTTGGTAATTGAATTTCGGTGGCTTACTTGAAAGCTAAATTTATCTGCAATAATTCCCCATAAAATTCTTGATATTGCATTTGCAATTATTCCAATACTAAATGTTCCAGCCATAAATATATCATCATCAATAAATATATTTGAATAAGTCTAAAAAAACTGTTTATTTTTCTTTTTGGGTTAAATCTTTTTAAAAACAGCCGAAAAAATTTAAAGTTTTTCTATCATTATTTTTTTTTGAAACTGAATCAATATTCCATACCTTATAAAGCCCATAATAAAGATTTCCATAAAAGGAACAACAAAATAACGTTAAAAATAGTGAATAAAATGTCCATGAACGTAAAACTATTTTAGGATGCAAATTTGAATTTTTTACAAGAAATGGTTCATCCAATAAACTGTCCTCGGCGGATGAATTTGGAGAAGAGGAGGAAGAATAATATTCAACATCGGTTTCAACAACGAAAAGCATTTCTTCACACCCATTTTTTAATTGGGGCCTTGTTTTTCGGGGATTTTTCTATAAAAATAATAAAAATATTTTTATTTTTATAATTAAAACTGATGGCAATTTTTTAAACCCTTAATGTTTTATCTTTTACTGGAATTTTTGTATTAAAAATAATTTAAAAAAAACTGATACATGTTATTATACTGCGCTGAATTTTTTTTTCCATTTTTTTAACTATTTTTCTAAACTGATAAGCCAATTTTTTCAGTAAACATTTTTTTAAAGCTTTTTGTATTTCCAATTATCAGCAATTCTCTAAAATAAATATTTAATTTTTAAAACTGCTGTTTGCCGAACTTGGTGAAATTCGTCAAAAAATTTCTATCTTGAGTTATTTCAAAGTTTTATTGCTGTTTCTATTTTTAAATAAACCTTTTTTTCATTAAACTCAATCAAAATAAAACTCTGGGGTTAAAATTACTTTTCCATAGTTTAAAAAAAATTAGATGATTAATTTTCTTAGAAACAATTAGGCGGCGTAAATTAATTTTGTGGTAAACTGAGTTACTATTTTATATTTGGTTCATTTATTTTTATTAAAACTGGATTCGAAGTTCTTTTTATTAATTAACTGTTTTCCAAACTTTTCTACAATATAGGTATTAAATTTATTATAACTGAAAAGACGAATTTTTTGGTGGTATTGGAATTTTTTTTCAAAGACTTCATTCAAACATTCGAAGATTTCTTTTCATAACTTTTTTTTCTGCTACTATTTTTGGGTTAATTTTTTTTAAACTAAATCAAAATTATACCAGGGCGAAAAAGTAATACTTTCAAAGTTAATTCTTTTTTTAAACTGTTTTGTATTGATTTCAACGATCGAGTTAATTATACAAAAAAAAAACTGTTGGCATTGCCTTTAAAAAAAGTTCAAATAATAAAACTGTTATCATCGATAAATGACTTGGTAAATTTTTTTTAAAATCAAATTTTTCCTATGACTTTTCACATTTTTTTAAACTGAATAAAATCTGATTTTTAAAGATATTAAACATAAAAAAAATGCGTAATTTCGACTTTTTTCAATCAGCCAAAGAAAAAAGTTTTAACACGAAAACAGACAAAAGCGAAAAATTTCTATTGCCGTTTTTTATTTATTTTACGACTCGTGGGTTTGTATTAATATTTTCTTAAAATATCATTCTTTTTTCTTCCATTCATTAATGCAAAAAATTTTTTAAACTGGTGGCCCCTTACAACGGCGGTAAAAGTACTTTTAAAGTTAATTTTTAAATAAACTGTACTTGAAAAACGTACGATATCGATGGCTTTTCTATTTGAAGAGTAATTTTGCTTTGTAAAAAGCCTAAATTAAAATGTTACAAAAGATGCCAAATATTTAAATTAATCTTCCTTTTTTTTTTTGCTATTTTATACTTTAAATATTTTTTAAAACTGATTCGATTTTTTGATCTTTAAAAAAAATATAATACTTTTAATTTTAATAATAAAAAAAAAAATTGGTGGTTAATTTTTTAAATTTGAAATTCATAAAAAACTGGTGTGCAATATCATCGTCGGTATTTTTAAAAAAAATAAATTCCTTACCACCCGCCTCCTTTTTGAAGCTCGCAAATCAATCGTTTTATTAACTGTTTTTCTTTGGGAGTTCTTTTCCAACCATATCAATTTGGAATTATTAATAATATATGAATCAGAAAAACTTCGATGCATTAATTTTGGATTATTTAAAACTGCTTTTTGTAACATAATTTTTGGAGGATCACAAATAAATATTAAACCAATAATTTGCATAATTGCATAAATGGAAGATAATAATAGGAAAATATTTGGGACACGTTGAAGAAGTTTTGGTTCGGTAAAATAACTGAAATTTAACAATTGCTTTTGTTATTGCACAGCAAAACTTTTTTCTTTGCCTCAAATCAAAACAAAATCAAATAAACTGGCTTGTATTTCGCTAATCGGGGAAAAAAAAACATACCCTTCAGAATTAGCAACGAAATTTTCTGGATTTATAATAGCTGTTTGAATGGGAGTAAAAATAGCTGCAGAAATTCCAAATGCTCCAGCAACTAATCCACTAAAAAGTCCCACTCTTTTTGGTTCAGCCCAATTTATTACGCTTGAAACTGCTACGACGTAAGCGATACCTTGGCCCAAGCCAAACATAATTCCATAAGTAAGCAAAAATAAAATTAAAGAATATTTAATGGTGAATGACGAAAGAAATACTCCGCCACTAAAAAAAACTGAGTATGGACGCAATAGGTTTAAAATATTATTTATAAAAATTTTTACGTCATAAAACTGCAACCAATAAAGGCACTGCAACGTGGCCCAAATTTGGAACATAAAAATCCTCCAATAACCATAGCAAATGGAAAACATCCTTGAAACATTGGAATCCATAAAAGTTGTTCAATTTCAATGTTTGGATTTGTTTGATTTTTCATATATGAAGCTAAAAACTGTTGACATATTACCATATTGGATTTTATAATAAAGAAATTTTAAACTGAAAATTGACAAGAAAAATTTGATTAAACTCTTTTATTTTTTATTTTATGTAAAAGAAAAATTTAAACTGAACCTTCTTGAGAATTTTAAATTTTTTTGTTTGTTGCTTAACTGATTTCCATTTTACTTCCTTTATTTTTACTTTAAAAGATAAACATTCGAAATTTATTTTCCCAAACTACGCTGACATTTTTTTTTTGGGTTAAGGATTCAATAAATTATAATATTGATAATATTATTGAAAAAAACTAATTTAAAAAAAAGAAGACATATTTAACTGTTAACTTTTTAGGAGTGAGGCTAAAAACAATAAACTGTTTGATACTAAATACAGTAGATTACTTAATTAAATTTTTTTAAACTGTTTTATAAAAAAACAGGGTTTCTCGCGAACACAATTATTTTTTAAATTTAGAATAAAATTATTAACTGAATTATGATAGTAAGGGTTTTTTTAAAACTTTTTTGTTTAACTGCAGGAGCATCAAAGTTAGACTTTTAATTATACAAAAAATTAAGATTCGAAACTGTAAATAATAAAGAAGGCATACTCTTGGGCAGCGCTGGCGGTTTTCGGTTTTTCGGTTCGGTTTTCGGTGCATTTTCGGTTCGGTTTTCGGCGAACCGAACCGAACCGAAAATCGAAAACCGAAGATTTCGGTTTTCGGTTCAAACCGAAAAACCGAAAACCGATAAGTTCGGTTTCGGTTCGGTTCACCGAAACCGAAAACCGAAGGATTTCGGTATACCGCCAGCGCTGCTCTTGGGTAATTAAAACTGCAATTTTGTAGCAGCTTTTTTTCAATAATTTTAAAAGTTTATTCACACCTACATTTTTTTGTTGCTAAAATATTAAATAAATTTGGATATTAAAAGGATGGTAAAGAAAAAAAACTGAGCAGCGTCATCTTTTAAAACATTTTATTAACAAAAATATAAAAAAAAATGAGTTTCTTTTTAGTTGATTTTTTTGCTTTAAAGCAAAGCATTCGAAAATGAAGGATACAAAAAAATATGTCTTCAATAAAATCAAAATTCTAAACTGTATCATTCAAGAATTTTTTGGAGAAAGAAATTTATTAACTGCTTCATCAATTGCTTTTGTTTACTTTTTAATTTGGCAAAAATAAACAAATAAATAAAATTTCTCGAAACTGGAAATTAATAAGCAAATATCTTTCTTTAAAGGCAAAAATAAATAAAACTGTCACCGGTGAAAAACAAAGAGTTTTTGTATTTTACTTTTAACAAAGAAAAAAACTTTTTTTTGTTAAGTTTTAATAATTATCGAATATTAAACGAATAATAGAGAGAAAAAAACTGTAGAGAAGCAACTTTTAATTTGAAAACCCATCTTCCAAACAAAGACAACGAAAAACTGTGTTCCATTCATCGTTATTTTAATTTTATTTTATGGATTTAATTTTAAAAAATTAAAAATTTTAAACTTTCATAAATAAAAGCAAGAAACTGAATTGGGACGTCCATCATTACTCCATAAGTTTCTATCTTTTTTTAAAGAAACAAAGTATTATTAACTGATCGATAATAAAATTAGTGTTTTTTACCCCTAATATAATTCTATTACCAAAATTTTTTTTTAAATTTATAAGTTAAACTGTTTTGAGAAAAAATTTCTTCCTCGATTTCATACTCACCCAAATAAGGTACCATATTCCCAAAAGTATGATAAGTTCCAAGGGAAAGATGAATTAAAATGGCTCCAAATAAAACTGGAAAAATTCGATATTTTTCTGGTAATTTTTTTAATAAAAATTTTGAAATTGGATCATTTTTTTCCATTCCTTTTTTTTGTGAATGGAAAAATTCTAAAAAAATTAAAATCAAAGAATAATAAAAACAGTGTAAGAAAATAAATAAAAAATTGGAGCCAATTTTCGAAGAGAAAAAAACTTTTCAATTGAACACAAAAAAATTAATAAACGCTGAAATGCCAAAATTTGGGAAGGAATGGAAAAAAGCGCGCGGACAAATAATTATCGGAGCAAAACATAAAAAAAATCGCAACAAAAGTTCACATTTTTTTATTGAACCAAAAAAATATATTTGGGAACAAAGAAATAAATGTGTTTATTTTTTTGCTGAATGAAAAATGAAATAAAAATTATTATGCTATAACCCGCAAAAAAAACTCAATGAAACAAAAAAAGATATTGAACTAATTCAAATCAAATCAAGATACAAAAAAGTAAAAACTTTTTAGCAAAATAAAATAATTCTTTTTTGCGGCAGAGTTTTAGTCTGATGCTACAAAAAAAATTTTTTTTTGTATTGTTGGAAATAATTTATTAATTTGAGACTCGTTTTTTTATATTTTGGTCGAAAAATTGTTTCTTGGTTATAACAGGTTTATTAATAAGAAAAATCTTTAAGTTTATAAAGTAAAATATTTTTGCGGGAAAAAAATTATGATAAAACTGGCTGGCATATAATTTAGAAAGCTAAATTAATTTATTTTTCTTCTTCTTAAAACTGTGATTTTATAATAAACAAGGGAAAAAGGTTCAAAAGTTTTATTAGGGAAAAAATTGCGAGAAGAAAATAAATCAAAATTCTACAACATTAAAACTGGAGCAACGATGAAGTTGAAAAGAAAAATATTCATAATTTTTGAATTTTATATAAACTGCGAATAAAATAAAAAAAGCTGTTTGAAGAAAATTTTTACAATGGATTTAAAAAAAAGTAAAAAAAAACTGTAGACAATTACTAACGGCGGCTTCAGGGTCGCAAAATAATTTGTACACAAACTCTAAAGCTTTGGATGCCGTAACAAAAAACCCCATCTCAAAAAATGAGACTATCAAAAGGTCATGAAGAGAGGAGTGAAAAAATGTCAATTTTTAAATATTGAAATCGTTGCTAATTATAAAAAAAATGCGACAAAACAAAAAAAGAAAATAAACAATAACGAAAGAAATGTCTTTCTTTTTTTTTAAATGCAGGAACAAAAAAAGGCGAAAGCATGAAGAAATAAAAAACAGCTCGTTTCGATCAGAAAAAAATAAGTAAATAAAAAGTAAATTTCAACTTATTAAAAGTTTGTCTTGCTTCTCTCAATAACTTGACTCTTGCTCAACAACCCTTTATGTTTCAAAAGTTTAAGAAAACTGAGTTTTTTTGCAACAACAAAAAAATTATCCAAAAAGTAAAGAAAAAAAGTTCAAAGTTATTTGCTTTTTTGAACCATCAAAAAATAAGCAAGCAAGCAAGCAACAATAAAAAGCCACAAAAAATAAAGAAGATCATGATCAACATGAACGAACTCAAAAAAACAAAAAGCTATCGCAGCCGCCGCGCGTCATCAAATAACAAAAACAACATTAGCAGCAGCAGCCAGCAGCCACGAAGTAGCAGCAAAGTGATCAACGCCGCCGCCGCTTTTACTCGTATTCTTTTTTTCTTGTTGTTGTTGTCGTTATTACTTGCTTTTCTTTCACACAGCTGTTGTTAGAGTTACTTTTTTTTTGAACCGAATGGGAAATTACTTGCTCTTTGTTTTTTGTTTTTTAAATATCCTTTGGTTATTGAGTTTTTGTGGAATATTTTTAATTTCAAAAAGAAGACAAATATGGAAAAAATTGATATGAATTAGTTTTCGTCCATCAAATTTACAAAGATTCATCATCGAATTTTTCAGTTAACTATCAAACCAAATCCTAAGTTCCAATTTATTGGAAGCTTTTCATTTTTTATGTATTTCATCGACGAATTTGTTCATTTCACTTTTTATATTTGATCCATCTCCATCTTTATCCAACTCTGTAAATCATTTGTTGTCTTGTTCAATCAAAGTTGAATAAAGGCCATGGTGTATGTTATTTGCAGGATTTAATAAAATTGTCTCCAATGTTCTTTCTTTAATATAACTAGTTCGTTCTAATTACTATAGGAAGGTATACTACAAGTCATTCCAAGGCATTGACATATGTACAAGTTAGAAATTCGATATGCATTTTAAGATTTTCAAATATTCCCATTTCCTCCAAAAAAATACAAAAATACACATTATAAAACATTTATTATTATTATTAAAACACACATAATTAAATAATTAATTTATTTCTTATTGACAAGGAATCTTTTGATTGGAACAATGATAAGGAGCCCATGTCGAGAGAGCTGAAAATAAGTAACATTAGATTTGAATTTGAACGATGATCACTCTCAGTGAGTTAACTACTGTATGAAGCAACAATGAGATAGCTCCTCCAAAATGAAAGAAAAAAGTAAACTTACAAAATCCTTCTTTGCCTTTACTTTCAATTGCAACCAATTCCAATTTTTCTCCATCTTGACGGAAGATCAATGCAGAATGAAGTGCAATTGGATCATCCCCAAGTTCAGGAGCAACACGTTCAGTACAAAGTTGTTCTTCTGGATCAACGAGATAAACATTATCAGGATCAAAGAGTTTTTTGCATTCTTCAAAATCGACGACTTTAACATTCTTTGCAGCCAATCCAAAACCATCAGGAGCAAAATGAAAGAAAACAGCAATCAATGAATCACCAACAGTTGGCTTTTTAGCATCCTTTTTGAGAACAGCATTATTGCCAAGCTTGTTGAAATCTGCTGGAACATCATGCTGAAATAAGGAATATAAAGGTATAAATAACAAAAAAATAAAGAAACATACATCATCAATATGGCAGAGATTATGAACAAGCGTGATGCATCCAAAGGTGTCTTGATAACATTGAGTTTCATTATAGATGAACTTCTTTTCTACAATAGGTTTACTTTCAACTAAAGGATAATACTGTGTAGTGGCCATGATATTGACGCTAAAAAAAGTCTTTTGATATGAATAACTAAAACAAAAATAAAGAAAGACTTACATTTGTTCATTTGGAGGATTGATATGACGACATTGAACTTGACCAGGACCAACAATATGAGCATCATCAACAGCAACCATTAAGATCCAGTCATTATGCGGAGTGATTTCATCAATACCTTCATCATTAGTTTTCAAATAATCAAAGGTTGTTATAGCAGTATACCAACGCATGGAAGGAACAGGAATGTAGTCATCAGCTTCAGCAACTTTGATTGAAGAAAACCAGAGAGCAAAAACGAGCAACCACCAGCGAAAATGCATCATGAATTTGTAATGAAACGGCAAATGAGAGTGAAAAAATGGATGAGTTTGGCTTTTATTCATTTTTAGAGGTGAGTTGATGAAAAATGAAAAAGAAGCATGCAAATTTTTTTTGAAAATGTTTGGTTTGCAAAAAGGCAAGAAAAAATATTTCGACACGACAAAAAAAAGAAAAAGAAAAGATAAGCTAGCTGCTTGTTAGGTTTTTACTGAACAAAGGGATAAACGATAGCTTGCTTATTGATACAATTTCTTCCATCAATGGGATATGAAAGATCTTGATCCAAATAATCCAAAGCTCTTATTAATCCAAAACCACGAATAAAATAAATGGGAGAATAACAAAAAAATGACAACAAAAGGTTAAAAGCAAAGAGCTATTAAAGACCGGGGAAAGAAGCTTGAGCGATCATGAAAAGAGATATAAAATGGGAGGAGATTAAATAAATAGAAAAACGATGACAATTCTTTTCTGGCTTTTGGCCATTCATTACAAGATAGCTAGCTTCATCAAGATTTGATACAATTAGATTCTCAAAACTAACGATTACAACAAAGTGTAAGCTTTATCTCATAGCTACATAAGAATAATAACAACAAAAATTTTATTTACAAATCACAAAAAAGGTACAAAAGAAAGTAAAAAAAACACAACAAACAAAAAACTTAAAAATCAACATCATTTAAAGCGCAAAAAACTCGGCATCGCTTTCGAAGATCCTTCAATTCGTATTGTTCAGCCATTTGCAAACGAGTATGAACATTTTCAACCGTCATTGTTTGATCAAATTTTACAAGAGTGAGCTTCTGAAAATAGTAGCATTTTAGACGTGAAAGCAAAAAAGTAAAACAACTTTACCATAAGTTCTTGGATATCATATTTATCTGCAATTTTGTAAAGTTCTTCAAACTCTTCGACATCAGTGATAGTTCCATTTTCGCAAAATTCAACCATTTTACGAACAACATCAGGATCAAAGTCAACAATTTCAATAGAATTTTCAGATGATTCTTTCCAATCTCGATCAAACATTGCTTTGAAAACGGAAGAACTTGCAGCCATAAATGGTTTTGAAGTCTGAAGAAGAAGCAAATATGAAAAATGTGAAAAGTAAAAATACTTACTTCGATAGTATTTCCTTTGCATTTGATGGTAAACTTAACTGAAGGATCATCTTTCCATAGTTGCTTCAACTTTTCGCTAACACTTTTCATTTGGGGTAAAGGAGATGAGTATTGTCGAACGATAGTAACATCAACATAAAAACATAACTTTTTACAACCATTATCGAGTGTCAACGCTAAAAAACAAAATTACTTTTTTTCGGAATTAATTAACGCTTAATGCTTACAATTTCCTTCAATATCACTTCTATTATCATTAATATAAAAATATTTGACCAGATCAGGATTAGGATTAATATCAATTGAAAATGAATGTGAATTGATACGAGTACCAAAGCCTCCACGAGAAAAAAAACCACGGGAAGGACGACCAGAATAAGCAGAATTTTTTTCAAGTTTGAAAGTTCCAGTATATTTTTTGCCATTGTAAGGATCAATTGATGTCATTTTGTGACTGAATAATCCATTTTCAGCAAGTTTTAAAAAACTATCTTGATCACTAATGTTGAGTTTCCATACAAACATCTTCTTAAAGCATACGACCTGAAAATAACACGATTTTATTAAGTTAAAGAAAACATATGTAAGACTTACTTCTGATTCATCCGTACTCGATAACATGTTGCTGTAATAAATCTTGAAGAAAACAATAAACGATGAACAATAAAGTTTATGTTGAAGTTTTTAACGATGTATAAAACTTTTTACTAGAAAAAAAGACTAACAAAAGCAGCGAAGCAAACGATGTTACCGTAAGAATATTCTTGTCAAGAATTAGAAGGTTTGAATTTTGTTTGGCGGATAAGCTTGTTTTGAGCAAAATCGAGTGATTTCTTTTTAGAAAGCGTACATAGCTTGAGTTAAATATGAGGAAGCAAGAAGAAGATACAAGATAAAATATTTATTCATTCATAAAGCATTACATACATATAAAAATATTTAGTTACAAACATGAATTTATTCAATAGTAGTTTTCTTTGAAGCTTGTTTGCTTTTCGTTTTTGTTGATGCTTCATCATCATCTCCACCTTTCTTAAACTTTTCACTTTTGTTGCTTCTTTTAGTTGATTGTTTTGATTTATTTTTATCATTTGTTGCTTCTTTTGTCATTGGTTTGGTAGTACTTGGAGCTTTCAAAACAGATTCTTTAGTTGTTGTAGCAACTGGAGCAGCAGCAGATACAGATAGAGGAGGTGGTGGTAACAATTTTGGAACATCCTTGACTTTCTTTTTACTTTTTGCAACTGACGATTGTTTGATTGAAGCATTATCGTTGGCTTTTTTCTTTTGAGATGCTTCCTTTTTTGGTTGTTGTTGGATTCCTTCAACTTGATTGTTCTCTTCAATTTTTGGTTGTTGTTGTTCTTGGAATTTTCTTGCTTTCTTTAATTTTCGTTCAAAATAGCACCAATAACTGAAATACAGTAAACATTAGTGAAAATGAACATCAATTAATTAACGAGGGAATTAGAAGTTAATAGTAGCAATTTAACGCCATTGCAAAGTTATAAACTTGTACGAGAAATAAAATTACCCAATAGCAAGAACAAGAATAATCAAAATAACGATAACAATGATGAGAATAATCCACCAATAATTTCCCATAAACCCGGCATCTGCTACATTTGTTGAGCTTGGTATGATTTCTGAAAGAGTAGTCGAAGCAATGGTTGTCGATGTAGTTGTTACTGGCTTTTTGATTATAGCATCTTTCTAAAAACGTAAGTTTAGAAAAGGAATGATTGAAAATGGAAGAAAACGTGCAATTTTGATTGGACAGGACGAATCAGCTTTGATTACTTGAATTTTGATATTTCCATCTTTGTCGAATTTCGGATTACAGCTAGCAAAAAAATCAGGTAGAAAAAAAAAATCGGCTTTGGGATGTTTCATCCGATATTCATAGCATTCAGAAAGCTTGGACTTTTTAAAATGTGTACCTAAAGAAAAATATCCATGAGTTCATTCTTTCAAAATCGTTGACTTACTATTATCTAACTTAATATTATCTTCATCAGCTATAATCTTTACTCCGCATTGAGATGGACCAGAACATAATTTAGCAGCTTCATCATTAATTTGGCCGACTTCAGCTTCATAGCAAATATGGAATCTGAAAAATGAAAAAACATAAATGACTAGTGATTAAAGAAATAAACAACAAACTTACTCCCCAGTGCAATTAATGGGACAAACATCAAAAGTTAATGATCCAGTGGAAATTGTAAGTTCGATATCACCATGTCCAATGAAACCAACAGTACCATTTTCTTCTTCAGTTGCAATTAAACTTCCAGCATTACCAATTTCAGATGCAATATTTTCAATAACAGCATTTTTACCATTTGATGAAATTGATGAGAGAGAAGAATCCTTCAAATCCAGATAATTATGTCGTTGTACTCTTAAACTATTGTTACATTCAACAATATGAAACAAATGTAAAACAGCAGCAAAAAGAAATATGAATATTTTGATGGAACTGCAGCAACCAACTTTCATTATCGTTGTTTTTGTTTGTTTGAATGAATGAAAAAATGAAGAAAAGCGGTTGCGAGAAAGCAAAAGCTATGGAAAAAAGTGAAAACGCAACATGCAAATTTAGATGGATTTTCTCTTTTGTGAAACAGCTTTAGCTTGTCTGTTCTGAGGATAGCTAGCTAATACGCCGACTTGTAACTTCAATGCTAACAAACACGTTTGCTTTAATCCAACTTCAAATACACACATAAATTTTGGTTCAAAAAAGGTTTATAAAAAAATGCAAACAACCAATATCAAAAACAACAAAAACAAAGTAAAAAAATGTATGCAAAATAGTAAAAAATAGCGACGACAAAGTGTTTAGTTCTATTCATTAATCATCATCCATTTCAATATATTCGAGATCTTCATCATCATCAGAATCATCTTCTTCAAATTGTTCTAATTTGGAATATACGATTAAATCCCGATTCATTTGAGCTTCTTCTTCATCAGTGAAATCAGAAGGTAAATTCATAAAATATCGTAATTCATCCACGGTTTTTCCTTTGCACCATAAATTCAAACAATAACATCCAGCATCAATGAGACGAGGCATATTCAAGTAATTTGCAGCACATAAAACTTCCATTAACTTTTCGTTTGACAATTTTGATAATAGTTTCATTTCCCATTCATCTTTTGATGGTTGATTTGTTGCTGCATCGATCGTTGATAAAGGAACATAAGTTGGAGAATCTTTGAAATAATCACAAAATTTTATGAGAATTGGAAGTATCGAACTTGAAACTTGAAATAATTCTAATTTGATTGGTTTATTTTCTTTCGATGATTGATGATCAAAATCTGAAAAAATCAAAATGTGATTTAGCAAACCCTTAAAAAAAGATAAACTTACTTGTAGCATCAGTTAAAAGGATTGATTCTTTGATGAAAGCATAATCAACGATGAAAGAATTTCCATTTTCAGTGATGAGTTCAAATTTAGAAGAATTCTTTTGAAGTGGCGAAGCATCAATCATTTCGTAATCCATATCCACGGTTTTTGACGAAAAAAGAAGCAGACGAAAATTGATAATTTGCAGCCAACGAAGAAGATCAAGAAAATATCGAAGATGAAAAGAAAAAGATGAGAAAGTTGCAAGAAAGTTTGTGAAAAAAAATTTGATGAGTTTGGGAAAAGAAGCAAAATGAAAAAAGCTTTCTTTCAAAGACCAAAAAAAAGATGAAGGACGCCTTCAAAGACAAAAGCCGGGTCAAATTGGCGCCATTTTTCTGTTTTTAGGCTATAATTTTTGAAAGGCTTTTTCTTTACACTAATCCAATAAAAAAAGAAGCAACCCCGAATATGAAATTGATTATTATTCTATTGAATTTGCATATTTGAAAATTTTGTTAAAATCTCTACCAAAAAGTTATATTTTTTTTTTCACACATAGCTGCTTTTCCGTGTGATTTCTTAAAACTTGGATTTGGATATTTTTTTTTCTTAAATTTTTTCAAAATAAATTATTGGTTCTTTTTAAAAACAAAGTTTGTTTATTTAAAAAAAATTAAATACTTTATTAATTTCATTAATTATTTCGGCAAGAATCACAATCAAAAATATTAAACAAAGAAAAAATAAAAATAAAATTATTTTTTTAATTATAAAAAATTAAAACAATAAATTTTTAAATTATTTTTACATTACAAAAGCCTGTTTTTATTTCGACCAAGGAAAAGTCGGTATAAAGCTGCAGCAATGGATGCACCCAAAAAAGGTCCAACATAATAAATCCAATGATAACTCCAAATTGTATGAGAATATAAATAAGGCGCATTTGAAAGATGATTGTTATCCAAATCCAATTGACGTTTATCCCAATCAACAAAAAGTGAAGCCATTATATTTGGTCCTAATGAACGAGCGGGATTCATTGAAGCTCCAGTTGCAGCTCCACTAAAAAAAGAAAGATTGATGATGAAAAATATTTAAATGCTCGATGTTTGTGAGATTCATAAAACAAAATTTTCAATCAAAAAATTAAGCGAAGCGTGATTTCGAATCGTAAATTTCAAATTTGAGGGAAATTATCATATTTTAGATTCGAGACAAGCACCTCTTAATTTTTGTTCCACAGCATAAAAATATGGCAAAAATAAATAAAAAAGGGTTTTTTAAACATAAACGAAGGCTCAAAACCTTGTAATATTTTAGAAATAATAAAATGCTGATTCGGATATCAAATGGATTAATTAATTTTTTTCTTCGGGACCATTTTTTTTGTTCTATAGAAATTTTTAACTTTCTTTATTTATTCGAAAATTAGATGAATGTATAAATTTTTTTTATGAATTTTATGAGTCCTATTTATATTTTTTTTAAATTTCTTTTAAAGATCTAAAAATTTTTCTTACCCTGCACAAACATCCAAAGCCAATGTTAAACCAATAGCTAATGGAGCTAATACATTACTTGAAGTATCAACAGCAGTTAATAAAATAACATGGCATAAAATTGCTGTTAACATAGTTTCCGTAACTAAACCATGTACCCAAGTATATTGAGGACCCATTAATGTTGCACCACCCAAACCATTTGTATAAATATCTGCCATTACACTCGCTCGACAAAGAAGTGCACCCACAATTCCACCAAATAATTGTGAAGCAATATAAAAAGGTAAATCAATGGGTGACATTTTTCCAGCAAGCGTAACAGCCACTGATACACTTGGATTAAAATGTCCGCCACTTATTGGACCAAGCGAAGCAACCATCGCAAAAATAGTAAATCCATGAGCCAATGCTGCTCCAATCAAGCCACTATCACTTCCAGCTGTTCCATTCATAGTTCCAACATAAATAAATACGAGGGTACCAATAAATTCTGCAATACATTTATGCCAAATTCGATATGGGCGTGAATCGAGATCTTCACTCAAAGAAGTCATTGGATCAGCTTGCCACGGGTCTTTGTAAGACTGAAATTTAGAAAATATTCGGTAAAAATGTTATAAAAAAATATTTAAATTTTGTGGTGTTAAAAAGGTTGATAATTCTAGAAATCACAAAAAATTTCGTGACGAGACTCATAATAAATATTTTCGTGGCGTTATTCTTAGCAATTATTTTAAGCGCAATATTGTTTTTAAAAAAAATACAAATGGCTAATTTTTGTTTAAAAAATAGAAATTAATATAATAAAACAATACCTTAAGTTTTGATTTAATACACTCCATTCTTTAGGTCTCCCAAAAATTTGATTTGAAAATAAAGTTTTTTTAATTTTATTTTACAGAAATAAAAAACAAATTTATTTGTCGACAATCGTTTCTTTTCAAAATGTTTTCTAGGGCTCCAAACAAATTGACTTTTAGCCTACATTTTTATTTCCTTCTTTCATCCTCAATTCAAAAAATTCAAGTGGAAGAGTAATTTTTTTAATTCATTTCTACTAAAACTAACTATACACGCCGCTGCCTTCCTTTTTTTGTCGACGTCCTAAATGACTCATAACCCAATTCTTTGAAAATTACATTTTACAAAAGTGACTTGACTTCGTTAAACTTTGATTTTTTTCTTTGATTTTAAATTTTTTTTTAAAAGAATGGTTTAAAAAAAGGATTTACAAGGACATTCAGAATCACTCAAAAAAAAAATCTCTTTAGCCTCCTCAAAAAAATTTTTCATATTTGTCCCACCGCAAAAATTCTAGAATAATAAAAACTATACATTTTTTTAAAGAAATGTTCGCAATTTCTTACCACTTTTTTTTCACTTTACACTAAACTCAAAAGCCTAAATAAAAAGTTTTTGGACACAACAAATTATTTTTTCATATGTAAACCAAGAAAAAAAATTGAAGCAAACTTCCGGCGATTTTTTTTTCTTCTTTGGATTGAGTACCTTTGCAATAAAAAAAGACATACTTTTTTGACGAAAAAAATTCGTTCAAGCGTAATCTTTTTTTTATGGGGGGTTTCAAAACATGGATGAATGAATAACTTTTTTTATGAGTCTTTAAAAGAAAAAATAATTTTTTTACGATTTCTCGACTAAAATTATATAATTTAATCATTAAAACTTATATCTTTTCCATTTTGTCATGAAAATTATCAAAAATTATTTGTTGAACCATACTTTTTTTTAAAATTTATTTAAAGTGGTTCAAAAAAAAAAAATACAGAGAAAGTTAATTAATTATTTAATTTACAAAAATACTTTTTTTTCTTAAGTTTCCTTTTATGGGGTTTTTAAAAATTATTTTTGGTTCTTTTTTGAAGGTTTTTGTTTTGTATTTTTGTCGAAGTGGTTGACATTTAATTTAATTGTTATTAACATTTATTTAATTCATTAAGAAAAATTTATTTGGAAAGAAATTCAACTTAAAAAGTAAGATTTATTTTTGGGAACCTTGCAACGAAACTTTTTGACTTTTCGCAGAAATTAAATATAAAAATTCTCTGATTTTTTTCAACGGAGTATTTATAGGTTTAATTTAGTCTTTTTTAGTTTTTTAAAAGTATTAAATTAATTAATTATATTATCTAAGTGATTGACATTCACTCTAATTAATTTAACAGATTGATTCATACAACAAAAAATATTGTTGAAATGCAATTTTTAGACAGGAAAACTCATGTTAAAAATGGACCCAAAGGTTCTTTGAAATCACTTTGGGAGTTTGGGCAAAATATTATTTATATTAGAAAAAATAAATGGGTTTCACTCTTTTTGACATGCTTCAACCATGAAAAAAAAACATAAAGAAATAAATAAATACTTTTCAATCTCGTCACGAATTTGTTTTTTAACAAGTTTAAAATTAACGATCGAATCGACCTAAATTTTTTATTTTTATTTTTATATTTCTATAGTTTGTTGTTATTTGAAAATATTTATTCAACAATAAAAAAAACACTTTTAAAAATTTATTTAAAAAAATTCGTGACCACCAACTAAAAAAAAGATAAACACACTCATCAGCTGTTTTTTTTTCTTCCTCGGCACTTGATGACGACGAACTTTTAAAATTCTTTTTTTTTTCGCTCCAAAAAACTTAAGTTTCTTTTTTTGTAAATTGTTTAAAAAGGTTTGTCCCTCAAAAAATATATTTAAAATTTATTTATTTTTTGTGTATGTTTTTACCTTTGATCTTTATTTGATCGTCATTCATTCATACAAACGCATTCATTCACTCCCATACTTCTTATCAATTTTTTTAAATTTTTTATGTCATCCGAATTTTTTTTGACAATGATGTTGTAAATATTTTTCGATGCTTCCTCGTGTGCAGTTTTACAACCACTATTCTACATATTTCCGTTTTCCATTCCATCCATTCCATTTTTTTTCTTTCTTAAAGTGCTTTTATTCATTTTGATTTTCGTTTTGATGGTTTAATTTAAAATGGAATGAAGATGAGAGAAAAAAATGTTAGAGATAATAATAAAAATTTAATTTGATAAATTTTTTAGCACTGAAGAAGCAAAGCAAAAAATGAGAATCTATTATTTTTATTTATTTTTATTGCACAAAAAAAGAGTGAATAAGCTGAAAGATTTTTTTTGCAAGCACTGAAATGAAATTACGTCAATCAAAGAAAGTTTAGACAAGGAAAAACGTTCTGATATCGGCGTTATTGCAAAAAATTTCATGGAAAAAAGCCAAAGCAAAAAACCAGAAGTTGATAGGTTTACCTTTGTTTTTAAAAAAATTATCCGCGGAAACAAATACTTTCAAATAACATTTAAGAAATTAATTTATTGAGTTTTTTACTTTGAATTACTTTTTGCTTTCATAAAAAATTAAATATAATAATTTTTAAATTTTGTTTTTAGAATTAAGTACCAACGTAAAAAAAAGAGTTTTAAACTTACATTTAAATAACTTGGATTATATGGTGGATTACCATTTCCATCAGAACTTATTGGATGAATTATATCATTTTGATTTTGATGTTGATTTCGAATGGGAGGCAAATGTCGTAAATCGGTCATCGTATAATGTGGATGATGATGATTTTGCTGTTGATCGTCTGATAGTCTGCAACAAAAAATTATTATTTTTGATGAAGTTAATCCAAAAAATTAAAATATATAGTTTAAAGCACAAAAATAAAAAATTATTTTAATCCGATAATTCCTTTTTCCGTTGAGGTTGAATTGATATAATTTATAGGTGTAAATCAACATGAAAAATGACAAACAAAAAAAATAATTTATGATAAGAAAGAGAGAGAGAAAGGAGAGGCATCTTTTGAGGGCAAAAAATAAACAAAAAAAAGGAAGGAAAGAGAGAATTTCAACTATGTATTGTCAATCAAAGCAAATTTATGACGCAAACTCAACTCAGTGTTTTGGTGTTAAATCAGAAAAGCTTGATTGGAACGTTAAATTTTTTTTAAAGGAGATTATAAGGAAAAAGGGAATGGAGAGATGAAAAAGAAGAAAAAAGAGAAAAGAAGATTGCGAGGCTCATTTTGATGACATTTTTAAAGCTTAAAGTTTTTTTGCAAAGTTATGATGACAGACAACCAAGAAAGTGGTATATTTGATGCACTTTCAAACTTTTAGATTCAATTAATCAAGGAAGAAAAAAAATATGAAAACATGGATCCTTGTTACTAAAGAAATTTCATGGTTCAGAAAAATGAAAATGAAACAGTTTAGAAAAAAAAAATTCCAGCAACAACAAATTATAAAAGCTGAGAAAATTATTATTTTATTTCTGTAATTTATAAATTTAGCTTTTTGGTTTAAAAAAATTTATTTTCTTCTTTTTTCCTTTCCATTTCATTTTTCTTTAAAAGCAAGGCCCATTTGTTTCCCATATATAATAAATATGAAAAGAAAGAAAAAATGCTTACTCGTATGATGATGATAGCTTATTGAAAGAAAATAATTGAACCATTTTTATATGTATAACAAAACAATTTTTTTTAACAACAGCAAAAATATAAAAGATGGGAGTCAATTCAGAAATGACAAAAAAAATATTGTGAAAAAAAAAATTATTTTTATGGAAATACTTTGTCAAAAAAATTATTTTTTTTTATTTTGTTATGCTAATGAACTTTCACTATCGATAGGCAGGCACTTTGCATAATCGCCTTCAGAGAATCTCCACGCACAAAAAAATTATAATAGAAAAATCAAATACTAAAAAAATATGTGAATCATAATTCGAAAATGTTTTTTGACTAAAAAATGTAAATAGAATTTGATTTAGTGGGAAAAAAAGTAAAATCTTTGTCAGAAAAAAAATATATGGGAAAATCAAATGTTTTAGAGAAAAATTTTATATTGTTTTAGTAGTCTATTTCGAAAGTGAAAAATGAACAAAAAGCAGACAAGACAAATAAATATGGTTTAAAAATAAATTGCGCAATTTCGGCATCTTTTAGAAATTTTATTGAAAGCTGACACTTCGTCTCGTCCAAATCGTAAACCAAACAAATCAAACAACAAAAAATAAAAAAGACGAGAAAAATAGTTAATTCTTGAAAACCAAAAATTATGGATAATTATTTGGATTAAAATTGGCAAAATAAATTTTACAGAAGCATTTTTAAATTTTTTTATTAAAACTGAATTTTTTAATTTTATTAACTTCGAAGCAATCATTTGTCAATCAAAAAATTTTTCTTGATTTTTTTAAATTTATTATTAATTATCCAAGTTCAATTTTTACCTTTTATAAATACATAGCTGCCAAGCGACCATATATGTTTTAGGTGCGGCGGCAATACTTACTTTAAGAAAGTACCCCGAAAAACTTTTAACTTTAGTTTGAAGCAATGCACTTTTTTTGTTGCAAAAGGAAAAAAAGTGATATCATGATCATCATTTTTTTATGACCATCATCCAACCCTTTTGTGAAAATAAAAAGAATATAACCGCTAATTATGATGACCTAATAAATTTATTTATCTTTGAGGTTGTAAAAAACTCCCAAAAAAAGTTAGCGATGAACGCTGATCTGTGATCTTACTAGGATGAATTTTCAATTAACGGTATATCTCCAACATTGGATACTTAAACTTAAAAAATGAAAAAGTAAAGCATTGCACCACACTTTTTTTCTTTGATATTTATATTTATAGTTTCTACTTCCGCTTCGCTTCGTCTCCCACATTTTTTATTTTAAGAAACTTTTTTTTTGCAAAATAGCGTCATTTTTGAATTTAATTTTTTTCTCACTCACTCACTTTGAAACTCATTCATTTATTCGTTTTTAATTAATTTAAGAAAAAATTTAACTTTAATTAAGTTAATATTTACTTTTTCTCACTTCTCACCTTTTTATTTGTGGTAGATGAGCAGCAGCGAAGATCAAAATTAGATTTGAACTTACTTTTTAATGAATGACTCGACGACACTTAATTACTTTTTTTATTGTATGTAATTGAGACTCATCAAGTTCAAATTAAAATCAAACTTTAAAAAAAGTTGCAAAAAACCACGCATAAAAAAAAGCTTTAGCCTGCCTACGATTTTTTAAAAAAGAAAATCAAGAATAAAACCGTACTTTGTCGAATTCGTTAGAAAAAAGTTTTAATTTTCTGTATTTTCAGATTTTTTCTCTCTTCAATCGAACGTCTGCTTCTCAAAGAAAAAGGCGATGTCTCCTGAAACCACGAATAAGAATGAAAAAAATAACCATAAAATCAAAAAAAAATATGTTAGCATTTTTTGGAAGGATATTTTTTGAAGATTTATTTTTCTATGCAAAAGCAAAAAAATTTAAACCACAAGTTTTTTTTTATTATCAGTAAAGTCGTCGTCTGAGAGTGTAAGTGCAAATGAAGAACGCATTTTTCTTTTTAATCTATTTAAGCTGATTTCGTGTTTAAGTTATTTTTTCTTAACGTGCTGGAATGGAACAACAGACTAGAAAGGAAAGACACGAAAAGAAAAAAAATGATTAAAGTTTCTACCAAGTTTTTTTATCGTCGTTGCTGCATAAATGGAATAAAATAAAATTTTTTGGAAATAAATTTATACATACATAATTGTTTTTTTAACTGAATTAACGCGATTTAATTGACGCAATACAAACATAAATACAAAAAAATCCTCTGTCGCAAGGGTGTAGAATTTTTTAGCAGATAATAAAAATGGATATTTGAAGGATATGAAAAAATGTAAAAAATTAAAGAAAAAATGAGTATGTTTTATATTTTAAATTTTTTATTTCATAAAAAATATATGAATCATTTATTAAATTATTTAAAGCCAAAAAATAAAGAAAAGTAAAAATAACTCTAACAAAAAATGCGATGAAAAGGCAAATAAAATAACTAACAAAAAATATGCGGGGAATTTTTTCAATGTTTCCAAAAAATTTCGATAAAATTAAAGAATTTCTTGAAAGAATATTTTTATAGTTTTTTTGCAGAAAAAAAAATGCTTATAATTTTATTATTAGAGTCCAGTCCAGTTTACAGTTCATCAAGTTCCTGCATTCTTACTAAAAATAATAACTTTGCTGCAAAATAGCAAAAAGTTCAAAAGACATGGTTCAAAGGAAGAAAAGCAATAAAAAGAAAAAAGAAAATTATTTTTAAACATGAAAAGAAAAAAGTTGCTTTGCGAATAATAAAAAAATTATTAGCATCCTCAAATCAAAAAAAATTATTTTTGTAAAATCCATAAAAAAAAGAAACACGAGAAAATAAAAGGGTTGGAAAAATTTATTTTTGTTTTATTTTTAATGTAATTTTTTTTTGTTGATAAAAAAATGGTAATAAAATTTTTTTCAGTATCGTTAAAAATAAAAAAATCACCACAGCCCCCAATCATAATTAACGGAAGAAAAGAAGAAGCATCGAAAATAAGGATATTTTTATTACCTTTTTTTTAGTGGTTAGTAGTAGCAGGTACACATTTTATGACTTTATGACTATGCATGCGGGAGCAAGCAATTATTACTACTACCAACAATAATAACTGACTGATTAAATCATCTAGTTATCTTCAAAGTAAAAAGCGAAAAGTAATAAAATAAAATTAATGGAATTGACAAGCGATGTAAGTAAGTAAGCATATTTTTAAGACCTATTCTTGGAAAGAAAAAAATGCTTTATTTAAAAACGGATCCAAAAAAAATATTTGGGCAAAAAAGGCGTCGTCGTTGTTGTAAGAAAGTGGAAAATTTTACAATAACCAAAAGTATAAAATCAAAATAACAAAATAATCCCATATTTTTAAAGCAATATTAAATTTTCCCTAATATTCAAATTCTATGTCGAGAGAGACCTTTCAAAAGCTTAAATAAAACTCGAGTATTCCTTAATTTTAGTGAAGGCAAGTTATAGTTTGCAAATGTCTTTTTTCAAATTCTTTTAGAATCTAGAAAACCTACACGATCTTTAAATTTCAAACCACTAAGAGCATAAGCACAATTTTTTTTGCTTATTGAGAAAGTGAAACTTTGAAACTCCCATTTCCTCTTGAATCTGATGTATGTAAGTATTTGTATTTGAAGAGCATTAGATTAGAAACATTAGAACACCACTTTTCGGCTAAGTAGGCTACAACAAACAACAAAAAAACTAAAAACTTGTAAATAATAGTATCCATTTATTTTTTGGACATTAAACCATAACCAAAATTTTTTTTTATTAGAAAGAAAAAAATACGTAGAAACCAGAAAAAACCGATCACACTTCAGGAAACAAAAAAAGAACCAAAGAAGACCATTCTTTCCTACTTAAAACGTAATTCTTCCATTACTTTCTTTCTTCAAATTTTAGTGAGAAGAACAACAAAAAAAAATGCAAACACCTATCTTTCTTCCATTTTTTTTGGAAGTTTTTTTTATTATTTAAAAAAAGAGGTTCAAATGAGCATCGCCAAAAAAAGGAGGTAGTCTGCCAAGATTTTTTAATTTAAATTGTTTAAAAAGTTTTTATCAAGCAAAAGAAAGAAATAAAGAAATAAATTAAACACCTGAGAAAAATTTGTTTGTTTGGGCATTTTTGGTTTGGAAAAAAAAGAGGCAAAAAAGCGAACGAAATAAAGTTGCGGCAAAAGCCTTTTGTTAAACTTTTTTTTATTTTTTATGTTCAAAGCTTTGTAAAAAAATTGTTTATGAAGTCTTCAGAAAAGAAAAAACTACAAAGAAACGGAAAAGCAATATTATTAATGTTTGTGAAAATACTTTTCCCAAAAAAATTTTTATTCAATTTTCAGAACGGTTTTATTTTTAAAACATTTGATAAATAAATTTTAGAAAAACTATTCGCAGCCAGCAGGATTTGAACCTGCGCGGACAGAGTCCATCAGATTTCGAGTCTGACGCCTTAACCACTCGGCCATAGCTGCAGGAAAACATTTATGTGAAAGGTTCTTATTCTGTCTTTCTCCTTCGTTAAAATGCAAGTAAAAGAAAAAAGAGAAACAAGGAGAAAAAGCACTCCTCTTCGCAGTTTTAAAGCAAATTTTTATTTGTTTTGAACCCACAAAAAAGATTAAAAAATGAGAATTAAATTCGTCATAAACAGTTGAAAAATCTTGGAAATGCAAATTAATGTTTTCGAGAAAAATTTAATTTATGTCTTTTAATAAACTGATTTACAAGAATTAAATTTTAATTTGTTATTAGGGAAAATGTTTGTTACAAAATGATGTGAAAAAAATAACATTGTAATTTTTGATGGGAAATTACTCATAAAAATTCATTTTGAAAATATCTTTAAAAATATAGCAATAACAAGAATTTTAAAACTGGTGTGAAAATATCTTCGTTTTTTGGAAATAATTTTTTTTGGAAAATATCATTCAACGGTTTTGTTATGTTTTTATACTTCTTCGCTAATTTATATGCTTCTGTAGTAACTCCAATCCTTTTGAAGATAATTTTTTCCTTGGAATATAAAATCATAAAACTGCAAACGCAAATTTAAAATAAAAATTGTTTATGGTTGTTTTTTATTTTTTAAAACTAGTCTTTTTTCTTTTCTTTTGTAATTGCTTTTTTTACTATTTTTTTTCAATTCTCGAATTTTTAATAACCGTTTCTTTTTTTGGGAAAAAAAGACATTTAAAAAATGAAGAATAAAAGAAACTATTTAAAAAGTCATCCATTTTGTAGAAGAAACTGACGTCATTTTTTTTGGTAGGGGAAACTCGTTGTGATTGTTGTTGGCTGACACTCACCTTATAGACAAGTTATTACTTTTTATTTTTGTATTTTAGTTTTTGTGTCTCACGTATGGCTATTTTTGAATTTTTTAAAATTAATAAAAAAAAAGTTCAAAAAATAATCAAGATGTCCAAAGTACCTCCTTGCCTACAAACATCAGCGACGGCGGCGATAAAGAAAAAAACAATTTTTATAAATTAAATTTTTTTTTAAAACTTAAACTTTCGACCTTTGGTCCAATGAAAATCGAGGAAAGTGTGAAAAGATAAAATTAAAATTCGTTGCCAAAAAACGTTTTCGATGGCGCGTGCTTATGTAAACATAAATATATAAAAAACTTGTTGTTATTTTGTTAGACGACGAGGAAGTGAATGACCTCTAAAGAAAATGGAAGAAGATACACTTGAATAGGTTTTGGAATTTACTTGGAAGATACACACTGAAAGTAAAAATTAAAATATCATTTGAGAAAAGCAATATATTAATTAGGGCAGAGTGAGTATTTATCATTAAATATAATTTTTGAAACTGGATGTGCTCATTAACATTGAGCTTTATTTTTAAAGAAACTGTCAAAAATTTTGATTAATAGTGCCACCAAAAAAATCATAATTTTAGACGATTGTGAAGTTTTTAATTTTTAATTTTTTAAATTTTATATAACTGAAAAAGACTATTTTGTGATAATTGAAATAAAACTGAATTATATTTTTAATAGTGGGAGATTAAAATTTCCTATAAAATTTATTTTAATAATTTAACTGTACCATGGTGGACAGTAAGGGCTTTGTGATATGTCGAATACCGACATCGACCAACCAAACATCGGATATCGCAAAGCCTTTGTGGGTATCTGGAAAGATAAAATTTAATGAATTTATAAAACTGAATTAATAAAAAAAATTTGTTATGCAGGAATTAATTTTTAATTAAACTGAGAAAACTTAAACAAAGAAGGTTGAATTAATAGAATACAAATAAAACTGAGAATAGGTGTGCAGTTCGGATGATGAAAGTCGCATAAAACTGTTTATTTTAATAATTTATCAATATTATTGCCAATAATGGAGAAAGATTTAACTGCAAAAGAATTTATTCCTTGGAGGACTTTTTAAATGAAATTTGGGGAAAACAAACGATGTTGAATTTGGTGAAAAATAAAACTGAGCATAATTAGAAATTTATGAAGAATAAAAAACCTCCACAAAAAAATTATTTTATTAATTTAAACTGCATCTGACAAAGTAACGGTGGATTTTAATAACTGATGAGGATTTATATATTTCTTGTGGAACTTTTTTTAAAATTAATTTTGTGATAACTGTTCTTGATAGATAAGGATGAAGTGGTAAAAATAAGATTGAAAATAAGTTTAAAATCAAGAAGGTTAAAAACTAAACCTAATTTTTTTATTTTTTATAATTTAACTGTAAATAAATGACACAACACAGTTATCATAAATGAGAAAATTATTGAATTTTTTAAATGGAGTTAAAATAGCTGAAACAAAGGAGTTTGGCATGCAATTTGGTCTGTTACTAAAATTGAGGAATTATTTAAAAGCAGTGGAACATAAAAAAACTATTTTAAGATTTTTAAACTGCATCAAAAAAAAAATAGAGAAAGAAAAAATAGAAAATTTTATTGATATGTTTTAAAACTGAATTCGGACTTTATGAGTTCCTTTTTTCGTTGAGCACTTATCAAAAATATCATTTTTTATTGACGCAATTAACCATTTTTTGGTCTGAAATAAAAACGGGTTTTGAAGAATTTTGGAGAAGTTCTTCGTAATTTTTTTATTAACTGCATCTAGGAAAGATAATTTTATTCACTTGTAAAGAATTCGGCTAAATTTAAAACTGTATACTTTTGTACCAAATAGATTTTCTTCATTTTTTTCTCAATAAAATTATTTTATATCTTTTTTGAAATTTTTTATTTAATAAATTCTTATCTAGCAAATTAATATTTTGATAAATATTTAAAAACTGGGTGTTTCTGCATTGTTATTTTATATGATTCACAAAAGAAGACAATAATAAAATATTGGTAAAATTAAAACTGCGGTCTTTTAACATCAAAAATTTTTAATTTATTTAATAAACTGTAGCCATCTGTTGACTACGGAGCTTTATTGAAGAAAGGAAAATTAAAAACTGCGAATGTGTGGTATTATTTGTTTTTTCTTCTAATAAATACACTAGCAACCAACTTTTTATAACACTAAAACTGTCTGGACCAATGTTGAGGATATCAAAGTCTAATAAATAGAAGACTTGATCTAATAATACAAACGCAAAAAAATGTAAGCTGTTTAAATTTTTTATCGCCATTTAATACAATATTAAGAAAAGAAAAACTGAAATAAAAAACTGAAGATGTTGGTATTTACAACAATCATGAACTTTTTTTAACCATGTTTCTTTCCTCAAAAATATTCAATTTTTTGTTTATAGAAATTTAAAAAAAAATACAAAAACTTAATTTGCAAATTCGGCATTATGCTTTCTTTTTACTCATTTTTGTTAAATAAACTGGACCCTATTAATAATTTCGGTATATAAAAAAAAATTTGATTTATTATTTAAACTGTATAGAGGAGTAGAGTAGACCGAGGTTAAAAGGCTATTAAGTTATAAATTATAGCTGAAAATAAATTATATATTTGCTGTAAAAAAATTTTTTAAATTTAAATTCGGATAACTGTAACGTATTTAGTTATGTGTTATTAAAACTGATTCGTAAAAAGTTTAAATAATTTTGATTAAAATAAACGATAATTATCATTTTTTTAAATAGTTTTAAACTCTACCACCCAATTATACAATAGCTAAGGACTTACGAAGTTGTAAGCAGGGTTTGGCGTAACTGCAAAAATTACGCATTACGCGTAATGCGTAATTTTAAAATTTCACTTACGCAAACGTAAGCGTAAGCGTAAGTCCAAAAAAGGGCGTAATTACGCAAAAACGTAATTACGCAAGCGTAATTACCAAAAAAAAATTTTTTTGTTATACATTGGAGTTTTTTCAATTTTTAATAAAATATCAATGGTAAACAGCTGGCTAAGATTACTGATTTTCCTCCCACATTCATCCTCGCATTGTATACATATATTTATTAACAAAATAATTTTATTTGTTAAAAACAACTATGAATTATTTTTTAGCAACTTTTTTATTTCTTTTAAATTCTTTTTCTCGATTCTATTGCTTTTTTGTAAGTTTTATAAATTAAAGGATGATCAAAAAGTTCCACAACATGCAGGGCAAAGAATCTTACACTAAAACATTGTTTTAGTCTGTTGCATGCGATCATTATCTGGCCATACTTATAGCCTTTTAATTGCAAGCGAAAAAATAAAATGTTTAAATCTGTTTTAGCATGCTTATTGCATGCATTACAATGTTCTAAAATGGAATTTAATTTTCATCTATAAAAGGGTTTTACACTTTTATTTACTTTGGCGAATTTTTTGGGCGCTGAGTCGTTGTTTTTTTTAAAAAAACTTGCAAAAAGTTGTAAAAGAATTTGTTCATTTTTTTCAAAATTAAATGAATTACGCTTTCGAATTACGCAAAATTATGCGTAATTACGCGTAATTTCCGTAAGTCAAAAAACAGGCGTAATTACGCAAAAGCGTAATGCGTAAGCGTAATTCCGCCAAACCCTGGTTGTAAGTCGAAATTATTAGAAAAAATGGTTCATTTTTAGATGAGTTTTTTTTAGTCAAAATCCATTTTTTAATATTTTTTTAACTGTGAGATAATATTCAAATCGGATAGGTTGGAGAAATTTTGTTCAAATTATTAACTGTGTTATTTTCTATTTTAAAATTAATTTTATTCATTCTTAAACTGCAGGAACTCATGATAAATTTTCAAAGATTAAATACAACTCTTGCTGCTTTTTTTTAGATTTTCCGCAAATTAAAAAAACTGTGTTCAACTGCTCGTTTTTGCAAGGCAGAAAGATTTAATTTAAAAAAATTATATTTTTCATTTGATTTATAAAATAAAACTGCGGGGTTCAGACAGATCAAATAACTGGAATCCATGTGGGGCAAAGTGAAAAAAATCCCAATAAAATTGTTTACTCCTGTTCCTTAATTTTTAACTGTCAGAGAAAATTAACGAATGTGTAATAAAATATTTCAACCTTTTGATTTATTTCATATATTAAAAAACTGTGTTTTTTAACGAGAGTTAAAAAAAATTTCACTGCGCCATAAGTTTTTTCCATTAAAAATTTTCATTAATTTTTTCCCAATAAAAGTTTTTTTGGTAATTGGTATTTTACCAAATTAACAATAATTAAGCGAGTGAGCCTTCGTTTATTTAAAAAATAACAAAACTGCAATGTGCTGTAATTGAGAGAGATAGATTAAATTAACTGAGAACATTTGTGCCGAGAGATAAAAAAAACTCAAACAAATTATTAACTGAGACCCCTGGGATTTGATTGACTCTCAAGACATACAAATAAAAAACTGAGGTGGAATTATTTTTGCTTAGAAATAACAAAACTGCGGATCCAGTTGTGTGGCTATAGTAAAATTAAATGTTTCGTATCAATGATTGTGGTCATAACAGGGCTGTCCGGGATCCCGGATCCCGTGTCCCGGATCCCGGAATCCCGGCCTTTTTTTCAAATCCGGGCCCCGGATCCCGGATTGGCAAAGACCTAGTCCCGGACAGCCCTGGTCATAAAGGACAAGAAAAATAATTAGATTTGAATTTGGCTGAAGCTTTACACATAACCAAAAAAACGAGGGCATGGTTTTAATTTTTAAAAGTAAAAAAACTGGAACTGCCTTTTTTAACGGGGATAAATTAACTGTAAAATTTTTATCAAAGCGGGTTATAAAAAACTCTAATGAAATTATAAAACTATATTTTATAGCAAAAGTTGAAAATAAAAAATAAAAGAGTTAACTGGAACATTGAATTTTTTTGAATCAAAAATTTTTTAAAACTGTTTTCTTCCTTTGACAAAATTTCTATTGATTATCAACATATTTTTAATTAATCAACAAAAAAAGTGGGAACAATCATTCTATTGATTTTTTTGAATAACAAAACTGTAAGTTCTTTAGTTATTTTGATAAAGATTAACTGAGTTCTCAACTCTTTGATTGTATAAAACCAATTAAACCATTATCTGTTTTCTAAGAATGTAGTCGAGGTACAAGAAACAAAAAAAGAAGAGGAATAACATCATTTATTTTATTTTTACCAAAACTGATCAGCATTTAACGATTGATAAATTAACTGTAAACAGCGCTGGCGGTTTTCGGTTTTTCGGTTCGGTTTTCGGTGCATTTTCGGTTCGGTTTTCGGTGAACCGAACCGAACCGAAAATCGAAAACCGAAGATTTCGGTTTTCGGTTCAAACCGAAAAATCGAAAACCGGGAAGCTTCGGTTCGAATTGAAAACCGAAAAACCGAAAACCGAAGAAATTCGGTTTTTAACCGAAAAAATCGATTTTTCGGTTCGGTTTGATGAAAAATAGGTGGTTAAGAATCTATGTTTTTTTTTAAAAAAAAAGTAAATTTGGTTAAAAAGGCTTAGAAACAAGTAAAAATACATAAAAAAGACAAAAATATGCCTTATTTTTTACTTTTATTCAAAAATTAACGTTAAAAAAATTCAAAAAAAATTTTTTTTAACCGAACCGATAACCGAAAATTTAGACTGAAAAACCGAAAACCGAGAAGCTTCGGTTCGATTTTAAAGCCGAAAAACCGAAAACCGATAAGTTCGGTTTCGGTTCGGTTCACCGAAACCGAAAACCGAAGGATATCGGTAAACCGCCAGCGCTGACTGTAAATAATAATATGCAAAAATCGATCATAAAAAATCACAAATAAATTATTATTAACAGTTTTTCTTTTATTTAAACCATTTTGTTATTATAAAACTGGATTCTTTGATAGCTACTTAAAAACTCGTAAATATTTTAACTGCATAGAAGGATTTTTCTCAACCAAAACTTTTTTTTCTTAAAACTGTTTTTTTTTCTTTTCCCCTAAAATTTTTTTTTTGATTGTTGACATTTTTTTGTTACACAAACAAACAGAAACACAAAATACTCGCAAGAAGAAAAAAAAATCAGGAGCAATAGTTTTAACTTTTTCATATTTACTTAACTGAGTCACGTTGAACCAAGTCAAAAAAACTAACGTCATTCAAAAAGAAGAAAAGTTTTTTATTTTTATTATAAAATAAAGTTGAAAAATTTTTTTGAGAGGAAAAAACTTTTTCAATTGCAGCAAAAAAAAAACAAGAAACTATGCTGCTGCTAAAAAATAATTGTGTATTTTATATTTTTCTAATATTATTTTCTTTTTGTTGTTTTATTTCACCAATTTTTGCTCGTTTAGCAAATGGATATCCTCGAACAAAATATAATGAAGCGGAAGCAAGGCAATTATTAAATTTAGCGGCTGGAGCTTATTCCACATCTCCTCAAGGGTGTATCAATCAGTAATTAACTTTTTTATAAATTTAAATTTAAAACTGGTGGAGCAGTCGCGTTTTTTTCTTGTTATACTTTTTATAAAACTGAACGAAAATAAAATTGTGGGGTATCGAATGTTATGAATTAAGATAATTTTCAGAATCTTCTCTTATTTTTATAAACTGAAATGAACTTTAATAATGTGTAAACATTTTTTATTTAAGATTTTAAAATTCTTTAAATAAACTGTGATTATAGACAACAATATTTTTTTTATCAGCCTTTTTAAATATGGGAAATATTTTTGTTTTTATTTAAAAAAAAACTTTTAATTTTTTCTTTATTTTATTTTTATCAAGCAGGTTTATTCAAAATGCCAAACACAAAATAAGAATTAAAACTGTTGGAGATATCCTACGTTATAGACAGGTGCGGAAAAATAAACTTAAAAATAAACTTAGTTAAGGATTTAAAAATAAAAATTTAACTGTATTTGGTTGTAAAAAGATATTTCAAAATTACATTAAATACTGGCGAAAAATAAAGGTGATTGGATAAACAAAACCCTTCGAAACATGAAAAACAATTTTATTTTTGAAATTTAAACTGGAATAAAAATGTTCTGGGTACTTTACATATGTTTTATGTAGATCCCAAGTAAATTTTTTTCTTTTTTTTAAACTGTGTTGATATATTTTTTTATGTTTATACAAGAAAGTTTTTCACTCTTGCGTATGCATTTTATTTTTTTTAACTGTTCAGAACAACTTTAACTGGGAAAGACTTATCTGAAAATAATAATGAAAGCTTTAATAAACATTGTTGGAAAAAACCCCCGAATTTTAAGGTGAAAAACAAATCCATCTTGGAATTTAAAATAGAATAAACTGTCACCGTTGAGCACAATTTTTTAAACTGTATGAGAATCTTTTCCTTCAATAAAAAAAGTTAATTCTTTTTTAATATTGGATTTTCTTTAACTGCGTAAAAAAAAGTTTCGAGAAAGCAAAAAATAAAATTATATTTAAAACTGAGGTGCGGTAGCTGCTTGCAAGCGATAACATCCACTTAAAAAAAATTTACATATTTTATTTTGGATAATTAGAAATTAAAATAAACTGTTATCGGAATTAAAAATTGTATAATTTGCATCGAAATTATTTTTTTTAAAGCTGTTGGATCATTTGGCAGGTTTCAACCTACGTATGTACTAAAAAATGTCATTTGCCTTTGGCTTGGACACTTTTTTTTCAACTGTAGAGGGAACTTTGCAGCAAAAATTAGGACAAAAGAACCTCTAAAAAACTGCAACTTTGTTGTATTAACAGAAACATTCTCTACAAAAAAATATGTTTATTTTGGTTAAACACAAATTTGATTTTACTCTTTCAGCAACTATTTTCACAACAATGCTTTATTATTTTGCATATGTTAAAGAGCGTCAATTTTAGAAGTTTAAAAATACTCCATAAAAGTTATTAAATTTTAAAGTGCGTTTATTTATTTAACGGGGAAATTAGAAACTTGTCAAAAAAAGTGAAAGACAAAAAAAATTAAATTAAAAACTGAAATCTTGATAAAATTAAGGTTAAACACCTTTGCAAAATAGCCATTTCTTTTAGGGATTTAAAAATACCAAAAATAAGAGAGGCTCAATAAAATCATTTTTTGTATGAATAAAAAAAACTGTGTTGGAGATTTTCGGGTTGTTTTCATTTTTTCATTTGATTTTTATTTAACTGTGAAATGAGCGTCGAGTTTAAAATGCAAAAAAAATTTAAAATTTTTTATTAAAAACTGTTAAGTTTTATGTTTACCGGAAATATGCGATAAAAAGAAAAAAATTCAATTCATTTGAAATTTTTACAAAATAGAATAAGTTAACTGACTAAGTTGTATTTAATTTCCATAAAAATTATTTTTAAAAAGCTTTTGCATTGTTTTTTCCCATAAAAAAGAAGACTATTTTAATATTTAAACTGAACACTTTGAGTACATTTTGTTACGTGAAGGTCACTGTTCCAAAAGAAAAAGAAGCATGGGATAAAACTAACTATATCGGTAGACTTGTTTTTTACAAAGAAAGCTTGCGTTGGATTATTAAATTTAATTTTTTAATAACTGATAATAATAATATTTATTATTTTTTTAATTTTTTAAAAACATTTTTAAAAAATTTATTATAAACTGAATAAGAGTTTCATTATTTGAAAAAAAAATATTTTTCTTAATCTTAATTTTATGGTTTTATTACCAAAGTAAAAATTAATTTTTTTTCTCCAGGACATTTGGAAACAATGCTCGTTTATACACCCTTTTTACTTCAAATAATTTGGTTTGTGATATTTTAAAGAATTCATGCGCCAGTTACACGTTGATCAATGATCAAGAACGGCGAATTTACGTTGTATTTCGTGGAACTAAAACCGATCAACAATTACTTTTTGAAGGTTGGCAATCATTGGCGCCTCAAACAGATTTTTATGGAGTTGGATCTGTGAGTATTTTTTTGCTCAATTTTGGATTTAAAAATTTAAATATTAAAAAAACTGGGAGGACGGTTAATAATTCGAGTAATAATAAATTTATAAAAAACTGAAAAATTAAAATTTCTGAAAATTTTTGAAACTGCAGAACGAAATTTTGTTTGACAAAAAACTGACTTTCTTTAAGGATTTATTTCTTCAAAATTTTGCGTTTTTTAAGATTAATTTTTGTTAACTTTGCCATATTTTCAAAACAAAAATAATTGTGAAAGAAAAAATTGTTATTAATTACCCCAAAATTGTAATTTAGAATATATATAAAAAAAATAAAACTGCGCTTCGCCAACATTCTTGGTAAAAAATGCGGTAGAATTTATTAAGCTATATTTTTAAATTCAAAGTAATCCTTGTATGTTTTTTTAGGCAAACAAATATTTTAGTACTGCTTTAGATGTACTTTGGCCCAATGTTCAACAAGTTTTTATGGATCAACGATATAAGGTAAATATTTTTAAATTATTTTTCTAAACTGACAACAAAGGCGATATTTGAAATTATGTTTAAATGATATTTATTTTTAAAAAAAATATTTTAATTGAGCAAACATAAAACCAAATGTGTTTTTTTAAATACAAAAATAAAAAACTGCAGCAACTTTTTCTCTTTTTTCCTTAAATTAAACTGTTGCAAAGGATGACAATTGTATCCCAAACATAAAATTTTGTATACAAACTTAAAAAATAAGATTAAAAACTGGAGAAAAAAGAGAATTTTAAAAAATCTTTAGTTCTTTTCTTTTTTTATTTATGTTTTTAAAAACTGAGTACCATTAAACTCGCGTGCTTTATAAGAAAGAAAAAAAAGAAAGAGAAATGCGCCTTTTTATAATCCTAAGGATCCTGTCAGTACGCCATTTAACAATTTGCGTCTTTCTTTATTTATAAAACTGTTAAATACAAAAAATTATTGGTTTATCTTTTAATAAAACTGCAATCTTAGAAGGCGAGAGAAAAGATTTTTTTATATAAAGTATAAAAAATTAAAAATAAACTGTTGCTTACTAATTTTTCTTCATGTGAAAATTATTTTTTATAACTTTTTAAAATTAAACTGTAAATTCACAATTCAGTTTAGAGTAATTTCATTTAAAAATTTTTTTGTCTAAAATAAACTGTAAACTAATTATGGAATAGAAAAATAAACTGCGTACATAGAAAATTATTAGAAAAAACTGAAAAAAGACTTTTATCTTACTTTACTACGACTTTAAAAATCTTTTTTTAAAAATGTTTTATAAACTGTTGTATATATTCTCCAAAAACAGTAAAAACAAGAAAAAAAAGAAAGTCTAAAAAACTGATTCACAAATTCTTCATTAAATATTTTTGATTTTAATTTTCAGAGCTACAATGTCACATTTACTGGACATTCCCTTGGAGCTGCATTGGCAGCATTGGCGGCTTTAAAATCTGTTATCACTGGAATGGTCGATGGTTCACGAATTCATTTAGTTACATTTGGTGAACCTCGAGTGGGCAATGTAATTCTCGCCCAAAAATTCGATCAAGTTTTACCCTATGCTTTTCGAGTGGTCCATGCAGATGACATCGTTCCCCATCTTCCAAAATGCGCTAAAAATAATATTGATCCTCGAATCCGACTCAATCCATCTGGAAGTAAACCATGTGATCCAAATAATTTCCAAGAAAGTTATCATCATGGAATAGAAATATGGTATCCGGGTCAAATGGGTTTCAATGATGTTTATTATGAATGTCTTGGAACTCCAAAAGATGAAGATTTTGCATGCAGTGATAGTTTAGTATTTCGAGTAGAAAAATATAAAAAATATATCGCTTCTCATCGATATTATTTTGAACACAAAGTGCCTCCATTTGGTGAAAGTGGATGCACCCAAGATTTTCCTTTGACTGGACAAACGGATGATGAGGATGAAGCTAATGTTGCAAGCCTCATTATTGGAGCTGCAATTCAAATGGTTAATAATTAGTTTTTAAAAACTGCTGCTATAAATTTGTTTTTAATCATTTTGTAATAATAAAATGAAAACTGATCTTAAAAATATTACGTTTGTCTGTTTTCATAAGCGTAAATGAACAGAAAAAATGGAGAGTGAAATGGTAAAAAGCATGAAAATGGAAGCAATAAAACAAAAGCCAACCATTTCATTCCATGTAAATTTGCATCTCTGAAATATTTCGTCGCCGCTCTATTCGCCGAAACACAGATGGAAACATTTTTTAAAATTTGAATAACAAGAATAAATTAAATCCTAAAAAGCGAAAAGAAAAAAAGTTTGTACCAAAAATTTCAAAGAAAAAAAAAGTTTTTCAAGTTTTGGCAAAGTAGTTTAGAAAAAAGCATGCTTACTTCTTTGATTGTCTGGTTTGCGTTTACAATAACCACTCTTTTTTTTGTTTTGTTTTGCTGATGCAACTCTCGAATACAAAAAAAGTGTGTTAGATTTTTCAAACACAAAATTCACTCCAGTTTTTATTTTTTTGTTAATCAGTTAAACATAGAACAATTTTTCCTATGGAACAACCTTCCATTTTTTCTACGAATGTTACTCGATTTCTCGCCTATTAGGTTATGATGCAGTTTTAAACATTTATTAATTTTTTACATAAAAGCTCGCAGTTTTTTTATATAATTAATTATGCACGCCACACGTAATGCAGTTAAATAAATGTTTCGAATAATTAGTTAAAATATACCGAATTGGTTTAAATCGAAGGCTGGCTTCTGAAAGAAACAATATTATTCTCCACAGTTTATTCTCGATTTAATGCTTAAAAGAAATTGTTAAACTATTAAGTTTAAAAAGATACTCTATGATTTTACACTTAACTCAAAATTATTTATTTTAAAGCAACGATTATCCTTTTCTGTTAGGGCCAGTCTATCTTTGCGTTTGCTCATTTTCTTGAAGAAAAAGTTTGCAAAATGTTTTTTTTTATTTTTGGCTCTTCATTTATGGTGATACAAGTCGCTGTTAATCAAATGCAGTTTTATTAAAACGAATTTTAAAAAATGAAAGGAACTCAAAATTTGATTTGGACAGTTAAAATTACCTTATTATATTCCCTAATGACAGTTTGAAAACAGTTTTAATGTAAAAAAAAATTATACAGTTTTAAATGCTTCGAAAGCAAAAGTATCATATTTCAGTTTTAAACCAAATTAATCAAAAGACAAAAAAATTATGTTTAATTATATTATTTTGAAATTAATGTTACAATATCACAGTTATTAAACTTAGAATAAAGTGTTACAAAGAGGCAATTTTTTTAAACAAAATTAAAATGATAAAATCCTCTGCCCTTTTTTTATGGGTTTATCAAGGCATGATGGCCTACAGTTAACATATATTTTCAACCACATCCATGCACAGTTAATTTTTTACCACCAAATTTTCCTACCTTTTTTTTTAACTTTATAAAAACAAAATAAAAATTTTTCTTTGAGTGTGCAATCGTTAAATTTAAATCATGACTTTCGTATGCCTTTTTTTTGAGCCATTGCTTGTTGTTCTTTATCATAATGGATCCCCTGAGACTATCCATCGGGAAAAAAAAAGAACGAACGCCACTTTTTTTAGAAGAAGAAAAAAAAGTGAAGTTGCTTTTTTTGTTTGTTTTCCAAAAAAAACATAAATCACTGACAAAGCTCTTTAAATGTCGTCAGCATTTTTTATATACATACATATTTTTTGTTTGTTTATGTTAAAAAAAACAGACATAAAAATGTAACAAAAAAATGGAAGAAAAGTTACGAAATGGATAATATAGTCTTAAAAAATAAAACGTGAATGTTATGCCTCAGTTAAGATTTCAACAAAAAAAGGCATTACTATCACAGTTCGCAGTTTTGATATTATTGTTATTGAACTTTTTTTCATTTTGATATTTACATTTGTCTTAGCAGTTTTATTTATTTTAATAACTTTTTTAAATTATAAACAAAAAGGCTATAATTTACAAAAATTGAAAATTAACAAATTTTTTGCATGACAGTTTTTTTAAAAATTTTTGTGCACGATCTGATGCTATTTTCGCCGTGTCTGTTCCAATCCTCAGTTTATTCTTAAATTATAAAAAGATAATCGTGCTTGTCATTGTTAAGCCCCATGTTATCAATCCAGTTTTTTTTAAATATTTATGAAATTTTATGACTGTCGACAGTTTAATTCATCTCCAAATTTTTTAAAATAAAATTTTAAACATTTTAATTTTTTCTTATTATTAATTTTTTGATCGAATACAATAATTTGATTTCTTATCACAGTTTTCCATTATTTATTATCCATCCACCAACAAGGCAATTTCCCATAGTATGATATAAAGCAGTTTATTTTTGTTGTTGTTTGTTTGATTATTATCCTAAAATACCATTCATGAAGAGGAGAGGGGAGCCCATGACAGTTTCGATTCTAAAAATCTAATATCCTTCTTGTTCCAATGAACTCAGTTTTTTACTCGAATAATAAAAAAATATGTTTTACAGTTTTTTTTTTCAACCATTTTTGGAGTTATAGTTCAGTTTAGCTACCATAGAAAATTAATAAAGAATATCCAAATAAAGGTTTCTTCCCGCATTCGCCGCTCCAGTTTTAAACCGATAAATCTTTGCTCATTTATTTTAAAAATATATATATATAAAGTTTTCAAACATTTTAATTTTCATAAATATTTTATAAAATTAGTTAATGAACCCCCGAATAAAACAGTTCCTACCAATATGATAAACTTCAGTTTTAAGCCAACAAATTTTTGCTCAATGAGCCACAAAAAAAAATTAAAGGGACTAGAATCAATCGTTTACATTTTTTTAAAACGGTAACAACTCATGATCGTCTTCCGATCCATCCAGTTTAAGCATATTATAATCATAAAGCTCAGTTTTTTTCGCATTTTTAATTCCAAAAAACCATTTATCTTCCTTGAAATAATCTATGGTACAGTTTTATTCGCTGTGAAAAAAAAATAAATCTTATAATATTTTTTTGATGTATTTTTTAAAAAGATTTTTTACAGCACATCGCAAGCTGGTCGCAGTTTTAATACCTCCATTAAATTAACCATAAATTCACAAACAGTGCTTTTTTTAAATCATGAACAACCGTCTCCAGTTTTTAACAAAAAAAGATATTTTTCAGCAGATAAATTCAAAACATTTTCATTTTTCTAGCAATAAAACCCATAGCATCTATCTGACAGTTAAAAATTTTTATATTTGTTTTTTTTTGTAGAGCTCCAACGTTTAAACGCCACTCCAGTTTTAATTTAAAATTTTTTTTTCTCTCCTTGATGTAAAATATAAATTTGATGTTTTATTAATTTTCATAAAAAAAATGAACTCGTGACAGTTTTAATTCTTAAAAATCTTTTTATCTTTTATTCGAAAAAAATTTTACTCAGTTTTGTTTACTTTGTTAATATAAATTTTTTATCTTTGATTTTTTTAAGACTTTTCAAACAGTAATGATAATTATGATTCAGAATAAAAATTTAAAAAAAAATTAATACAAAAAATTAATAAACAGTAGTTTCCTCTGTTTTCGTGATCTTCAGTTTAAAGCCAGCAATTGTTATTTGCTCATTAAGTCTAAAACTTTAAAAATTCTTTGAATTATTAGAATTTTCCCTTCACCATTGTGGCCTATGTTGGAGCATTTTACTTTTTTTTTAGTTATTATAAAGTTCCCATGACGGACAATCCCCCACATTTAAAAAATTAAAAAAACCTTTTATCCTCATTGAAAGAATTTCAATGAAAATACAGTTTTAAAAGGTAAAAAGTTTAATATTTTAGAAAATTACTTCCTTGAAAAATTTTTTCTATAGTTTTCAACTTGGACTAATGATAACAGTTTTGATACCTTCAAAAAATTAGTAATAAAAGTGCACTAAAGTGGTCTCGTGCTTCTTGTTAAATAAGTCCACAATTTTCAAACGCTAAATATTTTTTGCTCATTAATTCAAAACAAACCAAAAAACTTTAATTAAAGTCTTTGATTCATTTGCATTTTATTTTTTCTTTTTCTTCGATGAATCTTTTTTCCTTTTCTCTCAAACTTGAGTGACTCTCTTTCATTTTTTTTTGTTTTGCAAAAAACGTTTTTTATCTTTAAATATTTATTTTCTTTTTTTCGTCTTTAATCTCTCTGCATTTTTGCTTTTTAATTTTTTTTCTTCTTTTCTCTATCTTTTTTAAATTAATTAAAATGGATTTCATTTCTTTTTTTTCTATGATAAATTTTATGCAGTTTTTTAAAAATAGAGAGACTAATTATAAAAAAAAAGAAGGAAGAGAGAGATGCTTGAAACTTTTTTTCACAGATGAAAATCGTCTTTCTAGTTTTTTCTTTGTTTAAAATTTGTATTAAATTTGAAAAGTTTTTTGTTGATACCGCAGTTTTTATTATTTATGAAATGAGTTGAAAACTTAGTGATAAAATTCAGTTTTATTACGTGCCAAAATTATTTTATTAAAACATGATGCAGTTTATTATTAAAATCCAAAAATAATTTATTTTTTTTCCTTAATCATCCCAAAACACACTTTTACAGTTTTTATGGTTATTTTTTTAAACACAGTTATATTTGTGAATTTTTTCACAGTTAAAGATTTTGTTAAATAACAAAAAAAATTGCTAATTAGCTTCTCATTTTTTTTAATCAAATAAGTTCAAAACAGTTTTGATTTTTACTTTTAATCTATAATAAATACTTTTTTGAATACAGTTAAACCTCCAAAACTAATTTATGGAAAAACTAAAGAAGAGCTTTGTTCAGTTTTTAAATATTTTGTTTCTAATTTGTAATTTTTTTTAATTATATGGCTTTTTTTAAAATTTTTATTTAGATTAAATGCAAAATTATTTTTTGATAAAACTCAATACTAAATAGTTTTTAACCTTTTACAGTTTTCTAATTTAATACCCGAGTTTTATTACATGCCAAAATTATTTTCTTAACGCACTGCTATAGTTGATTAATAAACCAAAATAAAATCTTCCTTTTTTTTAAACCCTCAAAAAACTTATCGCCAATTCAGTTTTTATGTTTATTTGTTTTGTCTAAAGTTTTTTTTTGTTTATTAAAAAATAAGAAGAAAGTAATTTTATGAAATATGGCGATCTAATTTTTTTGTTGCTTGTCACAATTTATTATCCTTACGCAGTTTATGATATTGCTAAATTATCAAAATGGAAATAAAAACTTCTTTTTTCCACTTCAAAACCCTCGTCACAGTTTTGTTTTTATTTTTCTTTGACATACATTTTCATGTATTTTCTTGTTGCAGTTTTAAATAAATAAAAAATAATGAAGAAATGATTGCTAAAAGCAAACTGAAGAATTATCTTCAAAGTTTGGCTTTTTTCCCAGTTATATTTTTTTTCACTCAAAATGTTACTGTGTAACTATTTTAAATTTGTAATAAGTAACGAAATGAAAATAAAAAAATAATTTTTTTTTTGTTAAAACTCAATCTCATCATGTTTCTTGCTCCTCAGTTTTCTAATTTTCTCTTTCTTTCTCTTTGTTAAATTTTGCAAAACCAATAAAAATATTACATAAATTCCTTCCAAAAATTTTCAAACTAAAGCAGTTTTGTTTATATTTTTTTAAAGCTATTTTTTTTTCTTTGAAAAATGCATAGTTAAAACTTACTTAAATTTTTTAACCATTTAAACTCCATTTTTTTTATTTGTTTAAATTACGAGAAAAAGAGAGAAATTCGAACCTCGAAAGTTAAGTTAAATTATTGCTCATCCATGTGTTTGTTTACTTAAAATTATTTTATTTTGCCACACATTTCCCCTCATTTAAAAAAAAAGATAAATAAAAGATAAAAGTGTCTAGTTTCTTTTCACTTTTAAAGAAATATGTGGAAAAAAAAAATGTTTGAAAAGCATACAGTTTTTTAAAAGTTTTTTTCATTCATTGATATTTTTTTGATTCTTGGTTAAAATACGAAAAAAATACTACACTTGATTTAAATGAAGATGCTGACCATTAAAAATCAATTTCAGTTTTTTGATTTTCGAAATGCATAATGTTTTTTGAAAAAGTAATGAACAGTTTTTTTATCCAATATTTGAAGTAATCTTCAAGGCTTTTTCACCCAAGAAATCCTTCAAAGCAGTTTTTACAAAAAAAATTCACCTTTTTTTCATTCTAATTTTTAAAATGCTAATAAAAAAATATTAAAAAAATCTTTTATTCTCCGAATATTCTTTTTAAGAACAGTTTTTTTGTTTTTATTTTCTTTTTTGTTAAATTTAATATTTTAAAATATAATTATTTTATCACCTTCCATGACAGTAAATTTCAGTTTTTTTTTACTTTTGTAAAGACTTAAACGTCGTGCTTATAAAAACAAATTTAAAATTACTCACAGTTTTTTTCCACAATATTTTTAAGAGTAATTTTTTTCTAAATAAGATAATTTTTTTATGAACTCTAAAGTTTTTATTATTTTTTATATTATTTTTTCAATAAAAAGTTGGTATGTTTAAAAAATGTTTTCTCTTGTACTAAATGCCTGGCTTCAACTTTCTGTAGAAAATTTACACAAACTTATATGTTATTTTTTTTTCTTCCACTCAACCTCAATGATTACATTTTTTATTACCTAATTTTTGCAAAATTTTACTTTTTTTATTTGTTTCTCCCACATTTGAGGGCACTCAGTTTTTTATTTTCTTTTTTTAGTTCATATTTCATAAAAGTGCAGAGTTCCAATAATACAACAACAAAAAAAAAGATGACCTTTTCTTTTCTCCTTTTCCCTCTCTCTCTGTTTTGAAATTATCCAGTTTTGCTAAATTATAAATAAAAAAATTATGTAAATACGGCATATAAAGTTAATGTTTTTCTGTTTCATAAATAAGCCATTCCAAACTTCTAATGGATTCAGTTTTTTTGCAACATACTTTTTTCTTATTTGTTTTTTTCTTCTCATTGTTTGTTACATTCATTTTCTTAATTTCGTTATCTTTCATTGCTGCATCCAACCCCTCAGACTTCAGTCGATCCAGTTTCTAATGTTCGAGTCCACCACAAACCCGCTTCACTTCTCATCTTTTTTCTTTGACGAAGAATAAATAAAAAAAACAACGCCGTCGAGAGCGATGAAAAGGCGAGAAAATGAAGGGAATTTCATTTATTAATTTTTCTTTATAATTATTATTTTCCTTTCATTTCGTGACACTTTTGTTATTTTATTCTTCTTCATTCAATCTTTCAATAACCAAAGGAGAAAAACAAAAAACCAAATAGCAAGCTTGCTGCTAATCATTTTCTGTTATTTTTATAGTTTTCAGTTTTTTTGGTAGAAAAAATAATGCTATTGTTGGTGAAAACTTCCATAGCCTCAGTTGTTTGTTTATCCAAAACAGTTTTTATTTTGAATTTTTTAACAAGTTAAAGATGCGTTTTTGCATTAAACTTTGCAAGAAAAGTGATGACAGTTTTTAAATACTTTTAAGTAATGCTTTTTGATATAAAAAAAAGAAGCTAATAATATTTTATTGAAGATAATTGCAGTTTTATTCCACTTTTATTTTTATTCAAAAAAATCTCCAAATAGACAGTTTATTGGTTAAAATCCACCAAGTTTCGAATATAATTACCAAAAAGCGTTCTTAAATTTTTTAAATTTAATTTATTAATTTTTATAAACAAATGTTAATGAAGGATTTCAGTTTAAAATATTTTTCCATATAATTAATCAGTATCATGTTCGACACCAGTTTTTTAAAAATCTTTTCTTTATGTTCCTAAATCAGACATTCCTATAAAAAACATTGACAGTTTAATTTTAAAACCTTCTCACTGAAGCTACAGTTTGTAAATAAAAGCTCCACTGTTGTCATAATTTCTCATTCATATCCAAGATTAATAAGTCAGAGCCTCAAAAAAAAAAGTTCTGAAACAACACCCGTTAATATAATAATAATAATAATAATAATAAAGCCCTCTAATATTTTAACAACAATTTTTGGCTCTTTCTTTGGTCCATGGTTTTATTTATTTTAGTACACCTTCATCACAGTTTCCTCTACTTACTACTCTTTTATTTTTTACAGTTTATTTTATTAATTTAAAGAATTTGTATAAAAAATTTCGATTCCGAATTTGTTTTATTTTAAGATAGTTAAACAAAATTCATATTCCACGTAAACAGTTTTATAGCCATGCTAGATTTGATAATGCTTTTATCAATGTTTGCAATTTTTCCGTCGCAGTTTTTAGTTACATTTCCTCTTGATAAAGTTATTTACAGTTTTAAAAAATGTTGTTTTATGTTTTTCTTTTCCGATCGTTGATAGCTAGTTAAATTCCATCCTGTTTTAATTTTAACCTTTACTTATCTCTTTTTTTCTTCTCGATTTTGCATAATTTTATTTATTTTTTTTTCAACTTTTATATTCCTTCTTTTTTAAATATTTTATCCACGAACTTCCTTTTTATGAAGATGCTGCTTCTCGGTTAATTAATTATTTTATCCACATCCATGCCGCCGCAAGAGCAAATAGATAGATAGAAGCTCCACCCTCACAAATGTATTTAATTTAATTGTTTTCAAAGAAGCAGGCGGCGGGAAAATAAATAGCATCATATTTTTTTTCAAATTATTTTTTTTATTTCAATAAAATGACTATCAATTTTACCTATGTTTTTGGTTCTCCAGTTTTTTTTTACTTTTTTTTTAATTTACCTTACCCAAAAAAGTAGCATTGGTCAGTTTCTCTATTAAAAAATTTATGTTTAAAACTAAAAATAAAAAAAATTTCAAAGCAACAGTTTAAAAATAATATTTTAGTTATTTTCTTCCATAAAACTTCTCAGAATTTAAATATATTCTAGGGGGTGGCATAAACAGTTTTTACGTGATTCTACTTTTCAACCAAGAATAGTGTTCAACAGTTTCTTGGTTTCTTTAATCGTACATGATTAGAAAATTTCAACATCGATCAATAACCACAATTTCGAAAAATATTTTGGAGAGAGAAGAAATTTTTTTTTCGAAACTAAAGATTTTTTCCTTATTTTGGTTGTTATTAACTTGCTGGTACATTCGTTCTTTACAGTTATTACTTTAAATCTAGGCAAACTTCGCGTCATGAATAAGATAGATTTTATTGGTGCCAGTTTTATATTATTTTTGGCTTCTGCTGTCTTCAAAAAGAAAAAACAGTTTTATTTTAATTTTAAATGATTTTTGTAGGATTGAAATACCCTATTAATATCCAGTTTTTTCGATACTCTTATCTTTTGGTATTGATTCAGTTTTTTTTTTAAATTCTTTAAAATTAGTGTCTTCTCGACTTCACGACTCACATGATTTCATTTTATTTCCATTTCATTCCCTTTTTTGCTTTATGCCTTCTAATTTGCTGCCCATCCCCATCAAATCCAAATGAATTTTGCGTGATGGCACTTTATTATTTTTTTTATCCTTTTTTTGGATATTCAGTTTTTTTTTACTTGAAATGAGCCCATCGCATTCCAAAATCTTCCCATTTTCTTCGTTCTTTCTTCGTTGTCATTAACACTCTCCTCCTCCTCCACCACATTAGCATCTTCCTTTCTCAATTTTATTTTTGCTTTACAGTTTTTGGCTTTTTTTTAAATAAAAAATGCAAAATGAGTTTTATTATTTTTTGGCTTAATGATTTGTTTTCTTTTTTTAAATTAACTATCACAGCCACAGCTTTAAAAAAATGTTTAAAAAAAATTATATTTTGTTTTCAAACTTTTTATTAAAAAAGAAGGCAGTTTTAAACAAAAAAAAATTCTGTCCCAGTTTTTAAAAGACAAAGAAAATTAAGGATTCAGGTGGAATTCTCTTTTAAAAAACGATACCATGTCGTCGATTAAGGCTCAGTTTTAATTTCCTCTTAATTTAATGGCCCTAAATTCTGTCTTCTTATAAAGTGTTTAGATTGAAATGCTTAACATGCTATAAACATCACCAATTTTTATTTATATTCAAGCATCCTACGAAAGCTTTTTTCCGAACCAGGAAAATTTTCGCCTGTTAATTCTAAAAATTTTCACAATAATTAAATAAATTATTTTCCGTTTTGAATTCAGTTTAATAATATTAAATTTTTTACACATGCTTTTCTTTTATTGAAAAACAGGATGATTTAGTTTTCTCATCATGTTTATCGGTTATTTTTTTCTTCTGACTTTTTTTATTGCGTGATTAAATTTTTATATTTTCAAATTTGCTCTGAAAAATCTAAATGTTTTTGAAATCCACTTTATATTGAATTACACAGTTTTTAGATTATTAATTTTTACTTTTTTACCGAATTTTTATGCCATCATTCTTATTTAAAGTTGCAAAGTTTGATTGATTTCAAACCGATATGGCAGGTTAGTTTCTTTTTTTTTGCTTTATTATTTCATCCCAGTTTTTATTTGATAAAATAAATTAAACCAAAGCTAAGAATATTTGAGCCTAAATAAAGAATAAAAAATTTTAACATTTAAAAAAATACCCAAAAGACAAAAAATTTTAAGCGTTACAGTTAAAAGCTTAAAAACTCAACAATTCAATTCAGTTTTATAATTTTCAAAAAAAAGTTTGCCCTCAATTCCAAAGATTTTGCACCCTGTGGGATAAAGAAAACATCTCAGTTCAGTTTTTTTGATAAAATAAATGAAATAATACTTTAAAATTATAATAAGTCACAAAAATGACAAACATAACAGTTTAGAAAAAATTGCTTAAGATAAAAAAAACTTAATTTTGAACGCAAAACGTTAAGAATTTTTAAAAAAACACAATTCCGCAGAACAGTTTAATAATTTCCTTATAAATTGCTGACCTTGAAAATGAAAGAAAATTTTTGAACTTTTTTTATAATTTAGATAGGCAGCGAAACAACACAATCCAGTTTATAATTTTTTTATCATATAAAAATCTTTTGTTACTATATATAATTTTTTAAACTAGTTAAAATTATTGCAGTTATTTATTTTAAATTACTTTCCTCTCAAGCCACAGTTATTTAAATTTTTTATAGTAAAAAAAAATATGCGCTCACTCTTATGCAGTTTATTCCATCCTTCCATATTTATTTAGTTTCAGTTTTTTATAAAGAAATATTCCTTAAAAAAATAAAGTTAAATTAACCAAAAATTACGTTAGTTGGCTATTCGCTGCCAATAAAATGATGAATAATTTAAAGTTTCTCATTTCTTTTTTTTATTGGAAGAGGAAGAAAAATAAAAAACAATGACTTGAAATAACTCAAAACAGTTACTTGCACAAAAAAAAATATAGAGAGGATTCAATAAAAATAAAAAAGGCTAATGAGAAAAGAAAGCCATGACTCGGGCAGAAAGCAACCATAAAATTTTCTATTCCTTTTTATCATTATTTTTGTTTCTTGAATTTTATAATAGTTAAATATTGGTGGGTGTGAAGACAGCTTTTTAATGAATGAAAGAAAAATAAGAAATAATTTTAAATAACAAAATATTGCATTTTTTAATTATCTTTGCGGCGACTTTTTAAGGGTTAGAGAGACCACACTCAAAAAAAAGGTTTAAGAAACAGTTTATATTTTTTTAGTTTCTTTTGTTTTGTTTATTTTAAATTTTTGGAAAATAATTTATTTGTTATTTTTTTACTGATATGAGTTTAAAAAGTTAATGAAATTTCTAAAAGATAAATTTCTTTTTTTGCGGTGTGGTTATTATTTTCTAGTTACACAGTTTTGGTTCTTATTTTTCTCTATGAATATCCATTTTTTCAAATAAACTTTAGCACCACCCACCGCCACTGACAGTTTTACTTTGCTATTCGTATCCTTCTTTTTTCACAGATTTTTTTCACCGATATTTGAGGTGAATTTCTTCCAAATTCAAGAAATAATATTTTTTTCTTCTTTTACTCTACTGGGATAATAAACGGTCTTTTTCAATTTATATTTCTTTTCTTTTTCTCTGGTTCAAATGAGCGGTTTACCAGTTTTTTGAGATAAATCTTTCTCAATCTAATAACAAAAAACAAATTTTCGCTCTTTCTGTACAGTTTCTTATTTTTTATTTATTCGAATATATTATTTTCGGTAAAAAATAATACCCACAAATTGATCGTCCTTCCCCAATTTCTTCTAAGCTCTAATGCTTTATAAAAAGCACACAACTTAAAACAAATTTTTAAATGTTTAATAGTTTTAATAATTTAATTTGTTTGGTTTTAATAAATACAGTTTTTTATTTATTAAACATGTCCAAGAACAATCAATCCACTATTCAGTTTTAAGTCCAATAATATTTTTTTTATTGAAATTACGTTGTTTTTAGCTTCATTTACCCATCTTTATAATATGCGCAAAGTTTATTATTTATTCCATTCCCTCATATCCTAATGCTTTACAGTTTTTAAATGAGAAAAAAATGGTACAATGGCACAGCTTCAGTTAATTGACCAGAAAAAAAAAATTTCCCTAACAATTTGTTAGTATCCATTTTAAAAATTCGAAGATTGCAACCTTACTTGTTGTTATCTATTGGTTTTACCTGTTAAAAATTAATCTTTAAAGCTTGAAGCCAAAAAAAAAAATAATTTCCATTTCTTCGTGTATTTTAACTGTTTTAGTCATCAAAAAAGATGTTCAAGGAATATGATCGCCTGGATGGAATGATTACAGTTTATTTATTCTAACTTAACTTAATTCTCTTGTTTTATGGCAAAATATTGAATATATTTTTAGTGAGCAAAAAAGATACTCAAAACATTCTAGATCTCTGCAGTTTAAAGTCTATAAAATTAAATAAAATAAAAAATTTTGTCATTGGATTTCTTAAGAAAAATCCACAGAATTTCGAATAATACGTCCGTTATATTCTTTCCACCAATATTTTTTTTTATTGATCTTCACCTCAGAAAATCAACTTCAGTTTAATATCTCAAAATATTTGTTTGCTTTAAAGTTAGTTAGTTATATTTCAGTTTTTTTATAATCGACTTTTAAAATTCGTAAAACAAATAGAAAAATACTAGGCCACTTTGCATAATCCCTCTTTCCGTTCCTATCAAATAACCTTCATTTTTTTATAGACTCCTTGTTTGAAACACAGTTAATTTTTACAAACAAACAAAAACAGTGTTTGGTCAGTGGCTACAGTTTTTTAAAAGATGACTACGATTGATAAAGCAGTTAACTAATTCCGCAAACAAACAAAAAATTAAATTTTTGCTCCAGTTTTTTCATTTATATAAATTCCCAAATCTATTTTTTTGACCACTCGCGGATAATGTCACATTTTATCATATCAAATAACCACCTTTACTTTCTTATATAATCGATTATTCGAAAATAGTTTAATATTTCAAAAAAGATTTTTTCGATCTTATTTTGTCTTAATTTGGCTCAAAAAAAATTAGCGAAGTGGAGTTCGCTTATTCAAAAAAAACATCATCTGCAACAGTAGTTTTAGTTAGTTTATTTAAAAAAATTCCAAAATGAAATCGCTTCACCATCTCGGATGTTTCGCTTCCTCTCCTATTAAGTTAATTTAATTTTTAACAAATCAGATCTTGGGCGACAGTTAAAATTTTCTTTAAAAATTGTTTGTTTTGATCCAGTTTTATTTGACTTTAGTATTTGAAAAATGTTTGTGAATCAAGCATAATCAGATGATTTACTTTGGATCAAATACTTTTTTTTATAATAGTGTTATCTTAAATCAGTTTAATTATTCAAAAAAAAACGGTTGCATTTTTTAAATTTTTTTGTGACTTTTTTCACCACATCGGTAGAAAAACCAAAGAAAAGGATTTTATTTTTAGTTTGTTTGGTTTTTTTAAATTTAAATTTCGAAAATAAAAAGAACATTCATGATATGGCAGTTTAAAAAATTATTTTAATTCTTTAAATTTAATCTCCTTTGCAGTTTGATTATCTCTTTTAAGTAATTGTTTTACAGTAACATTCTTATTTTCTCTTTGGCTATCAATTTTTCAAATAAACTTTATCCACAACATCATCACAGTTTTTTTCTTGCTTTGTTTTTTAGGGATCATTTTGTTGCTAATTCAAAATTATGTGATTTTTTCTCCACCCTCAATTATCACCCTGTACAGTTTATACTTTTTTTTCCGGTGATGTTCATGGGAAGCAGTTTTTTGGGGGCAAATGCCCGTGTATTTTAACAAATCATGTTTAATTATTTTTTAACAGTTTAAATTTTTTTTTATTTTCTTCATTTATGCAGTCAATCAGTTTTTTCGACGGTAAAAAATAGCAGTTGTTTTATTCATTTTTAAATATTTTCTCTAAAATAAATAAATAAACGTTTCCACTCTACCTCTCCTTATTTCTTTTTACATAGCACAAAATTTGAAAAAGTAAAAAAAATTCAGAATAAAGTTTATTGATTTTTTTAAAATCTCTATAATAATTTTTATTTCAGTCGATTTTAATCACTACAGTTTTTAAAAAATATAAAAATCCAAAAATAAAATCGTAATTTTTATTTAAGACAAAGATTTTTTGATTTGCTTTTTCTCTATTCGTTAAGTTTTTTACACAGTTTACTTTTTCATTATTTATTTTCCTTCCTCACACCAAGTTATCAGTTAGTTTTTAACGAACAAAAAAGGTCCATCATCACTCATTCTATCCCAGTTAATTTCCCCGAAAATCAAAAATTTAGGAGACCGTTTTAAATTTCGAAATTGATGATTTTGGTTTATCTTAATTCAGTTTAACTAATAATTTATCTTATATTTTGATACCAAAAAATTAGATTTCCAATAAAATTTTGTTTGCTTAATAGTTTTTAATTATTAAAAGATATCCGTAATGAAAAAAAAAATCAGTTTAATGTCCATCAATAATAAAAATTAAATTTTTTAAACTATAATTCTTTTAGACCTACCGTCGTTTGGTAATCCAGTTTGATTGTTCTAACTAAACTTCAATTCCCATGTTTTATTGCTAAATATTTTTTATATTTTTTAATGGCAAAAAAGAGGCTCAAAGAAGTGCAAATAGATGCAGTTTAAAGTCAATAAAACCAAATAAATTAAAAGCTTTAGTTACAGTTTTTTTTTGTTTGGAAATGCCTTAAAATTATCATTTATATACCTTTTAACCTATTTTCCAATTCCTTGTATATTTTTTCATTAGCCTAAAAAATCTTAAAATCACCCTCTTCTGTTAAATATCTAATATGTATTTTATAACTATTTTTCAGTTTTATTTTAATTGACCTTTTAAAATTCGAAAAACAAAACAAATAAATATGGTCAGTTTGCAAAATTCTTCTTTCCCTCCTATCAAGTAACATTTATCCTTTTATAAAATCCATTAAATTAAGACAGTTAAAATTATTCAAACAAAAGTAGCAATGTTTGTTTGGTACAGTTTTTCTTCAAACTTCACCATAATATGCTATGCGCACAAAAAAGGACAGTTTTAGTGTTCAAAGCACAATTCTTTTAGCGCGTTTTTTTTCTTTTTTTATTAGATCGAATATCTCATGACAAGACAGTTTTATTTATTCAAAAACAAAAAAAATATATTTCATTTCAGTTTTTTTTTAATAAAAATCAGAAAGCCCTATTGATAAAAGCTTGCTCTTAAATAATGTCAGTTTATATCCTATCGAATAACCTTTATAATAACCGTTATTATTGAAAGCAGTTTAATTATTCAAAAAAATTTCTTCTTCTTTCGCAGTATTCTTCTATGCAATTTAAAAATATTCAAGAAAAATATCCTTTGACCCCTTTGAGCTATGCAATAACTTCCTTACCAAAAAACATTTAAATATATTTTTGATGTGGCTTATATCAACACAGTTTAAACATTTAAAAAATTTATTTTTGCCCAAAGTTTTCATTTTAATTTGACTTTAAAATATTCATAAAAATCATAGACCATCATTCCCCATGAGTAATGCCATATCCTATCATATCACATTTCACTCACAATCTTTCTCTTCCCTTTCCTTTTCCAACTCCTAATAAAAAAGGTCACAAACAATATTGACTTCATCAGTTTTTTTCTTCTTCCAAGCAATAATAAAAACAAAAAATAAGAAATAAGAAAATAACAATAATATGAATATTTGCTTTCATAATAATCATCATAAAATAAAAAATGAAATATAAAAGTAAGAAAAATGCCATATTGGCCTTTTTCCTTTCTCTTTCCTACTCCCTCGAATTTCATCCTTTGTTTTTTCTTTGTTTAATATTCTTTCTTTCTTTTTTATGTTATCTTCTTCTTCTTCTTTGTTTTCTTTGTGGTTCATCTGAAATATTTTGAACATAGCTTTCTTTTTTTCTTTTCTCCTGAGGGAATGGTAAAAAAATAAAAAAGACATTATAGCTCAAAAATTTGAGCGAACATCAACAAACAAAAAAAGTGAAGCCGGGAGAAAAAGGAGAAGAAGACGAGACACTTCATTTCGTTCGTTCCTCAAAGAAAGAAATAACACGACTTTTTGACTCACCGGAGCTGTTCTCCCTTCCTCCTATTGTTCCAGTTTTTCGTTTGTATGCCTTTTTTGAAATAAAAAACTTTCATACTAATTTCGTTCACAGTTTTGTTTGTTATTTGAAGAGCTCCACCAATAATTTTTTTTAAATGGAAAATAAATGTTTCTGAAACTTAATATCCATCTCTTCAGTTTTTTTTTTTATAAAAAAGAATAATTTTTCTTTAATGACGTCCGTCTTTTGTCTTCTTTGCGACATTCGAATAATTTTATTTTTATTTCCATTTTTTCGCTTTTCTCATAATTTAAGAAACTTTGGTCTTTCGTTTCTGCAAAACTTTTAGCCTTTTTTTGCATGTCTTTTTTGAGACGATATATTCAGTTTTTTTTAAATTTTAAATTATAGGTTTTGAAATTTGTTTGATTTTATTAGATTTCTTGAATGATGTGTTTCAGAAATATTTTTGTCTTTACAGTTTTAAAAAAAATTAAAAAAGCCACTGCAAATCATGTCTTTTTTCTCCTAAAATTTTAAAAGTTCAGTTATTAATGTTTTTATCAATTCTTGTTTCCAATATAAAAAATGGGACAAATGGGTCAGTTATTTTTTAAATATTTTTTTCCACTTTGATTTGGCAAAAAATATATCGTTTCCGTTCAGTTTAAAAATTAATTAAAGTTTATCTGCCCTCCAGCCCTCATCAAGAATTTGTATACAGTTTAGCTATTTTAGAATTATATTATTCCCGCTTTCATCTTTAGTCTAGAAAATAAAAATTATTGAATGGATGAAGAAATGAAAACAGTTTAAAAGTTGCAAAATAAACTATAATAAAGTTTTTTAACAGTTTTTTATGTTTGATTCACTCCCATTTTGAGCTATAGTTTTGCATGTGTGATTTTATTTTGATATTTAAAATTGTATCCAAGTAATATATTCTGTTGCAGTTTTTTTAAACTTTTCGAAGACATTTTTTTTATGAAGAGAAAAAATAAATTTTCAGTGCCAATTTTTTCCGTTAGACTTATTTAATAGTTTTTATAAACTTGAAGTTACTTTTTTTAAACTTTTACAGTTTGAAAATTAAAACATCTAAAAAACAGTTTTTATTTTTATTTTTAAGTCACTTTATTTATTAATACGTCTTTCTGACTTTCAGTTAGCTTCAAAGTTTAGTTAAAAAACAAAACAAAAAGTTATAGCGCATGAGGGCCACTTCAGTTTAAAAAAATAAAAGATTGTGAAATCATGAAAATTAATCAATTTTTTATGTTTGTCAATTGAAGCTTGGCCCTAATTGGTGACAGTTTAATTTTTAATAAGCTGCTCAAAAATATGTTAGTTAACCTTTAAAATAAAAACCTTCATCTAAATTTTCATACAGTTTAAAATTTATATAAATTCTGTGACCACTTATTGATTCACTTTTTTTTATAATTTCTGAAAACATTTTTTGAATTTTGTTGAGATTCATAATTTCTCGCGATAAAAAAAGTAATTCTAAAAAAATAATTGAAATAGAAAATTTTCAAAACAGTTTAGATACATTAATTTTAGCATTTATTTAGTCATTTATCAGTTTCGTAAATATTTCGCCTCTTTTTTTATTTTTCCTTTACTTGCTTTAATTGCCTTTTTACTATACATATTCCATTCATTTATGATTCCTTTCAGTTTATTATATTAGTACATAGCTAAAGAAAGTCAGAGAAAAAAAATTTAATCGCAATAATAATGCTTGAGCTTAAAGCCAACGAAATAGGACTCAGTTTTTTTTCTTAATTTTTTTATGTTTCTTCACAGTTAAAAATTTAAACCATTTTTGGCTCCTAAACATCGTTGCATGCAGTTTTTTAATCCAACTTTTGGGACAATGAAACCTTTACTTTTTTTTTTGAAGCTTTCTTTCTCTTTGTTTCGAGGCATTGTTGTTGCTACACACCAGGCTTTCGGATGTCATCTTGTCATCGCACTTGTCATCAAAAAATTTTGAATTACACTTTTTCTTCTAATGAAAATCTGTTTATCCTATGTTGTAGAGCTTTGCGAGATCTTTAAAGTCTACTAAGCAGAAAAAAAAATCACAAAAGTTATCATACCGATGACAATCCACTTCCGCTTTCTAGCAGCCATAAAGCGGAAGTGGATTGTCATCGGTATGATAACTTTTGTGATTTTTTTTTCTGATTGCAGCATCTAGTAGATCTCGCAAAGCTCTACAACATAGGATAAACAGATTTTCATTAGAAGAAAAAGTGTAATTCAAAATTTTTTGATGACAAGTGCGATGACAAGATGACATCCGAAAGCCTGCTACACACCCACCTCCTCAAAAATTATTAATTGAGTTAACTTTGTTCAAATATTTTTTCTTTTTTGATTAAAAGATTTTCTTGCTGCTTTTACATGAAGTTCTAAATTCCATCCTTGTCATGGTCCAGTTTTAAAGTGCCAAAAAAAAAGAATCAACCCAAATGGACAGACAGTTAATAATCCTTAAAATTTTATCGTTTAAAATAAAACAGTTTTTCGTCCCCAATTTTTTTTTTATCAATGGAACGTTTTTCTATAAAAAGAGAATGATGAGTCCACAGTTTTTTTTATAAATTAGTGAATGGCACCAATGCGACGCATGACTTTCATAGCTCAGTTTAAATTTTTACTTTCTATTTTTTGTTTTAATTTTTTTGAACTCTTTAACAAAATCCATTTAAAAAAGCTTGAACTTTTTGTTGGAGAAATTTTGATGAAGCGTTACAAAATTTTTATTTCTGTGCAGTTTTTTTCTATTTTTTATTATTATGTTTAGATGATAAAAAATTCAAAATGAAATCAAATATGTATACAGCTTTTAATAATATTAAAAAAATCTTATTTTCAAGTTTAATGGATTTTTTTTATTTTCTTGTTGCGCATCCTCCTTTTGTTGCAGTTAAACTTTTAAATTTTGAAGTTAGATTCTTTACTTTTCTAAAACTTCTTTTTTTTTGTCAAAATGAAGATCGAGCAGAAAACTGATTTCAGCTGTTCGTTAGAAACAAAGCTTGATTTTTCAGTTAAATTTTTATCCTTTTTTTCTTTTAATTCGACACTTTTTTTCTGAACCATCTTTTCAATTCGCTACAGTTTTTAATGCCAAAAAATGCTATTCAACATTCTATTCAAAAAAAAAATACTATTATCTACAGTTTGAACTTTCTTTATCCCCTCCATTTTCTTCAATTTTAACAGTTTTTATTTTTCTTTCAACCTTTCTTTATTTTATTTTTTTTTTGTTATTTAAATTTAAATAAAACGAAATACCAATTTTATTTTTCTCGAAGAAAAAAAAACATTATCGCATTGCTGCGATCGTTCGTTCCCAAGAGAATTTAAGTCATTTTCCAAAAAAAAGTACTTTTTTTTGACACAAGGCAGGCATAAAGAAAATGAAGAAGATGATAGCCTTTTATAAAATCCTCAAAAAAAAATTTTTTTCTCATCAAAAAAACATGTCATTTTTTCGTTTCTCAAAATTACAAAATTTTATAAACGTTTGTTATTTTTTTTAATCAAATTTATTTATCCAAAAAAGGAAAGTAATCGTTTTTTTGGATTCATGCGTTGGAAAAAATTTGTAACCATATTTTATTTTTTTTTTAAGTTTCTTGGAAGTCGAAGAAATTTGTTTTCCGTAGAAAATTGAATTTCTTTTCATTTTTTTTTGCTGCAAATAAAGTTAATAATGAGAACCATCTGATAGGCTGCTTTTTTTTACTGTTAATCTTTTTCGTCTGCTAAGAAAATTTGATGGAAAAAGTTTTTTTTTCGTTCTTGTCAAATTTTTCTATGTATGATAAGTTAGAATGTTTTTTTACTCTTGAACAAAAATTATATGTCTTATCCAGTTTTTTTGAATAAATAAAATTCCAAATATTAGTTTTATAAGTTTTCAAAATCTCCCGCTATTTTTATATTAAGCCAGTTTTTTATATTGTTGTTGCCAAAATGGTTTTTTCCTGTTCAGTTTATAAAGCAAATAGGTAAAAAGTTTCGTCGTTTTAATATTTTTAGGTCATTTAAAACCATGTGTTTCATCTCTACACAGTTTATATTAGTATTAAAATTATATATGTATTTAATTGTGCCAGTTCATCTTTCTGAAAAATATGATTGCTCTTTCTCCGCAAAATTTTTTGGATCAACACACTCTATAAAAAGCAATTCCAGTTTTATCCCTTTTTAATTATTAAAAATTATTTTCAAGTGCAGTTCTTTACTTTTAACAAAAAAAACCTTGAATTCTTTATAAATAAGAAAGAAAAAACTGTAATGCAGTTATTAAAATTTTTGTCTTCTAATCCTGATCATTATGCTGAATTTTTAACTTTCTTTACAATCTACAGTTTTTTTCTCGTCGTTAATTCCGTGCTTTTTTATAAACAAAATTTATTTATTTATTTCTTAGAACATTTTTTCAGCTTATTTTTTCTTTGTTTGTTTTTTAACATAAACATATTCAACAGCAGTTTAAAAAAAATATTAAATAATGAGTTCATCTTCTGAAGTTAGTATCGAAGTGATGGAAAGTTATATCGATTTCTACCAACATCCAGGTGTCATACCCATTTTCCCACCGTTAGTTTTAATATATTTTCTTTCTTTGACCTTCATGTTAAGTTAACATATGTCAGTTTTAAAGAATTAAAAGTCCCCCAAAGAGGAATGTAATTCAGTTTAAAAAATGAAAAAAGAAATGGAGTAACGAATTCAGTTTTTTTCGTTTAAAATTCTAAAAAAAATTACACAGTTGTCTTACCACCAAAGTTCTTTAACCCTGGCTAACAGTTAAAAATTTACTATTGAATAAAGCTAAAAAGAAAATTACTTTAATATTTTCGAGCCATATTTGTTGAGTAAATCCATAATAACTTGAACACATATACGTTTGGAATGTATGTCAAAAGAGTTTCACGAAAGCCACCCTTCCCTTTTTTCCAGACAGAAATACTAATCATGCATATTTGTTATCTGATATTTTATAGCCTTTTTCTTTGTTTTCTTGCTTTTTTTTGATGAAAATATGTCAAAAAAAAGAAGAAGAAAAAAATTGGAAGACTATTCGCACTTTTCTGAAGCACGAAAGCATAGAAACACAGTTTTTTTTTTCTTCACTTTTCGATTGGCTTTTTCTTTTGGTGGATTTTTACAAAATTAAAAAAACCATTACCATACCATGAGTTTATGTGAGTTTAAATATTTTTTTTGTAAAAATTTTGTTGTTTAATTTTGGTGACTTTATTCAACAAGTGCCAGTTAAAATTTTTTAAGATTATTTATAGTTATTAGTCGTCTACGTCTTTCCTCAGTTATTCAAACAAATGATTAAAAATGTCACGAATTCAATTTTTATACCGGTAATTAATTACATATATGATGAGCTCATCCCCCCATCTGACATCCTTGACGCATGTGAATTCCCAAATGTGAAAATTAAGTTAGTGAATCCCTAAAGCTTAGAACTCTTTTTTTTTCGTCAAAAGCAAAAGCAAAAAATTAAAGAAAGAAAAATTTATTCAGTTAAAAAAATAAAAAATTATTATCCCTCGTCGCTAATTAAATCCTTCCTTTTCCTTCTTTCTTTTTTGTTTTCTTTGCATTTTTTTACAACAAAGAACAAAACATCTGCATTGTGTGAAGAAATTTACTCACCCATTGGGAGTCAGTTTTTTTTATTATTTATTAGTAAAAAGATAACAATAAAATAACAGATGAAAATGAAGATGAGACGAGAAAGTCATTAAAAATGACATTTTTAAGGTGGAGGAGATGTGACACTCTTTTTATTATTTGTTTTTCTTTTTTCCATCTCTTTTGAACTTCCAGTTTTGAAATTTAAAAAAAATATATATTGTGGGTTGAAAAAATAAAGGGAAAAAATGTCGAAGTATGAAAGATTACGGTAAGAGTTTTTTTTGAACGGATGTATTTGCTTCCATTTAGCTTAACAACCGCTCTCAGTTTTTTTTAATATTTAAAATACAAAAGTTATTTATGCTATCAATTTTTAAAAAAATATTACTTGCTGCTTAATTTTTCGGCCACCATCTCTCACTTGGTTACACAGTTTATGAACTCTTTTTCTTTGTTGATTAAAACATTTTAATAATTCATCCTCCTTTTTTCTTTCTTTTTTTTTTCAAAAGCAATAATATTTGATTCTTTCTAAATTGACTCAAAAACGTTAATTAAGTATCAGTAACATTTTTTAAATTTTTAATGCCATCTAAATATTCCTCAGTTTTTTTTAACTATAATTTTTTTGTATTCAAAACAAAAAAGATTTTTCTAATTTATAAATTCAAATATGGTTAAATTTTATAAGAAAATTAAAAACACTTTGTCTCTTTTTTTAGTCTTTTTGTTTTTAAAAAAAGTATGGACAAACCAAACAGTTGACTTTCGCTAAAATTTTTAGTTAAAGTAAAATTTAAAAACTTGAGTTTATAAGCAACTTAATTGTAATTCGAATAAAAAGAGCCCTAACTTTCTTCGGAGTTTAAAAAATATACCAACGATTTAAATTCACAGTTTTATATTTATTAAAAATAATTTTAAAATATTCCTAAGGAAGTTTCTCAATCCAGTTACTTTAGTTTTTTTGATTCCACCTTTATCGCAGTTTTCAATTACAAAAAATTTATTTTGCAATTGAAAACTGCAAATAAATATTTATTATTTTTTTAGCGCCATTAAAGCTATAAAAGGTTATCTGTTAAAGTTTGCTAAAAAATTATAAATAATTTCGAGGGTGTATGAGAAATTTGAAAACAGTTTAATTTTAAAAAAAAAATTTTGTATCCAAAAATCCTCAACTGTTCTCAGTTTTAACTATTCCTTAAAATTTCTTTGATCTACAATGGAGTTCAGTTTTTAAAATCACTTGAAAGTAATCAATTTTTTTTGCTAATGAAATAGTTTTTCTGACAATCAAAGGTTTTGTACAGTTTAAAAAAATTCTTTTATGAATCTAAAAAAATAAATAAATTTACAACTAGTGATTTAGACCCAAAACCGAAAACTTCGAAAATCCAGTTTAAATTTATAAATAGTTCGACGTCATAAATTAAAGATTTCATGAATTTATTCTGATGAAAAAAACAAAGAAACGACAGACAGTTTATCAAAAATTGAATTAAAAACTTTAACAAACTTTATGTTTTTGACTTGTTTAATAATTTTTAAACGCTAAATAATTCACCCACGCGCACAGTTAAAGAATGATAAAATTGAGAAAATAAATTTGCACCGTTTTTTAAATTTTGGCAGTTTTTAATCGAATTTAAAAATTCTTAGTAGCTATTCATAAGACAACTCAGTTACTCATTGATTATATCCTAATAGTTTAATACAAACCAGTTTTATTATTTACGAAACTAACCTTAAAAAACCACAGTTAAATAACGAAAAATAATTCCTTTTCTTTTCGTCAACAAAAGAAAAATTATCAATAAAGCAAACATAGTTATTCAGTTAACAAAAAAAAAATCCCCAAAAGCACCCATCAAACAAAAAAAATTGTTCACAGTTTAATAATATTTTTTTTATAGAATCATGGTCCAATTGGAACCTAATAGTACTGAATGTGTTTGTTCCGATTTACAACATGATGATTATTCGCCCATTTATGCATGGTATAATTGGCTCTTAATAATTATTTGCCTTCCATCCATTTCTGTTTTTGGAGTGCTTTCTAATTTTGTTAATGTTTATGTATATTCTCGAAAGCGAATGAAATCCTCCTCAAATACATATTTATTATTTTTAGCATGTTCAGATTTTTTAGTTATTATTACTGGTTTATTTATATTTTGGGTGGATTCCGCGCGATCATATATTCAAGAGCTTAGTCGAGCACCATACACAACGGTGTACACCCTTCCTTTTGGATATATGGCTCAAACGTGTTCAATTTATTTCACAGTGGCCGCGGCAGTGGATTGCTATATAAATGTTTGTTGGAGGCCTATAGCAAATTCGTATTGCACTGTGAAAAGAGCAAAACAAATTTTAATTTCCATTATTATTTTATCCATTGTTTATAATTCCCTTAGATTTCCTCAATTTAATTTGAGAAAATGCCTTCATGAAGGAACACAAGTAAGATTTTTTTTAAAAATTTTAATATAAATTAGAATCGCAACCTAACTCACAAGGTCACAGTTTTGAAGAATATAAAAAAGAAAAATTGAAACGACGCTTTTTACAGTTTTTCTACCAACCAAAACATTATCTCACATTTTAATTTAATTTTAGTTGCAAAGCTTTAAATACAAAAGCCATATCTCAAAAAAAGCAAAGCCCAATAACTTCCTGTTCAGTTTATATTTTTAATTAATTTTTTTTTCTTCATGAAATTGCTTTCCTTTTTTTGGAACACAAATAAGAAAAACTTTTTTGGTTTAAGATTATAATGACTTTCCTTGTATCAGTTTTTAAAAACAAAAAAAGCATAAATTAATTTTTTTGTTGAATTTTTCCGCAAATTAAAAACGGCAACAGTTTATAATAAATTTTAGAAGAAAAAAATATGAATGCAAGAACCAAACCAGAAAGTAAACTAAAATAAAGAGTTCGAAAGACAGTTAACATTTTTATAATAATAAATTTTCCAAAATTTCAAAACTTACATATATTGACCTTGATTCACAGTTTTTCGAAATCCATGTAAAAAATTTCTTTAAAGATTTTAAGAAATTAAACAGTTTTTAAGCACAAAAAAAATTAGCAAAGGTTTTTTTTTAAATTCGATTTTCCGCCGAAAACAACTGATTGCAGTTTATTTATTTTCCATAAAAAATATGAACACTGAAGCTATAGCTAAAAAAAAGAAATTAAAAAAATGGGCAATTCATTTTTCAAATTTTTTTTCATACAAAGAAATAATTTAACATTATCATCCAGTTTTTTTTTTTGCTTTAATGAGTTTTCAAAAGTAAATATGATGGGAAAGAGTAACCCCATAAAAATATATTAGAAAAGAAAGACAGTTATTTTTAATAAAATGAAATCAAAGTGTCCAGTTTTTTATTTATCTATTTTAAATTTAATCAAAGTTTTGTTTAAACTTTAAAGAATTGAATTTTTTGCCCAGTTTGGTTCAAATTTTAAAATAATACTCTGAATTCAGTTTTACAAAAAAATAAGATGTTTTTTTAAATAAGAATTAAATATTTTGTGATAAAAAAAATTAGCTTCATATGCTGTAATCAGTTTATTTTTAAAAAAAAATTTAATATCGTTTTTTTACGATCTTTCCTCCAACGTCTCTGCTTGTAACAGTTTTTTTGTTGATTAAAATAGAATAAGTTTGGCTGCAGCCAATTATTTCCTTTTCTGCAGTTTTTTAAATTAACCAAAATTTATATCTGTAAAAAAATTTTAACAAAAAAAGGTCGTGATCAAATTCAGTTTAAATAATGATTCATAATTTTTTTATAGGAAATGGTAATAGAAATTTGTCCAACAACATTATTTTTCACTATAAATACCATTTATAATGTTTATGTAAGTTTTGTTTTTTGGTTATTTTTGGATGCAGATAGTACTCAGTTTAAAATAATATTTTGAAAGATTTCTTTTTTCATCAAACCCAATAATTTTATGCGTAACTCAGTTTTATAATTTTCTAAAACGCCAAGGTTAGAATGCAAAAAAAATTAGAATTTTGCAAATACAAAAACAATACCAATGGATGCAGTTAATAACATAAATAAACTTTGGATTATTTCCCTTTTTTTGTTAGAGTTAAACTAACGAATAAAAATAAATGAAATCAATTTTATAAAAAGATTTTAATTTAAAAGAATCAAATTATTTCTCTTAAAATTTGTTGGTAATTCATTATTTATAACCCAAGAGTTTAAATGGCTACCTTTAATTAGTCAACAGTTAATTAAAATGCCTCACATAATTCAATTTGCAGTTTTTAGAACCAATAAAAAAATTTTGACTTTAAAGTTTTTTGTTTTTATTTACTCAAAATAAAGATTATAAGTTTAAGGTTGATAAATTTCATTTATTTTTGTTTTTCAAGAATTCAGTTAAATATTTTGGCTTTTTATTTACAATTGCAAACTTAATTTCAAAAAGTTTAAGCAACAAAAAAACTAAAATAATCCGAAAAATAATCAAGCTTCAGTTTTTATTATTATTTAAATTTTCCCTTGATTTTTAAGTTTTTTTATTTCGCCTCCAAAAAATGAGGCTTTAGTTATAAAGAAAAAATGTGCTTTATCTTTAAAAATTCTTCTATTCCCTCTAATTTCCCTGGTGACAGTTTTTATAATTCTGGTTTTCTGATTTACATATTATCAAAATTAAATCCCTCAACTTACAGTTAAAAAAAATTGAATAAATTATTCAGAATTAATCAAGGATGACAATGTCCAGTTTTTTTTATAGATGTATATGATGTTAATGACATTGCTGCCATTTTTCTTTTTATTAGTATTAAATGCAATAATAATTATAAAACAAACAAATGCAAAATCATCAGCTGCTGCAGCAGCGGCGGCGATGCAAGCATTGGAAACGTCATCGCTCACTTCCATAACCATTGATGCAACAACAACGACGGATTTAGAAAAAATTCGAAAACCCTCATCAAAATCTCAAATTTCAATAATTTCTGATGCTCAAGTTTCTCCCGATGACACAATTACCATGATCGCAGTTGTTTTGTTATTTTTATTTTGTAATACTTTGGCACTCGTCGTAAATTTAATTGAAACTTTTTTTGAACCCGATGCTTTATTGCTAAATATGCTTACGGATACAAGTAATTTTTTGGTGGTTCTTAATAGTTCCGTGAATTGCATAATTTATTTGGTATTTAATACTGAATATCGAATTGTTTTTATGTAAGTTTATTCTTATAATTTTTTAAAATTCAAAGACAGTTAAAAATTATTTATAAAAAAAAGATGAAAAAAAATTGTTTTCTTTTTGGGCTTAATTTTTATTTTCCAAAATATTAAAGGCATCAATTTTTTTAAAAATAAATTTCCTTCCCTAAAATTTAGATGCATACTCCCTATGGAATAATGCAAACTGTTTTATGATAATAAAAAAAAAAGAAATTATTTTTGTCCATCGTTTTTTTTTAAATCTACCGCTGAAATACGATCATTAACAGTTAAATTTTTTTAAATAATAGACTCTATGAAGAAGAAAAAAAGAGAAAGAATGCTGCAGTTTAATAATATTAAATTGAAATCTTGAAAGAGAATTCAGAAAAAATTTGTGTTACCCAGTTTAAAATAAAATTTAAAAAATTTGCAAAATGAAATTATTTGTAGTTAAGTTTATTATTTTTTATATCACGAACTCAGCTTTTTTTAATTCTAAAAAGATTTTAGATCCCTTTTGGGATTAGCTTCGTGATTAGAAAATTTCTTACAGTTTTAAAAAATTAAAAAGGCAACTTTAATTCTTCTAATTATTGAGAATACCCTAAATACATCATTCAAAACAGTTTAAAGAATTTGGAAAAATTGTCTTTTTTTTTAATTTCGAAGGAAGCCAATAGCAAAGAGAATACTCAGTTAAACTTTTATTTATAATAAAAATGATAGAGAAAAAAATATGGGAGCTGCAGTATAATTTTATTGAATTAATTTCAATATTTGGAACAGATTTTAAAAACCCCACTCAGTTATAATAAAAAAAAATGTTCTTCCCATAAACCCAAAAACACAATCCAATGTAAAAAAGTAGTTTAAAAAATAAGGAAAAATAATTTTTTACTAACAAAATTGCACAGTTAAATATTTTTTTAGAATCAAGAAAAGACCAACTTGCTCCTCAGTTTTTATATAAAAAAAGTTAAATAGTAATTTTTGAAGCAACAAGAAAATACTCAGTTAAAAAAATAAAATTTATAAAATGGAAAAAGAAACAATTTTTATGGATATTTTTAATTATCCTAATTTTATGTGGAAATCAATTATTAATAAAATGGTATTTTACTCAAAGAATGAAAAATACCACCAATCCCATTTTCTAAAATAAAAACCGACGGCAACCTGGCTACTAGTTAAATTTTTGTATTTATTAATATTAAAAGTGATGAAAAATATTAACATCCATGCAACCTCCTGCAGTTTTATAAAATTAAATTGTAAATTTTTATGCATAATACGAAAAAGCCAATCAAGTAATAAAATAAAATTTATAAAAGGCGAAAAGAAAATGTTTTTTATTTTTTTACCATTCTTATTTATGGCAAGAATCAGTTAATTTGACTAAAATTTTAAAATTCATAATCAAAAATCAGTTATAAAAAAATTGCTTTTTTTTCCTTCCTTCAAACATTCAATCGAATGTAAAATTTGATAACAGTTTTAAGATTGTAAAAAAAAACAATAGTTCTTGTTCCCTTTCTTTCTAAAAAAATCCTCAACATAATAAACCTGTACACAGTTAAATCTTTCTTTTTTTTAAAAATAATATTAGCAAGCGATTAAAAATCAAAAACATAAAGCTGCAGTTTAATAAAATTAACTTGAAATTATGAAACTAACTTTCAAAAGCTGAACAAGTTATAAAAAAATTAATGGGCGCTTTCCACAGACTTTGAACAATTTCCAGAAAAGACGAAGAAAAATAATTATTACCTCAGTTTTTTTTTTCAAAACAAAAAATATCAAAGCTATGTATGAACAGTTAAATCTTTCTTTTTTAATGATTTGAGCATTAAAAAGTATTGCGCAGTTTTAAAAGAAAAAGATAATAAATTACAGAAAGTCATTTTACCTCCCCAGTTAAATAAAACAAAAATATTGGCCTTTATAAAATACAAAGATAAAACAAACCAAAATGGCAATTTTGAGAATGCAATTAATATTTCCTTTTCCCAAAAAACTCTAATAATGGAATTCGACAGTTAAACCTTTTTATTAAAAAAAATATTGAAAATACAAGGACTTGCTAGAGTTTAATAAAAATTAAATGAAATTTTTTAAAAGGATATAAAAAGCGCTAATTCTTTTACAAATAAAATTAATATAAATTAACAAGAGAAAGCTGATTTCCAGTTATAAAATTAAAACTTCTAATTTTTGGCGAATAAGTGAAAAAGATAAATTTTTTTCTTTTTTACCCTCGAAAAATAAATCCTTGCAGTTTAAAAAAATAATAATTATAAAAAATGATTAAAAAAACACTACTTCTTCTCCGGATATCAGTTTTGTTAAAAAAATATAAATTTTAGAATTTATAGCTCCCAAAAAAAAATTTGGTCTTTTGAAAAAAAAATTCTCGAAAACCAGTTTTTTAGATTTTTATTAATTCCCATATTTTTTTAGGGAAAAAGCAACATTACTTAAACAAAGATTTTGTTGTCCAAAGAATTCATCCCAACGACCTGATTCCAATCAAGAACTTCTTTATAAACATTCTAAACAGCCCATAGAATCTGAATCAGCTTCAACCACACCCATAATTCATCATGGAAATCGAGTTCATATTTCAACTTCAAAAAAAGTCGCCGCGGCAGGAATTTCAAATTTTCAAAATAATGGTGGAATTAATGGAGATATTTATCAATCTCAATCATCATATCAAAATGATCCTCCATCATCACCCATTTGGCAAAAATTTGGAATCGATTCAACGTCGGCGGCGGTAGATGTTTCGAGGATAACTAATGATGATTATTGGGCGAATGTAGTGGCTGAAACATCCATAACTTTTCCATCCCCAGCTTTATCATATCAACATTCAAATTATGATGATCCCGATGATTTTGATGAAATTGATAGTGGATGGGATGAAGAAAATATTTCACAAGTAAGTCTGCCGAATAAAAAAGCGCTCAGTTTTTAATATATTCCAAAAAAGTCCAGAAAAAAAAAAGTTAAATTTTCACTTAGAAAAAATACATATTTTTCAAAATCCTTAAATCTCCTGAAAAAATAGATTTACCTCAGTTTTTTTATATTCTCCAAAATGCCTAAAAATAGTTAAAATTCAATCAAAAATGTTTTGTTTCTAAAATATTCCCCAAACTCTAATTTACCGCAGTTTTTTTTAATATTATTATATCCAAACAGTTTCAGTTATTCCCAAAAATTCCATAAAAAAAGTTAAAATTTTTACAAAATAATTATGTATTTTTAAAAAAATCCATTATTCCTCAAAATCAACAAACAGTTTTTTATAATCTCAAAGACCCCAGAAATATATAAACCAAAATGCCAGTTTGCAAAATCTTTAAATCTCCATAAAAAATTCAAAGATATCAGTTTTTTTATTTATTGTTTTTAGACAACTCGTTATCGACATCCATATCAAACGACATGGCTTGCAGAAGTTAAAATAACCAAACATCGAAATGCTGGAGGACGCCCACATATTTATGTCAAACCTATTTCACGCAGCAACAATTCTTCGACGGTTGTTGTTGCTGCTCAAACAACAACATCGAAACCAACGCCCACAACAAACATGTCCGTTACAGCTTTATAAAAAAAAAAGAAGTCAAAAGACTATCACTCATCTTAATTTTCAGTTTTTTTATTAGCTCAAAAAAAAAAATAAGAGTAGTTAATTAAATTTTTAACAATTCAGTATAATAATAATTAATTAAAAAGTGTAAACCCCGGTGACAATTTGCTTTCATATTTTTTGTTTCTCCTTTTTTTTTTGCTATAGATAAATTTTGTTTGTTTGTTATTTAGTTTTTTTTAAAAAGGTGTCAAAAGTTTTACTAAAAAAATTTGTAAATTGGTAATAAAAAATTTTTAAAAGTAGCATCTCCATAATCACATTGACACAGTTTGAGTATTTTTGTTTCATTAATTAAAGTATTTTGAGTTTCATGAACTCTTTGAAAACTCAAAAGTTACATCATTTCAATGTCAACAATAAAATGCTATAAACATAGAGCAATGAACTTAAGATTCCTTTATTCGTTTTTAGATTAAATAAATAACATATGCAGTAATAAATCAAATGAGAACGACTAGAATCATGCATCCAAGTTACTGAACCAAAGTTGTTGGTTGTTGTTTACACAAGTAGGTGCAATTTTGAGAGTTAGTTTAGTCAAAGGTGATAGCAAAAGCCTAGAAATAATATCATAAAAATAGTTTAAGTACAGGAAGTTTAAAAAATGGTTAAAAAAGAAATTTTTTAGTTTAGAATTGACCAATAATAAAAGTTTTTTATTAGAAAATAAAACAAAATTTGTCCGTAAAAAATAGTCTTCCCATGCCAAAGCGCCTATTGATGCGAATATTTGAAGAGAGAATCAAGCACTTTTTTGTCAATCAATCAACTTTTCAAAAATTCATTCAACAACTTTTTTCTTCTTCTTCGAAAATTTGCATGTTGTATCAATTTTCACATGCCATGAATGATGAACACTCAAAAACAGTATAAATACCGCTTCAAACACTCATTCGGTTTCATTGATTGATTCATCAAACAGACGCTGCTGCTGCTTTCTTGCTCCTGTTCAATTTTTTTTCGTCTAACTTCTTGAACTAATTTTCAACCTTCTTTCGTCTTTCTCTATCTCCTTCATCAAAATCAAAAATGGTCAAAACTCCTTTTGGTCGTAAACCTGGAAAGAAGCATGCTAAGATTGTAAAGCAATTACGTCATCGTCGTCGTCTACTTGCTGCTGCAGCTGCTCGTCAACAGCGTACTGAAATGGTTGATACATTCTCATGTGAAACTTTGCAACGTACACCTGAACTTCCATTCAATCGAATTTATGTTACGCTTTCTGAAGCTGAATATGGTTGCTCGTTTGATGATGATGAAAGTGTTGCTGCTCCTGCTGATTCTACTGATGGAAATGATATGCAATTAGTTGCTGTTAAAGCTGAAGATATGCAATTGGTTCTTTTCAAGGATGCTGCAAAAGCTTTACATCGGTCTGAAACTTGCATTTTCTGTGTTCCTGTTTCTGGTGAGTTTTTTTTTTGCTGTTACAGATACACGATTTATCGAAGCATGTGCTTTTTCTTTAACTAGATTTTGATGCTTTAATCACTTACATAACATTTTCTTTACTAATCGCTTCGTTTTTTTAGTTGATCGTCCAACTGTCTCAGAATCATGGTTACCTCCTCAATCTGCAATTCCATTGGCTGCTCCACTTCCTGTTATTCAAGAAATGGATGAAACCAATCGTCCTCAACATTCTGATGAAGAAACTGATCGCTATCTTTCAATGCTTTTCACTCCTTCCGCTCAAAATATCACCACTGATGAACATACTCAAAATGATACACGCTCAGAAGATTTTACAAAACTTCGCAATCTTTTTTCTTCGGATACTCAACATACCAAATCTGCTGGTCTTTCATCTGAATACATGGATCTCAACAGTTTGTTCCACACCACTTCTGTTGGAACTGTTACGTCCTGTGAAACTTCAATGGGTCTTAACACCCTTTTCAACAATCGAACACCTCGAAATGCTTCATCCTGTGAAACCTCAATGGGACTTAGCACTCTCTTCAATGAAAAGTCAGAAAAGGATGAAAAGTTCAAGCCTGGTCTTCCAACAATCATCTCTGAAACATCCATGGGACTCAACACTCTTTTCAACAACAAAACTGCTACTGATCCAACTTTAACTATTCGAGGTTAGTTTTTTGCTTTAATTTACTTTTTCTTATAATTTCATATGTTTCAGAAATGCCATCAATGACCAACTTCTCATCAAGTTCTCTCTTGGGTAATCTTTTTGGAAGTGAACATGCTATTCGTGATGAAGGAGATGAAGCTGTTTCTGCAAAAGAACGAAAGAAGGTTTTAATCGCAAAGGATCTTGCAAATTATCTCAATTCTGATGATGAACGAACTCAACCCAAATCCAAATCTTTATCAACCTTTGTTCAACAAATTGAAACATTGTTTGATAAATATCGTGCTGCAATTGCTGAACTTGAAATTCTCAAGAATGAAATTGCTGAATTGAAGGCTCATCATCAACAAGAATGAAAGAGAAATGCAATCTGATCTTTGTCAATCGCATCTAACATTTAACTAATTATGTATAATAGGATTTGAATATATAATCATGATAATAAAATCTTAATATTGTAAATTTGTTGTAATCTTTCCATACTTGTTTCTTCTTGTGGTTGTTTGGCATGGAAATCTAAAACATGGAAAATTGACAGCTTTGGCGATGAGTATCGATAACTTTCTTCTTTTACATGAGTTTTGATGATAGCGAGTTTGCTTTTTAGGCTATACACTAACAAGAGAAGAAAGATACAGGACTTTCAACATCCCTGAATGAATGAGCTTTATAAAGTTGCTGCAGCAATGATAGTTATGTTATTTACCTTTGGATTTTGCAAGCACAAACAATGGATTTTTTTCAAAGAAGCTTTAGCAGCTTTTATTGTTTCAAAATTTTTGAATGTTTCCACTCTTTTTTTCATATGAAGCACAAAAAAAGTTCAAACAAAATGAAACATTCCATTCATTTTAGCTATAAAAACCGAAAAATGGATACTACCTATTATCCTAAAAAATGCAAGCATATACGTTTCCGTTTTTCTTCTTTTCCTTTTTCATCCAAAAGTAAACATCAAAAAAATCAAAAGCTATGGCAAATTTTAGCAATTCAATCAACAAACAATGAAACATTCATTTTTACTTTCCCATTTCCTCAATTAAAGGAAGCTAATAAAATCCGGGAAAAAAAGGAGGAAGCAAGCGGCCTTATTAATGGTGCTTGGTTGAATGGTACCTTTCTCTACCTAGTTGATCATGGATAAATAAACTCGCCACAACTCACGTTAAAAAAATAAAATGAATCACTTTTTTTCTTTCTCTTTCTCTTTCACAAAAAAATGAAACACACGTTGCTTTAGTATCATCGAAAACTAATGAAAAAATGTGTTAGTTCAGCTTTTTTTACAAAAAAAAATAAATAAATCCCATTCCAATATGGTGGCAAATAAGCCGAGTCAGACACAAAAGAATTTTTTTGTAATGCAAACATTTAATAATTTTTTCTTCTTTCTTTATGAAGAACAATGCAAATAGGCGTGTCACTAATTGGGGAAGGATAAAAAGTGAATATTTAAGCCATGGAAAAATGCCTGGATAATCATTACTTCGTCCCTTTTTTATCCACCACTTTCATCTACTAGCAGCAGCTTTCATATATGATGATATTTGAGGAATATGGAGGAGAAAAATAGATTACTGTAGGCGGCGTGCATGCGTGGATGTTTTTGGTTTCATCACTTTTACGTATTTTTTGGTTTATTTTTTCACAAATTGTCCCTAAAAATTGAAACGATTTAACCAAATTTTCCATTTTTAACTAACTTCCAACAACTTTTAAAAAATTCCTTATTTTTTCTTTCCTCGAGCTTTACAGTTTATAATTGTTTTCGAGCCAAATTAATTTCACTGATTTTTTACTAACGAATTCAATAATATAATATTTTATAGGTAAAATCTGTCTAAAAAAATCAGCATGAATTTCTTGAACGTCATCTTTGTTGCATTCATTGCACTTCTTGGAATTTCAATGATTAATGCTGCTGCAGCACCTGCTGATGGACCATGTGTTGATAAATGTAAGAAAGACTCTCCTTTTTCATTTCCTTGTATGGCCAACTTTTTATTTACTTGAATTGAGTCACAATTCCTTGGCCTAAAAAATCCTACAGTATCCATTTTTTTGTTGTTGTAGCTAGCTAAAGAATTATTTTTTTTCAGTGGCATCAACCCTTTGTACCAATCTTGCACAAGATTGTACATCAAAAAAATGGGCTAAACTCATTCAAACCAATTGCCGTAAAACTTGCGGAGTTTGTTAAGCTTCTTAATCAAGCAGCTTAACATAACACAAGAATAACAACATCAATTCATTCCAACTAATTAAAAAAAAATAAAATGCTGAAATTTTTCTTGCATTAATTTTTTCTCCCCAAAACTCCTCCTCCCAACTAATTACCCATTTATTTTTTTTGTATGTGTCAAAACAAATATGTTTTTGATTGTTGTTGCCACTTTATCTTTTCCCTTTGTAGTTTTTAGTTTTTTTTTCTTTCTTGTTTCGAAATTTTCGAATTCAAAAAAACCCAAAACAAACAAACAAACACAAAAATACACACATGTTTGTTAAAATATTTTTATAAATTTCTTCCTTTTTTTCGTCAAGTCATCATCATTCATTTAAAAAAAAAAGTTTTGTCCGTCCGTCGTCCACTTATTATTAATTTTATTCTTTATTTTATTGTTTGTTGTTGTTTGTCCGTCCAACAAACAACAACAATAACAACACCAAAAACAATAATTTATTTATCTATCATCTATCAAAAAAAAGCATGAATCCAGGCAAATGGTTTTAAGGTATAATTATTCTTCCAAAGTTTTTTTTCTTTTTTTATTTTTTATTTTATTCAAAAAGGTTCGCTGTGTCTCTTCTATTTAACAAAAAAAATATATGAATTCCAAAATGTTTTATTCCTGATTAGTTTTTATGTTGACCCATGTGATGGAATAAATACTGTAGTTAAAAAATTCCAATGTGTGCTTTTTACAGCAAAAAAATTGATTAGAAGTTGCAAAACTTAGAAATTGATTAATAATGATTTTATGAATGCAGAGATTTTTCGCTTTTGTTAATTTTCCATAGAATCAAATAATAATATTTTTTGTGTTTTCTTAGTTTGATGAGCAAAACCGGTATAAGTTTAAAGGAACAGTCCCACTTTGGCTTTTTTGAAATTTGAAATGCCGGCTTTTGTCCAATTCAGATGCTAGCAGAATGCAAAAGCCTTTGTTTCAATACTTAGAAAAAATTTTCGATTTTTTTATTTTTTCTGATGATGCACATATGTAGCTACTCTTATGAACAGCTTACGACCACTCAGCATATTAAAATAAATTAATATTGTTAGTATTAATGCTACTAGCCTTCATCATGTAGGCGAAATCCTCGAAAAATAAAAAAATCGAAAATTTTTTCTAAGTATTGAAACAAAGGCTTTTGCATTCTGCTAGCATCTGAATTGGACAAAAGCCGGCATTTCAAATTTCAAAAAAGCCTAAGTGAGACTGTTCCTTTAAGCAAGTTAAAAAAAAGAAAGAAACTTTTCGAGGTTGTTTGTTATCTATCGAGATAATGAGTCTGTCTCATAAACCACGTCATCAAAGAAACAAACGGTTGCAACAAACAATCGCAACATTTTTTTTGTTTGCTAAATCGAAAAAGATACTTTTACCTTTTCAAGAATTTAAGAAAAGCAAGCGACCATCTTCTTGAGTTTTGTTTAAGAAAAACAAGCTTTTTGCTTTCCAAATTCGTTTTTGACCTTCATCACAAAGTCAAACAAACATTATTTTTTGATTTTCCATCCGCTAATCTTGAGACCGCTGCTTGCTTTTCAAGCTTCGAGCTTCAAGTAAGTAAAAATCAAGCAAAAAAATTCATGGAAGCATGCATCAATCTCTTTCACCTTCACCAACCTCCTCAAAAATAAAAATCTTTCCCGAAAGAAAACTTCAAAAAAAAAGTCGCACTTTAAAAAAAACAAAAAAAAAATTAGTGGAGATGATGGACAAAAACGAGATTTAAAAAAATAGTCATCGACGACATACTTGCTGCTTCTCCATCGCCTGCTTTTTTGGAAAAGGCGAAGGAGAGAATTATCGGATGAGTAAATAAATAAATACTGACCATCACTAAAAAAAAAAGTATGGAAAGACAGACGACGACTTTCAAAAAAGATCCTTTATTTTTAGAAAGTTTTTGATCTCAGTTATTTTAGTTTTTAAAAAGTTGAAAAGCTTGCTTACTTGCTGCTGCTCGCTTGCTTCTTTTGGTGATCTTCCAAATCCAAAGTTTTTAATAAAATGAAATTATTATTTTTATTTAGTATTTTTCTATTAATTATTGCAACCATTTTTGCTGCTCCATTTTTATCTGGAGAAGATGAACAAGAAGAATGCGTGGATAAAAGTAAGGTTGCTTTGACATAATATCCGTAAACCCTATCTTTTCTTACTAACACCCAAGATTGTTAATATCATCGGCTGCTACTCATTCACTTTTTTGCTTCCCTTGATTTTTTGTTTTTCCAATAAATCCAACTAACTAATTAGTGCATTGGAAAATATTTATCACTCAAACTTTCAGGTGAATATTGCAAACATATGAAACACAATTGCTTTGATTCAAAATATGATCAACTTATGAAAACTCAATGCCGACTAACTTGTGGATTTTGCGTTGTAAAGCCAGATTTAATTTTTGATTAAAGATAATATATTTATTTTCTTTTTATATAAATTAGTTAATTATTTGCTTTGTTTGTAATAAGTAAAAAAATAATAAAAAAGTAATAAAAACACTCGATTGAACTTTTTTCATGCACACGAAAAGTCGCACGCATCCATTTGAAACACTTTCTTTCCCATGACAGTATGCAAATTTTTTTTTCTTTCAACGAAAAATTTCACCACTTTCAAAAACTTTACTCTTTTTTTCTTTCTTCTTGATAGTTCATTCCTTCGTTTTTTTGTTCATTCACAATGGCAGAAACAACTGCTGCTGAAAGTGAAATAATGAAAACTCAAAGTTCTGATCCTAAAGTCGATGGTAAAGAAGGTCAATCAACAACAGAAGACATTTCCACAGCTCATCAAATTTCTCCAAAGCAAAAAGGAAAATCAAAGAAATCAAGTGAAACTCCTCCTACAGCTGTAGCCATCCAACAACAACAAGAACAAGCTTCAAACAAAGATGAAAATGAACCTGATAAAAGTGAAAAGAAGCGACCTATTGCTGATGTGAAAACTCAACAACATAAATTGGAAAATGCTAAAGAAACTGTTCCCTTGATAAAGAAGAAACATTCTGCAAAAGATTTTAGAAATGGTTATCAAAAATCAAAGATGTCAAATAGTCGTTCCATTGCTGGTGCTTTCTTCAACACTTTCGACTGGTCCAAGAACGTAAAGGAACTCCAAAATGGTCAACGAAAACAACAAAATATCATTCGACGTCTTCGAAAAAAGAAATGGATGCCATATTGTGATACCATCATCACTGCTCTTACTATCTTCTTTATCACTACTGCTTGGTATTTACACTTTCACGTTAATGTATGTTTTGCTTTTCTACCTCTTTCTTGCTACCTACTAACAATCTAAACATTTTCAGCCTACTCTTGAAATGAAATTGACTCCTGATTTCCAAACAAGTGTTAGAGACTTCTTAAGTCCGAGGAACTTCGAAAACTGCAATCATTCAAGTTTGGTTAACAACAATAACATTTCAAAAAGCTCCATTATCGATGACGTAAATTCTTACTTTTATCAATCTTATCATTTATCAACTTTTTTGATTTTTCAGAGTCGCTGCTATAGTCAAGCTGGTTATGAAAACCGATACTTCTTTGAAACGTTCAAGACATCTGTACATGATCAATCAAGTGGATGTGATGTTGATCGAGTTGAAGTTGTATGTTTTTTGTTTGCTTCTTTAAACGGTTGATTTATAGCATCTTTTTCAGCATCCATGTTTGGTCAAGACCAAGAATGATACAACTCCATATGATTGGTTAGATTGGAAAATAGAAGGTGAATACTATTTCAAAAACTCACTTGACAAGAATGAATTGAATGGCAGTATTTCTCCAATAAAGGTATGGATTTTTGGTGGTTTTTAGTTTTGCCATATTACTAAACAACTAAATGTATCCTTTTGCTAACTAACCTTTGTATGCTTTTTTCAGTTTCCAATTATGAATGAACATGAACAAAAGTTACTCTTCAACAATACAGTAATCTCATATTATTTCTTCTATCAATGTCCAAGATGTGTTTCGTCAACTTATGATGAAACTTATATCTCTTATCATCGTCATCATCATATTCATCATGAAAATGTTCCATTCAACAGGACAGATTATTATTTCAAAGAAGTTTTCAATTTTCAACCTTTTGGATACCAAGAATGTGCAAATGATAGTTATAGCTGGATTCCTGTGAAAATTTTGAATACAAATGCAACCAAGGATGAATAAAATGTTATTGTATTTGTACTTGCTTTTATTTTATCTTTATGTATGTATGTAATAAATAGTTTTAATGCATTTGCTCATGTGTTCAATATTTCCCATTCACAATTCTTTGCTCATTTTTTAAAACTCTTTAATATTTGCTTTCATCGATCTCTTCATTTTCTAACCAGCAATCGTTTGATTGAAAAAGTAAAACTTTAGTGGATTGAAAATAAGCACAAGGATGGATTTTCTCACAACAGAAATGCATGAAACTTAAATTTGTAGACGATGGTTGGCATTAATTTCTCATTTGCATTTTCTTTTCTCAAGCTTCATCCATTTTTTCTCTCGTTAATCGTTTCATATCTTTTTGATTTAGTTGATACACATTTTTTGTAAGTTATTAAGTTTTTTATAAAACTCTTATCCCATCAATATGGGTTTAAAGTGTACGTACCTATGGTGCTATGGAAATAAACAACTTATATGTAACCAAAATGTGTCTTTTATATTTCTAAGTTTTTTTCTTTCGAGCTTGTTAAAGAAAATGAAAAAAGCATAAAAAGTTATGAATTTTTCGGTTTACAAACGAATTAATAAAACTTGAATATTATGCTTTTTGCCTTTTTCAATTTCAATGTTAGATGAATTATTACGAAGGAAGTGAAAATTTAGTGGCACAAAGAAAGGTTAATAACTTTTTTAAGTGTTTTTGTTTTTTGACTGGCATTACCCGGGCTTGAGCGCGCAAGAAAGAGAAATAAAAAAAAAACATTTGTAATGCTTTCATATTTTCCGCTGCTGCTGACCAATGTGATGATCATCGAGGCACATGCGCAAAGCACAGACTGGCACCGAGCCAATGCGTTTGCATTTTTTTTTGCAATTGCCAGTCATTTTTTTATTTGTTATTCGTTGTTGAAAAAATAACAAAAATTCGTTTGCTTCTTTTTTTGGATGTGTTTTTTTTACAATAGCTTCGACAAAATGTGAGATGGAAGGGAGTTTAGAATTTATGGTAAAACACTTCTCTCCAGTTTTATTAATGCTTTTTATTTCTAAAAAAAATATAAAGATTTTTGCCTGATAATTTTTTTTGCTTCTCGTCAGTTTCAAATTTTATACAGTTTTACAGAGAAAAAAAATGCTGCAACCTTGTTTTCTGTTAATTTTTTTGCTTTTGCTCCTTCAAATATATCATACCTCAGTTTAATGTTACCTTTTCCAAACATCCATGATAAGTCTAGTCTGTCCACCGATTGTTGTTCCAATAATCTTTGTTAAATAAATAAAGCACTACAAAAAAAAAGTTTTGAAGACGTTATTCCAATTTTTCATTTTTCACGTGCACACACGCCTGTCTTGTTGCTGCTTTAACCTCCAAAAAAATAAACTTGAGTGTCTCTGACTCAAAATATTTATTTTTATTTTTGGTTTTGCAAAAATTCAAGAGAATTTTTTGCAAAGCAATATTACTGCACCCAATTTTTTTCTTCGTTGTAAATTTGCAAAATTTGAAAACCATTTTGTTCGGGCACGTAAATGTTTTTTTCATGGATTTTTTTTAAATTATTTATTGTCTCAGTTTCATAATTTCCTCTTTAACAAAAAATGGTTTACAAATTTCATTTAAACAACAAGAGCTTAAGAAAATATTTTACGTAATATAAACAATACTAAAAGAATCCAGTTTAATTTTCTTTATGAAAGTTTTTGATTTTTTTAAATTTCAAGTTTTTGATATTCAGATATTTGAATTAGGAACATAGTTACTGATTAAGTTTAAAAATGCCATAGTTAGAATCAGTTTTTTTTTCATTGCATTTTTTTATATATTTTCTTTTATTTATTTTCTTCGTATCAGTTAAACTCTTTTTATCCCGCCTTCTCTAGCAGCATATAAATCTAAATTAAAACAAAACAAAGAGCAAACGTCCGTGTTTTTTTTTTGTTCTTGCTTCATTCAAAAATTAAACATAGAAAAAAGACAAAGCCTAAGATTTTTTTCTTTTTCTTTCATTCCATTTATTTTAACCCCACTTGTATGTGCGTGCCGTGTCAGTTAGTTATATTTTTTAATCGAAAATAATAATGTTGTCTTTTTGCGTAGTCTGGCGAATGTCGGAAGTGGTCAAAATTTATTGCTTTTTTTAAAATATGTCTAAATGCTGCTGATATCAGTTTTTTAAAAATAAATTAAAAACAACTGTTTTTTATTTTGCAAAAGAAAAAGTTTAGAAATTTAATGCAAAAAATTAAATTTCTCTGTTATACCTAAATATAAAAATCAATAAAGCGCTTCGCCTCCAGTTTTTAGCCTTTATTTATTTCCTTGAATGTTGATACAGTTTTTCTTTTATGCATAGATTGTTGTAATTGGAGGAGAACAGTTTTTTTTTCAAAAAATATTTAAAAAAATTTAATTGTCAAAATTATCGATTCGATGAACAGTTTTGTATTTTATGTTGAACAAACTTTTTTTATGTTGTTGTTCGGTTTTAATTAAAGATTGAACATGATATTATTTTTTTGTATGTGTATGCAGTTTTTTGATTTTTTAAAAATAAATTTTAAACCAACGGGTATCTTTACTCTCAGTTTATATACATATTTTTAAAAACATTTTTCTTGGATTTTCTAGCTAAAATATTTTTAATTTTCTTGTTTTTTTTTTGTGAATACACCCATAGATCAAAAGTTGGCTCAGTTTTTAAGAGAGAAAAAAGTCTCATAAGCCTATTTACATTATAAACTTTGAGTTTTGCTTTAAATAATTTTTCCATCGCTATCAAAATAAATTATCCTGTTTTTTTAAAAATTGTTAATCTTTGATTTTTCCACCAAAAATCATTTTTTACTTATTTTTAAATTTTTTCCCTTGTATTAATTTTGTGGGGTTTATCAAGCTAAATATATTTACATTAGATCTAATTTTTTTTTATCAGTTAACAAATCCATCGAAATTATCTGCTTCTCAGTTTTTTTCCAACAACAAAAAATATTATAATTTTTATATGCTTTTAATTTTTCCAAACCCTCCCTCCTAAATTTAAAAAATCCCATCAAAAAGAAATAATTTTTAATGGGTTTTTTTTGTTATCCGGGATTGACCCGATTTTTTTTAGTTCTTCGTCATTCCCCATGTTTTCATTTTTTCCAATGAATGAATTTTATTTTTAAAGAAAAAATGCATTCATTCTTATGACATATTTTTTTAGCCACGTGTACATAAATAAAAAATATTCATTCTTCAATTTCTTCAATGACCCAAATTTTTCTTTCATTTTTTTTTTGGAATTTAAAAACTCAAACAAATAACTAAAAAAAATAATGAAAATTTCTTTTAAGAATCAAAGAGAGAACCGGAAAGAAATCAAAAACAAATAATCAAAGAATAAATAAAAGTGAATGAGTTTCTTATTTTTGAGTTAATTTTTTTCACCTGCGCGGCTTGCTCTAGTTTTGTTTCTTCTTTTTAAAAAGTATATTTAAAAAAATAATAACAAAAGCTTTTGTTTTTTTTTTCTTTTCAACTATCTTTTTTTTGATAAACCAGTTTTTTATTTTGTTGTTGTTGCTGTTATTTTTTTATTATTTACTTTCTTTTTTTCCTTTTTACTTTTGCAGCCGATAATGAAAGAAAGAGATTGTTTTTACGCTTGAATGAAGATTATTTAATAATAATATGTAGGAATGAGGAGAAAAGTTAGTCGGAAAAAATGGGAGAAATTAAAAAGTTTTTGTGAGATCCAGCAAAATTATTAAGTACAGTTTTAAAGGAACAGTCTCACTTTGGCTTTTTGAAATTTGAAATGCCGGCTTTTGTCCAATTCAGATGCGAGCAGAATGCAAAAGCCTTTGTTTCAATACTTAGAAAATTTTTTCGATTTTTTTGTTTTTCGAGGATTTCGGGTACATGATGAAGGCTAGTAGCATTAATACTAACAATATTAATTTATTTTAATATGCTGAGTGGTTGTAAGCTATTTATAAGAGTAGCTACATATGCTCATCATCAGAAAAAACAAAAAAATCGAAAAATTTTTCTAAGTATTGGAACAAAGGCTTTTGCATTCTGCTCGCATCTGAATTGGACAAAAGCCGGCATTTCAAATTTCAAAAAGCCAAAGTGAGACTGTTCCTTTAATTACGAAAATTTATGCTTCAGAAATGCTAAAAAACCCATGTTACTGATAGCTTTAATTAAAAGTCCTTTTCGTCATCGCTTTGCAGTTAAAAATTTTTAAAATAAGTTTTTTGAATCCAAAATCCTTTTCCATCAGTTCTATTCAAATTTAACCGAAGAGTAATGTTTCTGAAACAGTTTTGATCATAAAAAATATTCAGAAAAAGGTGTTGTTGTTATTAACCTAACAAAAATATTTTTTGTATTATTTCAGTTTTAAAAGAATTATTTCAAGCTTTAGCTCATTCAAATTGTTGAAATCACAGTTTTATTAATTTTATCCCTAATCGAAAATTACACATTTGCCAATATTTTTAAAATACATAAATTAGAACAAAAAATTATATTTATTTTGACCTTTTTCGTGTGCTTTTCAAAAATGTTGATTACTGTATGCAGTTTTTTTTCGTGGATACTTTTGTTGCAGTTTATTATTATCGTGCACTTTTAAACTTTTATCATACCTCTTCCCTTCGTTATTTTCCCTTTGCATCAACTTCTTCCAGTTTCTTATTTCTTTCTTCCAAAAAAGTTTTTCCTTTGGAATCGAAGACAAAAATCTGTCGCAGTTTTCTTTTATAATAGCTTATAATTTTTAGTTCCAACATACAGTTTTTTTGGATCAAACTGATCACAGTTAAAACACAAATACATAAATATTAAAGATAAATACATTTAAAGGACCTTTAAAGGTTTTCTAATTCCACGTTTCCCCTAAGAAAAAAAATTCTTCCATTGAATCCTTTTTTTGTTGTTTTCCTTATTTTTTTATTTATTTTTGTTTAGAAATTAAAAATTCTACCTTTTTTCCTTTTCTTTTTCTTTTCAATCTTCAAAATCGTATAGTAGTTTTTTTTTCTTTTTCTTGCTTCTAAAAATAGAAAAATTATGGATAAAAATAGCCAACTCTCTTCTTTCTTTTTTCCTTGAATATTAAATAAAAAAAGAACGTGAAAAAAGCAAAAAGCAAGAGTGGTGCCGTGCCGCAAACAACAGCTGCTGTTCTTGGAACTTTGCAAAAAAATACGAGAAAAAAATAAGAATGCAGTTCAACAGTTTAGTAATGTCCAATATGGAATTTATTAAAAAAATAATTTTGATAGGATAATAACCGTTCTTTTATGAATTATACAGTTTTTTATTTGCTAATTAAAAATTTAAATTTTTTATCATTTTTGGCAAATGTTTTTAACATGGCGCAGTTTTAGTAATAAAAAAAAGTAGCATTATTGCATTAATTAACAGTTTTTTTATTCAAAAATACATATGTTTAAATCAATTACAGTTTTAATAAAAAAGAAAAAAACTCGTAAGTTAAAATAAAAAAAAAGTAGCAAATAAAATTAAGGATCAACAAAAAAAGCTTTTTTCTGTTATGGAATACAGAACCCAGTTAAAAAATCACAAAATTTTATAAATAAAAAAGCAAACATTTGCTGAAATGGATCACAGTTTTTAAATTATTTTAACTTACCATTAAACTTAATTTAGTTCAGTTTAATTTTTTCTTGATTTTTTCCTATTTTTATCCTATCTCTTTGTAGGTTTTATGAAGGCTCAAAATAATAATGATAATTTTGTTATTATTAAGCCATTATTAGTGGAACGCAGTTTTAGTGATGTTTAGAAAAATTGGATTCGGATCAGTTATAAAGAAATAAAAACAAATTAGGTTATAACGTCATCATCCAGTTTTACCATTAAAAATTAATAATAAAAAAACATAATTCTTACGTATCTTTTATTTTGCTTTTAAAAAATTAATGGCAGTTTTTAAATTTTAAATTACTTTAGTTTTTTAATGAAATTAATCCTGCCAAAATTTGATCAGTTATTTATTTTTTTTCCTTCCTTTCTTGATCCCACCCATCTTTTTGAAGCAGTTTTGTACACTCCAAATAATAATAAAATTTTTTGGCATTGTTTTAATGTTATCCCAAACATTACCGACTCCGATCGCAGTTTTTTTATACAACAACAATGTGAGTGATATTCAAAACAATCCTGATCAGTTATAAAATAAAAATAAAATAATGATTAAGTAAGTGATTCGTCGGCCCCGCCATCAACCACCTCAGTTTTATTCCTAAAAAATTTAAAATAAAAAACATCCATAGTTTAAAATATTTTTTAATAAAAAAAAAAGTGCTTGTTACATCTTTAAAAATAATTTTATCTCTATGAACAAAGTTGATATCCCAGACGCAGTTTGACTGACCATTATTTCATTGAGACTTCCTTTAAAATACAAATTCATTCAATTTTTTTTGTTTCCCTTGCTGAGGTAATAGATTTCGCAGTTTTTATTATAAATAATTTAAAATCTTTCCATTCCCATTCCAATATTTTTTTTTTGCTTCCACTTTCAATTATCATTTTTTATTCTTCTTTTGTCTCCTCCACCACCTTCCATTTTGCATCTTTTTTTTTTTGCAGTTCTACCACTCTCACTTGTTGTTTCTTCCACTCAGTTAAAAATATAAACAAACATACATAGAAATAATCACCTCATTTTTTTCTCCCTTTTTCTTCTTTTAATTGATACATTCCATTTTCCAATCAAACATGCACCTACTAACCAAAAGTAATAAACTTCTGTTTATTGTCGTCGCTGTCGTCGATCGACGTTTTATAACGTAACCACCACTGAAAAAACAATACATAAAATAATTTTTTTTTGCTGATTGTGCAAAAAAAAACTTTTGTTCTTTCATTTTTTTTGGTGCTCTTCAATTTTATTTTTCGAGACTAAAAAGCAAGCACCCGCGGGCGGCGGAGATGGCCACCACAGAGAGAGACCAGACCGATTAGTTAGTTTTTTTTTTCATTCTCGGTCGGTCGAAAAAATTTATCATTTATTTTATTTTTTATATTTCATGTTCGGCGTCCCAGCATTTTTTTTGTTTTGTTTGTGGGTGAAGCAAGCAAACCCTCGTCTGGCAAGTAAGTTGTTGGCTATTTGCATGATGATAGCCATTGGCCTTTCCGCTTATATTCGAAAAAAAAAATTCCTTGCAGAGTTCAATTTTTTTTCTTCTCTTTTTGTCAGTCTGGAAATAAAAAGAAAAAATGGTTGTTGTTTGTGAGAGTGCACTCTATTATTATTTTTGCTCGTTCGTTTCTTTTCTTAGAATTTTTTTTATAAATATATAATAAAAAAAAAAGCTTGAATCCTAGCGAGCGAGAAAGCAAGCAAGCGAGTAGTGGTGCGTCTCTCCTAGCTGCTGGCTTTGTTGGAGAAAAAAAGATGCTAGCTGCTTGCTTGCTTTTATTTATTTATTTTTTGCTTTTCCTTTCTTATTTTTGCTCTCGGTGTTACTATTTTTCCTTGGCAGACGCTAAAACATCGAAAAAGGGTGGTGGTGGTTGTCTTTTGGCTGAATAGTACGATGTCGATTTTGTGCCAAAAAAAGAAAGAAAGAATGAAAAAAGCCCCGCCGCTGGCTGCCGCCAACCAACGGCAAAACTAGACTTGGCACATAGCCCATTTGGCAATGTTCCGTGCCAGTCGTCTATCGTCTATAATAGACGCAGCTAAAAAAAAAGGAATTTTTTCTAAAAAATGCGCAGTTTTTTCTCTTTTAAAGTTTAAAATAGGATTTTTTTCTTTATAGTTATTTTTTTATATTTCAATATCGCCTTTTTCATTATTATATTATGGAGCAATTTCGCAACTTCTGAGAAGGATGCTTTACAGTTTTTTTAAAATTTATTTCGCAATACCAATATTATACAGTTTTTTTACTCTTCTTTAAGTCATACACGAAAACTCAGTTTACATTTCTCTAAAAAGCGAATTAGATATTTTGATAAAGCGAATTTTTTTTTATTCATAGCTTCTAATCGAATATTTTTGGATTTATTATAAAATTTATAATCATTCTGAGTTAAAAAAGAACCAATTGTTTAGTAATCAGTTTTAATAACTTTTTTTTATTGGAATCCATCATCCATCTTCCAAGTTCAAACTAAATCCACAAAATCCAATTTTTTCTCCAATTAAATTTCATTAAAAAAACCTTTAATTATTTATTTTTTATTATCACAATTACAATTTTAAAATATTTGTAATGTCGTAAATTTGTTCTTTTCTCATTTTTTTCCTCGTTTCGAAGGAGGTGGATGAATTTTAATATAAGAATGTTGATGTGTTTTTTTAGTTATTTATTACACTGAAAAAAAAGAGGACAAGTTTTCACATGGAATAAGGTGTAAATTTACTCCTAATCTGTTGAAGTAGGCAGTTCTTATGACGATGGGAGATAATCCAAATTTACAATATTAAGGTGGTATTTTACCCCTAATATGAGTGTACATTTACATCCTTATGGTGCTATATAATGCCGTAAATAAGGGTAAAAAAAGTACGCCGCTCGAATTTTTTTGCTTTATCAAGGTCATTAATTATCGATTTTGAAGTTCCATATTAAAATTAGAAGACTATCAAGATAGCCTTTATACCAAAAATTAAGAATTATCCAAGTTTTCGAGAACTTGAAATTTATGTATTATGGAAATATTGGATGAACCAAATATTTACATTAGCTAATATTTTGAATCCATTGAATATCATCAAATACAAAGCTATGCATCTCAATGGTTACTTCTGATTTGCATAACTAACCAAAGCTTGGCCGCACCCGAAGCCTTGGATGGTTACGAAAACTCTGGTAAACCAAAGATTTGCATATTTATTTGCTATGAATTTGAATTCAATAAAGAATATCAATTAGCTTTCAAGATATCCGAAGATATCAATGAACAATACTTTGGGCTAACCACCGCGTTCATTCTTAAAAGATAAAGGAAAGAAAGGGATAATGAAGTGAAAATCAGTGGCAGACAGCCAAAGAAATGACTGGTCTAGCGCTTTCACTTTTTTCATCCCCTTTTTTAGGGTATAAATATCTAAAGTACCTCGAAATGGTGTCTTTAAGAAATCGCACCCTCTTTTTTCACACTCAAGTCGGATAAAAAAATACACCCTTTTTTCGAAGATTTTTTGTGTAAAAAAATTTTTTATCTTTTTTTTTTCAGTGTATTTGAGACAGTGATGATGTCAGTTAGAGAGAGAGAATGAATGTGAGAGGAGGAAACCCGAAATGTGAATTACATATGCGCTTTTTTTATTATAAATGACGCAGGTGACCCGGACACAAAAAGTATGCTGGTTAAAAGGCGGCTTCCCTCCTCTTCTCTTCATTTCATTTTTTTACTATTTTACTATTTTCTTTTTTGCTTTTATTTTTTTTATTTCTTCGAAGAAAAAAAATAATATTAGTCGTCTATGCGCTCACTTGCTTTTGCTGCCGCCACTTTACGAACGTAAAATAAAAAAAGCACGCAAAAGCAAGCAAGTAGACGCAACGAAATGCAAGAAGAAGAAAAAAATATATATAATAAAAGTTGTTGTTGGCTTTCGTCCTTTTTTTTCTATTTCATTTTATTTTACGTTTGTGTGTGTGCGGCGTCGTACACGCTTCGGAGTGATACTGAGAAAAACAAGAAATTTAATTGAAAGAGAAGAGCAAAAAAAAAAATCGTGTTCATATGTCTGTATGCTTTTGTCTGTCCGTGTATTACTTACTTTTGGCTATTTTATAATAAAAAAATAAAAAAAGGAAATCTTGGCAATCTGCCAAACCGCCCTCGGACATATATGCATCCATCTCCAACTAAATAAAAATGAATGTGTTGTTTGTGCAGAAAAACTTTTATTTTTACTTTTTACATACGCGAGCAAAATTTTAACAAACAACACTCAGGAGGCAGGCGACAGTCGACAGTCGGCTGCTTCTTTTTTTTCTTCTCCAAGTGGTTGTAAGTTGTTGTAAGTAATAGTCCATACACTTTAGGTAGAATGAGAGAGAAGCAGAGAAGAGAGGCAAGGCAGCGGCGTGATTGTGCTATATTTATTTGTGAGAGGTTCGTGACAGATGTACATGCGAATGTTCGGAAGACTCATTTGCACACACACACACACTCGCAGCATCCGAAAAAAAAAGAAGTGCATCCTTCTTTTTTTTCTTACTGGCTGGGATGGTAGCGGATGGCTGCGACTGGCTTAGTTCCACATGGCGCGGTTGGTTTGTTTTTGTGACGACGACGACGACGACCTTCTTTCTCCTCTCCCATAGCCTCTCACTTTTTTTTTTTATTTTTCGTGCCAGCTGCCAATTTTTTTCCTCTTCTTTTTCTTCTTTTTTTCTGACAGACCGTCACTTTTTTTCGCCTCGCCTCGCTTCGTAAAATGAAATGAAATTCTTTTAATATTACGTTTTTTTATTATTATTTGTTCGTCGTTGTTGTTGTTCAACTACATTTTTTTTTACTTTCGTCAAATAAAAAGAAACGTAAAAATTAAAAACTTTTATAATATTTTAATATTACTTTTTTTTATATTTAAAAGCTGCGCCCTTTTTTTTAATATTTTCAACAGTTTTTAAAAAAAGCCAAATTTTATTTTAAAAATTTTTAACCTTTCTTTTATTTCCATTTTTTGCACCAAAAAGCCTTTTTCCCTTCCCTTAAATTTCGCTCAGTTTTTTTATATTATAATGACCGCTTTTAAAAACATATTTTTTTTATTTGCAAAAAAATAAATTTATGTATGTTTGTGTGTCATTTTCTATTTATTTATTTTTACATCATTTTTCTTCAAAAGAAAAAGATAAATGAAAAATGGACATACATACATATTCTTTTTTTATTCATTCCTTTGGGGAAGAGAAAAGAAATGTCTCTTGAGCAACCGGCGGCGACCATCGGCGATGGTGGTGGTGGTGGTCAGTCGTGGTTGTTGTTTCGTCATCATCGTTACTTCTTTTCTTTTTGTTGAGAAAAAGAAAGAATAGAATTAAAATAAAGAATTGGTTTTATTGATTGAGTTTTTTTGTTGAACTAACTTACAAAAAGAAAAATAGTTTTAAAATTAAAGTGATAGAGTTGCTGAAGTCTCATGCCATTAATCAGTTTTATCTTTAAAAGTGTTTTATTTGTGCATTTGAGTGTCACAAATAATTTGATGCTTAAAGTTTTTTGCTATTTGATGGACGAAAAAAGAGTTTCACATCTTAAACTCTTTGTGTTTTGGCTGTTTTTTTTGCACAGTTTTATTTTTTTTAATATTTAACTCTATGTCTCACACATATTTCTCTCATTGTACAGTTTTTTTCTTCTTATTTAAATCAACCCTGATTCCATTCATCTTCACCCTAGACTTTATTGTCTCTACAGTTTTTAAAAAAATCATATTTTTTCTCCTCGGCTCTCTGGGCTTTAAGAAGCTACAGTTTATGTTCCATTTAAATTTCCCAACCGATACCATATCCGCTACATTCCTAAATAATCAATCTTCAGTTACTTCAAATTTTTAAAAGATTTTTTTAGAAACTAAAGAATATGATAACAATTTTTCTCCATTATTTACAGTTTTATATATTTTTTTAATTACCTTTCGATCTCCCGATATTATTTTTGAGCTCCAGTTAAAAAAATAATTCATGCTTTTCTGTGAATTCAGTGACTCTCTCGAAGATTTTGATAAACTCAGTTTTTTTTATTATCTAATTTGTAAATCCTTATTAAAGACAGTTTAAACCTTTTTTTATTATTAATTATAAATAACTCAGAATCTCTCGCAAAGATTGTAATGTTAGACAGTTTTACTTATGTCTATTTAAATTCCGATCATATTCCATCATTTTTCTCAGTTTTTTTTCTTACCCTTCCTAATCACATCTGTGCAGTTTTAACTTTTTTATATTTTATTGTTGATTCATAATTCACTTTACTTTAATTTTTTTTTAAACTTTTGATGATTATGTTTTTTCTTTTCATTTTCATATGACTCAACTCAACTCAACTTAACTTTTAACTCGTGTGTTATTCGATGATTTTTACCTTCCATCCAAGCGTTTTATTTTTAGATTATTATCGAACGAATTTGTTTTTTTTTAAATTTTGCAGTCATTTTTTTTTCTTACTAAATTTGACAAATTTTTAGACAATGATTCGACTTTGGCGCTCACTATCATTAAAATATTTTTAGTTGTTTTTTATTTTATGTTTTATTATGACATTATGTCATCACATAAAAATGATAATGTAAGTTGTTACTCATCGTTTTTTTTGTTGTTTGACTAAAAAATTAATAGGCGTAGAATTTTTTCCTATTTATCACCATCAAAAATGAATAAAGAAATAAATAAAACCCCCGCAATTCTTTATTCTTGCAAAAAAAAAAAAGCAAAAGAAAAATAAAGAGAAAAGAAAGGAGTGGTTTTTTTTAAATAGAATTGGGTATAAATACATATGAGTGTCCAATATGATTTTCAATTATCCAGTTCTTAAATAACCTAAAATAAGAACCCAATCCATTCTTGCCCAGTCTAAAAAATTATTTTGTTATTAACAGTTTTTTAAAATATTTATGAATATTTAAGTTTCCATATTCATTAACCCAGTTTTTAAAAAAATTATTGAAGTTTACATTCCAAAATTTCCAATTGTAACTATTTTTAAATTTTTTTGAAACTTTAACTACCGCCTTTATGGGTTCGCTACAGTTTAGAATAAAGTCAATCCCTTCCAAATTGATCCGTGAATATTCAAATTCCTTACCCCGCCTTAAAAAAAGTGTCCAGTTTAAAGTTGAAAAAAAAAATGCTGTTTTTTGGTTTTCGTTAAAGAATATGGAAATTACAGCTTTCTTGTTTTTAGAAAAGCTCAGTTATTATTTACTTTTTTAAAATAGGACCGTGGAATCGCAGTTTTTTTTAATTTCTAATACTCTTTTAAAAAATATCGCAGTTTTGAACCAAAAATTATTTTTACTTATATGATAAAACTCAGTTTTTTTTATTTCTTTTAACAAATAAGAATATTTTAATTTTCAGTTTTCTTCAATCACACTGCCAAGAAGAGTGTTCCATTAAGCCGATGAGTCTCATAATGCGGGTGCTTAAAAATTAAACTTCCATTTTTTTCCCTTCCCTCTCAAATAATATTAAAAAATTATGTTATGTATTCCTTTCCATTATTTCAACACAAGAACCTCTCTGTTACTCCAGTTTCAATTATTACAATATTTAAAATATTATCAATCCAGTAAATCAAAAAAAAACAAGGATACACAAATATTTTATTCCCCATTAAAAACTTTGACCACCAATATTTAAAACAAAATCAAAACAATTATTCGTGCAATGCTTCATTTTTTATTTATTTCATTCTTCCTTCCTTTTTATTACTTTCTATAAACCAGGAAATGATGGAAACAGTTTCAAAGACTTACCAAAAATTTGCTCCATGCTTCAGTTAAAAAAAAAGCTATATTTAATTATTTTATTTAAATATTTCTACAAAACAAACAACAAAATCAACTTTCAAAAATTATTCAACAAATGAATGAATGGTAAAAAATATTATTTATTTCTCTGTGAATGGAATTATTAAAAAAAAAGAAAAGAAAATGGAAGAAATAAAAATGAAAACAATTCCCTTTTCTAATCTCTCTCTCTAAAATTAAAATTATGACCTCCTTTTCCAGTTTTTTTTTCTCGTCTCAATACCCTTCTTTTCTTTTTTCTTAAAAATGATTTTATATGTGTAAAAAATTCTACCCAAATTCGAATGTCTTTCAATCCATTTTTTTTAAATTTCTTAAATACTTTTTTAATTCAGTTTTTAATTCAAAACTTTTTTTTGCCAATGTCAAAGTTTCAAAAAAAAAATTTACATAATTCAGTCATCAAAAAAAAATAATTTTTATCTTTGATAATTTTTGTTTTAAAACTTCTGATATTTATTATTACTTTTTTTTTTGATTTTGACCAGTCAAGCACCGATCTGCACGGGTTTTTGCAACTACAGGTCGAAGATACTCACTCTTTTTTTGTTTGTTTTTTATTCATTCATTCAATATTTTTTTTAACAAAAATAAATTATCTTTTTTTCGATATAAAAAAAATTCTTTCAATTTTTTAAAATTCAAATTTTTATTTTTTTCTAAAATTTTTTTTGAGATCTTCGACCAGCGGAGGCTTGACCGGTCCTTTCGACAAAGCTGCAAAATATTTTATTTTTTTTTTAATATAAATTAAACAAAGAATCTATTTTTTATTATTATTATTTTATTTATCCTGGTGTTTAACAAAAAAAAACAACCACCCCATTGCTTTCTTTCTTTTTCTTTTAATTTTTTTTTTCGTAAAAAGTTTGGGTTAATTTTTTATTTGTTTGAGATATATTTTTTTAGTTGACATCTGCCTTCATGGAATCCGTCAACTTTCTCAGGGCATTTCCGATTTTTCTTTTTGTTTGTCGTTAATATAAAAAATTCAAAAACCTTTTTTTTCTGTATTTTTGATAAGTTTTCCATTATATTTTTTGGTTTTTGGATTTTATTTTACATATGCAAACGAAGAAAATCGATGACGAAATCTTTCAACAACAACAAAAAATCTCGGGATAATCATTTTTTTTATGAATCCTTCTACCATATTTTTGGGATAAATATTATTATTTTCCTTTCAATACCTTAATTTATGAAAATCATGATATCTCGAAAGAGTCCATGAAGGCAATGCTGCTTTTCTGTATTCTTCAACTTTTATCTCTCTCAAAAAAATTACCTATTATTTTATTTATTTCTAAGTTTTTTAAATTTGTTCGTTTTAAAAGCGTCTTTCATTCACCAAGAAAAAAAGTTTTGTTTATAAGAAAAATCAAACTTTTTTTGTTTGATTTATTTTGTTAGAAAACTTTTTTTTTCTCCTTTTTTTCGATCTTATGAAATTTATTTTAATATTTTAATTGTATTTTTTTATATAAACATAGCTTTTTTGGAGATTATCTCCTCAAAAAGTTTTTATTTGTGTATTTTCTTTTTTATTTTTAATCGTTCATTTTTCGCTTTCTCCAGCACTCCACTGCCATGCAAACTTTGCGTGTTGTCTTGTCCTCAACCATCGCGCATGCGCATAGTTATTTTTTTTCTTTTACCCTTCCAATCCTTCCCTCTCTCTTCCTTTAATCCTTATCTCTTTTTTTGTTTTCCCCCAAAAAAACCCTTAACAATTAATTAAATTTTGATTACTAATATATCCATTTTTTCTTAAATTGTAAAAAATATTAACCTTCAAACCTAAAAAATAAAATATTTTTTCCTTTATATTAATTAATTATATGGTAAATAAAAAAATTCTTTTAATTTCTTTAATTTTTTAAGTTGTGTCCTCCTCCAACCATTCTTTCTTTATAATAAATTGTATGGTAATTTTTTTTTAATTATTTAAATCACATAGAAGCCCATCGCTCTTTTTTTTTCTTATTTCTCTATTCTTTTTTTATCGTAAAATTGTGTCGTCGTCTTTCTTTTTTCCATTCTTTTTTTCTTTATAATTTTCTAAATAAATAAAAAGTTTGTAAGGTTATGGAGTTTTTTTATTTTGTAAATGCTTCTTTTATATATATTAAAATATATGCTTTGACGATCACGAATAAAGTTTGTATGGCTTAATAATCATTATGTAAATTTTACAAACATGAAAATAACGGAAACATTTTAATAATCATCAATCAAGCAAGGCGAGAATGTCACACCACAGTTAACAAAAAAAAAGGTTATTTTTGCGCCAAAATGCAAGAGCACCAATAGTTTAGTAATTATTATTATCAAAAATACAAATAAGTAAAATAAATGTCAAAATGTAAAAGTCAAAAGCTAAAGATTTTTTTGTATAATAAAATTAATCAAATAAATAAATATTTTAAACAGCAACGATAAAAAAAAAAGTTGGGCGAACGTAATTAACTCAAAGCCAACGAGAAAAAAAAGGAGCATGATTATCAACAACCAAAAAATATATTGCAAAAATGAAACATTACACAAAAAACGCGATACATAAAGGAATAATCCATTTTGGTGTTTACTGTAAAAAACAGAAGTTTTTGGAACTTTGGCAATTTGTGATGAATTTGCCTTCTAAAATATTTTTTGAAGCTTGAATTTATTTTTCATTGTTTCTTTCTTTCTTTCATGCTGCTGAATCCTCTTCTTCTCATCATCAAAATAGTTGAAATATAAACTTAAAAAACTTAAAATCATGTCTAATGGGAAGGGCAAGAAAAGGAAGATCGTCGAATCAACCAATCCTGTTGAAGCTCCGAATATTAATAAATCATCTCAAAATGGATCAACAAGTATGTTCACATCTGTCATTGTTTCATTTGCATTTTAATATTGTTTTTTCTAATTCTTACTCTTATTTTTAATTTTTAGGTAAAGAAAATAGTCCTCCTCTTCCAAAGCTTGCAAAAATCATCCATCAGAAGCATCAAAAGTTTTTGGACGAACCGCAACCATTTGATTATTATGTTGTCATTGATTTTGAATGCACTTGTTGGGTAGACGAAGAACGCAACCTTGGCGAAGCTGATAAATCTATTATGGCAAAAGAAGATGTTGAAGCAAAGGAAATGCCAAAAAGAAAACCTCATGAAATCATTGAATTTCCAACTGTTCTTGTCGATACTAAGAATGGACATATTGTTGACACCTTCCAAGAATATGTTAAGCCTAAGCTTTATCCTATACTTAGTGAATTTTGTACCAAATTGACTGGTAAGTCTAATTTGTTAAGCCAAGCCTAAATATCTGTAAACTTTTTCAGGAATTACTCAACATGTTGTGGATAATGGGAAATCTTTCCAAAAAGTACTCAATCTCTTTCTTAAATGGTTAAACAAACATGGCCTCAATGATCCTACAAAATATCTCATCATCACTGATGGAAGTTTTGATATTAGAGATTTCCTTAATGCTAGCTTGGTTATTCATAATCTTCCATTTCCACATCAACTAAGAACTTTTGCTGATCTCAAATTTTTATTTAATCAATTGTACCCTCGAAAATCTGCTGCATTGATTAGAATGCTAAAATTGTTTAATATTGAATTTGAAGGACGACAACATTGTGGTCTTGATGATGCTAAGAATATTGCTGAATTGGTTAAGAAAATGGCACGTAAAATGATTATTGTTCCAACACATCGAATGATTCCACCTGATTTTGTTGATGATGTAAGTTTCTTTGAAATGGTTTTGGTAGAAACGCAGTTTGTTGTTGTAAAGCTTTTTCTCACTGTTTTAAAACCTTCTTTTTTCAGTACAAATATGCTAGAGAAATCGAATTTTCATGTGATCTTGATCGAAAAGCATTCGCTTATAGCCTGATATATGAAGAGGATCTTTACAAAGATAAATCGTATCTTCAATGTGATGATTGTAAGCAAGGTAGCTGTAAAGCAGAAAAGTTTTACAAATTTTAACTATGTTTGTTTTTATGTTTCTTATTTTTGTTGTTGTTTGAATAAACGTTTTTGAATCTTTCCATAAAATTTGTCTCTTTACCAATTGCAAGCATTATATATAGGAAGTAAACCACGAAAGGGAGTACGAATAAAGTGAATTTCAACTTTTTTTGGTTATTCCATTTTTATCTTTTGCAAATTCAAGAATAAAGAGTTTGTGGAAATTGATGCCCTTCTATTACCCGTATAACAACATCGAATAACTTTAAGGACCAAAAATGAAGATAAGTTTATCATAAAAAAAAATTTCATAATCAAATGGAAGCATTAATGTTTGCAATTGATAAGAATGAAAAAAATGCAATCACAGCAAAAACTCCGACATCGTCATCATTGCTTTTGAATGTCGTTGTTGGTGCGTCTTTTTTTTCTATTAACATCTCTTTTAGTTGTCCTATTTCGTTAAGGACAAACAACAACAACAACAACGACAACACTAATAACAACAATCAAAAAAAGGGAAGCCCTCCACTCCAATCAATCGTTTATGAAGAAACATTCCTTTCTTTCTTTCTTTCTTCTTTTTTTTCATCGTCCAACAAAAAGTACTAACAACCAACAAGCAACCACCAGCCGATTTTTAAAGACAAAAAAGCAACGAAAGAAAAAAGTGCATTCATTGATTTATAAATTAAATATATTTTAGTGTATGCAGCTGAATTAAAAAATTAATTATATGTATGAGAGAGAAAAGTTTTTTAAAGATAAGAATGTGAATCAATTTGCTTGGTTGCTTGGAGGAGACATTTTTGATTGAAAGTGACTGTGCTTTTAGAGTATATTTTGTGATGTTATTTATTTACCGGAAGTTCGCTATTCGCTACTTTTACCCTTCAATTATTTTTATTTAACAATTTTTTTGCCATTCAGAAAAAATTATGAAATTATTGAACGATTTTTTGTTTTCATAAATTTTTCATAGAAAAAAATTCAAACAGTTCAGTAAAGTTTTTTTCGTTGTGAAAGCATTGCTTTCCCTTCTTTAACAAACCTTCGCTCTCTGTTTTTTTTGTTGCTTTCAATGTCAAAAAAGAACCCGATTTCGTAAACTCTCTTTTATTTTAGTCTTTCAATTTTTTAATAAAAGTTTTTTTAATTCAAAAAAATAAAAGCGAGCTGCTTTGCTGCAGTTGATTTATAATTATGCCTGAAAATCCTTATTGCTCATCCGATCGATTATTTCGATCTATTATTGAACAAGATGGTGTTTTTTATCGATCTCAACAACGTGGTGAAGCTGAATTTACTTCTGATGAAAAACATGAAATGCTGGAAGAATTATATTCTCGAAATCCTGCCATATTTCTTCAACGTTATCATTCTTTTATATCTCCATGTAAGTTGTTTTTTAACCTTATTAACGATCTTGGGAAGTGCTAAAATGGGACATTCTTGCTTCACACTTATTTTTTTCTTTCGAAATATCCATTTTCATTAACCCTAAAAAGCTCCTCGTTTCCTATTTTTGCTACTAAACTTCATAAAATTATAGCTTGTGTCCATATTTACATCAACAAGCTCGCTCACTTTTTTTTTGTATCGATTAGCTGATTGACACTCATATTTGCTTCCTTTTTTAGGTTTCGTTGAATTATTTGATGAAAATGATTACGTCGCAAATCATTATTTACAACTTATTTCTGCTCGAATGGATGCTAAAATGCCTGGTTCACAAATGGATATCAAAAATAAGAATCAACGATATTTACAACTTTTGAAGCTCAAAGAAGAAGGAGAATATTTTGGTAATGAAAAGATGCGTGAACGTGATCCGATGTTATTTGATGCTATGGTTGGAAGGTTTCTTGATGATTCTGGTATGTATGGTTTTATGCAACAAATGGCTTTTGAACATGTGGAAGTTGTAAGAGCATATGCGATCCTTACATCTAATGCTGATTTTGTGACTAAACCTTTCAATTTGTTACTCAAATTTATAGCTTAATTAGCTTATCATAATAGCTTTAACAAGTCCAAACTGCTTCCTTTTTTGCCATTCTCCCTCTCTTTTTGTTGCATTTTTATATATTCACATATTTCGTTTTAGAAAAGCTTCAACTTCGTCCTACAGTGGATCGTCCAGAAGGTTCGTGGTCACAAATCATGGAACAATTTGAAGATGAAAGCAAAATTTCTCATCGCCGTAAACGTCAACTTGAAAATGAATGGTCGTTGCCATGTAATTCAGTATGTTTGTTTCCTTTCTCTCTTTTCTTTTTCCACTAACATAATTGGCACCTTTTTATCTTTCCTTTTTTTTAGAAAGAAACTGCAAGATTTATGTCACATGCTGGTGCAAGAATTACTAGTTTGGATGATTTAGAAACTATTGAAGGCTTGGATGAAGGTGATGAAGAAGCTTTACGTTCAACGTATCCGAGGCATTGCTCCAAAGGTGATATCGATTCAATTGTAAAGAAGTTTCGAAAGACTAATGTTAAAACTGAAGGTTAGTTTATAAACGACTTGTATATGTAAAAAGTTAAAGTGATTATGTTTTTAGAAAACACAACATCGTCTAAAGCTTGGGGCGACATTGATGGAACTTCTACGGGTGTATCGCAACTTTCAAAGCAAGAAGATGAAGATGATGATATCCGTTTTGGAAGAAATGTTGGTGAAATCGATGATGATGAAGTGATAGCAGCTGCTGCCGAAGATGCTCATGAATATCCTCAAGAACTTATGAGAACTGAATTGGTTTCACTGATGGAGCAACGATTTTTATCTGGAGAAGATGCAGACTTTTATGATTATGAATCTCATGATGCAGCAATGGACAAAATACGTGAAAGAGATTTAGAAGATGCTTATTTTGATGATGTTGAATAACTTGTTATATTTGTTGTATTATTATTAGAATCCGTCAAGTCCCATTTTGTTGTTGCTATAGCTTTAACCAAACTTGGTTATTTTTACTTTCATCGATAACAATCTTTTCCATTGATTTCGCAATTTTAGTCACTTTTAGCAAGCAAAATGCGAACATAAAAGCAGCGAGGAGAATGGAAAAAAAGGAACACTTTTTTGTTTGTTTCGTAATTTCTAACTTCCAATCAAATTTCAAACCCTTTCTTCCTTATTATTTAGTTTAGCTTTATTTTTTAATTTTACTATTAGATTCATCATATTGCCTTAACTCACAAATGGCATTAAACTTTGACCAAACACCCTTTTTTACTTGACGGTTTATGTGTACATATTGTTGCTATGACTTTTGTGTTTTTGCTATTTTTTGAATAAATTTCGAGTTATTATTTTCTTGTTTCATTCGTGTTGTTTTATTGGGTTTTTTACCTGCCATTATTACTATCTTATCCTTGTCTTTGTGTTTGATTATGGTGTTACTAATGTTCAAATTTCAGGTGTAATTGGTAATATTTTCTACAACTGTTCAAGATATGGGTGATTACGCTACTAATGGTGATAATAGCCTCAAGTGGCTTTACGTTGGTGAAGACAATAAAATCTATGGTATGTTTATCTTTTCTTGTTTGGTAACATCGTACACATTCGTTCGGGTGGATTTACAACTTTAAAGCTTGTAGCGATGAAGAAAAACCAAATTTGCTTACTTTTAAAGCTCTGTACAATGATTATAGCTTTAATTATGCTTCATTTTCTTACAAAATACTTTAATCTGTTTAATTTTAGGTCATTTCACTAGTACCGACATGCAAAAATGGTATACAACTGGATACTTTGGTGATCGTCAATTGATTAGAAGTACTGAAGATGATGACTTCCATAGTCTTGGTGATTATGTCAACATGTGCAATGGTTCACCATTCCTTTCTGAAGGATATTCATCGTATAATCAAGCTGAATTATATGATGGAATTCAACGTCAACAAACAACTCCAATTCCAATGAATCTTCCAATGGCTCAACAAATGATGATTCCACCAAATGTCTCTTCTCAAGGTTATGCTCCATCACTTTTTATCAATCCTAATTCAGCAAACATGGCAAATTATTCATATCCTTTATTGATGGTACCACCTGGTATGGGAACGTATGATGAAAGTCAAATTGCATATCAACAAGAAAGTTATGGTATTAATGAACGTGATAATCCATCTTCCTCTTCTGTTAGTGAAACACCTGATAGTTAACGATGCTTACATGTAAGATAACTTTATTTCTGTTAATGTGCTTTACTAACTCTCTTGTTTTTTTAGATGATGGAAGATATGCGAGTTACAATGCAAACCTTTGATAAATGTGTTAGCACTGAAGATGCTCCATGGCTTACTCGGAAAGTTGATGCAGCAACTGATGCACATGTTTTTGATTCAAATCTTGTTGATTCTTTTGCACAAACAGGTGCTCTAACTGTATGTTTTCTTTTCAAATATTCTTTACGTCCATTTTATTTATTCTTTCAGATTCGTGCAAATAACGTTGGTCGTCTTCTCAAAGAACTTACTGGTATCCCGTACAATGTTGTTGGACGCTATTGAAAAGCATCGTCACTCATCAATGGTTTCTTCCTTTGTTTCATAGTTTTTTAATACCTACGTTTTATTGTTGTTATGTTTATTATCTTTTTGCTTCTTTATATTGTTTCATTTTTTCAACCATTGGGAAAACGGTTATATTGTATTGTAGTAGGTACACCTTTTTGTAACTCCATACTTGGCATATTGTAGTTTATTCTTCCTTTCATTCACCTTTTTTTTTATTGTATGTAATTAACCCGTGCCTTTCTATTGTCTTTTTGAACTTTCCTTGACCCTTTTTCCTTTGTAAAGGCTCAAATTTTTGTCAAGCTTAATATTTGTTTATTATCTTGCTTCACATTGTTCTTGTTCTTTTGTTAAATAATTTGTTTATATCACATCTTTCTTGTTGTTCAGTTCCTGGGAAAAAAAAATTATTTTGTAAAATTTTGTAAACTATAGTCTTTATTATTATTAAAAAAAATTATGGTATCCTTTGATGAACCTATTTGTTTTTTCTGATATTATAAATCTTTTTTGGTTTTTTCTTTGTTTAGTAAGGATAAAATAATATTTTGTATTACCAAAGCGAAAAACAAACACGATCGGCACATAACAGACATATGCAATAGTTTCATTGAAAGCGAAAAAAAGTTGTTAAATAGAAGCAAAAAGACAGACAGTAATTTCATGTTTACCTTTACTCAGAATCTAATAAAAGCACTCGAAGAATTAACCAAAGCAAAAAACTACATTAAAATCTGTTTTCAAACTTTCTTGACGAGTTTATCGCAAACTTTTTGACATAAAGCAACAACACAATTAAGATTATCAACGTTCAGCGCTGTATTTAGCCATCTGGAAATCATTATAATTCTTTTATTTTTGACTCTTTCTGCATGCAGTTCATTGAAGCTTCAACAAACGATTTTGATTATAAGGCGACAAAAAAGATTTTTGATAACCAAAACCGAATAAATGCTAATGAAAAAACCAAACATTAACAAACCGCCAAAATTGAAGGATGTTGTTCATGAACTTATCAACTCGACTTAAATTTGGTTGTTGTTTCATAGCTTCACAATATCAGAAGTTTCAATAAACAAAGTTAATTTTAAGTTTACAAACGTTGATACCAAAAAGTATGCTTCATATTTAAACTTTTAAAATTTGGTAATCTTGCTCGCATCTTGATTATGAGCATTTTGGTCACTCATCATCACTGTTTTCTTTTTCTGTTAAATTTCGATGTAAATAAATCTTCAAAAGATAAATAAATTCAAGACACAATAAACTACATACAATAAAAATGTGTTAAAGCAAAGTTTATTGAAACAAACGTACGAAACTATATAAATGAAAAATGTACATAAAAACAAATACACGTTATTTACTTGAAGATAATGTTGAAAATATTCACAAATTTTTTGTTCAATTCTTACGAGAAAATCAGATTGTTTGGGAGTTCATTGTTCTTTAGCTACTTGATCGTCTATTGTATACAGCTAATTCACCTTTCGTTGAAGCATTATCAGCAGCACAAATTCCAAGTTCTCCTTCAACAACATATATCGATGAATGATTTTCAATTAGCCATGCTAAATATGGTTGAAGTGATGAAGTAGCGATGTATTGTGGACCATTAAAAAGTGAATTGAGAATAAACCACATATCACCGAATCGTCGAAGAGTAAACCAATGTTGAGTTTTGTTAATAATGAAAGCATGCGCATTTCTAAAAGTTAACCGAATAAAGAACGACCATGGGAAATGAAGATAACTTACTCAGGTTGAAACATATAATGAGTATAATTTGGTTTATTTATGTTCTCCAGATTCAAATTTCGAGATAAAAGAGCCATTTGTAATACTTGTATTGAATAAAATCCAGATTCAGATCCATTTTCACTTCGAAATTTGTGTGATGGTATTTCAGCGAGTTCCATTTCTTGTTGATCCAATCTTTCAACAAAACGAGCAAAATGTGAAGCGTTGAATGCATGACTTTGAAGAAGCATATTCAATGCATGTTGACCACACATTAAATCACGTTGCTAAAAATATATGCATTAATAAAGGTTTCACACTTCGAGGTTGAGACAATTTCCATTGCAAAAATGAAACATACTTTTTCAAAGTAAATAGATTTTCTTCCTAATACTTCCCATCGGTCGTTTTCTTCTTTTTTATTTCTATCACCCACAGCAACATTGGAGGAACTTGAAGATGAAAATTTGTTGAGTCCTGTAATTTGGATTAAAGGTGATAAAAACAAACAAAGAAAATCAACTGTACCATTACGTTGTTGAACATTCGCTGATTTTTGTTGAATTGATTCTTGGCGTTTTTCATGGTTCGAAACATCGTTAAAGGCATTTGAAAGAGTAAGTGATGCTATTTTGCTGAAAAATGAAGTTGGTTATTACAAAGATAATACGGTAAAATGGTTAAACACTTACGTATCAATATCTGTAGGGTGTTCTGGATAATGACCATTTCCATTAGTATCAACTGCTACTATTTTGCCCTTTTGGAACGCAGACAGTGCTTTATTGATTGAAAGAGAATCCAGAGCTTCAAACAGATCCTTAAAGTCGGGTGATAAGTACCCTTCGATAGGAGTAGGCTTAACGGCAGCTTTCTTTTCTAATTCCGGAACATCTTGTATGTTAGGAACACGTTCGTACTAAAACATTGGTAAAGATAATGCGAAATATCCCATTTAATGAAACATACAATAAATTGATTAGCTTTCAGAATTTTTTGCAAATTTTTAGCTGCCTCACGTAAGATTGGAAAATGATCATCATACACAGAAGATTTCATTTGATTATGAAGTTTTACAGCTTCCATAACACGACAAATTTGTTCACCAGCTTTCCCTTCAATTTCGCAAAGTGTGGAAGCATGAAAGTGTGCAGAAGATTCAAGCCCTTTAGCTTTAGTTGAAATAGTGGTAATCCATTCTTTATCAAATATTCCTTTCGCCTCATTTTTTGCCAGCATTGAAAGAGCATCTTTATAAAATTGAGAGCCTTGATTAGCTATTTTGATGAGAACATTGACTTCCATGTTAGATAAAAAAGTTTATGTCTAAATGAAACACATTTAAAAAAACTTACATCGCACTGCTTTCAAATAAGCACATTCTTGAGCTTGAGCAAGCATGATACATGACAGTATGGATAAGGTATAACTATTAAAATCAGGTGTTAGTTCATGTAAAGTCATATCAAAAATGTTTTCTTGAAGATATTTGAAAACACCAGAAGCTTTTTGAAACAATTTAGTTGCAATCTTGAGATGTTCTTCAGAATATGATTGATTTGAAGCTATTATTGACATCACAGCGCCACAATTGAAAAGGACACATACACGTTCAAAAGCACTGTCATCGATAGCTAAAATCCACCAAGGGTAAAAAAAAAGCAAGAAAAAAAAATGAATGTGAAAAACTTACTCAAATCCTTTCGTTTATCAAAAGCATCCCGCCATTTGAAATCTACAGTATTCAAATAAGGTGTCATAGGAAGCGCCTTTTGAATAGCACAAAGTTGATCATAATACCTGAAAAGAATTACATAAGTACATATAAAGCTAACAATATTAACTATTTCCATACCTTTCAATCAAATGCAGCGATTGTTCCGTTTTATAGAAGTTTTGGTTATTACAGCATGCTTGATTTCTCATTTTATTCAGTTCTTTTAATGCATCATCCACTTCCATTTGTTGAAAAAGGTCTATCTCCATTGATTCAATAAATGGTCGAAGAGCTTTAACGAAATCAACATTATTGGTTTTCTTTAATGGCACAGCTAAGAATTTTACAGCAACCATATCTGAAACAAACAAATGAGTATGGTAAACCAATCAACAAACAACAATCAAAGAAAATGAGAACACACGAATGAACGAAAAAAAGAATGAAAGAAGCTCGCGCTCGGCATAAAAATGATTTGAAAAATGAATGAAACAAATAAATTTTTTGAGATTTCATTATGCAAATTTTTAAGTTTCTTCGATGTACATATGTATTTTATTATGAGTATTAGTTATTTTTCATGTGGCAGAGATTGGATTTGCGAATCAAAAAAAAGTTATTTGGATTTTGGAAGCAGCAAAATGATAATCGTTTTTGTTTTAAAAAAATGCAATGAAAAATTTTGTTTTTTTTCATGCAATTTGCGATCTTTATTTTTTTTTACTGTACGCTTCTCTCTTCTTTTTCTGTGTAAGATTCAATGCACTTTTAAACTTTTAAAAATTATGTATTTACGTCAAAGTCAAAGAAAAATAAAAACAACGAGCGAACAACAACATTTGGTTGCATCTTAATTCCATCTGTCAAATTTATCTTTTTATCTTTTTATTTATTTTTTGTGGTCGATCAACTTTTTTTTGATTGATTTTGATTTTGCTATGATTACTTATGTATTTACTTTTTTGAATCATCTATCTATCTTTTTCTATTCCCCCGAATTTTTTTGATCTCTTCCTTTTTTTTTCTTTTGCTTTGAAAAACTATGTACATAAATAATTTTACCAGATGTTGTTGTTGGTTAGTAAAATAAAAGCTTTTTATGATTTGAGTCATTTTATTATTTCCCTTTTTTTTCTTCAATAAAACACTTGTTGAAACAATTTTATGAGATTTTTTTTGCATTTGCTTTTGCTTTTGCTGATTTTAAATTTTTTTGGAAGTTAGTTGGTTGCTTTTACTATATTGTTTTGTTGCTGCTTGGCTTTAGCAATTTAGAAAAATAAAAGAAGATCCTCTTGATTTGGTATTCATACTTTCGAGAATATTTTTTAACATGAATTTTGCAAGAAAAAAAAGTTATGGAAAAAAATGAAGAGTATTTTCTTTTTCTTCGAAAGTTTTCGTTAAATTTCCTTTTAGTGTTTGAAACAAAAGAATGTTTTGAGGAAGGGTTCAAAAATCGCTTTTAGGTTGTTGCTTTTTTCTTCTTCTGCTGACTGGCTTTAAAATTAGTAAACTTTTTGGCTTTAAACAGTTTTACTTTATCGCAGAAGAAAAAAACAATAGTTTTTTTTAAAATATTTAGTTAATAAAAATGATATTCAGTTAATTACTCTTTTGATTTTTGTGCTTTTGCATTTTATCAGTTTTGTTTTTTCTTTGATCTTTCCTTTGATTAAGGTAATCAGAGATTTATTTATTTTTATCATCCCAGTAATGATTATTTGAATCAGTTTATTGCCATCGAATAAAAATCTTTCGTGTAATATAAATAAAAATCAGTTTCAACTTAAACACATCCTTACAAAATTTTAAACAGTTTTTAATTTAGTTTCTAATTATTATATTTGTGTTCGCTTTCTTCAATAAAATTTATTTGAGGAAGTGAAAGAAAAAAAGAAAGCTACAATAATTTTTAATGCGATATTTCAGGAAATTAACTTACTGAAATTTCGTTAGACATTTTTTTATAAAATTAAAACAAAAAACATACCTAATCAAGATAAGTTTTTTTTTTCATTTAAAAATAAATTTTTTTTCACAATTTATAAGAAAAATTAAATGTAAATAGTTAGTTGCCTTTGATATTTTATTCAGTTTTTTACAAAGATTTTTTATTTACTTCCACCCTCATCTTTCCCGGCTTTAGAAAATCTTTAATAATTAATTTATTATGGGTTGTTATTTTCTTCTGAAATCTAAAACTTTTTTTACAGACGTGCGCCGCAAAACAATAGAAAATTCATGTTTTTCTCAGAAAAAGTTTACCTTTTTTTAAAGAAAAAAACCTTGAATTTGAGTTTTTTGAATGAAAAAAAAGTAAGTAAAAATTGGCAAAGAAAAAGCTAAAAAAATTATAAAAGTTTCTCAAAGCAGTTTTAAAAAAGTTAATATTAATTTTCTTAATGCGTTTCAAATACACAATTAAAAATAATTTGCTTAAAAAGGTTAATTGGATCATTTTTTTTCTATCAGCTATTTCTAAAAGTCTTCAGTTTTTTTTATTTCTTTTTCCCCAAAATTTTTTTGAGTCCGCCACTAAAATTTAAAAAACGATTAAAAAAACTTGATTAATTGAAAATTTTTCAAAAATCACACACAAAATTAATGTTTTTTTTGAGAGAGGATTGATCTAAGTTTTCTCAATTTTTTGTTTGAGATTTGACAAGTCGAGTCAATAAGAAGCGACAATGATATTTGTTCAATCAATTTAATGCTTGTTTTTATAAGATTTTTAAAGTTGTTTTTCGTTTTGTTTTTATTTTTAGTAATAAAAACGCAGTTTTTTTAGCCCTTTATTTATTCTACGTCCCAGTTTTTTGTCTATTTTTCTTCTTCGTTAAATTCTATTTAAAAAATCCCATAGTTTTTCTATTTCTCAGTTTTTCTCTTATTAGTTAGTTTTATAAGTATATTTCTTTTCATTTTTTCTCCCTTTTTTGTCGAAATTTAGAAGATGATAGACGATTTCGTACCCGTCAAAACAATCAAACACAGTAAAACAGTTTTTTTAAAGAATAAATACATAATTTCGGTGAAAAGTACATATGTTGGGGGAAAAAATACATACATATTCTTTATTTCAATTAACAACTACAGTTTTTTTAATATCAATATTTTTTGTAAATTGGTTGGAAATTATCAAGCATCCAATTATTTTTTTAGTGTTCAGTTTAATTTTTGTTAATAATTATTTTCCGTTTGATTGAATTTATTTTTCCTCAGTTTTATTCATAGAGTTGAAATATTCTTCAATGGATTACAGTCGCACACAGTTTTAAAAAAAATAACAGCAAAATCTTCTTTTTTTTAAATTTAAATTCAAATTTTTTGTGTTTTGTGGCAGTTAAATACTTGGCAATCCAGTTTATGCCTAATTTTAATATCCCCATGAGAGTCGAAAGTAAAATTATCATAACCGACCTTTTTCTCCTCACAGTAAAAATTTCAAAAATATTTTATTTTTATATTTAAATTTTTTTTTTCACGTTGCTGTCTTCCTTTTTTTTTTCTCTCGAATTTCCATTTATAGTTTTTCTTTTTTTGCTCTTCCTTTGGGGTCGTCCATCTTTTTATCCTCCAAACATTCACACATTTACACACTCTTCTGCAAAAAAAAAGGAAAAAAATAAATGAGTAAGCGACGAAATATTTTGTCTTTGTTTTGGTTGGGTTAACCTTGCTTAAAACTCATTTCATTTTGTTGCATTTTTTTCTTTTTTGCCTTGGCTTCTCCTCTTCTTTTTTTTGTTTATTTATTTTTGGGCTATGCCATTGTTTTTTTTTCTCTTCCACCAGTTTTTATTTCTCAACGCCAACCATTTGTTTTGCCACTGAAGAATGTCCAATGTTAATTTCTGACGGACGGCATCTTCTTATTTTTTATTTTGTTATCGTCGTCACTTTTTTTTGATGCTGGAAAAAATATTAAAAATTACGAAAAGTAAGGTGGTGATTTTATTATCTTCGATGGATATTTTTTTTTTGCTGCTTTTTTGGTAATAAAAATGATCGGAATCGTGCTCGCAGTTTATGAAAAAAAATTTTTGATTTTATTCCAAGGCTTGAAAATCTCAAAAAAAATATTTCTACATAAGTCCTCAATTATTAATATTTTTCTATAAAAATTGTGTCGTTCGTATGTCACAGTTAATACATATATCATGCAAAAAAAAAAATTGATATAAAGTAATCAAATTTCTTGCAAATTTTCCCCTGCGTTTTTAAATCAGCTCAGTTTTTTGAAATATTCAATAAAGTTTGCTTTCTGTTTAGAATGATTCAGTTTACCCTATGCATTTAAAAACCCTGATACAGTTAAATGAAAATACATTTATTTTTTGGCCTTTTAAAAACCAAAATTAAATTAATTTTTAATTTCCAGTTTGATAATGTTGATTGTTCCATTTAATATTATTTCTGATTGAAAATTTATAAAAATTAAACTGAACATGTAAACAATATGCAGTTTTTTTGATACTAATAATAAAAAAATTTTTTGTTACGATTAAATCGCCCTGCTCAGTTTAATTTTTTTTTATAATCTATTTTTTTTTTATCCAAATCAATTTTCTGATCACAGTTTATTTTTAAGCGTCATTTCGCATAATACCCAGTTATTAAAAAAAGTTTCCACAATTCGTACACTATTTCAGTTATTTTGGAAAATTCTTCTTTTGCTGCTGTTTATTATATAATTCCATAAGATTAGCAAATTTGCTTCTAAATTTTTATTCCAAAATTTTTAGAAATCAAACTAAAAAATAAAAGAAAAAATAATGTTTTATTTATTTATATCTCTTTGTTTATGTTCAGTTTTATAATACTTACAAGACATATCTCCCAATATCAGTTTTAAAAATATCTCATAATTTGCTTTGGCCATGTCTAAAATTATTTTATTCCCTGCCATCTTTTTCAGTATATTTTTTTTGTTGAATTTAAGGCTATTTCAATTAAAAAAAAGGTGACAGTTATTTAAGATCTTTCCCAAATGATTTGAGTTATTATAAGTTTTTTAAAAATATTTTCAATTCTTTACTCAGACAGACACACAGTTTATTTAAAAATCTCTGTTTGTCACATATTAATATAGAACCGAATTTTGGCTAAAATTCTTTTTTTGAAAATTTTTGTATAAAATAATTAAATCACCTTAAAATATTTGTCGTTGTATTTTTCAGTTTATAATTCTCTTACAAGATAATTCTTTAATTATTGTGGATTAAAATAGTCCCCAACCTCTTAAACGTTCCTGGAACTCAGTTTTTTATTCTCACTTCAAACAATTGTTTTTTATTTTTAACAATTTTATTTTCACCCTTCTTCCCTCTTTGTTTTGTTCCTTCCTTCTTTTTTTTTATTTGGAAATTTCATTTATACTATTTTTTTCTTTACTTTTTTTTTCTTGAGCCGTTCCTTGATAGCTTTTTTTTATTTTTCCACCCTTTTGGCTTAATTTGAGAGAGGAGTTTTTTTTCTTTGCTTGCTTGCTTGTTTGCTGGCAAAAAATGAAGTTGTTGTTGCTTACTTTATTTATTTATTTTTTCGTGGCAGTTTTTCTCAATCTTTTTCGGCGCCTTTTTTTATTTCAACAAAGCAAAATCCAAGAAAAATAAAACTTTGCTTGCTTGTTTTTTGACATTTTTTAAGTTCCAAAAAAAATAACAACCAAATTTTTTTTTTCTTTGTTGAAAAACCATAAAACAATCAAAATAAAAGTTGCAAAGATTGGCCCCCTTCTGCGTTAAAAATACGCAGTTTTTTTTGGTGGAAAGATGAAAGATTTTTCTAAAATTTGTTTTCTGAAGAAAAAAAGTAATGAAAGTTTTAAGACAGTTTAATATTGTTTCTTACAAAACTAATTTTCTGTCGTGTCAGTTTTCAATTATTAAAATTAATTAAAGTAATTTTACTTTTACATTTTAAAAATAAACCAAACGTAATCAGTTTTTCTAAAATCATTTTTTGTTTTGAATAACCATCGCGAGTCGCGATCGTCTCCAGTTTTTATGATTTTTTTTGGTTCTTTTAACCCTCTTTTTTTTCTTCGCAATATTTGTTTTTTAACATGCATTCTTTTTAATTTGTTTATTATTAATAAAAATGTAACAAAACCACAGTTTTTTTTTGATAAAGTTTCTTCTTTCAGACGACGCGTTAGAATACAGTTATTATGTCTTCCTTTTTTTTAAAACTTATTACTTTTATTATGCAGTTTTATTTTATAATAATAATACTTTGTTTGTAATTTGACTATCAAAAAAAGCTCTTTCCAGTTTAAAATAATTATTTAAAGGAGAAAGCTTTTACAATTACACATGTGCCTCTATGTTCAGTTTTCTATTATTATTTTTACTTTATGTCTTTTATATTTATTTAACAGTTTTAAATTTTTTATTTTTGAAAATTATTGACATCCCATATTATGGCTTATTTAATTTACGAGCAATCTAATAACAAATCTTACAGGTTTTGTTTAATCAAAATATATTTACAAAACGCAGTTTTTTAAGTTTAAATTAAAGATATGTGCTTAGCCAAAATGTTTTATTTTTTATCTTTCACTTAGTTAGTTTGACACGACCTTTAATGAACTTTTATTCCCAGTTTTTATTTATTTTTATACACGATATAAAATGATAAAACAAACTTACAGTTTTTATAAAAAACAGTATTTTTAATTCAGTCCAATAAAATACCACTTATATCAGTTTTTTTTATAACTAATAACATTTTTCGTTTGTTAAATGACATTTAAAATGAATAAGAATTGGAAAAAAATGTAATACAGTTTAAAAACTTTAATAGTTTATAAAAATTGGATTTTTATTTGAACAGTTTTTCCCATATTTTAATATGAGACGTAATTTCTCTTCCACCGTTTTATTTTCTTTATTAATAAAAGATATTCCTCCTACAGTTTCTCCTTTTTTATATTGTCGTGAAAGCCTTATAACTTATTCCAGAATTTTTTGTTTTAGATCTAAATAAAAGTTTTGTTTAAATTTAAATTATAAGCTCGGGTTTTCCGTGACTGTTAAAAAAATTTTAATTTATTTTTGCTTATTAATAAATTGTTTTTTTCAGTTTTATTTTAATTTTATTCCATTCTTAATAAATGGTAAATCAAATGTCTTCTTCATCTTCCAATTATCAAAAAGTGCCCAACTCCTCTTCCCTTCAAACTTCCCATTCCTCACCTAATTGCCTTTATGAAGAAAATAAAGATGATCATGGAATTATCGAAGACGATGAAGAAATAAGCGATGATGAAAGACACCATTTCTTGCATCCATCCGATCATTCTCTCCCACATATGCATCATCAGTTTTATTCGTCTCCTTCACAACAAAAATTTTTACCACCACCTCCAATTTCATCCTTGAATGGTCATCGAATGGCTATACCTCCACATGTTCCAGGAAGTTGTAGAGGACAACAGCAACAACAGCAACAACAGCAACAACAACATAGAAAAAAAATTTCTTCAAATGTTTTATTACATTTTAGTGGTGGAGGTGGAAATGGAAATAATAATCGTTTTATACATCATCAAACATCCATTGATTCTCCTCCTAAAAGTATTAGAAAAAATCTTTATTTACAACATCAAAGTCATAGCAGCCATTTATTTCATGGTATGCCATCAACGAAAATTAAAACATTAGAAGGTGAGTTCGGAAATAATTTTCAACAACAGTTTTAAATTTTATGTGTAAATTATTTTCGAAAAGTATCCGACGACATACAAACTATGCAGTTAAAAAATTTGAAATCTTTAAACCTTTTTTAAACATTTTTTTGTTTTTTTTTATTCAAAAATTATTAGTTCTCTGCAATTTTTTTTTACGAAATTTCTTAAAGTAAATGTCGCGTCATGTCAGTCGCCTCGATCCTGCGATTGGAATCAAAAAATCAGTTATTAATATTTCGAACAAAAAAAAAGATTAAAATCACATAATTATGTCCCTTTTTTTCCATAGATATTATTCCCATATTAACTTCATTAATAAAAAAACTCAGAAGAATTTAAAAATTTAAAATAATATTTTTTTCATGTTTTAATAAATAACAGTTTAATTTTTGAAAATTTGAAATTTCTGGACAGTTTTTTAAGAGATTTCATTAAAGAAAATGCAAAACATTTCGCCGAGTCAGTTTTTTTTGTTATTATCGAAATCATTTTTTTTCGAAACCAATACATTTCAGTTATAAAAGCTTAAAAAAATAAAAACCGAATAGTTTCCTTTTGCTTTTTTCAAACATATAAAAAAAATTTCGCCAACGCAGTTTTATAAATTTAAATTTTGTGATGCTCTATAAAAAAAGCCGATCTTTCAAGTATGCAGTTAATATTTTTTATTTTTTCAAGAGCTACAATTTTTTGCGATTTTAATGAGTATTTAAAAAAATGCTTTTGTTAAACGTCGTCTCAGTTTTTTTTATTGTCAAAATCCTTAGCTTTGGAGTCTTTGGAACACAGTTATTAAAATTATTTAAAAATATACAACGGATTCGTCACAGTTTTTTTTAAAATTATAATATCTGCCACATTCAAGGCAGTTATAAAAATTTTTGAAAAAAACTTAATTTACTTATTTTTATAAAAGGAAGTTATAACTTTTTTTTTTTCAAAACGAGCCTGGTAGTTCGCAGTTTTTGATGAATGGCTTAAAATGCCCATGAATTTTGCTTTCGATTTTTTCTTATCAAAATAAATATATCGGCACCAAAACAAACTGAATTCAGTTATTAAAATATCCAAAAAATCTTTAAAAGCACTGTTCAGTTTTGTCATAAAAATAACGAAGTTATACGAATCTTAAAAAGTTCAAAACCCCAAATAGAATTTTTTTTTTCTATATTTTGTTGAAATTCAGTTAAAAATTTATATTTTTTGCACGATGTGACTGTTCGGCACAGTTTTTTTTATGAACCTCTTACAATATTTTTGAGGTTGTTCAATTTTTCAGTTTATTTTAATTTCGAAATTCATATTCACAATAATGCTGCTTTCAGTTATTAAGATATTAAAAATAAAAAAATTTCCAAAAAATCTTCACAGTTTTTTTTAAATGACTTTTATCGTGCAGTTTGAAACAAAAAAAAACATTTGAAATTCAAACAACTTTCAAATTAAATCCATTCTTATATTTATAATTTTGATATTTCATCATCAGTTTAAAATAAAAAATAATTACATACTATATTTTTAGCAGCCGATTCATATCTCTCAGCTTCGATGGGACGATTATCAAATGTTCATCATCGAAAACATAGCGAAAAGTGAGTTTCAATCAAAAAAAAACATTGCATAGTTCAGTTTAAAAAAGTATTAAAAGTATGCAAAATCAAAGAAAAAAGATTTAAGAGAGACTCTACGAGTAAATTTAAAGATTTTGAGGTCGAGCGGTCCATTTTTTTTAAAAAAATTTTTCTATTTTACTTTTCCGGTAATTTAGGAGGAATAAAAATTATTGGTGTCAAGATTTTTCTCAAAAAATAAGCAGATATGCAAATTGTCATCTATCTTAGTTTAAAGCATGAATTTAATTCAATAATTCGGCTAAATTCACCCATGAAGCATAATATTTTGATTTTTATCCAATATTAGGTAATCGAATATGGGCTTTCGAATGGTGTATACCATATATTTAGATAACATATAAAAATGAGGTGAAATTTGCATTTCAAAATTTTAAAAATCTTAAAAATGATGCCATTTTGGAATGGTTTTCCGGGATTCGCGGAGAAAAAAACCATATAATCCTCAGAATCTCCTCTTTATTTTCCAAAAAAAATTTAAAAAAAACAAGGTCCACCTAAGGAAATCCATAGCAAAACCTGCGCGCGACCACAATTTTTAGTGGGGAAAATGGTTTTTCACTTTCTCTCTTTGGTTTTTGGCATTATGTTCAATTGTTTTCGAAGAAGAAAAAAACAAAAGAAATGGATTTCCCCACTAAAAATTGTGGTCGCGCGCAGGTTTTGCTATGGATTTCCTTAGGTGGACCTTGTTTTTTTTAAATTTTTTTTGGAAAATAAAGAGGAGATTCTGAGGATTATATGGTTTTTTTCTCCGCGAATCCCGGAAAACCATTCCAAAATGGCATCATTTTTAAGATTTTTAAAATTTTGAAATGCAAATTTCACCTCATTTTTATATGTTATCTAAATATATGGTATACACCATTCGAAAGCCCATATTCGATTACCTAATATTGGATAAAAATCAAAATATTATGCTTCATGGGTGAATTTAGCCGAATTATTGAATTAAATTCATGCTTTAAACTAAGATAGATGACAATTTGCATATCTGCTTATTTTTTGAGAAAAATCTTGACACCAATAATTTTTATTCCTCCTAAATTACCGGAAAAGTAAAATAGAAAAATTTTTTTAAAAAAAATGGACCGCCCGATTTGAATCAGCTCGTAGAACCTCTCTTAAGTAAATTTTTTTGCAAAAAAAACTAAAATTAGAGTAATTTTAAAACACAAAAGATTTTTTATTTTGGCCAGAATAAAATCCAGCGCTCTGGAAATTGTACAGTTTAAAAAAAATATCCGCTTTCCATTACTGACAGTTTAGTTCTTCTCAAAAAACTGATTACAGTTTTTAATTTCTATAAAATTTGCATAGAAAAACAAATTTAACTTTTTAAAAACTTCTCATCCTATTAACTCACTTCAGTTTTTAATATTTATTCGTCTATTTCGGTATTAATTTTTCGTTACCGCAATTCAAATGTTTTTTATTCATTTTCAAAAAAACCCACTTTCAATCGATGTCTTTCTTTTTGTTTTCTCCAATGTTATTTATTATGGGTATTCTTTATAAAAAACAGTTATTTTTGCAAAAACATTATTTATTTATTTTGAACATAATTTTTTTTGTTGCTCTTCATATTTATACCACCACCATCAACCTACCGACCTTTATTTTTTGCTACTCATATTTCTTTTCCCTTTTTTTATTATTTACTTTTCGCTATGGCATTTTTTGATGGACGAAAAATGTCATAACATGTATAATTTTTGTAGGATAACAAAGATGAACAAAAAATTAAAGCCTTTTATTTGAAAACGCAGTTTTTTTCAGGCTTTTATTGTTCTTTTTATTTTGCCTCGGTGGCCTTAAATATTCTTTTTTTTCCTTTTTGTTAATTTACTTCGGAAAAGAGATCTCCACAATTTTTAATTATTTAATCAAACATAAATTTTGTATCTGTTATCTGATGAACTTTGTATTTCGAATATTTAGAAAAAAACCTTCATACATTATTTATCACAGTTTTGCCAACAAAAAAAAAATTGAATGCGTCGATGATTCCCAGCATTTTTGAACTTTTGGATAATACAAAAAAATAAAATAACTCCTAATTGCTAATTATTCAACAGTTTTAAATTTTTTTTTCATTCTTGATTTTAGTATTTATTTACTTTTAAAGTTTTCCGTAGACCTCTAAATTGAACAGTTTTTATCAAACAAAACTCTAGATGAAAAAAAAGAACTGATTTTTTTTCTTCGCCTTTCCATTAGTTTATCCTAGAACAGTTTTACCATTGCATTTTTTTCCTTTCGATGTTTGTTTGACAAAAGCCTGTAAACTTCACCCAGCGCAGTTTTATTACAAAAATTTTATTATTTAAAAAACACCTATTCTAATTTCTTCAGCATTTTGTTTTATTTTGAGTTATTGGAAAAAGTTTGAATATAAATTGCAAAAACATGATTAATGAAATCCAGTTTAAAGACCCCTTTTTTAATTAAGACGTAGGTATTCAATTTCCATTAAACTTTTTCTGAAATAATGCAGTTTTTTATCCCAAAACCTTTAGAAGAAGAAAAAAAACACCTTTTCATTTATTTCCTACAGTTAAACTTCACATAAGAAAATTTGACCATCCATGCTCAGTGTGTTTTTTACCAACGTCTTTTTTTCATAAGTTCCTTCAAATTGGCTCACAGAAGAAAGCCGCACCAGTTTTATCAACAAAAAATTTTATTTTTTACAAAAACATTGATTCATATTTTTAATTTAAGTAACTAATAATCTATGATATTAAAAATTTAGAGTAAACATTTCGAACTATTTGAAATCAGTTTTAAAACATTTTTATTTTTAAAAACATTCGTACATTCAAATTTCATTCAAATTTTACACTTATTCTTCATACCACACAGTTTTGTTTTTATCACAAAAACATTATTGAAAAATTCGAATATTTATTTTTTTCCCAGCATTTACAAGAAATTTTAATAACTAAACAAAAAAATTAAACAAATATTTTAATCGAAACCACCAGTTTTTTACCAAATCATTTTAAATTTTGAACAGTTTTGATAAACGCCTTTAAAGCCCTACCCCTATCTTCCTGGTCAGTTTTATAACAATCAAATTATTATTTTAAAAAATGATTTTTTTTAACTTTTAAAAACAGAGAAAAAAATTTGAATAATAGAAAATCATAAACAGTTTAAAACACCCTTTTTTTTATCCTAGACTTTGGTACTTAATTAGAGTTAAGTTTTCCAATGCCCTCTTGTTTGCCCAGTTTTATCAACATCCTGTTGGCTTTCAACAGTTTTTATAAATGTCTTTAAACGCGTTCCTTTAATGTGGTTGGCAGTTTTATCACAAAAAGTAATTTTATTTTTTGAAAACATTGATTCCCACATTTTTTTCTTGCCAGTTTTAGTATTTTCCCTATCTTTTGTTTTCTCTCCATTTTTTTATTTCCACTCATTGAACTTATCTTTTTTTTTGTTATGAGACAGACAAAAAATTTTTTCTTCTATATATTTTATATTTTACCAACAACAAAAAAGTTATTATTACATATAACAATAATTATTTTTCTGTTGCTATAAGCAACCTTGGGGTTTTACATATTTTTTTTTTCTCAGGCTCATTAGACCTTGTTCTAATTTATTTTTCTTTCTTTCTTTTTTTCTAAATAATTTCATTGTATTTTTTTCTTTTAAAAAAACATTATCTTTTCTTATGCAGTTTTTTTCTTATCTCCTCGTAATTTTATTGCTCCAGTTTTCTTAACTTTTAAATATTGCATTTGTCATTTTTCTTATTATTTTTTTTTATGGCTGATGTTGTTTCTATTTATAAATCCAAAAATCCACCTGTTTTTATTTTATTTTTTTTTCATTCAGTTTTTACTTTCTTATGTAAATATAAAATATTAATTTATTAAATTGCCTTTTTTTATCCGTTATTTTGGGTTTGATTTATAGGTGTTAAGAAGAAGAAAAAAAAGAAAAGTAATGGAACATGATGTCATATTGTCTTCGTATTTGTTTGTTTTTTCCAAAGTGTATTTTTTGTCTTTTTATAAGTAACTATCAATTGGAAAAAATTAGTGATTTAGGGAACACAGTTTTTTTACCATTTTTTTATGTTCGAATTTCTCGAATTTTTTTTAAAGATTTTGTCTTCAAAAATTTCGCCACGTGGTCAACAATCATTTTCTTGCCTCTGCCTTAATTATTTTATTCAAATTCTTGCTTTTTGTTTAATGAAAAAAATATTGGAATGTACTTGATCCACAGTTTTAAAATTTACTTATCCAATCTTTAAATATTTGAAAAAGTGCTTCACATTTTTTTTTAAATTTGTTTCATTATTGATTAATATTTAGAAAAAAGCTATTACTTTCGTGTTTCAATCAATGCACAGTTAAAAAGACCTCTGTTTTCTAAATAAAATGCAGTTTTGATTTTACTTTGTATATCTTTAGTAGATAGGATATTTATAAGCTTTAATTTTTTTGTTTTGCAACAAAGTGATTAGAAGAACTTTCTGGAACAGTTTTTTTTTGAAAATTAAAGTTTAATGGTACAAAAGAATACCAGTTTTTTTGAAAATAAAATAATAAAATTAATTTTCTTAAGATATTTCCTTCCTACCCAAATTTAAACCCCAGCTCAGTTTAATACCACCAAAAGACTTTTTATTTCATTTAATTTATGAGTCCATTTAATTTAAAAAAAAAAGCTAAAATTTATTGAAATTGTTTGTGTTTCTCATTCACCTGTTGTTATTTTTTTTACTTTGAAAATTTTTTTCATTTTCTTTTTAATCAGTTTTAAGTATTATAATTTATAAAAGAAAAAAAGAGAGTTAAAAATGAGTTGAATTGATTCTTTTTGCTTTGACAAAAAAATCTGTGCGAAGAAGATCAGTTTTAATGAAATTTATTATTTACCTCTAGTTTGTCGAGGAGGATCCAGTTTTTTTTAATTTAAAATTTTTTTTGGGCTGATTTTCAAGCTATCATCCTATCTCCCAGTTTTTTGTTTGTTAATAATTTTTTCTTCATAATGTCAGTTTTTAATTTTTTTAAAATCAAATCTTCGTTAACAGTTTTAAAAATAATTTTTTTTCTTGCTTCAGCAAAACTCAAGAACAGTTTTTTCATTATTTTTAAAAATTAAAAAATATCTTAAAATGTTTTGTGGAAAATCAAACTCTTTGTTCATTTTATTATTATATACTCGGGAGGACTTCATGTTCAGTTTTTTTGATCCCTTTGAAATAAAATAATTAATGTATTAGCCTTAAACCTTTTTTCGATCAATTTCCACCCTTTTTTTCTCTATTTTTTCACCGTTTTTTTTTAAATTTATGATTTGCGTCTCATTTTTTATTTATCTGCCATATAAAAATATTGTTTTATTTTTTTTTTTGATTAATTTTATTAAACTAAAAATCTTTAGTTTTTGGTTTTACATTTTGACATTTATTTTATTTATTTTATTTTCTTGCAAACAAAAAACTTTTGATCGCAGAAAAAAAAACATTCAAAAGAGTGATGGTGGCTCAAGGTCCAGATGGTCGAACTATTAGTAAAGCAGCAACCATTTCTTCATCATCACCAAGGCCAAGGTTTTGTTTTTATTTTTTGTCTGATTCTTTTTTTCGTACACTGTTTATTTTCCAAGAATTTAATTAAGAAATACAGTTAAAAAGTTAAATCTATTTTTATTTAAATGTTTGAAATAAACTTATCAGTTTTGTGGCAAGCCCAAATGCGGATCTTTTTTTGAAATTCGTTTTTGATTTTTACGCTGTTTTGAAAATTGTAACCAAACTCAAGAGTTACTTTTTGAATTTTTTTTATTAAACTTTACTTCAATTAATGCAGTTTTTAACCTTTTTCCATTTTTCGTACAAACAATACAGTTTTGATTTGCTGTTTTAAAGAAAGACAGTTAAATTATTTTTATTTTTTATATTCCCTACAATGCCATTTTTGAGTACCTAAAAACAAGGTCTACAGTTTTAATAAAAAAATAATATTAATAAAGTATTATTTATATTTGCCACGAAAATACAAAATACTAAAAGTCTGACATGGCCCAATCTCGAATATATGCAGTTTAATAAAGTTTCGATGAAAAAAATTCTTGAAATAAGAAAAAAATGAAATTTTTTCACTCGTTTCAGTTTTTTCACCTATTAAAATATGGTTAACAGTTTTATATTTCACAACAAAAATCCCACAAACCCCTCCCTAGTTAGAAATTATCCAGTTAAAAAACTTTATAAAATTAAAAAATTTTATTTTACAGTTACTAAAACAAACCTTTCAGTTTTAGTAGTGCATCAGGATATTTGGAACAAAGATATAATAAAAGTTGTGATTGGTCTCCACAACCCATAGGCGGAGGAATTCATCATCCACCAAATCATATTAATGATGCAATAAGCTTGCGATCATTTAATAATCCCATCGCTCAAGTAAGTTTTATTTACATTTAATTAAGTCAGACACAGTTTAAAAAATTAAAAAATTTTATAAAAAATTAAAGAAAAAAAAATTGATTTCCTTGTTGCAAAGGATTAATTATTAAAGATTTAAATTTTTCTTTGCGCAGTTTCAGTTAATTTATATTCGCGAAAAAAATTGTTAAAAGAACAATTAAATAATCAGTTTCCAGTTTTTTTAAGTTTAAAATAAATGCATTTTCTTGGAAGAAAAGAAGAAAAACGAAATGTAAAAAAATTGGATCTAATTTCATTTGTTTACGTTCATATATTTATTTTACTTTTTACCCTGCAATCACGTATTCATTTTAATAATAATAATAAAAATGTGTAAACCCACTTTTTTCCGATTTTTTTTAATGTAATCAGTTTTTAAAAATAAAAAATCTTTAAGATTTTTTTTGCGAATACCATTGGTTTCAAGATTTATCAGTTTTTTTCCCTCGAAAAGCCCCACTTTTGTAATTTAAAAAAACGAAAATTTATGGTTCCATTGAATACTACGGCCCCAGTTTTTTATCTAAATATTTGTTAGAAGTTAAGATCGCCGTATTTTTTTTATGTTCTCTCTACAATTAATTCTTATGACTTTGGGCACATTTTCCTAATTTTGCCGCTTATCTGGAATTTCTACAGTTTCATTTTTTAAACTTTATTTTCTATATTGCACAATTACATATTTTGCATAAAAAAAAAAGACTGGTCTTTTTTTCGTTGATATCAATGTAAAATAAACACAGTTATATAAAAAAAATTCGTTCATATAAAATTTCTTTCAGTTTATTTTTGATTGAAATTAATTTTTAAAAACTTTATATATTTTTGTTTGTTATACCATTTATTAACTGTGATTTGCAGTTTAAATAATATTTAATTCCATACAAAAAAAATATGCTGTGATTTTTCTTTATATTGAACAATCAATCGGAGGTAGTTTAGTATCCTAATAGCTCCTTTATCTTAGAAAAAGACAATTTTTCAAAAAATAAAATAAAGAAATTTCTAAAAATGAAAACAATGCAACAGCATTTTTTGGATATTTAAAACATCAGTAAAATTTAAAAGTAAAATATAAATAAAAACGAGATATAAAAAACCACCCAATTCACCGACAGTTTGTTATTATTTTTAAAAAAATTACCAATAATTTCCTGATATTTAAAAAAAAAGGATGACGTTGTTGAAGTCTAAATGACAAAACTACATATCCAATTTTATCCAAAATAGCAGTTTTTTTTTGTTTGTTTAGTTAAAATGAAATTAAAATTTTTAAAAAATTTGAGTCAAACCCGAAATGTTTTTCTTGTGAATGTTTTTTGTTTTGAACCTTCGATAATGTCAATCTTCAGTTTTTTATATATAAAAATTATTATATTGATTTCCTTGTTGACAATAAAAAGACGCACAACATCACAGTTAAAAAATTATATTAAACATTGAGCTTCCGCTAACCTTATTCTATATCAGTTATAAAATCCTAAGAATTATTATTAAATTGTTCTTGAATTTTTATTGATGAATAACCAAATTTTCAAACTACACAGTTTTAAGTTTTCGAATTTTTTTGGTAAAAATCATTAGACCACGCCGAACAACAGTTTTTATTGATAGCTTCAATATTTGCATTTAATTATGAAAAAAATTTTTTGAGTCAGTTTATATCTTTTAAAAATAAAAAAATGTTTTCTATTTATTTTATTCGTTCACAGTTTTTCTTTTGAGATTTTATTCGATTTTGATCAGTTTTTTATTAAAAAAATTGTTTTAATGAAAAGTCTTAGTTATCGAGAACTTTCTTCCAGAAGTTATCCCGTTATCCAGTTTAGAAAAAAATTTAGCAAAAGAAAAAGGATTAAAAACACCGCACAGTTTATTTTAATTTTTAATAAATAGTAAATAAAAATTTGTCTTTGGTTTTGGCATCGAAGATAAAAAATAAAATTATCCTTTTTCAATCAGTTATAATTTATCCAAAATATTCGCGTCTTTTTTCATGATTACAAGGTATTAATTTTTGGTTAGTTATTATGCCTGATCACAGTTATTAAATAATATAAAATTTATCTCATGGAATTTCTTTCTCTAAACATTAGTCGCAAAGATAAAATTCTCCTTCTTTTCTTTTTTTAGTAATTTTCCAAATCCTGATTCCCAACAGTTTTTGACAATAGAAATATATGGATGCCTTTCTCCAGTTATCTCTTTCTTCACTTTTATCAAGTCTCCTTCATTCACTCTCCCTCTCTAATGGCGGCGCCACTATTTTTCTTTTTCTTTCTCAACAACTCCAATTTACACTTTACTTTTTTTCGTGTCCTTTTTTCCATCCTCCCTCACTATTTTAAATTTATTTCATTTTTTCTTTGTCATTCCTCTACCAAAAATTTTTTTCCTCATTATCCTATTTTATTTTGTTGTTGCATTAAATGCCACCATTTTTTATTTAACGTTTTATATATAAAAAAAAGTAACCAAAAAAGAAATAAAAAAATATAACGAAAGAAATGCCCTTAAGGCACTTGTGTAAATATAAACCACGAGAAAAATGAGAGAGAGATAGACACAGAGGAGAAGAAAAAAAATGCAAGGCACCTCATCTATCTTTGTAAATGAGATTCATTTTATTTATTTATTTTTTTGGTTGTTGTTTGGAATTTTTTTAAATGCTACTTTACAACCTTTTTTAAAAAGATTTTCATTAGTTTTTTTTATTACCCTCCAACAAAAAAAAAACAAGGCTCTATTGTTTTTTTTTTATTTTGGATTTTGTTGATTTTTGATTCGTTCAGTTTTTTTTATTAGTTTTTTTTCTTCTGTTAGCGCCTAAAATGGGCACCCATTTTTTATTATTTTTTTAAAATTAGTTTACTCTAGCTTTTCGAAGCCATCGAAGAGAGAATAGGTTAATATAAAATGAGAAAAGCATTCTGTAACTTATGCATTAATGGGATTTTCTAGAGCGCTAAGAACCTCAAGAACAGTTATTTATTTATTTTTTGTGCTTTTACAAAGTTTTTTTTAAATCTTGAAGATCTAGAATTCAGTTCTAATAAAAAAAACTGTTACCATTTTTTCTCCGCACACCAACTGCTCCAGTTTTACTTTAAACTTCTCTGAAATTTTTTATTATTATTTTCGAGAAGTCACTTACACAGTTTTTTTTATTATTTTCTCATTCATTTTGATTTTATTTTTTACAGAAAGTGAATTGTTTTTATCAAAGTTCGTAAATTTTTTGCAGTTTTTTATTTTTTGAGAAATTTGAGTCATTTTGAGATAGTTGAATCAGTGATAATAATATAATTTGGAATAAAAAAATTTCCAGCTAAAAATTTAATAAAAATATTAAAGTTTAATACTCAGTAACAACACAAAAATATTGTTAATAAAGCTCAGTTAAATTAAAAATATTTTGATATATTTAAAAAAATGTTTCCAAAGTAGAAAAAAAAAGGAAATTTTTTTAATGACAAAAATTTTCGTTAAAAATATCTATGATTTTTGAATATTACACAAATAGCTCTTGTCAGTTTTTATTTCGGATTTATTTGATTTTTTGGAACAACATGATCGTTTGCAGTTTTTATGAACATTTTTTCTGCCCAAAATTTTGTAAAATTCAAAAATACGTTCCAAACTACTCAGTTTTTTTAAATTTAAAATAATTTAGCTTTTTTTTATCCCCACCCTTTATTTACTCAGTTAATTACTACATATATTTATTCCTGACTTCATCAATTATTTTTTTAACTCTCTTTCTCGTCCTCATCATTTTTCAATGAACACTTTTTTTTGCATGCTTTTTTATTTTAACTCTTTCCTCCCAAATTGCTCCCTAAGGTGTCTTCATTTTTTTCGTTGTTCTTTTCCCATCCTTTTTATTTTCCATTCTTCTCTTTCAAAACAAAAACAGTTTTTTGTTTGGATAAAAAAACTTTTTTCGTGGGTTTTTTCTTGAATTTTAAAAAAAGCTATTTAAAGGCAACAGTTATAACTTTAAAAACCGGCCTTTTTTAAATTATTTTCATATTTTTGGTTTAAATCCGTTCGTCACGGAAGACCTCAGTTTTTTTTCTTCAAGTCATAGTTTGAAGCCAAATATTGACAATCAATGCCTAAGGCATACTCAAAATCAGTTTTTTAAATATTCAAGCGACTAGAAATTGCAAAAATCAAATAGAATATACAGTTTTTATCTTGTTTTATTTTTATCACAATTTTTTATTATAACCTTTAAGTTTTAAAATACAAAAACAAATCGAATGCCAGTTTTTTTAAAATTTTATTAATTTTTCATCGATCTTGTGTCACCCATCAGAACAGTTTTATATTTATTTTTTTCTAAATCGTTTCTTCTTCTCATTGCCTAAATTATAAGCGTAAAATTTTTTCTTTTAATACATCGTCGAAAATGGCCCCGAGTTATTTAATTACAAAAATAAATAGATTTTTTAAAGCTTAAAATACAATATTTGGAATAATATCACTGTTTTAATTTTGCGACAGTAAACACGGCAATTTTCTCAGAAGAACAGTCTAAAAAGAAAAGTTTCCGATGTTAAAAAATTTTCTAAGCCAGTTTAAAAAAATCTTCTCATAGTCTGATTTTCAAGCGACGTAGAACTATGCAGTTTTATATTTTTTTCCATATTTTTAAAATATTTTAAAGGATGCATCCGAACCCCTGTACCAGTTTTTTTTAAATATATTTTTCAACGACATGAAAGCAGCATAAATCCAAAGCAGTTAGCAAATCCACAGTTTTATTGCTTATTTTTTTGAAACATTCGTTTTACATGATTTAAAGCATTAATTTTTTTCTTCTTCTTTTAAATCAGACTATTAAAGGAAGTTTCAGTTTTTTTATTTAAAAAATAAATTTAATTTTTATCGCTTAAAAAGTTTAACAAAAAATTAATAAGGTTAACGACGAGAAAAAAAAGGATTGCGCAGTTTTATTTTCAACTAAACTTTCTATCTAAATTTTTCTGTTCACATTTCCTGATATTATTTTATCAGTTTTTGTTAATATTTGTAAAAAAAATTATCTTCAAAATCCAAATTTCTCTTCTCCGCAGTTTTTTTTATCTTTCCTAAACATTTTATTTTTTAAATTTCGACAAACTTTTTTTCCCCTTACTCTGTTTTTTTTTCACGTGTTTAATATCAACAACGACATCTCTCCAGTTTTTTTGTTGTTGCATAAACTTATTAGCAGATTTGAATGATGAACGCGCTTGCATTTATGATGAAGTCATGAATTTATTTTATTTTTTTCACGCCAAAAATTTATGACATGAGGTGTAGAATTTATTAGTTTTGCAATAAAAATTTAAAATTTTTGGTTTTTTAATTTTTATGTTTTGTTAAAATTTTTTTTTGTTGCTTTAATATTAAGGACTGAAAAATTATGGGAATTAGTGAGTAAAAAAATTTGATGATCTGATTGCGGATTGCAGTTTAAAAACTTTATATTTATGAAAATATTTTTTTTGTCTTTTAAAATTTTCTTTGGCTTCTTTACTTAGCAAAAGACATTGCAATTTTAAAAACGATGAGCCACCACTTTTTTTAACATTTACAGTTTAAATCTCAAAAAGATACAATACCATTTCAGAACTCAGTTTAATAATATTAAAGTTTATTCATTCATCCGTGCAGTTTTTTATTTTCTAAAATTATATTATAAACTATTATTGTCCAGAAAAATGTTAAGGTTTGAGAATGAGCAGGCAGCAAGATTCATTAAATTTTTTATGGTAGCTTACTTGAACTAATCTCTTTAAAATATTACTCAGTTTTCCAAGCCTTTATCGTGCTGTCAGTTTAAATTTCCAACTTTTTAATATGGTGCCACCATCCAAGCAGTGACTTGCCATTTTAAATCTTTTAGACCTCTTTTATTTTCCTTTTTCAACACAATATTACAGTTTATAAAAAAAAATTCGTGATCCTTCCTTTTCGCCCCCTAATAAAAAATTTCGTTTACAAACAGTGGCAAAAGAAAAAAATTTACATCTGCTTTTTTTTATAAACTTTTTCTATCCTTATTTCCTTCCACCAACCACCAAAAACAACAATGAACAAAAAAAAAGAGTAAACGTGTGCCAAAAAAAAAATATTGACTTTTATTTTATTTTTGGGAATGTTGTTTTTTTTTTTAGTTTAATTTTATTTTTTAAAAGTCAGGAAATAAAAAAAAATTGAGAAAAAAAAGAAAAAAGAGCAGCGACCAAACAAACAAAAAATTATGACGCGAAAAATAATTTTCTTTTTAAATAAAACTTTTCCAAGATTTTTATGTGTAACAGTTTAACTTTCACCGAATGATTTTTTTTATTATGTTTTTCAGTTTAAAAAAATGTTTTTTCGTAATTTAATTAAATCTTTTTAAAAAAAGTGTTTTATTAGGTTCGCGAATTAATCACCAAAAAAATGATGGTTGGCTGCTTAAATTTTCATTCACCCCTCCCTCGCTTGCTTGCTTTTTTCCATTTGCTTCTTCTTACTGACTTTATTTTATTTTATTCTATGCCTATGTTATTTTAATTAGGAAATGGTCACACTATTTTTTTTTTGGATTCCCTCTTCTTTTGTTTTTGGAAGGGTTAAATTTATTTTGTGTAATTTTAAAACAATGAAAAAAAGTCATTGTTTTTTTTCCAAAGTAAATTAAATTTTGAGTTTTTTCTGATACCAAAAAAGCTGCAGTTTAAAATAAAAATAAAAAAGAGTTGGTAGCTGCTTGCATGATTCCAACAACAAAAACAGCTTGTTTTTCTCCAGTTTATCTATATTTGTTAAAAACTATTTTTATTTTTATTTTGTTGTTTTCATTGATTTGTAAAAATAAAACCTTTGGAATCAAGACTTTTTTAAATTAAATTCGATATTAGTTCGTTGTCTCAGTTTTTTTATTTACTTTTTTTACTGCATTTTTTCAAAAAATATTGCAGTTTTTACAATCACAATTTACTCTTTTTAACTACAGTTTTTTTAATTCCCAATTTCCCAAATATATATTTCTTCGTTAATAACAAACAATTTCCTAAATCTTTTTCCTGTTTGCAGTTATTATTAGACCATTAAAACAAAAGGTTTCATTATGAATTCAGTTTTTTTAAATAATTGCTTATTATTGTATCAGTTTTATTTTTTTTAACTTAATATTTTATTTGCTGCTTTTTTGGGCGTATTTTTTTTTACAGGACTGCCAAAAAAAGGTATTCCAGTTTTTTAAATTTCTCTTTTCTCTCCTCCCACTTACCTAAGATGATGACAGTTTTTTGATAGCATATTTTTTTGGTAATAATAATTTCTTTTGTAACCGCTTTCTTTCTTATAGTTATTCCAAGATTATTAAAACAATGTCTTTTAATGAGATATCACAATTTAAGCAAAAATGAAACTGTTACAGTTTTTAAGCTTCAATGCATTCCTCCCACCTTCATTAACGTAATTCAGTTTGTTCTTAATTTATGGATATTATTGTACTTTTTGTAAATAACAAAAAAAAATTCTTAAGCTCTTTCAATTATTAGTTGGCGATTTAGACAAAAACAAATTTATCATGTATATATCAGTTTTTTTCCTTTCAATATTTTCATCGCGATATTTTTTTTTATTTAAAAAATAAGTACACTTTAACACAGTTTTTTTTTCTTCCATTTTCTACAGAAATATGCAAAATTCTCAAAGTTCCCTAACCGCCGCCGCACCACCCAAACATTATCCGTGCTGTGGTAATGGCGGCAGTGGTGGTCATAATAGTCATCGACGACCATCATCAGCCATTCCAAAATGTAGTAATAATTATAATTCCCAATATCCTGGAATAAGTGGAATTGGCGGTGGTGGAAACGATCCAAATCGACATCAAAGAGAAAGAGCAAATTCTATGTTTATTGTAAGAAATTTTTGTTTTGTAAAGTAAATCAAAAATATGTTAATCAAATATTTTCTTTCAACGCAGTTTTTAAATTTATAAATATTTTTTTTTGAAATCTTTAAAACAAGAGAACTCAGTTTTTTATTTTTGAAAAAATGAAGCATAAACTCGGTTGCTTTTTATTTCATTTTCTATAAAGTAAATCTAATTATTTAAATATTTTGGTGCACTTATTTTGGGTCGTTATTTAGAAAAATTTTTGATATTATCGCTGTACAGTTTCGTCTTCAGTTTTATGATTTTTTAAAAAGATTTTTGCATAAAACAAAACAAAAAAATTGTAAAATTTAAATATGCTAATTAACTTTGTTTTTGCTTTTTTTGGCTATCCTACTCCCTCATGGCTAACAGTTTTTAAATTTTTTCTTTATTTAACTGTAAATTTTGCAGCAAAGAAATCTTACTATTCCAGTTTTTCTGGCATAAAAAAGTCAAACATTTTTCGTGCATTTCCAGTTTAAAAAAATTATCTTAAATGTTCTTTGTATTCAAAAATAGAATCATTCTTAAGAATGTTTTCTGACAACATTAAAATTGCTAATTCAGTTTTTTGTTTCTTTTTAAATTATTTATTGCATCATACACAACCAGGTCAGGTAGTGGTGGTCAGTTTATTGTTTTTAACGATGTTAATTTTGGTCAGTTAAAATAAAGCCAAATTGGCAAAATAAGCATTTATATGGTGCAGTTTATAATTTTTTCATTTCAAAGAATTTTGTTTTCTTTTAAAAATATTTTTTAATTAAACAAAATCGCTTCAACTTACAGTTTAAAATCTTTTTTTAAAAAACATTCTATTTTTTGGTATAAAATAAAAAAATAAAAAACCAAATTGCAAAATAACCTTCATTGGTCCAGTTTTATAACTATCTGATATTTTTTAGGTCAGCAGTGATATATTAAAAGTGAGCGGATATTCAAATCAATTTAGAAATTTATTATCCGCTCGATCGAGGAGGGAATCGGGTCCCAGCAGTCTTTTACAACTTCAACGAAGTAACTCACATGGTTGGTTTATTTATTTTTATTGATTTTATTTAATACAGTTTTTTCCCTTTCCCTTTTAGCTTTAACAACAAACAAACACAACCAAAAAATGATTCGCTATACAGTTAAATTAATAATTTTAAAAATTTTCAATGAATAAATTTTACACAAAAAAACAATTAATCACAGTTTAGCATTAAAGATAAAAAAAAAACTTGGTTCTACAGTTTTGGATATTTATAAAATTCTAAATGACCCTACTATTCCAAACATTGCAGTTTTACATTGATTTTAATGAAAAATACAAGAAAAAAATTCGTTAAACAAAAAAGTTATTATTGATTTTGATAAAATTTTGTAAAGTAAGATTAAAAAAACATTTTAAAAAAGTCACATTTAGGAATATTAAATGTGAGAAGCGTGCAGTTTAGTTTAAAAAATAAATACTCCGCTAAAATATTTGGTTAACTTCCAAAAAAATAACTTTCTCTTTTTATCTTTACCGTCAAACTCAAATACGTACAGTTTCCTATAATTTCCATAAAATCCATTCCTACCAACAACATATAAAAAATTTAATTGTTTGACAAAATTACACTCATTAATTCAGTTAATATCTTAAAATTAAGTATCATTGAAAAACCACAAGTAGCAGTTTTATTTGATAATCAAAAAATTAATGCAAAATTCAGTTTCTGAATAAATTGAAATTTTTCTTGTCTTATAGTAGCTTTGATTTTTTAAAAATGCTTTGTATTTTTTCCCACCCGATACTCTGCTCACCAGTTTTTAACTATTTCCAAGAAAGATAATTCACGCCGTGCAAGACTCTTTTTGTTTTGCAACTTCATCATCAAAAGCTGCAAGCATCATTTTGAAATTTGAACCACCACCAAAAAAACATCATTCAAGAAATAAAAAAACATGCGTCTATTTTTTAGTTTTGTTTAAATTTAAGTCAGTTTAATCACGAGAAATTTTATTTTTATGAGTGCCGATAGACATGGCTGCAGTTTTTTTATTGCATGGGAAAATACATTTGTCTGCAAAAAATGAAGAAAAAAAACGTTGCGGGAAAAAAGCTTAAAATTCTAAAAAAAAAGACAACGAAAAAAAACATTTGGGGATAATACTTAATAAAAAAAATAATATTGAATTTCATAGCAACAAACATAAACGACGACAAACATTGAGAAAAGCAATAGTTTTGACTCTATTTTTTTTTTTTGAAGCACACTGCTATTTAAAAATGGATGAACCGGTTCAGTTTTTTTGTTGTGGAATAAGAGAATCCGTGTAAAAAAGGAAAGACAGTTTTAAATATTTTTAGTTTATTAATTGAAAATTCATAATTTTAATTTTTTCTCTAAAAAAGAATATTAATTTTTTCTAAATTGTTTTGATCCAAAGATAATCAAAAGTTTTTAATTCCTCAGTTTAAAATTTTTTCCATATTTAAAATGTTTGGAAAGATGAAGCAAAAAATATTAAGATTAAAAAATCGTGTTTAATATTTATATTTATTATGCAGCATTTTCTAAAATACAGTTTTTATACCAGTCTTGCATTTTGCTCAGTTTATTTTTTTCCTTGAATAATCGGCAACCCAGATGGATTACAATAACAGTTTAATAATTTTAACCTCGTAAGTTCAACCTGCAGTTTCTCAAAAAAATATGTATTTTAATTTTCCGTTTCTTCCCAATAAAAATGCCCTAACAATGAAAAGCACACGTGGCTCCTATGAAGTCATCATTAGTAATTCAACAATTTAAGCTTCATTTCTTAGAAGAAGAAAAAAATGCATTTCATTTTCATTCCTTTTTTTTCTTTTACTCTTTTTGTTTTAAAGATTCAATTAAAATGATTTTTCCTCCTGACAGTTTTTTTATAGTTTTAATTATTTTATGTTGTTGATCCTTTGTTAAGCCACATAGCGTCAAGATACATTGTCGCGCGTTTTTGTTGTTGTTTCGCTCTGATTCTCCCCAGTTTTTGTATTGCTTTGGTTCATCGCCACTTTTTAATTTCAACTATCACTTTTGATTTTAAAAAATACCATATTTATCAAAAATCAGTTAAAATAGTGATAAAATTAAAAAATTTAATTTTATTACCGGACAGTTATTATTATTTTCTTATAAGTTTGAGTGTTGTTATTACTGAAAAGTTTTTAATATTTATATTTAAATAATTATTTTAAAATCTAACACAGTTTTTTAAATGCTCAGTTTTATTACCATCCATCTTTTATGCAATTTATTAAACCATTAATAAATGACATGCTTTACCACACCATTGATGGATTTGTCAGTTTTTTTAGATTTATAAAAAATTATGAGTACTCAGTTTTATGCTAATGCCAAAGAATTCAGTTTTTTATCTTTTTATTAAATTTCTTAAAGGCCCCTTACTTAACATTTACACAGTTTAAAAATTTTCCAATTTATTTTAATCTCTCTTCTTGCAGTTTATTAATCCTTGAACCATCACCTCCTTGGTTCTCACAGTTTAATGAGGATTTTTATTTTGGATCAGTTTTGAAAAAATATTTAAATTACAAATTATAGATTTGCTATGGCAATGCAACATCGGTTCGTCTTCTTCAGTTTTTATTTTCCCTTATTTTTAAAATCTAATAATTGCTTATTTGATTTGTTCTGCACAGTTTTCAATAAATTCCTCAAAATTCTTTAAATCTTTCTAATCATTATTTATAATATTTTTTTTTCATTAATCACCGAAATCATAAAAACTAAAAACAATTGGGAAAATAAAAAAGTACAAAGCCAAACTTTTTTATTTTTATTTTCTCTCTCACGCAATGTTTTTTACATTTTTTAAAAGAAAAAACGCATTTTTTTCTTTTTGAAATGTGTAAATAATCCATCCAACTATTCAGAATACAAATAAAAAAAATTCCATAAACTTTTGAACTTTATTTTTAATTTTTTTGAGAAAATACGAAAATTAATAAATAAAACCAAAAAAAGGCTTCTAGGTCAATGAATTTATATTGTTTGCCCTGAAAAAAGAAAGCAACTGAGGCTTCCCTTTTTTTGCATGGGGTTATTTTTGGTCGAACGCGAGAGACAAACAAAAGAAGCCATCATTTAAAAAAGAAAGAAAGAATGCGAGAGTCATAAAAAATAAGACGATGATGTCAAATGAGCTAAAAGATTCATAACTTCTTTATTTTTAATGACTAAATAAATAAATAAGTAAGAATTGAGCTGGAAAAAAAGAGGGATAATAATGACATCAGAGAGAAAGAGGAATGAGCTTTTTTAAAATAAAATTTTATACGTGAATGCAACTATTTTTTTGATTTAATATTTTTATGAGAGAGAAAAAGTCTGATAACTAGAACTGTTTACAGTTTTTTTTTCTTACTTTATATTTTATTGGTTCCCTTGAGAAAATCCTGAGCAGTTTTTTTATTATTATTAGCTTTAATTTCTTATTACAGTTTAAAAGAATTTTTAAAAGTAAATTACGATCATTTCATTTATTATTAAAATTTTTCTTCAGATACATCATCTTCTGTCAGTTTTAAATTTTAAAAAATATTTTCTAAAAATAGTTTTCTTTATCTCAAATGTGCGGATTTTTTTTTGCTATCCACTTTACGAAACCGGTAGTTTAATTTAATTTCCATGATATGGAAGATCAAATAGCTGGAACTTTCACAGTTTTATTTAAAATTCCTTAATTATTTTTGCCCTGAATAACAGTTTTTTTTCTCTACGCTTATACAATTTAAAGTTTCTTAACGAAAAAGATGTTAAAAAATATGTAATCTTATATTTTCTTAAATTTACTTTTCAAAACAACATTCATCTACATAGTTTTGATTTTATAAAAATTCTTTTTTCTCTATCAACAGTTAATTTTTTTCTGAGAAATTATATATTTTTTCTTGGACATTTTTTTATCACATCCAGTTTTCTAAGTATTATTTCCAAATTCAAACCTCCTAACACAGTTTATTTGTATTTTTATAAAACATTTTTTTCGACACTCACCTTCATTCCAAATTTACGTCAGTTTTTTATTAACTAATTTTGCTTCATATTTCTTTAAACTTTCTTTTGCAAAAAAATCATTTACTTACGTTTTAATTTGATTTGAACAAATTGTTTTTTAAACAGTTACCATTTATCCATTCTTCCTTCACTTGTGCTCTTAATTTAATGAAGAAGAAAAACATGGAAGTTCAGTTTTTGATTTCATAAAAAAAAACTTATTAGAAGTTTATTAAATTTTTATCAAAACAAAATCAAGTTATTTTACAGTTTTTATGAATTAAGTTTTTTGAATTTCAACAGAAGGACCAAATCACAGTTTAAATACATACTTCGTTAAACTTTAAATTTATGACTAGTGTTAAATTCCCGACCGACTTCCCGACCGACGATAATTTCTATCCCGACATTTTCCCGACTTTCCCGACCGACTCATTTTTTATCCCGACAAATAAAAAAAATTTAATATTAATTTTAAAAATCATTCATTTTCGCCTTTATTTTAACCAAAAACCCTTTATTTTCATTTTATTTACATTTAATAGCTCATTTTTATATATTTAAATACTTATAATTAATTAATTTACTAAATTCAAACACCATACCCTACTTTTCGATCCCCCGAATTCCCGACCGACAAAAATTTTTATCCCGACTTTTTCCCGACTTTTCCGACCGAGAGCAATTTCTATCCCGACTTTTTTTGAATTTCCCGACTTTTTTGTCGGTCGGATCGGGAATTTAACACTATTTATGACGTTACTTAAATTCCCCATTTTTTTTTTGTAGTTGATAATTCTCGAATTCAACAAAGTTATTTCCAAATTTTTCCAAACATTCCAAAACTAACTCTAAAAAAGCAAAAGCCACTTTTCAATTTTCTTTTTTTATTCTTTCTTCCAAAAAAAATTCCTTTGTCTTTAGTCACTTTTTTCTTTTCTTTCTTTTTCCTTCTTGTCTTTTGCCCTTAACTTTTTATACTAACTTTTTTTTATTCATGTGCCAAAGAAAGAAAAGAAAGAAAAGAAAAAAGAGATAAAAACGACATCATCGAACGAACCACACTCCCAAATAAAGGAGAGAACATGGGCACCAAAAAAAACATACACTTGAATAAAGAAGCTCCTTTTCTCCACCATCTTGAGTTTCAGCTACAACTGCTTCCTTTCCTTTTCCAACTCCTGGCTTTTTGACTTTTTCTTCTTTTTTCCTTTATTTCTTGAAGAAAGAATAAATAAATTTTAAAAACCAAAACTTTTTTGACACTTTTTTCCCTCTTTTTTTTCTTTTTTAAGTTTGATGTAACTTTTTCCCTTTTTTCTCCCAATTTATATTTTTTTTCTTCTCCCCAAACTTATTTCCGTTTATTTTATTTTTTTTTGTTGGGAAATGAAAATTTGAATTTTGTCAATTTGTTTCAAAACTGAATAGTTTTTTTTATTGAAATTTATTTATGACTTTGTAGCCTATTTTGTTTGAGTCAATAATTTTTCTGTTCAAACATATCTACTCAGTTTAAAGTTTAATATTTCCTATTATTTATTTTTACCATAGTTTTCGAAATACCCTTATTATTTTTTTCATTTTGTAATGAAATGATTTCTTCCAAATTTATTTTATTCACGGAAATTGTTTTTTTGGAAATTTAAATTTGTTCGAGGGGCGTTCTATGCAGTTATTATTATTCTTTTATTTTTGAATTTGTTTATGACTTTGTAGTTTGGAGATGAGGTAATAATATTTGCCAGTGACGGGAAAACACAGTTTAATAAAAAAATAAATATTATAGCTTTTTTTGCATATAAAGTATTTAACCCCAATGGAGATAAAATTCAGCAGTTTAAAAAAAATTTTTATTAAAATTTCGGCCCTTCTCATTTATCCCTTTTTTTCTTTTAAGGGTTTTGATTTTTTCATAATCATATAACAAAAATTATGCAGTTATTAACTTTCTTTTACTTTGAATTCATTTATGCTTTTTTAGCCTGATTTGGGTAATATTATTTAATGACTAGGGTCAACATCAGTTTTAAAATTTAATGCTTCCCTGGTCTTTAAATATTATACAGTTATTACAATTATCATAATTAAATGCCTTTTTGACTTCAAAATATAAATCTTTAAAAAATCCACTCATCAACTCAGTTTATTTGTTTAAAAGTATTTTTTTCTTTCGGTGCAGTTTTCTTCTCCTTATTTTTTATAAAGTTAGTCGACACCAATAAGGCAGATCTTTAGTATCTTCTTTAATTTGAAATAAAAGAAGTTTTAAAATATATTTTTTAAATAGTCCAATTATTAAATGGGCAATTCATAATATCTAGTACTTTTAATTTGCCATAACCTCAGATTTATGTTCAACAGTTTAATGTCTTTTTTCCAACATGGCTATTATTAAATCTTATTCATTTAAATTTTAATAATAAGCAAAAAAAGGTTTATAAAAAATATGTTAGGGGCTAACGTTATATGGACAACTGACAGTTATAAAAATAATAATTGTAAATAAAAAAGTTTCTAGCCACTTTCGAAAATTTTAAAACATTTCCAGTTAAACCAAATTTTTTTTTGAAAAAAACTTCTTATGTTTTTTTGAAATTTTATTAAATATTATAGCCATAATTTTAAATTAAACGCAGTTTTACTTTTTTTCCTATCGTGTATGCTTAGTATCCAGTATCCAGTTTACTTTTAGAATAAGAAAATAAAATTAAGACCCTGTTTAATATATATACAAATATCCTAATATGAATTCCCACCATATTTATTTTTTTGATATAAACATAGCTAATTTTATCTTAATTTTGTAATCATTATAATTTCTTCATATCCAGTTTTTATTTCTTTCCAAATTTTAATTTATTACAAAGTTTTGGATAAGCAAACAATTCCAGTTTTTCATAGTTAATTTGCGCCTTTTTTGGAGAACAAATTTATATGTAAACTTTATGCACACATTTTTTCAATAATGGTTACAGTTTAAATTTTTTTATATCCCTTTATCTTTGAGTTATCATTCATCGATTTTTTTTTATTACTTCCTTTTTTCTAATATATAAAAATTACCGCTGATATCACATGATTTCTTTCTTTTTGTATCCACCATTTCTTACTTTTCTCTTTTTATTCTTTCTCCAAATTCAACGAATGCCGTGACATTTTTCTCTCTCTCCATGAAATGAAGCTGTGATTACTTTTTGTTGTTGCTAAATCCCCGTTTTCTACTTTTTTTGTGTTTGTTTGAATAACAAAGAGCTTTTAATTTTTCTATTTTATTTTTTATTGCTTTCTTTTCAAAATAAAAAAAGAAGGGAAAGAATAGTGGTATTTACTTTTTCTCTCTCTTAATGAAGGAGTAAAAGTAAAAACTAGCGGTTTCCTGGCGACCAGGATATTGAAAAAAGAAGAAAAAAATTTCTTGGAACTAAAGGGCATATTTATTTCTATAGGGAATTAATAGGTTCTTGTTGTGTGTTATTCTAAAAAAAAAATTTTTTTTGGGTTTATTTAAAAATTTTGAAAGAACCGTTTTATTTTTATAGTTTCAGTTTTTATTTTGAACTTTCCTTTTTTATCAGTATGTTGTTGTCTCATCTATTGACAGTTTTTATATTTACAGAAAAAGATTTTTTCAAAACAGTTTTTGAAATCAAAAAATTTCTGTGGACATTATGATGTTCTCAGTTAACAAAAAAATACAATATTGTATATTTTCTTTGTTTTTAGGCATTATACCAATTTTTTTTTGCTTTCGTAGTTTTTATATGTAAAAAAAGGATCTTTAAAAGTACCAGTTTTAAATTTACATTTTCTCTTTTTCAGTTTGGTTTTTTACGCGACAAATTTTAAAAGACAATTCTTAAATTTGGCACATTAAAAATTTTTTTAAGACAGTTTTTATGCCATAAATTTTCTCAGTTTAAATTAATTAAAAAATAAAGTACCAGAAAATAATTTTCTTTCCTTTTGAACCTTTTTTTAAATAAAGTTTTACTTTGACCAGTTTTTTGCTTTTTAAAAATTTTGACGCAGTTTTTTTTCTTCAAAATTATTTACTTCGATATGAAAATATTCCAACAACATACATACCCCGTTTACAGTTATTCTTTTGAAAATTAAGTAATTAGTGATCTTCTTCAGTTTTAAATTTAAAAGCTAAATTAAATTCTGAAAAAAACGGGCACTTGCTATTGCATTGTAAGCTTCAGTTTTCTTTTAATTTTATATTCCTTTTAACGGTTAATTTATAAAATAAAATACGAATTGATTTAATTGAACAGTTTTTTAATATTTTGTCTTCAGTATTTTTTATTTAAATGTTTCTTTGGCAGTAAATTGATTGAAAGTCTTTTATGTCTCTTTTTTTAATTCCTAAATTCTTTGCTTCATTTTTTTTCTTCTTGTTACCTTTTATTCCCCAGCGAACGCCGCCCTGCCTGCCACATTCTTTACCTTTGCTTTTATTTTTACCCACTTATCTTTCAGGAAATGTGCCTTTATTTTTTACCTCCATCGTGTGTTTTTTTTTTGCTGTAAAATATTAAAAAAAAAGAAGCAGTAATCGCTTTATATGAACACACGCAATATAATCCCCCATCCTCTTCTCTATAATTCTGACTCTCACCTTTTTTCTTTTTTTTGACTTTAAGAGTCTTTATTTTTAAAAAAAAAGTAGGAAGCAAAAAAAAAAAATAAAGAAAAAAGCTTATGGCTTTCTTTTAGCATTATTAAAAGGGTTTCATTTTCCTTCTTTTTTTCTTTTCTTATATTTTTTTTTTTAATATTAATATGAAAGTCTTTTATTTTTATTTTTAAAATATGTATTTACACAGACTTTGTTGGGTGGCTGCCGACGAAGGCTTAAAGATAAAGAAAAAAAAGAAGAAATTTTTCCTCCTTTTTTTGAGAGTTTCAGTTTTTTATATTTCAATTTACTTTAGTGACTTTTTTCAGTCAATATTTTTTTTATCTTCTTTTGTTGAATGATAAACAAAAAACAGTTCCGTGGCGCAGTGAATTTTGGTTTTTAATTAAATTTTTTGTATCATTTGGGTGCATTTTTCCGGCTCAAATGATTTGTACTCAGTTTTTATTTATATATATTACAACAGCAAAAAATGTATATATTATTTGTCCTTCGTAGATTTTAATTAAAATTTTAAAAATATTTTTACTTGCAGTTTAAGGCTTCATGAAATTAACAGTTGGCAGTTTTATTTTCTGGTATTTATGCAAATTTTAAGCTTGGTATCAGTTATATTTAGTATTTAAAGAATTAAAGTCATTTTTAATGGCAAAAAAAAATAGTTCCGTGTCGCAGTGATATTATTTGACTTTAAAATAAAAAAATTTCGTATCATTTCGATGATATTTTTTGAACTCAATGATTAGGACAATAGACAGTTTCTTTCTCATATAAATTGCAAAAAAATTTGTATATTATTTGTTCGTTGCTTTTAACTAACAGTTTAAAATTATTTTAATTTAACATGTGAAAACAATTTTATATATAGTTTTTACTCTTCCCTATATACTTCCCCCAATTTTTACTTATTTACCCAACTTTTAAAACAGACCGCAGTTTTTTTTGTGTTTAAAAGGTTTATTGTTTGGCAGTTTTTTTTATTGAAAATTTATACATATTTTTTATATGTCAATTTTTCATTTTTTTAAATTCCACACTACGATTCAATTTTATTTGTTATTTAAAAAAAAAGAAGTTTGGCTGAAAACAGTTTTTAAAATTTTTTCATTATTTAATCTTTGTTTTCTTAAAATTTATTTTTTCTGCCGACCAAAGACATGGCACAGTTAAATTTCCCCTATTTATTTAAAAGTTTTGAACAGAATTCTTTTTTTTAATTTTATAACTATGCTTTGATAAATTAAAAACAAATCAGCATGATACGCATCAGTTAATTAAGGAAAAAATATTTGTCTAAAGAGCATCACTAGTACGTCGTAATTCGTCACAGTTTTATAAATCTTTTTTTACAGCCATTATTCTACTTCTCATCCAGTTTAAAATATTAACCCAAAAAGTGAATGCCACAGCTTTTTTTTACCGTATTTTTGTGACGGATCAGTTTTATCAAAAATGTCCTTAAGAAAGCAGTTTTGTCTTGAAAGTGTTTAAAAGTCATCACTTGTGATTTTACAGTTTTTTAAATCTATTTGACTGTTTTTAAATTTTTTCAAATTTAGAAAATCTTTATTTTGAAGGCATTACAGTTTTAACTCACCCCTTATATAATGGCATATACAGTTTTTTTAAATTGACATTTAAGGTGTATTATTTTATCCATTTTCTCAGTTTGCATGGTATTCAGTTTTGTTAAATTCTCGTGTAAGCCCTCCTCCTCCGTGTGTTCCATATCCCTTTTGAAAATTACATGTTTAATAAATTTTAAAAATATATAAATGAAAACCTTTTGCTTTTCAGTAATTCTACGGTTATTATTTTTATTTTATTTATTTGTCTTCTTCTCTTTTCATTCTCAAAGTCTTTCATAAACAAGACTATTCATTATTGAATACAATTTATATAAATGGCTTTCAGTTTATAAAAAATACGACTATAAAAATTAAAATATTTTATAAATTTTGATTTTTAAATTTTCCATATTAACTAAATTCAGTTTTTATTATATTATTTCTTAAAACAAAATTATTTCAAACAAGAATGCAGTTATAAATTCTATTATACTTTTTTTATATTTTGGTGGTGGACCCTGATGATGAGCGCTGCTTTTTTCGATGCTCGTCGAGCTGCTTCAGCCACCCCACGTTCATCATTTCGAGAAGGGAAATGTTTTAGCGCGGATTCGCCCAATCCAAATGCTTTATCTTCATCGTCTGCTTCGGCATCATTGAGGAGGCAAAATAAAATTCCAAATTATGGAGCTAATAATCATCCTTCCCCACCACAACCAAATGTTCGAACTCCTTTACTTCCATATTCTCAGCAATCGATGAGGCTTCGACGAATGTCCACCACAGATTGTAATAATAAAAATCGTCGTCGATCATCCATGGGAACTTTTTTACTTTCCGCAACAACAACGACGACGACAAATAATAATTATAATTCTTTTGGTGGAAGTGGAAATCCAAATTTACCAACAATTAATTCAATTAAAAATGAAAATCGTCATCGTCGAATGTCATCGTATTGGAGATCATTTGAAAAATATGCCCCTTTTTTACCGCCATCCACTAGTTTTGGAACTACTTCATCCATAGCAAGTTGTGGAGGAGAAGCTGTAAGCAAAAGAAAGCTTATGGAACAATTTATGGCCATTCATGGTAAGTACATAATTAGGAAAACATCGAGGGGACAATCTAATATTAAGAATAATAATTTCTGATTCTATAAGTTTAAAATTCTTGAAAAATTTATTTAATCCAAAAAATGCTCTTAAATCACATATCATTATCGACAATATTACACAGTTTCTATCAAACCATTTTTTCTCTTCTTTTTTTTTACATTAAAATTTTATTATTTCATACTAATTCAGTTTATTAACTTTTTTTAAATGTTAAAACACAGATCTAATTTTCGTATATAAATTTTCCTCCCTTGGACGACAGTTTAAAAAAAATCTCATACGATACAGTTATTTGCAGTTTTAAAATTAGACGAAAAATAAACTTTGACTTTTTTTAATTGCTTCATAATATCATTAATATTAAGAGCTCTCCTATTCCACTCCACAGTTAATAAAGAAAATTTATCTCGATGAAAAAAAATACTCGAGAAATGTTTCTCTTTCCATATTTTTTTTTATTCTTTAATTCAGTTTAATTCCGAAAAAAAGTGATCTCGGAAGACTCTTGAATCAGTTTTAAAATTCTCGAAAAATTTAATTTCCTCCCAAAAATTTACTCTTAAAACCATGAAATTACTTCGTTCCAGTTTATTTTTAAAACTTTATGTTACTTTTTATTTTACTTGGAAATATTACTAAAAAATTTAAATTTATTAGTTAATTAATCGATTAAAAACAGCAACTTCAGTTTTTATTAATTTAAAATTTTTCAAATCCCGGTATCATCAGTTTTCATTTTAAAAAAACCAGCCTACGGTTTAAAAAAAATAAGCCCCCGAAATGTTTCTTTTTTTGCCTTATTTTATTTTACTCTTTGGTTTTTAACCTCAAATGAAATTGTAGCAACAGTTTTTATTAATTTTTAAATTTTTATTCTTTCGCTTTTTTATTGAAAAAAAAATTACATGCATTTTTTATTTTTTATATTTTATAAAGGTGGTTGGTTGTTTCAGTTTTTTAAAAAATAGTGTGAGAAAAATTATTTATTTTGTGACAAGTTTATGTAATTTCAAAAAAACAGTTTTATTTTTTTCTTATTCTTTTTTTTTAAAGGTGGTGAATATTGGGTTTGAAGCAAGCCTTTCTTCTATGCCAATTTGGGTTTTAGTTTAAGTAAGACTTTTCTCTCATTAAAATAAAAAAGGTTCGCTTTTCCTTAGCTTTGATGGACAAATTTTTTTTCACTGCCAGTTTTATAAAATGAAAAATATAGTAAAATAGATTTAGGAAAGAATAAAAAATTATTAAGAAAAAGTTTGAATATAGCTGTTAAAAATTTCTTTAAATTAAAAACCAAAGAAAATTATATTTTTCTTTCTCCCCAAACGGATCCTCACAGTTTTTTTTCTTTTTTATTAAAAATTTTTTTAAGAACTAAAGTTTTTTTAAATGAAAATTCCTTTGTTCCCTAACTTAATTTTTGGTAGAATTCAGTTAAAATAATATCGAAAAATCCGATGAAATTATTCTGTGAAAAGCTTCTAAAAATTACTTGATGAAATTTTCCAATCTCTCGAAAAAGTAAACAGTTAAGATTAAAATTCTACAACGCGTGATTGAAAACATCAAAAGATTTTTTTATTGTTGAAATTTTCCAATCACAAGCCGCTTCACGACATGGATCCCAGTTTAAAAAAACATATTACAAATCCTTCCAAAATGAACGAAAAAAAAATCAAGAAAAAGTATCAAAGTTAAGATAAACTTTACCAAGTTTTGTCGCAGAGGCAAAAAACGCATTTTTTTTTTATTCATTTCATCAAGCTTCCATCTGCAGTTTAAAAAACAATATTATAAGTATCTTTTTTGTTTTGCTGTAGTCGTTAAATTAGCCATAAAAGCAATTTCTTGTACAGCAACCTCAACCAGTTATAATTACACCAAAAAATATAAACCAAACCAAGAATAGTTTTTCTTGGATTATTTTTTTTACAGTTTAAAATTTAGATTTAAAATCGGGCAGCAATAATTTTTTAAGTTTTTTTTGTTTATTTTCCCACAAAAAACTTGATTTGCAGTTTATAAAAATGGTAAAATCCATAAGCTTTGAAAATCTGAACCAAAGCATGAATTAAAATTCATAGTTAAACCCATTAGCCAAAACATAAGTCATATGGCCCAAAAAAAAAAACATTTTTATTTAAATTTAAAATTCTCAACATCAGTAATGCGCTGCAGTTTTTTCTTCTTCTTGTGAATGTCTTGTCCCTGCACAAAAAAAAAGACTGCGTTTAATTTACAGTTTAAAAAAATATTTTATTACTTTTGTGTTTGTATTTAAAAAATAGAAAGAAACATCAAGGCACGAAAAACAGTTATAACATTACCAAATATAAAATGATTGAATAATAAATTACAGTTTATCCTTAGAAAAAATTTTTTTTAATTTAAAATACATATCAACACACCACACATTGCAGTTTTTTTCTATGTTGCTATATTAATAGCCTAATAAAATATTTTAACACACCTGAATCCAGTTTTGAAAAAATTTGTTATAAATTTCTATAATTTAATTTAAAAAAAACTTCCGCCATCACAAGCTTACAATGACATCAAAATAAACCAAACAACCACCTAAAAAATTTCAGTTCTTTTTTCATTCTTTCTTTACTTAAAATTCTTTTCTAATAGCTAAAGTTGATGTTCAACAATGAAATTTCAGTCAATACAGTTTTTTATTTTTGTTTTATTGATATTCTAAAAAATTTAAGAATTTCTGATCCCAGTTTTAAAAAATTGTTATTATTCTCTATGATTAATTGAATTATTACAATAATAGAGAAAATATTATTACCCCACAGCTACCAGTTACACCATCACATTAAACAAACATAAAGCCTCGATCGAGTCAACCCAATTATAGCCTTTGCCATTTTATTATTTCCTTGTTCCTTCTTCTCAATATTTTTTTATAAAGCCTAAACCAAAGAAACCAATAAGACATGAAAAATAAAAAAATAAAGCATATGCTTTAATTTAATTAACTTTTTTATTTTTAATATTTTCATGCTCCATATATGCATTTTGTCGACGATGTCTGTTGTTTTCTAATATTAAATTTAAGTTCTGTAGTCAATTCTAAGAAAACTTGACTTTTGACTTTTTTTTTCTAAAACCAATTTACTTTTTCTTTTTTTTATTTCACCTGTTAATAGGTCGTCGTTGTTGATGGTTACTGCCTGTAAAAAAGAAAGTAAAAAAAACTTATTTTTTTTTCTTTTGGGCATAAAAATTTATTTTATTTAAGTTTTTTTAGTTACAAAAAAACTAAATTTTCTTTATTATTATTTTTATTTTCATAAATTTCTTTACTCAATTTGTCAGTTTTGTTTTTCGCCAAGAAAATTAATTAATTGATTGTCGTCGTCCATCAAAAAAATGATAAAAAATTGGGAAATGATGGAAGATCGAAAGATTTCTTCAACGAGTCGCCCAATTCCATTATCAACGATTAAAGTTGAATTTAATGGAAAACGACGATCCTTTTCAAGTTCAAAACCTGAAATCTTTGATATTGTTTGTCGTTTAATGGGAATGGAAGCCATTGATGCAGAAGAGCTTGAACCCATTACAATTAGTTAGTTTTCTTTCTTTTTTAAAACAAATAAGAATATGACTCAGTTTTTTTGTAATTTTGTTTGTAAATTCTCAGCTCAGTTAATTTAGAAAAAGGAAATCCCTTTTTCGTGCTTCAGTTAAAAATACCAAAAAAATCTAACTTTTTTAATCGAGAGTTTTTAAAATAAACTCAGTATTTTGTCTTAAAATTTTTTACCCGAATAACAACTTTACCCAGTTTGTTACTCTTTTATTTTTATGAGTCTTGCAAGATCAAGTTTTTTTTGTTGTTGTCATAATTTGATTTGGTTTTTGAAGCTCTTTTCGGCTTGATTCAGTTATAATTTCTTCCTTCCCTCTGAGGCTTACAAAGTAACGATGACAAAATACAGTTAAGTATAATAAACCATAATTTAAAAAAAATATAAATAAAGAAGAAAAATATTTAGATTTTGTTATCCATAAAATCTAAAGCCTTAAAAAAAGCGGCGACAGTTTTTTACTTTCTATTTTTAGACGTCTCAAATTGATTAATTTTTGTTGTTGTTGCAGCTTGTAAACCACAAAAATGCATGACGGATCATTGAGCGATTCATAACTCAGTTTAAACTTTCATTTCTAGATCTTTCAGTTTAACAAAACAAAATATTTACATAAAAAAGTTATATGTATTTCCTAAACTTTCTAAATATAAAAGAAGAAGAAAAAAATATTGTCTATCCTCTTAAAATTTTCCCCTCTAAAGAATTTTAGAACCAGTTAATACTTTCTTTTTTATTTTTTGCTAATAGAATTATAGCGGATTTTGTAAAAAAATTAAAATGACGGCACTTGAGTTTATTCTCGCAGTTTTGATTTCGCCTCTGAGGTTTTAGCTATTGTAATACAACACAACAAAATACTAGAACATTCAGTTTTAATGGTTTAAATTTATATACAAAAGCATTGCCTTTCAAAATAAAAAAAAACTTCCATCTATTACAGGTTCGTACAGTTTTAATAAATTCTTTATTTAAAAAAGTTAATCATTTATTTAAGAAATGATTTTGTCTAAACATACAAAGCAAAAGCGCATAATTACAGTTAAATAATCCCAACGACAAAAATATCCACACAGTTTAAGGATATTCACTACACAAATTACATATTCTTCAGTTTAATAGCCCAACTAAAACAGTGGCATCCTTCATCGCAGTTTTTATAATTATTTTTTTTTAAATATCGGTACATATATCAAAAAAAAAATGATAGCTTTTCATTCCCTTAACATACGCTATTAAAAATGTTTTCACAGTTTGATATTCCAATCACACGGGACTTCTCAGTTAAATAAAAAATGCAAAACTACCTCATTCGCCTCAGTTTAAAATCCCTCTCTATTTTTACGCAGTTTTTACTGTCTTTTAAAAAAAATTAATGTTTATAAAATCATAACCTTCATAGGCTTTAACATACACAATGTAGCCCATATCGTCAGTTTCTTTATCAAACACCACGTAAAATACTTATCAGTTTAAAAAAAATAAAAATTGCAACAACCCTCCTCAGTTTACTATCTCTCCTAAATAATGTGATATATTACATTTATTGCAGTTTTAATAATTTCTTTTTTTTTAATATCTTTTATTTAAAAAAAAGTGAGAATCTATGCATGTCTAAACATGTACTGTTGTATACTAACCAACAGTTTAATATATTCTAATGTAACAACTCCGCTCAGTTTAAAAAATATATACAAAAACAATATCAACAAACTCACGTCATCTCAGTTTAATAATACCCAAATAAATCCCTTAAAATAATTGAAGTTAATTTTTTTAGAAGAAAAATGCAATGGTGATGTTCGATTTGATGTGGCTGATTTAGAAAGCGGCAGTCGATTATCCAATGCTCAAAAGAGAAGTTCTTCAACAGTTAAAGTAATTCGAAGGCGACAAAGCGGTTATGGAATAGCTATAACAAGGTTGGTTGGTTTGTTGTTTTCTTTGAGGCCTTCCTTTCACATGGATTGCCTTAACACAGTTTATATGTTTTGTAAATTTATTGTTTTTTGTTTAAATATTTTTTTCAGTTTAATGTAAATTTGTTTTTGTTGGTTTTTTTTGTAAAAAGTGCCGATAATTTGAACGCAGTTTTGTGATGTGTTTGTTTTCCATTTAAAACAATTTTTCCCAAACTTAAAATTATGCAAAAAAATAAATATTTCTGTTTGAGTTTCAATAAAAAATCCGCAGAATTATCAAAAAAAAAAAGCAGTTTAATGGTTCATTCTTTTTTTTCAATTCTGCGAATTAAATTTTTAAAAATTAAAAAAAGTTCAAATTGTAATTCAGTTTTTAAAATACTGGTCCGAAAAGCTATGTAAGCTAATCGCAGTTTTATTTTTATTAATATCTTTTAAGTGTCAATATTTCCATGACATTTTACCGAGTATCATTTTTGTTTACAGTTTTTTTTGGAAATTTTAATAATTTTTAATAATAACCGGCGTCCAACCTCTCCAGTTTTAAACAATTTTTTTGTTACTATTACGTCTGATTTTAGTCTAATGAAAGAAATACAGTACAGTTTTTATAAAAATATTTTTTACCTCTCACAATTCCATTTTTTGTTTAAACCCAAATAACTTTAGCTATGATTTAAAAAAGGGAAAAAGCTTCAATCTTTAAAAAAAAATAGAAAACGGAAAAAGTGCGCTCTTCTTTTTTTTATATTTGACTCAATTTACAAATTTTCCATCTTCTCTCTTCCGCTTGCTCCTTTTTTTTCTCTTTACTATATTTTTGTTTCAGCAAATGTTAAATAAAATTTATTTTGGGGAAATAAATTCAGATTTGTTGAAAGCTTTTTTTTGCCGTTTTTGTTTTAGTCGTCGTTGCATTAAAAAGCCAACCTTAAAAATCTTTTTTTGTTTTGTTTGTGGTTTGACTTGGTCTTTCATTCCTCCTTTCGATCCATATTTTTTTTTATGCTTAGGCTAACCAACTAACCCAGGCAACAAAGTGAGTGGAACATTTTATACTTTTACTTTTTTTACTTTTATATTTTATATTTTTGTTTGAAAAACTTTTGAAAAAATAAATGTGAAAAATTAAACAAAAAAATATTTATTGTGTTTTTTATTTTATTTTATTAAATTCTATTTTTTTTTTATTAAACACGCACATAGTTTTGAATATGGGAAAGAGAGTAAGTGAGTGTCTGTACATTCTTATTTTGGGGGTATATATGTCTAAGTTTATTAAATACTAAGAATTTAATAATAATATTGTGTTTGTTACCTGGCAGCAGCAAGCAGTAGCAGCAGTAAGAAAGGCAAATAAGAATGAGCAACAACAGCAGCCATTGTGGCTGTTGGTAGCAGAGAAAGAAAATATTGTACAATTTTTTTATGTGTCTAGGGTTTTTTTGCCCCTTCGCTGGTTGGCGGCGGTGGCACTGCGCAAGAATTTACTTTGGTGGATGGATGCGTTGTTAAATGAAACGTGCGTTGTTGCATGTGTGAAGTTTTTTTATTGGATTATTAAAAACACAGTTTGAAAATTAATAAATTTTGGTGATTAGCTGTAGCCATTAAAAAGCAGCGGTTGGTAAAGCAGTTTATTAAATTTTATTATTATTGGATGAAAAATTTATCTATTCATCTTAAACCATCACACTGCAGTTTTAAATTTATATAATTTCCATCCAAAATTTTTCCGAAATTCCAGTTTAAAAAATTTTGTTCTGCAACAAAAATTATCGATTTTCAAAATCTTTCTATCCATTCTACAGTTTTTATAAATTTGGTGTCCGCAACGAAAATCCACCACCATACAAACCTCAAAAGCATCCCTTCCATTCACTACGTCATCCTGGCATCATCAGTTTATTTGTGTTTGTAAAAATATTTTTTTTGTTAGTATTTTTGTTAGTCCACTTTCACTCGTCATCATCATCACCTAAATAATAATCCATTGAGAGCTTCTTTATTTACCAAAAAGAAAAAAAAGAAAATGTTAATAAAAAATTGTTGTAAATTTAGTGATTCCACAGCAAAAATGCGATGTCGACAAAGAAAGCAACTATTTTTAAGGAGGAATAAAGTTTGTGATTTATCCCTTTTACTTGCATTTATTGGTTTAATTTTGGTTGTTATTGATGCCGAATTAACTGCATTAAAAATTATGGAAAAGGTGAGTGGAAATATTTTTTTTTCGCTTTGCCCTTGCTGACTCAGTTTTATTTAAAATAAAAAAATATTAGGTTTTAAAAGCAAACTTTAATGAACCAAAGTTTTTGCTCTGAAATTTATAACAAAAGATCAATTGTATTTTCAGTTTTAAACCAAATTTCTAAAATTCCAACAAAGTTATTTTTCTAATAAAAAATTGAGTGTTTTAAAAAAAATTTTCAATTCTCTCAGTTTTTTTAATAATAAAAATGGATCATATTTTCCTTTCAGTTTAAAAAAAAATTTCATTAGCTGCGTGTCAAAAAATTTTTAACATAACCTTTTCCTGTTATGGTGAATGACATGAACGTGCAGTTTTTTTGGTTTAAGAAAAATTTAATACAGATGACAGTTTAATTGGAATTTAAAAAAAGATATGACAAAAAAATTTTTACTTAATAAGAAATCAATAATGCACAGTGTGCAGCAGTTTATATGATTGCATTAAATAAACAAAATTTTTATGTTCTTCAATTTTACAGTTTTTTTTCTTGAAAATTTTTAACTATCGACCAAAATATTTTTTTCAGTTTATAAAATCAAACTTTGGAGGTTGAGAACAGTTAAATTTAGATTTTTTGTTACGAGCCTTAAGAATTTTGTAGCAGGTTCTTTTCCCATTTGTGTGTAATACCTTTCAGTTTTTATTGCTAAAAATAATTCATAATTAATTCTAATGTGAAATATTTGAAACAGTTTATCCTATTTTTTTAAATGTCATGTCAAAATTTTTTTTATTTATTTATTCGGAAATCATCATTCTACGATGTCAATAGTTTTGTAACATTTTTTATATTCTTTTCTTAAAAAAAATTGGGTTTCTTATTTGGCTCCGTTTTTTAATTAACTTTTTTTTGGTACCACTCTGTACATTTTTTCAAATAAATTCTATAAAGAAAGCCTACAGTTTTTTCACCTCTTTAAAATAAATAATTCTAAACCCCAAAATAACGCATACGTCCATAAAAATTATAAAATCGCAGTTAACCATACAACAATTTGAGGTTCAATAAAAGCCACGTCACTTTTTTTTTTCACGAATTAATTTATACCCACATGGGTAAAGGTGATCAGTTTATTTTTACTTATAAAAAGTTTAGCATTTCTTTTCCGTTTAAAAGAAAATTAACACGACGGTTTTCAGTTTTTAATATGTGACTAAAAAATTTTCTCAATGGTTTTAACCTTTTTTCAAAAACCTTTATTTAATTCTATGAAAAGTCTCCGCTGCATTTTTTGAAATAATTAAAAGTTCCGTTTAATTCTTTTACCTTAGACCCAAATAGAAACAAACTAAATCAGTTAAACCAAAAAAAAGAATACAAATAAGAATTTTATTTTTCAGTTTTGTAGTAACGATAAAAAAATTTTTAAGCAAGCTTGCATAAAAAATTATTTGTGTGGAGGGGAGCGTTAAACATCCAAAAATGATTAGCTTACAAATGCAGTTTAATTTTTTATTGTATATTTTCGATATAATTATTTCTTCTAAAAGTTCTGAAAACCAAGAAACTCTTAATATTTTCAATTCGGTCCAAACTTGTAAAATTCGATGACTATAATATTTTATTTTTCTTGTAAACCCTGAAATATATTTTATTATTATTGGAAAACAACACAAAAAATTCTCATAAAATGCAGTTTTAAATCTATTTTATTCACGAATTTTAAAAGCTCGAAAGAAAAGGGAAAAAAATTTTTTATTTAAATAAAAACTAAAGTTTAATATATTTTTTGAAAAACCGATATGAAATGTTTGGAGGACAAAAAACACCGTCAACAGTTTTAATAATTTTTCTAATCATGATTTTTTTTTTAGCAAAGTTTGATTTTTTTGTTACAAAAATTTTTCAAACAGTTAAAGAATTAAAAATTAAAAGAAAAGAATAATTATACAGTTTTAAATATTTGTTGTATTCAAAAACGTTAAAATCAAAATTAATCCCTCGAAATTCGGTTTTTAGCAGTTTCCTGCTTTTATTTTAGCTTGAAGAATATTTAAAATAGCCGAAGTAGTATTTTTTTAAACCAATGCTTTTTATCCAGTTAAATTTCTGTTTTAATGCATTTTTATCCTCCCAATAAAGAGTATTCCAAAAGCCAGTTTTATTTATTCGAAAAAGTTAAACCAAGCAGTTTTTTTGCAAAACCACTTTTTATTATCAACAGTTTAAATATTTTTAATACCCATAAAAAATATGCGTTTCAGTTTTAAAAAAACGAAAGCTAAAATAATCTTTCATTAAAATTCAGTTTTAAACCAAAAAATAAAAGCGTTAATTATTTTTTTAGGATTCAGCAACATCCATGACATTAAGATCTTTATGCGTTGCGTCAACGATAGCTTTAATATTTTCATTAATAAATTATCATCGAGTTGAAGTTAAAATAGCATTAATTGATAGTGGAGCGGATGATTGGAGGGTGGCCCTCACAACCGAGAGAATGATAAAATTGGCTATTGAAGTGGCCGTTTGTGCCATCTGCCCGTTTCCAGGAAGTGGAGATATGAATTGGCCTTACATATCCTCGGAACAACGACGAATCACCATGGTTTCAGTTCCCATCGATGTTATATTATCTGTTCCAATGTTTTTACGAGCTTATTTACTTTGTAGATTTATGGTTTTACATTCGAAACAATTTCAAGTAAGTCAAGTTTTTGACAGTTTTTATTTATTTATTTGAGTTATTAAAATTATTTTCTCCATAACGGGAAGTTTTCCTCAATTAAAAAAAAATTATTACTAAAAATAAAATAGTGTTTCAAAAAAAAAAACACAAGTGCGAAGATGGAAACGATGTAGCAGTTTTTTTTGTCATCGAACCTTTATAAGAAGCAAAATCCATGCTACAGTTTATTTAGTTGTTGTAGTATCTTTTTGAATATTTGAAAGCAGTTTTAAAAAACAAAAATTACTTTTTGATCAATGAAACATTATATTCTAAAACCGATCAAATAAAAGAAAAGTCCAGTTATAAATAAACATAAAACAAAATTTTGCTTCGATTGCAAATAATTTTAGCGATGTATTTGCATTTTTTTTTGGAATTGAAACAGCCACGAAGTACTCAGTTAATTTTAAAATAAATTTTTTATAATTTTTAAAACAAGGCTAAATTTTTTTAAATATTTTTTGTTATCCAATTAATATGAACACCGACAGTTAAATTAAATTCATAAAGATTTTTGTTATTTAGTTCCACCAAGGGCGAACGTTACCAGTTTTATTGGAAATAATTTTGAATAAATGAGTTATGATACAGTTTAAAGAAAAAACTATAAAAACAAGAATAGACTTTTTGTTAAAAAATTTGTAAGCAAATCTACAAAAAAGAGCGCAGTTTTCGAAAAAAGAAAAAAATTTATGTATATTTTCTTACAAATATTTTTTCTTCTTTAAAAAGTATATAAATTCATCAAACAGCTCAATTAATTCCACAGTTTATTTCAGTTTTATTTTTAAAAAAATACATTTTAATTTCTTAGCTTCTTTTGATGCTTTTTATGTTCACGCAAAAATTTATAGTGAATAAATAACCGACCAAAACACAAACCCATTATCTATCTCAGTTTAATGCGACTTTAACAAATAAAATGCAGTTTATTTTTGCGAATATTAAAAAAATTCCTCCATTTTCCTTTCAATAGTTTTTCTTTTTTTTCTCTTAGAAATCTCGCTTTTTATAAAAGTGGTTCGACGGAACTCAGTTTAAATTGTTTTTTATTAAAGTCGAAAGACATTTTTTGAAAGAAAAATATTTCTCTTCCTAACAGTTTTTTATATTTGAAAAATAAAGAGTTGTTGTCAACAGCCACCTAAGACCATGTCAGTTTAAATTAACTTTTTTTATAAAACCAAAATTGATTATTTTTTTGAAACATGAAAGAAATTCACAATTTTTTTTATAGATTAATAAATAAAAAAGGAGATGAATTGTAATAAACAGTTAAAAAAAATTTATTTAGAGATATTCCTTTGTGAAAGAAAAAAAACATCCCTTTGAAAGTTCGTCCAGTTTTAAAAAGAAAATATAAATAATTAGGAAACATGGCTTTGCAAATAAAGACGTTTAGCTGCAGTTTTAAACATAAAAATTATATTGAAACTAGCAAAAAAGAAGAAAATTAAAGAAACAAAAAATAAAAAAATATTCTTGCAAAAAAGGAAGAAGCTGCAGTTTTAAATACAAAAATTTTATAAAACCCAATAAAATAGTCAACAGTTTTATAAATAATTTTTTTTTTTTTCAGGATGCAGCTACTCGCTCGATTGCAGGTACATTTTTTAAACTTTTTCCTTCCTCCCACTTTTTCTTTATCGTAATTTTTTTTAGCCCTAAACCGAATATCAATGGATTTTCGATTTGTTATTAAAACTATGATGGCTGATCATCCATTAACTGTATTAGTCGTGTTCACATTGAGTTATTGGATATGCATGTCTTGGATGTTTACTCAATGTGAAAGATATAATGGCCGATTTACGGCTGATCATTATTATCTTAATTCCCTTTGGTTCGTGACGGTATCATTTTTAAGTGTGGGTTATGGAGATATTGTTCCGTAAGTATTTTTTACAACAACAAAAAAAATCTTTTTGGGGATAAAACTTTAAATTTAAATATTTATTTATTTTTTTAAGATCGACATATTGCGGCCGAATGTTAGCAATCACCACCGGAATAGTGGGAGCCGGGGTTTCGAGTGCTTTGATTGCAGTAATTTCAAGAAAATTAGAATTATCTCGAGCTGAAAAACATGTAAATAATTTTATGGCTGATTCAAAATTAACGAATCAAAGAAAAAATGCTGCTGCTTCAGTTCTTCAACAAACTTGGTTCATCCATAAATATCAAAGGCGATCAGCAAATAAAGGGGATGATTTGAGACTTAGACATCATCAAAGAAAATTTTTAAATGCTATAAATGATTTTCGTAGAATTAAATGGGATCAAAGAAAATTACAAGAGCGAGGGAATTCTTTGTTGGATGTTGGAAAGGTAAGCAGCATTCGTTTTGGTAGTTTGTAGCAAAAATGTTATTTTTTTTAAATACGAAAAAAAATCATAAAGGAATTGAAAAAGAATTTTGTGTTATGAAAAATAATTTAAAAAAGTTATCCTTGAGAATCATAAAAGCAATTTTAATTCCAGTTTTTTTGTTCAATAATTATGAAATCAAACTTTTCCCCACAAATTTAAACCGACCACAGTTTTAATAAAAATTGCTTAATTACCTGTTGCCAGTTTTTTTTATAATTTATTAATTTTTTTACATTTAATTAATTAGTGTTTTGTTAGTTATTAAAATCTATTTAAAAAAATGGAAAAAACCAGCCTCCATTATCTTTTTACAGTTTTTTTAAAGAAATTATCGTTTACAACAAACTGTTGATATGGATGCAGTTTTAAAATTAATTAAATAAATAAAAAGCAATTCTTTTTTTCGTAAATTTTCTTAAGAATTACGAATTCAGTTTAAAGTTCTTTAAAAAATTATAAAAAATATTTTCATCTTATCCTTCAGGTTAACAAAACGGCAAAAGTGCACCCAGTTTTTAACTTCGCCTAAAAATTAACATAATTAAGAATAGTAAAAGGCCATTAATAAAAAATTATGATTGTCCAAACACAATCAAGTTTAAAATTAAGTATTTTTAAAATATCCTTTTTTCGTTTTAAACAATTTAATAAATTAAATCAACGAAACAGAAATCAGTTTTAAGAAAAGAAGAAATTTGTATATTTCTTGATAATCAGAAACTAAAACACGCGAACCCAATTTTAAATTTTTTTTATAAACCAAGAAAATAATCACTCTTTTTTGAATATAATAAAAAATTATTTTTTGTTTTAAAGAATCAATGCTATCAACCAGTTTTTTTAGCTCCATAATGAAATGCATGAAACTTTGTGGGAGATGCATCGAACTCAAGATCAATTTATATCCCAAATAGATATGCTTACACAAAAAATAATGGAATTACAAAACGCTGTTCTTGGTCAACAACAAAATTCACAGCCCCTAAACCAAAATCAACAAAATGGCGTTGGCGGCGGAATCCATAATCCTCCAATTTATTCAAGACAATATTCTGGCGGAGGAACACCTTCCACTCTTCAAGTTCCTGGAACTTCTTCCTCCATTGGAATACCAAATCTCATAGATCCAATAAATGAATTAAATTCCAGTGCAGAAACCGTTAAAATTCCGCCTTCCCCGGGTATTGGATTTCATGTTCATGGAACTTCATCCCAAATTCACCATGATCCATCATCTAAGTTTCCATCGTCACATGGCTCCCACCAATATCAAAATCAGCAACAGCCGCATCATAATTATCGATCACAACAACAACATGAAAATAATGATGATGCCTCATATTCCGATTATTTCAGCGTTACAACAGATCCACCAGGATCGTCGATTGAACAAGAAAAAAATAATGGAATGGGAGTTTCAGCGACTCAATCAGAAATTGATGAACAATCTCCATTAATTTTTCATTCAATTCAATAAATAAATTCTTCGTTTCTTTTTCTTTTTTATAATTAATTAGTTTTTTATTTTCTTAAATTTTTTTTGTGGTAATTTCTCGATGGCTTTTTTCCGGGATTTTTTATAATTTTAATTAATTTTTGGTAACCGAAAAAATCGGTGATTTTATCCTTTTAATATTCAGTTTAGCTTTTTTTTATTAAGAATTTTGCACTTTATTTTTCCTTCCCCAACCTTTCTTCCTTCCGAAAAAAATTATGATGCCCTTTTTCGAATTGAATATTTTTTCAGACAAATCTAACACCTTTGAAGGGGACAGTTTTATTATTTGCTTCCAACGCAAACGAAAAAATTAGCACGCAGTTTCATTACAAAAAAAAGAGAAATTTTATTTTTAAAAAAATATCTTCATTTTCAGTTTTTTTTGAACCCGTTAAACCTAGTTCTTAAAGCATTTTTTTTTAATAATTTTTCTTTTCCACTAAATTTTCCTAAAAATTATTTTTGTTATCACCTGAAAACTCAGTTCCTTGGTTCTTATGTAAATTTGTATCTCTTTACTTTTTTTTCCATTCTTTTGTTCTTTTCACTCTTGCACATATCATTTTTTGTTTATTTATTTTGAATGATTAATATGTATTGTATTGTATTTCGAGTCTCGCCTAGTCCAACATTTTGCACTTCACCGGTAAAAAAATTAATAAATAATTTTAATATGAAAATGCTCCAAATTATTATTTTTTGATTGATTGATTTAATTTGTTTGTTGTATGTTTCATTGATAATTTTTTTATAAAAGTATTATTATTTAAAAGATACATATGTTATGTTATTTAATTTTTATTTGTAATTAGGTAAAAGAAAAAAGTAATAAAGCTCATGTTTTATATAAATTTGTTTACAGTTTTTCTTTACCAAAAAAATTAGTTGTTTCATAAATTAAATCAACAAAGAATAATATAAAACAACGATATTGAAAAAATCAACTGAAAGAGATGTCAGTTTTCAAATTTTACTTATTGAATGGATGACGAAAATTTTCTTTACAGTTTTTTATTATAAACATAACCTTTTTATTTTAAAATCTGCCATTTTTTGTGTCTTGGTTTTGTTGTTGAAGTAATTTAAAATTTGGTCTCTCGATATCACGAAATAATAGCAATAAATAGTGGTTGCCTACCAACTCGCGGAAGGTCAACTCGCGAAATACCAACTCGCGAAAAAAAAATACTAACTCGCGAAAACGTAAAAAATCGCCAAAACGTACAACTCGCGAACACCAACTCGCGAAATACCATCTCGCGAAAAAAATAGACCAACTCGCGAAAAAAAGAATACCAACTCGCGAAAGAATAATTTTTCGTTAAATAAAAAAAAAAGAAACTTTTTTGACTGCTACCAACTCTTGAAAAAAATGATTCATAGGCTTTTCCTATCGATTGTTGTTATTCATCCATAGGACTTCCCTATCGATTGCATTTTATCGAATCGGCTATTAAATCTTCAAAATTATTGTTTGCAAAGGTCTAATTTTTTTTTTTTGCTTTTATTATTATCTTAATTTTCCTGGTAATGATAACTGACGACAAATAATTTAAATTTTCTTTTATTTTAATAAACAAACTAACAAATTATTTTTCATTTCCTCTTTCCTTTATTCATTTCGATATTACAAATTTTACAAAAATAAAAAAAAGAAACTTGTTTTTCTTTTCTAACAACCCCACACAGCGTGAATTTTTTTCTTTATCACTCAAAACAACTTCAATGAATAATGTCTTTAAAAAGTTTTTACTTTAATTTGGTATGCTTTTGGCCTGGTACCCTATTCGCGGGATAAAGGTTACCATTCGCGGGATGTATTAACTATCTAAACTTAGTATTCCCCTGCCTTCGGCAGGGGAATACTAATACCTAAGCCTGCGGCAGCTCTAAGATACTGAGATACTAAGAACCTAAGGCTGAGACTAAGCCTTAGCTAAGGTACAAAACATCCCGCGAATGGTCACTCTCCCCATCAATCGATAGTTAAGTCCTATGGATGATGAAAGAAATCCATAGGGGAAAGCCTATGAATCACAAATGTTTTAATATTTTTCCACGAATGAGTCTTTTTTTCCACGAATAGGGTAGTTTCCACGAATGCGTTCCACGAATAGCATATGGATGATTAAAAACAATCCATATGAAAAGCCTATGGATCATTTTTTGCAAGAGTTGGTAGCAGTCAAAACAAAAAAAAAGTTTCTTATTTTATTTAACGAAAAATTATTCTTTCGCGAGTTAGTATCTTTTTTTCGCGAGTTGGTATTTCGCGAGTTGGTATTCGCGAGTTGGTCGTTTTAGCTTGAATTTGTATGTTTTCGCGAGTTAGTTTCTTTTTTTCGCGAGTTGGTATTTTTTTTTTCGCGAGTTGACCTTCCGCGAGTTGGTCATTTGCCATAAATAGTCTCCATTTCAAATACAATAACAATCATTCAACAATTTTATTATTCATTTAATCTTTTTATTACTAGTAACAACAAAAAAAAGTTTACATATAAACAAAAAAGACGAAAAATAATATAGGCTTTAAATGCCTTTTAATAGAGAAGCCCATGGTTTTCCTTCGATATAATGTTGAAATCCTAGAGCATCAGAAAAAAGTGGAAATGAATCAATTAATCTTCCACATGGTAAATTTTGATGAATATACTTGATTGCTGTAGAAAAGGCATCAGGAATATATTGTGATCGACAAACAGTAAAATAAGAATATGGATCAATTAATTGAAGTAATGGTGGTTCCAATGAATTCGGTAACCTGAAAAATAACTAATTATTCATGCTAAAGTTATACCATTAAAGCAATAACCAAAGACATAGTAGTATCTTGTATTCCTTCATAGTTCCAGGAAACAGTACGCCTAAACGACAACTCACATGAACAAAAGAAAACTTACATTCTGCCAACTAAACCACGATTGATGAAAATTTGATATTTATTAGAATCAAAATGCTTGTAATAATTGATCATTTCAATGATCAATTCAGCAGGACTTTGAGTATTCTTACTTCGCCAGTCAAGATTATATCCATCAAGTTCTCCATCAATCAGACGTAGAACTTTATCCATAGGAACTTTAGGACCAACTCGATGAGGAATCATTGAACATAGTACTGGAAGAACAGGCGCTGGCAACTAAAAAAGGTTCGTGAATTGAGAGAATATTAGCTTTGAAAAGCTTACATATCGACATTGTAAGAAATGCAAAGTCAACATGATGAGATGATAGCTTGATAAAAGACCACCGGTGCTATTTCTTAAGCCCAAAACTTCGAATAATTTTTTGATATAAAAATAAACTTGAGGAAATCTTGAATCAGCCAGAAGATAATGCTTGATTAAATTTGTATTTCGAATGGCTTGAAAATCATCTAGTGGTATTTGAATATCAACAGCAAGACCATTTTTAAAGTAAAACTTTTGAAACGGAACATGGGCATCGAGCAAACTAATTGTTCTTAGAACTTTTAATCTAGGATCATCGTTTTCGAGTTCATTGACACTATTTCCGATTAGATTGAATATCACTGAAAACATAAAGGATAAAAAGATGTAGCAAGCAGTAAACTAAAGCAACGACTTTTGTTAGTCAAGAAAAAAGAGACTTACAACTTCTTAACTTTCTATCGTTCTTAAAGGCGTCATAAAAAGATAAATCTTCTGTATAAAAACAAAGGTTAATATCAGACGAACGATCAGATAATAGTCCAGAAGAAGATGAGCCAACAGGAACCAATTTTGAAATGGGTGTATGTAGTTTATCTTGAAACAGCTTTATGATATCCTTTCTTTCATTTACGATCTGAAAATAATAAATGGAAACGATTAGCGATGTCATTGAAAAACAAAAACCAACCTTGATACTTTTTTCAATTCGACTTTTTTCAAACATATCCAAAAATTCATTCAAGTTTGATACTTTCTTATAATTTTTTTCACATATTTTCTTAACAAATGATGATGTTTTACCAGCTGGAATATAATTTGATTCAGACGTTTTTGGTTCTAAAAATACACAAAAATTAAGAAAAGAAAAAACAAAGTTTGTAAACAAACCTGCAACTTTGAAACCATGTTGTTTAGAATAAAACCGAAGAGGCATATACCTTGATACTTTGAGTCGTAATGACATCATAATAAGGAAAATAATAAAATGATGATAAAGTAAAATTTTCCACGCAACAATACCATCGAACACAAAAAAATGGCCTAAACTTTTTTTCGTTTATGTTTAATGCAAAAAAATGAGTTTCAAACGTTGAGGGCTTTTAGCCAAATTTCATCATCTCTTCAATTTTTACGGTAAAAAAACTACGAAAGCAAATTCATTCCAATAAACGCGTTATTATAATTTTTAAACAAATTATTTTTTTTTTTTGCAAATTAAAGGTATTGATTCTTCCAAAAAAAGTTCATCCACCAATTAATTAACTAATTTATAAGCCATTTTTTCTAAAAATCGAACTTCGCTGGAATTTATCGAAAATATTTAAATTCGCAAATTGACTTTTCTTTGACTACCCTTAGGTTTTCGAGGTCGCTGATCACGAATCTGACCTCAGTTTCATTGGTTTCGAAGCGAAAAGTTGAGATCCAGAGCTCTCAAAACGAAAACCCAACTTTTTTTAACACGCTTTTTTTAAAAAGTGTCTAGACCAAAAAATAGCAAAAAATCCACTGATTAATTTTGTAATTGATACAAAAAATACAAGTATAGGCTAAAAGAGGTCAAATAGCCATTTTAATGAAAAATTCAACGTTTCGCTTAGGAAAACTCGAAATATGTGGCCGCGGGCCAGCCATTTGAATACATATTCGGATTCCTCATGAAATTTCACCCTAGAAAAAGGGAATATAAAAAAAAAAAGCGGGACAACTTGAAAACGGTGAATGGCTGAATGAATTACATCAATATGAGGTATATCAACAAGTAATTAATAAATACATGTAAAAAATACAAAATCTTTACTAGAAACGTACAAAAACTCATTTAATGATTTTACAAATCGATAAAACTTCATGTTGTAAGGCTTTTCGATTTTTCCCACATTTTTAAAGTTTAATATTAATAAATGATGGTCAAAAAAATAAAAATTGTAAAAATGAGGTATTTATTTTTAAAACTCATCATTTCTAGGCCTAATTTGGGTCGTAGAAACCGAATTTGACAATAGTTACTAAGGTTGCCAATCTCAATATTGAGTTACAGCATAGCGTAAAATTTGCATATTTAAAAAATTCATAACTCAATAACCAGCTTATGATATATTTTTTCTGTTGTCAAATTCGGTTTCTACGACCCAAATTAGGCCTAGAAATGATGAGTTTTAAAAATAAATACCTCATTTTTACAATTTTTATTTTTTTGACCATCATTTATTAATATTAAACTTTAAAAATGTGGGAAAAATCGAAAAGCCTTACAACATGAAGTTTTATCGATTTGTAAAATCATTAAATGAGTTTTTCTACATTTCTAGTAAAGATTTTGTATTTTTTACATGTATTTATTAATTACTTGTTGATATACCTCATATTGATGTAATTCATTCAGCCATTCACCGTTTTCAAGTTGTCCCGCTTTTTTTTCTTAATATTCCCTTTTTCTAGGGTGAAATTTCATGAGGAATCCGAATATGTATTCAAATGGCTGGCCCGCGGCCACATATTTCGAGTTTTCCTAAGCGAAACGTTGAATTTTTCATTAAAATGGCTATTTGACCTCTTTTAGCCTATACTTGTATTTTTTGTATCAATTACAAAATTAATCAGTGGATTTTTTGCTATTTTTTGGTCTAGACACTTTTTAAAAAAAGCGTGTTAAAAAAAGTTGGATTTTCGTTTTGAGAGCTCTGGATCTCAACTTTTCGCTTCGAAACCAATGAAACTGAGGTCAGATTCGTGATCAGCGACCTCGAAAACCTAAGGGTAGTCAAAGAAAAGTCAATTTGCGAATTTAAATATTTTCGATAAATTCCAAATTCATCGAAAAAGTGCGATTCTTAGAAAAAATGGCTTTTATATCCCTTTTTTTGAGTGATATTTTATTTTCAAACGCATGTTTGACTTCATGAAAGTGGAAAAATTAATTTTATAGGCTTTTTTTGGGATAATTTGATTGATGTGAAATTTGTACAAAGTAAAAGAAATAATAAAGTAATCTTTTAACTTTTAGTAGTTTCATTTTTTACTTGCCAACTACAAGCCTCAGTTAATTTAATCAACAAAAAAAATTATTGTCGAACGTGTATTTTTTTGTTGCTAATCCAGGGTTAATTTTTGGCGGCGCAGTTTAAAAAAATGATTGATATTTGTGAATTTTTGATTTTATTCATTAAATTTTTTCATATCCTTTATTGCGCTGATTATGTATTTTTTGACGAGGAAGTTCAGAAATATAAATGTGAAAAATGTTTTGCCAAAAAATTTGAAGTAAACGAAAAAAAATTTTTATGCAGTTAAAAAATTCCAAACTTTGTTTGTTTATTTACAACAGTTTTTATTTTTTTAAAGGAACAAGACTATTTGATGCCTTTTCGAAAATTTCGATACTGGGGCTGGGAGGAAGAGTTGGGGCGGCGCGTGTTTGAATTACCGTGTAAGACAGAAGGTGACACGGTAATTCAAACACGCGCCGCCCCAACTCTTCCTCCCAGCCCCAGTATCGAAATTTTCGAAAAGGCATCAAATAGTCTTGTTCCTTTAAATTAAAAATTTCTAAGATGAAAAAGGACAATAATAGTTTTCTTTCTCATCGCTCCTAAAAAATATTGTCAGAAGTTTTAGAACCAATGACAACATTGTTTCGCAAATTTTCTGTTGCCTGTGTGTTTAACTCACAAGGGAACCACCAGACATGTCACATCGATATCGAAATTCTGTTTCGGTAGAAAATTAATTTAGCACTTTTTAAGACATATGGCAAAATCTCAGCGGTGAATGGAAGATGAAAAAAAAGTTGACTCCTTGAATATTCTAATTTTTGACGCTTTTCCTTATCAGTTGCTAAAGCTATACCCTTTTTGTTGTGAGTATGGTGTAGGCGAGAAACATACCTCGAGGACCCGGGGGAATTCCCCCGGCCCTCCCCCTTCTTAAAAAAAAAATATAACGTAAAAATTTTTTTTCGATGTGGTAAGAATGACAAAAAAAATTTTTCAAAAAAAAAAATAACGTACTTACCCCTTACATTTTTCGGCCCTCCCTGCCCCCTCCCCCAAAAAATTCCCCCGCCTAACTCGAGGTATGCCGAGAAAGGCGGAAAGGCCATGCGATGGAAGTCGCAGGTTCGAATCCGCCTTATGATTTTTCGATTTTTTACATTTATTTATTCTTGTTTTTCCATTATTTATTTAAAATATTAATGGAGGTTATTGGTTTTAAACCTTTTTTTTTCTTCGTTATTTATTTTTAAGTTTTTTGATATCTAGTTTTTAAAGTATCATATTTTTGCATACATTCTGCTGATCTTTAATCTTTTATTTTTATGAAGGATTTCATTCAAATGAACAGACGCGATTCAAGTGTTTTTGAAAAACAACTTTTTAACAGATCTCCAATTCCTTCGCATATAAAAGTTTTGCTAATCCGATTTTGCCATTCGGGCCCTCTTGATCTTAAATGTCATCCTTCTGGGGGATATTTTTTTTGTTTCTTTTTGATATTTTTATATTTTCAATCAGTTGCTCTTTTTTTCCATAATTAAAAAACACTCGATTTTTTTTAATGGTACTAATTCTGAAAGAAAGTATAAATTTTTTTGGGAACTGAATCTGATCAAAAGAATAATTGCCATTTCGCTTCTTTTTTTTACGCTTTTTTTGTACTTCTTTGCTAATGGTTTTTCAAAAAAAAAGGAAAGGATCGAAGTTACTTTTTTGTCGTCGGTGATGGATTTTTTGACTCTTTTAAAAGATATATATTAATTTCTGTTTTATCAAAAATTTAGAATGAATAGATTTCTGGTTAAACTTCGTCTCAAAAAAGATAATGATACCATTCCATCATCTTCAGAACGGCTTGCTTCTTGGTCGGCAATTAAAAAAAGATTTTCTGTTTTCTCTTTCTTTTTTTTTGAATTACAAAATGCTTAAAACAAGAGCAAAGCAACATCGATCTCATTATTTCACAGTTTCTATTACTTTTTTTAAAGATTACATAATCTAGAAAGGCTTTGGAGAAAAAAAGGAGAACTAAAATATTTACTTCTATTTTTTTTTATTTTTCAATGGACTCTTTTTTCTGATATTGGTGAAATAAGCTTGAATTTGGTCACACAGTTATTAAGGAAGAGTAATTGCGTCAGTCCTTTATCTTTCCACACCAGTTTGAACATGGCAGGCAAGTCTGGTACAAGCAACTACTGCAGCTCACTCTAATTTGGCTTCCATCCAGCCAATCACCATCGTTGCAAACGATCAAACAGCAGCTCATGCATCTCCTCATTCTATTTTTGGTACTTCACACAGATGTTAGCGACATGTGGAGGAAGATGATGACCATACAAATCCAACCAACCGGCTGCAAACATACAGATAACCATCATTGAAAGCAGGTTCCAGCATGTGGCATTACCGTACATAGTATTCAACCATTGGTCCATCTCCTCATGGAAAAGACTAACTTTATAAGGGAGCAGCAGTTGCTCCAACGTTTAGGCGATTGTCGGCCGCGGCAGTAAAATGCTGGCGGCGTGTAATAATGCTTTCCCATTTTCTACCCATATCTTTGATATCTGTATGCAATCGTATAATAAACCGTTGAGAAACCTTAATATCGCAGAAAATCACTTCGCAAACGTAGGCCAGAGAGAGAGGCGCAATCATTAAAGTAAATAGTTTCATTTAAACAACAACCATCCTCAACAATTTATTATTGTTTTAATCTTTTTATTACCAGTAACAAAAACAACAACGAAAAAAGTTTATATACAAACAAAAACAAAAAAGACGAAAAATAATCTAGGCTTTTTAAATGCCCTTTAATTTAGAAGCCCATGGTTTTCCTTCGATATAATCTTGAAATCCTTGAGCATCATAAAATTGTGGAAATGAATCAATTAATTTTCCATGCGGTAAATTGAGATGAATATAATCGATTGCAGTAGAAAATGCATCAGGAATATATTGTGATCGACAAACAGTAAAATAAGAATATGGATCAATTAATTTAAGTGATGGTGGATCAGATTTATTCGATAGCCTGAAAAAATAATTAATTACTCATGAAAAAGTTATACCATAAAAGCAATAAGCAAACACAAAGCTATATATCGATGTATAATAGTTAAAGAACTCCATGAAACAGAACGCATAAACGACAACTCACAATTGTCAAAGAAAGCTTACTTGGTGACTACTCCACGATTGATGAAAATTTGCCTCGTCTTGACATCAAAGTTTTTGTAATAATTGATCATTTCAAAGATCAATTCAGCTGGACTTTGAGTATTCTTACTTCGCCAGTCAAGATTATATCCATCAAGTTCTCCATCAATCAGACGTAAAACTTTATCCATAGGAACTTCAGGACCAACTCGATGAGGAATCAATGAACATAGCACTGGAAGAACAGGCGCTGGCAACTAAAAAAGGTTTGTGTATTGAGAGAATATTAGCTGTGAAAAGCTTACATATCGAGATTGTAAGAAATGCACGGTCAACATGATAAGATGATAACTTGATAAAAGACCGGCTTTGCTATTTCTTAAACCCAAAGCTTCAAATATTTTTTTGATATAAACATAAACTTGAGGAAATCTTGAATCAGCCAGAAGATAATGCTTGATTAAATTTGTATTTCGGATGGCTTGAAATTCATCTAGTGGTATTTGAATATCAACAGCAAGACCACATTTAAAAGAGAACGTAAGAATTGGAATACGTGCATCGATCAAACTAATTGTTCTTAGAACTTTTAACATAGGATCATCGTTTTGGAGTTCATAGACACGCTTTCGGATTCGATTGAATATCACTGAAAACATAGAGGATAAAAAAAAACAAACAGTAAACTAAAGCAACAACTTTTGCTAGTCAAGAAAAAAAGGTTTTACTTAATGACCAATTTTGTATAAAATGTTACACCAAGATACTAAGAGTCATAGCAAATATATAAAACAAGACTTACAACTTCTTAACTCTCTATCGTTCTTAAATTCATCATAAAAAGATAAATCTTCTGTATAGAAACAAAGGTCTATATCAGACGAACGATCAAATAATAATCCAGAAGAAGATGAGCCAACAGGAATCAATCTTGAAATGGGTGTAGATAGTTTATCTTGAAACAGCTTTATGATATCCTTTCTTTCATTTACGATCTGAAAATAATAAATGGAAACGATTAGCGATGTCATTGAAAAACAAAAACCAACCTTGATACTTTTTTCAATTCGACTTTTTCCAAACATATCCAAAAATTCATTCAAATTTGATACTTTCTTATAATTTTCTTTGCATATTTTCTTAACGAATGGTGAATCAGCTGGATTATATTTTAATTCGTATGCATTTGGTTCTAAAAATTCACAAAAAATTATGACAAGAAAATACAAAGTTTTCAAACAAACCTGCAACTTTGAAAACATGTTGTTTAGAATGGAACCGAAGAGGCGTATATCTTGATACTTTGAGTCGTAATAACATCATAATAAGGAAAATAATAAAACGATGATGATAAAGTAAAATTTTCCATGCAACAATACCATCGAACACAAAAAAATGGCCTAAACTTTTTTTCGTTTATGTTCAATGCAAAAAAAATGAGTATCAAGCGTTGAGGGCTTTTAGCCAAATTTCATCAACTTACAGAGCTTTTTTCTTCATCTCTTCCATTTTATGGTAAATCTGCGAAAGCAATACAAACATTCCACTAAACGCGTTATATTTTTTTAAACAAATCATCATTAGTGCAAATTAAAGTTTTGATTCTTCCAAAAAAAGTTCATCCATCAATAATTAACTAATTTATATACCTTTTTTGAGTGATATTTAATTTTCTAACGCACGTTTGACTTGACGAAAATAAAAAATTTAATAAGCTTTTGAATTTTAATAGTTTTATTTTTTAACTGCCAACTACGAGGCTCGGTTAATTTAATCAACAAAAAAAGATTATTGAATTTGAAAGCTTTCGTAAATTATTATTGAATAAAAAGAAAAAAACATTAACTAAAAAATGGTGGCGAAAATTAAAGTAAAACTTAGGAAACTCTTTAAGGAATAAAGAATCAAATGACCGAACAGTTTTAATAAATTAGAAAATAACAAAGAACATTTTCGAAATTAAAGAAGAAGCTCAGTTTACTTTAAATTTAATTTTTATTTAAATAAAAAACGAAGAGCAAAGCAAAGAGTTCGTGTCAGTTTTAATGTTCGATAAGGTATGAGAAAAAAAATTGCGAAATCGATATATTTTTTAAAATAAAAATATAAATTTTTTATAGAAACAGTTATTGCTACAGTTATTTTTGTGGATATAAATTCCAAATGTTTGATGAAAGCCATTGGCATTAACTTGGCCTCAACAAAATGGTCGTTCCAGTTTTTTTGGTAATTTAAAATACATATATTCAAACGTATATTTTAATAAACAGTTTAAAAAGAAGAATAAATTTTTTTGTGTCAGATAACAGTTAAACTTTTCTTCTGTATGTTTTTATGCGTCAGTTAATCCATACCCTTTATTTGTGAAAGTGTCATATATTGGTGCTTCCCTCAACTTCCGTCCTCTTCTCATTCAAACTTCGCGCTCCTCTTGATTGTCCTGTAACGAAACAGCCAGCAAGATGGCAGCCTATTTGCATACTTGTGTTTGCTTTGCTTCTGTTTCACTTTCGTAGTTGTAGTTGTGTTGTCACATTATTGTTGTGCTGGTTGTTCTGTATGTCTCCTGAATAAATATGTTTGTGAATATGTTCTTGTTTTATTTGGAAGATCCCAGCTACAGCAAATACAACCAACTCCCAAGGACTATTTAACTAAACCTCGACGACACCAATATCTGTCACCGCGTGACAAAAGCTTTAGCTCGGCTCAAAAAAATAATTTAAGCGTATTTTTTTTGTTTTATCGCATTTCTCAAGATTAATGATAAACAGTTTTAAAACTAAATTTAATTGATCCCAGTTTTAATCAAAATATTTATTTTAATTTTGATGGAAGTCGATGGCGAAGATAACTTTTCCACAAAACAAAAAACAACACAGTTTTTTTACTCGATTCAAATTAAGAAATTTTTAGGGAGAAATTTTTCGACGAAGACTTGTAAATAAAACAAATCAATGAGTTTTTTTTAGATATTAAAATAATAAACTCCCACAAACTACTTAGAAATCAGTTTTTATAATTATTATTAACCTTTGGAACACAGTTTCAAGCGAATGTAAAAAAAAATTTCACATTTGCAACTTAAAAATAAAAAAATATTCAAATTATTTTTGCAAATAATTTAAATTAACAAACAGTTATATGCTACAGTTTATTTTTTTATCCTTTGATAATACAACAGAAAGCTCAGTTTTATTTAAAAAATTAAAAATTAATTAAATTATCTTGCAATTTAAAAAACGAACAAAACAAATATATGCAAAATTAAAATAAACAAATAAATTGCAAAATTGATACCAGTGTAAAAAAAAGAAACGGAGGAGGTACTTTTCACCGGCTTTGAGATAAATAATAAACAAAAGGCAACTAACAAATAAATAAATAAATAAATGAATGAATGAATTAATAAAAAAATAATTTTCTTTAAAAAAAGATTTAGATTTTTTTTATTATTATTTATTAAGCAAACACAAACACAGTTACCATGTATAAAATATATGTATTTTTATGAGCAAATTTTAAAAAAGTTTTTATCATGAAAAGATTTTGAGGAGTAAAAAAATAATTCTGAGGAGTAGGAAGATGGAGTAGGATGAGGAGGTTAATATTTGGAAGGAAGGAAGCATATATTTTTTTATATATTTTTGCGAGGTATAAATTTCAAAGAAAAATTTAAATGGAAAAAGATATTATTGTATTATTAAATATTTGGATGAGATCGTATCAATTAGTCGTCAGTAGAGAAAAATGTCTTTTTGGCACAGTTGTTTAAAGGTTAAAATAATTTCACTTTAAGCAAAATTAAATTATGAAAAATCCATGCATTATCTTTGGATTGCAGTTTTTAAAATTTCATAATTTTTCTGGCTGCTTTTCTTCAACAACAATTAATTTATCAAGGCTATATCGAATGTTTAAAGATGTTAATCGACTTGCAGCTTTATCCGACCAACATTCTTCCATAATTCTAATTAATTCTGACATTAACTATAAAAACAAAATTCTTATATTTAAACCTCAGTTTTTCTTTTTTATTTAATAATTTTTCTTTAGTGTCAAGACAAAAAATAAAATATACTTACAGTATCCGAAAACCAATTAGGATCAATAATAGGTCTTTGTTTTTTCTCAACTATTATGCTAGCCATTTCTTCAATGGATGGATCTCGATCAATTTGATCAAAATATGGTAATTCAAAATCATGACTACCCGAAGTTCCACCAGGTTTATAATTAATTCGCCTAGCTATTTCCCAAATCATCAATGAAGCTGCATAAACATCAGCTTGTAAAAAGTTTATAAATTTATTGGGTAAATTTTCATTGAAAAGTTCTGGAGCCAAATATCGCTAAAAAAAATACAACAATTTAAAATTATTTTCAGTTTTTTTCGCAACAAACAAAATTCTTGTGCTATAACGGATTTCAGTTTTGATTACACCGAAAACCAAAATCACAAATCGAAGACAGTTTATTTCTCAACGAAAAATTTGGTAAAAAAAATAGTAAAAATTTTTCTTTTTCTGTATTCAAAAGCCGACAACTTATGAAGCCAGTTTCTCGTACAACAAAAATGTGGTTACAAAGCTCTTAAGTTTATTCCCAACAAAAACTCGAATTAAATTTTCTTCATTCAGTTTCTTCAACAACGAAAAATTTGTTATAAAAATATTCCTCAGTTTTTCTTACAATAAAAATTTTAAAAAAAGATATAAGTAAGTATAAACTTACAATCGTTCCAACTCGTTTATTTTCAATTTCTTCCATTTTACCGTGCATGAATCTCACAGCCAATCCCAAATCCGCTACACAACAAGTTAAATCATTTTTAACCAAAATATTTTTAGATTTTAAATCTCGATGAGCTATGGGTGGTTTATCTATAAAAAAATATTTTATTATCTAAATTCAGTTTTTTTTAAATAGGCTACTATCAAATTCAGTTTAACAAAAAAAAATAATTTAAAAATTTCTTACAACATTGATTTTTAATTCCTGGCACTTCTGCATGAAGATATGCTAAACCATGAATCATACTTTTCATCATTTGTATTCCAACAATTTTAGAGACAGTATTCTTTTCTAGATAATCATATAATGAACCATGGGGAATGTATTCAGTTACAAGCCAAAGTTGAGTGAAGGCACCGGCATCTAAAAAAATGTTATTAGTATTTTTATTAGTTTAAAATTTTATTTTAATTACTCTTTGATTCTCCAAATTTATTAAATCAAAATCAGTTTTTTCTAAAAAAAATTTATGGCTCAAAATGTTAACCCAAACATGGTTGTCCAGTTTTATTTTAAAAAAATCTATAATTATTTCTTAAAATATGCCTCTAAATTTTGCATGAACCAGTTTTTTTTTGTTATCTCTGACACCAAAAAAAAAATCTTTAAGGTCAACTTGAAATTCAAGGTTCCAGTTAAAATTATGAGTGCTTGTCTCATAAAACACCTGAAAGCAAATGCTGGAATTTCAAAATAAACAAACACAGTTTTGAATTATAAAAAAAGAAATAGAAAATTAATTACAGTTTTTTTAGAAAAATTAAAAATTAAAGTAAAAAAGTTTTTTAGCTACTTGAAATACAGTGTATCTACCAATCATACATACTTCTTTTCCACACATTTTCTTAAATAGTTAAAAATAACATACAGTTTTTTTAAAGTAAATTTTTGTTTTTAAATAAACAAATATTTTTCAATATGCCCAGTTTTAATACATAAAAAATTTAAAGCTAAAAGTTGTTTTTTAACAAACCGAAATCATAATTATCAAATGCCAGTTTTTTTTTATTTCTTAATTTTTTTTAATTTCCAACAGTGCAGGAGGTGCTTCAGTTTTATAAAAAAAAAATATAATTATTTTGCAACAAAATGTTATTGATTTTTTTTGGATATTGCAGTTTTTTATTATATTTTTGATTTCGATGTTTTCAAATCAACTCAAAAACTGAAGTAGCATTAAAAAAATTTTATTTTTGCTCCATAAAAAACAGAAATCAAACCATGGATTGGTGATGCAAAGTTTTGAAATGAAAAAATGAAAGAAAAAATTATTGTCATTTTTAAAAAAAAGTTCAGAATTAAAATTTGAAAATAGTTTTTTAGTTTGCTAATGTAAATAACAGTTTATTGCCCAATAATACTTCTTTCATAAACAGTTTTTTAAAAAGTAAAAATTTGTTCTTAAATAAACAAAAGGTCAAAAGTCCAGTTTAAAATATTTCGTATTTCAACAAACAAAAAAAGTTTGTTTTATTATACAAAAAGTTGGTATAATTTTTAATACTAATTGCCGGTCTTTTTACTGTACAGTTTTTATATAAAATAATTTTTTTTCATATCCTAGTATTAATAATACTCATTCACCATGTGAGTTATTGGTACAGTTTTAAAAATATTTAAAAAAATTTGAATTCTTTTTTTTGTGCTACGCCTTTAATAAAAATGAATGCACAGTTTTAAAAAAATTGAAATTTGTTTTTAAAATAAACCCAAGCTACTCAAAATGCTCAGTTTTAATTATTTATTATTATCGCAACGAAAAAAAGGTATGTTTTATTAAACATATAATTGGGTATAAATTTTAATACCTTTTTTTTCAACATCAACAGTTTTACTTATGATAAATTTAAATAAGATTTTTTTTAACAAACCGATATCATTATTATCAAATGACAGTTTAAATATTTTAGTTTTTAAAGAAAACTTTGTTTTATGGTAAAATTTTTTAAGCCACTTTTTCTAACCCACAGTTTTTTCTTTTTTATTTCGCTTTTATTGTTGCTTTTTTAGAACGCAATTTGCTAAAAGATGCTTTAGTTTTAAAAAATATTATAAATTTTAAATCAATTTTTTGTCGCCTCTTACAAATTACTGCAGTTTTTTAAAATTTATTCTCTTATCAACATACAGTTTAAAATATGTATTTCTATTATATTTATTGCCTTAGCTTTTCATATGATTTTTAAGCCCTACTCAATTTATAACGTACAGTTTTATGAATAACTAAATTTTTTTATACCCAACTATTATGGTTGCTCAGTTAAATAATGGATTTAATAAAATTTGGTACAGTTTTAAGAAAAAATACTAAAAATTTTGCAGCCTTTATTACCGTCGTCTTTTTGACCCAATCCAGTTTATTTATTTAGTTAAGCCAGGAATTTCTTAAATTAGGGAACAACAGTTTTTTAAAATATTATAAATTTTTATTCTATTTTTTTACCGCTCCCGTAAACTCGTCACAGTTTTTTTAAATTTATTTTCTCCTACCTTTATTATCGCTTGCAATCCATCTCAAAATATTTGAATGCCTCAAAGTATTCGTCGTGTATATTTCTGTTTCTCTCCACCATGAACGTTCATCACGAGAATTAAATATTTTAACTGCGACTTGTTCGCCTCGCCAATCACCCAACCATACTTCCCCGAATCTTCCCTTTGCAATGGATTGCCTTAATTGAATTTGACGAGCTATAGTTCGACGAGATAATGAAGCCAAACCAAATCCAGAACTATCTTGATTTTGATCGGTTTGTTCATCGGGTCGATATGCATTGGATAATTCTATTAAAGCATTTTCTTCCATTGGGGGTTCTCGAGGTTCTCGTTGTTGCCGTGGAGGTGGACCAGCTCGAGTTAAAGCCGAAACAATTGGAATTCGAGAAAATATTCGACGTAAAACAATTTTCGTTCGAGTATTGCTCAACCAAAAAAGTCCTATACAAATTCCAAATCCAGAAAATAATACCGCGGCAATAATAATCATGATAATGAAAAGTCGAACCGAGACGCTATCTTCCACCACGTGCATTGGAGCAAGTTTGGGGATCTAAAATTTTAATTTTTCTTATTAAAATTCAATAAAAAAGAAGAAAGCAGTTTTTAAAATAAAATTTTCCAATTTACAAATTAACATCGCGCGTTTCGTTACAGTTTAAAGAGTATTTTTAATTTTGAAATATTAGAAAATTAGTGGCCAATATTCTCTAATATTAAACAGTTTTGTTGATAATAAAAAAAACCATTTATTAAAACCAAAAAATTATTCATCTGCAGTTTTATTTTCAAAATGTCTTTTAGTTTTTTAAAAGACAAATATTTCTCATCAGTTTTTTAATTTGGTAAAAAATACGAACGCTTTGTGTTCATCAAAAAAAAAATAAAAATAATAATTTTCCATGTTGCTACAGTAATTCTATCTGCATTTATTCGTTTATGGAACTAATTTGAAGTTTAAAAAAATATTAAAACTTCTTTAGCCAGTTTTTTTGTTGACAAAGAGGCCAAAACTGCTAACAGTTTAAAATCCAATATAATTTTAATTCACTCTATTAGTAATTTACGAAATATTACAGTTACTTTTTCTGCATTTGCGTAATCATCATCACAGTGATCAGTTTAAAAAATATAAAATTAAATTTGACTCTTTAACCACATTTTAAAAATTCTAAATGCATTTTTTTATGGAAAGATATCAAAAAGTCACGTAAGTTTAACCTCTAATAAAACTGCTCATACTTTTAATTTCCCCTCCTTATTACAGTAGTAACGTTATTTGTATTCATCAGTTTGTAAAGAAAAACTCAGTTTAAAAATTAAAAAAAGACTTTTTGCATTTTAAATGCAACATAATAATCGTGCATAGTTTTATTTTGTGAAACAAATTAAAAACCAATTTTCAGTTTTTTAAAATGTAATAATATTTTCCATCTTTTGTTTACTTTACTTACCTCAACATCATTACATAATGGAGAAACATCACAACATGACATAGATAAATGATGTCCATTTATTTCTTCATTGCCTTTATTAAAACATTGAAAAGGACGCATGGGTGGATTTAATACTTCTGAATGCAAGCATTCCAAATGTAATTCTCTCAATTGTCCCAAATTATTATATGATTTAACTGTGTGACATTGGCCACCTCTTGGAACTCGACAAATTCCATGAAAATCTTGGCCGGCAATTTCAATTATTTCATGATCGCATCCTTTATTATTGCATTTACAATATAAATCATCATCTCTGGGTTCGGGACCGTAAACGTCTAAAAATAGCAGTTTTTTAATTAAAAAATTTCTTTTCTGCGAAGGCTCAGTTTCAAAACAAAAAAAACGAAATACTTACGAGATTTATGTTGCATAATAAGCTTTTTGAGTTTTATTATTATTTCATCTCGCTTTGTTGGATCTAAATAAACATTGGCGGTGGCAATTTGGGCCACGGCTAAAAAAATTATAAGCCACCTCATTGCTCTGAAGTTTCGTTCAACAGTTAAAAATATCCTTTGATGGCGCCAAATTTTAATTTTGTGGTATCTAAAATCCTATTTAAATACCACGCCAAGATAGTACCAATTCAGTTTTCAAAAATTCAAAGGTTTAAAAAACCAATAATCATTTTAATCCCATTTAAATAAATCCACAATCCAAAATACAGTTTATTTATCACAAAATAATATTAAAAAAATTCGATATAAGGCAGTTGATAAAAATGAAGCAATATTCAAAACAGTGAAATAAATAAATTATAACATTATTAAAAGTAATAATAACAATAATAAGAAGGTTTGGATATAAAAAAATGGAAGTGTCATTTTGAAGAAGGAAAAAAAGACAATCATGATAGTAAAGCTTCATTCCTGTGTCACCATTGTTAATTTAACGACCCTGGAAAATAAATGAAATATTGTTATTTAATAAAAGTCCAAAGAATAAACAATCAGTCAGTTAAAAGTTAACCAAAACAAAAATATTATTAACGAAACAGTTTTAATATTCCAAAAAGATTATTGTAAAACAAAGTATTTAAAACCAACAAATTTTTCACAGTTTAAAAAAAATTAATTTAAAAGTTATTTAAATAAGTTATTAGTTATCTTAAATTTAAGTTATTCGTTGCACATAAGGAAAACCTCATAACAGTTAATTTAAAAAATCAAAACCACAGAATTCGAAAAATTTCACTCAAAAAAAAAACTTTCACACTAAAATCTAAATTTAAATCTCACCCCTAAGAATTCTAATGTTTCCTGAAATATAATAATTTCATTTATTTATTTATTTCTTATTCTATCTCAGTTTTATATCTCTCAAAAATAATTCAATATAATAAACAAACCTTGATTGGCCAAATAACGAGACGAGAATCATATCCAACAGATGAGAATGCTGTGATACCTCCTTGTTGGGGTGAACCTTGATATGCGGAAAGTTGGGAAATGCAATTTTGATGTAAAGTAGGTAATGGAGCATCAACCACGCTTGTACCCTTTTTAGATAAATTTTGAAACATTAATTTTGCGTTATGGGTTGTTGAGGTGGGTTTTTCAGATTGTACATCAAGTTCTTTAGGATCATCAATTTTGCCATTTTTAAATGTAAAAAGATATGGAAGACAATTGAAACCCTGCAAAACAAAAAAATTAAAAAATTAAAAATCAGCGTGTTCAAAGTTTTTTCTTCATTTGTTTTTTGCAAAAATAAAAAGACTGCAAAAAAATATTTTTTTTTTCTTTTCGCTTATCAAGATTCAACAATCAAAAAACCTTTGATAATTAATTTTTCACATAAAAAAAACACAGATCACATGATTTAAAAAAAATGCTTACTGCAGTTAAAAATGTATCTTCACTGGTCCATAATAAACCTCGCAAAGGTAAAGATTTTCCATAATATACGATAACTTTGTTTACATCAGCGATGGCATCAACGACATTGGCTGTGGAATCATGATTGACCCAACAAAGCTTATGACCAGTTGGACTAAAAGCAATGGCTTGAATCCATGAAGTTGATTTATATTGGGCCATTAAATTACCAAAATTCATTTTTGAACCCCATGGATTTGGTGAAGGTCGTTCTTCAACCTAAAAAAATAAAAGTAAAAATTTTTACTTTAATCATTTTTTTAATAGCAGACTACTAACATCTTTGATATACGCTGAGAATACTCGAGCTTTAAAATCATAACATCCAACCGCGAGTAAAACATTTTCAGGATGCCAATCGATGCAAGATACGGTGGAAGTGAATTCAGCTTTAATTTGTCTCGCAATCCACCAATTATTTTCCTTTTCATAATGACAAATGGATACAAGCTTTTGGGAACTTCCAACAGCAAATTTGTTTTCTAAAAAATTCATATATTTTTGTTTTGGATAACAACTATCTATGGCCTTAAGTAGCATACCATGAGGAGACCATTTAACACAAGTGGCAGCAAAAGTTAATTTAGCTAAAACCAAGCATGCATTCCATTTATTATTTTCAAATGTCCATACATAAGCATTTTTATCTTGTGAACAAGTAACAATTCGATTAGTTTTAGGCGCCCAATCCAAACTTGTTACAGCCATATCATGTTCAGATAAAATATGCTTTTGTTGCCATTTACCATTAACAAAGTGGAGAATATATACTAATTCTGAGCCAATAATGGCAATTGCTACTTCTAAAAAACCAAATTGTATCAGTAAAAAAAAATAATAAATAAAGGAAAAAATGAAAAACATAAAGGGTTGTGTTTGATTTTGAACTTTTTTTTTGAATCATTAAAACACATTATTTGTTTTTTAGAAAAGCGAACAGCCAATGTTCCATGTTCCGCTATTTTTTTTTTATAAAGATAATCCCTTCTTCTTTCATCGATAGAAAAAAATTCTTCGAACAACAACTTACGTGAACGATCTGCATTAAAAGCATGAGCATGAATAGGCCCAATATCAAGTTTAAAATTCTTTATTGGGGTGGATGCCATATTTTTCTTTTGTCGTCGTCGATGTTGACTAAAAAAGAAGACAAATTTGATGTTATCTCCATGATTTTTTTATGAGAAAGCAGAAAAGTGTAAGAATAAAAAATAATTTAAAAGGCGCGAAAAGTTTACAACAAAGGAATTAGTTTTTTTGTAAATAAAAACTAAAGTTTGAGATTATTAAAACAAAACAAAAAGAATATATGAAATTTAATGGACAACTTTTTTTTTGATGGAAACAGAAAAAAATATGGAAAATACGGGAAAAAAATGTTAAAAACAAGGAAGGTGATATTGGAAATTTTAAAACAAAACTCATTCGATTCAGAAAACCATTTTTCAAAAATAAAAAAATTGTGTAAGTACAGCAATAAAAATTAGTATCAGTCAGATTTCTTAAAAAAAGAAGCTTTTGCGAGATTCGTGGCATATCGGACATTTTAGTTAGTTTGGGAACTTTATAGCCAAGAAAATAAGAGAACAACAAAAGTATCGATGAATATAGCAAATTCACAGAATTATTATTATTCAAAGAAATAAAAAATAAATAAAGGCTTAAAGGATTCACAAAAAACAAAAACAAGAAAAAGAAATTGGGAAGTTTGAAATCTCAAAAAATGAAGAAAAAAAAGTTATATTCAAATTATTAGAAGCCTTTTGATTTTAGTAACTCTATAGAGAAAAGCAATTACTGTGGAAAATCCAAACTTGGGGAACAAAGAAGAAAAAAAGAAATATTAAAGCTTGCAAAAAAAATTTGTAATAAAAAAAACTTTCAAGAAATATTATAAAATAAAATAAGCTTGAAGAAGCTAGCGATGATGATGCTACGAATGAATTTAATAACTTTATATTCTCTCTAACGACTAATAAAAAAAATCTTTCACTAAATGATTCACAAGCGAACGAACGACAAAAAAAATCAAAGTCAATGAAAAAAAAAGATTTTTTTGAATTATCGATTGATCTTTCCTTTCTTTTCCTTCCCTTCTTTATTTTTTTCTTTCTTTCTTTTGTGCGTGTGTGTGTCAGTCAACAACAACGAAGCACGGACTTTCTTCGCATACATACATACAAACTCTTTTTGGTGGACGTTGCTATTTGGCGTTTTGAGACATTTTATTTGGGTCTTTGGTGTTAGTTGTGGCTCTCTTCCTTTATGTTGAAACAACACAAAAAAAATACGAATAACGAAGCTTTTCTTCTTTAAAATAGCAAAAGTAAACATTGACCAAAGATTCTCTCAATGTTTTTTTTTAGTTTTGGCTTTTCTAATTTGTTTTAAGGTGTAATTTGCCTGGGAAAGTGGTATTTTTTTGTTACTATTTTGCTTGGATGTTTTTTGTTTTTTTGGTAATAAAAAAAAGAGAGCTTTGCCGCCGCTGCAAAAAAAAAAAGAAGAATGATTTTTGCACTTTTTTTCTTATGGGGGACTTTCCAATTTTAAAGAATATATATATATTTATGCTAATTTTTTGTTTTAGAGTTTTGCCACCAATTTATTTCCATACTTTCCGTGTTTTAAGTTTGACTACTACTATCTCAACCGCGTTTTCTTTATTAGTTTTTTTCCTTATAAAAATCCTAAACAATTTTTGTTTTCATATTCCAAATTTCAGTTTTTTGAAACCATTTTTGAAAACTCTGCTTTGCGATAATCAAAATTTCCATATTTTTTTTCAAAATGGCATCGGCTTCTTCAACTTCCTGCATCTTAAATAATAATAGTAATGATGGAAGTTTAAAATTTGATGATTTCAAAGCATCCATCGATATGAATTGTTCCATTTGTTTTGAAGTCTTTACTGATCCCCTTTTACTTAAATGCGGTCATACTTTTTGTAAAATTTGTACTGAACGTTTAATTATGTCTGCAAGGGAAACGGCTCAACAACAATATCATTATGGAACTCCAACCATGGCATGCCCAGAATGTCGAGCTGAAATGCCTGCCGATCGAAGTATTTTAGTTAAAAATTATCGTTTAGCAGGTCTGATTTTTTTCTTTAATATTTTAGCGGCAGAATTAAAAAAATGATTTTGATTTTTTTTAGATATTATAAATAAATTTAATTCCCTTGAAACTGATTCTAAAGATGGAACATTACGAAGAAATAATGAATCCTCGCCTACTCGACCACCCACAGGAATAATGTGTTCTAATTGTAAAGAATTATGTGAGACTAGGCATTTATTTTATTGTTCATGGTGTTCCAGTGGGAGATCAGATCCGGTAAGGCGCAGATTTTTTTTTCTCAAAAAGACAAACAAAAAAAACTTTCCATTCAAGCTTTTTGCCTCCAAAAAAAAAATTCTCGTAAAAAGAAAAAATAAAACTTTCCAAATCACAATTTTCCTCGACTGCTACCTCTTCAAAAATTAATTTAGTTTTAAACGTTTTTATTATTTTATTTTTTTAGTTATTTTCATGTGGAACTTGTTGCGTCCATCATCATGGCCAACATCAACTTACATCATATTCTCAAATGTCAACCGTTGAAGAGCGACAAGCTTTCGTTTTTGATTCTATAGTAAAGCTAAACAATGTCTCAATAAATACTTATTCAAAATTAAATGAAAATCGAATAACTAATGAATATGATAATTGCAAAAATGTATGTAAAAAACAAACACTCCTCTTTTTTGTTAATTTAAAATTTTAATTTACCCATTAAAAACTTTTTTTTAGATGGTTCAAGAATCTTTTATTCATTTAGAACCAGTATTAAATAATTTTGAAACCAATTCAAAATTAACCAAGCAACAATTAGAAGAATTAAATGAAAATATTGAAACATATTTGAGACTTTGTCAAGATGTAAGAAAAAAACTTTTATTATAGCTTTTATCCCTAAAAAATTTGTTTAATTATTTGATTTTGTTTTAGACCGCAAATCAAATGCAAAAAGTTCAAATGAAGCATGGAATTGAATGGAATTCAATTAGGGATACATTTTCATCAAAAACATCAAATATTTTTTCAAAATTTTCTCAATCTGGTGGTGCCCCAATCATTTCTATGCCACCATCCACAAATTCCACGACAAAGTTAGTTTTTTACTTTGTTATTTATTTTTCCTCCAAACTTTAAACAATAATTTATTTGTCACTTTTTTATGAAAAAAATGATTCATTGCGCAAAAAAAAAGTTGTGGTTTTAAAAGCAAGCGATGATTCATTTTTATTTTTTGTTATTTTGTTTCATTTCTTTCTTCCTCCCAATTAAATTTTTATTATTTGTATTTTTTTTTCAGTGAATTCACATTTCCATCCTCATCATCATCGGGAAGACATCGAGCTTCTCGACGACTTGTAATGGCTCGACGTCGACTTAATAATATTAATAATGGACCATTAAATCAACAACAACAGCAACAACCATCATCGTCATCATCAAATAATCATTCCCATTCACAAATTCGTTATTCAGCTCCAGATAATTCTGATGATGATCTTTAAGAAAAGTTTCATGGAGGAAGTGGCAGAAGTGAAATAAATGTTAAAAAAATTATTTTATTTTTAAATTTATTGTATTTCGAAATCTATTTTTCTCGTAAATATTCTAAAGATTTAGTAATTTAAAAAAAACAAAACAAAAAATCAAGAAAAATTAAAATATCTTTGGCAATATGCTTCCCATTCGCAGCCTTTGTCTAAAAAAATGCTGATGATCCATTTTCCTTTATCTCTTCACTTTTTTTTTATCTTTCATGGTTGTTTGTAAAAAATGTATGTAAAAAAATATGTTTTAAAATTTGCATATATCAAAATTTCGTGTTCGTGTATTCCATCTTCTTATCCTTCCATTTTTCTATTTCTTTGTTCTGATTTTTCTTTTTGTTTGTAAATTTGCAATGCAAAGATTTTCATGTTTTACTTTTACGAACGCTAAAGGATTCCTTTCTTGAGTTCTCTCCTCCTTGTTTGAATTTTTTTTAAATAATAAATGAGATTTTCCCATCCGTGAAACTGTATTTAATCTTTGGTAGCTTTCCAAATGTTTTATTTACCTTTAAATGCCTTTTTTTTACTCCGTGGATTCCTTCATTATTGATACATTTTTTTAGATATGATTATTGCTCGTCGATTAACTCGTTTAATTTCAAAACCAAGTTGTTCACGCTTTTATAGTACTGAGAAGCCATGGGAAGATCCTTGGAAACACGCTCTTCCAGAAAAAGGTAAGCTGATGATGGTAGCTGTTTATGTTTACTTCCATGATTTTTATGTTTCTTGTTTTTGAACTTTGTCTAATATATGCATTTTCAGAATCAACGTATACCGACTTCAAAGAATCAAATGTTCCATGGTCATTTATTGAAAGATTATTTCCACAAGAAAGAATTCCACCTATGCCAATGAATACAGGAATAATGCCATCTGGATGGAGGCCACCACTTGATCCTCCACCATCACTACCATATTTTATTGGGCGAAATCGTCATCATCAACCTTCACTCTTCCTTGAACGACGTCGAGATCAACTCAACCCTGATACAATGGATTTTGAATATGCTGAATTGGTTATAATTAGAGAAATATCTGGTGATGTATTTGCATGTGAGAAAGATTTAAAAGAATATCTTGAAGCTCAACTTGATCATCCTGTTGCAACATATGTTGATGAAATCAAAGGAATTATTAAAGTTAAAGGTCCACATCGTTCATTGGTTGAAAAATTTATTTTTGAGAAAGGCTTTTGATTATTTCATTGTTATAGGATATCTTAGATTTCATAGTTAATTATGTTGTTGTTGGTTTTAAAATAATAAAAACTCTTTATATGGTTACTTTCTTTCGCATCAATATGTTTTGGATAATCTGTTTATTTCAGTACTTTTACTTTTAATACCACTTTTAACGATAACATTGGACTTGAATATATACCTCACTACTTTTTGCAGTAACACACTTACCTCAAAAACGACCATGCCGTGCTCAAATTGTATGGAACCTTATACTCGCTTTAAAAAAGAACATGGATGTTCTAAATGCGCATTTGGATTTTGTGAAAAATGTCTATCAAATAAAATTGTTATACCAAAACTCAACTCAAAACCTTTATCTGTTTGTGATAGCTGTTATGCAACCATGACTGGAAAGGTAATGATTTATGCTTTTGACTACTTTTTTGTTAGAGAAACGGTTATTAAAAGCATACGGCTATAAACATGATAAATAATAGCTGCTTAGTAATGTTACTTTGTTTATTAACTGATGAGGATGTCCAGTGGCGTTCTATGGTGGGATATTCATGGGAAGCTCACAAGCCTAAAAACTTTTGATTGTTTTCACTTTCACTTTTCGTTTCAGTTCACTTGTTTCGTTGCTTGCGTGCTCGTTTATTTATTGTTGTTTGTTCATCTCAACGTCAAGATCTTAATAATGTTGATTAATTCCACTGCATTAACCATATCCTTTTTTAGACTCACATCGCTGGACCAAACCTGAATAAACCTTTGGATCGTTATGAAAGAGGCCCTGGAGAGCCAAAGCCAAAAAATTGGTGGGGTAATGAAGTTTTGCCTCCTCCATCAATGCGACGAGATTATTTAGAACCTAAACCGACGACAAATTCAACTTCAAACAATGGTGGTGGAGGAGGAGCTAAAGTTGAAAAAGAAATGCTCGAAATTCAAGCTCGACTTGCACGACTCAAAGATAAACGAATTGAAGAAGTTAGAAATCCAAGAATTGTAAGATTTCAATAACCATTGTTTGCTTTTACACTAACTTTTTTGAACCTTTTTAGAATGTAACTGGTACAGACGAGAACGGACAAGTTCCAACAGGAAAAAATATTTTGGATACAATGAAAGAAGATGGTCCGCTTCCAAGTACATCAAATAAAGGTTCATCATCTTATGGAAATTCTAATGCTCCAACTGTAAGCGAAATTGAAGAAAGATTAGCTGCATTACGTGGAGTTCCAGTTGAAGTTGTAAGAAAGCCTCGATTAGTAAGTTAATTTCTTTTGACATATGCATATTTACCAGCCTCATTGCTAGTTACTTAAAAACTTCATTAAACGACTATGTTTTACTCAAACGAATGCAACTAACTTTTTTTCTTCAGGTGGTTATGAATGAAAGTGATGATGAAGACGACATGGAATTACCCGATGATGCGATGAAACTGTTGGATGAAGTTGAACGCTCACAAAAACGAAAACATTCTGGTTATGTTAATGAAGGACTTCAAGTGGATGATAATCGTGATTCATGTGCTTCATTGGATTCGCTAGCATATAAGAAAATTGTTAAAGAATGTGAAGATACTCCATCCATAACTTCTGCTGTATCAAATCCATTCCCAAATTTTGCTGAACAATGTAAGAAAATTCGGCAAGATGCTATCGAAGCTGAAAAACAAGCAACAAAATTTTTAAAAGACCATGGAGCTAACGTTAACGATGCTGAAGAAGAAGAAGTGATTCCACCACCAAAGCATGTGAAACCATTAGAAAGTACTCCTCGATCAATCAAAAAGCAAGAATCTGTTTCACCAAAAGTTTCAAGTCCCAAAAAGGGTTTCTTCTCAAAATTATTTAAATCTCATTCAAAAGAAAATGAAAAATAAGAATGACTTTTTTTGTTGGTGGAGAATGGCTGCTGTTGCTTCATGAATTGAGAAAATGGTAGAGATTGCAAAATTTGAGGTTACATTTTTCCAAAGCTTTTTTTATTTATTTGTATTGACTAAATTTTGACTAACTTGTAATTTACTGACTTTTAACTTTTGTGTTTTTGAATCATTGTAACTATATTTTTTTATTATGCTTTGTGTTTTGAATAAAGAACGGTGACACGAAAATTTGGTGGTGAATGTATTGTATTTTCTTTGTTTTTTTTTCTGTCTTTGTAATAATTTTATGACGCTTTCATTAAGGAAATGAAATACTTGTTGCAGCTCTTCATTTTCACCAAAAAACATTTTCAAAGCCATATAAAATAGTAAATTGAGTTGGAGAGATTTCCATGAAGCAATAGTGTTTATTGTTGCTTTCTTACTTTGAAGCTTACTACTTCTCATTTTCTTTCCAATAAAAATAAAGTAAAAAAGGAGAAAGATTTGATTAAGAAAATAAAATTGTTTTAAGTGAGAAAGAAAAAAGCTAGTAGCAAAGAGGGAAATGAAGAGTTTGTCGTCGTCTTTTATTTTTTACCCCATTGATTGACTCTTTTTTTGGTATTAACAAGGTTGCTTAATTTTCTTTTTTCTTTTTTGCCATCCATTCTTTTAACGCGTTTTAGACACGCAAGAAGAAGAAAAAACGTTAGTGAATGTGTGAGTGAGTGAAATAATTTAAATTAATTTAAAATTCTCATCATCTTTTTCGACGCCTTCTTCCTTTGATGCCTCTAAAGTTGTCTGCTTGCTTGGTTGGCAAAAAATATGGGATCATCGATTAGTCAAAATATTATTAATACTAATAATAATAATTCTAAAGTGGTGGTGGTCGAAGAAAAAAAAAGTATTAAAATAATGAAAAGGAATAATAATAAAACTATTGACGACGATGATGGCGAAAAAGAAAAACTTTATTCGAGAGCGGAAGTTTCTAAACATTCCACAAAAGATTCGATATGGATAATATTTAATGATAAAGTTTGTGATATGACTAATTATTTGGATTTTCATCCTGGTGGAAATGCATTATTAAAATATGCTGGACAAGTAAGTAATAAATTCTTTAAATCGCATTTTTCATTGTTGTTTACTTTTTTTTCTGACAAAAATATGTATACAACGCCGGGGTTTAAAACAATTATTTTTTTTAGGATGCAACATTTGCAATTCGTATGCAAGATTCTCATGCATTTTCTCATACCTTTATTGAAAATAAAATTGATGAATGTTGTATAGGAAAAATAAAGGATTAATAATTATTAACTAAAACGTTGCAGCAAAGCTTTAAATAAATAAACAACAAATTTGTCGTCGTCGTGTCAATTTTCAATGACATTCAGCAACAACAACAAAATATGTAAATGGCCTTTCAAAAGAAATCTCCATAACCCTTCATTTTATTCCAAAGTCTTTTTCAGTTACAAAAAAATATGTATGTATGTATTTTTAGAAACTTGTTGTTGTTGCTGCTCATTTCTCATTCATTCATTTAGTTTGGTATTGCTATTGCTGATGCTGGCTTTCAAAAATTTAAAACCAGATTTTTGATTTAAATTTTTTTGAAATGAAAAAAAGAAGAAAAAAAGCGATCAATGTTAGTTTCCTCCTCCTTCTTCTTCTTTTCTTTTTTTTATCCGATGTCCGTGTTTCAACTTTCTCTCATTTTCCATTTCTCATATACATAATTAAACCGGATTCATCCCTAAAGAAGAGAAAGAGAAAAGAGAGAAGAAGAAGAAGAAAGAAAAAAAGTGAAAGTGATTGAACTTTCTTTCTTATCTTTTAAATTATTTTTTTTTCGAATTTAATAAACCTTACTTGTTTGTTGCTTATATTTTTTTTTCGCCGCCGCCTGATTTTTAACTTTGGATATTGCCATTGCTGTTGTATTCGTATTTCTTCTTCTTACTCTTGCGGCTTTTTAAAATCTTTCTTTCATTGTTTGTTTATTTTGGAAAAATGTTTGGAACTATAGCATATATGCTTTTTATGATGAAATACAGTGGTTTATTAATTGTTCAAGCGGGTTATTGGTTTATTGAAAATTATTGTTTAGAACATTTTGAACCTATTAATATGAGGACATTAGAATATGATCATGTAACAGGCTACAGATTTTAATAATACATATTTTCTGCTTATTTTTTGGATATTTGTTACTATTGTATTTATTAATATTTGTATCATTAATTATTAATTATTAATAAACTGCTTAAAGATATCTGTGTATCCCCATGCTTTTGATTGCCATTGTTACAATATTCCCAAGACTCAAACTTTCCAACCAAAAAAATTACATCACTTGAAAAGTTATCAAAAGATATGCACTTTAAAAACAGAAAGGCGAGTTACGAAAATATATTTAATTAGTTTATTCGCGAAATAAAATAGTTATTACAACCAAAAAAGGAAATAAATAAATAAAAGTACAATAAGAAAATATATGAATCACAAAAGTAAAACCATAATAATTCTATCTAATTTCAATCATCCGTTTTTGTTGTTGATGTACTTGAAGTGCATTGAGAAGTTTCATCTTTTGAAGAGGTTTTCTTCTTTTTTTCATTGTCATTTCCATTATTATCATCATCATCATGGCCATCAGAATCTTTGTCTTCTTTATCACTTCCATTATTATCATCATCATCAGATTCATTATCATCAGAGGAACCAGTGTAAGAACCACCATCGTTACCTTTTTTAGAACGATACTTCTTCTTTTGGAGGAGAGCTACTTGAATTTTTTGAATATCATCATTTTCATCACTTTCGACATAACTTGATGGAACATCAGGACAGAAATTTTGATATCGAATGTTGACAATAGAATCACATTTTGGAATATTGAAGAAGAGAAATTTATATGGATGTGATGCTTTACTATAAAATAATGAATGATAAAGAAATGACCAAAGTGGATCAAAAACAACTTACTGAAACCAAGTATCAATATGAAAATCTTCTTTTGTGGCTTTGACATCCAATCTCATGATTGCTTTCAAGATGTGATGAAATCGGCGTATATCGATGTAAATTTCACCACCATGTAATTGTTCAATCCTAAAAAACAAACACATTAAGTATGGTTAAAGACAAATATTAAGTAAGAGATACCCATTGAAAGCTCGAAGAACAAGCAACGCAGCAGCACGTAATCCACAAGACCAGTTATCATTTTGTGCATAAGTAAATGATTCCATTTTACATGGAACCACTCCATCATTTCCATTGTCGTTTGAAGGGTAAAGATGATCGAATAAACGATGAAATTGACATCTGAATGAATTGTTTAGCTAAAATATATGTTTTTTAGTATAAGCATGGTAGCGACAATGAAAGCTAAATGCATAATTTCATCGCCATGAAACATTTTTAGATAAAGCAGACAAAGGTTTTAATGTTAGTGATGTCTTTTCGAGTCCATTAGAGTATCAACAAATATGTACCGAATGTCGTCCCGATCATATCCCAAACATTCATGCAAAAGAACTTACAACAGCTTCCATATCTTCTGAATCTTGAATAAGTGGATCATAGATAAGGACACCACGTTCTTTGTTAACAGGGTTCCATTCAAACAAGATGTAATGTTTTCGATGAGAATCAAGAATAATTTGAAGCACTCTTTTAGTTCCAGTGATAAGTGATGGAATAAGTTCAGGCATTAACTAAAATAAAGGTATCAATAGAAAGGTACATCAAAAATTGAAGCAAAGCAAAACTTACATGGACAGTTTGAATTGCCATAAAACCTTCTAATGGTTCATCGACAGCTGCTTGAACTTTATCACAAAAGCTATTTAACAGATCATCCGTAAGTTGTTCACCAAAATGAAGCTAAAATATTTCAATATATTAGTTTGGAAAACGAATAAAACAACGAACATACTCCAGTAACTTTTGATGGCGTTTCATAATGATCAGAAAGATGAGCACGATAATCTGCATCAGCTTTTTCTTTTTTTGATTTTGGTGATGGAGTATTAGATGTTAGAGTTGATACTTTTTCAGATTTCTCTGATGATGAAGTAGGTGAGCTGAAAAATGAGAAGATAAACGATGCAAATATTACACACCTGAAAAACAAAAAAGGCTATCATAAGATCCTTGAGGAACATCTTTGACATCTTAACTTCAAAGCATGACCATAACAAAAAAGAAGAATAAACTTACCATGCAGGTTGTTGTTGTTCTTTAGGAGGATTTGCTTTTGTTGTTGTTGTTGTTGTAGCATCAATTTGCTTAGATGAAGAAGAAAGAAGAAATCCTCTGCGCATTTTTTTTTCAATCAACAAAAAAATAAAAAACGAAGATAAAATGCAACAGCAACAGCAACAAAAAAAACGAAGCAATGATGAGAAACGCGAAGAAGAAAATGAAAATGAAGCAGCGTAAGCGAGACCCAAAATGCTTTCAAATAATCAACGCGAGTGAATGAAAACAAGCGATGCAACAATTTTTTTGTTGATGCAAAAATGAAGATTCAAAAATTTGCATATTTGTAGTTATTATTTTTTTTATAAGCTTTTTGAGGATTGATAAAGCCTTTGGACTTACCGGGATAAGCAATTGCTTCACGACATTGGAAGAACATTTTAACTTTTGTCTCTGTTGTTAGTATTTTTTTTATTAATATTTCCGCAATCAATCAATCAAAGTTCCTCTCTCATCAAAGGTTAATATTATTATGTCGCTAATCAAATATCCTTTTATATGGATTTTTCAAACACTTTTTTGATTGTTTATCCATCCAATGCTGTTATTGAAGATACTAGTTGAGATCAAGGTTAGACTTAATATTTGATGGTTTTTTTTGTTGCTAAACTTTTTGTTATTCATGATAACCAGCATTTTTACCCTTAAAGATTACTTGACACAAAAGCTGATTATAAGAAACAATAACAACAACCTGGAATAGCAAAAAATAAAATATTTCTCATTCATTTGCCTGCATAAAAATCTCTTTATCCATTCATTCATCGTCGTTTGCTTTTTTGCTCTCCTCAAATTATAAATTTATTAGAATTATTATAATGGCTGCTGCTACTAATTCTCAACGTAAATTCAAATTAGTTTGTTCGGATGGAATTGTCATTAAAGCTACTCAAGGAATTATTAATCAATCAGAAGTATTGAAAGAATTAACGGGTAAGAAAAAAAAATAGAGAAACATATTCTCCAAATTTTATTTATCTCATCCAAGTCGCTCCTCCATTTATTTGTTAATAAACTCACCCTTTTTTTTAGCTTTACAAAATCCAAGTGAAGAAGAAATTTCCATTCCAATAAATAATATTCCAACTAAAACTCTTCAAAATATTGTATATTTTGCTAAACGATATGAAACTGCTGCTGAACCTTATATTCCACCTAAAAGTGGTAATGAAGCAATTGAAGCTGCACCAGCAGAAAATCATTGGGATATTATATTCCTTAAAAAACTTTCTACCGAAGAATTTGTTTCATTTATTTGTGGAACAAATTATCTTAATATGCCTAGATTAATGGATGCCGCAACTTATACCCTTAATTATTTGGTTAAAGGTAAAAGTGTTGAAGAAATGAGACAATTCTTTCAACTTGAAAATGATTTCACTGAACAAGAAAAACAAGATAATGAACGCTATTCAACTTGGTATCCAAGCGAATAAAAGGTTAAATTGTATTACATTATTGTTGTTATTATGTTTGCTTTACGTATTTGAATAAACTAAAATAAACAAAACCAAAAGTTTGAACCTTTGTAATAGCGAAACCATAGTAAGCAAGATTTGATGTTATATGAAGCATCCGCTCCAGTTATCCATGGCAGTAAATAAAAGCTCAGCCATTTAAAAGATTAGAATGATGATGCAATTTCCAAATTAACAATGCAAGGTAATAAACAACAAACAACAAATAGATATGAATTTATTAAACAAACAAGACATAAGAAAGAAAATAAAACAATGAACACCACAAACAAGAAACCAATATAACTATGCAAAATAATATGAATTGGAAGTAATTATAATTTCGTGATTTCCATCGAAGTTGCAGATTCGAAATGTTCCTCCATAACAAGTACCGGAGGTTGAAGATCCATCGATTGCTCTTAACTTTCTTGCTTCATCATTTCTTCACCTTTCTTTAAATCATCAGCCAAGACAGTTGCAGTTTCAGAAGATTCTTCAATAAAAAGCGCAGGTTGAATAATCATCGACTGCTTTTCATTTTCTTCTTCTTGTGTCATTTCGTCATCTTTCGTCATCAATAAATCAGTCCCGACAGTAGCAAGTTCAGAAGATTCTTCAACAGCAGCAGTAGGAGATTGAAAACTCATTGATAGCATTTCATTTTCTGAATCCATTCCTTCAACTTCTTTTACATATTCAGCTAAATTAGGACCATCTTTAATTGAAATAAGATTTTGAAGTCGTTGATTTGCTTCTTTCAATTGGTTTTCACTTTCTTCAAGTTCTTTCACGCGTGCCTCAAGTTTTTGACATTTATTTCTTTTTCCCTTTGCTAGATTTGCCCAAGTATTAGCAGACTGTGATTCACGATGAAGATAATGTTCTAAATAGATATTATGGTCGCGAGCTTTCTTATAGTCGCTGTCGAGCTTTCGATTTCTATTTTGAAGCTCTATCTTTCTTTGATTAACACGAGAGAGACTTGATAATGCAGCATGAAGTTGTTTGAGAGCATCTTCAAGAGTCATGTTATTGAAATATTTTTCAACAAAATCATTCGAATCTCCAAGTTCTTCTACCGAAGGATAATAAGAAGGTGGTGAATCCATCGGAATTTCTTCATCCATTAATTCGTCTTCATCATGAGAGAATGATCGTTGAGAAGTAAGACTAGAAGAAGAAGAACTGCCATCGCTATCGTAAGATAAACTTGGATCATTGATTGCTTCTTTAATTTTGAGAATATCATCATTTCGATCACTTTTTACATAAGTTTCTTTCAGTTTACGATCACAATTTTGATATTGACAGAAGAGTTTTGAATCACTTTTTCTAAGAAAGGAGAAAGCAAATTTATATGGATGGGATGCTTTTCTAAAAAATATTGTTACATGAAAAAGAAATCAAAGTAATTCAAAAATAACTTACTGAAACCATGTATCAATATGAAAATCTTCTTTTGTGGCTTTGACACCCAATCTCATGATTGATTTCAAGATGTGATGAAATCGCTCATCATCAATCCAAATTTCTCCACCATGTAATAATTCATTACTAAAAAACAACCCCATTAAGTAGCGTTAAATTAAGTAAAAGATACCCATTGAAAGCTCGAAGAACAAGTAATGCAGCAGCACGTAATCCACAAGACCAGTTATCATTTTGTGCATAAGTAAATGACTCCATTTTACATGGAACCACTCCATCATTTCCATTGTCGTTTGAAGGGTAAAGATGATCGAATAAACGATGAAATTGACATTTGAATGAATTGCTAAGCTAAAAAATGAGAATTAGAATATTGTTATTAATATAATGGAAGATGATAAGGGTAGATAAAAGGAAGCTCGAAGTCATAATTTTAGTTCATTGAATCATTTTATGTATCAGATTAAAAGGTAGTTATATCATTAAGAGAATATTTCGAATTACTTTTATACTACTTAGATGGAAAAACCGCCCCGTATTAGTAAACTTAATTTCAAACAATATATCTAAAAGAAGAACTTACAACATTAAACATATCTTTAGCATCTTTGACAAGCGGATCATAGATAAGCACACCACGTTCTTTGTTTGCAGGATTCCATTCAAACAAGATGTAATGTTTTCGATGAGAATCCAGAATAATTTGAAGCACTCGTTTCGTTCCAGTAATAAGTGATGGAATAAGTTCAGGCATTAACTAAAAGAAGAGTATCAATATAAAGGTACATCAAGAAGAATGGAAGCAAAGCAAACATACATGGACAGTTTGAATTGCCATAAAACCTTCTAATGGTTCGTCGACAGCTGCTTGAACTTTATCACAAAAGCTATTTAACAGATCATCAGTAAGTTGTTCACCATAAACAAGCTAAAAAATTCCAATAAGTAAAGCAAAAATAAGTACACTAACTTACTCCTGTAACTTTAGTTGGCGTTTCATAAAGATCAGTAAGTTGAGCACGATAAGCTTCATCAATTATGCCATTTATCTTTGGTGGAGTTGAGGTTTCTTCAGACTTTTGAGGTGACAAAGTTGGTGAGCTGAAACAAAGGAAGATCAGTAACGCAAAATTACAACACTTTAATAAAAACAACACACAAAGCTTTCGATTGATGTTACTTTTTTAATAAAAAAAGTCTTCAAAAAGTTTTTAGGTGAAATCCACATTAAAAAAAGAAAAAATATAAACTTACCATGTAGGATGTTGTTGTTGTTCTTCTGTAGTCAGATTCAGATCTAGATCTTCAGTATTCATTTTCTTAGATGATGATGAAGAAAGAATAAACTTTCTAAATGTTTTTCACGACAAAAATTTTTTATAGCAAGCGCTAAACTAAAAAAAGTGAGTGAAACACGAAAGCAAAATAAGAAAGCGAAAAAATGAAATTCTAAAATGGCGCCAAAAACGAAGTTCCTCGTGAGAGAAAAAAAATTACGGTGCTTCTTCCTTCCAAAGTTTAAACTTTAAAGCCAATATTTCGCAGAAATTTGAATAACGGTTTTTTTTTGTTGTTGGTATTTTTGGAAAATCGATCGAATCATTATGCTTGAACAATAATCAACTAACTACACAGCATTCAAGGAATAATTTTCTTTTGTCTCTGTTGTTAGTAGTTGTTTACTTCTTCTTTTTTTTATTGTTTCAACAATCAATCGAAGTTCTTCATGTCGCTCATCAAATATCCATATTTATGGATTTTTCTGTCACTTTCAATGTTTATGATTGGTTCAACAAAGCTTATAAATACAACCAACAATGCTATTATTGGAGAAACATGTGATGAAGGTATGATTAAATATTGAATGATCTTTAGCTAATTGTTTTATTGTTTTTTTAGGATGTTTACTATCAAAACATCGGATCAAAATGAAATCTTCAACAAATGGAAATGGTTCAACATCAGCTAGACTTATTGCTCGTATTGATGATACATCTACGATTAATGAAACTGGGCCTGCAATTCCACCACCAACTTGTTCTTTTCAAGGTATGTGAAGTTGTTATGGAAAAAAGGGATCACAAGAAGCACATTTTCCTGTACCTTAACAACATTATCATCTTTTATTCAATTTGCTTACCAACTAAAGTTTCAAAGCGTGGATGTAAAGTTGGGATCTGGTAGTATTAGTATAATGGTAACACCCTAAGATTACTATTGAACCACGAAACTTTCAAAGTTGTTTCTCTCGCGCTTTCAAATCTTTCACTTTTTTTGCTTAATTGATTGCTCCATCTTCCTTTAGTCAATCAATAGCTTTTACAATACGTTTAACCTTTGTTTTTAGGTTTTGATACAAGTCCTTCAAATGAGTCATTTCGCCTTTTTGACGTCAACCCTGGCGATGGAATCAACATGTCTTCTTTGATAAATCCTAATGGGTCTTGTATTTGTTCTTCAAGTGAAAATTATAAACATGCTGTTATTACGTATGTTCTTATTCTCGTTTATTTTATCAAATACCCATTTTTAGAAAAGAAAAAGACAACAAAATAACGTTAACCGATGCTTACATTGCTTGTGGTGAAACTGAAAAAAATGATGATGTTCTTGAACGTTTGCTTTTGAACTACATTAATGAAGTCCCTGAACGAGCACTTGGTAAACGTCCTGTAATAAATTCGACAGAATTGAATCAAACATATAAGCTTGATGAATGCCTTGATGAAGATGGCTTTTTACCTGTATGTTTTTAAAGTCAATAAATGTTTTAATAATCTATGGAACTTTTCTTTTTATAGGCTACACTTCCCGGTGATGTTCCATGTTTCTCTTACATCTCAGCTGTATCAACTGGAACGTATTCCCGTTCAACTCTCAAAGAAGGTGCAACTCGTTATTATTCTGGACCATATTCTGTCAATCGCATCAATCAATCTGAAAGTATTAAACATCCTAAATTTCGTGGAAAAAGATTCTCCATGCTTGGATTATTTCATGCTCTCAACCAAACATGTAATTTTAAAGACGATGGTTCTAATAATGATCATTGTCATTTATTTTTCAATTCCAAAATTTATGCTGTTCTTTGTTGCTGTTGGAACAATCCTGGAAATTGCGCATTTCGAAAATATAAGAATCCTAATCTTATTTGTGCTCAAGGTAGTTATTCTAAGAATTTGAAAACTGGGGAATTACGTAAATTCTATGAAAATGAAACCGATGTTTCAACAATCAAAAACGAATTTTTGCAACCTTTCTGTTCAAGTCAATACACGCTAAAGGATGATGGCTCTGAATATATGTAAGTTTTATGGTTACTAATTATCTAATTTATATGACTCTAGTCATTCCTTAAAGCTATTTACCTTTTTAACTAATATTTTGTATTTTAGGTTAGAATATAAAATGCCTGCTGAAAACGTCAATTGCAATGCTGTCAAAAATAGTGAAAATTATTGCTTGCTTGATAAAGATATTTGTCCAAGTAACATCCCTATACGCCACAAAACAAAGATAACTTGTTGCTGCAGAGAACCTGATTTTTGTAATGTTGATTTTGTGAAAACTAAAGCTATTGATAGGATTAACGTCATGAAAGATGTAAGTTTTTTGTTTGTTTCATAAAACTAATTTCATCCTTATTCTTTGTTTTAGAAAGTCTGTGAACAATCTATGATTTATTCAATCCTCTTTGCTGGAACAAATTATACCTTGGAAGGTGATGATAAGCAACCATTATGTTATGTTCATTATGATGTCAATCAACCAAATGCATTATATTTTTTGGCAAACCATAATTTACAACTTGTTCGTGATGACGATTATAAGTATGTTACTTTATTGCTTTAGTTTTTTTGGTCTCACAAATCACTTTCATTTCAGTGTTTATCGCAAAGATGGGTGTAATATTATTGCTGGTCGTATTATGGAAGTTATAACAGAAAAATGTCCTGATGATCATTATTCAATCGATGATACTAAGATTCCTCGCCCATTGCTCGTTTGTACTTGTAAAGGTGAAAAAATAGGAAAAAATAACTCCAATGTTAAAGAATTTTGTGATGAACCTTTACGAAAGAATTTACCCAATGCATATAATGAAGTTAAGGACAAGTTAATGCCGAAATGTTTGGGTATGTTTTTTTCTTACAGTAAACTAACTTTAAATGACATTTTCAGAAACCAAAAGTCCCATCAACGATTTCAATGCCGCAACATCATATGACCAAATTCTCAGTCAAAGTGCTCTAAAGATATCAACAAAATCAATCTTTTGTTACATGGCTTTAAAACAAACAAGTGGGGAAGTTGAAATGTTGACAAGTAAATATTCTTTGTCTGGTGGAATCGTAAGTTTTTCTAAACCTTTTTCTTGCATAATCACCTTTTCATTTTTAGGCTTCAGTTGAAAATGGATATGGTGAAAAATGTTTTGAAGCTTATAAAGAACTGTCATTGGAAGATCGTCAAAAACCTTTTTGTTTAAAGGATTCAAATGGAAATGGGAACTTTTGTTGTATTGATGCAATAGGAAAAGATGATGCCGTTAACGGATTATTATATGAAATTAAAGAAACTCTTGTCCGCGAAAGTATGGTTTTCAACTGTTTGTTTTGATATTTCATGTTTTGGTTTTTAGATGCCTTGAATTCATCATCTTCAATTCAAAAGTATTTCGGTCGACATAAGTCTCTTCGATGTTCATCAAATTTGAAAGAATCAAAATATTCTCATTGTGAATTACCTCTTGGATGTTTTTGGACTGAAAATAGCAAAGAAGTGAGTATTATTATTGACATTTATCGATTTGCCTACCTAAAGCTTGTAACATTATTATCTGTTTTTCACCATTGCTTATTTTTTAGTATTATTCTGGTTGCATTGATAAAATTCCAAACCTTCTTGCAACAAATACATCAAATCCTATCTTTCATGCACTTCGATCATGTACAGCAATTTCACGAAATCGCCAACAACAAAAACTCAAAATTCATGGTCGTATTCCTGCATCAGAAAGTAAAGAACCATATCGATGTTTTGCAACAACAAAAAAAGATGCAAATACCAAATCCACAAATGTTTATGTTGTTTGTTGCTGTACTGAAATAAATGAAAATGGTGAATGTAAAAAGAATACGAAAAAAGTGCACTTTGGAAAAACTGTTCATGATGTTGTTACTTCTCATAATGGTAAACAATCAAGAGATAGAATTTATCAAGTACCTTATTAATTTTAGCTTTAATTATTACTTTTTTGTTTTGTTTTGTTTAATAATTTTACGTAATCGTTGTTTATATGTAATAATAATAATTAAATAAATTAAAGATTTTTTTGGTTGTGTAATTGCAATAACATCGAGATATTAGCCTTTTAAACTTAGACAATGTTATTTTTTGATATCCTAATAATGGACAAAGGATAAATGGAAGCAGTCTGTCGACCATCAAGGAGATTAATAAGATGTTTACCAAACATAACAAAAGTTTATTTTAAAACTAAAATGGGTTTACTTTAATCGAATTTGCTTTCAACAGAAAAATCTAAAAATGAGAAAGCACGGCAAAAACGAAAAATTCTGGCGAAACGCCTTCAAAGTGTTACTCTTTTTTTTAAAAGCATTTGAGTGTCAATGAAAATTTTTTGCTTGCTTTTTTTATTCGATGTTCTTGTTGCTGTTTTTTTGTTTGTTGATGAAACCCATTGATTTATCATATTCTTCTTCTTTTTTATAGTAGCTATTATTATGTTATTAAAACTCAAAGTATCTAGGTTTAAACCTATTCGATCCTATTGTGAACAACATGTTTTCAAAGTTGCAGGTTTGTTTACTTTTGAAACCTTATTTGCTTTCACAAAGTTGGATTTTTTAGAACCAAAAACATCCGAATCAAATTATAATCCAGCTGATACATCATTCGTTAAAAAACTATGTGAAGAAAATTCAAGCAAAGTGACATATTTGAACGAATGTTTGGATGGGTATGAAAAGAATCGAATTGAACGAAGTATCAAGGTTGGGTTTGTTTTAACGACATCGTTCATCGTTTCCATTTATTTTTTTCAGATTGTAAATGAAAGAAAGGATATCATAAAGATGTTTCAAGATAAACTCTGTACACCTAATTCAAGATTGGTTCCTGTTGGCTCATCTTCTTCTGGACTATTATTTGATCATTCGTCTGATATTGACCTTTGTTTATATACAGAAGACATGTCGTTTTATGAAGATGTTCGAAACAATAGAGGCTTGAGAAGTTGTAAGTTTCGTTTTACATAGTTACTACCTCTCCATCAATACCATAGTGTAAACCTTTTTTTAAAAGAATTGAGTCACTTTTGGCGAGATGAAATGTTTTGTTCTTGATTAGTAAATTATATTGCTTTAGTTACTAATTTCACCAGCTGTAATATCTTTCATATCTTTTATTTTCAGATTTGCTCAATCGAGCCCGAAATCTTTTCTATGAAATCAAAAAGCATGATCCAAAATTCTTGGTGATCGAAACACTTGGTCTCCCCGATGCCCATGTCCCAATTCTAAAGTTTTACTTTAAAAATGGTCTTACTGTTGATATACAAATACCACTAGATGAATTTCAAGCCATTCGAAATACAAATTTAATCAAGCATTATCTTCTGGCTGATTCAAGATTTCCTCAAGTTTATGTTTATATCAAAAAATTATTCGAAGTTTTGGGCTTAAGAAATAGCACCGATGGTCTTTTATCAAGTTATCATCTCATCATGTTGACTGTGCATTTCTTACAATGTCGATCGGTATGTTTTTCAAAGCTAATATTCTCTCAATACATAAACCTTTTTAGTTGCCAGCGCCTGTTCTTCCAGTGCTATGTTCATTGATTCCTCATCGAGTTGGTCCTGAAGTTCCTATGGATAAAGTTTTACGTCTGATTGATGGAGAATTTGATGGATATAATCTTGATTGGCAAAGTAAAAACACTCAAAGTCCTGCTGAATTAATCTTTGAAATGATCAATTATTACAAACATTTTGATTTTTATACCAATCGAATTTTCATCAATCGTGGATTAGCTGTCAGAAAGTAAGTTTTATTTGGTTCGTGTGATTGTCGTTTAGGTGTACTGTTTCATAGAGTTCTCTAGCTATTCGAGATATGGCTTTGTGTTTGCTTATTGCTTTTATGGTATAACTTTATCATGAATATTTACTTATCTTTCAGGTTACCGAATAAATATGCCGCTCCATCACTTCAATTAATTGATCCATATTCTCCAATTACTATTTGTCGATCATATTTAATTCCTGATGCCTTTTCTACAGCAATCAAATACATTCATCGAAATTATACACATGGAAAATTAATTGATTCATTTCCACATTTTTATGATGCTCAAGGATTTCAAAAGTATATCGAAGAAAAACCATGGGCTTCTAAATTAAAGTGCATTTAAAGAGCCTAGATTATTTTTCGTCTTTTTGTTTTTGTTTGTATGTAAACATTTTTGTTGTTTTTGTTGTTACGGGTAATAGATAGATTGGATAAATAATAAATTTTTACTTTGTTTGATCTGATTTTTTGGTTTTGTGTTTAATCAAAGTTGATTTTTAGTCAGTTAAGAATTTTTTTTTCTCTTCATCTTTTTATAAAAGCTTTGTATTGAAGAGGAATGAAAGCTTTTGGAGGACTATAAAAGCAATCACATCCTCAAAAGTGGATAGTGAAGAGTGTTTCTTTCGATTGCGCGAAATCGAGACCAATTTCAAGATTTACTTCAACAACAAAAAACCATTTCAAAAAAAAAAATCAGACAGAAAAAAAGGATCGAAGGAGATAGATTTTGGCGGACAATTTTTTCTTCTTCATGCGATAAGTAATAAACTGTCTTTGTATTCTTCGAAAGAGAAGCGATTCTTGTTTGAACTTATTTTTTGTAGGGAATAAAAATTGCAATCGAAAACTTTATGTTTGTATTTATCCGGAAATGGTTATGATTGCTGTTGCTGGATTTTTAGGCAAGTTAGATTATTATTTTTTGACTAATTAAATTTATTAATAAAAACTGCAGAAGGCGGAGATTTTCAGAATTTAATATCGTAAACATTTTCTGAGTTTAAAAAAAACATAAATTTTTGGACAATTTTCATTAACTTTTTTTTCTTCTTTGAAGCATAAAGTCTTGCTTTGAAAACTTTTTATAACTTTTTTGTCCCATTTTTTCCATAAATTTCAAAGATATAAAACTGACGTGCTGCTTTCAAATTCTTTAAAAAACATTATTATTTTTTTTTATTTTTAGTATTATTTTTCATTGCCAATCCTTCATTGGCTGTTAATTGCCCTAGAGCTGAACGATTTGGTCCACCTCCATCTAAAACTTGTCAACCTGCGTCGGATCCAAATAAGCTTCCAAAAACTTCTCTACAAAAATGGTTTACTCGAGCAGAGTTTGAAGTAATTTATTTTTTAGTTTTTTAACTGACATCCCAAACTTTTTTCATTATTTTGTAGGACTTATTTCCCAAAGCTAATCATGGTTGGGGCCCACACAAATGTTTACCATATTCGTATGATGCATTTATAATTGCATCACGATATTTTCCTGAATTTGGTACAGCTTCAAGTATTTTACGAGGCAAATATACGAAAAATGAATTAAAGCGAAGGGATGTTGCAGCATTCTTTGCTCATATCGTTCAAGAAACCGGTGAGACTAATTATGATTTATTTAAGTAAGTTCTAAACTGCTTTGAGAAGCTTTGAAGATATCATTATTGTGTGCTTTTAATTAAAAATTATTCAGACTGCGTTATTTTTATTTTTTAAAAGTTTTTCATTAATTGATTTCCCTTTTATTTTTTTTTCTGTTTAAACTGTACTTTACGGGCAACGCTTTTTTTTAAACTTAAAAAGATATTAAAAAATTCAACTGAAACACGAAAATATAGTAATAAATAACTGTCTTAATGACTTTTATTATTAATATTTTTTACAACTTTTTCTTTTTCTTCTCAAAAAGCTAGCTAGCTATTTGAGAAATGTTCAAAAAGGGCTATAAAAAATTTAAATTTAGGATTAATTTGGTGAAGAAAAATAAACTGAATAATTATATATTATTTTTCGTTGGCATTCAGGATTCACAAAAAGTTTTATATTAACTAAGAATTGTTTTTTAAACTGCATCACTTGAATATATTTTTTTTCTTCAGATTTTCTAGTCTTTTTTTGGATAAACTGCAATTTATTTGGTTTTTAAACTATTGATCATTTAATTAATTTTTTGCCATAATTATTTGGATTTATAACTGGATTCCCTTTTTTGCATGACCTTTTTTTAACTGCCAATTTATTCACATAGTGAAGCAATAAGAATAAAGCATTCGATAACAAAATAAACTGTACTTCTTGATTCACAACGGTTTAAATTTTTTTAAATACATTTTTGCTATTTTTGTAAAAACCGCTTTCATGCAAATTTCATTAACATCTAAAAATTTGATTTAATTTTGTGAGAAAAAAAACTTTATTTGCGTTTTTTCTTTGATGAATGTTTGATTCACAAAAGTCTCAAATTACTCTTTGAAATTATTTTTTTTTAAACTGTACATTTCCTCAGATTTTTTTGGTGGATATTTTCCATAAAAATTTTGTTTTGTTGGTATACTTAACTGTCTTTAAATTTCATCCATGGTGACCATATCTTTTTTTGTAGTCCATAAATTACTTTCAAATTTAACTGAATCCTTCAACCTCATGATTAAAAAAATAATTAATAAATTAAAAATTAACTGAAAGTCATTATCAAATTCCCAAAAAGCTTGTATTTTTGTAGTTTTGATTTACGAATAAGTAATAACTTTTTTTTCGTAGTTTCATATTTATATAAACATTAGAATTTTTTTAAACTGTTGCTTAATTGTTTTTGCTAAACTGTTTTTAAAATTTAACTGTCCTCTTTTTTTTCTCGAAAATTAATTCATAAGTCAACTAACTTTTGAAAGTTTAAAAAATCATGAATCATATGTTTATTAAAACTGGTACCACTCGTTGTTTTCGGCCGGTTGGATTTTTTACTAAAATTTTGTGTTTGATTTAATAAATTTGAGATTTCTTCGTAAAAAACTTCCACGGCTGCTTTTGCTTTTATTAATCGTTTTTTTGTTTTGTTTAACTGTAACCCATTTTAATTTTGTTTAAAAAATTCACAAATTTAACTGTAAAGGTTTTTTAAACAAAATTTTTTAAAATCGGAATATTTTTTGTTTTGTTTCTAAACTGATCTCCGGAAGCTTCTGTTTTTTTAAACTGAATAAAACTGAAAATTTTTAAGCTCATCTTCATCCCAAGAAGAAGCAAAAGAATGCTTTTATCGCGGCGGTTTATATCATTATTATGAAGGAGGCCCACGTTCGCCATATTTTCCTTCATCAAATCGAACCAAAATGTTACAACCCGATGATGGGAAATTATGTTATTTGGATGGAAGATATTGTAATGAGAAGGTTGAAACAAATTTTTGGTATCCTTGTGATACAAGAAATACTACCACTTCTGAAACTGGAACAACTGGGGAAATTATTTTTAAAGGATGTTATTTCGGCCGAGGCCCTTTTCAACTTTCATGGAATTATAATTATGGACAATTTCAACATTTTTTAGCGATAAATGATATAAAAGTTGATTTATTAAATGAGCCTCATTTATTGATGGAAAAAATGGATCCTCCATTAGCGATGTTATCAGCTCTATGGTTTTATATGACTCCTCAACCTCCAAAGCCATCAATGCATGATATTATTATGGGTTAGTTTAAAAAAGAAAGAAAGATTATAAACTGTTTGCTGTTATTGGGACTAATGATTTTGCGCCCGCCTAAAAATTAGTTAACCTATAAAAATATTAAAAAACTGTGATGGGGTCAAAAAACTCGAAATTTAGTGAACAATAAACTGAGATAAAATTAATAAAGTTGTCTTTTTATCTTTATAAATTCAGATTTTTTTCCTAAAATAACTAGACCAAGAAGCTGTTTGGTATTTTGATTTATTTTAAAAGCAAATTTTATTTAAAAAAAAAACTGTAAGCACGCTCTTTTCAGGTAGTTAAAAAATCTGAAAAAATTTTTGAGATAGTTTATTATTTTACAAATTCCTAATATGGCTGCAAGGATTTAAATCTTTAACTAAAATTAAAATTAACGAAAAAAACTGCCATAAAAGGTGAAAAAGGTAGCTTTATTTCTTGCACTTTAAAAATGCTACATATTCTTTTTTCCTATTCAAAAAAAACTGTTTGATCATCTTCTCCAATAATTTACAAGAAATAAAAAAATTAAAATAAAACTGAAATCATTTTGGGTTTTTTCAGAAGGCTAAAAAATTAAAAGAATTCGAAATTATTTATTATTTTTTATTATTTTTTTTCTTAAACTGAAGTCACAAGGGTTCAAATCAATAATTAAATTAAATTAATGAAAATAAAAATAAAACTGCATATTTATTTTTTAAAACAGGTGTTTCCTCGCACGTTACAAATGTTTATATGTTTATTTCCGTAAATTGTTTTTTGGTTAATTAATTACAATTTATTTTATAAAGCAAATTAATTTTTTTTACATAAAACTGGTTTCTTCTGAATTTTTTAGATGAGTAAAATAAATCTCTATTTTTTTTTAAGGAATTTATTATTACTCTTTTTTTATAAACTGTAGCCACCACGTTTATTTCTTTAATGGTTTAATTCATATTAAATAAAATAAAAGACAAAAAAACTGTAAACGACTTGAAAAAAAAAGAAAATTTATTTTTATATATTTTAAAAGAGTTATTATATTTTTTTATTAAAATAAACTGTTTGAGAATTTTCTTGATTCAAAAAAAAGAAAAAGAAATTTATACTAAAACTGATTTCGCTTTAATTTTTTTTGAATGTCTAAATAAATCTCAAAAATAATTTGAGAGTTTGCTATTTAACTATTTTTTATAATGCCTTCTGTCGCATGGAGTTATTTGTCTCTAAATACAAGAATTAAATTTAGATCAACCAAAAAAACTGTTTGCCATCCTTTCACTTTGAAGTATTTTAGTATATTTTATAGTTTTTTTATTTTAAGCTTAAACCTAGCCAAAATTATGGATGCTTTTTAAAAATCAATATTTTAAAGGCTTAATAAATAAAGAAAAAACTGTTTTTTTATAAAAAATGATGTCAAAAACTTTTTGTTGATAAAAACTGAGTTTTCAAAACATATGTTTGCATTTAAACCTACAAAAAATTTATGATGCTTTACATTAGTTTGAGTAATAAAACTGTATACAGCTAGGAAAGATAGAGGCAATTCTTTTAAGTCAAGCTTTTTCCATTTTAATTTTTAAACTGAATATTGATATTAATTCAAGAGAAAATTTTAGTGTTTTATTATTTGATTTTTTAAACTGATTTAATCAATGATTTTTTTTTGTAAACTGACTTAATTTTTCTTTATTTTTAAGGAAATTGGAAATCGACTCAAAAAAACAGCCGAGCAGGTTATGAAGATTCCGTATTTGGACCCACGAGTTTAGTCATCAATAAAGAATGCGGCGGAGAATCACCTGAAGAACCTGGGCCACCTGGAGAAAATCGTCGAATAAAAGCTTTTAAATTTTTTTTACAAAAATTTCAAGCTCCCATGGAAAATGAAAGGCTTCTTTCATGCAAAGGAATGCTGGAAAATTTTGATGCAATTCAACATAAATTTTCATGGCAACCTGATTGGGCAACGATGTGGCGAGCTAAACCATGCGATTGTGCCCCGGCTCCATATCCCGGAGCTTTGCCATATTTTGATCCAAAAATATATCCAGAAAAATTTGTTAAAGAAAATGATCGAAATCGTCTTCGATGCGTATATGGAATTTATGCCAACCAAAAAATGTATCAAATTAACAAAGATAATTCACCTTGCATAAATCGTAAAGTTCGAATTAAACTTAATAAAGATGGAATTTAAATTTATCTCGTATAAAAAACTGTCCCAATAATTATTTGGGTGAAACTTACACTCAGAAAACAAAAACAAAAAATTATTTTTAACTGTCATTAAATAATTTTTTTATAAAATCCATTTAATATTTTTGGATATTAAAAAACTGTAACTTCTTTAAATTTTTTTATGATCCAGAGATTTAAAACTGAACTTGATTAGTCAAAAAAAAGTGGAGCAAATTTAATAAAAAATAAACCCAAAAAAACTGTTTGGCAATAATTTAGGATGGTTATCAGATTTGGGGCTTTTTTATATTAAATTTATGAAAAAAAGCAAATAAAAAAATTTCTTAACTGTCAGCCTAGTTTTTATATCATCGATTAATCCATTAAAGCTATTTAAATTTAATAAAGTGTACATAAATAACACAAAAATTTTTTTACCTCGTTCAGAAATATAAAACTATAAACACATTTTCTTTTGTCATAAAAACTGTTGATGAGAAGAATTTGGAGGCAAAGGCTTCAAAACAAAAAAATTACTAAATAAAAACTGCCAATAGCTTATTTAGGATGGATATTCTATCCTCTGTTTTTAAATCCATTTTAAAAAAAAAAATAAAACTGGTAAATATCGTGTTTTTTTGAATAGTCTTTGAAATGTTAGGTCCTATAGTCTGCGCAAACTACAGCCCACGTTATCACTCGAGACGGTCTCCGATGTTAGTGTTAATGCTTTATGATAAACAATTAAATACATATAAATAAATAAGTAGCTACATACAAATATAAACATCCTAGGCTATAGACTTATAAGGGGACATCAGAGTGGAGCTTGGGAAGTATTATAATGCTCTCGCTCAGCTTCTTGCTGACGGCGGGCCATCGACAAAGGATTGAGTAAAGTGTGGCTGCTTATATAGTTTCTTGGGTTGATGCTTGGATGATGTTTAACTGGTCTTGAATGTCGTTTAACGTGGAGCAGAAAGTCGTGTGCTAATCCAAGTTCATGTCGCCTTCAAATATAGTTTCAGGCTTGATGCTTTGCAGGGTTTGCAGGAATGAATAAGGAAGTATAATTATAATATAATGTATTCGCTGCCTTGAGTGTAACGTTGTTGAGGTTTAAGCTGAGTTAAATATGCTTTAGGCCTGGATGTTTTGCAGAGGTTGCAATGAATAAGTGAGGCACGCGCACGTAGGCGCTTGCAATGGCTGCAGTTTCTAGTCCATGCTTGCCTGCAGTGCACAAGCTGGTGTGACATTAAAAGGAGAGCGCTCCCATAAACGGAGTTACCTAACAGAAAAACAATTTTCCACAAAGAATTTTTACACATTTTATTAAAAACTGAATTTACGAATCGTACACTGCTTCGTCTTTTATGGTTTTTTTGGATTTTAAGAAAAAAAAAATCTAAAAGAAATATTAATTAAATTTTATGTAAAACTGTGGTTCAAAGAAAACGATAACATATTAAGTTTCGAATTATCTTCTTTTTTTTAATTCAAATAAAAAAACCTGCAAAATTCTAGAATCAAAAAGAAATAGAAAATTAAATTGTAAGACTTTTTTCATATTGTTTATTTTTTTTACAAACAATTAAAACAAAAAAAATATTTTAAAAATATTCGTTGAAAATTCAAACTGTTTATTTCGACAGCAAATCATTTTTAAATCAGTTTATTTTTCTTTTTATATTGGTTCTCAAAAAAAAGTTTGCTATAGATTTAACTGATTTCATTAACAAAAAAACAAAACTGAAAATTCACGAAAAAGGTCCATTTTGAAGGTAATTTGTTTTTTAAAAACTGAAATATTTTTTGTTTGTTTTTAAACTTTCTTGAATGAATACCGTTGAAAAAAATTATTATTAACTGTAAAAAAAACTTTCTTAATTTTTTAAATATAAATTTCACTTTAAAAAAATATTTTTAATAACTGCCATTTATTCATCATGTGGATCACATCAATCATGCATTTTTTCACTGTCGTCGATAGCTTTTTCTTTCCTACTACAGTACCTCGAAAATGAATTTTAGAGTCATCACTTCAATGATCAACAGGCATAGTTTCCTTCCGTCAACAAACAAAGACAATTATAATTAACCTTTCGTTTTTTTTTGCTTCCAACATTTTAGATTTCTTGTTTACATTTTTCTCAAAAAAAAAGCATAAGACCGGTTCTTGCAAAAAAAGGTAATTACTTTTATGTTTTTAGCTTCCATAAAAAAATCTTTCTCAAGCAAACAAAGTTAGTTAGCTATAAATTTTATGCTGCTGTTGCCTATAATTTTTTTTCCTTCCTCTCTCGCATGATTATTCTTATTCTATATTTTATTTTATGCGATCTTATAATGATGAATAGAATAAAATAAACTAGATAAGAGTTAATTCTTTGTTGCTTGCTTGACGGCTGCTGTTGGTAATCTGGGGTGGCACCACTTTATTACCTATGAACAAAAATTTATAGCCTTATCTATACCGGACATAACAAAAAATGGAGACCCTGCATAGTTAGCATAGATTATGCCTCCACCATTTCCCCTTACCATAAAAAACCCAAATAAAATAAAATAGATAATTCATTGTTCTTCGACCTCACAAAAATATTTTACATTTTGGGAGAATATAAAAGCAGACATAAAATCGCTCAATTTCTTCATTTCCAAATCAAAAAGTTAAAATATGTTCAAAAAACTTTCTTGCTTTGTTGTTGTAGCTGTTGCTGTTGTCGTTTTGATGCTAGTTGAAAATGGATCAGCAATTCCACTTCACAATTTAAAAACTTGTGATTTCCCTAATGGAACCGATACCAAAATTCATACATTTAATTGTGATGGAAGTAAGTTGGATTTTTTAAATGGGTTAAAAGGATTTATTTGGGCAGGAAAAAATTACAGTATGATTAAACTGAAAAAGAATTTTCATTATGGAAAAAAAAAACTGATCTTTGAAGAAATCATGAACAAAAATATGTTTCATTTTATTTGAGTGTAAAAATAAACTGTTATTTAAAGAAAAATATTACCATAAAAATTGGACGTTATTTAAAAAAAATTTAAAACTGTTGACAATGAAACGTTCCAGATTAGATATTTTTGAGTATTCAATAAAGTAAAATAAATATAAAACTGCATATTTTTTTACCATCAATAAGGGAAGGGCAACTTTCTACAGATAATCATAGTCGCAAATAAAAATGTCGGTGGATAGGAAAAAATTTAAAAATCTTTTTATAAACTGTCACAACAATTTTTTTCGTAGTCGAAGATTAAAATGGATATTAAAAGTTTTTATTATTTAAACTGAGTACTTTTTTTGAGGCCTAAAAAACTGAGTTTCTTAAAAATTACCTTAATTTTTTTTAGCTTGGCCATTAATGGTAAAAGATTCCAAAGTTTATGATGGCAATGGAAATCCCATGTATCCCATTGATCCTCGTAAAGCTATGGTTCTTGATTTGATTAGTGTAAATAATGGCGTAGTTTACACTGATAATAAAGTTAAAGTTAAAATTCTTCAATATGGCGTTGATTGGCTTTCTGGAGATTGTAAATGGTCTGAAATCCCAACTTTTGGTCTTTTGAATGATATTGATGGTTGCGAGTTTGCTCATAATTGCCCTCTTCAAACTGGAGATCTCGATCTTAAATTATCTTTAGATCTTTCAGGATTTGCACAAATTATTAATACTCTTGCAGCTAATGTAAGTTAATTTTTTTTAAAGGAAAATATTAAAACTGCATCTCGGGGTTTCCAGCGAGAAAAAAAAAATGGAATTCTTAGTATTAATAACGTTTTTTTTTACAAATTCCCAAGCAAACGCAAAAAAAAAACTGTAATCCATGTAAAAAGTTTCGTTCTGTAACTCCCAGTAAAAATCTTGGACTTTCTTCAGTTTAGCTGGGAAGCATATTAAAAAAATTTTTTTAAAAAGTTTTTGACAATAACGTAAATTAATTTCAGCTTAAATTTTTTTTTGAAATATGCTTCCCTGCTAAACTGAAGAAGACCCAAAATCTTTCACAAAATAGAATTTTATGGAGAAAAAAAACTGAGTTAACATAATTGGCTTTTATAAATTCTATGATTGATTTTTCTTTAAAAAATTTAATAATAAAACTGAATACATCTAAAAAAAATTCCATTTTTTCTTTCAGAAACCATATCAACTTGAAGTACGCATGTTTGATTATAATCAAGATTCAAAGCATGAAGAAATTGCATGCGTTGTTGCACAAATTCGTTTTTCTGAACAAAACTGAATATCTATGTTCCAAATGCCCCTTTTCTTTTAAAAAGAAAAAAAAACTGTGTAATGTTTATTTATTTTGTTTTTAATTCTCCGGGTAATTAATGTCCACAAAGTACATGTGTTTCCATAAAAAAACTGATAATTTTTTTTATTGAATGTCAAATGTCTATGTTTGTATGATTACTCATTATAACAACGCATATACAATAAAATATATTTTATTTGATTGCTACTTGTGTTTTTTATTATCTAACAAAAAATTATATAAAATTGGTGTCCAAATTTTTTTCTTTTTGGATGTTCAATAAACTGAGAGAGGTGATTGATAGGGTGAAGAAGAAAAAAAAGTTAAAAAGCTTTTCCTTTGAGTACAAAAACTCAAAAGGCTGAAAGGTTAAAGATATTATAAAACTGAATTCGAAAAATAAAATGTTTTTCAATTTTGAATTTCTATGAATAAAAAATTATCAAAATTTGAAAAGGAAAAGTATGGTAAAAAATAAAATTAAACTGTGTTCTTTATTTGTTGTTTCGGTGAAGAATTGTTGTTCCACTTCCAATCAAAAATTTTAACATCTGCATTTTGAATTAATAAAAACTTCGAATGAAATTTATTTTCAAAAAAAAATCTTTCAAGCCAAAAATTGTAGACAAGCTGCCTGCTTTAATGCCATAACCACAAAATCAAGTAATTAAAAAAAGGCTATAAACTGCATCGAAATAAGAAAAGTCAAGGTAATCACATTTTTGATTTTTAATTTTACTAAACAATAAAATCACCAATTTCTTTTACAACTATTTTCTTAGAAAAAAATGTATGAGAGCTTTAGCTTCAAAAGTGTTAAAAAAACATATCTTTTTGGTAGAGATTTTAGCAAAATATTCAAATATGCATATTAATTTAAAAAATTAATAATCTTCACCGCGACTTTTTCGTTTTTTTATTGAACAAAAAAAAAAGAAACGCATTTCATGAAAAAAGCCCTAAAAATAAATGGCGCCAATTTGACCCGGATTTTGTCTTTGAAGGCATCCTTCATTTTTTTTTGTCTTTGAAAGAAAGCTTTTTTCACTTTGCTTCTTTTTCCAAACTCATCAAATTTTTTTTCACAAACTTTCTTGCAACTTTCTCATCTTTTTCATCTTCGTCGGCTGCAATTATTATCAATTTTATTGCTGTTTATCGTTTGCATTTTCTTTAGCCAAAAAACTTGGATATGGATTATGAAATGATTGATGTTTCGCCAACTCAAAAGAATTCTTCTAAATTTGAACTCATCACTGAAAATAGAAATTCTTTCATCGTTGATTATGCTTTCATCAAAGAATCTATCCTTTTAACTGATGCTACAAGTAAGTTTTTGTTTAATGGTTTCTAACTCACATTTTGTGATTTTTTCAGATTTTGATCATCAACCATCGAATGAAAATGAACCAATCAAATTAGAATTATTTCAAGTTTCAAGTTCGATACTTCCAATTCTCATAAAATTTTGTGATTATTTCAAAAATTCTCCAACTTATGTTCCTTTATCAACGATTGATGCAGCAACAAATCAACCATCAAAAGATGAATGGGAAATGAAACTATTATCAAAATTGTCAAACGAAAAGTTAATGGAAGTTTTATGTGCTGCAAATTACTTGAATATGCCTCGACTCATTGATGCTGGATGTTATTGCTTGAATTTATGGTGCAAAGGAAAAACCGTGGATGAATTACGATATTTTATGAATTTACCTTCTGATTTCACTGATGAAGAAGAAGCTCAAATGAATCGGGATTTAATCGTTTATTCCAAATTAGAACCTGAGCATCTTGATGAAGCCGATGAAGATGCTGATGATCTCGAATATATTGAAATTGATGATGAAGATGAATGAATAAATTAAACAAAATCTTTGATTTCGCTTTTATTGTTTTTTAGTTTTAATTTTGAACGTACATTTTTACTTTGCTTTTGTTGTTTTTGTTTTCTGATTTTTATAAACCTTTTTTGAACCAAAATTAATGTGTGTTTTTTATTAGGGTTAGCGCAAACTTTTTTGTTAGTATATTGAAGATACAAGCAGGCGTATTAGCTAGCTATCCTCAAAAAAGACAAGCTAAAGTTGTTTCACAAAAGCTTGGGAAAACCCATTAAATTTTGCATGTTGCGTTTTTACTTTTTTCCATAGTTTTTGCTTTCTCGCAATCGCTTTTCTTCATTTTTTCATTCATTCAAACAAACAAAAACAATGATGATGAAAGTTGGTTGCTGCAGTTCCATCAAATTATTATTATTTCTTTTTGCTGCTGTGTTACCTTTGTTTCCTGTTGTTGAATGTAATATTGGTTTAAGAGTACAACGACATAATTATCTGGATTTGAAGGATTCTTCTCTCTCATCAATTTCATCAAATGGTAAAACTGCTGCTATTGAAAATATTGCATCCCATGTTGGTAATGCTGGAAGTTTAATTGCAACTGAAGAAGAAAATGGTACTGTTGGTTTCATTGGACATGGTGATATCGAACTTACAATTTCCACTGGATCATTAACTTTTGATGTTTGTCCCATTAATTGCACTGGGGAGTAAGTTTGTTGTTTATTTCTTTAATCACGACTCATTATGCTTTTTCATTTTTCAGATTCCGTATTTGCTATAAAGCTGAAGTTGGCCAAATTAATGATGAAGCTGCTAAATTATGTTCTGATCCATCTCAATGCGGAGTAAAGATTATAGCTGATGAAGATAATATTAGGTTAGATAATAGTAAGTCAAAGATTTTGAAAGAATGAACTCTTGGATATTTTGCTTTAGATACAAATTTAAAAAAATCTCTGCTTTCTGAATGCCATGAATATGTGATGAAGCATCCTAAAGCGGATTTTGTATTTATGGCTGAATTTTTTGCCAGCTGTAATCCGAAATTCGACAAAGATGGAAATATCAAACTTCAAGTTATCAAAGCTGATTCATCGTGTCCAATCAAAATTGTATGCTTCTTTCCATTTTCATTCATTCCTTTTCTAAACTTACGTTTTTAGAAAGATGCTATAATCAAGAAACCAGTAACAACTACCACATCGACAATCCATCCTTCGACTACTCTTTCAAATGCCATACCAAGTTCAACAAATGTAGCAGATGCGGGATTTATGGGAAATTACTGGTGGATTATTCTCATCATTGTTATCATCATTTTGATTATTCCTGTATTTGCTATTGGGTAATTTTATTTCTCGTACAAGTTTATAACTTTGCAATGGCGTTAAATAGCTACTACTAACTTCTAATTCCCTCGTTTATTAGTTGATGTTCATTTTCACTCATGCTTATTGTATTTTCAGGTATTGGTGCTATTTTGAAAGAAAAGTAAAGAAAGCAAGAAAATTCAAAGAACAACAACAACCAAAAATTGAAGAGAACAATCAAGTTGAAGGAATACAACAACAACCAAAAAAGGAAGCATCTCAAAAGAAAAAAGCCAACAATAATGCTTCAATCAAACAATCGTCAGTTGCAAAAAGTAAAAAGAAAGTCAAGGATGTTCCAAAACTGTTACCACCACCTCCTCTATCTGTATCTGCTGCTGCTCCAGTTGCTTCAACAACAACAGAATCAGTAGTTTTGAAAGCTCCAAGTACTACCAAACCAATAACCAAGACAACAATAAAGGATAAAAGAAAATCAAAGCCATCAACTAAAGGAAGTGACAAAAGTGAAAAGTCAAAGAAAGATGAAGCATCCGAAGAAAAAACAAAAAGTAAACAAGCTTCAAAGAAAACTACTATTGAATGAATTCATGTTTATAACTTTTTTTTACATTTGTTTGTATGTATTTCTTTTATTAATAAATAAATATTAACGTATTTCTATTTACATCAAAATGACTCAATTTACATTTCCTAAAACAAAAAGCTTCTCTCCCGACTTCGCCCAATAACAAGCTTACTCGCTAGAGATATTTCAAATTTACTAACTCTTGCGAAGAAAATCTTGTACCGCTTGGTAGAATCTTTGTTTCGTTGTTTTTTGTTAATCATTTTTTGTAAAAAAGTTTTTTGATACGTCCTTGAAAACTTTCAACGTAAACTTTATCGTTCATTTGTTTATTGGGTTTTTCAAGATTTATTACAGCAACATGTCTTCGACTTCTGCTAAATCTCAAGTAAGTTCATTATAATATACTTTAATTTATTATTATTATTATTTTCAGGTTGTTCGTATTAAGAAGATGTTCGTATGGAATCTCGATATTAGTGCCCATGATGATTTTTTACAACTTGCTGCAAATGGATTATGTAGTCCGGTTATGACATCAATTGATCCTTACAGTGGCACAAAACATACTGGAATTTTCATATTTAACAGAAAAGGTCGTAGACCCGATTATTTTATGGATAATTATCTTTATCATCGCCTTGGTCTTGTTCGTGATCTTCCTTATCGTCCCGGTGCACTTGATCGTGATTTTCCTCATCGTCCTGATGCTCTTGATCGTGATCTTCCTAATCGTCCTGGTGCTCCTGATCGCGATATTCCTAATCGTCCTGATGCTCCTGATCGTGATCTTCCTAATCGTCCTGGTGCTCCTGATCGTGATCTTGGTTATCGTCGCGGTAATCCTGTTCGTGATCATCCTTATCGCGGTGCTATTCGTGATAGAAGTGGAGAACCTTTTAATCCTGATTCTTTATCATTTTACATTGATACCAATCCTAATCCTGGTGTATTCAAATATGGATATTTTCTTGACCAAAAGGAAGAAGTTGAAGGAAATTGTAAGAGTTAAGAGTTATTGATAATATCTAATTTTTATTAATTTTAGCATTCACAATCGATAAAGACTGTAAAAAGTTATGCCTTTATGTTGATGTTATTACCACTCGACAATGCTCATCTTCAACCTTAATGGAAATGAAAAGTGTTAGCGAAAACTTAAAGCAACTATGGAAAGATGATCCTTCAGTTAAGTTTACCATCAAATGCAAAGGAAATACTATCGAAGTAAGTTTTATGTTATCTATCTTTACTTTTCAAATACATATGTTTTCAGACAAGTAAACCATTTATGGCTGCAAGTTCGTCTGTCTTCAAAGCAATGTTTGATCACGATTGGAAAGAATCATCTGAAAATTCTATTGAAATTATCGACTTTGATCCTGATGTTGTTCGACAAATGGTTAAATTTTGTGAAAATGGAATTATCACTGATGTTGAAGAGTTTGAAGAACTTTACAGAATTGCAGATAAATATGATATCCAACAACTTATGGTAAATGATTTTCTTTCTTTAATACTTTCTTGTCTAAAATGCTACTATTTTCAGGCACTTACTCTTGCTAAACTTGATCAAACAATGACTGTTGAAAATGTTCATACTCGTTTAAAAATGGCTGAACAATACGAAATGAAAGATCTTCGAAAGCGCTGCAGAGTTTTTTGTGCTCAAAATGATATGGAATTTTGATTTTTTTTTGTTTGTTTGTCGTGTTTTTTATTTACTTTGTTTTATCATTTCTTTGTGATTTATAAATAAAATCTTTGTTGTTGTTTTTATTCTTCTTTGCCATCTTATTTATTCCCGTATAATTAGCTTTGTGTAGCATCTGTAATGTTAAAATTCGATTTTTATAACAAACCATCCAAAGATACTTTTTCTTTCTTGTTTCAATGCTTACACTTACTTTTTTGTTGCACAAATTTACTTACTTCTAAATTTTGATGCTGATCGATGGCATCGCATATAAATAAAATGATGGATTAAAAAATGGTTCCCAAGAATGTTTTTCGAGTATGGGTTTTCATTTTTTTTGTTTTGTATTCTCGAAGCTGCTGGACGTAACACTTGCGAAAAAAGAAGCGATATAAATATGCTAACGCGCAGCAATAACATAGTTTTTTTAGAAGCTTTATTCACTACTTCGTTTTTGAATATTTTTAGTATCCATTTTTATTAATATATGGCAACCCTTCTTGTAAAAATAGTGGGATATAAAAGTTTTCCATGAATCTAATAACAAAAATTTTCGATGATCTCTTTTATTAAAACGAGAAAAACTAAACAAAAAAAATGCATAAACGAAAATAATATTTTTTTGATGGAAAAATTCAACGAAAACTTTAATAATAAATATTTTTTTTACCAAGAACCAGCGCTGGCGGTTTTCGGTTTTTCGGTTCGGTTTTCGGTGCATTTTCGGTTCGGTTTTCGGTGAACCGAACCGAACCGAAAATCGAAAACCGAAGTATCCCGGTTTTCGGTTCAAACCGATAAACCGAAAACCGAGAAACTTCGGTTTCGGTTCGGTGCACCGATTCGAACCGAAAAAACCGAATTCGTTTTTCATAGAAAAATGTATCTAGTTGTTATCCAAAGTGTTAGCAAACATGCTAATAATGCATAAAAAGGCATTATTTAAGCAATACCTAATATTTTATCCCAAAAAATAACGATTTTGAATTTCAAACCGAACCGAAAACCGAAAAATTTTATAAACCGAAAAACCGAAAATCGAGGATTTCGGTTTTCGATTTAAACCGAAAAACCGAAAACCGATAAGCTTCGGTTTCGGTTCGGTTAACCGAAACCGAAAACCGAAGGATTTCGGTAAACCGCCAGCGCTGCCAAGAACGAAGGAAACCCTTCTTTTTTTTATGTCTATCTCTCCACTTCCACTTCCACTGCCACTGCGAATATCAAACATGGAAAAGGTATTCTTAATTAGAAAAAAATTGATAAACCAAGCTTTTGAAAGAAAGAAAAAAAAATGAATGAATTTTATTTTGTTCATTCAGAGTAAAAAATTATGAAAAAAAAAGAAGCGATATTGTTTGCTTTGATTTTTATCCATGTTTTTTTCTTATTTTTTATAGAGCATTTTTGCTTGTTAGATTTTTTTTAACTGTGGAGTCCTGTTGCAGAGTTGATTATTTTATTGATTGCTTCAATAAATTTTTTAAGATTGTCTTTTTTTTCTTTCGGTAGCAAAAAAAATTTAATGAAAAGAAAGAAAAAAAACTGATAAAGTCAAAGACGTAAACCATTGTTAAAACAATTAAAACTGGAATAAAGTAAAAAATGTATGTATTTTCTTTGATGGCGAATTTTAATATAATTAATTTCTCAATTTTTGTTGTTGCGGCTTTTGCCTTCTTCACAAATGCCGTCATCACCTTTGATGCCCAACTTGCTCGAAATTATATGTATCCTATTTCTGCTTCAGCATTTTCATTATCTCCACAAAAATGTTTGAATGATTTATTCCCAGAAAATCAGGTGATTTTTTTAAATTTTTTTTTTAAATAAAATTTAACTGTTTTACGAAACGCTTTTTTTTAGTTTGAACGATTAATTTCTGTTGGATGTGATGAAATTAAAGAAGAAACATGCGCGGCATTTACAGCTGCTTCAATAACCAATAAATCCATTATTATTTCATTTCGGTAAGTTTAATGGTATATTTTTTTAAACTGGTCGAACACGTTGAAAATGGAAAATTTAAAAACTGAGCAACCTTTTTGATAAATATTTTTCCTTTAAAACGAACAAAATTTTTAAATTCTTGTCTCTTTTTTCAATCGCTTACAACTTTTTTTATATTTGAGAAAACTAAAACTGATTTAGTATTTTCTTACATGTCAAATTCTTAAAAAACTGAAAATTTAATACTGCATTAAACTTCTCCAACACATTTTGAAAATAATATTAAAAAAATTATAAAACTGTATTTCGAATACTGTGTTAAGTCATGAAATTATTAGAAATAATCATTTTATAAACTGTTGAATAATAATAAGAAGGGATTGAAAATTATAAAGCTGAAACTGTTTATTTTTAATAACATATAATAAAGGGAAAACATTGGGTAGCCAAAATTAAAATGTTTTTATTTAAACTGGGTTATTCTTTTTCATTTCTGAAATATTTGCTTAACAAATTTCGGATGGGTTTTTTGGTACAAAACTGAGCATTGAGTTAGTTATATTTTATTTTTTCCCACAATTTTTAAACTGTCCAGCGGAGTTCACTTCTCCCTGGTTTAATTCCAAGTTTTTTATTCTGCCAAAAAATATTATAGAATAAATATTCCAAAAAAACTGAGTGAAAACAAATAATCTTAATTTTAGTGGCTCTGCAGATGATTTTCAAGTGATTGAAGAAGCTGGATCAATATTTAAAAAACAAAATCCTTTTATTGCTGGAGGAAATGTAAATTCATATTTTTATAATGCTTTCTTAAAACTTTGGAATGCTGGAATAAAAGATGATTTTTTGAAATATAAAAATTCTTATCCAACTTTTGAACTTTGGGTTTGATTTATTTTTTTATTTTTAAAACTGAATCAAGATTTTTTGTTGCATTTTTTTAGATCACTGGCCATTCACTCGGAGCGGCGATGGCTTCGCTTTGTGCGGCAGAAATAATAAAATTGGGATATTTGCCAAAAGAAAAAGTAAAACTGATCACTTTTGGTCAGCCAAGAACGGGAGATAAAAATTATGCAAATGCCCATGATTTATTAATGAATTATTCTTTTCGAGTGGTTCACGCTCATGATATCGTTCCACATTTACCTACTGAGGGATTTGAAAATTATCAACATCATAAAAGTGAGGTAAAAATTTTTAATAAAAAAAACTGTCTTGAGTGTCTGAAGTAGGGTTGTTAAATTTACCGGTAATTTACTGGTAAATTTACCGGGGCGCAACCCTAGTCTGAAGGGATTAAATCAATGGAAAAATAAGGGGCAAATTAAAAAAAACTGGGTCTGGCTAATTTTTATTGGACACTTAAAAAATTAAGAGATAATGTAAAAAAAAAACTGACCAAGCTTCAGAACCATTAAAAGCAGAAATATTCATTTATTTATTGATCTAAAAAAACTGAAAAATTTAAAAGCCATAAATAAATTAAAAAATTTTTAGTTTTTATAAAATTTAACTGGAATTTAAATTTTTCACTGTCATAAATAAAACTAACAAAATAAATAATTCTTATTATGTATGGGTTTTCCCAAAGCGCACAATAAATAGTAAACTGGTTTTATCCGCCTTTTCTCTTATTTTTTGTTTAGTAATGCGAGTAAAATGCATTTTTTTTATGATTTAAAATTAAAACTGTAAATCGCTAAAACTGTCTGTAAAATTTTTTTATATTAACTGGATTTCTTAAAAAATTTGTTATACTTAATATAATATTTCTAAAACTGAAAAAGGATAATTGATGACGGAATAAAACTATTTTTTTGTTTTTGCTCGCTTCTTATTGTTTGATTTGTTTATGCTTTTTAAAAAAAGAGTAAATTTTTAAAAAGAAATTTTAAAAAAAGTTTTTATTCAAATAAAGAATTTAACTGAAATTTACTCACACATAATTTTTTTTGTCTTCTTTCTTTTATATTAAAATTTAACTGAATTTAAAAAAAATCTAGTTTATCAATTTTCTTATAATGCTTAATGTAAACTGAAATATAATAAATTTTCATTTTTTACGAACGCGATTAAAGGAAATTTTTTTTTCATGATTAAAAATTAAAACTGGAAATCGCTTTATTAAATTAATTTATATTAACTGAAAAAATCTTCTTTTTTTTGTGGGCGACAAAGCATTTGCAATGCTTAATTAAATATTTGTTAAACTGCACCGAAGATAATGATGCTTTGCGAAAATTTATAATAATATCGCTCAATCAAATGTGCTAGAAAAAAATTTTTTGTTTGGGAAATAAATAATAAACTGGGCTTTTTTGACATTTGTAAATATAAAAGTATTTAAGAAAGGGATTTTCAAAATTTTGCAAAAAACAAAAAACAAATAAAGATTTTTAAAATTAAAATTCTTTAAACTGAGCAAAAATATATGTAAAGAAATTTTTTTTAACTGCTTTCTGACCTCCTTGTTAATTAAGAAATTTATTGCCAATTTTTTTGCGAATCACTATGAGAAAAAGTTTCCATTTTAATAATTTTAATTTATTTTTAACTGTATAAGACACCGCCTTGAGGAGGAAAAAAGTTTAAACTGTGTAAACTTGACAATGAAACCATTATCTTGACATTAAGAACTATTAATGAGCATAAAATATTTATCAATAAAACTGATTAAATGAATTTATGATTTTTTTTAAACTGAATTCTTTGGATCCATTGGGTTATAAATAAAAAAGCATTTCAAGAAAATAAAAAACTGATTTGGATTGAAGTTTGTGAATAAAACGTAGAAAATTAAAAATTTTTTTTGTGAAAATCCAATAAAAAATTTAGTTTTTATAATTTCTTTTAAACTGTACCCGAGGTTATCACGAGGAAATTTTTAAAACTGGGACCAAGATTTGTTAATTCCAGATTTGGTTCAATAATGCAATGTTAACATCCGAAAGTGAATACATTGAATGCGATGAAGATGAATCCAATGCTTGCAGCGATGGCGCCATAGATTTTTCCATTGAAGATCATCGAAGTTATTATGGAAAAGATATTATGACTTGGGCGAATAATGGTTGCAAATATTAATACATATTTTTTTAACTGAAGTTCTCTTTTTTTTTATTTTCTTTTTTCACAAACTTTGTTTGTTTGAGCAAAAAATAAAAACAAAAGCATTAAAAATAAACTGTTGGTTCGTTTCAAAGTAGGATAATCTTATTTTTTTCAAATAAAGAAGACAAGCATAAAAAAACAAACAAACTGTAAATTCAAAAATTTCTCAAAGATTTTATCCATTTTTTTTTCTGGATTATTAACAAAAATTTTTAACTGGTTGCAATTATTTAGGTATATGAAAATTAACTGTTTTTCTTAATAAAATAAAGAATTTTTTAAATCAGAAGTGGCTAAATTTTTTCTTAAAAATTCAAAACTGAATATGTTTAATTTTGGTTTTTTATTAGCTTCGGTTTTAAGTTTTTTTAAGAAAACTGGAACTTAATAGAATACAATAAATTTTTTTAAAACTGTAATTAAAATATTTGGGATTTTATTAGTAATTGGTTATCGTTGTTTTTGTTTAGTTTTAAAACTGATATCATACACGTCACATTTTTTTGCATTCACAATATGGACCCATCTTTTTGCGGTCACATTGCAGCAACAGCATGCTTTTTTAAAATTTAAAAAAAAAGAAATTTTTTATTCGAGAACTAAAGACAAAACTGAGATTGTAGGTTCTTAGTGGCCGGCTAAAAAATTTCTAAACAAAATTCATTTTAGCCTTTTTAAATATACTGTTCTTTTGCGATCTTTTACTAACAGAAAATCCATAGGATTTATATCCATCGGTTTTACGATTATAAAGAAAACTGAAATTGTGCGAATTTGGAAAATTTTTTCGGAATTTAAACTTCCCAAATTTTTTTTGATATTATTTTAAAATGTCAAGTTGATGGCACAACGGAATTTAATAATATTCAAGAAATAAATATTCAGTAAAAATTTTTCTTAAATTTAACTGTACTTTTGGATAACATGTTATTAATGATATCAACTTTTTCATTATTACAACAAAAAAAACTGTAAAGAAAGAACTTGGGAAGTTTTTCCTCCCAGTTAAAGTATCAAATTTATACCATTTTTTAAAACTGGTGCGTCTGGCTTTTGACGGAGTAATTACAAATTATAAAAAATAGAAATAAACTGCGAGCTTGATACATTAAAGCGTGAAATTATAAAACAAAAATATTACATATGCTTAGAAACTTTTCCATAAAAACTGCGTTCCTTTTTCTTTTTCTTTAAAACTATTTGAAGCAAAAATATTCCAATAAAAAAATAGTTTTAGTAATTAATTTTTTTAGTATTTAAAACTGTTTATGTTGGGAGTCGCTTCGAAAAAGCTTATTTTATTATTTCATTTTCACCTTTTTTTTTTTTGCCCTTTTCCATCATCTTTTTCTGTCTCACCTTTTTTTTACATTTGCCATTTATTTTTTTATTTTTTGAGCTGTCGTTGTTGTCGGCAATAATTTTTTTAAAGGCCATTCACCTTTCGATCAAAGCATTTTAGAAAAAAAAAGAAAAAAAGAAGGAAAAACGCGTTGAAAAAAAATACTAAAAGAAAACAGAAAAATAAAGAAGCAGCAGCTCACACTTTTTTTTCTTTTAAATTTTTTTTCGCCCTTGCCGGATCAATGTTGTTGTGTGTTTGATGCTAGACTGGAGAAAAAATAAAATAAAAACAAAGATGGAAAAAAGAAAATATCTTCTTTTTTTATTTCTAAGCAAAGCAGGTAGCCATCGCGCAAGAAAAATAGTTTTTTCTTTGTTTTTTTGTTTTTTGTTTTTTATTGGTTCAAATGTATCGGCGGCGGCAGCTTGATATTTTTTTTCTTTCTCGCTAGCATCAACAACTACTAACAAAAACAAAACCATCAAAAACAACAAAAACATTGATTTTAGTATCATCATTTTTGTTATTCGTATTTTTGATGCAAAATAAATAAATAAATAAATAAATAAATAAATAAATGATCTTCTTATATTCTTGCTTAGAAGCAAGCAGCAGGAGTCGGCAGGGTGGCTGACGATGAATGGACGGGAAAAATATTAATCGATTTTTTTGTTTTGTTTTTTTATTCTCTCGTAGATGGGTGCCTCTTGCTTGATTGCCTATGTCTTTGAATGTATTTATTTAAAACTTTAATTTAGACATCCAAATTAATAGGATTTTAGTGAATTTTTGTTTGTTTGGGGATGATTGATTTTATATTGAATAAATAATATAGGTTAATTTTATATAAACTGTTTTTCAAGAAGGTTTATTTAAGGTTTTTTTAGTTTTATGTTATTATTTTAACTGTTATTAATAGCTTTCATCTAGGGAAATATGGCATTAATATTTTTAAACTGCTTTGCATAGTTTCATCGTTTTATGCTTCAAACTTTTAAAGTTTTCTTTATTTTTTTAAACTATTTCCAAATTGATTTCAAGGTCGTTTGGTACTTTTTTTGTTTTGTTTTTATGATAAACTGCCATGGATTGTTTTCTGAGGACCAAAGAAAATTAATAGTATTTTTATAAACTGAATAAGTTTCTAAAATCTTGGGAATCATAACGATCATATTTTATGATTGAATTTTTTAAACTGTATAAAATAGTATATTTTTGTATTTATGTCGAAAATTTTTAACTTCCACTAATTGATGTTACATGGTTATTTCTAATTTCGTTTATTTATAAACTTAAAATTTTTTACTGTTTTTATTTGGAGTTGAAAGTATCAAAAACTTTTGCTTAACACAAGTTGTGTTTGCGTAATTTTTTTCTTCAAAATAATAATAAAACTGTAAACTTTTTGACTAGTTTTTTGGAAGAAAAAAAATCATTCAAAAAGGATGTTTATTTAACTGATTTTGTTTATATTTTTAAACTTTGTTGGTTTTATCATAGCGACCAAATTTTAAAATAATACAATGAAAAATGCTTTTAACTGCAATGACAAAAAATTTTTTCTAAAATCTAAAAATTGCTTAATTATCAAACACTTTTTTTCGCTTAAAAAAAAGCGACAATAATTTTGATGTTTAAGGGTATAGTAAACTGGATCAGCATAAATGTTTTGGTTAACAGCTCCGGGAATCAACATAAACTTTTTTTTTATTTTTTATTATTTTATTTTTAAACTGAGCTTTATTTTAACTGAGGATAGGAAATATTTTTTGGTTATTATTTTTTTTCTTGAATATTTTGGTTTAAAGATCGAAAACAATTTTTCAATTAACTGCCACCATTAAAAGCTTCTGCTTTCAATCTTTAAAGCTTTATTCTTCTATATTAATTTTTTTGTTATTTTCTTTTAAACTGAATAGCTTGCTTCATCACCTTAAGAATTTATTCTTCATTTAAATATTAAACTGTGGGGTGTTTTTATTTCGCGGTCTATTTTTTTGTTAGTATTAACGCTGCCATATTAGATTAATTTTTTGAAACTGTACAAAAAGAAAAAAAAGTTCGATAAATTTTTGCGTCGATTTTAATTTAAAAAAATTCTTTTTATTTATTTAAAACTGTGTAAAAAGTTTATGTTTTTTAAAATGCGGTTTTAATTTTTTGCATTTTTTATAGTTTAACTTTCATTAGTTGGATTTGGCAATGTCCTCATCAAATGATTCCCTTCATCTTCGAATGTTTGAAGATTCGCGTGAAATGCTTCTCGATGTTGCAGAATCACGCCCATATGAAACTTCACATCAAAAAGCTGAAGATGAATGTAAAAGTTTGTTACTTTTTTTCATTTTTTGTTTTAATCAAAACTGAGATTCATAAATTTCGTTTTTTAGCTTTCACCGAAGCTCAAAAAGCTTTAAAATATGCAAAAGAAAATCGAAAACGTAAGTTTAAATTTTCTCAAAGAAACTTTTTTTTAAAGATTTTTAACTGCGATTCTCTTTTTTTTCGTAGGAGCCCCTCGAGCTCGATATTTTTCAACTTCTGAAGCTGATATTCCTTCTCCACCTATTCATGGCCATCATGGCCATGGCCACATGATAACCAAAGATGACATAGAAATTCGATGCAGCGATGATTCTCGAACAATTTGTTCTGAACTTATTCAAGATAAACCTTTAGAAAAAGCAGAAACAATGGAAAATTTACCTGAAATTTATGAAATGAAAGAAGTTTCCATTGAACCCATTAAAGAAAATGAAGAACTTGAAAGTGAGGGATTTTTTAATTCAAAAAAAATTAAATTAATTTTTAAACTACAAAAATATTTTTTTATTAAAGACAAAGAAAAAAACTGAAACTTGATAATATAAATTGGAAAATATTTTTAAAATTATCTTTTAATATAAAACTGTCATCACAAATTTTTGTGAATTGTAAAACTGAAAAGAGCTCTTTTTTCGAATTTTCGAATTTTAAACTGTTTTAAATTAATCAAAGTTATTAAATTTATTTTTAAAGCTATCTTTAATTAAATTTTTTTAATGTAAACTGAGAGAAACTTGTCAAAACAAGTGAATGCTAAAACTGGAAAGAATTTTTTAAATGAAGACATAAGTTAAAATGGATTTATTTTTATAAATGGGTAAAAAAAAACTGTTGAATGTTAAACATGTTGGAAAAAAAGAATTTTTTAATGATTTAAAAAAATAAAACTGCTGACATAAATTTCCATTTTTTTATGAACAAAAAAAATTTCAAAGTTTTTATATGTTTTTTAAAATTTTAAACTGGAGGTGGGACTACATTGTTAAATCGCTTTTTCGGATTAATTTTCAATTGATTTTTTGTTTTAAACTGAATTGGACTATAAGCGACTCTGTGATTTGATAAAAAAAATCATAAAACTATAGGTTCTTTAGATGATTTTTAATAAATTAAACTGTTGAGGAGTTTTTTTGTCTTCAAAAAAAAAATAAATTTCTACTAAAAGAATTTTTCTTTATTTTTTTTTGTTTAGAAAACTGAGAATGTAAAAATAAATTTGAGAAACTGAAATTGTAAAATCTTCTTTAAATTCGTTTCCAAAATGGTTGTATAGCATAATGAAAATTAAACTGAGTTTATTGTTTTGTGGTTGTTATTTAATTGCGAAACATTCAATTTTTACAAATTTGAAAATAAAAACATTTTCCTTTCGCTTTGTTTTAAAAAATAAGGCAAATTTATTCCAAGCTTAATAAATAAATATTATATCTTTTAAAGTTTTCAACCGCCGACGAAAAAAACGCGACGGAAAAGAAAAAAGGCTTCTTTGTTATTGTTTTTCAAATTTTTTCGTCAGTGTTTGAAAGTTATCATAAAAAAATGAGTTCATTATGTCTTTTTTTTTTGTCAAGAACAAAAGTTAGGATGGGTTTTTCAACATAAATAAAAAATTAAAACCCAAAAACCAATTAATTTTTTAACCAAAAAATCTTTTCAAGCTGCCAATATTTTTTTTTTAGTTTCCACTCCTCGAATTCGTGCAAGTTCAGATGCAAATCAAATAACCATCGTTGTTCTACCACCAACAAAACCAAAAACTTTAAACCTTCCACCACAAAATTTTTCTTCCATCTCTCCTCCTCCAGCAACCGCTGCAGCTGCAGCTGCAGCTGCAGCTGCATATAATTTGGATCGAGTAATTAATTTATCAACTTCAAATTCACCAAAAGAAAAATATTTTTCTAAACATGATAATATTCAAGAAAATGAAGATTCTGAAATTCAAGAAAACCTTGAAAATAAAAACAATGCTGAAAATGAATTTCATAAAAAAGTTGAGGATGCTCCATTTTATTATGCTGGCGGTGGTGGTCGAATAACAACTTCATTTAATAATTCTTGTTGTGAACCTTGGAATGGAGGAATGAATTTAAGTGATTTATCACCCGTTTATGAAGAAGAAGATGAAATAAATGATGGAGATAAAAGTCGAAAAGCTTCCGCCGCAATACTTGCTTCTGCTGCTGCAACTAGCGGCGGCGGCGGTGGCAGTGCTCAACAAAATGAAAACAACAATACTGGCGCCATCGATAAAAAAGATGAAAAAATTAAAGGTGGCGGAGGAATTCAAAATATGTTTAAACGTATTTTTGGTGGTGGTGGTGGTCGAAATAATAATGATAAAGATAAAAATAGTCCATAAATTCAAGTTTTTTGGCTGAGCTTCCAAATAACTAGAAAGTTTTGATATTGTTTTTTTAGTGGCAATTTCTAAACGTGAGACAACTTGTTTTATTTGTGATATTTTTAAAAATGGAAACTATCGTTTTTATTTTTTTGTTACATTTCTCTCTTGAAAAAAAATTCTCTTTAATTTAAGTTTTTCGTTTTGTAAGTCCAAAGCATTTTTTTTGAATTATATTAATAGCTTCCAGAAAGAAAATAATAATTTTTGTTTTGTTTTTATTGTTGTCTCGCGTTTTAATTACCTAAAAACCAATAATTTTTTTTATTAAATCCCTTTTATTTGTATTTTAGGTTTATGTATTTTTTGTTATATATTTTTCAATATTCATATCAAAAATAATTAGGGTTTAACTTCCCCTTTTCAATGTTCCTTTTTTTTGAGAAAAACATGCCAAAATTTAATTTTATAGTATTTTTGCCTTTTTTTAATTCCCGATTTTAATAATATTTATCTTTTATCTTTTTTGTTACAATTTTTTAACCTTTGTTTCTTACAATATTTTATCAGTTTGTTCATTTTTAAAATGCGAGGTTTATTTTACATTTTCTTATAGCAACATTCGCCTGCCTTCCAAAATCTTTATCCTGTCAGTTTAAAAAATTTATTTTTCTTGCCTTAATTGTTTTTCCTAAAATTTATAGTGTATTTCCTAAATTTTCAATAATATTTTTGCTCAATGTGTTAAAATAAATAAAGAATAGAATCGCAAAAAATTTGGGAAATAAATAAACATTTCGCAAATTTCATCTATGTCCATTTCAGAAATAAAATAGGTAAAGCAAAAATAAAAAACATCGTGATTTATGCAAATTTTTAGAATGCTTTCATTTTTTTTTATTTTAATTTTTTCTCTCTCTCCAATTTTTCATTCATATTCAAGCTTCCCAACAAGGACGACAAAATTTATTGGGATTCAAAAAGAAAATGGGTTGCTGTTGTTCTTCAAAAAAAGCAAAGAATAAACAACAAAAACGGCAACAGCAACAACAATCAAGGAATTCAAAAGCTGATAAATCAATAAATGTATCAAGTGAAAAACCCAAAGATGAACAACAACAGCTGCAACATTCAATAAAAAATGAAGATGGAACAAAACAAAATTCATCTAATCAAGAAGCACAGGTTAGTGCATTTTTTGGGATTAAAAAATAGGTAATAGCTGGCGCATGCGCTTCCTATAGCTATGGAATCGCTATTCGCCATTGTCAAAAGTTTCAAACTAAACTTTTATAACTTTTAGGCCAACAATGCTGATATTCAACAACATCAATCTTCAAATGATCGAGTTGGTGGTAATGAAAAACGACGACAAAAATCATCAAATGAAAATCCTCCACCATCAACAAAACAACCAACAACAACGAAAGATGATGACAACAAAAATATGCCTCCTCAACAAGAACAACAATCTTCAGCAATACCAGCAACAACAGCTTCTCGTCATCAACAACAATCAAAACTTAAAAAGTCTGAAAATAATAAGAAACAACCTTCAACGACGACCAAAACAAGAACACTTCCAAAAACAACGGATCAACAACAACGACAACAGAAAGGTGGTGGAAGAAAAAGAAGTGATGAAAATCGATCATCAAAAATTCCGAAAGCTATGGATAATAATCAAAAGAAAAGCGAAAAAGAGAAAAGTAAACGAAATAATAATGATGGTATTGAATTAGCTGATGATGTAAGTTTATTTTTGTTAGAAATATCATTCTTTAGTTATAAAACCTCCTTAAAAAGATGTCCTTTATATTGTTGTCATGTTACTAGCATGTTTATTTTCCTCATTCGATAGTTGTTTTCATATTCGTTTTCATTGCTCTTTTTATATGGGTATTTTGAGGCTATAGATACTGCCAGTAAGCTTTTAAGCTTCTTAAAAACATGTCCGTTAACTTTCCATGTTACTAACAAGCTTTAGTCCTATAGCTGCTATTATATGTCTTTTGGGTGTTCCTTCTAATTGCTATCATTTATGTCTCCCATTTGCTTGAATCCAAATTTCCTTATTTCTGTCTTATGTATTATTCATTTTTTGTCATATTTTTTTAGGATGAAATGCCTGATGGTGAAGCTGGAGCATCCAAACAACGAACATCACAATCACAAAAGCAAGATTCTCAACAACATCCATCATTACTTAAACCAACTGAAGATGAAGATGATACGTTATATGAAGTTGGAAAACAAATGCCTACTATTGATTATATTAATAATGAAGATCGAAAGAGAAGAAACAACCAACAACAATAATGTGAAAAATATGTTCAAAATTTTGTATATAGGAATATTTTTTGGTTAAATAAAAATTAGTGGATATTTTTTCCAAAATAAAGTAAAGGTTTTGTTTTCATGTTTGTATGTTGCTGTTGTTTCATTTTTTGTGCACAAAAAGAGTGTCTTTTTCGAAATTCGAACAGAAACGCTAAAACAAAAAAAATGTTCATTTTTTGCTTTGTTTTTTTTTGCGTTTGCATTTTTGGGTTTTTTGAGTCTACGGATTTTTTTTTGCTTTTACTTTTTTGACGACGACTAATTATGGAAGTCACGTATTGTATTTTGCTTGTTTACTCCACTTCAAAAAAAATAAGCTATTTACAGTTTAAAACCATTTTTTCTTATCGAAGCAAAACTATGTATGTCCACATGAAATTAGCGAAACAAAATCTAAAAACATTACTTGGTGTAAGTATATTTTAGCTAACATTTCGTTTTATATTGAAATAATAGTTTTACGTAATTCAAGTTCAAGCAATTATTAATGATTGAATGAATAATGCAGTTTATATTTTTCATACATTTTTTGATGCGTTTCCTATCATAAATTTTTTTTTTTGAATCGGAGTATGCTATCCGCTTGAAAACGATTGATACAGTTAATTCTTTTGTTGCAAAATTGAAAGCTCACATACAAGATGACGGAGATATTGGTTATTGTAAGCCAATTTTTTTCTCGTCACAACTCTTTAAAAAAAACAATACTGCTCAGTTATTTTCTTGCTCCCGGATAATATCATAAACACAGTTTTTTTCTTTCAAAGGTTAAAAACTATAACTTTTGTATGTTCAGTTTTAATATTTTTAACAGAGAGGAAATTTTTGGTTGAGAAAATTGGAACCCAGTTAAAATTGTTGTAAGGCTTCAAAGCTTTTTTGATTGTCAATTTTATTTTTGATTAATGAACCTACAACTTTGTAAACTGCTACAGTTTTTTTTGAAATTTATTAAAAAAAATCATAATTTTTTTTGTCGAAAAAAAGTTAAAAAGCAAAAAAACTGTTCAACCGAGAAACTAACGATAAAAGTAAAAAAGTAAAGCTTTATGCAGTCGCAAAAGCAGTTAATCTTTAAATGAAACATACAATATTCAAAAAAATCTTTGATATAACGTTGTGTTTTGATTCAAATAATTTTTTTAAAGAATTCAACAGTTTTATCAAAAATCATTAAAAATTTAATTAACACAAATAACAAATCTTGAATTGCATAAATTATTTATGTTGGTAAAACAGTTTTATTATCAAAAATATTTTTTTATTTTTACTTTCCTTTTAGAATTACTCTTTGTTTGCGCCTTTGATGATGGATCCCCGTCAAAAAGCTCATTCTTCAGTTTTCTTTGTTTGAAACTTTTTTAAAGATTTTATGCAACGCAGCTAATAGCTTTGACGCTGCTCATTCTCCAGTTTTTTTTCTCTGTGTCTAAAGTTTGTTATGTTTACACGCAAAATATTCAAAAAGAAAAGTTTTAAATTTGTCAAATGGAAATAATTTATTTTTAATTTTCATAATCAAAAAAGAATTACAGTTTTTACTTTATTATTATCGAACTCATCGTAATCCAGTTTTTGAATGTCTTCTTTGATTTTTACATACATAATTTTTGTATCTTTACGACATGTTCCCGGTACTCAGTTTATTGAACAAAAACATTGATTTTTTTTTGTGGTTTTCATAAAAATTTTGGTGCAAAAAACAACTGTTATTTTATTATTTTTAAAAAAATATTCAGAAAAAGCATCAGTAAAAAAGCTTTTAAAAAAAATTTAAAAATTTCCCCTAAAATCAATGTATTACAGTTTACAACTATAAACTTAAAAAATTTATTATTATTCTTAAAAGATTTTTTTATTTGCTTAAAAAATATGCTTTTGTATTTCAAGCGTTTCCCATAACAAAATTTACGAATTGCACAGTTATATACGCAGTTAAAATCAATGAATATCTCCCTCAGTTTTTAAAATTATAAGTTTTTTATTATTATTTTTTTGCTGCATTGTCTCTTTGGCTCCTCTCACTGCTAAAATAATTTTTATATATATTTTTTGATATTTCCCTTCGACCAAATTTGAGTACAGTTTAAATGGAAATTTTTCCTAATATGCTTTTATGTATCCATAACTTCCACAACTAACTTGTCAAGATGCAGTTAATAAATATCCTATTTCTACGGATCAGCTCAGTTTTGTTTTAAATATGTATTTTCTTTTTATTGTTTTGCTTCAGTTTAGTTGTCTTTTCCCTTTAAATATAAAATTATGTTTTTTCCCCACAATTTTATTCATAATCACAGTTTTTAATTTCTCCTCTTCTTTTTCACCATTTTCCTTTATTTTATTATATTTTTCTTTGTCCTCTTTATTTACCATTTTGTATCCTTTCCATGTATCATCAAAATACTAACCGGTTACATTACCAAAAAAAAAATTAAACCCATTTTATTTCATTTCTTACTCATCCATGATATTTTTTTGGTCCTTTCATAAGTTTTCTCATCTATTGTTTAGAATTTTTTGTTTTAAACAATTACTCATAATCTTTTCTTTTTTTTAAGTTAAGGAGTGAATAAGTGACTCAAGGACACCCGTCGTCGTCAAGCTAACTCTTGATCGCTTCTAGCTCTTAACTTCTTTTTTTCTCGCATTCCATTTTAAGCCATCATCGTCTTTGATAGACGACTTTTACGGGCTTAAAAAAATCATTGCGAAATATACTTCTTTTTCTTCGGTTTTAACTCAAAAATCTCTGAAGAAAGAAAAAACAAGTCTTACATTGTCTGAGACAGAAACAGAAGGGTTTTTTCGTTTAAAGGAACAAGACTATTTGATGCCTTTTCGAAAATTTCGATACTGGGGCTGGGAGGAACAGTTGGGGCGGCGCGTGTTTGAATTACCGTGTCACTTTCTGTCTTACACGGTAGTTCAAACACGCGCCGCCCCAACTCTTCCTCCCAGCCCCAGTATCGAAATTTTCGAAAAGGCATCAAATAGTCTTGTTCCTTTAAGTTAAAAACTGTCTCATTCTTTTCTTCTTTTTTTAAATAAAAAAGAGGGCTGGACATTTTATTTATATTTATTTTTAGAAACAATATATAAAAGTTAATTCATATGGTAGGCAATTCTAACAGTTTTTTTCCAGCTACTTGGTGCTTTGAAATTCGTGAAAACTCAGTTTTATATTTTTTGTTTTGAAAATACCCATGTATATAACTCATTACAGTTAATTAAGAATTTTTTGTTACTCTAAAACATGAGGCAATAAATACAGTTTTTTTTGCCTAAAATTTTAGCTCTCTGTTATTTTTAAGCTTGAGTCATAATGGTCGTCCTCAGTTTTTATTTTTAAACAAAATATTTCTTCTTTATTTATTCACGCCATCACTATTCTTGATGACAGTTTTTTTTATTGCAATGAGTTATTTTCCAAGCTAATGTTCGCATTACAGTTTTCAATATTTTTTAAAATTTATAATTATTTCTTCTTCTTATGGGCGCTTAAAAAAATTATAGAAAGAGTGAGAGTTTAAAAAAGCGAAATTTAATAAAAGATTGTTTGTTTATTTTTTCCTGTAGCACATCGCCATCAGTTTTTACTTTCATTTATGCTAATTCAAAATAAAATAAAAAAAGTATCAGTTCCAGTTTAAAGTAATTATGATAATTTCGAAGCTATTATGGCTAATGCTGAAAAAGGGGATTTGGAAAATATTCCAGTTTGAAATTATAAAAAAAAGAGAATTTTTTTTGTCGTGTTATATTTCACTTTCCCTATTTACGAACTATCGTACAGTTAATTTTTATTTAAAAATTTTATTTAATTTTTTCCCCTATCAAAAATCCAAATAAAAATTATTACTCAATCGCATCTTTTTTCGTTTTATTACTTTTTTTTTATTTTCCCATCATCATTCACATTTTTTTCGATCGAGACATATTTGGTTATTGAGCCGTCGTCGTTGCTGCTACCTAATGTTTTAAACTCTTTCATCACGTACCCATACTTCTTTACTTTACTTACTTATCTCATCGTTTTTATATTTTTTTTTATTATCGGAGTTAGAGTTAGTTGGTTAACCCTTTACTCATTAACTCACTCACTCAATTACTTAATTTTTTTTTCTTCTTCTTCTTTTTCTGAGACCTTCGAGATTTAAAAACCATCCACATAAAAAAAAAAATTAAGCGGTTTTAACTCTTTAACTTATATAATATTTTTTCCATCATCCATCGTCGTCAGCTTCTTATTCAGTCTTTATCGTTTTTGATCGCCAAATTTTTTTGCTTCTCTTCTCTCTCTCCTTTTTTGGAAGGGAATGGATGGGTATTATCGGCGACGAAGTAAAGTTAAAGTATTTAACGTGCTTTTTGATTTTTTCTTTCTTTTTCTTGCACACATAAAAAATTTTTTGACCAAAAAAGATAGAGAAAGTAAAAATCAGTAAACGAAGCAGCGGCAGCTTCGGTGGCAGCAAAAAAGAAAAAGAAAAAGAAGAAACCAAAAAAAAATAAGTAAAAGCTGGGATTTTTTATTTCGCTTCTGATCCGTTCGCTTTATTTCGTTTTTTTTTGTCTCTGCGCAATTTTTTGAAGAAAAAAAAAGAGTAGGTAAGAAAAAGAAAACGAAAATCTCCGCCTTTTTCTTTGACTTTTTATTTTTATTTTTTGCTGCTCAGAGAAAAATAGTTTTTGCTTGTTGCCTCTTGTTATTTGTTTGACCATCCACTTGAGAAAGTGAGAAAGAAAAGAAGATTTTTTGTCATCAATGAACCAATTCAAAAAATAGTTAATGGTTTCTTCTTTGAACCCAAATGTTAAGTGCTTAATTATTGCGCCTTGTTTTATATCAGTTTAATTATTTTTTCACTTTCTTAAGTCATTTACCTGAACAGTTTTTAATTTATTTTAATTTTTACTCTAAAAATTTTTGATCTTCAGCAACACATATTTGCTTGCGCTTAAAAAAAAACAAATCTTTTTTTGTATATTCTTATTTTTTATTTATGTTTTTAATTTGGATATCTACGAATTTTACACGATCGAAACTCTGAACAGCACAGTTTAAATTTTTATTAAATACAAATTCTGGTCGTACAGTTTAATAATTAATTAAAAATATAAAAAAATTTATTTATTTTTTTATAAATAGTATTTTTAAAAAGCAAAAATCTTCGAGTTCATGAGAATATGAACAATGCCAGTTTATTTTCTTCCTAAAATTTGCTTACCCTACTTTTATCGGTTTTTTGTTTGTTATGTAAATATTTATGGTTATTCAATAAAATATTAGCGATATAATTCAGTTTTAAGAATTTTAATGTAAAAATTCGACGCAATTTTATACCCGTGTTTGCGAATAAGTAAGACGATCGTTTTTAATATTCTTAAACAAACTTAATTATATCTATGCAGTTTTAATTTTATCTCCCATCAAATAGCAGACGTTCAGTTTATCTATTAAAAAAATAAAAACATTAAGAAAAATTTTGTAATTATTTCTTTCTGATTCAACTTTTAATACTCCACTCCAGTTTTTTTATCACCTTCCCTTTTTCCCTTTTTTTGCGCTACCAACTTTTTTCCTTAAAATTTGTAACATTTTTCTTTTTTCTTTCATACTTCTACGAGCGATAATCATTCATAAGAAAACTCAAAACCATAACCTCCACCATCTTCGTCATCGTCGTCGTCTTTTTGTCTTTTTCTTAGACGACGATCAAAAAAAGAAAAGAAAATAAGAGAGATAGAGAGACAATCGTTTTTAAGGTGAAAAAGTAGTTAGATTAGGAATCAAAAAAAAAAGAAAAAAGAAGAAAAGAATAATGTGACGACTACCCTCACTCGTTTAAGCTTTAGTAGTAGCAGCTAGCAGCGAGCTTCTTCTCCTTCTTCGATCGCTGCTTTTTTTTTGTTCTTTTTTTTCTTTCTGCTTTTGCTTAACCTCTCAACACTTTAAAAACTAAAAACATTAGTTTCTTTTCTTTCTTTCTCGAGTTTCGACTTGCACACTCACATTTTTGGTCATTGAAAATAAAAATAAAAAAAAATTAACGGGAGACAAAATAGAAAAACTAAAAATATGTGAGTGATGATGAGTTTCTTGAGTTTTCTTCGATAGATAAAAGAATGAACAAAATCATTATTGTTTTTACTTAAGTGGAAAGTCTTTTTCTTCCAAGGTAAAAAAAAAGGTAAAGAGAAAGGTATGTATGTATTTAGTATTTTAGCTTGTAATAATTATTACGATTTGAAACAAAAGAAAAAAAATACGATTCTTTTTGTAGTTTATTTGTTCGTGGTTTTTCGTTTGTTCACAATTTTAAAAATAACTATGCTTGATCCTTTAAAAAAATGTATTTATCTTTCTATCTTACCCGTCTAGCACGCAGATACACAGTTTTTTTATATATATTTAAATTTCTATCAACGTATAAAGTTACATTGCAGTTTTTTCCCATGACTATCTTCTTCACAGTTTTTTTCCCTTTAATTATTATTTTCTTTTCTAAAGATTACTGACAAAATTTAAACAAAAAAATGGTTGCCACAGTTTTTTTTTACTTCCAAATTTTATTTAACAAATCTGAGTTACAAAATAAATGCTGCAATCTTTATCATGAAATACAGTTTTTTCAAAATCCTCCTCTATTTTTTCTTCATAAATAGATTAATAATTTGCATGATATAACTTGTCACTTAATTCTCCAGTTCTTTATTTCTTAAACAATCCCATGTATTTAATTCGGTCACAGTTTTTTTTTATAAATATACTTTCTTATAACTTTTTTTCTTAAAGTTTAATAATAATGAAAAATTAATTGACAGTTAGAAATTAAGCCAAAGATGGAGCAAAAAACATGGTACAGTTTATTTGAGTTTTTTTCTTCTTTAATTAAATAAAGCAGTTTTAAATTAATAATATTTTTTAACTAAATAATAAGCTCCAAATTGAATAACTTTAATCCAGTTTTATTTTTTATTTTTATTTTTTGCCCTTTCCAACATTTATTTATTCTGATACAGTTAATCGCGATATTTAAGAACCTTCCAAGAACTCAGTTTTTATTAAATTTTTAAATTATTTATTCATTACAGGCTTGGATATCCTCCAATATATTCGTGTTGAATTAAATCGACATCAGCCATTTGTTGCAGTGTTCCAAATTTCGTTGAACCAAAAAAAGAAAAAGAAAAAGAAAGAACGAAGCGATTTAAAAAAATTTTTTTTAAACTTTTTACAAACAATTATCAGATTTATTAATTTATTTTTACTTTTTAAAAAAATATGCAACCAAGGCTGCTAAATAGTTTTATTTTGTTGGGAGCAGTGTTATTTTTTATTGGAACTACTTTTGCTGCTAAAGAATCAGCAGCAACTACATCGACAACAACAACGATAAAACCTTTAGAAAAAACGGCAAAAATCATTGAAGAAAAGGTAAATAAATTTTTTATTTTAAACAACTAAAAAAATGCACAGTTTTTTAAATTTTTAATTATTCCTTCTAATTGAGCCATTGTAGCTTAGTTCCCACCAGTTTTGAAAATTAATTTTAAATTTTAGTGATATCATTTTTAATTTCTAACAAATTATTAATTTCTTTAAAAAAAACAAAGAAAATTATTTTATCGTAGATTATAACCATGCGCCTGCAACTGCAACTACAGTTTATTAATAATAAATTTTTGAAATTATTTATACTAAGTAACTTAAAGAAAATTTTAAAGCCCTAAAGATAACGCGTGCTCAGTTTAATTTAAAGTGCGTAGCTAAATTATCAAAGCCTCACAATACTATTCAGTTTTAATAATATAAATTACACGGTGGTGGTCAGTTTTTTGTTTTTTCTTTCATTTTAACAATTTGCTTTGGAATGTTTTTTCTCAAAGATCCTATCTGTCAACTTTGGGCCACTGTTAAAAATTTAATTTGTTATTTTGTTTTCTTCACGGCCTTCAAAAACATAAAATTATAAAACATAGAAAAATTAAAGAGGCATCAGTTTAATTTTTTATAAGGTTAAGATCTTTTTTTTTAAAATTCAGTTAAATACTATTTCCTAAAATATATTTCTCTGGGAAAAGTTAGGAAGAATCCCCCTAAAAATTTCATACGTATCAGTTTTATTTACATTCCTTGAACCACGAGATTTTTTTTTCGTGGATTTAGCATCATCCCATTTTTTGACACCTTTACGCACAGTCTTTTTTTGGATACATTCTTCCAAATAAAAAAAACGTCAAAAAACAAAAATATAGAAGAGAGAGAAAAAAGATTCTTTTTTTGGGAAGCTTACATTTGGTTTTTTTCTTCGATTCTCAATAACAACAAAACAACGATTGTCAAAGCTGATTTTGATTTTTTTTTGCACAATTTTTTTTATTCATTGTTTTCGCAAATACTTACTTTCAAAAAGAATTTCATCAGAAAGAAAACAATTGTTGGAGGATAAGCTTTTTTTAAAGAATTTTTTTTATTTTTGAAGAAGAAACTCCATCGCGCAAAAAATAGTTCGCTTTTTTATTTTTTGTCTTTCTTGACAGATAATTCCCACGCTTGCTTTTTTTGTGTGTGTGCTGCTTTAGTATGCAAACTCAAGAAAACAAAAAAAATTCTTTTTTTGACCAACCAAAAAAAAATAAACCGTCGTCAAGAGTAGCACTTTAAAAAAGGACTTACTCATATATAAAAAAGAAAGAGGGGATTGCAATGCACAAAAAAAAGAAGAATAAAAAGAAGAAAAGACTAAAAAAAAGTCAATTGCATGTGCTTGAAAGGTTACAAGCATGAAAAAAAAAGAAGAACAAAAAAAATAAAAGGTTCATGGATTTTGAAGGATGATGCAACAAAGTAAAAGCCATAGAAAATTCTAGAGACAGTTTTAAAAAGAATGTTTGTTTATGAACTCAGTTTAAGTAGCTACCATAGACCTAAAAAAGTTAGTAAATTTAATGAAAATGTTTGTCAGTTTTAAAAAGGAATTTTAAATTTAGTTGAGAAGTTAAAAAAAATAAACATGACAAACAGTTAAATCTTGTAATTATAAAAATTATAAAGAGTGAGTGCTAGATGATGATCAGTTTTTAACACGCTTAATAATTTTGAGTCCCAAGAAATAACCACCCGCTACAGTTAAAAAAAACAAAATAAAATAGTTGCCAATAAACCTAAATAATTGGTTTTTGTGTGTTGTGGCAAATTTGAGAATTAAAAAAAAACAAGTATACATACTTATTTTCCGAAAGCAGTTTTAATAGCTATCATACAGCGGCGTAAGCATATGAAGAATTTTAAATAGAGCATCCCAAACAACTTTAGTTTAATAAAACAAAATTAATTTTAACTCCTAGTAAAAAAAAATTCAAAACAAAGGTTATTTTAATTTACGGAGTCTTAAATGAAAAAAAAAATTGATTTTACAGTTTTAAATTTATCTTTATTTAACAAACAAAAAAGTTTTTACTAACTACAAAATACCTGGAAGTCAGTTATAAAAATTTGTTTGAACTTAAAAATAATAAAAAGACGCTCAAAATTTCTCGACAGTTTAAAAAATAATTATTTATTTGTTTATTTTTAGCCCGATGAAGTTTCTGCCACCAAAAATTCCAGTAAAGTTTTAATTCGAGCTAAACGACAATGCTGTTATCAAGCTCAAACTTCATGTTGTCCTCAACCCGTTCAAATCCAAGTCCAACAACAACCCCAACAACAACAGCAACAACAACCTAATAGTCAATGCAATTGCCAAGCTTTACAAAATCAAGTAAGTTTTTTTTCTTTCGCCTCGGAAAAAAAGGGCATTCAGTTTTGAAAAAATAATAGATAAAATAGCATAAAAGCTAGCCAGTTTTAAATAAAAAATTTAAATTATACTAAACTTTTTTAAAATCATATTTTTATTAAATAAATATTTACAGTTTTGATAATCAAAGATATTAATAAAACCAAACATTTTTGGAAATAACCAAAGATGGGAAATTCCGCTCAGTTTTTAAAAATCCATAAATTTTAATGCATTAATTTTTTAAAGCTTTCTAAAATTATTTGTTTGCAGTTTTTTTTAAAAAAACCAAAAAAAACCAACAGTTTTAAAAAATTTCTAAATTTATAGTTTTTTATTTAATGTTTTTTCCTTCGTGTTTTATACATGGCAGTTTTGAAAATTACCAATATCAAATATAATTTCCAGTTTAAAAAGTATTTTTTATTTTAGTTTACCTTTTTTAAAGTGTTTAACAGCTTTAATCAATTTTTACAGTTTTAAAATCAAACAAAAAAACAAGCAATGGCAGTTTCAAAAATTTAAATTCACAATGTTTTTTCAAAATATTTTTTTGTAAAATTTTGTGAGTTAAATGAAGTATGAAAAATGTTTAAACAGTTTTGATAATTTTATTTTTACGATACTTTTCATTAAAATGTGCAATCTTTTCAGTTTTAATGAATAAATCTGAAAAAGCCTACACAGTTTAAAAAAATTTCTTAATTTATAATTTCTCATATATGGTTTTTACACGTTCTTCTTCTTATGCAGTTTCGAAAATAACAGCATAAAAAAAATAAATGCAAATTTTAAAGAATTCATAATTTTTTGATACATTTAATCTTTTTCCTTTACAAAATTATGCCTTCTCAGTTTTGAATAATAATCCGAAAAAATCTCTCGGCAGTTTTAGAAATTAAATTTTAACTCACCTTTTTAAGGTATTTTACCCCATAAAATGTTTAAGCTCAGTTTTGATAAATAAATCCAAAAGCTAAAAAGCCTCCTAATCAGTTATAAAATGTTTATATTTTACTGAAATTATTGAAAGATTTTCCATTAAAAAATTTACTCAGTTTTAAAAAAATTCTGATTTAAATTTTTTTAGGTTCAACAATGCGATTGTGCTGGAATTCAACAATCTCAATGTGGTTGTGCCCCAGCTGCCTCAGGTTGTAATTGTCCAGCTCTTCAACAACAATATACCAGTTGTGGATGTGGAGCTTTAACTTATCAAGTAAACCCACCATACCAAACGAACCTCAGCTTAAAAAAACCCAAAAAAAATTTTAGGTTACATGCAATATTTGCCAAAAACCTGTTCGACAAACTCCAACTTGCACTCCAGCATGCATGCCACAATGCAGCAATCAATGCGTTCAACAACAACAAAATTTACAGCAACAACAACCTCTAGTTTTGATTCCACAAAATAATAATAATAATTGTCAACAACAAACTTCATCGAATGGTTGTAATAATAATAATAACAACAATCAACAACAAGTTATGATTGTTCCCCAACAACAACCTAATTGTGCTCCAGCTTGTATGCCATCTTGCACTCCTCAATGCGTTCAACAACAAAAGGTAGGCAACAGAGTAAAATAATGATGGACAGTTTAAAAAAACAAGAAAAAATAAAGAAAGTATCACACAGTTTAATTTTTTAAAGCCAACAAAGTTGAAAATCAAAAAAGCTCTCACAGTTAAAAAAAATCTAGAGAAAATGATCTTCAGTTTATTTTTTTCGGGCCATAACCAAAAGGATGCCATTGAAAAAAACGTGCACTCAGTTAAAATAAAACTATGATATAACAAAAAAACAGTTTAAACTTCTTTTTTTTTCAAGACCAAATTGTCAACTAACAATTTTTTTTCGCAATTGTACAACATGCGGGGCAGTTAAAAAACTAGGAAAATAATGAAAAATGAGTTATGACAGTTTAAATATAATTTCTAGAACCAAATTGTTGTTGTAAATCCCCAAAAACAATGCGCACAACAATGTATGCCATCATGTCAAGATTCATGCATCAAGCAAGCTTGTATATCAGCATGTCAACCAATGTGTGATAATTCTTGCGTTCAACAACAACAAGTAATATCATTTCAAAACAGTTTTTAATTAATAGAAAAAAAAATTTCAGATTGTTACTAGCAATAATAATAACAACAATAATAACTGCGCCGCTGCTTGCCAACCTGTAAGTTTGCTCCATATCATATCCTGACTCAGTTTTATGGTTTTTTCTTTTCTTTTTAGGCCTGCACCCCTTCATGCACCCAACAACAACAAGTTTGTCAAGAAGCTTGTAAACCATCGTGTCAAAGTACATGCAGCAATAATCCATCTTGTTCACAATCATGTCAAAATAGTTGTGAATCTTCTTGCTTGCAACAATCTCAACCCGTTATGGTTATTCAATCTCCAACCAATAATAATAATAATAATTGCCCAAATGTTTGTCAACCTGTAAGTTTTTTTTCGGCCAAAAATATTGTTGCGGCAATAATCAGTTTTTAATTTTCCCTCCATTTTTGGGACTTTTTTCAGTTTTAATATAATTTTAATATTTATTTTCCCCAGAAGTAGCCAACGCTTTCAGTTTTAATAAAATTATATAACTATTATTTTCTTTATAGGCTTGCACTCCACAATGTATGCAACAAAGTTCAATTTGTACAGCAGCTTGTGAACCTTCATGCGCTACGAGTTGTCAAGGAAATACTCAATGTGTAAAACTTTGTCAACCAAGTTGTGAAAGTTCATGCATGAATCAAGCTCAACAAGTAATCTATCGTTTTTCCAGTTTTAAAATTATTTAATTAAAAATTATTATTTTTTTTAGCAAGTCGTTGTTGTTAAACAAAATTCAAATAATAATTGCCCAAGTGCTTGTCAACCAGTGAGTTTTGAACTCCAAAAAACATAAAGCCTTGCTAAACAGTTAATTTTTTTAGTCCTGCACTCCTCAATGTGCCCAACAACAACAAATTTGTGTACAAGCTTGTCAACCCGTAAGATTTTATTTCTAATAAACCATCATCACAGTTTTTAAATAAATAAATAAATAAATAATAATTAAAATATTTTTAAGGCCTGCCAATCCAGTTGTAATTCCAATGCCCAATGTTATCAATCATGCCAAAATAGTTGTGAACAATCATGCGGTCAACAAGTTATCACAATTCAAAGACGACAAAATTCTAATAATAATAATGGTTGTGGACAATCATGTGCTGTAAGTTTTTCAATATTTTTTTTTCTGGCCGAACCTAAAATTTCCAAAACTAAAATGACTCAGTTAATTGATAGTATATTTTTTTTTGCAGCCCGCTTCTGTATCACAATGTGTACCACAATGTCAACCTAGTTGCAATCCAGGGTGTACGCAACAATATGTAACATATGCTCAACCCGCTGCAATTACACTTTGTCCTCAACAAAATACTTGCGCATGTGGAAGTGGATATACTCAATGCATGCAAGGTATTTGTTGTTTACGGAAACGTCATAGAGTTGCAAGAACTCTTAAAATGAATGATGCAATTGAAAATGAAGAAGAAATTACACCAAAAGAAACTACCAAAGCACCTAAAACTCAAACTAAAACAACAACAACTACAGTAACATCAAAAAAATCTGAAGAAAGACAGTAAAAAAAATTTTTGTTGTGAAAATTTTAATATAGAAAAAAAAAGTTTTCAAATTTTCTTTTCAGTTTTGTTATTATTTGTTTTTTTATTTGTTTGTTTGTTATATGTATTTCCTTCCTTTCTCTCCCAATTAATTTCTTTCTTATCTTTTTATTTTCCAAAATCAAATCAAAAAAAACCCTATTTATAAAAATAAGAAGTAAAAAACAAACCACTGCCATGATTAACCAACCTTGTCTTTTTGTTGTCGTTGTTAATTTATTCATCAAAAAGTTATATCTAATTATTTATTTTAATAATTAAAATCACAAATCTTAACCCATCAAAATCCAATCCCAAAAAATTAATCAAATCCCAAAAATAAAATAAGCATTCATCCATAAAGCTCAAAATCAAATTTTTTTCTTGATAAAAAAAAGTCTTTCTTCTTTTATCCCTAATTTTTTTGCTTTGCTATTTCCCGGTCTTTTCTAAGACATTTCTTAATTTAATCAATTTTTTTGTCTGTAAATTTTTGGTTTTTAAAAAAAAATTTATTATTTAATTAGTAAAAAAAATGTTGAGAAATGGTACAAATTTCTCTTTCGTACTTTAATGAATATAAATTTTAAAAAATGTGTTGTTGCGTCGTGTTTTATAAGGGTTTATTTATTTTTTCATTATTATGTATCTTTTTTTCCAAGAGATATTCAAAATAACCAATAACAAAAAAAACCCTTTAATGTTTATTTAATTATTTATTTTATATAATTATTTTTAATTTAAAGATATGATGTTTTGTAATAATAATAATAAATAAATAAATAAATAATTTGAATAATAATGGAGTTCATAAATCGGCATCAACTCTTTATATAAAAAAAGGAATCAAAAAAAATAAGAGTAAAAAAAACAGGCAAAATACTTCTTTCTTTTTTTTTGGGGTATTACAGTACCCTTCAAAATGCAAAGTATCAACTTCATTGAAGCTGTCCCAAGCAAGATTTTTTAAAAACTGAAACAGCGAAGTCTGATTCTAGCTTGCTTTCATTAATTGTTTCCTTATTTTTTTTTTACAAAAATATGTATTTATTATTAAAAACTGCGGATTCTTTTGGTGTTTTGAAACATATTTTCATTAAAAATTCTTTGAGTTTAGAATAAAAAATCAATGGAAAAAAACTAAAGAATTTACTTATCGTTTCTTTTCTTCTTCTTTTTTTTTTTGCAGACGCCATCAATAAGTAAGTAATAATGCCGCTGCTGCAGGGGCGTATAAACTTTCTTTATTTTTTTTATAATCCATTTCCTTCTTCCTTCAAAAGCTTTGGTGTCACGCATGCAAGAAGAATTATTTTTTTAATCACACATTTTTTTCTTTAATCAAACGCAATGGTCAAAGAATTAAAAAACAGAAACATATAGAAACATATAAAAAGCATGCATCAAAGCACTGATTTTTTTGTCATCGAAAAAAAAACACTTATTTCTTCCGGTCTTTTTTCATCGTTGATTGAACCGACTTATTTTCTTATTTTTTCTTTTGAGCCCTGCCTTTCTTTCCATGGATTTAATTTTTTCTTTATACTGATAAAAATATATTATATTTAATCAGCTTTCTTAATGCAAAAACTATATAAAACTTAAAATTCTTTTTTTTTATTTCCAACTTTTTTATTGTTTCTGGAACCCAAAAAAAGAGAGAAAGAAAAATGTTTAAAATTTTTGTTTTTCTCGTTTGTTGCTTTTTTGTTGCAGCTTCTGCAACTTCAACAACTACTGAAGCACCAACCACTCAAGCACCAACAACTCAAGCCCAAACAACTCAAGCCCAAACAACTCAAGCTCAAACAACTCAAGCACCAACAACTCAAGCCCAAACAACTCAAGCAGCATCAACACAAGCTTCAGGAGCTACTGGAGCTTCAGGTGCCACGGATACTTCACCTGGAGGGGATTGTGTTGATAAAATTACTGATTGTAAAGCATATGAATGTGCTATTCCTGAATATAAACCTTTGATGTGTAGCATGTGCAAGGTAAGGATGATGGCTCTTATTTTTTTAATGTGGAATTTAATTAACTGAGTAATAAATACTATTGTTTTGGGTGGATTAAAAACGTAGGATTTTTTTATTATTAGAAAATTTATAAACTGCAAAGTTTGTTTTACATATTTATTTAATTTCATTTGAAATAACTGAACTTCGTTGCATTTTATGGGGCATTTAAACGTCGAAATGAAATGTTTATTTTATAAATATAAACATAAATAGAAACTATTGGGGAGTTTCACCAACAATACTGGATAATTTTTTAGAAATTTTTAACTGATAAGGTTTTCATAAACTGTGGAAGATTTAATCAAAACAATTTTTACCAATAAAATTTCATGAAACTGCTTCAATGGTTGCATCAATGAAGCTTTTCAATTTTAGTTACTTTTTAAACTTTTTTTTATTAACTGAAAAGAATTTCTAATAACGGTGATGAAAACTGTAACCTTCTTTTTACCCTTTAAGCTAAAAATAAAATTTTTTTGTAACTGTTACCAAACATTTACTTTTCATTGGTTGACTTCTTAGTTTTTGATATTTTTTTAAATTATAAACTTTAACTGATGTGGAGTTATATATTGAGAAAGGGAAAGGATAAACTGACTATGTTAATTCTTTAATGCTAAATAAAAAAAATTTAAACTGTAATGAGCGAGTTGTAATTTAATTTTTATAATTAAAAGAAAACTGGATTGTCATCAAATTAGTTAATAGTTTCAATAATTTTAAACTATTGATATGATTTTTTACCAGGTTTATTAACGCATGTCAAAGTTTCCTTTTAGTATGAAATAAAGTTTAAAACTGCCTTTTTCGTAAAAAGCAAAAAAATTTAATTTTTACATATAAATTAATTAACTGAGATAACAAAAACTTTCAATGCAAAAAAACATGCCTATTTTTTATTTTCCTTTAAGTTAAAGGATTTAAAACTGTCACCTTGCCTTGCTTGCTTCCTTCATTTTTATTTTGATTTTTTATTTTTAAATAAAAACTGTGCGCCAAGAATACCGTATTTAAAAAACACTGCCGCCCACCCCTTCTTAGGAATGTTGGTTTAAAGAATTTATAACTGATAATTGCCATAATAAATGTTTCAACATCTTTTTTTAAGTAAACCGATTTCTTTAAAAAATAGATTTATTTTGAAATCTGTATTTTTCGTTCCTTGTGGATAAAATGCTTAAAGTTTAGAATAAATAAATATTCAAAAAATCAAGGAATTTCATTAAAAAAATTAAAACTGGCACATTTGTAACAAAAAAATTTGAGTGATACACTTAATAAATATTTCAAAATTTTTTTAATTTAAAATTAACTGAGTAATTATTACGATAATGGTTTTAAAATTAACTGGTGATTAATGAAACAGACGTGTTTGAAAAAAAATTAAAACTGCAATACAAAAATTTTTGGTGAAACTTAAACTTCATGTTTTAGGCAACTTAGTTTTTATGAATTATTTTAAATTCATTATTTTTTTGCAAACTGTGTAGTTTTTAAGCTTTGTAAATCAATTACAATTTATTTGAGTAAATTTTATTAACTTTTTTTTGATATTAAAACTGTCGATATTTCTGCACAGCTGGGATTTTTCTCCTTATAAATTATAAATATTGATTGAGGCTTTTCACACCCCTTCTAATGCTAAAAAATAGTAATAAAGAAAAATACTGTTATTTTGGTTTAATGTCATATTATTTAAAACTGAATAGCCACCATCAACCTCGGTGAAAAAAAGCTTCTTTTATAAAAAAAAATAAAAAGCAAAAAAACGGGATACCGAAGAAACCATTGTTAATAACTATTTTTAAAATTAATATTTTTTACTTTATAAATTTCAGAAAACTTGCAATTTTTGTGTTAACGCGACTAATGGAGTTGATCCATGTGCAGGCATCCCTACAATTGCACCTCCACCAGTCACAGCTGGACCAGGAGATTGCATTGACACCGCTGATACTTGCGCTACAACCGCTTATGAATGCACCAATGCTCTTTATAAACCAATAATGTGCAAATATTGCAAGGTATAACATTTTTCTTTTTAGAATTTTTAAACTGAAATTTGAAATTGATGACGCAAAATTTTCAGAAAACTTGTTCACTTTGTAATGATCCATTATGTTCATCTGTTTTTGATGAATCATCATCATACAATTCTGAATTCGAAATCATGAAATTTATGCTTCGAAAACAATAAAAATATATATTTAAAACTGTTTGATTCCATGCGAGGCGGCTTAATTTTTTCAAAAGATTTATTTAATTTATTAAATATTTATTTTATTTTTTAGCTTGCAAAATAAATATTTATTATAACTGAATGTGTTTACAAACATGGGAATCAAGCATCCATATAATAATAATTAAAAATGGTTAAAAATGTCTGAACATTTTTTCATACGTTTTTGGATTCACGCAATTTTGCATTAATTTTCTTTGAATAATAATAAAAATATTATAAAAAATTTGTTTATAAACTGTTGAATCTCGTGGATAAGGGTTAATATATTTATCCACCAAAATTCCATTTATCAAAAAGTAGTTTAGATTTCACTAAAAAAAATAAAAACTGAAAAATTTATCAATATTTTTATAACTTAAGAACTGTTACGAGCAGCAAATATTTTAAAATGTTACTGAACAAATATTTTTTTCGTTATCTTAGTTCATTTTCAAGAGAAAAAAAAAACAATTTTAAATTTTTCATAAACTGGTCAACCATCTTCAAGTCTGTTTTAATTTCATTAAACTGCCATGCCTCATAAAAGAATGATTCATATATCTGTTTATTTTTTTTATTAAACTAAATTTAGAAAAAAAGAAGAGTAATTTTGCCATAAAATTAAAGATTTTCTTATTATCATTTACCAAAATAAAAACTGCGAAGACAAAAAGCTGTTTCAAAAAAAGATAGAGGAAAAATTTATAAAATTCATTAAATCGTTAATGAAAAATAATAAATAAAATAAATAACTCATCGAATTTTGAAAACTGTCCCAGGTTAGTATTCAGGGCCACAGAAATTTTTTTTTGAAACTGCAATGTCCCTTACTTTGTTTGGAAAAAAGCAAATCAATATTTGAGACTTTAAGATTGATGCACTTGATTTCTGCGAATTTTAATCATTTTTGTATTAGTTAAACTGAAAAAAATTAAAAAAAAAGCATGGCTTACATCTAGTGAGAATACTTTACTTTTTTTAAAAGGAAATTTTTTATTTAAAATTATTCATTACGTTTATATTTGGAGAAAAAACTTATCATAAAATTTTGTTATAAACTGTGTAGTTCTTTCCATATTTGGTCAAAAAGATATTCTTTTAATTTTTAAAATTACAAAAGAGTAAGTTTAAATTTTATATTTAAAAAAAACTGAAGGATTTACAGCCAATTTTTATCGCTAAAAAAACTAATATTGTCGTTGGATGATTCCACAAATATAATTTTTAAACTGTTGCACCATTCTGCGCACTTTTTTCTTCAAACTTATTCATGAAAAAGCCCTTTATTTTGACGTATAAACTAAAATTTTTTATTCATTACATTTTTTTAATTATCAAAAACTGTGGGCTGCTGTTTTAAGTTTTTAAATATTACAATTTTACGCGTTTATTTAAAAAAAAAGAAGAAGATAATTTAACTGAATCAAATATGTGCCATGCTCTGATGGCAAAAAATAACGAAAATGTTTTTTTAGAAAACTGTAGTTAAAATAATCTAAGATTGCTTTTAAATTAAATTTTGAATTAAACTGTTTTTTGATGTGATCTATTTATTATTTTTTTGAAGGGTTTCAAATGCAAACCTTAAATTTATTAATTAAAACTGTAACGACATAATTTTTCTTTAAATAAGGTTTTAATCAACTTTTTTGTTTGAAAACTTACAAACGATGTCCCATACTTTAAATAAAATTTTTTATTTAAATCATCAATTATTACATTCACATATTTAGAAACAAAAAAGCTACATATGTAATCATTAATAATAATAACTTTGGTATATATCCTGATTTTATTTTTCATATCTAATAATAAACATTTTAACAAAAAACTAATTAATTTTGAGCAGTAATAAAAGGCAAGAAAACAAAAAAATAATAATACACGATTTTCATAAGAGAGATGGAATATATTATTAAAGGCATTAGGATTAAAAAGCAAAAAAATAAAGCACTTTGATAAAAAAAACTGATTACTTTTTCTAACTCGGGATTTGGAATCTAACAACATGAAAAAAATTTTAACTGTGAAGCATTATTACAAAAACTAAAAATTAATACAGAGGAAAAATAAATTTGGAGATAAAGAAAAAAATTTAAAACTGAAATCAATTAAATAAAATTAAGCATAGATAGAAAATAAGTAAAAAATAATTTTGGAGTTTTAAAAAATGTTCGAACATATGAATAAAGGTACAAAATTTAAAAGCAAATAAGAACGGAGACGATAGGAAATAAAAAAATTACTAAACTGAAGGTAAAAATCAAAACAAGAAAATATCTATTCGTAGATGTAATTAGAGGCAAAAAGAAAGGGAAACAAAAGGAATGGAAAAAGATTTACAGAATTGTTATTTTTTTAAAGCGTTTTATTAAAGTTTTAAAATTTAAAAATTTGGTATAAAACAGCAAATATTAAATTTTTTAGAGCCCATAACTGTTTTTAATTTTTAGAATTTTTTTTAAACTGAGTTTATCAACAAAATGGGCAAGTTATTCCGGAAAATTTCAAGAATTATCTAATATTAAAAAAAATTTAAACTGTTATCAGTTTTGTTGTTGCGATTTTTAGAACACTTTTTTGATTCCTCCCCAATTTTATATTATCTTTAAAAAAAATTTGAATTTAGCAAAAAGTTGGTTTTTGTTTTTGGGCTATCATAAATTTTAATAAACCACTTAATTCAGGATTTTGGGATGGAAGAAGGTTTTGTTGTGGCAAAGAAAATGATGACGATGAGGATGGTTCAGACGATGGTGAAACTTGAGTTTTTAATGATGATGTTCCAGGAGTCTGTTGTTGAAAATTATGGGCTGAAGCAGCAGCTTGAAATTCATTTGGAATTAAACGTTGAAGAATATTTAAAATATTTTGAGCTGATGAAGAAGGAGGGTTTTGAACTGATGGTTGTTGCTGTGGTTGGGGTGATGGATGAATTAACTGTTTTATTTGTTGTTGTTGAGGAGACATAAGATAAACTGCATCTTCTTCACCATGGCACTCTTCATGCTTGGATTGAGTCATGGTGGTTGAACGACAATTACGTCGACGTCCTGCATCTGTATGCATGTTTGGATTATTGGAATGGCGATTCCTAAAACATTAAACTGTTTAATTTGATTATAAAAGTGATTAAAAAATGCTTTTTAAACTGAATCATTCACTCGAATTTGGTAAAGGTTTGATTACACAAAAAAAATAAGCTTAAAACTGTCAGTTATTAGGGCCAAGAATTCACTATCTCATAAATTTTTGACTGTGAAAATGTAAATTTTTTTTGACAAGTTATTTTGTTTTTCGTAAAAAAATCATTCAGGTTGAATTTATGAAACTGGATCAAGTGATTCAAGTGACTCATTAAAAAATGAAAAGTGCTTAATTTAAATATTTTTTAAAACTGAATCAGGCAAAGGAAAAGGTTTGGCACCAAACAAAAATTATATTTAAAAAATATTAAAATTGTATAACATAAAAAAACGTGGAATTTTAGCTATGAAAAAATTGACGGTATTTTTTTCATCAAATACTCTTCTAATTTTGCTAACGATTAAAGAAATCAATTGCTTTTATAAAAAATTTAAATAGCTAAGTTTTATAAAACTGGGATACATTAAGGAGAGCAGGAGGAAACTCAAGTAAAATAAAAATTTTAAATTAAAAAAAATTTAAAACTGATGACCCAAGCCATTGTAGGACAAAGAATTAATATCTCTGAAAATTTTCTTCCATCTATAAATGTTTTTTTTTTGTTTGATGATTCAAGTGATCAACGTTATTTAAAAAAACACAAAGGTAAACAACGGGGTTTATGAAATTGTGAGATGGAGGGAAGAGTAATGCCAAAAAACTCATTCATGATTCACATTACTCTTTTTTTTAAATCGTAAAATGTGCTTCACAAACGAAAAAAGCAACTATTTTTTGAATTCTAAAATTTCTAAAATGAATAAATTAATTTTTTTTAAACTGAGAAAGCTTTTATCTTTTTGGATAAAACTGTTTGTCGCCTATCAAGTTTTTTTTAATTTTAATTTAGCAACTAAAATAATCGAAAAATTTTAAATTGCGTTCCGGATTGAATCAATTTCTTATTCAAAAATTTTGTAGCCAAGAATTATTAAAAAAAAGAAACATAAGCAAATGTGTTTTTTTTACCTATAAAATCAAATAATGTAAAAACTGCGTTTAAAACAAATAGAATTTTTTTGAATTTAACTGAAAACTATTATATTACACGAATGTGGTAATCAAATAAATTCTAATTCATTAGAATTTCAAAACTAAATTATATATTAAAAATATGTTTAATAAATTTAAACGATTTTAAATACTCCCAAAGCGTACCAAATCGGCGCACAAAAAATATGTAAAATAAACTGACACCTTTATTTCAGGCATTTAAAAAAAAAGAAAACTGTTTAAGGGGAAAGAAGCCCATTATATAAATATTTTTAATAAACTGCAATCTGGTGAGTTTTGGAATATTTTTAATTTCAAATTTTTCCATAAATTTTAAATCAAAGTTTTAAAACTGTTAATTAATATAATTTAATAGGATGCTTTGATTTTTAAGTCTTTCATAAAAACTGTGAAGGAATAATAAAAAGTAAAGAGTTTTTTTTCGCAAATTATGCTCATAAAATTTTTCTTATTTTTTTTCCCAATCCTAAATAGCAAATCACCTCAAAAAATAAAAATTAAATTAACAGTGTTATTTTCAAGCGCTTTTTAAAGATGAAACTGTGTTTTTATGATATTTTCAATTTTAAAAACTGATGTTGGTATATTCAAGGATTTTTAATTTCAAAATTTTCAATAAAAATAAAAATTTTACTCACCGACTCCTTTTGGAAGGAAATTGTTTCATGCATCCAGGAACCGTGCAAATATGCATTTCACGAAGATGAACGGAACTATTATGAATTTTGAGGGCGCCTTTATCACAAAAGGATTTTTGACATTTTTCACAAACCACTCGTTTTTTAATGCTTCGAAGAGATGGCTTTGTTGTTCCTTCTTTCTAAAAAAATAAATAAAAACAAACTGTTTCAGGAAAATTTTGCTTTAAATTTATAATTTTTTTAGGAAAATCAATAAAAACTGGGTTTACAAATTTTTTTGCAAGAAGAAGAAAAAAAACTGCGAGTTGTTTACTTAGTTTTAAAAAAAACTTACTTCACTTTTAATTGAAAGTGAACCCATATCACTTCGAATATCCACGGAACTTGTTTCATCTGTGGTATTTATACTTAATTCAGATTTAGTTGGACTTGAAACCCCGACACTGAATGGAAAACTATCTCTTCGTGATTGGGCTTCTGAGAGGTCATCATCATCTGGGGATGGATCAGTAGGGTGATGATGTGAGGCAATAATAGAATCATCGTCATCAACTTGCATTTTAAAATTATCAACGTCGTCTGCTTTTTTATTAGCCAATGAAATTTGAGTTTCATTGTTGCCGCCAACCAAATGGAGACTAGTATTATTTGGAGCTAATGAAGCAATATTAGGCATTTCTATTCCATTTATGGGTGAATTAATTGATGCATTAATTAATGAAACAAATATGGTTTGAGTTAATGATTGTCGAAGGGTATCAATAATAGCAATATAATTTGGAAAATTATCCCTCGCTGAATTTAATACTTGTAAAGTGGTTGGTAAATTTGCACATCTCCATGTTGTCGTTGTTGTTGTTGGTGGTTGTGGTTGTGGTGGATTTGGAATTGGTTCAGTTGGAGGAGAGTTTTGAGTGGAAGATGATGAAATGATGTTAGATATCTGGAATAATGAGGAAGGCATAATAAACTGACAGGAATATAGTCTGCAGAATTAAATATAGGAAGATAGAAGTTTAGAAATATTAGCAGCTAAGTATTAAGCAAAATATTTAAGAATAGAAAGAAAAAACTGCGTTGAGGAGTAAAACTCAGATATAGGTTTTGAAACTGGACCGTGATAAGCTTAATTTTTTAGCAAAGAAAACAAAATAGCTGTAGAATATGGCTTCGATGATATAAATTTAAACTGCACTTTCTTATCAATCTTGTCTTTGTAGTTTAAAAAGCTTCTTTTTTACAACAAAATTCCGCTGTTTAAGTGTTTTCAAAATTAAATAAACAAGCCAGAAGAAGAGGGTAAAAAGAAGCAGGTGACGACAAAAAATATGGAAAATGTTGTCTGCCAAAAAATAAATAATTTTTTTTATGTGATTCACAGTCGTCAATCAGCGCCACTGAGTCGAGAGTAAGCAAGAAATATAGGAAATTATGCAAAGGACACTAACAAAAAAAACTGTAGATGTGTGTCACTATGACTTTTTCACTCATACCATATCTTTCTTCTTTCTTTTTTTTTAACTGTCGGCAGGTAAAGGAGCCATAGAAAAAGTAGGCGGAGAGTAAAAAATATTTATGCGATATGTATCGTCAACTTTTCTTCTTTTTATTTTTATTTTTTACTGTCGATCATCACAAGGACGACAAAAAAAAGATTCGCAAAAGCATGGAGGAAAGAAAAAAATTATGAATCATTGACACACCACTCTCTTTTTTTATTTCTCTTCCGTTTTCTTTTTCTCTCCATTTTTTCTTTTTTTTTTGTTGCCTTTGCGCACCAATAAAAAAAGACCGGGTTATGTAAGCTATCAGCTTGGCAAAAAAAAAAACCACTGCGACGATTTTTTTGCAGCAATAAAAAAAAATAAAATAATGATAGTCCCTTTTCTCGGAAAAAAAAGCAGAAAAAAAGAAGAAAAAAATTCCTGAATGTTTTGCTTTCCTTTTTGCGCAGAAGAAAAAGGAAGAAAAAGAACTTATTTTCTTTTAAATAAAAAAAATAAAATATTCAGTCTGTTTGTTCTCTATCAATTTATCTTTCTTTTTTCTTCCTTTGTCTCTCTTTTTTTTTTTTTACAAATCGGAGGTCTATCATCTTCATCATCATATTTTTGCATCTGCGCAATGGCAGCAAAAAAAAAAAGCAATGAAATAAGAAAAAATGCTAGTAAAACTGAATATATTTTCTTTTCTTTTTTGTTTAAAGAAAAAACATATAAAAAAAATAACTTTGCCTATCCTTGATTGTTGTTGCTTGGTTGCTTTGGAAAAGAGAAGAAGCAAAAATAAAAATGATGGCAGTCACAGTATTTGTGACAGTGTTTTTATGGCTTTTTTTCTTGCGTTTTGGACAGGTCTCGAGGTCCCAGAAAAAAAAGAAAGAAATATTTTAAAGTGTTTATTACACATATACACCCACCACAACCATAACCATAACCATCGAGAAAAAAAACATTATGGTGGTTGACTCTGACTCAACAACAAAAAAAGAAGAAAGATTCCCAAGAAAAAAAAGGTAAAACATTAACAAAAAAAAATTATGTTATATTTATTTGACCATCGAGAGAAGAAGAAAAAGTGAAGGAAAAGAAAAAGGAAAAAAAGGTTCATTTGCATAAATATAAATCATGGAAAATAAAAACACGATGATTTTTTCTTGAAGGCATAAAAAACTGAGGAGTTTGCATAGCAGAAAGAAATTATTAAGCCATTTGGACAAAAAAAAAAGGCAAGTAAGTACAAATCTGAGCCACAAAAGAAAAAATGTCGATCGAAAAAAAGCAAGCGATGAATGGAAAAAATGGTAGCTTAGATAAAGTCAAAGTCGGAAGAGAAGCAGTGGAAGCTGCGATACTGGAGGAGAAGTGATGAAGTTTTATTTTATTTCTTACATTTTTTATATAACCTCTTTTAAAATCATCAATTTTCCATCCGGTTTTTATTATAACTGCATTTATTAAATCCGTTGATAACCCAGGTAAAATGGTATCATATAAAAGTTTTAAATGTATTGGTAAAGCCTAAAAATATTTATGATTTTCTTTTCTTTTTCTTTTTTTTGAGGTAAAATCTGGACCAGAGTGTAACGGTGCTAAAGAAATGGTTTAGGTTTTTGGTTATAAAAAATTGGGGCTAAGTAGAAAAAATAAATAAATAAAAGAATAAAACTGGATAGGAAGGACTTCGTAAACCAAGAATAAAGATAATTTTTTTTATAAATATCTTAAAGATTTTAATTTGCGTGGTTATTAAACTGAGTAAACAAGGCAATTTTGAAAAATCAAATCAAAAAACTTTTTTTAATGCTTAAATTAGCTATAAAAGAAATAATGTGATATCCCATTTTTTTAGATTATTATAAAGTGTGGAAAGTTTAGAGAAAAAAATTTCTTTAGATTTCAACAAAGCTTCTGATAATTTAAGGAAGTCATAAAACTGGATTCAGATTTGTGGGGATTAAACTGAAGAAAAATTTTTCAACGCTTCAAAATACCAGATCATTAATTTCTAAGAAACTGAACGTTGATAACTTTAAAGGAATTTTATTATACAAGAAAATTGAATTAAAAAACGAAATTCAATTCTTAAGTTATGGCGAAGTAAAACTGTGCATCGTAGTAGTGTACGCAATAAAATAAACAAAATAAAAATTTGCTTAGATTTAACTGACTTTTTTCCTTTTATTAAGTAAAAAAAAGTCTAAAAACTGCGTTGCACTGTGATTAAAGAAAGAAGTAAAATAATTTTAAACTGGATTTTCTTCATAAAAACGAGAAGAAGAAAAAACTGTTACAAATTAGACACAAATATAGCATAAGGGCCTAATTATTTCAAAACTTATGGTTTAAACTGACATAATTAAATACAATATTTCTTTATAGAAAATTAAAACAAAGTATTATGCTTGTTTCAAGAAAAAAATTTTATAATTAAAACTGTCCATTCATTCGAAGTGAGTAATTTTTTTAGAAAGCTTATTAAATTTTTAAAGACATAATAAAACTGCATTAAAGCGTCTTCACGTGGAATGATAACGTCACTAGAAACTCAGCAGAAGAAGAAGAAACTGTCATATACAAAGTAAAAAAATATTAATAAAAAAAACTGAATCAGAAGGAGATTTTTTCGATCAAAAAGATAAACCTTTGTTTAATCACTTTTTTTAAAAATTAATCTTTTTGTAACCATCGAGTAAAATAAAAAAAAAGATGTCAATCCAGCTTACAGTAAACGGAAACTTATAAAAAGCAAAATAAAACTGAAGAAGAAAAGAGAAAGAGAATAATTAAAAAGTAATGTTTAACTGACCAAGAATAATCGGGTGTTCTTTAAAAATATGGATAAAACAACAAAGTTAAAAATTCTAAAAAAAATTTGCGTTAAAAAATTTTAAAAATTAGAAAGAAAACTTAAAACTGCGTGGGATTCAAGAAATTGCTTTAAGACATACATATTTAAATAAAAATCAAGATTCGTAATAAAAAAATAATAATTAAAACTGAGGCGCTTCAAAATGGGATCCAACTTGAAACTTATGGCTTTTTAAAACTGAATTTTTTGTAAAGAAATTAGTGAATTAATTTATAAAAACTGTGTGCCATTTTGACATTTGTTTAAGACAAAGAAGATTGGGAATTAAAAAAAAATAGTAAATAAAACTGTCAAGATTTCTTATGTGATTCAAACTCACATTAGAATTTTATTTTTAAACTGTACTTGGTAGAAAAGGAATATTAATGAATTTAAAAAACTGTGTGAGATTTGTAGATGAGAGTGAAAAAAAACTTACTTCATGCCCAATTAATGCAGGAAGAAGAAGTTCATCAATTTTTCGTTCTTCATCACTTCTAAAAATGCCACTGTTATTTCGCTGTTGCTGAATCAACGTTGCTGTAGCTGCTGCAGCTTTAGCGGCTGCTGCAACCAACAATGTTGAAGCTGTTGAATTGTCTAATAGCGGAAGCAATGATGCCGCTGATGTGGAAGTTGAAGGTCGTGAAGATGCTCCTGCTGTTGCCATTGTTGATGATTCAATGGAAGAAAAGGAAGAAGATGGGAAGGAATTGAAAATATTATTATTATTATTATTGGAGTTTGAAAATAATGATGAGGCACCACCATCGACGCTCTTACCACAGAAGGCAGAATTTTGGATGGGTGTTGTTGCAGAAGAAGCAGACGAGGAAGTTGATGGAGTTGGATTGAATAAAAGATTGACCGACATTTTTTTATTTTGGAAATTTTTATGTCACCAAAATTGATGGGGCTTGAAACTATAATATTTCTCTTAGCTCTCAAAATGACATAAGCATACCAAAAATAAAATTATAAACTCTAAAAAAGAAAGAACAATATTTTTTATTTTTTACGACAAAAAGAAATATTTAATCTCTGAATTACAAAAAAAAATAACGCGGCACGCGGGACACGAGATATGTCGATCAACCATAACCAAAAGAAAAAAACTGAAAGTTGTAATCATCAACGAAAGAAAAAAAACATCTTCTTTGTATCTCCAAAAAAAAATATCTATCAACATCTCGCGCGCAAATATTTTCTCTGTTTAGTAAGCAAAAAAAGAGAGCTAGAAAAAGGAGAGAAATGGCAAAGAAAAAAATGTAAACGAAAAACATAGAAAGAAAAAAAAATATTGTCATGATTCAAAATAAAATAAAAAAAATAGGCAAGCGGCGCGACCACGAAAAAGGAATATGACAACAACAACGAACGAACACGACGCTGATAGATAGATATCACGAGAAATACAGAAAGAAGCAAGTAAGCAACAGAAATGCATTTTTTACACTTTTATTTTTATATTTTTTTATTTTTTCTGAAAGCAAGGTGAAGAAGGAAAATAACATAAAATATTCTATCATCATCATCAGCTACTTCTTTTTTGTTGTTGTATTTTTTAATAATGACAAAAGTCAAAAATATAAAATAAAAAAACACGGTCACGATCATCAGTTTTTTTCTTAGTTTTTTTCTTAAACGCCTTTGGAAATAAGCCAAGCTTGTTTGCTGATCATTTTCAGATTTTTCTTTAAATAAAAAGGAAAAAAGCTACGCCAAGAAAATGATGCCATTGACAAAGAAAGATACGCTAGTGATGATAAGCATAAAGCCATGTTTATGTTTTTATTTTTTAAATAATGTTTTTTTTTTTTTGGCGAACGCGATCTTTCTCTTTTTTTTGTTGTAAGCAAAAATAAAAAATAGGAAGCATTGAAAAATTAAATGACTTTTTTTTCTTCTTTCTTCTGGAAATGGACACCGCTTTCAAATCGAGAAGTCGCAAACAAGGGAGAAGAAAAAAAAATAATGGTGACATTATTTATGATTCAATTAAAAAAGTCAAAAAAAATCAAATGACATTTGATCATAGCTAATAATATATGCGTGCGTATGTTTCAAAAGCGCTTTTTTTTGCTTTTTACAATTTGTCGCTGATTTTGAAATTTAATGGTGCTTCAGGGAATTTTTTTGTTGTTGCTAATTTGATAAAACAGAAACCGTCAAAAATGGTTACTCAGTTTTAATAAAATTTAGATAGAAATAAAATTTGTTTTCTAATCATCAGAAAATCGTTGCAGTTAAACTTCCAAGAGAAACAAGAAAGAAAGAAATACCAGCGTCTTACTCAGTTTAAAGCTTAAAAAATTACTCATTTTTTTCTTCTTCTAAGAAACTCAATGGAAATTTGATGAAAAAAGAAGAATATAAATAGGGATGGGCAAGAGCTTCAAAAACGTTAGTGTTCCCTGCCTTTTTTTTCGTCCATCTCTTTTTTTTCAAGCGGGTGACGGTAGAATTTTTTTGTTAGTTTTATTATTTATTTCCTCATGACTATAATATGTAATTTTTAACGCTGATTTTAAATATGTAGCTCCGAAATACGTTGTTGCTTCAAATTTGCAAAATACATACATTTTTGGCTCGTTTTCCCATATTCCGACTTATTCCGTCAAGGTACTTATACCATCGGATAGAGAATTTAATTTTACATATATAGAAAAAATTACAACTTCCCGAAACTTCCCGATCCCATTCATTTTAAAGAAAAACCAATATCGTAACGTAAAAATCCTTGAATAAATGCTTTTTTGATATAAAAAAACTAGTGGCATTCTGCGTCAAAAAGGAAAAGCGCCTTTGATGAAGTGATGCAAAAGTGTCACCTGGACGAAAAAAATTTGATTTTTAGAAATTACAATCGCGTTTTTCATATACATTTTAATTGGCTTTCATTTTTTCGTTAATACAAAAGTTATTTCAAATGGGCTAACGTATCTTTTGAGATAGAAACCAAAAAATTCTGTCGATTTTGAAAAAAACGCTGCCCATCCCTAAATATAAAAGCCCAGTTTTTTATAAAATTAATAAAGAAAAAAATTTGATTGTTTTTAAAAAGCATGATAAACATTACACAGTTATTTAATTATTTTTTGTTGCCAAAAAAATATAAGCAGTTGATAGCTTAAAATATGGGAAGTTTCTAACCCATTATACGGAACAGTTTTAAAAAAAATATTAAATAAATGTAAGGAATTTTCTTACCAACAAAATTCGAGCAACCCAGTTATTCACAAGTTTTATAAATTTTTATCCTCCCACAATTGCCACAAAATCTTCCAAAAATAAAAATAAATTTAACCTTTGTCACCTTTTTCCTTTCCTCCCCCACGCTTGCTTGCCAATCCGTTGTCGCTGATAATGTTTATGAACAACGTCAATGAAACTCTTTTTTCTTCTTTCATTTTTTTTATTGCAATCAAAAATAGCTCTAATGAGAAAAGAAAAAAAAATATGAACCCAACAGAATTTTTGATGCTCGCTTTTTGAATTTTTGGATCCTAATAAACACGTGCTTTTTTTCCAAATTCAAAAAAGAACAACAAAAAAAAGTGATTGGAAAAAGCTTTTTGGATTTGGAGTTTGGAACATTGAAAAGCTGGCTGTCAAAAAAAAAAGAAGAGCGGCAGAGCAGTGAACAAAAAAAAATGGTTGGCTTCTTCTTCTTCCAAGAGTGAATGAAAAAAATGACAAATGATGCTCACTTTTTTTTTATCCTTTCTCGATTCCCATTGCTAATATTCCTCATCCTCAGTTTTTTTTTATTTGATTTTTTCTTACTTTTGAGGGTGGACCAAGAAGAAGATGGAAATCGAATTGATGGTGTCACAGATGGGATTGGCAAAGAGGGTTCATTGTCATTCCGTTAAATAAAAAAAGAAATAAATATGCGCAAAAAGCAAAGCAAAGAAAAAAAAACAATTGCGCGTCTTTGAGGACTCATTTAAAAAAAAAGGATCCGGAAAAAAATCATAGCGCGGCGCACCCGGCTGTCTTGCGTTCATAAACGAGACGAGAATAAAAAAAAAGATAGATAGAAAGAAGAAAAAAATGCCAAAAGACTCGCCGTCGTTAAAGAAAAAAATAAAAAATAAATAAATGCGCAACAACGAAAACGACTGCGACGACCAGTTTTTTTTGTTGTTGGTGGTAGTTGTTCCTCCACCTCCTAAAAAATGTGAACGCTTAGATGTTTCACTTCAGTTTTTTTCTAGAAACAAAAAAAAATGATTGACTAACCTACGTACGTTTATCCTGATTCTCAGTTTAATTTAATAAATTTTGAAAAAGTAATGCAGTTTTATTTTCTAACAGACAAATCACGAAATTGTTTACTTTCAAATAATAATAAGTTTTGATCAAGTCAAATATCACACAACCCTTCATTCTGATGCAGTTTAAAAAAAATTATAATGGATAGAATTCTACTCTACAGTATCACGTTACCCAGTTATAAAAAAAAAATCGAATTCTTGGCGATATTTGAACTTATCAACCACCACTAAAATAATTGACAGTTTTAAATGAAAAATGTCTAATTTTAAAAATTCAGTTATAACTTAATCAAAAAAATGTAAAGGAATGAATAGTGTGAGCGTTAGAAAAATATGATCTGCAGTTTAAATGTTTTATTTACTCCAGAGCTTTGAATCGAAATCCTTTTCGTTAAAATACCAAAAACGCTCATTCAACTTTTATTTTATTTTATATACCCTCAAATTAAAATTTCTCCAATATCCCAAGAAAATGGCAGTCAGTTTATTATTCTTATTATTTTTTTTGTCCAGAAATTTTATTTTGCCACTTCATTAAACGAGATAAGCTATTGCAGTTTTATTTTTGGCATTAGAAAAAAAAAATAAGTTCCTTCCTAAAACCTTTCTTTCTTCTCTATTTTTATTGAGAAAAAAAGAAAGTCCCAGCCCTGTTTTTTCCAAATGTTTGTCTTATTGACTGCATTTTTTGCGCCGTAATAAAAAAAACAACAACACAAAAAAGCTTACATTAATTACTCTCTGACACTTGACTTGTTATCCGCAAAAAAGACATAGAAGAAAAAGAAGACGACTGCCCGCAGTTATCGAAAATATGATGTTAGATTGTACCAAATATCAATCAATCGTTGTAGTGAACAGTTTAAAATATTCCATATGAAAGATCAGTTTAAACATGCTAAATGAGTTTTTTTTACCTCTTCAAATAAAAATAAAAACATTTAGGTTAAAAGTTTTTCAGAAAAAACTTTGTCAATCAAAGCAACAATAATTATTTAACCCATCCATTTCGAAACTTTTGATTTAAAAAAAAATTAACTAAAGCCCGATAAACGTATATTTATACAGTTTTTTTCTTGATTAATAAACCTTTTTTCTTAAAAAATAATTTTTTTAAGGCCAATAAGATAAGCCAATTAATTAGATGCATTCGCTCCAAATATTAATAATAAAAGATTTCCATACGCTGATGGAAAAAAAACAGTTTTAAAAACCTTGCAGAAAGATATAACCAAGAAGTAACAGTTAAATATTTTTAATAAACTAATAATCAAAAAATAATATATGTATTATTTGAAAATACAGTTTTTTTTTATTGGAGTGTCGGGGATATTTGAGAATCCCAAAGAAAGCATTGACAGTTATCAACGAATTTCAGTTTTCAAAATCCTTTTCAAAATCTAAGATCAAATTTTTAAAAACCTAAATTTTTGCACAACATAAAGCAAAATAAATATTGTGCAGTTTTAAATTAAACTTGTGGTGATAATCCTTTACATTTTTCAATATATAAAATTTAGTGTTGCTCAAAGCTACAGTTTTTTTTCTACCATTTTTTCCATCCCCAAACTAACTAAAAAAATATACCACCAATAAAAAAGACTTTTTCTTTTTTTAGACTCAAAAAAACGAAAAAAACAAAAAGTATAAAACAGAGAAATAAAAAGCGACGAATGTTTTAAAAATAAAAAAACGAGACGCAAAATGTGATGAAAAAAAAAATACAAAAATGACACAGCACTTTTTTTCTTCTTCTTCTCCCATCTGATATGTTTTCATTTTTGCCTTTTTTGCCTTGCCTTCCTTCTTCTGTCGTTTTCGTCGCCATCGTTTGAACGTGACAGTGCTTTTTATTTTTTGAAGCTCCTCTTTCTCGGCTATGTTTTTTTCATTTTTTTTTTTTCAAAACAAGAAGAACAAAAATATCGAAAAAAGAGGTGACGAACCTTTTTTTCTTCTAAAAAATGTGTTTCAGGCGAATGCAAGAAAAAAAAACATAGAGATGGCTGGTGATCAAATTTTCTTATCTTTTTTTTCTTGATGCCGCTGACGAAACTCAAAAGCAACGAATCACGTTGACTTCGTCCTCAAAATAAGACAGTTTTTCTATTTTTTTTTGATACGAAGCCATTTTGGGAAAAGAAACAGTTTTTTATTATTATTTTACAAAATGTAAATTATTACAAGATTTTTGTAAATGACAGTTATTAATCACAAACAAATTTATTAAAGAGCGCAGCTAATGCAATTAAACAGTTTCTTCAGTTTTTAATTAATAATAAAAAAAGATGTCAGCCCCACACACAGTTAATCCAACTCTTTCTCAAGTGCCAGTTACTAAACAATAAAAATGTTCATAAAAAAATATTCAAACTTTTCTTGGACAATTTTTAAACAAAAATAATAATAAAAATCTAAGATTTATTTCCAAAACCTCAAGCACGCTTCCAGTTTATTTTTTTACCAAAAATTTTACCGAATCAGAAAACAGTTAAAAACATTCGAGCAAATATCCACACAAAAAAATTTGTGATGAAAAAGTTATTTGCAATATACTAACACAACAAATGCCAGTTTTATATTTTATTTTAAATTTTCTCATTGCAAAAAGATTTGAATTTCAAATTATATTAATTTGAGATTTACACTAATTCATGTCAATTGTTGTACAAAAACAAAATGTTTGTCCTAATAAAAAATAAAAAATAATCATAAAACCAATGGAATCGAAAAAGACAATTTCAAATCAAAAAATTTATTTAAACTTATTCCGTCCACATCTCTTATACTCAGTTTAAAAGTTTTTTTTAAAAACAAAACAAAAATTAGTCTTTACCAGTAAGTTTAATTACACTTCGTTAATCGAATGGACGGACAGCTTAAAGCCAAATAATTTTTAAAGGCGTCACACTTCCCTCCAGTTTTTAGTCTTTCTTTCTTATAAAACTATTGATCAAAAAATTCGATCAAACATTTATTTTTGGAATCATCCAACAAAAAAAAAGTTTGTTTCATTTATCTCTCTTCTCTCCCACCATTACCAACAATCCGATCTCAGTTTTTTTTTTAAATTTAATCTTTGAGGAAGAAAAAAAAGTTCACATGCGACATACACGCCCGCCAGCAGCCATGTTTCACTAACCAAAATGTGCCAATTGTCAATTGTCACCCCAATTTTTTTTTTGCAACTCGATCTTTTTTTTTCTCTTTTTTCTCCTATGGCCGATGAATGCTTGATTGAGGATGGCATTGATAAAATATCAAAAGACCAACAAGTGGATGTAAGAAGAAAAAAGATTGCTTAAAAATCACGTACACAATTTATTTGAAACTCCAGTGATTCTTAGGATAAGTGCGACAACGCATATTTAATCTGTAATTTGGCGAAAAAAATATTAAAAAACCAAGAAACAGTTTTAAATGTTTTAAAAAAGACAACAAAGTTGGTGGCAGTTTAATATTATAAAATTAATTATATTTAAAAGGTTTAAAGTTTAAGCGGAATTTGACGCGATTTATTTATAATAAACAGTTTTTTTTTCTTCTTGAAAGCCTTTAATTCAAGGATTCTTTCTTTAAGCATAATTTTAATTTTATAATCTATAAAAAAAGCATATCACAGTTTACTTTTTTATTGAAGGTATACCTACATAAATATATCGAAGAAGAAAGACGCAGTTTAAAAAATAAATAATTTTCTTTGAAAAAAATAATTTATAAAATATTATTTTACCCAATAAATTCTATGACTAAACAGTTTTTAAAGCGTTCAAAATTTTTTAATAAAATCTTCTCAACTTTTTATACAGTTTAAATAAAAAATAATTAATTAAATTAAAAAAAGATATCTAGCTACTCCAAAAGAATTTGCAAGCTATGTATTAACTTATAAAACCCCACTTATGTATCGAAGCCAACAGCGTCCTCCAGTTAAAAAAAACGGATGATTTTTATGTGAACGTCAGTTTAAAAGCTAATGATAAAGAATTAGGTTATTAAATTAATCCTGACCAGTTTTTTCCAACAATAAAAAATTAGAATAAACAGGTATACAGTTTTTTATTTAGGCAAGTCTTTCACTATTCCTTTATGTATTTCATACTATATGCTAAAACAGCTGAGCGGAGTTTAAAACAAATTTAAAAAACATGTTCAGTTTTAATTGTGAATTTCTAAAAGACCCAACTCCAGTATTAAAAAAAGAGTGACAAAATATTACAAAAACAAATAAATTAATTCTGCAACAGTTAAATAAAAAAAAACACGAAAAATAAAGACATTCAAATAACCACATCATCCAGCAGTTTTACTTTTCGAAATGCCAAAAAATTTAAAATATGATCCATTAAAATTCACACCTACAGTTATGTAAATTTTTTTCTTTTCAGTCGCAAAAAATAAAGGCCAACAAAAATATCTTAAAGAAAGAAACAATCTTTAAAAAAGAAAAAAAAGACAAAAAGTCTCGAAACAAAATTTTTTTTTTTATGTTTGGAATAAATAAAATTGAATAACAGGTGGCAGGCATCATTTTCATATTGGTAGGCAAAGAAAGCAAAGAAAAAAAATTCAGTTGTTAGTAGCTTTTGTTGATTTTGATTTTGATTTTCAATGATCAAGCAAAAATAAATGTTTGGTGCCGCCGCCGATGCATTTTATTTTTTACTTTCTTTGTCAAACAATTGTCGCCAAAAAAAAATTTTTTTGTGTCCCCGCATTTTTTTGTTTTGTTTTGCTTCCTTCTTTCTTTCTTCTGCCAAAATGAAAAAAGTTAAGTTTTTTAAAAGATAAAATAAAATAAAAAAGAAGAATAGAAAAAAGTGGTGGAGGTGGAAGGGTTTGCTGCCACCTGAAAACAAAGGTTATTTTAAACAAAAAAAAATTTGTTCTCTTCTTTCTTTTTTCGCATTTTTGTTCTGTTTATGAGCCATGGTTGCTGCTGGTTGCAATGACATCAAAGCTAAATGTCATCATCATCAACCAATAAAAAATAAAACCAAAAAAAAAAATAGAAAAAAGAAGTGATTGCAAAAATAGCTTAATTTTTTTTACACTGCTTTTTAAAAGTTTTAGAAAACAGCTGTTGTTTGATAACCGAAAAGAATAAATAAATAGTTTTTGTAAAGAAAAAATTTTATGTTGTTATTTACAGTTTAAAATAATAATAAAATAAATTATGCTTTAGCTCGATCCGAGTGTTTAATCGTATTCAGTTTTTTGAATACCATGAATTTCAATTATGGTAATTGTATTATAAACAGTTTTTTTTGCGTTTAAATATGAATGCACAATTTTTTGACTCTCAGTTAATTAAAAAAATTAAATTGTAAACAAATATTTTTGTCATATGACATTTCTAAGAACAGTTAAAAAATTAATTCAAAAATACTTTAAAAATTTCCAGTTTCGAAAAAATAATTATAATTAAAATCACCCGCCTTCAGTTTCTTTATTATCAAGCAAAAAAAAATTAGTAAAAAAAATGCACAAAAATTATAGTTTTATATTAAAAAAATGGCAAACATGCACCATTCATATTAGATAAATCAAAAGTTTAATGAAACTGGTCTATTCTTACTCGCTTTAGATTTTTATTATTGTGAATTCAATATTTCCTTCATCAGCTTTAGTATACAGTTTAATTTCTTTTTTTACGCTGTAGTGAGACTCTATTTATGGAATCATAAAATAAACCACTTCAGGAGTTCATTTCAGTTTAATTTTTCGCAATTTTTTTTAACATTCCGAATATTTACCAAACATTGATTTATACTTAATCCCTTACACTACAAAGCTTGATCAACAATATCCGATGCAATCAATGGCTGCAAAAGAAAAAAGTGAACGAACCATTTTTAAAAATAACTTTCTTTAATAGAAAAAAGTATCATCAATTAATTTAGTGTCGCTATTTTTGAGTTTATTTGTGTTGTCGTTGCTGCATTCTTATTTGCAAAAAAAAAAAAGAAGAATGATAAAAGAGCGAACGATTTTTGGCGGCTTTGATATCTTTGTGATGGCGTTAGCATAAATTAATCAAAAACAATTGCGCATTTTTTATGTTTGTATATTTAAAAAAAATTGCGATTTTGTCGCAAAAGTCACTAAATACTTTGGATGAAATTTAAAAAATGGAGAAAGGAGCTGTTTGGAAAAATATTTTTAAAAAAGTAGCAAATAAAAAAGAAGATTGCCAAAAATAAAAGGCTTGATGACAAGGATACCTCACTTTTCTAAAAATTTTTATAATTGGGCTCAGTTTTTTTATATATTAAATTTTGAACTTGGAAAAGCCATAAAATTTGTGTCAATCAGTTAACACAAATAATTTTTGAGAACTCAGTTTCATAAAAATGGAAAAATGAACCATAATTTTTTTTATATAACCCTCGTTTAGAGTAGGGTTCCTGTACCCCCCCGTTTTCCGAAAAAACCGGGGATCGGGGATAAAAACGGGGACAAAATTTCGCGGGGACGGGTACGGGGACGGGGATTCGGGGACGGGTATTTCGGGTATCCCCGTCCCCGTGGAAGGAGGTCGACCCTACTATCATCCATTTTTTTTCGGGGAGTAATTTCTTCGGAGACGGGGATGATGACGGGGACAAAATTTCGCGGGGACGGGTACGGGGACGGGGATTCGGGGACGGGTATTCGGGTATCCCCGTCCCCGCGGGGGGGTACCGGAACCCTAGTTTAGAGTTAAAATTTATTAATAAGATGAACTTCCATACTACAGTTTTGTTGAAGAAGAAAAAAATGCCAAAAATATTAATTATGTTTCATCAAAGCAGCAGTAACATGGTGAAAGTTTAAAGAAGGCGGTTAGATTTTATTTTAATAATAATCTGCCCAATTAATAAGCAGCTATTCTGGACAGTTTTTTTCTTCTTCAATCAAATTTCTAATACATAAAATGACAAAGGCTAAAATAAATAAATGCCCTTTTAAATTTATAATAATTTTTTAAACTCCTGCACAAAAAAGGGATCACAGTTTTTTAAAGCAATAATGAAGAAAATGGTTTACAATAAAAGAAAATCATTAATCACACATAAAAATATGGCTGCTTTTTTATATTTATAGCAGTTTTTGAAAATAATCTAATTGAACGAAGAATAAAAAGCCTGTGGAATTAAATCCAAAATATTACAATTATTTAAATGTAACACACGCCAGTTTTATTACGTGACCTCGAAGGTTTATATGTATTTTTTAAATTTGTCGAGCATCAATTAAAAATGGCAGTAATAATTAAAACACAAATAAGAGAAGAAAATCACAGTTTTGAAAATATAAAAATATTATTATCATTTAAAAAATGATTGTTAAAGTAAGAAAAAAGAATTTATAGTCAAGCCAGTTTTCTGTCACCGTAACCTCACTATCTTCTTTTTCTTCAAGCAGTTTAAACTTTAGTCAACAAAAAAGAAAAAAGAAAGAAAAAGGAACTAACTAAAGATTGGCGCCTTTCATAAATAAAATACCGTCGCGTAGTATACAAAAAAAAATTACAGAAAAAAAAAAGAAAAAAGACTCCCGTTTTTTTTTTGATGCAAGAATGAATAACTCTCGCTCGATGTTGTTGATTTTGTTGATGATGATGATTGTCACCTTTGAGAAAGAAAGCTCCGTGTTTTCTTATTTTTTTGCGACTATTTTTTTATTTTTTTAAATGCCAAAAAAAAGAAGTAGGAAGCTGAGCATCGGCAAAGAAAGAGAGAGATGGTAAAGTTCGTCACCATCACCGTCACCTTCGTCGTTTTGGTAGTCGTCGTCTTTTGCCGCTGCTGTTGTGTCATTTACATTTTTTTCTGAGCCGGAGCCGTGTTTGCTTCAAAATGACAACAAAAAAAGAGAAGAAATATTTGACATATATGTTTTTTTTTGTATTTTTGTATATTATTTTTGTTTTAATTTTTCCTTTCTTGCTGATCCACAGTTTTTTTTGGGGATAAATGAAAAAGTTTCAAAAAAAAAATGGAGATTGGCGCGGTAGAAGAAAGTATTTTAGTTTTAAATTAGTAAAGCAAAAAACGTAGTCGCTGCTTTTACCAACAAACAAAAAATTTAAAATAATGTATGTGTTTGAAAAAAAGTAAATGTTGGCAGTTTTTTTTAATTCATAAAATGTTAACAATCATATCACCTGCAGTTTTAGAAAAACTGCTCGCCATGCAGAACAGTTTTAAACAAACAAAAAAGTTTTGTTGCCATTGCTAATCAAGATTTCATTGTATTCAGTTTTTTTTACTTTCAAACCATTAATACATGCAAGAAAATTTATGTCAATAATGATTATCGTGCATCGTATTTCACAGTTTTTTTACATAAAATAATTTCTTTATTTTTGGCACTCATTGGTCACAGTTTTTATTTATTTAATTCAAGTCCATGGAAATATAATTCCTAAATACAGTTTTTTTTTTCTTCCATGAGCAAAAAAAGAAAGGAAAGGTTTAAAAATAAAATAACTAAAATAATGAATTAAATATACAGTTTTAATGCTAATATAAACTGCCACACTTTTTTCCAGTTAAACCATATAATTTTATGATGAGCCAATAATCGTTAACGGCTTATAAATCCATTTATTCAAAGCAGTTATAGATAGATGCTAAAATATGATCCATTCAAATACAGTTTTTTTCAACCAAAAAAATATAAAAGTTAACAAAATTCCCAGCTCTAATATTATCAAACAGTTTATGTTTCAAAATAATAAAATAAAAGTTTGTAAGTTTAATCGTTTAATTTTTGTTTTCACAGCTAAAATACCTTCAAATAATAATAACAATAATTTTAACAGTTAATTTAATTAATTTTTTCTCGATAAAACATCATTTAGCGATCGACATACGACTGTACAGTTAAACCCAAAAAAATATTCACCATAACTCCATATTGCTCAGTGTTAAATATTGTAAAAAAATGAACGCAGTTATTTCACCTTTTTCTTAATCCAAGCAAATAACAAAATTAGTATATTTGAAAAATTTCCTCCATTATCTATCTAGATCAGTTTAATTTTCACCTTTTTTTGTTTTTTTTATTGTAGTCCATTCATCCACCTTTTACTGATGATGATGATGACGCAAAAACACCTTCTTTTTTCTCTTAAACGATTACTATTGATTTTAACAATAAAATTAAAAAGAAAAACAATAAAAATGTTGATCAACGTCAAAAAAAACAGTCGTCGGGTTTATTTATTGTTTTTGAAGTTTTTGTGATTGTTGTTTGTCTGTCGGCTTTTTTTTGCTTTGTTGACTAAAATTTAAAATATGTGTGTGTGTTTGGGGAATCACTCATTTCTTAAAATATACTGAATTAAATATTTTCTTATTTACCAATAATTTTAAAATTAATACAGTTTTAATAAAATTCATATTTTGAGTATTTTTAAAAATAAAGGTTTCCAAGACTTTGAAGAGAAAAAAAACTCCAAAAACCAATATTCCCATGTAAAATTGGCAAAGTGTTTTTGATGTCCATATTGTTGTGTCTCTTCTTTGCATCATCATCAAAAAAAACAACATTGACCGAGAACAACCAAAAAAAAATTCTTATCCCTGTTTTTCCATGAAATATGTATTTTTGTTTTGTTGTTTATTATTATTGACGCAATAAATATTTTCCTTCCTCCTTTTTTTAACATATTTTAAACCTCTCTACCTTTTTTCTACGTGTACAAAGCCTTTAATTTATTCTCGTGTGTTTCTTGTAATTCATTATGTCATTTTATGTTTTTTTTAGGAATATTATTGTTACTACCATCTTGTCTTCCTCAAACTTCTAAATTGATCTTTCATCCATCCAACAAAGAACAACAACATCAATCAATAACACAATTTATTCACAATGTTACCTGTAAATCGATTACTTCTAAGTGCTCCATTACAATGTATTCGCTGCGGATTTCTTAACCTTCCAACATCAAGTACAGCAAAGTAAGAAACTTTTATATATATTCGTGCTTGCTTTTTGGAGTTATTGCTTTTTATAAGCTCTTTATTCTCATCTTGAACCTTATTTTGTTACTCCTTTGTTTTTCGCTGAAACCTCTTTGTTTACTTTTACTTATTCTCCATTTTTTAGGACATTCTGCTCGTTTCCTCGTCAATCAATTTTCAATTCAACAAATTCATTAAGAATACAATCACCAAGACTGTTGTTTCAAAAAGAACTAAAACGAACATTTGTTTCATCAGATAAACGAAAAGCTTTAAAATTACGTGAAGCATCGTGGCCGCAATTTGTGAAGATTCTAAAACTTGCTAGTCCTTATAAGAGACGTATTGGAGGTATGCTTGTTTAGTTTTACCTATGTATAATTTTTATAATTTTCCTTTTTTTAGCTGGATTTCTGTTTCTTGGTCTTGGTTCATCGATTTTTCTTGCAACTCCACATATTCTTGGTAAACTCGTCGATGAATTTGATGCTAATAAAAAACATGTTAAACGAGAAGAAGATACTGCAATGAAGATTGCAAAATATTTGAAACAACATCCTTTTGCTTTGGTGTTGCTGTTAGTTGGTGGTGCTGGTGCTATTGTTGGACGATCATATTGCATGCATACAGCAGGTTTATTATTGCTTGAAACTCTTGATATACTTATAACTTTTCGATTTTAGGACAACTTATCATCAATGATCTACGAACAAAAGTCTTTGGTCGAGTGTTAACACATGATATGGCATTCTTTGATAAAAATCGAGTTGGAGAGATTGTTAGTCGTCTCAGTTCTGATGCATTGGTTGTGGGACATGCTGTTTCAACGAATTTAAGTGATGGATTACGTTCGGTGTTTACTATTACTGGTTCAGCTGGATTAATGGTTTGTACTATTATTATTCGGCACATAACTTGTTTTAACCACTTGCTTGTTTCAGCTTTACACTTCAACAACGCTTTGCAAACCAGTAACAATTGTAATTCCAATCATCATGGGAACATTTTATTTCTTCGGTAAATTACAACGCAAATATACAATGCAAATGCAAGAAGCTGTCGCAAATGCAAATGGTGTAGCAACTGAACGATTATCAAATATTAAAACTGTTAGAATTTTGGTTGCTGAAGAACGTGAATTGCAAACTTATAAAGATAAGATTCAAGAAATTTGGGAAATCTCGAAAAAAGAAGGTCTTTTCAAGGGTATTATGTTTGGTTCGGTAAGCTCATTTTGATCATTGCTATTTATTCATTTGGTTGCTTTTATAGTTTCAACTTACGGGTTATCTTGCAATTACATCCGTCCTGTTTTATGGTACACATTTGATTAGTAAAGGTTTACTTACATATGGAGAATTATCATCATTTTGTCTTTATGCTGGTTTATGCGTTGGTGGTCTATCAAGTTTATCATCATTTTATAATGAGCTGATGAAGGGTTTGGGTGCAAGTCAAAGATTATTCCAACTTGCTGAAGAAAAACCTACTATTCCTTTAACTGGTGGAATCAAAATTGATGAAATTCATAAAGGAATTCGATTTGAAGGTGTTGCATTCTCATATCCTGAACGTGATACTATTTTCAATGATGTATCATTCAAAGTTCCTGCAGGAAAGATTACAGCTATCGTTGGACCATCTGGTAGTGGAAAATCTACGATCGCTCATTTGTTGTTAAGGTATTCTTTCTTTACTTATTTACTACATCGCTATGGTATTCGATTTCTTTGCTGCCTATGCTTATATAATCATCCGCCATAACTATGCTCATTTTTAGACTTTACAATCCATCACAAGGCAGAATCCTCGTCGATGACCATGATCTTCGCGAACTTGATCCATCACATTGGAGAAGAATGATCGGAACCGTGCCACAAGAACCTGTATTATTTTCAACAACAATATGGAATAATATTTGTTATGGAGCTCAAAAACCTGCACTAATTACCAATGCTCAAGTTCAACAAGCTGCAGCTCAATCAAATTCGCTTGAATTTATTAAAACTTTTCATGAAGGCTTTCAAACTGTGATTGGTGAAGCAGGACATTCTATGTTATCTGGTGGACAAAAGCAGCGTATTGCTATTGCTCGAGCATTAGTTACTGATCCAAAAGTATTAATTATGGATGAAGCTACAAGTGCATTGGATGCAACAAGTGAATATCTTGTTCGTAAAGCACTCAATAATTTACTTGAACATAATAAGAAAACTGTTATTATTATTGCTCATCGGTAAGTTGCCATTTTATATGCTTGCTAATGTTTTGTGTGGGTGCTTTGCTTTCTCTATCAGCATCATTAATTGTGATACTATGATGTTGTATTGCTGCTGCTTTTTGGCTATTTTTATGTTTTCTTTTTCTTATATAATCTTGTTTTTTCTTCCAATAAGATTAGAGGGTTTCCTTCCACTTTCATTTCTGTGGCTTCCTGCTGTTTTACTTTAAACTTTCCGAGAACAAGAACCTTGAGTTTTTGAAATATGTTGTTGCACACTATGTTCATGCTACTTTAGCCACCTTTTTTCACATCAACTTATTGCTTTTATTTTTCAGGTTATCAACTATCAAACATGCTGATCAAATCGTTGTACTTGAACGTGGTTGTGTTGCAGAATTAGGAAACTTTGATGAATTGATGTCAATCCCGGATGGAGTTTTTCGTAAATTGGTTGAAAAGCAAGCTATTGGATGGCGTGATGATAATTTCTAATAATGGACTCTTCAATTCATACAAAAATAATTAGGAATGATTCTACATACATATATTTAATTGTTGTTCTTCTTTTTGTTATAATAAAAAATTATGTTTTTTCTTGTTAGTTTATTTTGTTTAACTTTTTTTTTCTTCTCTCTTAAAAATTTCCGGTTTGAAACAGCAGCAGCAAAAAAAGTTTATTTTAATCTTTATAAGAGAGGATCTTAACTCTCAAAATTATTGAAATTGTCTTCGTCTTTGATACCTTTTGTTTCTTTTTCTTTAGTTAATAGTTTTTTTGAAGATAAATAAATAAAATATTAGCAATCAATGGTTTTTGCGGATTTGTGTTAAAAACAAGACCATATTTTTTTGTTGTTGCGAAAGAAGCTTCTTGGAGGATGAATGCCATGGCATTTGTTGCAACTTGCAAGGCGCATATGCTAGAGGTGCAGTGCTTGAATGCCTTTTTTGTGTGTTAATTTTCTAATTTTTTGCTTTCTTTGGAGACAGACCAACCTACAACAATATTGGTAGGTTAGTAAATCTTTAATGGTAATTAACCTGGTTCAAATACAGCCATTTGCCATTCACCCAATTACGAGATTCATCAGCAAAAATCCAAGTACCAAGTATGCAAAAACTTTTTCTTATTTTTAGAAAGATCGAAAGTACAAAAAAAAAAAAATAAGAATCAAATAAAAGTTTGATTTTTTTCCTTCTAATTTTCTATGTGCGCATTTGATCAAGACAGTTGATCTTTTTTACTAGTTTTTCTTTCTCTGACGCAGTTTATAATATTTCTAACGTGATTAAAAAAAGTTAAAGTTTAATTTGGTTTTATTAGAATGTTCAAAAAACAAAGTTGCAAAAAAAAAAAAGATCGTCAAAAACTTGAGTGATTTGATTATGCCATAATGAAACAAACGTGTGCTGAACAAAATTCATGAAAGGCTGAAATTCCGTTTTTGCATAGTCTAATAGCTTCGTATAAAATTCCAAAACGACTACATATATTAATTTCTTGAGTCGTGTGGTAGAAAAGTTTTTTTTGACAGACAATAATTTTGATGAAAATAAAAGTTCATCAATCTGTGTGACTTTTGGTTGCGGCAACAATATACTACCACGTATTAATATTTGGAATAATAATAATAATCAATGAAATGCATTAATCTTTCGTACTTCTTCTAAATATATATATTTTTTTAAAATAAAAAGCAATTAATTAAAACCAATTTATTACAGCAAAAAAAGAAATTTTAAAAAAAAAATGTTGCTTTCTTATTATGACAGTTTTACCTTTTTTTACACCACATTTTCGAATACAGTTGTAAAAATTTTTTGGTTCTTCAACTTTTTTAAAAGTTTTTTCATTTTAAAAAATGAGAGAGGAAAAATATTTCAGCCTCATACATATTTAATTTTTCTTGTTATTTTATTTTTGCAACAACGATGCTTTGTGATCAATATTTAAATAAAAGTTTTAAACCGGAAAAAAAAAATATACAGTAATTTGGCACTTTTTGTTTCAAACATTTTATTAATAAAGAAGATTTTGTAATCAAAACACAATATTTACGATTTTACTTTATATTTTCTTTGATTTTGTTTTTATTTTTTTAACCGACAACTTTTCATGAAATCCAAAAAAAATTGTAAATTTTTTTAAAGAAAAAACCGAGTCTCTAAATTCGGCAGTTGTATTTGGAAATTATCTATTTATTAGTTTCTTATTTTTCTTCTTTGAAATCCTAAAATAAACAAATAAAAAATTATTACTACTAACTTCCTGCTTCCAATACTCACAAAATTTTTTTATTTATTTTTATTTATCAATGATGGATCAATTTTTAAGTCTATTAAATTTGACTTTTTTTTTGATTTTTGACCATAAATTGAGCTCTCTTTAATTTCTTTTTTTATTGCGCAACACATTAAAAAAAATTTGAGCGGCGAAGAAGATTTTTATTAATTCTCAAGTTTCAAAAAAAAGAGGCTACGATCATTCATGAAAAAATTGAATGAGAAAAAATTTAAAACCCAAAAAAAAGCGAAATCGAAAATAGCAAAGAAGAAGATCGAATGAGAAGAGAAGAGATCATAATTCTTCTTTTTTTGACGTTTATTGTTTTTTTTGTTGACGACACATAGCAGCTGTCAAACTTTTATTTTTTATTGCCATCGACGACGACGTCTTCTTTCTTAATAAAAAAAAAGTTTAGTTAAGTTAAGTTTTTTTCTTTCCGGCTGGTAATAAAAATATTATTATATTGCGCAATCACCAAACACAGAAGAAAAAAAAGCAACTCCGCCTTTTAGATGAAAAAGAAGAAGATTAATTTTTAAAGTTAAATTTCTTAAGGATCATAAAAAAAAGTTTTTAATACCCATCATCAACAAAAAAAATTTTTTTTGATATAAAAAGGTTTTTAAAACTTTTGTATTTCCAAAAAAAAATAAATCTTTAGTTATTATTTTTATATTTTATTGAAACCCAGAAAAAAAAAATGGTAAAAAGTTTAAATTTAAATAATAATATTTTCGTATTGTTGGGAGTTGCTGTCATATTTATTGCTGCCGTTAATTTGGTGTCAGGAAATCCAGCATATAGAAAAGAATTCGATAAAATTATTAATGGAAATGATTGCTTAAAAACATGCATGGAAAATGTAACAAAATTTGATGAAGAAATTTCATTAATGAAAAATCCAGATTTATTACGATATTTTGGAAAAATTAATGAAATATGTAATTTAATTTCTTCAACTCGGCAGTGTATTGATGAATGCAAAATTGAATCCAATCCATTTGCATTGGATTCAATAAATGTTATTTGTGAAACAGAAAATCGTGAAAAAGTTGATAAAATTTATCAATGCTTAACTGAAACTGAAAATAGTGAAAATAATATTTATCAAACTTGTGCCAATTCTTGCGGGGATTATAATGAAATCAACGACCAAGTCCATCACCTCACTCAAACCATTCAAGAAAGTGAATTAAAAAATGATGAAAAAGTTAATCCAATCATGGAAAAAACTAATCAAGCTTGCAGCATTTTCAAGTGTGTAACTCGATGCAATATTGAAGAAATGAAAAATCGTTGTGGAAAAGATGCGGCCCAGGATCTTCAAAATTTATTACAAAAAGTTTTTGATACTCAACGAAAAGATATTGAAAAATTAAATATTGTTGAAGCTATGGCTAAAAACTTCCCTCCTCAATGTAATTACTTGTATGATCCAAGCATCATTTTTGAGGCGGCAAACCCAAATCCCTCATTAGACATTTCCAACCCAGCTGCAGCGGAAATTCTCCCTAAAATTCAACTTGAACTTATTTTAAAGCAGCTTAAACTCGCGGAACGTCAAGATGAATTAATTACAAAAGAAAATGAAAAACTTAATATGGAAATAGAATTATTATCTCAAAAAGTTGATAATCATCATAAAAAACAACAACAACAACACGATCATCCACAAAGAAATTATGATGAAGAAAATAGCCAATTTCTTTTTAATTAATAACTTTTTATTATTTACTCAACAAGTTTGATATTTGCATTCCTTCTTTCCTTCTCTCTCTTCTCATATTTTTTATACGGTGTATTAAAGTGTATTTTCTGTTCGTTGTAAAATGTATTTATTTATTTTGCTAATAAATCAAAGAATCAGTAAAACCCTCAGCTAAATTTGTTAAAGCCAGTTAGATCCCCTTAAAAACGAAAGCAACTTTTAAATAACTTATTTCAAAAGAAACAAAAACAATTTATTTATTCAAACAAACAATAACAAAATGATAAAATGCAAAAATGTAAAAAAAGAAAGAAGAAGAAACAATGAAATCAATAATATTCATTCTTCCATATCAACATGTCGTGATTTAAATAATGGAACACCAGTAGCTCTTGATATAAGAAGTGGTGGACGTTTCTTTTTCACCAATAGTAACATCTTCAAGACTCTCTGAAGCTACTAATGGATTCATTTGAGGTATTTCACTTTCAACAATAGTAACATCTTCAAGACTCTCTGAAGCTACTAATGGATTCATTTGAGGTGTTTCACTTTCAACAGAAGAATCATCATCAAAAGAAAGAAAGGCATCATCATCATCAAGAGAACGAAAGTCATTTCCAAGCTAAAAAGTAAAATTTGTTAACTAAACATTAGCCTTTATCAAACCTCATTTTTGCCTTGTTTATCATCAATATTTCCAGCTACGATTTCTCCAACATCACTACGACCGGTATCTCGTTTCACCATTTGGGAATATGGAATGCCATTGTTTTCTTCATTTTTCAAATACAAAAGTTCATTAAAATTTGTGATTTGAAGTTTCTTACAAAATTGAGTCGTTTGTGGATTCCTAAAACACTACCTTCATTACTTTATCAAACATATAAAAGATGCTTACAAATAATAGAGACAAGGATCATAACGCCTATCAGTTAGCCGATGAGGTGGCGCAGTTAAAGTAAAATTTTCAGGTACAGTAAAATCATTGTTAAAAAGTTGTCGAACTCTTTCAATTTGTTCAGGTGTTGGACGAAAATCCCATTGTTCTGGACCAGAAGATGATGGAATGAAAAGTCGCTAAAATGAACTATAATAAATCAAGGATACAAAGAAAGACATACTTGTGATGTAGCTTTCATTAAATGATCAGTATTCTTCAGGATAGCACACCATAATGGATCATATTCAAAAGCAATTTTAGCATCATCAGGCAATGGAATTCGTACAGCTTCAATGAATTTGTGATTTGAGCCTGGTCTTCCTAAAGCAAGGAATTTTGTTTCTTCTAGTACTAGGTTTCCATCATAATTTGGATCGAATTGAACTATAGCAGTATAAAAGCAATGCATATGAGCTGAAAACCAATATCGTGGTTTCAAAAGCTAAACATCAAAGTTAAAGATTCAAAATGGAAATAAAAAAGCAACTTACATATAACAAGTCCATAGAATAAATATTTCCAAGACATCCATTTCGAATATCACGTCCAAATTTTGGATGATCTCTAAGAAGATGTTCAGTATCACCATAATCTGTAACTCCCGCTGGCCAATCATGCGAAATCATAATATCGAGACGATTTGTTCTTGGTTCATCATCACGAGGTGCAAGCTGTTGGAGCTTGAAAATGTCTATGGAACGAACGTGGTATGCGGAAACCATTGAATCAATGGAAGTAAGATCAGGTGTTGATGGATCCCTCAATGGAAGCTTTTTAAACGGTGGTCGTTCAAAATGGCCTGAAAGTTACAAAGAAAATTAGTCACTATAATATCATAATAAATTCATACCACGATGATAATCTTGAGGTTTATAAATTCCAGATAATCCACCAATAGTTATACCAGCAAATTTTACCACATTTGAATAACCCATATAATAAATCTTTGGTGCAACCCAGCCACCATATGGAAGTTCAGCTAAAAATCCAGAGCTTTCATGGTTTCCTCCAATGAAAATAGTGAAAACAGGAGCAACTTTTTCTCCAGAATAATATTGATGAAAGTTTCCAAATTTTTGATTGTACGATTTGGATGAAGGTTTGATTGTTTGAAGATCAGCTTGATTTCGCAGAGCTTCATAATCGCCACAGCAAATTAATAAATCAAATTTAACATTTCGTTTTCTTTCCAATTCAGCTAAACTTGAATAAATTCGATCCATTTCTCCATGAGAACAACCAGCAATTGCAACATTTAAAAAGCGTTTAGAATCCTTCGGTAGAGGTGGTTCAGTTGATGGTGATGTTGTAAGTAGCGGAGGCATTGATGATGATTTTGATACAGAATCAATCAATCTAAAAATGCAACAATGGTTTAAAAAATGAAGCAAAATGACAGAGACAAAAAAAAAACGGAATTAGAACGATTTACTTCTTTTCCGCCATTTTTTGTGAACAAAAATTACGCTGAAAGTAAGCCAATCATTCCGTACGAGATTCAAAAAATCATAAAACGTTCAAAAATGATTGTAAAAAATAAGAGATTTTTTCCCCTGTAATTTATGGTATGTTTCAAAGCTCATTTTGATCAAATCGATTAGAAGGATGCTTTCTTGAATATAGCAACAATTTGTGTTGTATCATACTCATTAAAGTCAGTTAAACAAAAATTTTGAGATAAAGTGTAAAAAGAGAAGTGTTATAAAAACTGCTCCATGCTTTTATCAAATTTTTTATTCATCCAACAACCACATACATTGATTAGGAAGTATGCAAACTTTTTTGTTTCCCAAAAAGCTGCTCTCTTTAAAGTAATTTCTTTCAGTTTTTTTCATTTAATAATACAAATCTAAAAATATAACATTATTCCGTTTAAAAACTATGAATTTCTTTTTCACGGATGAACCAAATCCTCTCAGTTTTGAATTTGTTTATTTTTCTATTGCTTTAAAAATGATTAATAAAAAAATGGATAATCTTTTTTCTTTCTTTCTTTATTTCTTTAGAGTTCAGATGCAATCTTTTTTTGAAAAAAATGTGTTTTTGCTTCCGATTCTTTGATTTCACCTCAGTTAAAAGAAATTTAGATACGTTATCAAACACAATTATTAGTATGGTAATAAAAAATTTTTATAGCTTCAAATTACAAAAACAAATTTAGAAAGGTATTTAGTTTTAAAATTTTAATTTAATTTGCTTCCAAGAAAATTAATCCCAAATATATGGGATATCAACAATAGCGTAAACTTTTCTAGAGTAAATTCGGCTTCTTGAACAAATTTTTTTTCTCAATATTGTTTTGTAAACTCAGTTATAAAAATAAAAAATATGAATTCTTCTTTTACGAATTCAGTTTAAAAAAATTTCCTAATTATTTTTTTCCTGTCATTATTTGAACCCTCAGTTTTTTCTTTTTCCTTTTCTACCCTTTTTTTGACTTTGAAAAAAAAAAGATTTTTTATTTCACTTCATTTTTTTGATCAAAGTTTAATTTGATCTGCACCAACTACAAATTACATACGCGTGTGCATCTTTAAGTTTTTATTTTTCTTCTCTCTTTCTTTTTTTTTTATTTTGTTGAAAGAGTTCGACACCAAAAATAGTATTCGTTTTATTTTTTTATATTTTTTTTTACTTGTGAACTCGTGATAATTCGTCTGTAAATTTTTTTTAATACCCATTAAAAAATGAAAGTAGTAAACTAAAATATTTTTATTTTTGCAGGCCAGGCAAAGCAAGGCACATGAGTCACAAACACACATCTAATTTATTGCTGCAATTTGAGTTATAATAAAATAAAGTTAAAATATTTTTTTTACATAATGTGTTCTTTGATTATTTTTTTAATTTTAAAATTTTTTTAAATCAAATTAACTACTCTGCTGTTTTTTAATTACACAAAAATCAAGTGATCGAAAATTAGCGATGATGACGTTGTTGTAAAAGCCTAAAGTGGAAAATTAGAAAAAAAATTCTGTACTGTGGGAAAACATGCTTCAGAAATAATTTTGAAAATGTATTTTAGCCACCAAATCTTTGGTCATGACAGTTTACGAAGTTCAAAACACAATTCTGCATGATGTTCTTTCTTTTCAGTTTGAAACTTTTAAATTTTAAGCAAACACAATAAATGGACACAGTTTTTTTTTAAATTTAATTTAAATAGAAAGTAAACTATTGTTTAAAAAACTTTAATTTCCAGTTATTCACTATGAATCCACAGTTAAATGCAATTATGAATTTGTTTTTTAAAGACAAATCTTTCAAACAGAAAAAGTATTTACAAAATTCAGTTTTTTTAAATCAAAAAATCGCTGGGATCATTTTCAATATCGAGTTGTCCAGCAATATTACTACTAACACAAGCAGTTAAAAATAATTAAAAATCAAGAAATAAGAGTCAAATCAGGGCTCTCAAATCGCTTCGCTCAAAGACGTCGCTCATCGCTGCAGCGACGCTTTTTTCATTTTCGCGTCGCTTCGCTTCGCGCAAAAAATAAAAAAAATGAAATCGCTTCAGCGACTTCAGCGATCTCGTCGCTGTTTGAAACAGCGACGCTTTTTTGCGTGTCTTTTTTTGAAAAGCGATCGCTTCAGCGACGCGATTAACAGCGTCGCTGAAGAAACAGCGACGAAAATCGCGCAAGCTGCAGCGAATCGCTGAAGTCGCTGAACAAATTTTGAGCGTCGCTAGCGAAAAACAGCGATTTGACAGCCCTGAGTCAAATTAAAAAAAAATTTAGAATTTATTCAAATTGCATAAATGAAAAACTATCTATCAACCAGTTTTAAAAAAATGGTGAGTGACACCAAAATAAAAAACACAAAAAAATTTTTTGCGATGAAATAAAAAAATAATTTCCAATTCAAACTAATCCATAGCAGTTTAAAAAAATATATAAATCCATCAATGATAGCAAATTTTTGCTTTAGCATAAACCGTTGCAATTTTAAAAATAATTTTAGTTAAATAAAACTTGAAATCACACATTTTCATAATTGCTAACTTTTATTTTTTTTACTAATTATTAAATCCATCTTCTTTTTTTGCACTTTATCGAAATAAATTAAAAACTTGTCACATCGTCTCGTCTGCGTGAATAATTAATTAATTAATTAAACCCCAACTTTCGAAAATCTATCTATCGAACTAAAAAAAATATTTTACGTACGTAGTTAGTGGTGGCGGCGGTGGCGGCTATTATTACTACATATATTTTTTTTATATCATCATCATTCATTATTATTTTTTTTGGTCTCGATCTATTTAACAAAAATAATCTGTCTTCAATGTCAAAAAAAATTATCAAAATTTAACTTTGATGGGTTTCATTTTTTTTTGTAAGAAAAAACCCAATTTTTTTTTTCAGGTTTCTTTCATAAAAAAAATCAATGATCTTTAAATTTTTTCTTTTAAAGTTAAACCATTTACTAACTTAACCATCTGGGCTCTTCCAAAAAAAAAATTTTAAGGAAATAATTTTCTTTTTTGACCTTTTTTCAATTATCATCAAATATTTTTATTTTTCAAGTTTTTCCCGTGACTTTCAATCCTTTTTTTAATTTTATTTTTCTTCTTCTTTCCGGTGATGGAAAGAAAATTTGAAGGGTGGAATCAAATTAACTTTTCTAACTCTTTTTTTTTTTTGAAAATTTGATGGTGGTTAAATCATTTCTTAAATTTTTTTTCATCACTAAAAAAACAGTTTTATTAAGATACTTGTTTTTATGAAAGAAAAAATAAAATAAAAAATAAAAAGCAGGCGACAAAAACACTTACGAAAAAAAGCAAGCAAGCAGGCAGGAAGGCTACGAGAAAATGCGGGGATCTGATGTAAGAAGAAGAAGAAAAAAAAAGGTGTCGACGAAATTGACGTCGATGTCTTCCAACCAACCAACCAACCACATATAACCTGTATAATTTTTTATTCCTTCTCCACCCCCTTTTTTCTTTCCATTCCCTTCCCGAGAGAGAGATAGAGAGAAAAAAAATGGTATAAAAATCAAAAGATTTTTTCATACAGTTTTTCTTTGAGTTCAACAGCAGCAGCAGCCAACAGCCGCAGTTTTTTGTTTTTGCATTGTTGATTCCTTCCAAATTTTTTTTAAATTTCATCAAAAAAATTAATCATGAAGGTTCTTCTTAGCTTATTTGTATTATCCATTTTTGCTATTTCAACAACTTTTGCACTTCCAACAACTCAAAGGTCATCATCATCTCCCCAAAATGGTGAACCATCCGATTGTTTAAAGGAATGCATAAATGGTGTATTACAATATGGACAAGAATTATCAATATTAAAAAATCCTGATTTTTCAAAATATTTTAATAAACTTAATGAAATTTGTGAGGTTTTACAAACAGCTAAAACATGCGTAAAAAATTGTGGTGAAGCTGTATCAAATCCATTTGAATTGGAATCATTAAATTATGTTTGTCAATCATCAGATGGAATGGAAAAAATTGCTGTTATTAAACAATGTTTAAAATATATTGATCATAACATTGATGAAACTTGCACCAAAGAATGTCAAAGTAATAATGTTATTGATGAAACTGATGTTTCTCCTCCACCTAAAAAAATGGAAGAAAATCCCCAAATTAATCAAGCAATTTCTGATTGTTCAAACTTTAAATGTATGGCTCGTTGCAATGTTGAAATTGTGGGTAAAGAATGTGGAAAAAATTTGGGAAGGGAATTCCAAAATCTTCTTCAACAAGTTCTTGACATTCAAAGAAAAGATCTTGAAAAGCTTAATTTGGTTGAAGCTATGGCTAAAACCGCTCCTTCTGAATGTAATTATTTATATGATCCTAAAATTTTATTTGGTAATAATAAACCAACAACAACTGAAAATGAAGCAGCAGCAGCTAATACCCCTGACAACAACCCTGATGAAGATGCTAAAACCCTTTATACTCAAGCCCAACTTCAATTACTTTTAAAACAAATTGATTTAACAGAAAAGCAAGATCAATTAATCGATCGAGAAAATGCTAAAATTGATATGGAAATGTCATATATGGAACATAAAGCTCAACAAAGAGATGAAAGATTTTTTCAAAATCATCCTCAACAAGCTGCTGCAGCAGCAGGAATCCCTATTTTTATGCCAATGGAAAAAATGCCCAAAGAATTAGTTATGGGTATGCCACATTCTGAACAACAACAACAACAACCTCCAATGCATATGATAATGGAATCAATGCCCGAAGAAGAACCTCAACATTATCAACCAGAAGGTATGATGGAATCAGAACAACAACATCCCCATCAAATGCAAATGCATGAAGGTGGAGAAGGTGAGCCTCAACATTCTGAACATTCTATGGAAGCTGCCGCTGGTTCTGGTCACGGTGAAGAGCGACGACAACATGATCAACCTGAAGCCATGGAAGAACCAGAGCATCCACAAATGCATGAAGAAGACCAACATGCTCAACAACAACATGATCAACCCATGGAACCTGAACATTCTCATCAAATGCATGAAGAGCCTCAACATGATTTACCCATGGAACCTGAACATGAGCATGAACAACAAGAAGAACCCATGCAACAAAAAGAAGATGAATCAAATATGCATAAAAATATGCAAATGTCATCGCCAAAAGATTCAATGATCATTTCAATTGAACCCATTCCAACAATGATGGAAGGAGGTGGACAAAGTGGTGGAGGATTTCCTATGGAATCAGCAGCAATTCCATTTGGTTTATTTCCAGGCATGCCAATGGATGGAATGCCAAGGTTTTTTTAAAAAAGCCAACTTCAAAATAAATAATTATTTAAAATCCCAAAAAAAAGAGATCACGATGTTAAATATTTAAATTTTATTATTATTATACGGTGTATAATTAATTAATTATTATCCCTGTTTGTTAAACTTTTTTTTTTATTAATAATTATATATATTTTTAGTTTTAAAATTTGTAAATAATTTTAAAAAATTCTGTTGTTGTTGGCTTGTAAAAAAAACTTTGAAAAAAAATGAGGAATAAATAAAGATAGTTGTTATGTTTTTAAAACAAAAAATAGAATTTAACAAATTTTGGAATAATTTTAAATGCATTGTTTTTTAACCGAAGCATTTTGCTTTATTTGAACTAAAAAAGGGAAGACAATTGCATTAGAAATAATAAAGGTACTGTAGCTCATTTGCAACTTGAACAAAAAAATATTATTTATTTATTTTTTTCAAAAATTATTATCTTTATAAAAGCATCCAATTGATTGCCAAATAATATCATGAAGAATAAGAAATCCTTTATCAATTTTATCACTAAAAATTGCATATGCCATAAGTTGTGGAAATCCAAAAGCAACAAAATTAATAAAAAGACTAAGTAATATATCGCATCCAAATTCTATTATAAAATATTGCCTGCCTCGATAACAATCGAAAGATTTTTTATTTTGCCATAAAATAAAAATATAATATAATTCATGGATTAAATAGGGACAAATGCCATAAAATAAAGATAAATATTTTTGAATGCAAATTTCTTTTTGAACTTTAACTTTTTCAGCTGCTTCTTCAGCACAATTAAGAATAATTAATTTATTTGCTTTAAAAATTTTTATTAAAGAATTTATTTTTTCATTTATTGTATTTTTGATAATATCGAAATGGGGTTCAAGTGTCAAATTGGAATGATGAGTTTGTAAATTATTTAATTGTCCCATTTCCTAAAAAAAAGAAGAAGCAAATATATAATAGATTTGGCTGTGCTTTAACGAAAAAAAAAGTCTTTTAAAAAACTAAAATTTTGTTTACCGCAATCAAAGATTCATAATCAGATTTTAATTTTTTGTGTTCATCAAAAGAAATATTACATGTTGAAAAAAATGGATAAATTCGATTATCTCGAAATACTTTTAACTCTTTGTTCAATGAATTATTATTAATAAAAACAAGTTGGGACAAAAGAAAAATAAATGAAAGTATAAAAACAAAAATTTCAAGGAAAAGAATAAATCCTTTAAAAAGTTTTCCGCGTTTTTGCTTATCACATTTACAAATTTGAGTTAAAATAGATTTTTTAGGAGTAAACATAGTAATATTCCATAAAGCAGAGAAGATTAGACAAAAAAAAAGGTTTAAAAAAATGTTTGATGGAAGAAAAACAAGTAAAAAATATGTTAGGTTAAATGACAAATGGTAAAATGAAATAAACACTTCAATCATTCCTTCAAGATAAAAATCAAAACAGATTTCTCATGGTTCCTTATTCATTCCCTAAAGGTGAAAAACACTTATTTAAAACTTATATCGATGTTTATTTGGTTTTAATGGAAAAATTAAGAAAATAATAAAATTCTTTGATTCCAAGATGAATATTGAGGTTAACGATTTTCATAAAGAATTTTCAAACAAAGCTGCCTAAAAAACTTTAGTATTTCGCACGGAACATTATTTTACTTTGAAAATAATATTTGTTCACAAAAAATCGATGAAAAAAAATTCAATCGATCTAATTTCCTTTTTTTTGTCTCTGTCATTTTGCTTCATTTTTTAACCATTCTTGCCTTTTTTTAAATTGATTCTGTATCAAAATCATCATCAATGCCTCCGCTACTTACATCATCACCAAGTGAGCAACTTCAATCGAAGGATTCCAAACAACAGCGATCTGTGTTTTTTGGTTTTGTTTTATGAATAAAAAAGAAGATATGTGATCCTTAAAATTTTGTCTCACCCTCCATGTTTTTTGGTGTTAGGTTTCCAAAAAAAAAAAATTGTTATTTATTTATTAGAATGTTACATTTTACAACAATGAAAAAAAGCAATTATCAAACAATATTTAATATTAACTTATAATGTAAATAATCAAAGGTTTTCTTCATTGATGATTCACGTTCGATTTGATCCATTGTATCTTCACCAAAACTTTCAAGAAGTCGCTATCTAAAAAGTTAAAAGAGTGATTATATGTATAAATAACCTTTGACAACGAAAATAACTTACAAAATTCACACAAAATCATATTTTAGCATTAATTAATCCAATTCTTCATTATTGTTGCTAAAAGTTCCAGATGACGTATCAGACCAATTAATCATTTCATCAAGTTCATTATCCGAAAAGCTTTCAAACTTAAAAAAAGTTAATTAGAAAAAGTTAAGACAAAAAAAATCAAACATACAGGTGGAGCATATGAGGCATCGCCTTCGACATAACTTTCTCCAGACCCAAACTCTAAAAAAGGGAATAATTAATAATTATAAACAAGAAAAATATACATACCGCTGATTGTTGTGTTGGAATCTTCTTCAGTTTCATCTAAATCGGAATCTACAGTATAATGAGTTTCATCGGAATCTGTTTCTTTATCACCGTCTTTTTGTTGTTCTTGAGTAATAAAAGCAGCAGAAAACTTTTTTGATGAATCAAGGTTATCATTTTCAGAATTCAGCTTGTGTTTGTATGGATCATCATCCCCACGTGCCACGACATCATTCAACCATGGATAAGAAAGTAATTCAGCAGCAGATTTTCTTTCATTTGGATCCGTGTTAAGCATTTGAAACAAAAAATCAATAAGATAGTTTCGCTCATCTTCATCCATTTGTAGTTTGTTAAATTTGTTTTGCAAAACTTTTTTTATTTGCTTTTTTGCTTTTTTTGCAGAATAAAACCGCGTTGAAAATTTCCATTTATAACCACGAGGATCTTTGAAACTTTTGAAACTACGTCGAGGAAACTTGCCAAACATATTTCTTATTGTAGTAATTTCGTTTTTTCTACTTTTTTCAAGAAACGTATTATTAGTCAATAACACACCTATCTAAAAATTGGCAAACATAGTTTTTTATAAAAATAAAAACAAACATACTGTAACACCAAAAGACCAAATATCATAAGAAGGATGCAATGGCGCGCGATAAAAGTATTCCGGAGGACGAAACCCATAAGTACCCGTTTCAGATTCAGTTCCATCTTTCTAAAAAGTTTGTAAAATATTTAAATGAAACAAGTTTATCTGAAACTCACCATAGCATTTCCAAAATCAATTAATTTAAAACTCAATTCCGTCACTTCATTTAGTCCCATCTTTGATACTTCTTCAAGTGCTTTTTCCAACAATTTAACATTTTTATTAACATCAAATTCTGATTTGTTACATATCATTCGGAACGATGAGAGTTTTTTTCCCTGACTTCACAAATCTAACTATTTTTTCGAAATGACGGCGCAAACTTAGTTGAGATACACACTGAGCAATGTTGTCGAGCTTTATATCACTATGAATAATTTTGAGATCATGAATTGTTTTAAGTGCCATTAGAACATCCATTGCAACTTTTTTGACGAAGTAAATTGGTAAACCACCGTGTTTCGAAGCTTCTTTCATCAAAATATTGAGATCTTTCCCCAAAGGTTCATAAATAGCAGCTTGAGCAGGACCATCACCAGAACTAACCTCGAAACATTCATAGAAGCGCAATATATTTGGATGGTTTATAGTTTGTCGAAGAGTCTATAATAAAGTGTTAATAATTATAACAAAATTCAAATTATGAAAGAATATTACTAACTCCTAATTCTTCGAAGTTAATAAAAATTAAACTTACATCTATTTCTAATTGAGAAATACCATAACAATATTTAAAAACTTTTAAAACTTTGAATTCTTTGGTGTTCATATCAAATATTAGCCAAACAATAGAATAACCACCAATTCCAATTTTGCAAATAATAAGATATTCGTTCGTCGATCTAAAAAATATATGCATTTTCATAATAAAACCAAGCACTTACTTATTACCTATTATTCTTTTACCCATATCAGCTATGAGTATTGTATTTTTATTATAATATTTTGCATTTTCTCGAATATTTAAAGAAAAAACGTCCAAATCAAGATTGATATTTTCTTGCTCATTTGTAATTGAACTTTTCGTATTTATCATTTTTGGTTCACTAAAATTATTTCACAGTTAAGAAAAGTTATTAAAATTAACAAAAAAGTATTTACCTTTGACTTTTTTCATTTGCTATATATTCTTTCGATGAATTAGATTGATTTGGTTGTAGCAGCACTTAAAATTAAACTATATAGTAAAAACTTCGAAAATGTTTTTTAGAAAGAAACAAAAAGAACAAAAAAAATGTTATTATAATATAACTAACTTGAAGGTCTGTCAGCTATCAAATTTTCTTTTGTTGGTTGTTCATCATCTTCTTTATTACCTTGTTGTCCTTCTTGAATCTTCTTACTTCTTGAAACCATTTCATTAAATAATATAATAACACAAAAACTTCGTAAAAGTAATATCAATCAAAAGCATGTAAATTGAAATTCCAGTAAATAATGGACGCTGAAAAATCAAAAAATTAAATCAAAACAAATATGAAATGATAAATACAAAGCAAAGCGCGCACAACAAAAGCGAAAAAACGTCTTCCTAGTAATTTTGATTGTGTTTCCGCACACTTGATCAAAGGATTTTAAAAGGTTCTAAAGATGCCAAAATATCAAAGGATGTTAAAATATCCAAATAAAAAGGATCTAAAGGATGTTAATATTTAAAAAGGTCCTAAAATGTCAAAATCAAAGGATTGCATAAAATAAGTTCAAGTTGAATTTTAGGGAGAATTTCAGCTGATGGGTTTGTCAACGAAATGTCTAATGAGTGATTTGGGTTTGCCGCCCCAAAAATGATGCTTGGATCATACATGTAATTACATTGTGGAGGGAAATTTTTAGCCATCGCTTCAACAATATTTAATTTTTCAATATCTTTTCGTTGAGTATCAAAAACTTTTTGTAATAAATTTTGAAGATCCTGGGCCGCATCTTTTCCACATCGATTTTTTATTTCTTCAACATTGCATCGAGTAACACACTTGAAAATGTTGCAAGCTTGATTAGTTTTTTCCATGATTGGATTAACTTTTTCATCATTTTTTAATTCACTTTCTTGAATGGCTTGAGTGAGGCGATGGAATGTGTCAATTATGGTAAATGGAAATTTAAGGCAGTGTAAATGATTAAATAATGTCCCTCATATTAATTATCTTTTTAAATCTTCGTGCCTTCTTTACTTTAGTTTCACCGGTAAAAGACAAGGATATTTTTGGCACTTTTTGGTTTTTACTACTAAAATTTACTTATAAAAAAGCAACAGAAAAAACACTAACATTTGAAAAGCATTGTTGTAAGCTACAAATTTTCTTGGATCTCACACGGAATGATTGTTATGTTTTAAACCTAAAATTTATTCACAAAAATTGATGAAAAAAATCATTCAACCTAATCCCGTTTTTTGTCTCTGTCATTTTGCTTCATTTTTTAAACCATTGTTGCATTTTTAGATTGATTGATTCTGTATCAAAATCATCATCAATGCCTCCGCTACTTACAACATCACCATCAACTGAACCACCTCTACCGAAGGATTCTAAACGCTTTTTAAATGTTGCAATTGCTGGTTGTTCTCATGGTGAAATGGATCGAATTTATTCAAGTTTAGCTGAAATGGAAAGAAAACGAAATGTTAAATTTGATTTATTAATTTGTTGTGGCGATTATGAAGCACTTCGAAATAAAGCTGATCTTCAAGCAATCAAGCCTTCTTCTAAAACAAACTTTCAAAAATTTGGAACATTTCATCAATATTATTCTGGACAAAAAGATGCACCTGTTTTCACTATTTTCATTGGAGGAAATCATGAAAGCTCTGGATTTTTAGCTGAACTTCCAAACGGTGGATGGGTTGCACCAATGATTTATTATATGGGTTATTCAAATGTTGTAAGATTTGCTGGTATAACTATTGGTGGACTATCTGGAATTTATAAACCTAAAACTTATCATAAAGGTAAGGAAAATAGTGTTAGAGAATACAAATTTATTCATTACTTTTAGGCCATTTCGAACGACCACCATTTCAAAAGCATGGTTCGTTGATTTCTGTAAATCATGTTCGTTCCATTGACATTTTCAAGCTCCAACAACTTGCACCTCGTGATGATGAACCACGAACAAATCGTCTCGATATTATGATCTCGCATGATTGGCCAGCTCGAGTTACAGATTATGGTGATACCGAACATCTTCTTAGAGATCATCCAAATTTTGGAGATGATATTCGAAAGGGATGCCTTGGAAATATATATTCTTTGGACTTGCTGAAAGTAGGTTATTGTATCGCGACTATTTTTAGTTTTTACCTTTGATGTTTTAGCTTTTGAAACCACAGTATTGGTTTTCTGCTCATTTGCATTGTCATTATGAAGCTAAAGTTCACCATAATCTAATCAACGAAGGAGTACCAGAAGAAACAAAATTCCTTGCTTTAGGAAGACCAGGACCCAATCACAAATTCATTGAAGCTATCAAAATTCCATTGCCTGCTGATGCTAAAATAACATTTGAATATGATCCATTATGGTGTGCTATCTTGAAAAATACTGACCATTTAATGAAAGCTACATCAGAGGTATGCTATTAATCTTTATGTTAGATTTATCAAAATGTATTTTAGCGACTTTTCATTCCATCATCTTCTGGTCCAGAACAATGGGATTTTCGTCCAATACCTGAACAAATTGAAAGAGTTCGACAACTTTTTGGCAATGATTTTACAGTACCTGAAAATTTTGAATTAACTGCGCCACCTCATCGGTTAACTGATAAACGTTATGATCCTTGTCTCTTTTATTTGTAAGTATTTTTGTATGTTTGATAAAGTTATGAAAGTATTGTTTTAGGAATCCACAAACAACTGAATTTTGTGACAAACTTCAAATCACAAACTTTAATCAACTTTTATATTTGCAAACTGAAAAAAACAATGGCATTCCATACTCCCAACTGTTGGAACGAGATACCGATCGTAGTGCTGTTGAAGAAATCGTAGCTGGTAATATTGATTACGAAGAAGGCATAAATGAGGTTTGTTAAAGGCTAATGTTTGATTAATAAAGTTAATTTTTAGCTTGGTGATGAATTTCGTTCTCTTGTTGTTGATTCTCATATTGAAAGTGAAACACCTCAATTGAATCCAGTAGTAGCTTCAGAAAGTCTAGAAGATCTTATTGTTGTTGAACAAGAAACTTAATCTTATCAACCACCTCTTTTTATAACATGATCATTTATTGATCGTATATGCCGTGTGTTGATAAGAAAGAATGATCTCATTTTGTTTTTATAAACTGCACTTATTGTTTACCATTTTGTTTTTGCTATAATAAATTTTTTTTCTTGTGGTTCAACTATTTTTGGTATTAAAAGTTGCTTTCGTTTTTAAAGAAATCTAAATCGATTAAACAATCCGCTGTCAAATTTATCATAGAAAAATGAGATCATTGGTTTCAGTTGTGTCGTCCAATCCACTCGTTTTGCAAAATGAATGAAAGTGTGAAGAAAAAGCAAATGGAATTAACCTAATCAAACAATAAAAAGTGATAAAGTAAATCATTTATTTCAAATATACCCGTATAAATCAAATTATGTTACAAAGAGATCATTACAAAATTGAACAAAGTATGAAAGTATCAAATAAGTATGTACATACACAAAAATAAAAATTAGTTTTTCTTACAGCTGAATTCCCATAAATCTTAGATCCATTTCTTCCACTTGATTACTCATAAATTTCTTACACCTTTCTTTTAATTTAATTTTGATAAATATTTGTTTTAGCATTCGCATAATCCATGGAAATTTCTTATCAGCATAAACAAAAATTGCCATAGCTCTAATAATCATACAAATGATAAACTAAAAAAGAAACACATATATCATTATTAGCATGCACGTTCTCAAGTAACTTACTTTTAAAGCATATATTAGAATGGTAGAAAACGTCCATAAAAGAGATATCAAGATTATCAAAGATCGAACGAAGCCCATTAATATTTCAACTGAAGGAGCAGCAGCAATCATAATTACAGCAAAGATCAAAGAGATGACAATGTTTGATGAAAACAAAATAGCAAAGGTTAAAGAGATGGCCAGCTTTTTTGGTGTAAATGAGTGTAGAAATATTGTCATTCTTGATTGAAGAAGTTAGTGAATATCTGAAAAATTAAACGAAGGTTAAAAATATTCATAAAAAACTTGAAGCAAAAGTTTTTGGATCAAACAAAAATTTTCAAATTTCATTTTTCACGTGTCTTTGGCAAAATGTTTTCAAATTATCAAACAAATTGAAGCCTAAAAAATTTTTTTGAATGAAAACAGCATTCAACAATCTTTGACTTCGACGACGATTTACAAATTTATCAAAGCAAGCTTCATCTTCCCAAATTATCAAGGCTTCATTATCAACTTTGCTGTTAAACAAAGAAGAAGTATCATCGACGTTTTTGCAAATCATCAAAGTTTGAAGAATTTGTATTCTAGATTCATCAATGACTGACAAACATGGACGTAAAGTTGTGGTTGTTGATAATGGTTCTGCTGTAAGTTTTTTTTCGCTTGTTATGAAATTTGTTATGTATGTTTTTTTAGTACATGAAAGCTGGATTCGCTGGTGAAAATATACCTTCATATATGTTTCCTACGGTTCTTGGAAGACCTATCGTTAGAAGTAATTCAAATGCTGGAATGTCAGGAAATGTAAACTCGTTGTATTCCTTTGATTGACAAAATTGCTAACCATATATTTTTTAGTCTTTACTGGTTGGTGAAGAATGCTCAAATCTTGATGCAAAATTAGATATGAAGTTTCCAATTTATAATGGTGTCGTTCGAGACTGGGAAAGCATGGCTCATATATGGGATTACACTTTCAGCCCTGAAAAACTTGATATTGATCCAAAAGTTTGTTGTTTATTCTTGTTTTTTGCATATGTTACTTTTTAATGGTTTAGAATTGCAAGATCTTGTTAACAGAACCTCCTCTCAATCCTGCATCAAATCGAAAGAAAATGTGTCAAGTAATGTTCGAACAATATGAATTCCATTCCGTTAACATCTCTGTTCAAGCTGTTCTTGCACTTTATGCTCAAGGTTTAATGACTGGAGTAGTTGTTGATATCGGTGATGGTGCAACACATGTGGTTCCAGTGTATGATGGTTATACAATTAAAAGTTGTATCCAAAAGCTTGAAGTTGGTGGACGAGATATTACCAATTATTTAATGGAAGTAAGCACTTTACATTTTTGTTTATAACTTTAATAATACAGCTTTTCAGTTACTTTTGTATCGTGGCTATTCCTTCAACCGAACAGCTGATTTCTATGAAGTTCAAAAAATCAAAGAGAATTATTGTTATGTGGCTCTGAAACTTGAAGATGATCGAAAACTAGCTGAAGAAACAACATGCTTGAGTAAATACTTAAAAACTTCTGATGGCCGAAAAGTTCGTATCGCTGGTGAAAGATTTGAAGCTCCTGAAGTCCTCTTTCAACCACATTTAACTGATATTGAAAAACCTGGGTTGGGTGAAATGTTGTTCAATGTGATTCAATCTTGTGATATTGGTAAACTTTTCTCTTATTGACGGACGTAATCCAATGAAAATTTTCAGATGTGAGACTTGATCTTTACAAGCATATTGTTATTTCTGGTGGATCCACAATGTTTCCTGAATTTCCAAGTCGAGTTGAACGTGAATTGAAGCAACAGTATTTCAAAAAGGTACTCAAGAATGACAAAGATAAATTTCGAGTAAGTGTTTACCATTGACCAAAGTTTTTTATCTTCTTTATTTTCAGAAGTTCAAAATCCATGTTGAAGCACCTCTTCGTCGTAATCATTTAGTTTTCACTGGTGGAGCATTTTTGGCTGATCTTATGCGTGACAATGATTCTGTAAGTTTATTTTTTATTTACTTTCAATTAACTTTGCTCGTTTTTGCAGGACTTCTGGATTTCAAAAGCTGAATATGAAGAAAAAGGAATTGAACAATGTTTGGCTCGATTGGTATAAAATATGATCGATTTGTTACAACTTATTCCGATGAAAACAAATGCTTTATTTATGTTTCATATGTATGAATATCCTTCTTCATTGTTTGCCATTTTGTTTGTTTGTTTCAAACGTGTATATTTAATTTTTCATGTATTATGTTTTATCATTAATTTAACGTTTTTTTGTTTGTTTAAGAAAATAAACTTTTACCACACTTTTTGACTGATGTTTGATTTGGAAGATCTCTAAAGCCTTTGTAGCTCTTGCTTCAAGCTAGCAAGCTTTTGTATTTTTGCTATCTAACTATGTATGTACATAAAATTGGCGAAATGAGGGTAGTTGCTAGGAAAAGTGGAAGACACCTTTTTTCTAAAAAAGTACTCGATTGTGCTGCTACTGCGATCATAATTATTATTACAGAGGATTAAGTGAAGTTTATTTTTTCACTCACACAATTTTTTTTGTTATTTCCACAACTTTCATTGAATTCTTGAATTTATTTTACCTTTAATCATAGATTCCAATTCCCCAAAACTTGCATATTTGTTTGTTTCTTTTTTTTGTTGTTGCATTGAACGATGCTCAAAATAAATCGTTCGACCACGATGATTCACTCAAATTTTTTTTGTTGATATTTTCGTACTTTCCTCTTTTGTTGCTGCTTAATCGGCGGCGGTTTTATTGATCGATTTAAATTTTTTTATGCTTATTTAAAAGTAAATAATTTTAGAAGTAAAATAATGACAGATTCACATGGTCGCAAAGTTGTTGTAGTTGATAATGGAACGGGAGTATGTTATTCTTGTTTATTGCCATCTTTTACTCATAATTTAGTTTCGTTGGTTTTTTTAGTATGTAAAATGCGGATTTGCTGGACAAAATTTTCCTTCCCATGTCTTTCCTTCCGCAGTTGGACGACCAATTGTTCGAGGTGATTCATCTGGAGGTATTCAAGGAAGAGTGAGTTTCATATATTCCTTTACCTCAAATCATTTTTATTGATGCTAGTGTGTTTTAGTCATTGTTTGTTGGTGAAGATTGTACAAATCTTCGAGCTAAATTAGATGTAAATTATCCAATGGAAAATGGTATTGTTCGAAGTTGGGATGATATGTGTCATGTTTGGGATTATACTTTTGGTCCAGAAAAACTTGATATTAATCCTAGTGTAAGCTTCTTTTTTTGTCCCAAACAAAGAATTTATATATAATTTTTTTTATTACTTGTTTTAGGAATGTAAAATCCTTTTAACTGAACCTCCAATGAATCCCAAAGCTAAACGAGAAAAAATGTTTCAAACCATGTTTGAACAATATGGATTTCATTCCATTAACATTGCCATTCAAGCTGTATTAACCCTTTATGCTCAAGGGTTAATGACTGGCGTGGTTGTTGATAGCGGTGATGGAGTTACCCATATTTGTCCCGTTTATGAAGGGTTTGTTATGCACAATTTAACTAAACGACTTGATATCGCTGGAAGGGATATTACTAATTATTTAATCAAGGTTTGCATTTCTAAAAATATAATTTAAAATGTTATATGCTATCGTCTGCTTTTTTAGCTCCTTTTATTACGAGGTTATGCATTCAATCATTCAGCTGATTTTCAAACGGTTCAAAAAATGAAAGAAAAATTTTGTTATGTTGCTTATGATCTTGAGCAAGAGAAAAAGCTTGCTGAAGAAACCACATGCCTTAGTCGACTTTTTGAAACCGATGATGGTCGAACCATTCGAGTTGGTGGAGAACGATTTGAAGCCCCTGAAGTTCTCTTTCAACCTCATTTAATTGATATTGAAAAACCTGGGTTGGGTGAAATGTTGTTCAATGTTATTCAATCCGCAGATATTGGTTAGTTATAAACTAATTTTTAGCTCTGTGTTTTATGAAGAAAAAAATTTTAGATGTCAGGCTTGAACTTTATAAACATATTGTTATTTCTGGTGGATCAACTATGTATCCAGGATTTCCCAGCCGACTTGAACGAGAATTAAAACAAATGTATTTCCAAAAAGTTCTCAAAGGTGATAAAGATAATTATCGAGTGAGTTCCTTCTTCCCAAACTTTATTAGTAAAATAATAAAATTTTGCTAACTCAAAATAAAAAACAACTAGTAAATTACGGTCGTCATTTTTAATATTGAAACTAATTTTGAACGAAATAATATTTTTGCAAAATTGTTGTTAGAAAACAACTTTTTTCTTCGTTGCTGCGGAACAGTAACATTAAAAACATTACTTTTTTTAACGATGTTATTTTCCAACTTTTTTTCTTCTGTTTCCTCATTACTCATTTTTTTGAGTCCAAAAAACAAAACCATTCAAATGCATTGCTAATCAACTAACTAACTTCTTCTTCTTTTTTCTGTCCCTCTCTTCCTTGCACTTAGGCATCTTTCTTTTATGCAATTTTTTAACTTCGAAAGAAACTATGATTTTTAATTTAACAAAAAAAATTGAATTAAAAAACACGAATAACACGATTTATATTTTTTTTTTTGCAAAACCATAACTTTTTTAATTTTAATTTTATAGTTTGTTTTTGCTTTTTTGGATCAAAGTGTTTTTGAGTTTCCAATTTTTTGAGACTAATGTAATTTTTCATTTTTTTTCCAATTTTTACTGCTTTTCTTTTTGTCGTTCATCCGTTTAAAAAAAGGTTAGTCAGCCAAATCAAATCGACTGTAACGAAAGAGGAAAAAAATAAATGAAGAAAAACATGAAAAAAGAGGTAATTAAAAAAAATAGAGAAGAAAAAGCTTTTTCTGTTTTTTTGGTTTATGAGCCATAATTTTATGATTTCTGGAAAAAACATACAGAAAAAAGAACACAGCTGATTCTTGTTGTTTTTATTTTTTATTAGGAATTATGTTCTTTTCTTAAAAGAAAAATTTCTTTTTTAAAAAGACCCATTGAAAATGCGATATTTTTAATTAAAAATATCAAAAAAATGATTTCGTTTCGGTCACGTTCATTTTTTTTTTTGTAATTCAAAAAAGCATAAAAACATAACAACAAAAAAACCAGCAGATGATCGTTTTTTTTCTTTTCTTGATTGCTCATTCTTAAAACATTCATGATTTTGGAATTTATTTTATGTATTTTTTTTATTAAACATCCGCAGGCTATGTTTTTTTATTTTATTTAAAAGAAAATTGAATCAGCATTTTTATTTTTTTCTGTTCTTTTTTTGTCGTTTTTTTAAAAACCATTCATCTTCTCGTGATTGAAATGTATGAATGAATGAAAAAAAGCTAAAAGCAACAAACAAAAAAATGGTTTGCACCAAAAAACTCTGTTAAAAAATTGTTAGCACGCAGAAGCAAAAAAAAGAAGATAAATTTGATAATAAAAAAAAACTACTACCTTCTTTTTTCTTTTTTTTGTTTTGATTTTGACAGGTAGCAGCAATATTTAGATTGATAGGTAATAGATAGATAAATAAATATATGGTTGTAAATCATACATATATTTAGGAAGCATGTTTACTTACTTTGAGATGTCAAAAAATTAATTATGAGTATCTTTAATTTTTCCAACAAAAAAATGAAAGCTTTGCACACACACCAAAAAAATTGGGTTTGATATGAAACTTTTGTGGACCATATTGTAGCAAAGAATAAATATGCAAATTTCATGATTTTTTTTTCTGAAAAAAAAAATTATTCGATCTTTCTTTTTTTTCTAAAAGGATAAAGTCAGAATTTTTTGGGTAATGCTCTGTAACTTTCCTCTTTCCCTTTTCGATAAAAAAAAAGATATTTTTAAAGTTTTTTAAAATTCCAACGACTTAAAAAAATGAAAGGAAAAAGATTAAATTCCTGAAATATTTTTGTTGTTGTTCCTTATCACACACTTTTTTGAGAGTTTAAACATAGTTTTTTTTCTTTTGCTTCTTATTTATTTTTTTGCATTCCATTCATTCTTGCTTCTCATGCTTTTTTTTGTAGTTTGTTTGTTGGTTCATGTGATAATTTATAGTTAAAGGCTAAAAAATAAGGCACCTTTAAGTCTCTTGATTTTGGAAAAAAAGAATGCAAACATACATACAAGAATGTTTGCTTGTTTCTTGTTGTTGTTGCAATCAATCTTTTTTCTTGTCATATCACTTCTTTCTTTTTCTTCTTCCTTTTTTTCTTCAATGATTTATGACCCTTCAACAAAAAAAAAATTATTTTTGTGATGACAAGTTTCTTGTCAAAATTTTTTTTTCGAGAAGAGAATTATAGGCAAATTATTAGATTTTTTTGGTTTGATTGGCGGTTTTTTTGACTCAAAAAAGGCAGTAAAAAATAATAAGTGTAGAAGCGAAAAGTTTACTTATTATACCCAAGGAAAAAAAGGAGTAGCGAGAAATTAATGAATCTGTGTATTACTTTGAAAAAAAAATGGTTGAGTATTATTTCAACAAACAAAAAAGGTTAAACAAATGTCTTCCGGAAACGAAAAAAAAACTTTTGAACTTTTTTTTGGTGGCGATAAGGAATGAAAAAAAGCAGCAAGAAAATGTAATGTTTTTTTTCTTCTTCATATGGCTTTTGCCATTTTTTTAAAAATTTTTTTGTATAAATTTTTAAAAAGCGAAACCAAACAAAGGGAACGACGACGAATAAATTAAGAAAAAGAAAGAAAAAAAAGTGTGCAAAATGAGTTTTTCACATTTTTTTGTTTGTTTGTTTGTTTGTGGAAAATTGGTTTTTAACTTTGGCGCCGATCTGAATGAAGCAAACAACAACAGCCAAGGAAATAAATTTGTTTTATAATGGAATTAAGAAAAGAAACAAAGTGTTTTTTGGATTATTTACACAATATTTTTTTGCCAACCAAAAAAAGTTTTTGTGGTTCTTTTTTTTTTGAAGGAAGGAGAGCAACGACGACGAAAACATTGGGAAAAAAACTGTGAATAATTTTTCTTTTTCACTTTTTCGATAGAAAGAAAAAAAGCTTTAAAAATATGTATAAACAAAAATAAAATAAAAATGAAGATGAGCCCTTCTTCTTCTTCCGGAAAAAAATAAAAACAAGCAAAAACAATAGTAAAAAATTTTTTTGAAGGATTTTGATCCGAATTTTTGATAAGCAAAGCATGCTGGCCTGGTAGAAGCAGTCACCAAAAAGGGCCAAAAAATATTGTAAAAAAAATTTTTTTGCAAAGAAAAACTTTATTATTAAAAAAAATATTTTTTCAGAAGTTTAAAATCCGTATTGAAGCCCCTCCACGCCGTCGACATTTAGTTTTCACGGGTGGCGCAGTTTTTGCTCATCTCATGCGTGACCGTGATTCGGTAAGGTTTAAAATTTTTTTTATGGTAACAAAACTTTTGTTTACCTACCTTTTTACCTTTGAATTAATTTTATTTGCATTTCTTTTTTTCTTTTTGCAGGACTTTTGGATTTCTAAAGCTGAATATGAAGAAAAAGGCATTCAACATTGTATGGCTCGATTGGGATATCATTAAATAATTAAAAAGTGGCTCGCTCTTTATTTTATTAACTGCCTGCCTCATGATGATTGATTTTAAATATTCCTTCACTGCTGCTTATTTATTTTATAATTTTTTTTAAATATCTCTTCTTCTTTTTCTTGGTTATTTATTTATTTTTTATTTTAATTTTATCAAATCAATCCTTTTATTTTTTATTAAAATTTTTTCTTCGACTCTCTTTAATGCATTTTTTGAAGCTATTTATTTTACAACAACAAAAAAATTGAAACAAAACAAAAATGCGAAAATTCTTTTTGTGATTTTCTTTTTTTTCTTTTATGGTTTCAGCGCCAAAAAAAATAAAAGCTCCGCCCTTTTTCTTCAAAAATAAGAAGCAAAAAAAGCGAAGAAATAAAACAGTGCCTCTCAATTTATTTTTTTTCGGTGGTTCAAAAAAAATTCTTTGTTTGCTGCTACCATAAAATAAATAAAAGCCGCGACAACTAAAAGTTAGTTATGCCATGGCCGCCCATTTCAATTGGAAGTGGTGGAGGTGACTTTGAGAAAAAAAATTTAAAGGGCATCTTTTCTTTTTTTGTTGGTTTTTGTTTTGTTCGTTCGTTTATTTTTTTATTTAACACTTCTTTCTCCTCTGAAAATTTTTGTTTGTAAAAGTTTTTTTTCTTCTGAACTTTTATTGCCTTAATTCTTATTTATATTTTTCATTCATTTTTTTTAAAATTTTTTTTACTGTCTGTTATTTATTTTTTTTATTTATAAAATTATTTAAACTGAGTTGATGTCTATCAGCGTTTAATTACTATCAATGGAAATTAGAATACAAAAAAAAAACTGGAGCAAAATTTATTAAAAAACTGGTTAAGTTTGTTACATTTTTTACTAAAATATTTTTGAGACTTTTTGTCTTGAATAAGGACATTGAAGAAAAAAAACTGACGTGCAAAGATAAAATTAAATTATTTCTGCATTTTTATAAAACTGAGTATGATATTATATGGCAGCGTTTGATAGTTTAAGAATGGCTGTTTTTTCTCGCTTATTTTCAAATTTCAATGTTCCTTTTTTGCAAAACTGGATTTAATGAATACTTTTTGAAATCTCCAGATTTTCTTAAAAAAATCACAAATTAGATAAAAAGTAAATTGAGCCAAAATTCGATTGACCATCGCTTTATAAAAATATTTTATGCAACTTTCCAAAAAACAAAAAAACTGAAACTATCTTTGAGTGACGGGTACAAAGCAAAAGCAGCGCCACTTTGACTGACAACCATAAATTCATCTACCTTCTTTTTCCCTTCATCATCAACAACAAAAAAAGAAATGAAACATTCATGATAAATTTAAGATAAGCAGCAGCAGCACATTTTTTCAACCCAAAAAATGCTGAAAAGAAGCTCAATGACACAAAAAATTTTTTCTTCAAAAATAACCCTTCTATAAAAAAAAATCATTCAGCAGCTTCTGTGTTTTTTCTTTCTTTCTATCTTCGCTTTAATCAAAAAAAAGCAAGCAGAGTTAATGAAAAAAAATAATAAGCGAATAACGAGAGGCATGACCACCAAAAAGAAATGTATTTGCTTTTGTACTTTAGACTTCTCTTTTTTTTTTTCACCACCAAAAAAATCCTTTTGATGAAAAGAGTGAAAATAAAATAAAATATGATTGTTTTTTTATATATTTTATTTTATTTTTCGACCATCGAATTTTTTCTTTTTTCTTTCTTTTTTTAACTTGTATGGAATGGAAAGTGGTGATAAGGATATGGACGACCCATCATATATTTTCATTCATAGGACATAAATAGAGAATGGGAAAAAAAGTTTAGGGTTATTTTTTTTAATTGTTTTTTTTCTCTTTATTTTATATTTTTGAATGTTGTTTTTGGCTTTTGATTTTTTTTAAATGATTATTGCTGGGTGACCATTTGAGAAAGTGAAAAAAATATTTTATTTTATTGAGAAAACTGTGAAGATTTCAAGTGCGGCGACTTTTAAAATTTAAAATTTTTAAAATTAAAATTTAAATGTATTTTTCTATAAACTTTTCAAAAAAAAAATTATTTTAGAAACTGAACTAATAAATATTCTTTCCTTTTTATAATATTATTATATTTTGGAATGATCCAATCTTCTATTTATCATTTTTTTAATTACTGGTAGTTCTTAATTTTTATTTATTTTTTAAAGCAAAACTGTGTTGACGATTATTAGGTTTAGAATACTTCATAAAAAAGTTTTATAATCTTTATAAAATTCGAATTTTTTCTTAAAACTGGGTGCTTGATTTTTTTATTATTTAACCCATTTTTTAAATAGTTTTATGGAATTCCGATTTTCGAATCATTAAAACTGTCAGCGGAAAAATAAGCTTTTCTTTTTATTGATTTATAGCTTTAAACTGAAATTTTTATTAAAAAGCCATTGTATTTGTTTCTTTATTTTTTTGATCTCTAAATCTGAAACTTTGTTTCAACCATTAAAAAAAATTTCTGGAAAATTCTTTACATTCCATTTTTTTTTTTCTTGATTTTATTATCTAAAAACAAAGGCGTTCCTTTCATCATTTTTTTTGTCACTGAACTGCATCCATAAAATATTTTAAATGCTTAACATTTTTTCATGTTTCTCTTATAAAACTGTCAGCTTGCTTTGATGCTTTTTTATAAACACGCATCTTCAAATATTTATTTATTTTTTACAATAACAAACCAAACTTTTTTTATTTGTTTTTTACACCTCACCAAAAAAATATGTCTTTTGTAAGGCCACCCATAAAAAAAAGTCATCAAGTGAAGAAGAAGAAAAAAGTGTGAAAGAAAATCAAATCAAAAACTCATAAAAAAAACTTTTTCAAAGAAATCTTAAAAAAAGATGTTCTTTATACTATACTTTCACCTTTTCTCCTCCCACATAGAAGAGACACGCTTTTTTTATTCTAAAATTTTTTTAAAGAATAAATAAATAACTTTCGTTTTTAAGGAAAAGAGCATCAAAACTGAATATTCATAGTTTTCTTTTATTTGTTCGAATAAGTTTGTTTTCGGTGTCAGTCGACGACTTCCAAAAAATAAATTGAATAACCCCACGGTTTTCATAGTTTTTTTTCTAAGTTTATTTTTTGATAAGAAAAAAAGTTGTTTCATTCAAAATCAAAAAAAAACATATTATTTTTCTTGCGGTGTCAGCAAAGCTTTTTTAATTTTTAATGAACTTTATAACTTCAAAAGATTCACACCGCATTTCGCGGGTGGCGAAGAAGAAAAGCTGATGATTATTACTTTTTTTAAAGTTGTTTGTTGTTGATTTAAAAAAATTTTATACAATCAATCACTTTGAAGAAGAAAAAATTGCGTATTTTTTTCTTTGGTATTTAAAGTTGAGAAATAAATGGTTTTAGAGGGTCAAAACTGTCGCTCATTGTTTGACACCGAATGAGGAAATTTTGGGTAGTTTAAAAGATTCCGTGGAGCACATTTAAATTTATCATTAACTTTATTTTTTTTTTAATGGCTTCCTCGCCTTCCTATTACTTGATTGGTTTTTTAAACTGAATTTCGTTTTATAAACTGGGAATAATTTCTTGTTATTCAAAAAATGGGTATGAGTTTAAAGAAAACAAAAAATCATTCTAATTAAAGAGAAAAAAACTACGTGTATTTTTATAGCAAAAAATAATTTATTTTAAGTTAAATTATTTACCCAAATAATTATTTATTTAAAAAAACTGGGGATTCTTGAGTTTTTGTGATAAATAAAATTTTTAAAAAATCATTCAAATTAATATGCATTTATAAAATGTCACCGCCTCCGGATATCGTAGTTTTACTATTTATTTTTTATAAACTGTTGAGTATTACGTGACATTTAAACTTTGTAGTAATTTTTGAATAAATAAAACTGAAAATATTCGTGTTCATCATATTATTGGTTCGTAACTGAAATGTGGACGGTTTTTTGATTATTATTTTATTTAGCTCTCTTTTCTTTATGATAAACTGCGCGTCGTTTTAGAAATTTGGAAGATTTGCTTAAGTTTCTTTTTTTTTCAAGATAATACATATGGAAAAGAAAAAATAACTGTTAAGACAAAAAAATAATAGGATTTTAATAAAACTGCGTTAAGCATCTTTATAATTTTTTTGTTCTAAATTAAAAAAATAAAATCATAAAAAACTGTTTAATGCCAAAATTTGTTTTTATTTAAATAATTAGATAAATATCAAAAAATAACTGAAATATAGAAATAATAGTAGAGAGATAAATTAAAAGATTGCTTTTTAAAAAAGTTTTGGTTATCAAAAGACAGGAGATGAACTTAAGATGATTATCTTTTTATAGAATAATACACAGGAAAAAAATAACTGTTAAGACAAAAGTCATTTAATTTTAATTTTTTTTAAAAACTGCGCAGAGCTTTGCGCATATTTTTTGGTTTTGAAATGATTTATTTAATTTATTATGTTTTCTTTAAATCCAAAATTATTCACTTAAAGAAAACTGCCAACTCTCATATTTTTCTTAGATAGATATAAATTTAAAAAAACTAAAATCTATGATTTAAAATTATATCGAATAATTTTTTATTAAAAAACTAAAATTAATTGGTATTCTTTACTTTTAAGCAAGCTATAAACTGTTACCTGGAAGGTTGTCAAAATTTGAATAATAGCTTATTAAAACTGCCTGTATTCGTTGATCTTCACAGAATCTAAGCTTTTTTCGATTCCATTTTAAAATTTTTGAGAGAAATAAACTGGCAATTAGTTAGCTCGGCGGCTATCGATAAAATTTTGTTAAACGTACGTGATAATTTATTTTTCCAATCGAACAATTCTGTTTTGTTTGTTTCAAAACTGTAAAAACCTACTTTCAGAAAAATTTAGTATTTAAAACTGCCTTCTTTCCATGTTTGTTCTTTAAATTGCTCCCTGTAATTATCGCCTTTTTTTAAGGAACCTCAAATTTTAATTTTGGGTTTTTCGAAGATTTATTACTTCTTCTTTTTTTTCTGCGCGTGTCTGTAATTTAGGAAGAAGAAAAAAACTTAAGTTGTTTAATTTATTTTACTTTTTTCCTTTTTTCTTATTTTTGGCTTCCATAAAATAAATAAAATATGGGCTTTGTCGAAAAATGGAAGGCATCTTTTCGATTGCAGCGTGCGTTTCTGCTTATTTTTTGTTTGAGTAACAAAGTTGCCAATTAAAATTTTTTTATTATAAAGTTGGGGGAAGGAAAAAAGGAACGGCGATGAACAAAATATTTTTTTATTACATTTAAACTGGAGGTCCGTGTTCGCAACGGCAAAAATATTAAAAAACTGTGAGTTTTTGTTTTTTTTTATTCCTCGTGGCATCAATGTTATTTAACTCAAAAAATTTTAAAATTAAAATTAAACTGTGTAACCTCTTTTTCCATTATTTTTAAAAATTATTTAGTATTATTACGGCTCATTAGAAAAAGCTAGAGCAAAATATTTAATTTTATAAAGAAAATAAACTGCATAAAGGCGTTTTTGTTTGGTCTTCTTTACTTTAGCCCCCACCAAAAAAGAAAAAAATGAAACTTTTCATTTACTTTTCTTTTAATTCAATTATATGTATTTTTGGTATTTATTTAATATTTATTAAGCTCATCATAATAATTTTTATCTATCTTTATTTTTAAACTGAGTTGTATTTTTTCCTTTGATATGGAAACTATTAGGTTTCTTCGTGAACAAATTACTTTTTTAAATTAATCGTGAAAATTTTTTTAAAAAAAAACTGATTCATCTTGGCTTTAGAAGGTTAAAAAATTTTTAAAATGATGAAGTTTTTTCCATTCATAATTTCCTTCTATTGTTTTCATTAAAAAATTTTTTTTGATGAAATGCAATCAGTGTTTGCGAATTTATTCGAGAACACGTCTAGGACTATCTATTTATCAAAACAGATTTGAAAAATACCTCTTCCATGAAGCGTGAGGCCTCAGGAATTGAAAGGAATTGAAAAAGAATTTCGCAAACACTGAATGCAATAAATTAAAATTATTTAAAACTGCTTTGTAAAAATCGTTCCTTAACAATAATTAGTTATTTCTCTTTTATTCTTCTTTTTTTGATGGTAATAAAACTGAATTGACTGGTGATTTCAAATTAGAAGAAAAAAAACTGTTGATTCTTGATTTTGGCGGTGACAAATACGCCCAAACATTTTTAAAAAACTGTCTTGCGATAAAAATTTGGCATTTTTTAGAAACTTGAAACGATTATTTCATCATTATCTTTCTTTCTTCACTCATTAAAACATTCTTCTTTATATCCAAATCAAAAAAGAAGTCGCAATTTTTTTATATTCAAAAAAACTGAAAAGCAAATGAAAAAAAAATGATGGACGACGACGCTCGTCGAACATCTGCCGGGTTCAAAACAAAACAAAAAATATATAAATAAGGATGATTGAAAGAAGAAAAGCAGCTATCGCGAATAAAAAAAACTGAGAAAATAAAAACAAATTATAAGCTTTTTTTTTTACGGATAAATAAATGCTCTCAACCTCTCTTTTTCTCTTTTCTCTGTTTCTAACTGCCTTTTACTTTTTTGGGGTTGCCTTTGCTTATTTTTTTGACTTTTTGAATTTTCTCAAAAATGAAAGGTCAAGCCACAACAACAACAATTTCATTCACAAGAAGTGAAAGAGATAGAGAAAAAAACGGGCTAATGAGTGTCAGTTATTCCATGTTTGGTTTAGTTTGATTGAAGTGGATTTAAAATAATTGGTTATTCTATTGCGAGGAGAAGGATGGGGTTTGGCTTAAAACTGCGTAGGACTATTAATATTTGATTTTGCTACTTCTTCTTTCATTTTTTTATTTATCGGAAAAACTGTTATCTTTGCCGCCGTTGCTGCTGACTGCATTTATTAAAATATTTATGAAAATCACAAAATTGTTTGATTCTTTAAAAAAAACTTTTCTTAAAATATTAACTGTCGATTTTTAAATTAGTGTGTAAGGTTTCATTTCGCCTAAATTCGAAAATCCTTTAAAAAATTTGGTAGAGTCTCGCTTAAAATTTGTGAGAAGAAATGTCGATATGGATTTCGTTGTTTCATAATTTTATTTACCAAGCAAAAACTGTATTCATAATTTGAGCTTTTTTTAAAACACAATTTAATGATTTAACGATTGTCGAAATTAAAAATTTGGAAAATACAATTTTAATTTATTTTCTAAATTTGACCTTTTTATCCGATTATAAAACTGTAACACGGTTTGCTTGGTTTTAAAAAATTCACTTTTTATGGTAACTGAAATTTGACTTGGAGAGTTTTAGAAGAAATTTACTCATTTTTTAAATATATTTTATTCTTTCTTTTTCGATTGAATAAATCCACCAAAATTTGTTTAGATTTAAAAACTGTTCTTGACGCACGCATATTGTTTTTCTAAATTTATAAAATAATTCAACAAACTGAAATCATTTTATTTTACGTTTATATTTAAAATTTTAATTAAAAACTGTTTCTTGTTTTATAATTCCAATTTTGATATCATAACTTAAAACTGAGGACTTTAACTATAAAACAAACCAAGCTTTTTTGAGATGAAAGTAATTTTAATTTTTGGTTTGTAAAAATTTAAATGCGATGTTTTTGTGTATTTAAAAAAAACTGCGCTGATATTTCACTGGTTTTTTTATTTTACAATAATTTACTTTTAACTGAGTACAATTAAAGGCGGATGTAAAAAAATTTATTTAACTGTCTAAACTTTAACAAAACTTTCTTTCTTCATCAAACAAGTTAACCCAAATTTATAAGGATTTTAAAATGTTGAATGGAAATTATAAATTATTATTAAAAAATTTCGTTATTTTTTTTAAACATTTATAAATTAAACTGTAATAGTTGGTTATTTATTTATTTCATTTCACCATCAAACATAAAATAAAAAAAATTGTTTCGTCAGTACATAATGAATATATTAAACTTAAAGCTTTAATAACTCTAGTAATTAGAAATTTGGGGGAAATCTGCCTTAGATTGTTTTTGCTCTAAGTTCAGTTCAAATACTTTTTTTTCATAAATTGTAAAAAAAAATTTTATTTTATAATATTTAACATATTTTGTTTTCTTAAAGCAACTTTTTTATTTTATATTTTAGCTGTCCTTTTCATTTTTATATAAAAAAGAATTTTCTTTTATTTTTAGATCAACAGACAAGCAACAAGCAAAAGCAAGCCTCTTACATATTTTTTTTGTGTCGGCTTTGACTTTCTTCTTTTTTTCAAAAAAGGAAATCATTCAATTATTTATTTTTGCATTTTGTTTCGTTCGTTTCATCAGCTGTTTTTCATTTTTTCCTTTTTTTTCGTTGGTTGTCTTTATTTTAGTCGTTTTTCTTCTTTTTTTTTATGTAAAAAAACATACATACAAAAAAATGAAATAAACGGAAGCTTCTTTCTCTCTTTTTTTGCTCCCGCCTTCGTTGTTTTGTACATATTTTTTATATCATTTTTTTATTTTATTTCGATTGAAACAAGAAACACAACAAGCACAACAAAAAAAATCTGTCATGAATCATTTTTGTTCTTTCTTTCTCGCCTGCTTTTTTATTTTATTTTTTCATTGAAGCTTACGTTGATTTTGTTAAAGTATTATTTTTTTTTCATGTTAAAACTGGAACGATCATTCTTTGTTTTACTAAATCCAAATTCCTAATTCTAGCGTCTTAAAATATTTTTTTGGAATTTATTCTTTAAGAAAAAAGATTATATTAAAACTGTAACTTTTTGTTTTTCTGCTAAAAAAAATAAATTTTTCACAAATTTTTGGAAAAAATCGTTTTTGATATTAAAAAAAACTGCATTCCTTCAAAATCTCTCTTTTTTATCGATCGATAGTAAAGTCACGATGCTTTTATGCTATATTTTATTAAACTGATTTATTTATGAACAAGAAATGATAAATTCTCCAACAAAACCAAAAAAAAGTGTCAGCCTTTCTGATGAACTTTAAATTAATTTTTTGCATAAATATTTAAAGTGTCGAAATCTTTTTGAGATAATTTAATTTGTTAACATTTTTGAGCCACAAATTATTTTAGCCATTTTTATTTTATAACTGATATTTTCATTAGGAGAAGAATATATGTAAACTGAACTTCAACCAATTCTAATATTTTAAACTTTTTTTTTTTCGCGCCGATTTACAAAAGCCAAAGTAATATAAATTTAAAAAAAAAACTGTAGCTATCTTTTTGAGTTTGAAGCTTTTTATTATTAACTGAGGTTGTTTTTTGTTCCGTCCTTTTTTTACATCCCATTTTTTTTTTTAATTTTAAGCCTTTCCTAATTTTAGCAACACACAAATTCGAAATGAAAAACCATTCTTTTTTTCTTTCATTGTTTTTTATTTTTCACCAATGTAAAACATAAAATCGCGATGAAGCTTTCTTTCCATTTATTTCCGATGCAAAGCCTCTCTTCATTCCTTTGTCTTTTTTTTATACAAAAAATGAAGAAAAAAAATTTGTATTGAGTTTTGTAACTGTTTTTCGTTATCTCATCAAAAAACTGATTTATACCAAGCATGAAAGGTAAACGGATAAAAGAACAAAGAAGATAGAAAAAAAGGAAGAATTTTAGTTTAAAAAAAATAACTGTCATATTTTTTGTGTCATTGGAAAGTATGGTGTGTAACTGGGCCCGCAACAAATAGTCGGATGCTTTTTTTATTTTCTATTTTAACTGAATAAATTTATTATTCTGTTTTTTAGGGACAATGACAAAATTTACCTAATCTTTTTTCTTTAACTTTTGTGTTTTAAAAATTATCTCCAAACTTTTATGATTCTTTTATGATTATGGATGGCAGTGGCAAAGGATGTGTGGCTGCAACAAGCATAGCCAATATTGACTTTTTTTATTGTTTGTTATTGATGGAGTTATCGATAAATAGACAGAGAGACAGACATAGACCCATCCTTTTGTTTGCTATCGTGTTTGTATATTGAAAGAACTCTCTTTTATGGATGGTAGATAAATTCACGTATTTTTTACATTCTTTTTTTTTTAAATCACAAAAAATATACTCAAAAAAAGGAAAGCAAGCCGCCGACGCCACTGCCTCAACAACAATCACTAACTAAAAAGCAAGCAAAGCATCTTGCGCAAGAAATATAGAAAAAAGACAACAAATACCGATTGGCGCCATCCTCCATCACATCCATCTCTCATCATCGTCGTCGTCTGCTCTTTTTTTCTCTCTCTATTTTTTTCAAGCCTTTTTTTAGTTATTATTTGTTACTCGCATCACTCGCGCTTAAGCTTTTTTTTCTTGCTGATTTTTTTCTAACTAACTTTGTTGCTTGTATAAAATTTTTTTTTGTCATTGACTGACTTGACTTGGTTTTAAATTTTGAAGAATAAAAAAATCATCCTCTTCATCATTTTTTAAAATTTTTCTATATATTTTTTTCGATGAAGCAAGCAAACAATCAAGCAGGACGACGACAAAAAATAAAATAAGACAGAAACTTTTTTAACTGACTGGGTTGATGCTGCTTGCTTTCTCATATTTTTTGTACCGTTTTTAAATTTTTTTTAATCGATTTTATCTTCCATTTTTTTTTGCTTGCAAAAAAAGACTTGGGACATCTTAAAAAAATAATTCTTGAAGAAAATGATTTTATTTTTTTGTTGGATTATCAGACCCAACTGAAGATACTGGTTCTTCCATTCCTTTTTTTTTGTTGCAAAAATTTGTTCTTGAGCAACAAAAAATAATAAAAAGAATGGTGGTGGTTTCTTCTTTTTTCAAATTCTTGTTGTTGCTTGCTTCTGTTTTTTCGTTTTATTTTTTTCTTTTTGCTGCAGAAATTAAAATTCATTTTTACTTTTTTTGTATTCATTTTTTATTTGAAATGAGATAAGTTTAACTGTCTTATCATTTTGACCTTTTTTGCTAGTATTCAAGATATATAAAAAACTGTGGAACGGGTCTTATTACGGTTACCGGTTACCTCTAAAAATGGTGACACGGCACGAAAAGATAAAAAAATAACTGTAATCATTATTCCCTTTATGAATACATACCTCCAAATAAAATTTTTTTTCAAACTGTCTTCAATATTCTCATTATTATTTTTTTATTTTTCTTAAAACATAAACTGCATAATTCAATTACGATAACATATTTTTCTCTTTTTTTAAACCCTCAAAAAACTGGAAGCATTTTTAAATTTTTTTTACAAAACTTTTTTAGCCTTTTTTCTTTTTTTTTCCTGTTGACTCACTTTTCTCACTAATAAGAGACAGACAGAGGACACCCTTGTTGTTCGATTAGCAATTTTCTTTTCTTTTTTCTTACATCGTATGTAAAGTGTCTCGGCCAAAAAAAAGTTTTTCTTATTAACTATCTGCGCGAATATTCTCTTCTTGTAACCCTCAAGTTTTTTGGTTATCGCGCTTAACTAACGTACATACTTACTTTTTTTCCTTAAATATTTTTTTCCGTCGTCTAAGCTTACTCGGTTTAAATGGATTTTTTTAAAACTGTTAAAGTAGGAAATTTTATTATTGAATTATCAAGAGAAAAAACTGGAGTAACAGGTTGAGGCTTAAATCCCAATAAAAATATTTCAGAAATTTTAATAAATTTTTGCGGAATTAAAAAACTGCCCAGTTAAAATAATTATGTTCCATTTTTAAAAATTTTAACGACTTCCGCGCCGAATTTCTTTCACCATAATAATTTTAAACTGCCTTCATTCTCCTTGAATTACTCTATTTTTTTAAATAATTTTTTGCCATATAAAACGATTACAAAACAATGTCTAGAATTTTTTTAAAACTGTCATAGATTTATTTTGGTATTATGATGACCACCAGCCTTTATTAATAATTCAATAAACTGGTGGAGCCTTTTACGGAAGGCATGATCTAAAAGTAATAGAAAAACTTTTTAACGAAATTTCTATTTTTTTAATCATAAAAAACTGCATTTATTTATTTTTATTTTTACAAGTTTTATACATTTTTGTAATTAAAAACTGTCAAAAGCAATAATATCTTGTACCAAATTAATTTTTAACTGATTTGGATTATCGAGTCCTTGAATTTTTGTTTTTCTTTATTTTTACCATTCACAAATACAATATTTATGTATTTATTTTTGATACTTTTTATAACTGTGTCTTTCCAATTTCAGCGGGTGATTTATTTTTTATAATAAACTGCCAGCACTCAATTTTATTTTCCATTCTTTATTCTATGATATCATAATCATCTCTTGAGTGTTTGCTTTCCCATGATTCTCAGAATTACATAACTGTATTTTATTTATTTTAAATCAGCTTCATCAAAGAGGATTTCTTTTTTCACTTAAATATCCACTCATTTTCCGCATTTTTAATTTTTTTATCCTTTTTCTTTCTTTCATTTCGATTCAATTCAATTCGATGGAAACGAAACTTAATGCGGCACGCTTTTATTTTTCCTTCTCTTCTTCGTACAAAAAAAGTAAATAAAACAAAAGCAAAAAAAACGATGCAAGCTGATTCTAAGAAGTGACTTGGCAAAATAAAAATAAATTTTTTGTTTAAAGTATGATCCTTCTATTTTAACCTTTTGAAATTAATAAATAAACTGTGGGCAGTTGATTAATAATGAGTGTCTCGAAATGTTGAGAGTATTGGTAATTATTTTTTATTTTTATTTTGAATGCCATGAATACGAGCCAAAATTTTAGCGACTATGAAATATATATTATTTATTTTAACTGTGGAAGAATGCTAGAGGCCCCTAATTTTTTTTTTCAAAATATTTGATTTATAAAACTGGCATTTGTTATAACAGGATGATTTGCATCGAAGAACAGGAAGAGTTTTTAAAAAAGTAAAAAACTGAAAGCTTTATTTTTTTTATTGTAAATAATAAAAATTTTTAATAATTTGTTTCATTTAAAAATTTCTGGTACTTTTATCTTTTTTAAATAATAAACTCAAGGAATAGTTTTAGCGGTAGCAAAAAAGTATGGCATAATTTGCTGATAAAAAAAGATCATAACTGCAAATGATTAGACCTAAAAAAATTTTTATTTAATTTTTTTAAAACTGTTATCATGTTTCTTTTCCTTATATCTAAGAAAACTGATTTACAAAGTTCCATAACCAGATTTAATTTATCAAAACTGATTCACATTTTCATCATATCTTTTTTTTTTATTTATAAAAGTTTTATTATTTAAAAAAACTGTATGGCTTATTTCATCTTTGTAATTAAAAAAAGTATATTACCCGAGTTTTAATAGAGAACAAACAACAAAATAAATATTAATTTTTATTGTGGCTATGGATATAAACTGGAGAAAAGTAAGCTTGGCGGTGAAGAATTTTTTAAATTAACTGAACCTTCATTTTTTTTTTGCAAATTACCTTGAACAAGTCTTTTTTCTTTCAATCACCACTTTTCCTTCTTTGCCCCATAAAAATAGAAAAAACATTCTTTTGCTCAATTTCGTCCATAAAATTTATTTATTTTTTCTTTAAATTTTCTTTTCTCATTCAATCAATCTATCAACAACAACAAATTTGTTGTTGTTCCTGTTAATTTGTTTATGTAATGAAACGAATCCCATTTTCACACTTTTTTTTTCATTATTTTGTCATCAAAGATTTTTCGCCGCATCATCATTCATTCCATCAAAAAAAGTGAAAATGATGGCCCTCATTCAAAGAAGACGAAAATAAATTTTTATTGAAAAGTTTCATTTTTTTTTTTTTGGTTCTTTATCGGCTGCTTTTTTTTCTTTTGCGCATCGCCGACCAAATGTGTGCTGCTTCTTTTTTCAAGATCTCTATCAAACAAAAATGGGAAAGAAAAAGCTACTACCCCATTTTATATCGGCTGCTACTGCTGCTACCATTACCAATAAATTCTTTTTTTTATTGTATTTTTTTTCTCAGTGGCGGCTGTCGATAAAAAAATATGCATACATAAATATTTTCTTATAAAAAAAAAAGATTTCTTGCGCAGATCAAATGGCAACAAAAAATAACGACGATGATGGAATGGTTTTCTTCCTTTTCGCTTTTTTCGTTGTTTATTTTGAGAAAGAAAATCGCGCAGAAAAAAGTGAGAAAAGAAAAGATAAAAGAAGAAAAAGGTGTCAATAATAAATAATGAATGGCATATATCAAAATAAGAAAAATACTAAAAATACTAAAAACATGCGGATCAAATTACCATATAAATTTTTTTTTCTTTTTCAGATTGTTTAAAAAAGGAAAAGTAAATAATGAAGGAAGAAGGGTTTCTAAAAAGTAGTGGCTGCTTCTAAATTTAAAACTGGCTTTTAAAAATTGCGAAAGCTAAAAGTTTTTATTTTGGTTTATAAAAAGTTTTCATCTTTATTTATATGCTTAAATTATTAACTGGAGAGAGTTGGTTAAAATGACAAAAATTTGTCCAACAAAAAAATATACATAATTATTTTTTTTAATTGATGGTGGATTTAAAAACTGTAATTAAAAATTAACTTGCAAAGCGTAATAATGACGAAAAAGAAAATATAAAATAACATAAATTAAATAACTGTCGAGCGAATTGCATTCTAGGAAGTTTTATTTCTTAAGAATTTTTTTATTAAGATTTAAACTAAAAACCGATTAATTTGAATTTCAAATTTTAATATTCTAAAAAAATTTAACTGAGCTGATCAGCGGAATCCTGAGTTGTAAGGATTTATTTGAATATCAATTTTGTTTGCAACTTTAAAATATATAAAAAAGAAGTTTTAAACTGAATAATAAAGTTTATAGCAGATTTTACAAACTGGTTTTCAAGCTTTGATAATTTATCGATATTTTATTTAAGGTTTTAACTATGAATTAACAAAAGAAATTTGAGGGGTTGTTGAGTGGGAATTATAAAACTATTTAAAGCTGTATGCTTTTTAAGTAAAAACTGAGAAGAAGTAAAAAAAAATTTTTTATTTTATCATAGAAACTGGTTTCAGTAACAATTCTTTCAAAATTTGACTTTGCCTTTGTATTGTTTAAAAACTGCAACTATGTTAACATCGGTGATAATTTTGTTTTATTGGTAGTAAAGCTTCACATTTTTGTGAAACATTTTTTTTTGACTTTAGACTATTTTTAAACTGTTTAGCACTTTTTCCATCATTTTACTCTTTAAAAACTGGACATTATAGCTGCTTTTTTAAACAAATTTTTGCAACTTTTCTTAGAAATTTTTTTAACAATTTTTTCGTTTTTTTAAAATCCTTTTTATCTATCATCTTTCTTTCACAGTGGGTGGTCTATCTCTCCAATCTATTATTTATTTTTTTGCCCTCATTTGTAATATCCTTGTCTTTTTTTCTCTCTCCTTTATTTGTATGTGCAGCAAACAAACAAAAAAGGTTTATTTCATGCAAATCATAACGAACTTTATCTCCCACTCTTATTATCGTTCGTCGTTGTTTGGCGACGGGCATGTAAATGTATCTCATTTTTTATTTATTTATCCATTTAAAAAATTTAATTATATATCCTTAAACGCCATGGAATTTTTATCGCCTTTAAATTTTTTTGATTAACATAGAAAACTGTTTAGACTATTTAATCCTTCTCTTCTTCTTTTTTTACGAAGAATACAGCCATTTTTTTAAAACTGTGTTTCCTACCTCATGAGCATTCTTTTTTTCATTTGCATCTTTAATTTTTTTTTTGAAAACTGAGTAGGAAACTTTCCAAAGAATAAAACTGTTGGAATTGTTTTCGTTTTGTAACTTCTTCCATCCTCGTTCGAATATCCGAAACAATAGAATATTTTTTTTATTTCAAACTGAGTTTAAATGTCTTTGACTTTTATTATTCGTTTTAAAAATTTTTATTTTGGGAGCATCATTTTTTGGCTGGAAGCTTTTTTTGTATCTTTTTGTTTCCAAGAAAAATGGACTAAATCAGATAGATGCTGATGGATCGTAAAAAAAATTAAATAAAAAGATTGCTCCTTTTGATTCTCTGTCGCATTGTTTCATTCGCATTAAAATCATGCGTTTAGTAAGCTACTAAAGGTTTGAATAAACAATACAATGATTTTAAAAAAAATATATGGTTGCTTAACTGAGGCGCCGTTTCATTATTATAGAAATAATTATATTATTTTGAAATTTCATAAAGAAAATTAAACTGGACATGGATAGGTAACATTAAAGTTTGCTTTTTTTTGCAAAAACTAAGTTAGTAAAAAACTGATTTTAAAATTTGATTTTTTATTCTTTGATCGAATTTCTTTTATTTAACTGAAATATGAAAAGAACCACTTGAACGTGCGTTAAAAACTGAGTTGGATTTTGATATTACTAAGTTTTCAAATATCTTGGTACTTATTTAAAAATATCTTTTTTATTTTATTTTTTTGCCTAAAATTTATTTTAAAAAACTGATGTCACTTTGACTTGAACATGGCAATGTTTAACTGAATATTTGAAAGATTAAGGGAAGAGTAAAAAAAACTGGAATATCATTATTAGTCATGTCCTTGATCCTTGGCAGCCAATAATCATAACAAACAAAAATCTTAAAACTGTTGTTCTTCGATGTAGGCATTGAAAATTATTAAATTTTATTATTCTATTTTAAAACTGAAAATTAAAAAACAAGAATCCTTTAAATTTGACTTTTTTTTTAAAGCTGCTTGCATTTTTTTAAATATATAAATAAAACTATGCTTGCTTGCTATGATCCATCCATATCTTCATCAGCTGACTTTTTTTTCTTTTTTCAAGCATGCAAAGAAGAAAAAAAAAAGAGATACTTGCTCTTTGTTTTTTTTTCTTCGCTACTTTCCACTCTTTTCTCCATTCTTCATTTTTTGTGATCACTGCGTCTTTTTCTTGTTCGTGTTATCTCTCTTTTATTTTTTAAATGTAAATGCTCCGCCTACTTTTTTTTTCCTTTTCAAAAATTTTTTTGCCACACTTTTTTTTCTCTGTCTCCCTTTGAAATTTTTTTTTCGTGTACCCACAAGTTTTTTTCGAAATCAAAAGATAAAAAAAACTTTGCTTATTTCTGGAATTTTTTTTTCGATTGTTTGATTTATGCAACTAAAAAACTGAGATGGTTTATGAGAGATTGAAATATTATAATTTAAAAATAAAATTAACTGAATTTTGAACAGTAACCTTTTTACGTTTTTGAACCATCCAAAATAGATTTTTATTTTTATGATATTGTCTTACCTTTGCTCTTTCTTTTTTTATGGCTGTTAAAAACTGTAAATATAAAATTGAAAATAAGAAAAAGATAGTAATATTGTTTCTTTTTAAACCAGCTCTCTCGAATCGAACTTTAAAAATTTAAAACTGAGGATTGAAAATTCGTGTTAAATCAAAAAAAAAGAATGATTATTTTATTGGCTTTTAAACTGTCTCAAAAAGGCTTTATTTTTTATTATTATTTCGTCACGTTGAATATCTGACGGTTTTTTTTCTCTTTATAATTTAAAAACTGCACCTTCTAGCTTCAGGAGATTATTAAATATTTTTTGAGAGATTATTTATGCGTGTTTTAACAAAAAACTTTTTTTAAATTATTTTTTAACTGAGATCCTTGGTGTCAAGTGGTTAAATTTACGTGGTTTTAATTGTTCAACAAATTTTCTTGAATTAATTATCCTAAAAATATTTTCAGCTTCCACATTTTTTCGAACAACTACAACAACTTTGTTTGTGTTATAGCTCAAACACAAACTTTTTATTATATTTTTATTTAACTAATTTTATTATTATTACTATTTTTTTATTTAATTTCTTTTATCCCATCTTCCACATATTTTTTACTTTTATTATTCTTATATTTCTACTACGAAACTGAATTCATCTCAAAAAAAGGAAAAAGAATTACAAAACAAAGAAAGAAAGAAACTTAAACTTACTTTCTTTTTTTTTCTCATCCTTTTCAACAACAAACAAAAAAAATTGTAAGCTTTTTTGCTTCTCTTTTTTTTCCATCCATCCTTCGACAAACAGCAAAAGCAAAAAAAAACTCAAAAAAAAAGCTCGTCAAAAAAAAAGAAAAAAAACGGACGAAGACGACGATTTTTTTTATTTTTGTGGATATTTTTTTTTTCTTCACCTTTATTCATTCAACCTAAGAAGAAAAGAAGTTAAGAAAAATACATACATATTTCGATTTATTTTATATATTTATTCCACCACCGCCTACGCTTTAATAATATTTTATTTATATTTTATTCTACGATCGATTAATTTCTTTATGAAACTTTAAAAAGTTTATTTTTTTTTATATTATTTTATTAAAAATTTTTTTTAAATCAACTGCGACTTATTTCAAATCAAAAAAATTATATTTTTAACTTTGCGTCAAGAGACTCAAAAAATTAATTTCCCAATCAATATCATTATATTTTTTGAAAGCGACAACAATAATCAAACATGTTTTTTTCATCCCAAAATTTACTTTCATTAAATAATAATAAAACTTTAAAAAATTCATATTCCAAAAATTTATTATTAATTTTAATATTTAATAATTTTTTATTATTTTCCACTTCATTTGGAACGATTATATCTTCAACCACAACAATAAAATGCCCAGATAAATGTTTAATTGATGAATGTCCTATAATATCATCGGAATTATGTTTGATAACAAAATTAGATGATTGCGGATGTTGTAAAATATGTTTAAAACAATTAAATGAAACATGCGGCTTAAATATTGGTGAATGCATTGAACCATTATATTGTAAAATTTCTAATATTAATCAAATTGGTAAATGCTCGGGTAAGTTCTCGCTCGTCTGCTTTTTAAAATTCATTTTTATAAAAACTGGTGAAATAAAAAATTGGAAAAAATTTTTATTTGGGAAATATAATTTTTTTATAAACTGGAAAGGAAAACTGATCTGGATTTTACGTTCCGTTCCTCAATTTTATTTAAGAATTGTTAGTAATTTTTTAAATTTCATCAATAAAAACTGTTCTCAACAAATTTAAGTGTTTTTTTTTAACTGTCAACGTTGGTAAAAAAGTTTTTGGTGCTTAAGCACTTGTTTTTTTTTCATTAGGTTTTAAAACTGCATTGTTTTTTTTTTGCATAATTTTTGGTTGAAATTTTTACGCTTTATTTTTTAATCACTCCAAAAACTTCCTCCAGCTTATTTCTCATTTTTTTAAATCGATAAAAGCTTTAACTGTTTCGTGGGTTTTTGATTGTATTTTTTATATACATATTTAATCCTTCCTAGTAATTTTCATTGTCATTTCGTTCGTTAGTCACTCGGAAACGATGCATGTGAAAAATGCAAAGAAAATGAAAAAAATTTGCATAAATGCGAATGAACGTAGGAATAAGGAAGTTTGCGTTAACATTCCTTAAAAATGAAGCGGAGAAGAGTGGCGTTTGTTTTTTGATGAAGCAATGTGTTGTTATCCAATGATCCAATAACAAGAAAGAGATCCAAGGAACCTTATAATTTTTTTTGACATTAAAGAATTCAAAGATAATATACGATTCTATAATAGTTCGCATGCTTTTGCTTCGTTTATAGATATTGTTAATTTTGGAATTAATTGTCCACGACCATGGAAGATTAAAAACTCATTTTTTATATTGAAATGAAACAAGTTACATCGCTGGCCGAAGGCCAGCGGAGCTTCTAGTAACTGATAAAAACTGAATAATCTCGGTGCCAAAAAAATCTTTTATAATTAGACTATTCGGTCACAAAAAAATTTTTTACTTATTAAACTGTCGCAGAAAGAGGTAAAATTAATATAATTTTACGGCTGCATGTTATTTCACTATTAAAAAAATTTATTAGATATTAAATAGTTTGAAGAAAAAAACTGATTCTTCATAAAATCACTCTAGTTTTTTACTTTTATGCTTTTTTTAACGGAAAAATAGATGCCTTTCCAATCGATCATCATTTTTCTTTCTTTTTCTTTTTTTTATCTCGTCCACTTCCGTTAATATCTTATACCATTTTCTAGCCAAAGCCAAAGGGAAAAAGAAAAAAAATTTCGAATCAATATAATAAAATGCTATTTTTATTTTGTTCAAAGACAAGACATAAAAAAAATTTCAGTCAGTCAATCTGCTCTTCAATTTTTTTTGCTTTTTGATTCGAAACAAGAAAGATAAATCTTTGTTTTTCTTTCTTTCTTTTTTATTTCTTCTTCATGTTTCTTTTTTTTTTGTTTTACATAAGAAAGATCAATAGTCAATTTAGCGACGACGATCACTGCTTTTGCTCCTCCAAGCAACAAGCAAAAAAAGATCTCTAGTAAAAAAAATTCCAATCAAATCAACCAACCAAAAGCGAAGGAAAGAAAGAAAAAGCTCAATGAAAAAAATAAAGGTTATCAAAAAATTGAAAAGATTAATCAGCCAAAGTGGTGGGCATCTTTGCCTTCACCAAGAAAGAGGTCTTTTTAAAATGAATGGCAGCTGACGACTGACCATTGGTCTCATAAATTTTTTTTGTTAAATATAAAACTGGAAACAACGCTTTTTGTGTGTTTATTAACTTTGAAAATCTTAGAATTTTTTTTGTGACGCAATATTTTTTTTAAAATTTTTTTGCTTCTCTTTTTATTCATATTCTTCAAGTATGTCGTCATCGACTGTCTGACTAACAACTAATGATTGAGGTGATTCAAAATTTAAAAAAAAACTGCAACGAGAAAAACAATTAGCCATTCATTCATTTTTTTAATTAATAAATAACTAAAAAAAATTCAAGTTAATGGAAAATATTTTTTTTAAACTGTCGAAATCATAATAATTTTGACAAACAAATTGCAATTATTAAATTTTAATAATGCTCATGCAAATACTTTTTTTTGTTACAATAAACTGTGACCGCTCGCTTCAAAAAGAATCAACAAATGTTTTAATTTTTAAAAAACAATAAATGATTTGAATTAAAATTGAAATTTTGAAAGTTAAAAAAAAACTGAGTAATTTGATTATTTCTGGAAGTCATAAGTAAGAATTTTTTTATTTAAGTCTAAAAACTGCGCTGCTAGATGCTGGGGAGAAGTAAGAAATTATACCATTGAAAATTCAAACTGCGTCTTTTATTTATTGAGCATACAAAAAAAAAAATGGATTTATTTTAATTACAAGATAAGTTTAACTGTCAGGGATTAAATTACCCGTTTCAAAACTAAATGTTTTAATAAAAATGCTAATTTTTGCATTTATAGCTGAAGTTTTAATTTTTTTGTTTTTATTTATTAGCTGTGTTCAATTTTTGTTTTTTTACATTCCATCTTCTTCCTCTTTTTTTTTCTTTCAACATACGTATTTAAAAAATCTATTTTTAAACCAAATATATATAACTTTTGCATTTTAACATTCTTGCATTAAACTTTATCCTCTTAACCTCCTCTGTTTTTTTTTCTTCAAACAAAAACAAAGAAAAATATATCTTTCATTCTTCTTCATATTTTGACATAAATTTTTGTTATTATTCTTTTTTTCCTCAAAAAAGAAAACGTTTGATGACAAAAACAAAAAAAGAAGAATATAGCAAAATTCTTATTCTTTTTCTTTTTACACACACAGTTGTCGTCGTCGTTAATTTTTTGTTTGTCGTTGTTGTGTTTTTTCAAAGTTAAAAAAAAATTTTGCAAATCAAAATCAAAAATTGAACTGAACCCATCGGCAAAGGTTTTTTTAGCGCTTTCTTCTTTTTTGTTTCAAAAAAAAGAAAAGAAAGAATGCGGACATATAAAAAATAAATTTTGAGCCTAACAAGCCAACAAACATTTTTTTTATTGCTGCCAGAAACAAATGTATCAGGGGCGCCTATTTTTTTTTTCTAAACTATTTTAGGCCCTTTTTTGAAGGAACGGAAAAAAACGCAAAAACAAAGCATTAAAAATTTTTTTGGTGATTTGGAGAAAAAAAAACAAGCGCGTGTGTGTGCCAATTTTGAAAGGCAACAGCGGTGGTGGTAAAGCAGTATCAAAAAGAGAACCAATATAAATATAAACTTGATAATTGGGATAATAAAAATTAAAGTTTATGAAGTTGTCTCTTTTCTTTATTTTTAATTGGGTTAAAAAAAACTGAGAACGAACGATAAAAAAAAGGAACATGGATAACTTAACTTTGTTAGAGGAATGAAGGATATAACTATGATAAGCAAATTAAATGAAATAGGTTTATTAAACTGATGAGCTCTTTGAATTTCTGATTTAAAAAATAAACTGAGTTAAAATAGAAATTGGATGAGAGAGAGAAAAAAATATTAAAACTGTGGTCCAAAATTCAATGCAATTCCATTGTTAAAAAGTTTTTATTTATGTCAAAAAAAAACTGTGACAAATTAAATTATATCAGAGAGGGAAAAAAACTGTAAATTAAATAAATTAACCTTGGCTACTATAAATAATATTTTTGTGCCTCAAAATTAAAACTTTAATTTATATTAGCTTTAAAACTGCATATTCATTTACAAAATTTCTTTGAAACAAAAAAAACTGCGGTTGAATATTTTACGATGATAAAAAGCTCATAAATTTGAGAACTGATGTTGTTTTGTTTTTGGTAGAAACTGAAGAACTTTTTTAATATGCATCAAAAAAAACTGCAACATTCTAACAGCATTTGTTGGTCTTAAAATTTCCATTTTTTTCTCTCAATATTTACTTTTCATTACTATATTTTTTTAAATCATTAATTTTTAATCTTTTTGAAACTTTGCAATCAAACCTAATACTTTTTTATTTTGTTGTTGTCGTCACAAACTTCTGAGAAATTAAAACTTAACTTTTAATCAAATCTTTTTTTTTCTTCGTGAGTAAAGCAAGCTTGCAACCACAAAAATTAAATTCTATGTTTACAAAAATAACTTCTTTTTTTTCTTCTTCGTTTTATTACGTAAGTAAAAATAAAGATCAATTTACAATTAAACAATATTTCCTGATGAAAAACCGAAGATGTATGTATGTAATTTTTTTTTACCTTTGCTACTGTTGCATCTGAGAGAGAAAAAATGAAAGAAAAAATTTTTTATGCAAACATTTTATTTTTTAACTCTCTCTTTTTGTTAAGCGCGCGCGCATGAAAATAAAGTGGGAATCCTTGAGTAAATATTTTTTCTTTCTTTGTTCACCAAAAATAAAAAATAAAACTCTTTATTTATTTATTTTCTATTATTTCTTCGAAATCTGATCCTTTTAACTGAAAACAAAAAAAAACTTATGAAGCCAGCAAGCAAGAGAATGAAAAAAAAATGGTTTATAGCTTTACCTATACTTACTTACTATGTACTCCTTGCCTTTGGTCTTCGTCTTTTTTCTTCTTCCATCGTCGTCTGCTTTTTTTGCTTGAAAATATTTTTTTGAGGGACAAAGAAAAAGTTTTTTTTGTGAGTAAAAGAGTTTTTTTTTCTTGATTGTTGAAGAGGTTAATGAAGAAGAAAAAAAACTGTTGTTGGAAAAAAGACAAGAGAGGATAGAAAAGTACAAAGGAACTCCACAAACTAAACAAAAAAGTTAAGTTTTTTTGTGTGGGGAAAAATGCAAAAAAAAATATATATTGGCGCCAGATTGTCGCCTTCAACAAAAACACAGAAAAAAAAGTTTCTTTTTTATTGACGTTGTCATCGTCGTCGGCGGAGTCGTCGATGTCGTCGATGAAATGGACTTTCGGGTTTTCTTTTTCTTTAATTTTTTCTTCTCCTTGAGGATTTTTTGATTCTAATTTTAATTTATTGTGCAAAAATATAAATGAAAAAATCTTGCAAGAAGTAAAGTTGATGAATCATTAAAAAAAGAAAAAAAAAATGGAGCAAAAAAGTTTTTTGAAAAAATATTATTTTTGAGGGACAAAACTTTAAAAAAAAATGAAAAACAATCAAAGAAAAATAAATTTAAATATAATTATTATTATTACTTTTTTGTTTTTGTAGTTAAATGGCCTGAACCATGTTTAAAAGCTAAATGTGAAGTAGTGTTTCAACCTAAATGTCCACCAGATTCAAAATTAGAAATTCCAACTAAATCTGATGATGAATGTTGCCCGATGAAAGGCGCATGCATATGTGATCCAAATAAATGTTTTAATTCTCAAGGAAAATGTTTAATTGGGTTTGAACGAGTTTTAATTAAAGATGGTAATGGTAATCCCGGGCAATGTTGTGATGAATATGAATGTCGTCCACCAGGTAAAAAATATTGTATAATAAATTTTACTATAAAGCTTTGGGATTCAGAAAATGAAAGAAAATAAACAATATTTTAAAATTTTTTGACGCCAAAAAATAACAAAAAAAAATTAAAATTTGAATTAAATATTTTCGGAAAAACCCCGTTCTATAATTTTTGTTTTTGGTTTTAATCAAGAAAAATGAAAGGCAAAATGAGGAGTGCCTTTAAAAAGGCAAAGCAACGGAACAAATTAATTCAAAATACAAAAACAAAGATAAAAAATAACAAAAAATTTTAAAAAGGTTTTTTTTCCATTTACCACCAAAGCTTTTTTGATTTTTTGATTTATTTTGGTTAAATGAAAATTTTTTAAATTATTTAAAGAAACGAAAATTTATTCGGATTTTCTAAAGCTTTTCTTTCTTTTTTTAGCAAAAGATTGTGCATCAATAATTTGTGAAGATTTTAATGAATTTTTAAATAATGATGAATGCCCAGAAGATAGCTTTCGACCATTAAGTTATGTTCCCGATGGTTCATGTTGCCCCATCCAACCCGATTGCCGATGCAAACCCGGTTTATGTACGCCCGTTCAATGCCCTTCAAATACTCATCATCCAATTATAACTAAAAAGGGCGATGGAATCCCAGGAAATTGTTGTGATATATTTAAATGTGTATCAAAAACAGAAAATACTATCGAAGGTGCCATTGCAAGAAGAACATTAAAATGTTTTGATCCACATTCGAATAAAACTTACACGGAAGGAGATAAATTTTTACGTTCTCCATGTGAAACTTGCGAATGTCATAATGGCGTAATTAAATGTAAACAAATGCAATGTCCTAATATTGCAAAAGGTTAGTAACGCGCGTGTTTTAAAAGGCTATTTTATAAAACAAAAAATATTCAGTAAAAATTAATTTTCATATATTTTTTCAAAACTTAGCACACAAATTTTTTAAATTTTATATTAAATTAAAAAAGCTTATTTTGGAAACCATTTTAAAAGCTTTTTAGCTTCCGAAAAAATAAATCAATCTTCAAAAAAAGAAGTTTGTAATTTCTACAAAAATCTTGAAAGCCTCTCTTGAATAGCATTCGAGATCCAAGGCATATTCACTTCTTCTTTTTTTTGAGACACACTGTAAACATAGAAACCAGAAACAAAAGATTTCATTAATTCCTAAATGAAAACCCAAAAAATTAGGACGACATTACTGTTATTTTTTTCGAGACGGATTAGACTTTGAAATGCTTCAAAAAGGTAAGAGAAAATCAAATAATGGGGAAGGAACTTTTATTAATTTCATAATTATTAGCGAAGCCGCAGAAAGGTTTATTTTTTAATTTGGCTCAAATTTTAAAGCAGTTGTTTTATCTTTTTTTTAAATTTCCAAGGTTAATTTTTTGGATTTGATTATCACCAAAGAAATTTATTTGCCTTTTTTTAATCCCAAAAAATACAATATTTTCTTAAAATAATTTTTTATTTCATAAATTTCAGGTAAATGTTTTATTGGACATAAATCAGATGAATGTTGTCCTGTATGCGTGGGATGTATGGATGATTCAAATGGTAAACGAGAATTAAATGAAAATTGGCAAAAAGATGAATGCACAAATTGTACATGTAATTTAAATTTTACTACAACATGCATAACGCCGATATGTAAAACAGATTGTATAAATCCTCGAAAAGTTGAAGGTGAATGTTGTCCAGTTTGTGATGCTCCAACAATAATTGAATCACCTATTAGTTGTCCATCATTAGAGCATTGTCCATTGAGATGTGAAAATGGTTTACAAAAAACTCCATTTGGGTGTTTTCAATGTAAATGTGCTGAAAGTTTTGAACCCACTATTCTTTCTTCATATGATGATAATCAACAATGTGAAGAATTAAATGAAAATAATTGTGATAAGTAAGCTTTCTTTTTCGCTCCAATGACAAAAAACTATTTATTTCAAATTTATACAATTTGAAGAAGCGCCTTAATTCTAATTTTTAACAAAATTAAATATAACAACAAAATTAATTTTTTCAGACACTGCGCTCATGGGTATCGCAGAGATCAACGTGGATGTGCGGTATGCAAATGTGCAAAATGTCCTCCCATTGATACTTGTTTTAAACATTGCTTATATGGATTTGAAACCAATTCACTTGGATGCCCAGTTTGTAAATGTCGAGGTAAGGCATATTTCATTCAAACCAAAAAAAATGGTGCATGTTTTAAACAAATGACGAGATTTTGCAGTTTTTAAAGCATTTTTTTGTCTCAAAAAAATAACTAATAAAGCATACAAAGATCAAAAAAAAGCTTTCCTCGAAATCTCCCTCTAATATTTACTAAATTTCCTATATAACTTTAGCTCGAAGCAAGATAGATGCTCGATTACAAATCCCAGAAAAAGAAATCCAACAACGTGCTGATTCATGCATATCCGTGATTGATGGAGATAAACTTGTTGAACGTGATAGTGGTGAATGGTGGACGGATGGAAATTGTCGACAATGCTTTTGTCAACATTCAACTGAATTTTGTTCACTTATTTCATGCCCTACTCGACCCAAAGATTGTCCATATAATCAATGGAAAATTATTAAAGGTGAATGTTGTCCTTCGTGTATTTCTTCTTTGTCTTCATCTGCAAATTCCAATACTTCGAGTTCATCTCTTTCAAAACATGGACAAACTGTATGCCATTCACCTGGGGATGGAAGATTATATGTTGATGGAGAAACATGGAATTTAGCGGATTGTGTTAGTTGCACATGTCGAGTTGGACATGTTTTATGTACTGCAACTCAATGCCCTCCTACACCATGTTCTAATCCAATTAAAGATGAAGAAAATCAATGTTGTTCAAAATGCTCTCTCCCAGAAATTATTGATAATAATAATAATTCCACAATGATTATTAGTAGTAATAGTCAAGAAATGAGTAGTATTAACCATTTTTGCACGGATGAACATGGTATAACTCATCAAAATGGAGATGAATGGAGAGTGGATGAATGCACTTCATGTCGATGCTCATCTGAAAATGGTGAAGGTAATGGTAAACCTTTGTGCTTTATTGAACAATGTGCAACAGATGAAAATGATTGTCAAGGCCGACCTTTAATGATTAAAGGTCGATGTTGTCCTGTTTGTTCAGGTTCGTATTACATAAAAATGATTTGCCAAAATACTCTTGAACCCAATCCAAAAGCAACCTTTACTATGCCAAAAAAAAAATTACGGTAGCTAACAACAAATTCAGTGATTTCACAAACAATAGTTTTATAAAGCTTCAGCTATTTCCTGACCTAAAGCTTAAAAACCCTCCAAGTTTGCCTCTTTCCTCATTCACTATTAATGAAACCCAAAATTACTAAATTTAAAAAAATTCTTCAAAAATAAAACCAAAAAAAAACCCCCATTTTCTTCTTCTTCAAACTATTTCCATATTTCTTATTAACTTCCAGATTCACTTCAAGCTGAAGCCCTTTGCACATATAATAATCACACGTATACGGTAAATGAAGAATTTCGAGCATCTGATTGTCGAAACTGTACTTGCCGTAATGGAGGCCTATTAGAATGCATCACCCTTCAATGTCCTCAATGTGAAATAATTTTCGAGCATATTGAAGGCCATTGTTGTCCCATTTGTAAAGGTTTGTTGTTGTTGTTGCTTATTTTTAATACACATTTACATTTTTGCACAAAAAATTAAATTTTAATGGATTGACGACTAACATTTGAAAGATAAAAAAAGTTAGAGAAATTTTCAACAAAGCTGCTTCAAAACTTCGCCGATGTCAAAAACCAACAACTAAATTGATGCCACTAATCTTTTTTTTCTTTCAAAAAACATTGTTAATTAATTTAAAAAAAAACTTTGCTACTCTCAAATTTGCCTAATTTTAATCCTTCATAAAGCTTCATTAAAGAAAATCCATAAATCAATATTATGATGATCATCTCATTTTCAGATCATAGCACTCCATTAAATGAATATCGAGAAGGTGATGAACATTATACAAAACCAGATGGAAGTTACAATAATATCATACTTTTCTTATTTTTACTTATCGCTGTAATTGGTTTACTTACAGCAATATTTGGAATTATTTTTACAACCGTTCGACGTCGAAGAAATGTAAAAAACATTTAACATCTTTGCTTTTTTTCAAAAATTAATTAATCCCATAAAAAAAATTTCTTTAGCGCCTTGCTACAAAAGGTGGCCATCCTTCAGCCCTTCCTCCTCCATCTTCATCCAAAACCAATATATCCAAACATCGTAATGCATCGGAATCAGAAAGTGCAAATATGTCATTGCTTAGTAATCAGTAAGTTGTTGTTGTTGGCGTTACTAAAAACATAAATAACATTTCATTGGCCATATTTTTTTAGTTCGGAATCCAGTACCGCTGCATCAACAAATTGTTGTTCATCAGAACATAGTGGTCATTCAGAAACTATGCCTTTAACATCATCGCAACAACTGCAACCTCGAATTACAACAACAAATAATAATAATGCTGGTGATGGTGACATTGTTTAAATAAGATCAAATGATCACACATGCAGGTTGTTGGAAAGAAACAAAAAAGCATATTTAAAGGCTTTTTTCGTTCAGCGCAGGTCGCTGCTTCATTTTTTCTTTTTCATCTTAACCAATTTGTATATGCATCTTCTTCTCCATCCTTATCTCTCATTTTTGTTTTATAATAATATAAAAATATCCCAGTGACCAATGTGTTTATTATTATCTTTTGTATATCTTCTTCATATTCTTCTCCACCTCACTTAGCTTTTAGTATACCTATGTATTCTTTTTTGATAATCAATCAATCAATCCCATGAATGTGAAACAAACAAAAAAAACAAAGAAACAAAAGCTTTCTCCTTCAATGTGGTCAGTCTTGATGTTGTTGGACCTTTCAACCAAACAAAAAACTTGTGTACATTTATTGTTTTATCTCTCTCACTTTTATTTCTTCAAAAAACGTATCCATTCATCTGTTGTTTAGCTATCATTTACCGTTTCAATATATATTTGAGCAATGTGTATGTTCTTTTGAATCCTTTATTTTATTTGTATGCATAATCATTACGGGCAATTATTTAATAGTCGCTCTTTTATTATATGAGGCTTTTTTTATGTATCCTTAGTCTCAATGGTTCTTCTTATCCGAAAACATTCAAAAAAGGAAAAAGTTGAGCATGTTATCATCCTATCATCATAGCTGTTATTGAGCCTATATTATTTGTGTTTGAAACCAAGGTTGTTTTTAAATAAACGGATTTAATAATGTGTAAAGAATATTATACAGTTATAATCACTTGAAACCTTTGTGAACAATAGAGACAAATATAAAAAGTTAACAAATTTATGTTAAAAACTCGTACGCAAACAACAATAAAAAAACAAAATAAGAAGAGATTTATTCTTCAGGAACTTCAATTGTGCCATTGCGAATAGCATCTACGACATCATGAGGGTGTTGACCATCAACAGTACATCCAACAGATTGAGCAGTTCCAAGAATTTCTTTGACGGTACCTTCGAGCTTCTTCGCCATAGAACGAGGACGCATTTGACGAGCAACATTCAAAACTTGAGCAAAAGTCAAGTCACCATTGTGTTTAACTGAAAAAGAAACAAGATTAGATAGGTTCAATATCGGAACAAATTGTGATGTTTTATATATAAAGTACACGCAGATAAACAAGCTAACACCACAACTTGTACCGATCACCGAAAAGGATGAAGGGAAGGCCAAGTGTGTTTAATAAAATGCGCCAACATACCAAAACTTGGCACATTACCAGTCTATCTCAAGAGATAAGAAAGAACTGGGGGATGGGAACCTCGTGGGCTATCCCTACCCTAGCCAAAAGCATACCATTCTTAACCTTCTTTCGATCACGAGGAGGTTCTTTAAGTTCTTTGATGAGAAGAGATGCAGCAGATGGAACAACATCGATCTTGGCGATTCTGTTTTGGATGGTAAGCTTGCAGGTAACCTTCAATCCTTTCCAATCTTGAGTTGCTTTTGCGATGTCATCACCAATCTTTTTGGGAGACTAAAAAATAGGAAGATGAGATATATGCATGAAAAGATAAAAGAAAGCAAACATACCAAACCAAGAGGACCAACTTTAGGAGCTAAAGCAGATGTAGCACCGACTTCACCACCAACACATCGAAGGTAGACTGAAAAAAAGAATATTTAGTAAAGGTTTATAGCATAACAACGTGGTATAATAGCAGCAACAAATGCATGAAAGCATGCTAAAAAAAGTAATGAAAAATACTTACCGATTTTGATTTCATTGGGATCAAACTTTGGTGGCATGATTAAAGATAAACAAAAAGTTGAAAATATTCAGCAAAAAAAGCAACAAATGAATTTCTTCGGCTTGAAAAGAGCCTTTATTTTTGAAGAGTGAGTGAGCAAGAAAAAAATTGTGCAATGCAACGCAACGCAGCCAAAGCTACAGTATGTTTTGGTCTTGATCAGGGAAGGAAAAGGCGCACATTTGAAATCTGCGTGCAAATGAATGCTTTTTTTGTGTTTCACCAACAACAAAAAAAAATGGACGACGCACACATTTTTTTTGTGCGTACTTATTATTATTCTTTCGTCTGCCTTTATTTCTTTTTTTTCATGAAGGATGGAGGTTTACTTTCGTTTTATTTATTCGAATTGATGATGAACGACGAACAAAAACAACCACGACGGCTGTCACCAAGAAAGAAAAGCTGGAAAGAAAATTTTGAAAATTTGAAAAAAAGCAAATATATGTATTTTGGAGCGAGCGAAAAAATAGTGTAATAAAAATAAAAGCGATGGAGATGGAAGATGAGCAGAAGGAGGACATGATAGAATAATTGGGAACAATTTGTGGAGTAAACCGTTTTTAAAAAATGAGCATATAGGCAAGGCAGACTATGAACATAGAGGATTTGATTGGAAGATAAAACCAAAAATGAACAAGGCAACAACAATGGCAAATAAGCAATCATGAAATACATAAACTTGCATTTCTTGAAGATCAATCTCCTTGTTTCAAAATTTAGTCAAATGATAAGCTTGAATTTATAAGGTTCCATCTTTCGGCACTTTGAATTGTCTTGGAATCGTTTGTTTAAAGTTTTGTAAAATTGAAAGCAAGCTTCAATAGTTGCTAAGGTGTGAAGGTTTGAATGAAGTACCTCAACCACGATATTATCATTATCGTGGGTCAAAGTTGGTCGGTAACGATTGATATTAAAGTCCAAATAAATAAGCATACACAATGAAGTGTAACATTGTTGGTTTATGTATGTTTTTTTCCCTGTAAATTTTATTATCTCTTTTTATCTTTGAACTTTGTTTTCATGTAAATAAAACCGTTACACAATTTACAATAACAACAAAAAAAAACCCGTATTTATTATAATTGCATACATATTTTAAACAAACAATAATCAAATAATAAAGATATCATTGTTGGAGAATAATAAGAGAAATCCATTTCACATTCTTGAAGCAGCAGCAGCTTTGTTGCTCTTTTCCATCATTTCTTCTATTGATTTTGTTTTGATATTGATGGTAATCGATTTAACTTCAGGTGCAACAATCTTTGTTCGATCAAATACCGAATCTTCTTTAAACTTTGAACGAAATCTTTGAAGTCGATGATCGGTATCTCTCAAAAGTTTATCTCGTCTTTCTTTCATTTCTTTGTACATTCGTTGTCTTTGTCGATGGACATCGTATTGAGATTGAGTGAGATCACGATCAAGGGCTTCAGCTAAAGCTAAATCTTCTGGAGCAATAGGTTTTGATTTGAAATTTCCATTTGCATTATCAAACTTCTTTCGAACAACCTAAAAACGAGCTATGTAAGGAAAGAAGGAGAAATCGAAGAAAATAACAACAAACTTCCGATCGCATTTCAAGTTCACGCTTTTTCATCAGCTTTTCACGTAATGTTTTTTCGCCTGGAAGTTTATTAGCTTTTACATATTCACGAACTCTATCAGTTGGTCTTTTCTTTTGATCCTTTTCCCATTCCATTCGTATCACTTCATCAACAAGAAGAAATTTTAAGAGGTTTTCAGATTCCTTGATTCTTGCTATCGTAGCTGCTCGTTTTCTGTCCTTCAATTTCTTTCTGAGGTATTCTTCATCATATCCTTTTTGCTTCTAAAAATTTCAGATGGTGAAAAAGATAACTAAAAAACACAACATGGATGCTTTCCAAAGCCATCAAAATTCAGAAAACATACCTCTTGTTGTTCCAAGCATGTTCGAACGGTAGCTTCAATAACACCTTTTTCGATCTTTCCCAAAGTCTTTTGTTTCACTTCTTCAATAACTTTCTTTTGCCTTTCTTCAGCTTCGTGTTTCTTTCTATAAATAATACATTGTCTTGCAAGTTCACGTTGGATGATGATCTTATTTGAAAGATGTTGATTTCGATCAAAATCAATGGTATATTGATATTCACTTAAGATTCCACTGGCAGCACGTCGAACAAGTTGATGACCACCCATTTTAGTCATAGCATTATAAAAACCTTCATAATCTTCATATTGAACATACATTTCAAAGAAAGGTGACTAAAAAATGGGCGGTAATAATGGTAATAAAAAAGTGAAGAAAATCATACAAAGCTTCCATCAAACCAATGCAACTTCATTCCAGATATTTCTGGTTCCATTTCACCTCGATATGGATCCTCTTGTGGAATATCAATTTGTCGAACTCTTCCATATTGGCTCATAATATCAAGCATTATTGAAGTAACATCATCAGTAATATTTGGCTAAAAAGAAGAAACAACCATAAAGACCAAAACTCAAAGATAAAGAAAGCTTACAGCAAACCATTCATATGGTAAACCAGCAATATGAACTGTATCAGGCCTTATTCCAGGTTCATCTTGTCTTAATCTTCCTCCACGAAAATGTTTCTTCCAATCATCAGGTTTTGGAAATGGATAACCTCCAACTCTAACAGTAACTTTTAAAGCACTTTCAAATCCAGGAGCACGAAAAGTTATATTATCCAAGATTGTGATTATCTGAAACAAATTATTGTAAAACAAAGTTTATAAACAAAAATGGAAACAACTTACTTCATCCATAATATCAATATTTGCGACATGAGTTGTAAATTTGATATATTCATCCGATGATTCAATAACCTTCAAATCTTTGAGTTCATGAGGATGAGCAAAAGTTTTGATTTTTTCTCGAATATCCCAATTACTAAATGTTTGACCAGGAGGACGAATGGGAAGATCAACGATGAAAGTTAAAGCATAAATTGGAATAATATGAACTCCACGAGGTTCATAAAAAAGTATCGCTTCTTCACCACAGTTAAATAATGGCAAATCATCTTTATAGTCATCATCCATGATGATACAATAAAAACCAAGCAAAGATAAAAACTAAGTATGTATCTGCAAAAAAAAGCGAAGTAAAATCTTTCCAACCAAACTGAGCAAAAAAGAAAATTGCTTTATTTAAAGGTCCCGCATTGCATGCATTCGTTACAAGAATAAGATGGTTAAGAAAACCAAGAAGGGAATATCAACAAGCAATTGGATGTTTGAGAAGGTTTATTTAAAAATCCAATTACATAAGCAATAAAATCAATCAACAACAAAAACAAAAAAATTACAATGTGAAACAGATTATTACTAACAACGAAGTCCAGGCTTATTTCGTATGATGAAGTGTTCAATCTTTTGCCAAAGTCGATTAAAGATAGCTTTATCCAAATGCCTCTTAAGCTTTGAAAGTTGTAAAATTTCGACGGACCATTGAGCAACATTTGCATCAAGTTTAGCATCTTCAAACTTCAAATGGAATGCACAAACATGTGAGAAGATGGTGGTTGGATTTCCACCCCAATTCCATCCTTTAAATTGCCATGCAGGACCCTGAAAAGTTGACAACCTATTAATAAATCGAGCAACAAAGTATCTAACTTGAACAAAAACAGCAACTACTCGAGTCCATTCTTCTGCAGTTAATTTTAGAGGATTGTCGACGATGCGATAAGGAACAGTTTGGCCATTTTCTTTTCGATGATGGATCAAAAATTCATTTTCACGCTTGTGATTGATACGTTTCTTATCTTCAGTTGAAATGAATTTGTAGTCCTAAAATATTAAAAGATAAGTTGAAATTTGTTATCTGAACTAACTTACCTGTAAAATGTCACTAGCATTATACATCGAAATCAATGCTTTTTCACTTGCTGGAATAACAATAATTGGTGTTCTTGATGTTCGTCTTACAGGTACATTAGTGCTTGTGCCACCATTTACACTGCTATCAGGATAAGGACGTTTCAATGATCCAGTTGTTGATGAAGCAAAGGGGTTGACATCTTTCCGTTCAAATGAATTATCTAAAAACATAGCAAGTTAGTCGATTAAAGCATTTAGTAACTAAACCAACATACCATGAAGTGACATGCCAGTTTGAATTTGAAACTCATCAACTTCATCATTTTGAAATACTTCTTGATCATAACGACTATAACCACTGTTCGTACGAGCATTATTTGATGATGATGGTTCTTTCTTTGGAATCTTCGGAGGCGGTGGAGGTGGCGGAAGTTTTGATTTTGAGCTTTCAATTTCCTTTTCTTTTTTCTAAAATTTTTTGTTTTATAATCCCATAACATTACCAAAGAGACATACCTTCATATCAGCAACCATACCAAGGACGGATGAAAAATCTGCAGCAGTATCCATACAATTTGTTGTGTTTTTGTGAACACGAATCATGATGATGATGATAGCGGTAATTGAATAAAAAACGTGAATGCTTAGAAAGATGAATGAAGCAACAACAAAAACGTTGAAAAATTTCAAACTAACGAATGCAAAAAGCTTTTACAGTATGCCACGTATGGAAATCATTCGTGGCAAAAGTTAACCCCATTTTGAAAAGTTGCTTCAAAGCCATTAGGTTTGCCATTTTTGGAATTAATGGTAGAGTTTTTTTTAGCTCAAACAATTGCTGCTGGTAAATTTACACCACTGTTTAAAGGATTAACAAAAAAACGTAATGTTTGAGGAACCTATGCTTTTATTACTTTTCTTTTTTTATGGTGAATTACAATCCTAAATTACTCCTAATTTTTTTTTACTTCAACAGACAGCTTAACAGAGAAATAGATGTGAATTATCGAACCTTGATTTCATTTTTTAATCTGATTTTTGTTTAATCGAACTTGAGAATCTAAGGACTTTGATTAATCGATAATTATGTTTCCGATATGGTAATGCCATTTTTGAACATTGCAATACTGTTAACCAACTTTTGGCGGAGAAAAGAAAGTTTATCCGAGCAAATATGGTTTACTAACAACTTTATCAAAGATAAACAAGCCTTCCAGTAAATCAGAATATCTCTAATTCATGTCTTCTAAAATCCACAAATACCAAATATGTACATACATTAAATCAATCAACATTGTTACAACTTTATTCACCAATAACAACAACAAGAAAACACACACTTATTTTACAATATTTTTTGTTTTTCTTCGTATACTCTTTTTACTATTAGCATTATTATCAGGTTTAATAGTAGGTAATTTTCCATTTCTATTTTCTTTATTACTTCTTTTTCGTTGTTGTTGTTGACGATCACTTTTTTGAATATTTTTTGTTTTTGAAATTCTTGTATGCTTTGATGATGGTTGAGTAGGATCTAAAGGTTGCTGTTGTTGTTGTTGTTCATTACCACCACCACGCATTTGAGTTGTTGTTGCTATTGATCGTTGTGTTGATGATAACCTTTTTTCTGTTGTTCTTTCATAGCTATCAATCGTTGATTTTAATGTATCATGTGTTTCACGTTGAGTTGTTTGAGGTTTATCTTCCAATGTAAAAACTATTGTTCGTTCAACTTTAGGTTTTTCTTCTTTTTGTGTTTCTTCTCGTTTAGCTGATGGTTCTCGATCATCTGGTGGTGATGGTGGAAGAAGAAGACGTTTATTTTGTTTTCGTTGTTGTTGTTGTTGATTATGACGATGAACATCTTTGGATGGAGTTGTTGGCGGTCTTATTACAGCTTCAGATTGCTAAAAAAATTAAAAGAGTATTAGTTAGTTATCGAAAAAAATCACCCAATAAACTTACCGGTCTTGGAACATTTGAAGATGGCACAGGAGATTTTGTCGTCATCGTCGGTGGTGGAGCAACAACAGCCGCTATTGTATTCTTTGAACTTGTTTGTGAATCAGCTGTAGCAGTAGCTCGGCGATTTTGTGGTTGTTGTTTTTGACTTGAACATGAAAATAATATCATCGTCATTGTTGCTGCAGATGTAATCAAAATTGAGAAAAGATAAATAATAATTTCCAATAACATTTGAAGAAGAAGGAAAAACAAACGTCGTTTTTGAAGCAGTCGAGAAAAAAAGTTTTAGTTGCTTTGATTACATTTTTTTTGGGCTTTTTAAAAATTTGCATTGGCCAATCAAAAAATTTTATACAGTAAAAAGTTTTTTTGGCATCAAGTGAAATTTGAATAAACATTTTTTTACATTGAAAAAGCGACGAGTATGATTGTCTTGATGCATTTGAAGACCACAAATATCGCAGAATCAATGAAAGAATATTTACGTAATCTTGCTTACAGAAATTTTAAGCACATAGATCAGATGATGACTTGTTGGGTTTTTTATTTAACTATGATATGATGTTCGTTGGAAAATAATTAATGGCTAATACGACAAAGGAATTTTTGAAATACTTCAAAAATATGTCTTAAAAAGTTTGAAGTAGCATGTAAAACACTTAAATCATAAACACTTGACTGCATATTTTCTAAACTCCAACAATTATTGTTCATACATACTTTTGACCATCGAGAATTAATTGGAGCACAAATATTTCGAACGCTCAAAATAGAATCAATGATTAAAAAAGTGTCAAAAACCCATTAATATGAAATTCCATATTGGATTAAAGAGAAAGAATAGCAATAATAAGAAATAAAAAATAAAAAACAATGAACCTCCATTTAAGCGGAATCATGTAAATCAATGACGAATTAGACAAGTTTTTACAAAGACAATTATCATAGTTTCAAATTTTTTTGCCGCTTTACCATTCTTTAACAAACTTTTGTGGGAAAACCTTTCAAGAAACACATTTATTTTTACGAAATCAATCACATTTTATGAAAAAAAAATTTACAAATAAAAATTTCAGTCAGTTTTGTTCA